>JAECWU010000001.1:6250000-7500000 GCA_018150985.1 Chymomyza costata | reverse complement strand
AGTTGGAAAAAATTAAATTTTCGAAAAATTTTTACAATTCTTTTAGAAAGTTAAACAAATTTCGGGAACTCGAGCGAAAAAATAATAAAAAATTTTTTAACATCTAGAAGGAAAATGTAAAAAAATGTAAACGAATCAAAATTCGAAAGTTTTTAGAATGTGAGATACCGAAAAAAATCGCATCGAAGTATAAAGTAACCAAAAAACTCGGTGACGATAGGATTCGATACTGACAAAAAGTTCGATACGAACAAAAAAGGTATATAAGTTTCACACAACACACAAGTTTGAAACCAAATATATCATCTTGATCATCATCATTTCCTGTATCTCTCACTGGAGCATAGGGCCTAAAATTAATACGTTGGGTTTTATTATATTCACCTACCACTATCACCCAAGTTTGGTATAATTTAATAATTGATTTTCTCATTTGTTTTATAGTTACTTTTTATTTATTATAATTAGCTCATTATAGAATTTGAAATCTCAAAATTTAGTTCCATACCGGTACTAGGCAAATTGATATCAAAGCGACTAAATCGAGAACCAAAGTACTAGTATCGAATATTCAATATGCAGCCCAAAACGTTCGATA
This sequence comes from Chymomyza costata, assembly GCA_018150985.1. Lineage (NCBI taxonomy): Eukaryota > Metazoa > Arthropoda > Insecta > Diptera > Drosophilidae > Chymomyza > Chymomyza costata. The sequence goes on along the minus strand of JAECWU010000001.1, from coordinate 7,499,402 downwards.
TTAAAACTATCGCATCGTTTTGGCACATCTCTATATTCAGTTTGTCAAAAAAGTACCCATATACAATTTGGTATGCATAAATAAGCGAAATGAGACTTGAGCTCGACTCTGTTGTCACTTGGGAGCAATATACTGCGCTGATGAGATAACTTCGTCTCTCGCTCTGACGCTCTTTAATACTCGCTCTCTCTCACGCAATGACTATGTCTTTTAAAAATAAATTGAAGAAATTTTGCGACGTTTGCATTCGTAGGCGTCATTTGTATATAGTAGTAGTATATACAAGCCTCTATATGTAAATATACAGCATTTTTCTATCGCTATCGCTATTGCTATAAAGTCTGTATATGGTGATGCTATGTAAATGAATTCTATGAATCGATGTTGATATGCGTGGAATTTTTATTGTTGTAAAAAAAAAACAAAATTTTGTTTGAACTGTTTTTATGTATTTCAGTTTGTCATAGGTCGAAGTTTGCATAATCAAGTGGAAGTTGTATAAAAAGAGTGTTGTACCAAGTTGTTTGAATATAAATTGAAACTCGCTAGGCGCTAAAAAATGTTATTATTTGAGGTTAGGTAAGAATTTATTATGCAGCAGTTGCGCATGGAATAAATTTTAATTTCTTTTTAATCAGTGGCTGTTATTTGGTTTCATTTTTATAGATAATACATAATCTACAAGACAAAAAAATTAATTGAACCAGAATTGAAATATAAACCTTTACTAAGTTTTACACAGAAACGTTGTAGAAACATGGGCGCTTTAGAGAATTTTCTACGTGCACGAAGTTCTCTAAGGGGTCCGTAGATTTGAAAATCCGAAAGTCAGAAAGTCTCACAACTTTTGAAAAAATTCATAATTTTTTATTTTCGCCTTATTAATTATTGAAATTCATGAGCTTTGCATAAGGGGACTATAGATAATTTCCTCCGCGCTTGAAGTTCTTTAAATCAAAAAACTATATTCAGAAAGTCTCACATATTTTTCAAAGAAGCCAATATTTTTCACTTTCGACTTATAGAATATTGAAATTCATGAGCTTAGATTTAGGGGGCTATAGATAATTTGAGGCTCCAAGTTCTCTAAGGGGAGAGTCAGAGAGTCTCACATATTTCTCAAAAAAGGCATTATTTGTCATTTCCGACATTTTGGGGTTTATAGGGGCCCTAAGTTGATCTCCAAAACTAGGCCCTACCCTTTTTTGGACGGCCCTGGCTAAAACTAATGATAAGTTGAGAAATATACAATAATACTTATAAAAATATCTCAATATCAATGCTTTCAATTAATTTATACTTAAAAGTTTTATAACATACTTTAGTCTATACTTATTATTTAATTCCTCGGTATTGGAGCACAATCAATCCTGCCGTTCTTATTTTATTTATAAAATTTGCTGATTGCTTCCAGACAAATTGGAAAAAAAAAAAAAACTGCTCAGTATTATATTTCACTATTTTCTATACTTAGTAGCACCATATTCAACTGTCATTGTTGTTACATAAACAGCATTCGTCATGGGAAAATTAGGACGCGTGTTACTTTTTATGATAAATTTATACCTACAAAGTCAACTTTTAAAATTAGTTTTACGCGAAGCATTTGATGTTCAAACTCCAACATGGTCTTTAAGATTCGGGCTTACGACATTATCGATAGCCCAAATTTGGTAGCGCCCCTACCGTATTTGAACTTTTTGCGTTATCTCAAAACTAAATTTCCAAAATTTGGAGTATTACGTTTGCTGCAGGAAGCACCAGCTTATTGGGATGCTTTGGCCGAACAAAAAAAACGACTATTTGAACGAAAGGTAAAAATTCTAATATATACTTTCATATTAAAGACATTTTTTTCAAAAAACAGTGTATTTTGGCTCGTACGCTGCGCATGAAACGTCTCAAACGAAGTCAAAAATTATTGCAGCGTTTTACTGCGGCATACCAAAAATTGGGAACAAAGAAACGTCTACCCGTACGACCCATCTATAAAAGAAAACGCAGAACTGCAGCTAAAGCTAGAGCCGTACGCAAGCAACTATCCAAAAAGAGAGGTCTCATATAGAGACATTGTGCAAATGGAAAAGTTCAAGTTTTGCTTGAAATACGCACAAAAATGTTTACCAGGTTTGACACAGAAATCTATTTCGCTCAAATTTCGCCCGAATTTCAATTATCGGTGACACGGAGCTCACTTTGAAATGGTTTTAAAATCTTTAGTAAATTTATTCAAAATTTTACGGAATTCAGCTACAAAAAGACTTTATCGAAAAAATGCCTGATAGGTACCTACTTATTTAAAAAGCTTATTAAATTTCCTACATATCTATATCTCTTAAATTTAAAATGTTTTAATTAATTAAATTAATTTTAATTAATCAACTTCTACTTTCATGCGATTTTAAAATGAAGGCAAATGCATTTTACCATTAACAAAGCAGATAACAGCTGATGATGCGCAGGGTTGTCATACAAAGTTATGGCCGAAATATTCTAATTTATTTTGTAGAAATTGAAAGCTGCAAAAATATGCTATAAATTATTGCCTAAGCCAATAATGTATTAACTAGCCTAAATCATTGTTCAAAAATATTCAATTAATGTACAAAAATTTGTTTCGAACAGTAGCAACTCTTCGCTGTCATTCTCTTTATAACGTTTACATTCGGAGCTCTGTTTAGCCTACGTTTTTTTCTAGCGATTTGCAAACGAAACACAGCCAAAATCTCTAGAGATTTCTGTAACTCATGAATTTCTACAACTAAAGTTTTATTTTAAGCAAGTCCAAATTTGGTTTTTAATCTTTAAAAGAAAGCTATCAACTTCAGAGCATACTCAAATTAGCAAATCTACTAACAGTTTTTCAATATCTTTTGCAAAATGTGCTTTTTAGCAATTTCCACTGCATGGTGCTTATCACACATTTAAGCCAAGTCTTTTGTGAATTTAGTTGTTGTCACTTTGGTTGTACGTGATTTTAAGTCTATTCTGTTTGGTATCTTCTCTGTTGGTTCTAAGCCCATAACTGTGACATAAAAGACAAGTTGAAAATGTTAACAGCTTTTTTTCTGGTTCTTTCTCTTACTCCCTCTCTTAATGTCTTCTGGTTTGACGCACAATGAACTCCCAACGTTGTGGCTTGCACTTTTGTTGACGTCTTTGGAAGGCGGAAATATTTACATATTTTAGTCTGGTCGAGCTGCCTGACCCACTAACTGAAGGCGGCATTAGACGTAATTAGCATGGTAATATGAGCATAGGACCAACTATAGAGAGGTTAAAGAGTGTGGCAGTGGGGCAGTTCTTTGCTTATATAAGTCAAACAGATGTACTTTTTTTTATGTTACTTCCTACAGTTGGTTCTTTTACTTGAACTAGCTTTGACACTAGTTTCTTTTATTAGTTGGCTGTCTAAAGCTTTGGGCATCACTTTCTTGTGTTTGCTTTACATTTTTGGTTTCTTTTTCTTTAACATAACAACTTGTTTAAATTTAATGATTTGAGCTTTAAAATGGGCATATTGTTGTGTTTAGTTCCGGTATACAACTGCTTTGTACTAAAAGATATTGCACTAAAAAGTTAAGTTATTTAAGTAAGTGTTTTTTGATAACAAAAATGTTTAGGATTTGGTTTTGTTCTTGTTTCGCGATTCGAAGAACTTAATCGAGTACATAAAATCATGCTTTAATTATTAAAGAAATTTTCTGCGGAACAGAACTAGGGTGCAACACTGACAGTTCCGTCATTACCAAAGTTCCTGCGTCTTAGTCTTTTTTAAGGTAAGAAAGATTTATATACAAAATTAGTAAATAATATTAAATTTTGGCCAATTGTTTGTAGCCAATGTATGCTCTTACGCATACATACACAGCATATCTAAGACTGTTACGTCACGATTTTTGCATAATTTTTCTATTATTTAAGTCTAAGCTCCGTAAAAGAACTTTGTTCTAATAAAAAAAATATTATTACTCGTGATACTCTTACTAGTAGTATAAACATTTTGCCTATTAAATTTACTTATTTTACATTTTAAAGAGAGAAGCGAGCAAGAATTTCAAAATCTCTTTAATGTCTTTTAAACCAAAAATTCAAAACAGCTCTTTTAAAAATTCCATAATTTGGCAGCTATTCCGTTGAATCAACTTAGAACGTCAGTTTTGAATAGTACGCAAAAAATAAGTTGGAAAAGCCAATCGGATTGTCATTTAACACGCTAGCATGTGTGAGAATATGTCGAGTCAAACATCATAGCTTTTCAGCACTCAAAGCATACAACTAATGGAACATTCCAACCATGACTTTTTTCAGGTCAACGTTTTGTGACGTCACAATAGCTCCAAAAAGCTTATTTTATAAGGTGATTACCTTCTAGAGGAGTAAAGCGCCAATTTCGTTATTTTGGTATATATTTTGTGGAGTCTCTCTTATAATTATAAAAAGTTCGTTTTTCTGTGTACATCTTGTAAAACATTCAAGCGCTGCGCTATGATAAATATATTTACAATCATGGGCTCTATATTTCTTATCTGGCATGTTTTCGAAGCACGTGCCGACTTTAAAACGTAAAAATTTGGTAACTACTTGAGATAATTATATGATTTGAAAAATAGTTTTATGTATTTCTTCAAAATCTTTAACTTTTTTCCTAAAAATAATACCCAAAAAATAGGCAGATAAGATAATATAAGGAACGAATATTCTGTTTCAGAATATATTATTTTAATTTTAATTTCGATATATCGAAACATCGATGTTATATAAGGATTGCACATTGTGTTCCAAAATATATTATCTGCACTTAAACTTCGATATATCGATACTTCGCTGTTTTTTCAACACTGATATGAACTATTCTAAAAATCGGTTTTCATATTTTTAACTACTAACAAAGTAATTGTCAATATATTGGAAGGTAGTCCTTGTAATATTTGACAGATTTCCTTTAAAATAAAATGTTCTTCAGAAAAAAACGACTTTTGAATACATTCAAACAGCAATGTCTATCTGATCACCTAGGTATTCGATAGGGATACCAAATTTTACCAAAGGTTGCGCATTCGTCGTAGAATATTTTCTTAAGTTTGTCAAAAGATTAAACTTCAAACAAGAATTTCACAATAATTCGTATTAATTTTCTAATAACTGTATATATATAAATGTAGTATAACTTAAAGCCAAAAATAACAATATTTTTGTGAGCCTAATAAGAAAAAAATGTTACCCAAAAGTTGCTTAAGTAATTGCACTGAAATGTTGCGTAATTGAAGTATAAAAATCAGAAACAAATGGAATTCATGCAGTTTTTTAAATTAGGTTTTCAGACGTCTAGTAAAAAGAGAGTATATTTTATTTTTCGATGTCATTTTGGTCTGAAAAAAATACCAAAAAAAAAACACTGCTACAAGCTTTCTTTTAACAGTTCCGCCTTTTTTTTTTTGTAACGTCCCATTTCCTCGTTCGGCCGCGCCTTCCAACTTCCAACTCTCCAAGTGTCTGCAGTTTCCATTACACTTTGCACAGCTCAAGTGACATTTTCATTGTGAGGCATTTACAAAAAACTTGACAGCATTTCATTCGGGTTTTTCCCCCGAAAGCAATTTTACTTGCCTCAAGTCGATACAACTGTCGATATATGTATGCATGAAAATCTTGGTAAAATGGCAACGTCTGGCAACTGGAACCACACTTGCAGGTGCTCGTCTACGGCGGCAGAGGAAGGCCTGTGTGTGAGACTGCGTAACTATAGACTTGCTTGCAAGTCGCGATGTCTCGACGTGAATTGCTCGCCAAAAAATATGCAAACACCTTGCGGGTACTTTCACTTTTTTTTTATTGGGACTTTTAAACATTTTTGTGCAAGCGAGTGTGCGGCCGGGTCATTTGCATGGTGTGCGAAAAGGCAAAGCACTTCCGTTCGTCAGGGACGAAGACAGACAGACAGCAGCTACACAGACAAATTGTCGTCTGTCTTTTGAATATTTAATGATTTTTCTAAATCTTCTTTATTTAAGCATTTATTTATGTTTTTTTTTTTTTTTGCAAATAACTTTGACCTTTTCTTTTGTTCATTGTATTATGGCTGTGTTACTAATAATCGCACAACATTTACTTTTTGGCTTTAATTTTTTTGTTTTGTTTATGTTTTATGCATAAAATTGGCAAACAAATTAAGTTATTTGGGTTACGTCATGCCAACTACAAGGCGACAAAGAAGAGCAAACACAATCTTTGCGCTACAAAATGAGACACTTGGGAACAAAGCAATAATACTAAGAAATAAGCGTATATGTATCTGGCAGATACTTTTGTTTTTTTTGCTGTATTTTTTTGTTTTTTTTGTGTTTTTAATTTTGAGCAAATTTCTTTTGGAGTTTGACTTTGTGGTGGGCGCGCCTTGTGGCATAAGCATTAGCCATTTCAATTGCGCGCATTTAAGCCAACTTAATGTGGTCAACAAAGTGTGGCAAATATACGCTCAGGCGCGGGTGGATTTTTACATGCACTGAGAAATACTAGAAGCAACATTCTTAGTGGCCATATTACGTATACGTATTAAATGGTGAGATCTTTAAAATTGTTTTCTTAGGATTTTTTTATTTATAACAAATTTTTTTTTTCGAGCTGAGGAAGTATTAAGATATTTTTTTATGTTAAAACTTTTAAAAATGTTCTCTTCCAGTTGGAATGTAATGGATGTTGAGTTGAAATACGTTTGAAAGATATTTTCGGCACACTACGTCATATTTTTCAAATAAGTTTATCTTATGGTATACCGACTGCAAAATATAATCATTATGATAAATAGATTTTTCAACTTATGCCGTATACGGTGTATAAGGTTACTACAGATCATATAATTTTTATGCTAAAGTGATATGCGTTGAATCGTATGTTGATTTGATATGTAGCATTATGTGAGCCTAATATTCATAACGAAATTTACGTAAAAAAGAAGCATTTACAAGCTTGCAGAAACTATTGACTGTTTCAAATTTTTTTTTAAATATTTCCAAAATAAAAACTCCGCCTTAAAAAATTCCAGTTCATTTTTGTAAACATTTTTTTCAGTGCAACTACTTTGTAGATGCTGTTCCCACAATTTGCTTCAAAATATTTTTGGTCAAGACAATGGCTGCCTTTGTTGTCTGTGTGGGTTTGAGTATTCGTTGTTGTTGTTGTTGTTATTGCCATTGGTACTCCGGCAATTGGATTTTCTGCACATGTTTCTCCCAGACATTTCTAGCTTTTAACATTCCAAAGTCCCCAAAACTTGACTTTACAATTTATTCTTTTTGTTTTTAATACGCTTTTCAAACTTTAATCTGCATAATTTTATCGCTTTTGGCTAGCTTACAAGTCGTCATAAACAATCTTTCCGTTCTGTTTCATGAAAATGAAAATGCGTAGCCGGCTCGAGCTCTTGAGCGCAAAAATTGTGTCAACGTTGTCATCTGAAGAATTTTTGTTCTATGCTTTTCTTATTTTTCTTTTTTTTTTTTGCTTGTCCCAGTTTAACCCGGCAAGAGAGCGAGAACGAGAGAGAGCACAGCAATAAAAATCTACAAGATACTTTGCGCAGCAACAAAAGTAGGCAAGCAGTAAAATGACGAGAGCAGGCGGTTGGGTGGGGTAGTTGTCAAGATTCCTTGCAGCACCAGCTGCTAACAACAGAAATGCTAATGAAGTTATCTAGTACGTGGGTCCACCGTAAAGTATACCATACTTGAAACCTCGTGCGTATCCTCCACAAGAGGCTACGAGTAGGAGCAGTATGTGGTTGCTATAAGCTCCCACTTTCTCAGCTAGTACACAGTGTGTGTGTGTCGAGCACATCTCTACGGGAAATTGCTGGGAATTACGGAACATGCTTGCACGTTTGCTCTTTGTTGTTGGCTTGCCCTGTTTGCCCTATTCAAATGAGCAAAATATTTACCTAACTTAACGACAAGTTAAGGCGGCCCAAGTCAAAGAATCTTTAATGTTTTGAGACTGGCTTAAAGTAATATCGAAAGTAAGGAAATTTGATAGAAGTAAGAACGCTTCATAATATGTTAGAAATCGCTTCAAATAATTAGCAGGTATTTTGGAAATTAAATTTTTTGCTTTTCAGTTAATTCGTTTCCTAGGTTCTTATGAGTTTCAGGTTAATTTTTAGTGCAAATCTTTAAATAAAAAATATCTCGATAGCTTTCACCATCTCACCGATTTAGAAATCTGTAAATGAACAATATTGTATCTATGAAATGGTTTTCAATATATCCCTTCAGTACGATTCAGACCTTAATTAGATATGAAATTATAGCTGAATTTTCCGCACCAGCCTATGTCCTATGTATTAAAGCCTGAAATTTAAACGTAACTTTCAGCTGTGAATTCAGTCTTGATTTGCATTGAAGAGTAAGTCAAAACATCACAGATGAATTTTCCCATGAATCGGCTATGGATTCAGTGCAGATTTTCTTTGAAAAGAAAAGCCTGTAATCACAGGCTAACTCAATTAAAGAACTTATTTTCGTGTTGTTCCTTCTTCTTAACCTTTCATTTACTTTTCATGCCTGAATTCAGGCCTGAAAAATTCTGCACTTAACTTCCGAACTGGTAAGGATGATCATCTTGCTGAGTGTGGAGAGTTCTCTAATCAAGCATCTTTATACTAAATACTGTGCTATAGGGTATCAAAATCAACAAATTTTTACCCTATGGTGCATTAAGGGGTTCAATGAAGTTGACCAATTAATTTAATGTAAAAAAATTAGTTCGATCGGACCCCATCAAAAAAATCGTTATACCTACGTCTAAAAATCTTTTACAAGACGCTTTTAAATTTTCCGTTAAAATTCAATTATTTTATATATATATTATATTTCCTGAAAAATCTCCATCAAATTATTTCCTATTCATATCTCAACGCTCTCCTAAGTGAATCACAATTATCATCCTGATCTAACAACAAATTTGTAGTCTCTCTGTGTTTATCAATTTTAATTTCCGCCAGGCAAAGTGAATGGCTAGAAATTGCCTAAAACTTATAAATAGAGGCACTAAATAGTCGAACTTGTTTTCATTTTCAAAAGTGGCATCGACAACAAACACAAAAACTGAACAACTTATGCCAGCAACGTCATCACCATCTCGAACGCGCCAATTGCCAATCATTAGAGCCATTGGCATAGCACCGGTATGAGCCAAGTTGTCGGAAATTATTAGTTAAAATTCAAAACTGGTTCAGTTTTGTTTGGCAATCGCAAAACAGAAGTACAAATTACTTACTAACAAATACAAAAGTATGAAATTTTCCAGTGAGTTTTTACACATGTTTGTTATTACGGCTGGTTTTTGGCACAAGTTATTTCTGTTATTTAAAACCCGAAAGTAAGTGTATGGAGTTTATGACATGACAAAATTCCAAGCCTGCTGTTATAATGCTTATATGTATCATGGCTAGTTGCCATAATTAGAGTTAAATAGCACACTCGGAAGCGCAATAACGACAAATTAATTGCCAAAAACAATAACTAAGACGATAACCACATTGAAGTGACAGTATTACGCTTCCAAATTCTAAATACCCTGACAATATTATTACAAAGTAAAAGGGGATTTCGCAATAGAAATATTTTGGGTGGCGCCATCTATATATTGTTACCGTTTTATCTCTCTTATTGGCTTCTTGTAAAAATTACATGATATTTGGTGAAATAATTATTTTGGAGTACTAAACGATAATTCCTTCGTGGCATATGTACGAAATGTAAAATTTTTACTGAACTTTACCTTTCCAATACTATGGCATGTAGATGGCGCCACCCAAAATGTCTCTATTGAAAAAGTCCTGTTTTCTTTGTAGCAAAGCAATTACTCATTTAAGACCGACCTGGTATAATATGTTTCCAATTATTAAATTTAAAATATTTATATTGTATTTCAAAAAATAATGTTTTATTATTTCACCGAACCCCCCTCTTTGATAATTAATCTATTACATTATTTTCCGTTTTTATCCATTTTAGTTTTTGTTTAGGAATATTTTGTATTATTCTACCGAAAAGTTCTTTAATGATCAAAGCTAGTAAAAAGATCAGCAATGAGAAATACAGCGCCAGAAATCTAAATCTATTAACAAATCTATAATATAAAAAAATATTTATTTAAAAAATCCAGGCTCGATTAACGATTAATTTTCCAAAAAATATTACAATTATTTTTTTTTATAAAAACTACACCAGGGTATTTATTCTATAGACTTCATGACAAAACTAACATACTCCTTTAGGTGCTCTAAAAAAAAGGCAAAACCGGTGGCATTTTTATAAGCACCATTCCACCTCTCTTACTCTCTCTCGCTCTCACTGTTTCGCGCTCTCGTTTAATTGTTTATAATTAAGTTGAAATGCAATCAAATCCACTTAAAGACTTTCATTGCATTCGACCAAACAGTTCCGCATCATGCTGTGACATAATTCTGATGTATTTTTTTATAAAACTATGTACATAACGAAAGATATATAAAAAGTATTGTCAATTATGTGCAAATAAAAAAACTGTAAAAAAACACTCAGAAAAGTAGATTGCGCAAATTCTTTCAATACTGACTTGGTATGAAAAAATGCCAAAGAATATTGAGCACAACAAAAACCAAACTAATATCAAAACAAAATGAAATAACAGCGTGAAGTGTGCGTGATAAAATTGCTTGAAAACAGAGCCCAAATAAGCCCCTAGAACTTGAGAAGGTTCAGTGAGTGGGACTGATACGCGAGCGAAAAGGCACGCGAAATAAATTGAAGAAACAAAGCCGAGCTGAATTTCAACGGTTTTTCAATTTTCCGCTTTGAATGTTCGTTTTGCACACAGAGAAACAGGGTGTTTTTTTAGATGTCCAACATCTCTGGCAATTTCAGAGCAGTATTTCGTAGATAGAGTAACTCGTCTTATATGTGTAGCTTTGTCTGAATATGGTATCCTATCAAATATTTTGGAATTTTACAGTATCTTCAAAAAGCAAAGAATGTACCCGAAATATTTTAAATCGTACAAGACATCGATTAATTAATAGATATGACGTTTTTTTACGATCTTTTCCAATTTTTGAAGAAGCTTGCCTTTGAGGCTTTAAAAAAATTTACCAGTTTGGGTCCGATAATAAATGAAAGAGTCAGAGAGAGACAGAAAAAGATTGACAGAGAGAGCAGGCAAAAAATCGAATGAACTCGTCTACAAGGAACTTTTTTATTTTTATTAAGTTCACTGCTTTTATGATCTGTTCAAAATGAATTTCAGTATAACTAGTATACTGTATAAAGAAACAAAATTCTGTTCTTCTGCGAATTCGCCATAGGGAAGTTTGATTACGCTTCAACTCAAGAGCAGCAGCGGTTAGACTCTTAGATTGCGATAGAAATCTTCACATTTGACGTTGGCAAGGATTTCATCTTTCTTGGGACCACCATCACGATGTCAGAAAGGCGTTCAAGCGCTCAATTTTTAGAGATAACGCTGTAATTCCGTCTTGCCAATGGGTCTCAGTGCCTAATTGAGCCATACAGAATACTTTCGCCAGGAGAAGTGAACTTTTTCAAGACGTTAATCACCTAACCAGGGTAATTTTGCTTCTGAAGAAAAGAATCGACATCATCTTGTTCGTATAGACGAAGTAGTTCAAGGGATAAAGCTGTTTAATGACTCATTTAAAGAAAGATATTTATAGATTCGATTCTGTCTTCTGATAGGAGACGCTCTAGCTAACTTTGTGCTGAGAAAGCAGAAGACCAGCTATATCAGAACGTACATTCTTCAACAAGTTTATGCACTCCGTCTTGCTGTATGGTGATGCATAGGTAATTTATTCATGGCTGATATAAATATTCTGGAAGTAAAGATGTCCTTCAGATCTTTATTCTTGGGTGGATCTGCGAAATCTACGAAAACATTGTTTTAGCCCAATTGATTATAATCATCTTGTTCGTATAGACGATTATACCTCAAGGGAAAAAGTTATTTATAGTGTGCTATGTAGAAAGACATTTAAGAATTAGGTCGTGTCTCCTAATAAAGAGCACACTAGCTAACTTTGACATGTGAAAGCAGATGACGACCTATTTATATGATCGTAAATTTTTCAACATCCATTTATCCTAAGCGGTGACGCGTGGATAATTCATTATTGGCTGGCCCAAATACTCTTAAAGAATTTGAGAAAAAAGGACTCTGCGAGATATTTGGGCTTGAGAACGATTAACGCATATGATGAATAGTCGAATACTCATCATCTTTTGCGTAAAGAATTCAACTAGATTAAGTACAATTTTTTTTTAATGTTATCTTTAAAAAAAGTCATCTAAGCATAAGATTGTAGCTTCCAATAGAGAATGCACTAGCTTATTTTTGCGTGAGGTTTAATTCAATAAGTTGTTGTCATGGTTAGTCAAGTATAAGAATAGAGCCTAAAATTATTAATACTACAAATTAAAAAAAAAAACCAAACAGCTACCAAAACATGTTCGTAAAACTAGTTTAAAGAATATAAAATTATTATTTTTATATTAAAAAATAATATGCTTATTAAAAAAATACCCATTATATTTATGGTATATCTATAAGTAGTTATGTATTATATTTATTGTCAACATATTTTTGTCATGCTCATATTTTGTTTTCTTCTTTTTTGTAGTTTTTATTGTTGTTCTTGAAAGAGTTCAATGACATATCGAAATGGTATGCAGTGTTGCTTTTTGTTAATAAATCTTTTTTTATAATCATCTTTTTGCTTTTTATTATGTATTTTAATGCAATTTTCGCATAATCTGAAAAATGAGCCATAAACCAAAAAATTAAATGCATTTTTTTATTATGCGCCTTGATTAATGAGCCTTAACAGTGGAAATATGGAAATCGTATTGCCCAAGTCAATGGACTTTGGTATACACCAGAAACGCTTGAACATGGTCAAAGTTTCGCTTTCACATGAGCCCAAAGTGTGAACAAACAAACCGGGAAAGCTTATATATGCACATATAAGTACATATATAATAAAAAAGTAACATATTAGAAAAACAACCACTAATAAAATGATTAAATGCAACTAAAGTCAATGTACGCTTATCATTTTGATAGAGAACAGCGGCAGGAACTGTGCAACTATTTTTTCTATATATTAAATATTCTATTGATAAACTTCCCGGGTGCACGGTCAACGTTTGAAATTAACCCAGTAAACAACATGGGCACATAGACAACTTAAATGTCAAACTTCCGTGTATTTGGATTCCTGTACCAGATCGGGCGTACAACCATTGGCAGCAAGTCAATTTGTTGAGTGCCCAGAAAGTATTTCGTGGGCTTGTTATTTTGGTAACGATAGCTTGTTTATTTACTTTGGACATGTCTTGAGTGTATCTATCTGTACGTACGTCTGTCTGGTTCAACTAATTGTTGCATGTAAGTTTTTGTTTTTGGTCTGCTATATAAACAAGGCCAACCAAACACACAAGTAAGTGTGCGCCTCTAATTGGGTTTGTTTATTTCTAGCTGGGCATTTGATAGAAATCTAAAAGATACAATTTATTTTAAGTTCCCTTGCCCTGACCCAACAAGGAAGCATGTGGCAGCCAAATAGTTGGCCTTTTGTAGCAAAGAGTAAATAGACAATAAAATCGAAAGATAACAAACCGACTGACTGACTTGGCGCTGACCAAAACAAAGAGTCCAAATGTCAGGGTGTCATATCGAAATGCTAATCAAATTTTCCAGCTCCATGTAATCACGTCAAGCAAGAAGTAGCCCAAAATAAAAGCAGCCGCCTTTTCGACTGCATTTATAAACGCTGCAGCAATTTGGGTCAAAAAGCGAACGCCAAGAGATGGCAGCTTAGGTCTAGGGTCTGAGTATTTAAAAAAAAGAAAAAAAACAACAAAAAAAGTTGGTTATGCTGCAGCGCTGCGCTTTAAGCTATTGTTCGTTTTCGGCTTCTAAGCCTATTAGAATTTCTAACAATTCTTTTCTTTACTATGCGCGCCTTCATTTTCTTTATATATGTGACGTTTCATTGCCCCCGCTGTAGATTTATTAGCATTGTACTTTGATTGCCATTGAGCCTAAGGGAAATCAATTAAAACGAAAATGAGAAGAATGCATCTTTTGTTGTGAGCACACGATTTTCAAGAAAAATGCAATCTTGGAAAAATACCAAATAGCCTGAAGGTGCGGGTGTGGTTTAAGTTATAGACATTGGACCAAGTTGGTCTGCGCCTTAAATTCTCATGAAATTATTAGAAAAGTCTTAAAGAGGTAATAAATATTAGTATTATAAATTCTTAAAACAGCTTGCAACGTATTTAAAAAGTCATTTAGTTACTAGAAATAGAACTTAATTCATATGTATTTATGCTAAAACAGCGGCGTAGATAATTTCTGCGCTTTAGGGGTTTCATACGCCCCATGAAAATTTTAACATAATTGTAAAAAAAAGTCTCTTTATCTATGCTTAGTGAAGAAGATTTGCAATACCCTTAAAATCTGTCAAATCACACAAAGATGAATTTTCAAACTTTTAATAAGTCAACAGAGTTCGCTGCTAAACAAACACTTTCTCAAAAAAATTTAAGATAACTTTTTCTACGGACTCAGATCTTAATTTATGTACCAGTTTGATCAAAGCAAGTTTGTTTTAGTCTAGAAATATTTATGACATTTAATTTAAAAACAAAATACTGTCTATCACAGCCGGAAACATTCTTACAAAGAGTACGAAATGATCTTTAAGAGCTCTTCTTCTTTAAATTTTTCAAAAAATTATCCAAATGGCTCAAAAATGTGTGCCCAAAAAAAAAACGTTCTTGAAATAAGAGCTTAACTATCAATAATAGAAAACTTGCTCTTGGCGTACTTTTGACAAAGCAAATTCTGTAGATCATAAATTTTGATACTTTATTACGTTATGCAGCACTTATTTGAAAGTGAACTAGACAACTTCAAAACCTTAACTTTTTGTGTGAGCATGATTACTTGTACGATTCATCACTTGCTCAAAATAAAATGATTGCAGTTTTTCAAACGAAATCGAGTGCTATAGTTAATCGCATAGACCATACTTTTGTGGGACGGTAAAAAAATTAATTTCTAGACTTTTACTTTGTGAATCTTAAAGAAATATGTACAAGGGAGCTAATAAATGTATCAAAAAAGTAGGACTATAACACACCATTAAATCTGCAACCCAGATTAAGCATTTATGAAATTTCCTCCACGCTTTACTAGCTAAAAAAAAACCATCAAAATTTTAATTGCTTTTAAAAGCATTTTGCGCCCTATGTATTATAAGTGGATGTGACGAAAACTTAATTGGAAGCAAATTTAAATAATTTGTTTATAACTTTAAAAGAACTCAAAAATATTAATTAATATTTTTGTTGAAGTGGTAAATAGTTATAAACGAATAGATAGACAAATTTTTTTTATATAAGATAATAAAGTTAAAATAAGTTGCTCTTCGAGTATATTTTGAGTACACTGTACAAACAAAACTTTATTAAAACATTTTTGGACAGTTGCGTCTGGTCTTACATTGTAACTTTCTATTAAAAAAAACAACTGATTTTTTTTTAACTACAATTGTTTTGTCTACAACGCCATTAAATGTAAATCAATAGCTCATCTTATCAGTAGCAACCTAATTTTCAATAAAAACTATTGAAACCGGGCTATGATAATAAAAAATAAAAAAACACATACATACTTCAATAATCTTTCTTGCTTTCTTTAATATAAAATAATATGAATAAGAGGGAAAGGTGACCGACATTGGCATACTCTGTAAACAGTTTTACCAAACATAAATTAATTAATTAATTGCGCTAAATTGTGGATTGGTGAGGCCCAATGCTCCACTGGTAGAAAAGGATAGCAGTAAGTAAATTGTGGATGCGACTTCGATGATTATGGGATTATTAAAGAAAGAATAAAAGGATATTGTTTCAAAAAGTCATCTAGTTTTATTTTTTAAACAAAGATGCAGTTCGTAGGGCTGGTGATCTGAAATTAAAGTTTATATTTGGCCTTAATAATACATAGTACATAGAGATACTGTTGTTAGAAGCTTTATACTATCCGCAAAAGACTTCTACGTAGAAGCAGAAAGAACACTATAACAACAAACTTCAAAGCCTGGTAAAATTTGCTTAGTATATCTTATGGTCATTGAGCTAAAGGTGGCACAGCAATAACTACCCAAAATGCTGATGAGCATTTTTTTTTATAAAGAATTTATGGTCTGCCTGTTCAATACATTGCACAAATCTGTAATACCCTTAACCATATGGGCGCACAGGGTATAATAACATTCTTCAATAATCTCTCGAAAAGTCTATAACAAAAAGTTAGTAGCTCAGCAATAGGGGGACTCAAGCACTCTCTCTCTCTGGAACCCTATATACATACAATATACGGAAATACGCTGCGCGTCGTAGATATGAACTTGTAGTGGCAACATACTTATATGTAAAAATGCCACAAAAAGTAGCATGTAGTAAATGTGGTAGGCAGCAGAAAGCATAAAAAACAAACAGCAACAGGGACGCGCAAAGGCAATGTACAGCCACAGACGGAGCAACGAGCACAAAAACAAAAACAACAACAGCAACAACAACAACGACGAGCTGAGAAGCGCTCATAAGGGCGGGCCCAGAAACGGGATACAACAGGAATAACGAGAACAAAATACAACACCAACAACAACTACAACAAACGGCTTAAACAAAATCGTAGCAGGCGCAGCAGAGCATTCAAGGTAAACAAAAAAAAAAAAGGAGCGCCCGTTTTTTTTGCAGCACTTTTTATGTGGCTATCGTAGTTGTTGTTGTTGCCATACTTGTTATTGCTGTTTTAATGCCTTTTTCATATGAATCCCCGTCAGAAGGCAGAAGACACCGGACAGACAGGTAGCCAAGGCAGACGAAGTGCAATCAACTTGGTAGTATGTACAAAAAAATAGGGATGCAAGCCAGATTCTAAGCGAAGCGGTTCCAAATTGAACATGCGAATATTTTTCAATGCGTTCCGGAAACTGAACTGAATCTGCGCCTATTTTTGTACTTTGAACAAAATCAAGAAAAACTTTTTTCCAAACGGAAACTGTTCTTTCTTATATGAGAAAATATAAATATTGCTTAAAGCTAGCATTATATAGGCAAACAATATTTAGCGGAATGACAAAACTTCATATAAAAAAAAAAACCCCAATTGGGATATCCCATCCGCGCGAAATTTTTCGAGCTGCGTATAGGCCCTAAAAAAGAATATACTTGCAAAATTATGTAAGAGTTAACATTTTCGAGTATGTATTTAATTAAGTAAATAGAAATGTTAAAAAATACTAAAATATTTACGAAAATATTTAGGTTTTTGTTTTTATATGCAAAGAGTGCAGCAATGCTCAGCTAAATTTATGGTATATAATGAATTTATAAAGAAAATAAACATATACAAATATTCGAGAACTAAAGCGAGTCTTAAAGCAGTTGTGTGTACTTTTTAACGATATGGGCATTTCCACCGAAAGATATAATGTAAAGAAACAAGTCATTTTTTTCCACTACGCATTTCTAAAATGTCTTAAATTGGCTAAGATATTGTTTTTGCAGCTTTACTTGCACAAAATTTTTTCCTGAAATCTAAAGATATTTATATTGTTTTTGTGTTTGTTACTTTTAGAGTGATTTTCAGCCTAATTTGTTAAAGCTATTTATTTGGTATTAACATTTCACTTTAGTTGTAAATAAAACGCTTTTAAATGTGCCTTTTTATTTCGTAGAATTTTGCAACTTTTTTTTCGCAACCCATGTTTATTGTTAATATATAGGCAGCGTCAAATATACATATACACTACCGTTTGCACTAACTTTCACGTACTAAATCAGAATTAAGCTTATAAAAAAAATAGTACTTATATATATTTTAAGACAATAAAGTTTTATAGAAAAAATAAAAAACAAAATTCCAGTTTAGTTATACATTAATCGTTTTATAATATGTATGCTTTCTTATTTCGCAGATTTTTTTTGTAGTTGCAGTCGCAAAATACTTAATCTTTATTGCGTACTAAATCCCATGCTTTTTGGCGATATATTGAAAAAAAAACGCTTTGAAAATTGGAAAGAAAAAATTATCTTTCTTTACTTTTGCACTAGAAATGTCGCGTTCATAATTGTGGAAATTTACATATGCAATTTAAATTAAACATTGGCAAAATAAAAATATTTATATAAACATCGCAGTTCTCAAGAGCTAAATATTAAAAACGAGAAGCAAAAAAATCTTTGAAACTTAAAAAAAAACCTTTTTTCCCATAAAATTTTGAATCAAAATTTGCGCGATAAATATAAATCCCTGATGCGATATTTTTGTACATCTAATCTTGCAATGCGTTATATTCTATTTTCGAAATAAACAAAGAAAATATAATTTGTCTACCCTCTAAAAGCTCC
The DNA here is from genome assembly GCA_018150985.1 of Chymomyza costata. Lineage (NCBI taxonomy): Eukaryota > Metazoa > Arthropoda > Insecta > Diptera > Drosophilidae > Chymomyza > Chymomyza costata. The sequence goes on along the minus strand of JAECWU010000001.1, from coordinate 7,480,920 downwards.
TTGTCTTTTATCTCTATTTCTTTGCTTGTTTATCCTGATTCAGCTTCTTAAAAATACATCTAAAAGCACATGAGTTCCATTATTATTATATATATATATGTATATTTATAATATATTAACAAAATAATATATATATATATAATGGAACTGATGTGTTATATACATATATACCTATATATATATATTAATTATACTTTAATTACTATAATGCTTGTTTTTGAAAATCTTAGTTATGAAATGTGTCTGAAAAGCCTACACTGCAGTTTGGAGATTTGAATTAGTTTATAGATGTTTTTTTTAAATTTATTTTACTTTTTAAGTTTAATTTAATCTTATTTGACTTTGGTTAATTATTTCGATTTATTTTTTGTTTACTTGTATTTTGTACTTTTTGCTTTCATTTATTTATTAAAACCCATAATTTTCTCAATTTTTTCTTGAACGGAACAAAAAAATTTCGTCAAAATGTTTTCGTCAAAATTTTTTGTTTCCTTGGCGGAAAATTGTATTTTAAGCGGCTGCCGAACCTAAACCCATGCGGTTCCGAGCTTGATTTCACCTAAAGGTTGTCCTTAACCGGTCATCCGCTTAACGAAAGCAACATGAACTTAGTAGTGAGTTTTATTTATTAAAATGAAAACCTTAATTTTCTCAATTTTTTTCTTGAACGGAACAAAAGAATTTCATCTAAAATTTTTCGAAGTAATAAAGCCTTGGCGGAAAATTGCCTTCGAGCGGCTGCCGAACCTAAACCCATGCGGTTCCGAGCTTCCTTTCACATTAAGATTGCCCTAAACCGGTCAGCCGCTTAACGAAACCAACATGAGCTTAGTACTAAGTGATGCAGCCCTGGTATAACTAGCAGTAGCCAAAATGCTTACCTTATTTGGTTTTTAGTAATAGTTAGTCCTATTCCTTGCAGTTTAATCCAAATGTGTTGTTGTTGTTGTTAAAGTTGTTGCAATGTACAGTTAACACAATAAGTTGTTGTTACTTTTACACTTTCACTTGTTGTTATTTTTTGAATGAAAATTCATTTTCTCAATTTTTTTTCTTGAACAAGAATTTCTCAACAAATGAATTTCATCTAAAATTTTTTCGAACTGATAAAGTTCGGCGTTTCCTTCACCTAAAGGTTGGCCTAAACCGGTAAGCCGCTCAACGAAATCAAAATGAACTTAGTAGTGAATTTTATTTATTAAAATGAAAACCTTAATTTTCTCAATTTTTTTCTTGAACGGAACAAAAGAATTTCATCTAAAATTTTTCGAAGTAATAAAGCCTTGGCGGAAAATTGCCTTCGAGCGGCTGCCGAACCTAAACCCATGCGGTTCCGAGCTTCCTTTCACATTAAGATTGCCCTAAACCGGTCAGCCGCTTAACGAACACAACATGAGCTTAGTACTAAGTGATGCAGCCCTGGTACAACTAGCAGTAGCCAAAATGCTTACCTTATTTGGTTTTTAGTAATAGTTAGTCCTATTCCTTGCAGTTTAATCCAAATGTATTGTTGTTGTTGTTAAAGTTGTTGCAATGTACAGTTAACACAATTAGTTGTTGTTACTTTTACACTTTCACTTGTTGTTATTTGTTGCTATTGTTGCTGTTGCTTTAGAAATCAGCTTTATATATAAAGGCAACAAAAATATATATGTGTATTTATTTCTATTATGTTTCCCACATAAAAACACACGCGAATAGCAGGTGAAATTAGTGCGTACACACTGCCTTACACTATTTATTTGTTATTTACTATTGTTTAATTATAGTTGAGTGCAAATTTGTATATAAATTTTTGATGTACTTTTGGTTTGGCTGGGTTTTGTATGCTGCATATACTTTTGTATGGTTTCTATGCACAACAAATGCAATAAGCTAAACAATTTGTGTGTTTGTTGTTGTTGTTATTATTATTGTTGCACAAACACGCGCACATAAATATATGTATTTGTACGCACACACACACGGCAAAGCGGCTTTGCAAAAAATCTCGTTTAGTTTTCTATATGTGTGAGTGTGGCTGAGCGCGCCTTATTGTATTCACTACGCTTGTATGCGTGCCTCTGCACAAAAATCAGAATTTGGCAACACTTGTTTTAATATGTATTTAGCAACATTAGCTTATTGCTCATAATATATATATGTATACTTATATTTTTTAGCTTAACAATGCTTTATTAACATTATATATATTTACTTTAATTGACGCGCGCTTTTCGCTTTGCTTTAGCCAAGACGCGTCGCGACATACACAACAAACAAACACACGCGCATACGTACTTATATGCAAACGTAGATTTTGCTCAACAAAACGCGCATGTAATTTAGCTTATTTTTAACTAACAACAATAGCTATAAATATTTATATATTTGTGATTATTGTTGTATAGCAGCGAACACACTTGCGAATATTTGTTGTTGTTTTAAATTTATTTAAACCCACACTACGAACAAATTTATAAATTCAATAGACGACGCGACGACAACACAACCGCACCGTACGAATTTTTTTTTGTTTTGCTCTGAAAAGGGAGTGACCACCTTTTTAGTACCAAACTACATATTGGCAGTTGGCAATTTTAGTGCTTACAGCAGAAAATACCACAAAATACTGAACGTAATACTAAGCAGGCTAGTGTCATAGCAAGCAGCTTTTAGCTGGCACATTGCTGAATTTTGTGTTTTTAAATTGTTTATTGCATTTTAATGCAACAAACGACAACAAATTTTGGGCTTTAAAATTTAAATTGTTTTAATTAATGTTTATGGTAAATAATGCTGTGTTTATACTAACCCTGCAGACAAATTAAGCCTATATTGTTTATATACTAAACGCTTTTGGCGCGCTTCTTTTTGACCTTTGATAATACTTGGGGTTCGTCAGCCTAAGCACGAAAATTAAAGAAAAACAATTTGAATGAGGAATCTGTATAAAAAGTTATTTTGGTTCTTGATATGATTTTTAATAAGGTTTTTTTTATTTGTATTTATTTTAAAAATTTGTGAATAAGCCGAAGAGCTTAACCAATCTGAGAGCAAATTAAAGAAATATATTGATATCTGATAGATTAATCTATTAAGTTAGTTAAATTTTTAGTCAAAAAAATTTTTCCCCAACGAAATGAATAATTAAAATGCTTAAAAAATATATTTATACCCTCTAGTACGGGTGGTTAGTGCAGAACTAGCGATTTCAGTACGCACCAGGTAATGACGAGTACTTACCTTGCTATTTACCTCTTCATTTCCATCTTATTAACAAATGTCATAGGCTGTAGGCAATCGCCACCACCCCGTTTACCAGTAGACAGCGGCATCGCTACTTACGCTGTTGTACACTAGTAGACAGCGCAGTAGTCGCTAGTATTTTATACCTACTGAATTCATTTAAATTGAAAACACACATATATTTAAATAATTTTTTATATTATTTCAGAATTATTTTCCATCTACATTAATTATTTTTTTATTTAAAACGCTTGTTTTTTTTTTTTGAAAACGCTTTTTTTGGAGCTGGAGGACCACATTAAGGTTGGCTTCTGGCGGTACGGCTCCATTTCCAATGGCATCTGAAGTTATAAAAATTAAATTTTAGCGCTAAAAAAAAATTTTGAGAGCTTTAATAAGCTTACCGACTTTTGCTTATTATATAGCCTTTGGACTGCTTCGTTTCCTTGCAAGCCGTGCAAAAAGAATAGCCAAAAATTCGCCTTACTTTATATTCCCGAATTAAGAAAAGGAGGCAAACTGTTTTTTGTTTTCTTCTTTATGCGATTTGTTGTTTGTCATATTTCGTTCGTCGACCGTTTACCTCGCGCATTACAAGTAGTAGTAGGTAGCTACCTAGGACAAACGATGTAAGTACTTACTAGAGAACAATAGCCACCAGCCGTACTAGAGGTATCTTTTACGGAAACTTTCAAAAGTATTAAATAAAAAAATTACTTAAGTTTACTTAAAGCCTATACTATAATAAATAAATTAATAAATATTAAATAAAAAAAATTTTATATGTATATTTTTATAAAATTTTTTTTTTTTTTATACAATTTATTTTTTTAAACAATATTAAAAAAATAATTTCTCTTCCAACGTGATAAATGTTTAAAATACTTACAAAATTTATTTGTATCTTTTACAGCGAAGGCCAAGCAATTGAAAAAGAATCAAAACACGTTTTTATAAATAAATTACGATTAATAGAGTTTTTTAACAAAACTTTTTTGAAAAAAAAATAATAAAATTGTTAAAAAATAAACAATTTAAAAATGATATCTTTTACAGCGCGGGCCAAGAAATTAACAAATAATTAAATTAAAATCATGTTTTTATAAATTGTTTTTCTATGAATAGAAGAGTTTTTAACTAAAACTTTTTTTAAATGAAAATAAACTAAAAATATTTTAAAAAATAAACAAATACAATTTTTTTTTTAAATATCAAATAAAATGAAATAATAAATATATCTCTTTATTAATGCTTTAACTATCTTTTTAAATTAATAATGAAAAAAAGTGTTGCTTTTTAAATAAAAAAAAATAATATTTTTAGTAAACAAAATTCACGAGTATGATGTTAAAATAAAGGTACCATCTTTCATTATTTTTTATTAATGCTTTAATTATTTTATTTTAAACTAATAATAAAAAAAGTGTTACTTTTCAAATAAAAAAAAAATATTTTTAGTAAAGAAATTCTCTTTTTACTGACTGCGTCAATTAAAAAAATATTTTACAATCTTTTAATCTTTTTTATTAAGGCTTTAATTATTTTTTTAAAATTAATAATAAAAAAAAGTGTTACTTTTCAAATAAAAAAAATATATTTTTAGTAAACAAATTCTCTTTTTACTGACTGCATTAATTTAAAAAAAAAAAATTTACAATTTTTTATGCTTTTTTGTCTTAACAATTTTTTTAATTAATAATAAAAAAAGTGTTACTTTTTCAAATAAAAAAAAAAAAAAAAAATATTTTTAGTACCTAAACCTATTCCCTTTTTAACGACTTAAAAAAAAAAATTTTATTTTAAATTTTTAAAAATTTTAAATTTTTAAATTTTATGTTCATTAACAAAAATATTTTTAAGCGAAAAAAATTCATCTAAGCTATCGGATTTTTTGAAGCTAAAATACTTATGATTTAAGCCCCAAGTCCCACGGTGCAAAAGTTTAATATCTAGTCCTTCTTTTGGGTAGGAGGCTCACCTTTAAGGCCCACAATACAAGTCTGAGGCACTGCAGCCTTTACGAACCAGCGAGCGGTCCAGAGGCTACAGAGCCACGCCATACGGCTTATCATAGGCTGCCCTTGGTTCGTCCATAATTCAACGTCCCGTAAAGACCTGGAACTGATGCTGGTGGAAGAGCAAGAGTCGTCTTTCTCTACTTGTTATAGAAATCCAATTCCTAATGCATCAACAAACAGACGAATGTCCGTGCGCCGGCCATTGTCCCGGAGTGCCTTTACTTTGGCCACATTTTCAATAATTTTTGGGTGGTTTTGACGAGTTTCTGCCCTGTCCGTAATTATCCCGAGGGATTCCTTCACGGTTGTCCCAAATTTGACGCTCGACGCTCGTAGCGCTGCTCGAGATTTTTCTTATGCTGGGATCACTACGACATATCTTAACCGAGTTTAACGGAAATCGAACTTGCCTGAAGGCGACTGCATAAAATTTCGGTCTCTTCGCAAGGCTCCAAGATTGTTTAGAAAAAGCTTAAAAAATATTGTCAAAATTACTTCTCCAAGCTTAAAAATAAAACTGTGTCATAAGAAATATGTTTATTTTATTTTTCGGTAGAAGCAATTAAAAACACTTCCGCTAAATATTAGTGATTAAATTTACAATTTGACAATTTTTACAACATGGTCACTCAAACGTAGCCGTGAACGACCTCCATTGTTGTCCCACTTTTGACGGAAATTAAAAACAATAAAATCCAAGGAAAATGTAAACACAGCAATCTCCCTCGGCCAGTTGAGCAAAAAAATAAATATCAGATTTCATCGTAATGGGCAGGTCCGTTTGCTCGAAACACCGTGGACATTGTCGTGCCGGGGGCAGCATAACCAGCAGCAGCCTCGGGCCAACGTCAAAGTGATTGAAACGTTCAACAAACAACATTGGCCATCAATTATAAAGAGGCCGCCGCCGTCGTTGTCCGAAGTGTGCCAATAGACTTGCCAAAATCTAAACATTGAGAGGGTAGAGAGCGGTAGCCTTTGCACAACCCCCGGAAAGTGCAAATTTACAACAACCCCCAATAGAGACGTGCACGGGGAGCTCCCCTTTTTCGGCTAAACTGCTGACTTTGTTACTAAAGAGATTTGCATCACTGACTCGCCACAAAATATTTAGAAATTATCTGGCCAGCGATTACCAGCTCTTGGCTCTTCTTTACTTGGTAATCATCAATGTCAAAGTATGACACATTTTGAATACACTATAACAGATTGGTATAATGTGTGGAGCAAGTGGAAGTCGGCTTTTACTATCAGATCATGTTTTTGTGTTTGGCTTCGCTGAATACGAATCCGTAGATACGAAAATCATTTATTAGGGTTCTGGCATAGCCTTCCAAATAACTCATTCTGAATCAGAATCTATAATTAGCTCGTTTGATTTATGTCGGATTGTATAGACAGATATATATATATATATATATTCCCGTAGTTCCTAGATGGAACAAAGGGCCTCAAAGGGACAGATATATAGATCGTATCAACATTAAGATTCCGGAGTTCCTTAAAGCAAAGGAGATGCTTATCCTTACGCAGCTAATGTTTGTTGTCCGCTTACGTCTTTGACATTTAGTCTAAATCCCGAAGCTGTAGCCAAAAAAAAAACGATTTTCGGGCTCGGAGGTTACACATGTTTTTAGGGTAGCAGAATCGGGTAATCCGTGGTCTCGAAAATCATTCGTGATTGCTCAGATAAAACCTTCCAAATATTTCATTCCGAATCAGAATCCTAAATCTATATATTATTTTAGAGACGGCAGATCGAATCGCCTCAATGACAATGCTTAGGAACCAAGAATCGTTTCCCAGTCGAGGTAAATTTTTGTTTTATTTTTTTAAATCTTAATTTAAAAAAAATACTTTTTTTAAAGACAAGCGTTGAGACAGTGTATAGTGTAGCATATTTATTAAACAAAATCAAAATTTCATCAAATCAAAAAATGTCCTGTAGAGTATCCAAATACCATCGCTCCAATTAAAGTTTCATCCAATTTTGTCTTGCGTCTTCTTTTTTTTTGTTTTAAGCCCAAAGTTCAATAAACAGCGAGAGACGCTAGAGCGGAAGAGCTACATTTTTGCAATGCCATTTGGTGATAAAAATAAAGCAATGTAACGAATATAGCACCCCGACAACAAGAACTGCTGCCAACTGCCAAATGAGCCAATGAGTCATCCGTTTTTCTTCTCTTCCTGCTTATGTTGGTCTGCCAGACTCATAACATGGCCGGTTCCTTGCTTGGCTGACTTTCTTGTCAGACTAAGTCACTGGCGGATAGACGGACAGACGAACTGACAGGACCTGGGGTCTGTTGCTTTGCCTACTTTTTTGCGCTCTCTGGCGAAACGGAAGTTGTAAAATGTCAAAGTAAATTCGATTTTCTTTGAAATTTTTGCTGCGAGCGCTGGAAGTGCGTCTGTACATAGGGGAAGCAATGATTAAGGCATGAGTAAATGTTAATTCAATTAGTTTTTTTTTTTTTGTTTTAAGGGGATTGTTTATTAAGTTCTTAAATTGGAAATAGTTATTAGGGTTATGTTTCATTAGGTTACGCACATGAGGCTATTGAGATTGCCATTGGGATGGCTTCTGTAAGTTTAGGCTGAATTTAAGCGTTTTGATGATAATAATTCTCGTAAAGTGTCGCTCAATTTAAACGGTTTGGGTATACATTTATTGTTGCTTTGTAGTCTGGGCACTCGTCAAAACGACGACGCTGGCTTTATGTTGATATTTTTTTATATTGAGTCTATTGGACTGATTCTTTGCTAAGACAATTCTTGGATTGCAAATGGTAAGCCAACCGCACGCAATGTAACTTTTTACAATATAAACGTAGTCAAAGCGACGAACGATGAACTTTGTATAACTTTTAGTTTTCCGATAAAAGTTTTCTTGTGTTATCAATTGTGCATTAGTGTGGCCATTTTTACAATATGGCACGTTATCAATAACCTCACTAGCTAAAAAGTTGTTCATATCGTCGGTTGAAAAGTTTACCATCCCACCGGCTGCCAACCTATTGTGAATTTTTGTAATATATTTTATTTAATGTTGTATAGCTGTATATCAATACGAAAAAATCTTTAAAAGATGTGGAAATTAAATTAAAAAGTGATCTTAATGGTTTAAGGGGTCTACGCAGTTTGAAAAATTTTACTTTTTTTTTATATGAAGTTTTGTCATTCCGCGCGGAATTTTTCGAACTGCGTATAGGCCTTTAAGCGTAAATAGGAATAAGAAGGCAGCATTACCATTACCAAAATCTCTATTAATTCAAGACACCGCCGTTCGGATTCGGCTATAAACTGTAGGTCCCTAATCTCTTTGAACAGTTATTAATAAAGATCCCCATGCCAGGCCCAGAGGCGACTGACAAAAATTGTCAGTCAGGGAATTATTTTTATTATTACCATTACCATCAAGTCCTGTGCTGCTAACAACCGATCTTCTAGTTAATCATCTGAAAGGCTGGTTTATAATGCCAACACAAAATCCGGATCTAAACTCTTAAAATATAGTACGTTGACAGGATCGTTCACGAAGATTTATTTCTTTTCTCCGAAGTGGAGCATAGAGCCTCAAAAATGGATGGTTCATGCAATTTGTTGTTCTTCGAAACATGGAGTGCCAAAGTTCGCATGGGAAAAGTTCCAAAATAGTCTATGTATGTGGAGAACATTTAATATATGTTTGGCTTATTTAAAATTGTATCTCTAAAGTTGTGTTAATTAAAAGTAAACAAAAAATGCATTTGATGCCAAAAATTGTGCGTATCTGTTCCTAAAAATGTTTTTCTTTGAATTTTAACCCTTATAAAGGCAGGCTGTAAAAGCTTTAATTTTTTGCTTGGAACAGATATTGAAGTATTTAAACTTATTTTGAGTAAAAATAAAATAAACATAAAATATTAAATATATTGCAAAAGTATTATGATTGCCACCTTTTTAATATAGATTTCAAATCTTTCGTCGTCGTTTGGACGAACGATGATATTTACGTATAAACCTAAACATTATAAGCTAAACATAAACATTTTTTTAATAATATTTCCCTTTTAAACATAATATATATATATAGGAGGGACGTCCCAGAATTAACCGACTTAACATACCAGTGTTGGTAAATGTTCGAAAAAAATTGAAAAGGTATAGTACAGTATTCTTAAAACTTAAGTTCAAAGTTTGCTGTTATTACATTGTGTAGTTCGTTCTTGGGCGCTATAAGTAGAGAGCGCTTCTAAAAAATTTGACATCGTTATGTGATGCAGAACCTTCACTGGAAAGTGGTTAGTGCAATCAATAATAAAGCCGAGCTGGATTCAACTCTTAGAAATTCTTCTTCTTTGTTTACAAAAGTCATATCGAATACGTTATATGAATGAAGACACCATAATAAAATACATCAAGAGACAAAGATTAAAATGGGCCGGCCATGTTACAGGATAGGCCACAAAAGAAAATTTTGACGGGCAGCTTACCAGGTAACAGACGAAGAGGTCGACCACGTAAGAGATGGATATACGGAGTAGAGGATGATCTGCGAAGAATTGGGAAGAGAGTTGAATGCTATTATATGACAGGCTTAGGTCCTACACGGACTGTAAACAACCTGGAAGAAGAAGCTTACAATACTAAAATATGGGGTGGCAGTGATTAAACAAGGTCAATTGATCTTTCAAGATAAAGTAGCAGTTGTCGACCAAAAGACAAAATACTCTAGAAATGAATGAAAAAAAAAAATGATTTTGGATAATACCGAGTTAGCGTTTGTGAGATAGCTGAAACTGTAAGCATTTGAAAAAAAGACGAAAAATTTGGAGATGATAAAGATCAAGATGGAAGAAAAACAGCGTCCATCAAGTGTCTAGTGATATTTCATAAAAATAAGACAGAGTTTTGGCGTGGACTTATAACAATGAAACATAGGTCCATTACTTCATGCCGAAGACAAAGGAACTGGTGAAACCATGAACTCAACTAGAAGCAAGATAGTTCCATCTGCTTGCAAGGTCATGACTTCAGTTTTTTGGGACGCGCATGGCATAACTTTTCTTGATTTTCTTCAAAATGGAAAAACTATCAATGATGAATCGAATGCGAACTTATTACAGGGTTTTTTTTTTTTGGTGATGAAATTAAGAAAAAATGGTCGAATTTGGCGAAAATCAAAATGTTGTACATACATTCGATTTTGCAAAATCCACAAGCTAAAATCTGAATTGCTTCCTCAAGAAATTCGCCAAATATTGCTTCCTCTGATGGTTTTCATTTTCCAAACTCAAAAATAGGCTCGTTGGTAAAGGATTTGGCAATAATGTTAAGGTGGAGTTGGAGGTTAATGCTTAATTTGAGGAGTGTCACGGTTCTTATACTAAAAAGGTGTGTCCTCTTTTTTAACTGACCTGAAATGCAATGTAGCTAATTTTCCTTCTGAAATTTAACACCACGTTGGCCCTTATTTTGCGCACTACACTCCCTCAAGTTCCTCGGGCTATATACAATTTGTAGCTCTATATGTACAATAAGTACTTGCTGCTGGTATTTCAAGTATGCGGCTCTTAATGCTTATCTCTCCTAAACGTCACTCCGGGCACTTATTGTATAGTTTCCAGTTAAACAAATACTGGATGCAATCGCATATGTTGCCTGGGCTGACCAAACTACTCACTTTGGTCATATCAACAACATCTTCGCTGGCATTTATTTTTTGTTGGTAATTGTATCTGTATCTGTTGCCTGTATATCTGTGTGTTGTTTGGGTCTGTCAATGTGCGTGTAGATGGCATAAATTGAATAATGTGTTTTTAAGTGACGCTTAGACGCATTCTTCAGTAAATTGTGCAATTGTTGTGCTCGCTCGCTCTTTAGATCTCTCTACAGATCTATGCGGGATCAACAATGCGCTGCTTGCACTTAGAGCCTGAATGCAGCCCAAATTAGAAAACATCTTGAAGCTATTCGGAAGCACACAAAAAAAATAATAAAAATAAAAAGAGATACACACAGACAAGATCTTGAGGCGTAGATTAGACTCGGCGTCGTCGTAAGGTCCACTCGAACATATGAGTTTTCACTGTATGAGTTCAACAGTCTGTAAATTGGACAAGAGTAAGTTGTTACTATAGTGTCCATTGCCTGGGTCTCCAGCATACATATTGTAGTCACTCCTTCATAAGTGGGTGTAAATTTATGCTCGCAGCTGTAAGTGAACTTGTTACAATTGATCAAGCCGAGTGGATTGTCGTTCTAAAGATCTGCTGTAATTTCATTCATAACTATTTGTGCTTTTCGAGAATTCTCTATTTATGTTGAACAATTTCATCATTTTTATTTTAGGAGAACATTTTTAGTATGGTTCTGTGTTGCTAGAGAGCTTTCAATCAAAGCTTAAGTCTTGACTATATTTTGTTTGTCTTAAGCATATTTAAAGAATGTAACTGAACGCCATTCCAAAGCGAAATTATAAAGATAATTATGTTTTTTACCTTTTCCTCACTTGTTTCTGAATATTCCTAGAATACTTTTAAAAAGTTCTTTACATAGCATTCTACATAGCTTTTACTCGACAATCATTTGGTTTCGATGTGATCTTCATAATTGCCTGAGTAGAACGGTCATCGGATTAGAAGTCAAATGTAATTTCAATTTTCTTTGATCTTTTTATAATCAAACATTTTTATTTTTGACTCTTGATCTGCTATTCAAGATTTAAGTCACAATATGCGGCTGAGATGACAGCAAACTACAATGATGCGACTCGAGAGGGCCGTATTATCGATCTGTAGAGACGGTTTGAAGACGAACAAAGCTACAGGGGTGAGCGTCTCTCAGAAGCACTTGCGGTGCAGCTTTCTTCCCGTCTTCCGAAATACGAGGCTTCCCAAGCGGCAAGACTGATAAATACCTGGGAGGAAATTCTAAGGAACACATCAATTGTTTGCAACAGCCAGGCCCCTGTTAAGGCTGTGTCATCCCCCACCACGACAAGTAAGCTTATTCGTATCACGTTGTCGGCGCAAAACCATGTTCATTGCCTTCCTAATCATTATCTGCTGGGTATCGGGTCAGTCGGGCATACCTTGTAAATGGGGGCGAAACGAGTGCGCCGGAAACGGATCAGCGGTACCAGCGTCGCATATAAAAAGACCTCTTCAGGATGTCATTCTGAATATTATAAAGATAATCAGAACCAAGAAATTAATGGAACACCGTGTCCGATTATCATAACTCCCAAACACTCCGAGTTATAATCCAAAGCGAACATTCGATTCCCATCGATTTCACAAGAACAGAACCAGGATGGTTAGAATAACTATAATAACTATAACGGAGAACTGCTTTATAAGTCACCGTGCTGGCTGGCTCTCTCTTCCCTCCCTTCCCACCCCTTCTTCATCACCTTACTGCCTACTTACCCCTCTTTTTAGTAGGCATCTCAATGTACCGCACAGTCTCTGGGTGATCGCGCCTTGTGAAAACTAGCCTCATTAACTTATTCTAACCTAAATGAGACAGTTTCCAGTATAATCCTACAAAATGAGTTTTGGCTCATAATTTTTTAAAACTATTCATCCCTTCAAAATTTCTCAGTTTCATTTCAATATTCTAATCAATTGAATGTCCAAATATTTTTTCTGAAATCAGTTTCGGTTTCGTGTTATTTTGGAACTATTTATCTCCTAAAACCGTCTCAGCTTGGTTCAATGATTTATATTATCACATTAAAGAGCAAATTTCGTATTTTAGCACAAACTTAACCACATTTATTCGTACATTATGTACGCTTTTTGAATTTTTGTTTGCCGCCGTCACCCAACCCACTCTTTATACCGCTCTCGAATCTGTCAACACATTTGCTAGGGGTTGTTGTTGGAAGAACCCTTCAGATTCGTCACACGCTCAACGAAAGTGACTGACGCCGGCGGTGGCCATGTCATACCAAAAAAAAAAAAAAAAAAGGAATATGTATTCCAACTCAAGAGCCTGAATTCTTATTGTTGTTGGTTCTGCTTTGGCGTAGGACGAGACGCACATATTCGTATAGAACTCACTTCAAAACAATTTTCGTAAATAAAATTTGGCACACACGGAAACGAGGGGAGCCATACTACCATATACACTCAAAGGACATAACAGCATGTAAACAAAACGTGGTTGAAAGCGGAAAAAAACGTAAAGTATGTAAAGTTTTGGGCTATGGATTTTCAATAATAATAACAGCTCCTTTTGTAACATATCGATTTGATGCGACAAGGCTGCCAAAACAAGGCAACCCACCAAACAAGCGACGGCAGCGATTCGGGTAGCCGATGTCCACACACTCTTCAAGATTTGTCAGTCGTGCTTAGAGTTTGTCATGCCATTTGTTTCATTCTTCTAAGTTGTCTTAGTTGAACAATACGCTTCCATATCCTAAAGCAGTTCGTGAAGTCTATTGCCGCTTTGGCCTTCAGTGCACTCGTCCTTTTCATTTGAAAGGTGTCTTTGTCATCGAAACTTTGATCTTCGAAAGTTTTATTTCTCCAAACTTGGAGACATTTAAAAGATGCAGAGTACAACTTCGGAATATAGCGGAGTCTTAACAATCTATATAATCTTGTGCTCAATGCAAAAAAAGATTTAAAAACTTAGCTTGTAACAGAGATACCATTATGGATTTTTCGAATCCTCACCTCAAAAACCGGCATTAAGACAAACATTTTGTAGGTTATCTCAGATCCCCAATATACCTAGGTTTATTGCACCTCGTATTCCAATTCAACGACCCCAAAAATATATAGAAAACATCACCGCACACCCGGACTCTTAAAAATATTATGAGGTATTTTGAATTTATTTTTAAAACCAGGGATCGCAACTCATATAATTTGTAGAATTAAAATCATCAAATAATTAATCAATTTTCAAATAAAAATTGGTATTTAAACATTATTTCATAAATTTTTTTTTAAAGTCAAAAAATATAAGATGCGCTTGATTTTAATCCTCTTATCCTTAATCCGGATAGTCCTATCCCAAATATGATGCGCTGTGGCTTTCAGTTTTAACCAAAGCACTTTTTGGCTATGTTTTTTTTGCAACCCCATAACTCTTATTTGGGATCTCTGAATAAAACACAAACAACAAAAAGTCAGCACGTCAGGGTTCTGACATAACCTCAAAAAAGAGGTTTTTTGAAAGTTATCTCAGAGCCCTTATATGCTTGGAGTTTTTCGATCTCTCATTCTGATTCAGCGACCACAAAAACATGTTGAAAACCATAAATCGAAAAAAAAAAATTGGAAGTGGTTTTTGGAGACTATCTGAAAAAACTGGAGTGCTGGACCTCGCGGGGCAAAATCCATCCCTGTCACATGTAAAGTTCACAACGCATTTTTATTTAGTGGGCCTGTGTAATATGCTAGAAGAAGAATCACTGCTAAAAGGAACGAAATCGAACCATTTCGGAAGCGAATGATTACGGGCGATGAAAAGCGGATCCCGTACGACAATGTTGTGCGAAAAAGATCATGGTTGAAGTGAAGCTTCGCAAAGCCAGGATTGACATCAATAAAGGTAATTCTGTGTGTCTGGTGGGATTGGAAGGGAATTTTTCATTATGAGCTTGTACAACCTGGTCAAACGATTGATTATTTTCTCTACTGTCAATTACGAGATTGAAGCAAGCAATTCAATTAAAACGGCCAGAATTGATCCGATTTATTGCAAAGGTGTTGTGTGCCGTCATGACAACGACAGACAACACACATCTTTGATGACCTGGCAGAATCTAAGAGAGCTTGGCTGGGAAGTTTTAATGCATCCACCATGTAGCCCGGACCTTGCACCTTCAGATTATCAATTGTTGGGATCTCTGCAAAGCTCTCTTAATGGTGTAAATTTAAATTCCGTGGAGGCCTGCAAAACGCACTTATATCAGTTTTTTGCTCAGAATATCCAGAAGTTCTACACAGATGAAATAATGGATGTAGCTCAAAAATGCAAGAGGTTATCGATCAAAACGGCACATATTCGGCTTGTTTCAAATATAAGAAAAATGTGTTTTATTTTTGGTCAAATTTGTAACCGAACTTTTTCGAATACCTAATATTATTTTAGAGGCGGGAGTGTGTATAGCATGAGTGAAAAAAGCATATGTTAGGGCAGCTGAATAGGTAGAGTGTTGGGCTCTGAACGTGAGTTTGGGGAACAAGGTTCGCTCGCCAGTCGAGACAATTTTTTTTGTAATTTAAAAGTTTTCTCATAAAATAAACTTTGTAAGATGCAGTGTGTCGATAAAGCCGGATGCACAAAATCACTTGGATGGGCCAATTTTCTAGAAACTACAAGTTTCATAGCCAAGTGAGATACACACAGCAAGGGTATAAACAGAGCAAAACTCCATACTAGAGCCACCCAGAGTATTAAAGTTGTTTTTGAGGGCGTCGTTTTTTTTGGGTATTACCGTCACGTAGTTATAGAATGTATGCTAATGTCTGGAATTGTTTCAATGTTTGCATATGTATAGGCTTTTTAAGCCCAACATTCTAGCTTGTGCAATTTGCTGTGTCTTGTCTCCAACAGATTACATTTATGCACAAATTGGTTGGAGTGCTCGGAAGGGTAACTTGTCAGGAATATAGGGATGCCGCAATTGATGAGATTAACTTGATTTGGCTTTGATGCGACTGAGATTAGGGCTAATGAAGTGAGCACGGTTGACAGAGAGAGAGAGAGAGAGAGAGAGAGAGAAAGGGAGAGCACGCTAAACCTATTAACTTCTAAGCTTGTATGAAGGGTGACAATTATATAGCACTTTGCTGACTCCAAATCCGAAATAATTGCATCTGCTGGCCAGCCAATATAAGTGCCAGAGCTTCATAGTTTCTTTTTGGCCCGCTCTGTTTGCCTCTTGGCCATGGCTCAGAGCTCGTAAATCAAGCTTAACTGTCAAGGCGCACACTCTCCCTATGGATAGCACCTAAATGCATATAATAAATAAAATGAAAAGCATAAAACAATTTTCCACGCTCGAACACACGACCCCAACAACTTTTATACGCGTCCGAGTACCTAAGCAAACATGATGAAAATTCTCAGTTTTCTCATTTTTTCTTTTTTTTTTTTTGTGGTTCGGGCAATCAAGCGTCGCATTCAGTACGTAGAACCAAAATTTAATCAAATCAATGACAGGCAGAGCCCCTCCAGAAATATCACACGCATATACTAGAGTAAACAACTGGACAACTGACAACTGACAACATGGAGTAGTAGCAACTTGGAGGCGCCTCGGTCCAACACAAATGACAGCAAATCAACAGAAAATTGAGTTTCGTATTTTGTTCGGGCACAGACAATACAAAGGAAATTAATTTTTTATTGTATTTTTATATAACTTTCAATTGATCTGAGGGCGTGGAAAAAGTGTATGTATTTTTTTTTTTTTTTGGTCATACCTTCGAAATTGTGATGCCTTGCAACTGTTATGATGTGGTTTCTATTGAGGCAACAGCTGAAAATACTGATTCCCATAAATAAAGTGCTTTAAAGCATTTCGTGGTCATATGAAATCTATAAGTTATCTTTGGGATTATTGATACGATTTTGAAATTAATTGCTGGATGCAACTATTTCAAGCGTATGCTTTGTGTTCTTAATTGGGTTTTTATTAAGTTTAATTGATATTTAAGCGGATTGCCATTCTAGTTCCGAGTTATATTTGACAAATTAAAACTATATGAGCAGAGCTGTAGTCAACCGACAAAGACAAACTTATCGAAACCAAGCCTTCTCTTTTTTAAGCCTGTGAGACAGAAACTAAACGCTATAAATTTTTTGTTCAAAGCGTTGTTGTTGGAAAAAAATGAAGAGAACATTAAAGTTGGGTGCGACTGATTTTGAGCAACCCTGTGCAATGGCACAGGCAACTTAGCAACACAAAAACAACACGTAAAATAAAGAAAAAAAACTAGGGGTCTCTGCCTCCTGCTTGCTTTGAACGCCAGTGTCGTGGGATGGTTGAAGTCAGCAGATACCGACTGTACTATACCCTGTTTTTTTCGTTATGTCTATAGTGCTTCTGCGATTTTAAGGTGTATGAATTTGGAAGCATGTTTTGAATGAGTGCACCCATTTCGGTGAATGTAGCTTTATCTACAGGTTTAAGGCTTCTTTGTTTTTGTCTCTAAGCTATTTTATTTAAATTAGCACTTACAGAAATTGCAAAGTTAGGCTACCCTTTTACGTTAATATTCCCACTGAATCCTTTGAACTCATGAATCTATTAATATTATATTCCGATTTCCTCCAATATCAAAATGTTTCAAAACTTATTGGCAGCCAGGTTTAAGCTTTTAGGCTCTACTCCGTTTCTATCTATCTACTTAAGACTTTAAATCCCGCACCAAAGATTCAGCTTTCGAGCTGGTACGTGCTTACGCTTGATTTCCACCCTAATGCAATAGGAGTTCCGAATCACTTTAACTATTTCGAATCAGTAAGTGCTCTTATAAGCTTTTATCATTTTTTCACAACCAATTCAAACCCTAATTAATTGCTATGAAGCACCCCCAAAAAGGGACACCCTCGAGTAAATGTGTTTGGCCAGCAATTTGTCGCCTAATTGAATTTGATAAAAGTTTTCGGCATTAACTAAATATAGTTTCGATAGCTTCAAGCCGAACAATATCAACCCGCACTTTCAGCTGTGGCAGCCACATCTTGCCACTTGCTGCGTGCCTCAATGTTTGCTATTGATTGCTTATTTGGTGGCAATATTTTCTGAGTATTTAAGTGACATTCAACGAAAACGAGAATTGGAAAACCAACCAAACTCCATGGAGTGGGATGGCACTTTGGCAATTGCAATAGATGATAAACAGAAAAAGAAACAAATTCCAGTGCATCCATTATTTGCACTCTAATTAGCCTGCTAGTGAAATATTTCCGCATGCATTTTCGAAGAGGCAAGCATAAAAATTGCACTCTTGTGGCATGCGGCATGTGGCATGAAGTTGCCTTCAGGGCAACACTGGGCGTTAGCTGGGTTATGGTCTTGTCTGTTTGCTATGTGGCAACATGAACGGCTGTCCAACAAACGCCAAAGGGCCATAAAATGCAAGTGAGGGCAAGATGCGGAGCAGTTGCTGCATCAACAAAATCAAGAGCCGGGCGAATAGAGCCGGATATGCGCATAGAATGCGTTTTAGATAGCTGGTTGTGTGTTTGTGTGTCGATATAGATACGAAAATGTGATACAGTCGGACGGCACCGAACCATAAAATACGCTGCCGACATTTTTTCCCAAAATATTGTATAGATAGGTTGAGGATTGTAGGCGTGCTCAAGGACGCTGTAAGAGATTTCCAGACGGGGAAAAGGAACAAGATTTTGGCATGCAAAGACAAACTTTGGCTGCGTTTTCACTCACTGTTCATCATCATAGTTTCTTAAAAATTACTCAAGATCCTTTCGAGCAGAAATTTAAGTAGGCCTTAAAATTCGCGAAAAGTGGTTCAATTTTGTACAGTAGCTATAAGAAATAGTGGACCGATTTTGCTCAAACTCCAGAAAAATATTATGTTTAAAACGCAATGCAAGTGACAAAAATTTGGTCGCGATATTTTAAAAAATTCATATAGCTACCATACAAAAATTGAACCTGGGCTGCCTTTATCAGTGAGACATCTTGATCATGCTGTTTTGATAGGAATGCAAAGATCTCACTTTTCAAAAACTCATTCTGGGTGAAAAGTTTGAACTAGTTCTAATTTTTTATAAAAATGTGAGAAGGAGGTGTGCGTGTTTGGGATGGACTTTCAGCACTACGCTGCTGATCTTGTCATGCCCTGGCGCAATTTTTCTCTATTTCAGTCGGTGGATGAATGCGATTTCTGATCTCCTATAAATGGACACATCTTCAGCGAAGTCGATAATGTGTTATCCGTGGTAGTCCCTTCGCCTGAGTACTCACTGTCAGGATGAGTGAAGCGAACGTCTGGGTGGTCTTCAAGCATGAGCGCCTGTTTTTTCTAGAACTTGGTATGCTACTGCATAAGGAATCAACTGCAGTGACTTATGAAAGAAACGTAGCAAACTCTCCCTTTGCTGCAAATGGAATATATATCAGATCATAGCGCCTATCTGGAAATATCTTATATGTAGATCTGGTGTGCTGCTACTACTAAGTCAAATCCCTACAAGTTCCAAGTAATACAGAATGAGATACTATGGCTTATTTTTGCATCAGAATAGTACTTTGTATCAAAGATAAAAAATGAAGAAAACTAGTGGGCTTCGCCTCCTGCATGCCACAGTGAAAGGCTTGGTATTATTGCCTATATCTCACGAAGTTCTCAAATTTGTATCCACAGATGGGATTACCTACAGCTTTGGCAAGTTTCAATATTATTTCTTTAAAAATGGGGCAGAAAATCAAAAAATTCTGCTGGGGGAAAGGGGACTAACAACTTTTCGAGAAGCAGTTCTACGGACAAAAGGATTTGGTTTAATCCAAATTTCTTCACGGTATACAAAAATTCGTGTGCCATCGGGAAGAGCAGGATAAACTCTATTACCACGGAACGGTATGAGAATCTTTTTTTTTTATTTCCTTGATGTTATGTATAATACAAGATATCGCTCCTAGTCGGAGCGTAGGGCAGAAACTGTCTTAGTATACGTATGCATATAGTATGTTAAGTAGGTATACATCTCTAGCTCGTATCGCCTATCGCTATCGCTACCCGAGGCAAAGATAAACATTTTAGTATAAAAGATACCCTTAATACCCTTAATGCTAAAGGTACAGGGGTAGAGCTATCGAATTAGTTAAACTATTGCATCTGAAAACGGATAGATACGAACGCACAAGCAGAGGCTGTCTTTAAGATACATTTTGCAAATCTATAATACCTAAAAGGCACCGAGTATGAAAACATGCATGCATACTATTCTATATCTTATGTACTACTGGATGGATGACTATATATGCACGGTCAACGATGAAAAATATTTTCTAGGCTAGCTTATCTTTCACTGGCCAGCATTAGTATACGAAAGAATTTCACACATTCCAAACAATTTTGCAGCATACAAATGATTTCTGATTGTAAACATGAACATGAATGGCTCCGAATGAATGGCATCCATGAGATACACCCGCCAGACTCTCATTCAGCTCGTTCAATTCAAGTGCCTGAAAACTTTTCACTGCCATTTAAATGGCTTTCAAAATAAATCAAAAATGCATTTTATTTTTTAAGCTATATCTGTATGCATATTTACATCTGCAGGGCTTCAATGAGCATCATCATTTTGGATTGGAGCACCAAATCCAGCACGTATAAACAATAATTTTCATTGTTTACATAAATCTTAATTGATTGCGGGCTGAAACCGTCATATTTGCCTAATTAATTAATGTCTGACATAGTCTGGGATCTGGGCAGTGTCCATATGGCGCTAGTGCATCATCAACTGAATGCCATATGCAAACAAATTCTGTATGCAGTCTGAGAAGTGGGTGAATAGGGCATGTTGGGCTTGTGGGCTTACATGCAATTGAAGAAGTTCCAATTTAATTTAACATAAGGATTAAGCTGGAAATGATTTCGTTAAAAAAATATTTTTCTAAAGTACGGAAGTAAAAAATTTAATTCAAATATTATTAATTCCAAATTATTGCAAATAACAATCTAAAGAAAATTAATTTTTCGGGAGTCTTACTTTACCAAAAAGGACAATTCTTTCAGAACGCACAGAATAGATTTCAAACAATCTATATTAAATTTTATAATTGAAAAATATTTTCTTTAAAAATAAAAAATTCCATAAACAGAATATAACCATCTTAACACACTATCCTAAGTTTAAAAACAATTGAACCCAAAAATTCAGAACACAAACTGAAAATAATTTTTGAATTTGATGTTCATCACTTTCCTCGACCTCTTCGATTTTGATGATTTTAAATACATAAGTGATAGAGCTACTAGAAACTAGTAACCACGCAAATTTTATTGCATAATTCCGATAATTTATCGAATTATCACTGAAAATTCTGAAAAACTCTTTAACTTTTACACATATCTTTGGCACTCTTTTTTTTAACAGACGTAATTTTCATACAAATGAAATTTTTATGAAAATTTTTATGCTTTGAAAATTTTATTTTTTTTTTTGTTAAAGAGCCTCTCTGCTATTAGTGCTTAATTTTGCGACAAATTTCTAGCTTTCTTCTAAATAATTATTAATTATAAATAAATTAGCTATAAAGAGAACTTTGTCGTTAAATTCTTCTACTTCCAGCGAAAATAAAACTCCAACTTAATTAACAGAAATGCACTAAAACTATTTCTTGAGCACTAAAAATAGTATCTCTCATTGTGACAAATTCAAGTTACCCCAACTTTAAATCTTGAGTTATTTTTATGAGTTCAACTTTATTCCAACAAGTTGAATAGACACTGCCATCAAAGGCCGGCTGAATAAAAATTCATGGTGCTGCGCTTTTAGGAGCAGTGACAGTTCTTGGAAGTAATGCTCATAAAACGAGCGGGTGTTGCATGCAGCGAGTGCCTCGACTCCAACGGCGACTCCCATTGTGCCCCACATCTGTGCAGGCAGCATCAAAGACTTGCACACACTGCACTTGCATGTGTGCGTGCTTGCGCCCAGGAAGCACCCCCAAGGCAAGCCAGTTGCAGCTTCATCGATGGGCACCATATGCGCCGTACAACGCGTATTTTTAGTATGTGGAAATTCCCAATGAAATTATGGGGGAAGACGCCAATGAACAAGAAGAATAACAAAAGCAATGTCTCGCTCTGCAATTCGATTTCATGGCCTGAAACTTTCGAGTACCCAAACAGAGGCCCATGCCCATCTCTATGAGTAATGCGCCACGGATGCGACATTCGCCTGTTTCTTTGTGTTTATGTTTCGCCCGAGTTGTTACTTCTCTTTACTGCTCCATTTTGTATTTTTGTTTATGGCATTCGACTTTGTCTGCGATTTATAGGGCTGCTCCCGACATACTCCACAAGTATTTCACACATTTCATGTTGAGTATTTTTATCAAAACACTTTTCGAAATCATTTCACTATGGAAGCTGCTGTGTGGGAAATGCCCCCCACTCGCGCCCAGCTTTTCCAGCTTGTTATTGAAACAATATTTTGAGTGTCTTAAATGACTTGGTATTAATGGGCGTTATGGGTGTTAGTTTGCTGCCACAGCTGCATTCTTCAGAAGCTTGCTCTAAATATTTTCGGTTTTTTTTTTTGTTTTTCATTGTGTTTCTACCTGCTGTGCGTGTATGGCGAAATATGCATCAAGATCCATAGGGATCTAATTTTAATGCAGCTTAAGATGTTTTCATTTGTTCGTATAAAATGAAACTACTTCATATATGTCAAACGCTTCCCACTAATATAATGATGGAAAATTGGTTTTATTATAGAGCCCTATTTTGGTTTGTTTTATTTCCCAATTCCATAAAAGTTCTAAAATGTCGTTTGTGAGTATAAAAATAAAAAATGGAATCCGAAGCCGCTGTGCATGTTATATATATATGTATCTATAGAAAACTAGCCACGACGAGAATATCTATGCTCAGATCCAAATCCGTGACAGTATATTGAGACCCACTTACTAAACGAAACGTCTTCATTCTAAATTTAACTCAACGCAACTAGGAATTATTGGAAGATTTATTCATATAAAACACTGATGTAGTTTTTAAATTTTTAAACTGACTACGAAAAATGTTTGGGCTACTTTTGCAACCTTCTGGTTAAGATTTTGTGATTTGAGGGCATCATAAAGGGTGTTTTTTTAATAGCGTCCGGATTTCCGAAAGGGATATCTCTGAAACCAGTTGTTACTTTTGACAAAATGAAATTTCATTTTATTCAGTAAGTCCTAACAATCATGGTAAGATTTACACCACAACAACGTCTTCAAATCTTCGAGATTTAGAAAAAAAAAATCAGTGTTCTGTTGTAAAAACTTATAGAGCTCTTCGTACAATTTTTGGACGGAATAATAAGGACGTGCTATTCGTCGTTGATCATGTACGAACTCATTTGACATTCCACGATGTCTGACCACCAATCAGAATGAGAACAGCACGGTCCGAAGAAAATATCGCTGTTGTAGAGGCCAGTTTAGAGGAAAATCCAAATCGATTCGCAATGTGTTACTGTCAATGATGATCGATACTGAGCGATGATCAATGAATATTTGTTTCAAAATTTACGTGACATCGATGTCAAAGAGTTCTGGTTTCAACAGGATGGTGCTACGTGCCATACGGCGACCGCAACCATTGATTTACTGAAAACTCAATTCGGTGAGAAAGTTATTTCAGGAAATGCGCCCACCAACAGGCCACCGCGGTCGTGTGATTTAATCCCTTTAGATTATTTTCCTTGGGGACACGTCAAGTCGTTGGCTTATGTAGACTAGCCAGCAACAATTGACGACTTGGAAACCAACATTAAACGCGTCATTACTGAAAAACGGCGCCAAATGCTCGATAGTGTGTTCGAAAATTGGATCCACAGGATGCGCTTTGTTACTCGTAGTCGTGGTGGTCATGGCAGAGGTCTTTTTCAAATATTAAACGATACGAAATTATCTATCTAATAAAACCATATTTGGGGTCATTACATTAGTTTTTCTATGTTTTATTTAAAACGCGCTTAAAAAAACACCCTTTATATGGTTTTTCATAAAAAAAAGCGCAAGTTTAAAGCCGCTTTGTTCTTTGTGTCTAAATATATTAAACACTCTGTTTTGGACAAAATGGCCCACCCTATGTAGTCTGGAGAAGTGATAGCTTTACGGGGATGGTTGAAACTCATCCGTGAAGACCCTTATGCTCTCATTTTACTGGTGTATTAGAAAAATATATGATTTTTAATTAATTAATTTATTATGTATTGTATTCAAATGAAAGTTGAAATAGTTTTCATTAATTTACTGTACTACATAATGATATTTAAAGTGAATGTAATTATAAATCAAAGTCCCCTTGATAGAATTCTGAGTAGGCCACTGTTCTGGAGATATCAAGAAAAAAAATAGTCAAAAAAAAGTTGTTTACTTAAAAAGAACACAATCCTTTATTATATAATACTTTAGCAAGAATGGGTTTCAAAAAATTGTAGAAGTCCAATCTACACCCTTAAAAAAAACACCCTTTATATGGTTTTTCACAAAAAAAGAGCGAAAGCTTAAAGCCGCTTTGTTCTTTGTGTCTAAATATATTCAAACACTCTGTTTTGGACAAAATGGCCCACTCTATGTAGTCTGGAGTAGTGATAGCTTTACGGGGATGGTTGAAACTCATCCGTGAAGACACTTATGCTCTCATTTAACTGGTGTATTAGAAAGATATATGATTTTTAATTCATTTATTTATTATGTATTGTATTCAAATGAAAGTTGAAATAGTTTTCATTAATTTACTGTACCACGTAATGATATAAAAAGTGAATGTAATTATGAATTAAAGTCCCCTTGGTAGAATTCTGAACAAGGAAGGAAAAGAACATAATCCTTTATTATACTTTAGCAAGAATGGGATTAAAAAAATTTTAGAAGTCCAATCTACGCCATATGGCTTTTGGAGTTATACCATACTTCATGCAGGACAGGTTTCGAAAAATTATAGAAGTCTAAAACTTATACAGGCCCTATGCTCCACTGGGAGAAGAGGATAGTAAGAACAAGAAAAAAAACTTATAAAGGGTCATCAATCTTTTTTTAATAGGGGTTTTTTTTGATAAACTACGCGTGAGTACTGTCAAGTTGCCATGTGTTTTTTAATCAGTTTTTATTGCCATTTCATCATGGAAAGACTTACACCCGAACAACGCTTACAAATCGTACAATTATGTTACGAAAATTCGCGTTCTGTAAAGAATGTTTTTCGCGCGCTTAGGCCATTTTATGGAACCAATTCGGTGAACAATTAATTTGTCGCTCAGGACCGGTGAATTGGCCACCAAGCTCGTGTGATATCACACCGTTAGACTTTTTCCTTTGGGGCTACGTTAAGTCTAGTGTTTTTGGATAAGCCAGCTACGATTGAAGCATTCCCCGTGTTATTCGCGAGATACCGCCGATTATGCTCGAAAGCGTCATCGAACATTGGGACCTCCGCATGGACGAGCGGCGGCGCAATTGCGGCCAACATTTGAAAGGGGCTATCTTTAAAAAGTGAAAAGCAAGAATGGTTCTTTCTATTGATAATAAAGATTTTCCGATTCATTTAAAATTTTTGTGTTTTTTTGCATTTAAAAAAAAAAAAACCTCAAGATTGATGACCCTTTACATCCGTCTGTAAATGATCTAAACCAAACTACTCACCACTACAGTGGCGTAGATAGTTCAAGAGGATCAATCTCCACATTGCAGCGTTGCATACGTTTCATCATTTCACCCATCGCATCGTTTTACTATGAAAAAGAAAATTTTACAATTTTTAGGAAGAAAAATAAGTGTGATCTCGCATATTTAAAAGCTATCTACGTCACTGCACCAATAGATATTAGCAACAACTAAATTGTATTTACGGATTTAAGATTCAAACTACTAGGGCATCTAATAGACTTCGCAAGATTGTTTCAAAAGGACATATTACTATGCCTTCATAGCACAATTTCGAATTGCTTATTTTACTCGATGGATTCCCTAAACGTGCCAAAATCTTTGCCTTTTATGAGTAATCCAAATTGGTATAATGCTATAATGACTGCAAATAAGGGCAGCAAAGGTTAACCCTACAGAAAGCGCTACTTAAAAACCAAACAAAGATAAAAATTGGACAGTCATGCATTGGGAACGGCTGAATACTGCATCTCTGTCTGGAGGGGTTGCTGCATATTCATTCCATTTTTTTTTTTTTTCCACTTAATGGACGCGTGGCATAAGCAACAGTGAGAGGCAGGAACCATTGCATTTTCTCATAAGTCACGAAATGACTGTAGCCGACACCCTTCGAATGCCTCGGGAAGGAATACACAGACATGGACAGGAGCAGTACAGTCATGGTCATGCCCGCATTTTGGGGTGAGTTGCAGTGTCACACTTATAGCAACAGTATGGGTTGATTGATATTGTGGATTTTAAATTATAATTATATTCATTATGTTCCCCTGTTGTTTGTCTGCTGCAGGAGCTGCGCTCTTAAGTCGAGTGACTTTTAACACCCAATGTCGAGACAGCAGATGTTGGTTGGGTTTGGCTTGAGGCTATGCGCCGGAGGAGACTTACTGCTGCACAGTGGTGCAAAACAATTACAGCTAGCTGCAGAGTGATGGATCATCTAAAGTCATCGACAGTTGAAACATTTCAAATGAAATGTGTACAACATAAAAAAGAAAAGCAGGAAGAGATTAGACAGTGACGACTAAAAGATACCTTGTAATTATGATGGATTATAAAAGCAAGTTGGACACCGTTTTAACCTGAAAAGTAAGACAAGGCTTTTATTCTTATTATTTTTATAAACTGTTTTAAAAAGGTGCAGCTAATTGCGTTAAAAGTAGTTTAATAACATTCGTTAATATCCTATCGAATTTTTGATAGCACAATTGTATCTGACTAAGATAAGCTTGGGTCCTTAAAAAGCGTAGAATATTTTCGGCATCCTGGATACAGTCTTCAGAAACACACACAGCTGAATTATCGTGAAACTTGTAAAATACATTTTTCATTAGACTCTATTACTCAGCTGAACCCTTTATTTTTTTTGGTAACTTTTATTCTTTTATCAATACACTATCTTATTCAAAATAAAACACATGAAAATCGAGATTTTAAAAACGTATAAATGGAAGACACAAATCTTTTTTTTTTTAATTTTATTATATTAAGTATTAATTGATATTATCTTTAAATAATATTTAATTGAAAATAATATTATATTTTATTTAAACGCAATTAAAATTATTATTATTATAATTGAATTATCGTGAGCAAAAAAACTACTTGCGCCATCTATCGGCCGCACTAAACAGGAAAGTAGAAGATGACGAGCACGACGATGACGTCATTAAACTTTTTTGAATAATCAACAGATATTTTATGTTATGAGTTATGTGGCGTTAACCAACATTTGTTATGGAAAATCTGGTTTAAAAACCTCGCTGAGCTGTGTTATTGGATTCATTGTTGATTGCATTAGTTTACAAATTTAAAAAAAAAAAATCGTATCCTTAACATGTTTTAAAAATCTCTGGAGGCAATTGTCCAGCTTACTACTTTAAACTTCCGTTTGGTAATTTAAAATCTTGCTGCTATAAGATATTGTACATAGAAAACTTTTCTAGCTAGTTTTTGTAAAGGTCTGAGTACAACGTTTTTCAGACTACCAAAATTTTTTGGTGTTTTAAGGACTTAAGTATACTTCATTTCCTCAGACTACAGTGTATAAAAAGGACTAGTACAAATGGTAAAAATATTTTTTCTGGGTGTGCTCACGCAAAGGTTCA
Source organism: Chymomyza costata (assembly GCA_018150985.1). Classification (NCBI taxonomy): domain Eukaryota; kingdom Metazoa; phylum Arthropoda; class Insecta; order Diptera; family Drosophilidae; genus Chymomyza; species Chymomyza costata. Next base: position 7,453,198 of record JAECWU010000001.1, on the reverse strand, counting down.
TACGGTGTCAACTCTGTGGGTTGCGGGTGTCTGCGTGAATGTGTGTGAGACTGTATTTAACATTTGTTTGATATTTGCCTGGCAGATACAGGATATGCGTGTCATCGGACTAAGCCGGAGCGTTAGGTATGCTACATTTCCAGCTACTTCACATCGTAAATAAACGAAGTTGTGGCTTGGCATTGTGCGTGTGTGTGTGTGTGTGAGCATATCTGTGTCCATGCGCCGGTACCGGTACTCCCTCAACATTCCATAGTCATTCCTGTGACACGCACACAGGAATCAAGCAACAACAACAAGCACAACCGACTCAGGACATTATGTCCTGGCTTATTTAGGTCATGTTTCAGTTGAGCTGCTCCCTCACCCAATATTTCAGGCGTGTCACTCACTTACCCTCACAGAAGTCCAGAATATAATTTAAATACTAGTTACAGCAATGAAGGATTAGCAAAAGGACATACGAATTATGCTTTGCACCCATGTCTCTTGTCCTCTGTGCGGTATTAATATTATTCCAATAATATGAATTTATAATTACCCGCAAAGTAGCTTGAACTTGTATGAATCACTTAACTTAGGGTGGTTAAAGTGTGCACCCAGAGTTGCATTGGGTTAGGCTTTCAAACACGCCTTGCTTTAGCAAGTCATGAAGAGAACGCACGTGCAGGCTAGAGCTCGAGATCCGATATATTTCTCGCATGTGGCATGACTACCCCTACCTCTTTTTTTTATAATCTACAATATTATTCGAGAACTGACAGTTCAAGGAATTTTCTTTAAGAAATTCTAAAAAAAAAATAACAAAACCCAGCTAATTGTTTTGGCTGACAGACAAAGGATCTGTCAAAGTATTTCAAGTATCTTGAAGTCGGCACATGGTAATCATCTTAGCTGGCTGCGGAAGTTGTGGTTTCTAATCCAAAAATATGTTTTTACGTTTTTCTTAAATAAATTTTCAAGAGCAAATGGTTTTTACGTTATTTATATAATTTAGTCAGGAAGGGAATACAGAGTTTTGTTAGGCCCATTGTAAAAATAAGTTTCCCAAAATTAGTGCTCTTCATTATAAAAGTTATAAAATGCGTTGAAAACAAGTATTTAGAAATTGTTTTCATTCTTGTGCCTTTTTTCGGCTTCAACATCTACAAAAAATAGAGCCAATAATATTAAAATATTAAACTTTCAAATAAGCGCCATTTCTTAGTTTTTCAATCACAAACAAAGGGGCTTCGGACTCAGCGCGCTTTGCACACCAACCCCACCATAATATTTCCTGCACTTTCTTTAATTTCTAGGTTGGTTGCTAGGCAGTCGGGGTGGTATCGTCTGAAGGTTAAAAAAGACAGTCTACAAACCGGTCTTAATAAATTCTTCAAAAAAATCTTTACAAATACCTGTATTTTGGTGCAGTGCATAGGGGAGCGGATTTATCCATAACATTTTCTATCCTGTCTAATCAGTATACAGATTTCAAAGGATAGTTTTTCTTTTCCTACTGCTACATACTAACTCACTAACTTAACCACCTAACTGCATTGCCCATTTACTTACACCCTTAAAAATCTCAAACCATAATCTTGAACAATTTTTTGTTACCCATTAGTCATTATGAAAAAAAGGAGTTTCCCTTCAAAGTAGGCCAAGCCAAATGGGTTTTGACTACATGACCATGAACAATTAGACTCAAGAAGCAAGTTACGCGTACTCATACACAGGTTGACCCAGACGAGTGCTAACAATGGGTAATTGCTCTTTCCGGACCAAGACACGTCCACAACAAGTCACAAAAGCCCAACAACCAACACGCAGGACATTTCCCGAGCCACATAAAGGAGTTACTTTGCCATGTGTTTGTGACAACTTCAGTGTCTGTGCATTTATTTAATTAACTTTGTTCCTGCAAACAGGTACAAAAGAGAAGAAGCCAAGAAGCGGAAAAGCAACGACTTCAAAATACGCTACATTGAGTTGAGAGTGAAGTGGTTTTCGTATACTGCTGTAGAATGTTTTTTTTAGTAAAAATCGGGTCACATAGGGGGCCATACCCACCCTATGCCCTCCTCCAGTTTTAAAAAATATTTTTTTTTTTATTATTAAGTATTTGCTCGAAATAATTCCTATTTGGCAAACAAATAAATTTTGGCGAAAACTTGATGCAAATATTTACAGTGGACGGAAAAATTTTTTTTTTCGTAATTTTGGCATAGTCAAAAAATAAAAAATAATTTCCAAAACACACTTTGACAAAAGAACAATAAATCGAAATGTAATAAAAATCAGCTGATTTTGAGAGCAACTGCAAAAGATCATAGATGGGCAGAACAATTTTTGATAAGTAATTTGAATACCTGGAACCTACTTTCTATAATGTTAGATACATTTTTTTCTCAAATTCTTAAATTTTGTTTTAACCTTATGCAAAAATTTCGACTTTTCCAGCCACCGTGCACTGACAATCAAACATTTGACCAAATATTTTGTATGTTTTGAGCAAATATTTGCTAAAAAAAAAGTGTAGTATTTCGATAAATTTTTGAAATGGATAAATGAAATCGAAAACCAAAAACCACTATGGAGAAATTCTGAATCTGACATTGTGCAGGGCTATCTCTTTGTATATTTATTTTTAAAAGTAATCTCCAATACTTTATGAACGCCTAGATCTCAGAGATAATGAGAGCTAGAGCGAACAAACTTTCAGGATAATTACCATATATCAAGGGAAACAAGAAAAATTAAATTAAATTTTGGATATTAGGGTCACATAATAAGTATTGCTGCTATAAAGTTTTAAAAGCAAAACTCGACTATTTATGCAGATATCGTAACCAAACCCGTGTTCGGAAGTTTCTTAGAGATTCTAAGCAGAGAATCAAGTTTTATCAAAATCAGTTGACTATGACATAGGAACGAGCGTTCAAAAACACATTGAAGATATCATTACGAAACGGAGTCTCCAGCCCGACGAGTGGGGTGGCAGAAGGGGGGATTCCCCCGGACCCAGAGTTTTTTCGGCGGTGTTATTACAGTCGTACCGTCGTGAGTCAAGCTAAAGGTGTAATAGAGGGGCCGGTACATTTTCCCGGATTTTCTCTCTACGGTCCTGGTTCTCATAATAAATAGTAGGTAGTCAAAATATCAAATTGTTACACTAATTATCATTTGAAATATACCTTTTCCTCAAGCAATTATAGTGTATTAAAAAAAAAATCTGTTACCCACGCACTCAGCTACTCTTACACACATACACACACAGACACACACACAATCAAATATATGGAGTGAAAGTTTTTCCTGCAGGTTGTTGCCTTGTGGTTTCCATTTGGACTGCACGCAAATTTATCTTCATTATTGGACGAGGTGTTCTTTGGGTGCGGAAGCTTCATGAGCTACATGGAGTGGTTGCCGACAATGTTAAGTAAGTTGTTGGGCAACGCGCACCCATTTTCCTCATTTTCCTTACTTTCAAGTTTTCCCATTGGTATGTTGTTGTAGTTTTCTGTTTCTGTGCTATGTGTGTGCGTGTCCAGACTGGCAGCTTGGCTATTTGGGGCTTTGTGATAGTTTAACTGCATAATTAATGTCGTAATTAGAAAATATTTATGAGATTTTTGTTGTTGCTACTTGTATTTAGATGGAGCTTTGTAGGCTCCTTTTTTCGTGGTTTCCTTTATAAACAGCTTTTAAGTTAGATCTCTAATGAAATGTGTAGCAAATTGAGAAAAATCATTAACAATTGTGGTAGGAACACTAAAGCAGGGTATTTCCATTGCTTCTAACAATCCTGGGAACGCTTATGGGGTCAAGCAAGGGGTGCTGCTGCGAACGCCCTAATAGGGTCAAGACCTTAGTTTCTACATCTTTAATGGGTTCACAAACATCACATAAATGAGTAAGAACTCCTTGATACTAGATACCTGAGTAAGCTGAGAATCTAAAAAGCAAATAACATAATTAAGACGCTCTTAAAACATTTTATTCAAAAGATTTTTTTTAAGTTCATGTCTATTTATAACTTAAGTCTTACTACTTCTACTTCCGTTTTCTTGCACCGCCACCGCCTTTACCACCACCCTTACCGAATCCTCCACCACCACCACCTCCACGTCCGGCCTTGCCCTTTGCCGCTGGAGCTGGTCTTTGATTTTTACGCATGCTGCGTTTACGATTTTCCGCCTTCTTTGCTGTATTTTCCTCATTACGCTTTTTAATAAACTCCAGACGCATGCGCGCCTTGATTATTTGCTCGGGTTTACGCATTTCGTTGTCATTACCACTTAAACGCTTCTTCAGCTCCAGCTTAACATTATGACGCGCATGCCGTCCTGCAGGATAGCGTTGCGCATGTGATAGCGGCTTGAAATTTTCATCATCGCTGTTTGCATTTTCGAGCTGCATTTGCTCCTCGATCTTGGACTTTTCTTTCCATTGATTGTAACGTCCTGTCTTGAAAGAGGCAGGAATCCAAGCGCCTGATTCTGTGCGTATTTTATTGGAGCGTGGATCCTGCACAGACACCATTTTCTTCTTTATACGATCCCATTTCTTCAAGCCCGGCTTGTGTTTAACCTCCTGATGGCTATTACGATCTACTACCGAAAATTCGGCATTTTGTGCCTGCCGCTCAAAAGAGTTAATGGCTAAGCCATCCTCAGTATGTTTATCAGCCGATTGATAGGGTACATAATGCTCATTGTCCTTGGTGTTTATCCTACGCTTCTTTTTGTGCTTCTCTTTGTATAGCGCATCCATATTCTGACGCTTCTTAGGTGCCACAACTTTATTGAATGTATTGGTGATGGCTTCATCATCAGCAGTGGGTATGCTTGTTGGCTGCTGTGCTTGTGCCTCCTTCTCTGCCTCTTCGTTCTCCTCCTCGGCGCGTTGCTGACGAAACTTTTCAATAACTTCGGCGTGATGGGAACGCTTCTCTTTCATTATAAGAAAGGGTGTGGATTTTTGTGTGCAATTAAGCTCAAAAATGGTCTGCAACAATGGAAATAGTTTAATTCAAGCATTCGTATTTAATTTGTAGTAACAACTTACTCCACCCGGTCTAAAACTGCGCATCTTAACTAATATGTCATGCTTTTCCTCCTGCAACTTGCGTTCATTAGCTGCCACTTCAGCTTGTGTTTCTTCATCATGGCCATTAACCTCTGCCGCTTGTGCTAAAACTGGGGCAGCATTGAAAAAGTCCTCCAAAGGTTTTAAAGCAAAAAATTTGATTTTCTTTACACGTGCATTTGCATCTGTAGAAGCAACAGGTCTTGAACTCAAGTACTTCTTGTAAGCATTCTCACTGGTGCGCAAGACGCCAGCCTGTAAAGCATATCACAATTATAATATCAATTCGTAGACCTGTTCTAAAGTTACTCACAATATGATGACTCTTCTTAATTTCGTTCACTGACAAATGCTCCTCCTCTAGCAGATCTTGTGGTATAGTTCCCATGGACGTACTATCATTAATGTTAAATGGACGATTTAAAAACAAGTGCAGATCTAGCAAATGCGCCGTATCATCTGTGCTAAATATGGAGTACGCCGTGCCAGTGCGTCCAGCACGCGCACAACGACCCACACGATGCACGAATAGCTTTGGTTTTCCAGGAAAATGCAAATTTACTACATAATCCAGGCTAGGTATATCTATACCACGCGCTGCCACATCGGTGACTATAAGCACGGAAACTTTTTTGTTTACAAATTTGGCAGTATTAATTTTACGTGCCGATGGATCCAAACTGGAATAAACCGAAGTGTTTGAGATGCCCGCTTGGGAAAGAATCTAGAAGAGACCAATATTAAATCAATGTAAATGCCAATTCTCTTTTAAAACTGAAGCTAGTAGCTTACAAATGAAATTAGCTCTACATGATGCTGAGTGCCTGCAAAGACCACAGTTTGTGCCTCCTTTGGTATGACGTACTTTAGCAGCACAACCAAAGCTGTATAACGATCATCGGGTCTACAATACAAGAATTTCAGTGCCAAGGCTTCTGGTAGCTTCGATTCTACATCCAAACGTATAAGGACTGGATCACTAAGGCCAGCGCGTGCAAAGTCTACCAAAAGTTTTGGCAAAGTAGCCGAAAACATGACCATTTGACGCGAGGAGGGCAAGCGATGTAATGTTTCGTTCAATTGCTCACCAAAGCCCATTTCAAAAAGGCGATCAGCTTCATCCATGACGACGTACTCTATCAAAAAAAAACTTTAAATTAATATGCATTTGGAACGCTTTGTATGCGTCTTACCTATTGAGTTCAATTTAAGATCCATTTCTACGCACAAATGCAGAAAACGACCTGGTGTGGCCACAATGACGTCCGGACAAGTATGAATAGCTGAGAACTGCGAATCCATAGAATCGCCACCAAGCACTAAAATGGTCTTCAACTCCATAAAGCGACCCAATTCTTTGATAAACTTGTATGTTTGCACTGCCAACTCACGAGTTGGTGACAATATCAAGGCTCTAGCACCTTTGGTGGGTTCACGTCGCTGTAGTTTTTCAAAGAGCGGTATTAGAAAGCATGCCGTTTTGCCAGAGCCGGTCTTGGCCATGGCCACCACATCGCGTCCCTCCAATATAAGCGGTATAGTTTTACGTTGTATAGGCGTGGGCACCTTGTAACCACGTTTAGTTATGCCCTTGATCAGTTCATAGCCAAGACCCATAGACTGAAATCCACCGCTTTTTTTTGATTTGGGTTTGGTTTTAAGTATGTCATCATTGCCACCGCCAGCTGAAGCGCCTGTTTGGCCCAACGAAGGAAAACCAGGTATTTCTTCGGTGTGTTGTTTTTTGCGCTAAAATTAAAAACTTTTGTAAATTTATGCAGGAATTATTACACGCTGTAAGTACCATTTTGTTCAATTTGTAAATTAACAATGCAACTTGAATTTCACACGTGCGCGAATGATGTTGTTGCCAGCCTACAGCTGTTCGACTATGACTGTCTGGCAGCACTGAAATGGGCAGCACTGTTAAGAAGTTTTGCACAAGCCAGCTTTGGTGCTGGTGCAATAAGCGCAAATGTTTGTACCAACTTTAAATGTTCAACATTAATATAAAATTTTATTAGTTCTTGAAAATTATTATGTATCTACTTCACTTTTTTTTAACATTTAACAAATGCATGATGTACATAGTATTTTCTTTATGTAATATTTAAACTTGAACATATTATGTTGTTTGTTTCACTCTCTTACTTATTTTTTACTTAGTTAAATTAATTAATTATATCGATGTTTTTTAATGAAAATTTGCTGTAAGCATTACATAGGCCAAAGTGTGAAAAAGCTTAAAAAAATGCCAGCTTAAAACATAAAAATTGCTTATAAATTTCAAAAATTAATTATGTGTAAGTTATGTCTATTTACACTCAGCTCTATTAACTAAACCTTTGCTAGTCATCCACATACTGCACGTCCTCGTCTGTATCTTGAAATGGCAATAATTGCTCCAGCCTATGCATTCTTTGCATTAACTCTCCATTTTCATTTTGCACTGTATCGATGCGTCGACGCAGTTCATCATTATTTCTTCTGGACTCCTCATAATAACGCCTTAGTTCCTCGTTGTGTCGCCGCAGTTCATGCAACTGGCGACAAATCTCTGACGTAGATAGTAATGGCATTACATTGGGCGACTTTGTGGCGCCCAATTCATTTAGAGGACGATTTGAACGCATTACTGTGCTTGTTGATATTTTATTGGCAGTTCCATTACTAGCTGTGGTGCCAGTTGCTGACAATGGACGTAGTTGTAGAGTTTGAACAGTGCCGACCTGACCACGACTACTTGTCGTAGCAGGATTAGCTGCATTGAGCGGCTGCTGTTGTTCCTCAAGCACTTGGGGTTCTTGACTTCGCGGTAATGTGGGCAATTTCAACTGCAAGCAAACGAAAAAATTTCAGAAGTAAGTATTTTGCTAATGTGATTAAAAACAAACTAAACCTATAAATAAATTAGAAAAAGCTTTGAAAAACAACGCCACCACAAACCTGCCGAGACTGCAGCTGCGCCATGTTAACCAATTTGGTGCCATCGGCTAGTTGACGAACCACGCCAGAGCTGTATTAGAATTGGTGAAAAATTGTAATAAAGCATTAAACTCGAAAATTCGGAGAGTTTTGGTGCATCGTAAAAAAGCTGTCATCGCAGTGCATCTGCATTGTTTGCTCGATCTTTTTTAAAGCTTACCTTGCCAGCGATGCGGGTATTTTTTGTATAGTTTTCGACTGTCCGTCTTTTAAAAGAAGCTTCTTATAATCGTTAAGCGATATAATGCGTATGTTCTGTAAAAAAGAAAATATATTATTAGGTAGGTACGTTTTTATGGCATGCACTTACTTTATTCTTTGTAATACCCTCTGGATTGCCAGTTTCCTTTTGTTTAATAACATTCATACGTAACTTTTGCGGGGACAAGCTGGAATTTGAGCTATTTGATATACTTCTTTGTGCCACTTTACCAATATTATTATTTTTAGCAGCAAAACCATTTGAAATTTGTTTTGTATTTGAATTGGATTTTGTTTCGTGCAAAAGCATGCGTCCACCCTCAGAGAGCACCAATTGACGACCATTTCGTAAGGCTGTGTTTAACATTTCCTTGGAAGCATCATCATCATTGTCCTGCATCATGTCTGCAATGCCATGAGTTTTAAGCATATTCAGGGCAGAATTACCCAGCATGTTGGCTTCTAAAATAAAGAAAACTTATAGAAAAGTTATGAAATTAAAAATATTTTAATATCTTACGTCCACGCAAGGTTTCAAGCACGTCCATTTTATCATCCACCGACAAGTCATTATCATCAATCATGCGTGTTGATTCTGGTTCATCCATAATTGAGTTAACTGCTTCACTGGTTTCTTTCTGTGAATTTTTAAACTTGTTAGTTACAGTTGTCGGTTTAACACACGTTTAAGTTTAGTAAGGATTTAACTAAAGATGTGCGTATGAAGCGCATTTTAATTCACTCGCTCATCTTTAGTTGCTACATTCCGAAATCATGTCAAGTTTTATGTTTTAGGGTTTTGTGCAATTTCGTACAGCAACAAAATAAATGATACTTGATGTACATACTTTGCTTTTATGTGTAAGCCGCTGAGGTTTTTGCGTAGTGCAGTCACATGTATTTTATAAGGCGAAGAGCAAGATATGGTATGGAAATTGAATATGTTTATATACTATATAAGCATAATTTAATAGGCTTAAGCGCTAAGCTTAGATACAGCACCATCTATAAGACTTACCTCCGTCTCTTCATTTAACTTGCGATTGGCTTGAGCCTGTCGCGCCGCTTCCAGCTCGGCCAAGATGTCCGCTTGTTCCGAAAGCACCGCTAAGGCAATGGGCGTGTTGCCAAATTTTGAGCATATAGTAACATCCGCATTATAACGTAATAGCAGGCGCACAATGGACTTGTGCTTCTTTTCCACGGCCCAGTGTAAGGCGGTCATGCGCAGCTGTACAAAAAATGCAAAAGAATTTGTATATTATTATTGCCTTGGTAATACATAGGATGGGTAACATGTAGAGGTTGCATATAGACCAAGTTGGTCAATAGTTTGAGGCACTGCGCCACAGCAAGCATAATAAAACATAAAAGCTGTTTATTGCTTAGCAAGCATACCAGGATACGATGGTATAATTAATGTTGCCAACTTTACGCAACGAAAGATCATTAAAACAAAAATTGGTATACATTGAGATGTTCTCTCAGCACACAATTCAATTTCTAATTAAATCCATTTTATACTGGGTAATTACCATATCACGCAAGTTGACTGAGCACTTAAGCGCCAGCAATAGTGCTACAATTTGCTCATTTCCATAATAACAAGCTAAATGCAAGGGCGTACGATCCACCTTGGTCTTGGCATCCATATTAATGCCACCTTGCAGCAAAATCTCACAGATTTCCACTTGATTGTTCATCGCCGCAAAGTGCAGTGCCGACATGCCCAGCTGCAAGCATAAAATAGCATAATTAGAGACGCATACATTGAGTTTACTTTTAAAAAACTCACCCAATCCGAGGTAAATGGAGCGCCGTGTGCCAGCGACTTCTTGACGCCGGCTACATCACTATCCCGTGCATATTGCAGCAGTTGCTTACCCAAATCCACGACTGTAGTAGCACTATTGCCCTTATTCTGTAGCAGCTCATTCTCCGTGCGCTGCAAATGCCACAAATAAATGGTTTACTCTATAAGCAAATTAATAGCTTTTAGCTTACAATTTCGTAGCGCAACAAGTTGGACAGCTGCCGATGCGGCTGGTGGTTATTATTGGAGGACGCATCTGTTGGGTAGACATTTCCATCGGCACGCAATGTGGCTACAACTTTGCTGAAACCCGTGCCAGCGTTGCCGCCGCCGCCGCCACCGACAACGCTGTGCATTTTTTATAAATATGCAACAAGTAATAGGCTTAAGGCAAGCTTAAATAAATGTAAATGATGGCGACATTTTAAAAATCTAAAATAAATGCTAAAATGTTTATGTTTTGTGAACCCGCACACACTTGTACAATGAATTAAACATGATCCATGGCTGCCAGTGTATGTGTGTGAGTGAGTACAACGACACGATCGTTTAAGGGGCAAGCAGTGTAGGTGTGAGCCAAGCAACAATACTGACAGTGTTGCCAAATTTGTGCAGTAAATAAAAAGAATGTTAGCAGTAAAATTATTTAAAATTAATCTAAGAGCGTTTCAATTGTTTATATTAATATTATATGTATATGCTGTATATGTTTGCATTTATTTATTGGTTTGTTTTCTTTTGCAGCGTTCATTAAGCGCAGCGTATGCGGTCACATTAAAAGTGCAACCCATCGCCGCACAGTATCAACAGCTGTTAGCTTCTGGCAGCACTGCATCAATTTTATTAACAATTGTTATTCTATAAACAATTTAAGCTTTTTTAGTTGCTAATCTTTTGACAATACAGCCAAACTTATTGCTGTGCACGTCTGGCGAATTATAATTCATTTCACAAGACACAAACATGTTTTGGTTGTGCTAAATTCAATTACCCGCAATTGGTTGTCCACATCCGCTGCGCCAAAGCGGAAGTTGTTATTTTGTCAAATTTAAATTACTTTAGGCGCAAACACAAGTAGCCGACATATGAAAACTAAAAACTAGGCATGTCACAGTAGTGCTTGGACGAAAAACCTTAGCGAAAACGTTTTTATGCGCTTAAAAATTCACAATATTAGCGCGCACAATAGGCAAGTGTATTTAGTATGACTTTGACCCGCAAAACAATATAGGAATGAATGAGCAATGCCACAGCGTTGCCAGACTAACGTTGTGACAACAAACGAGACTTTACTACAGTTGGCAGTTCTGTAAGCAAATAGAGCGCGCAATAGCTGCTAACGGCTAAAATTCAAAATTATTTAAATTAAGTAAAAACAACAGCGCTTTATAGTTTTTGGATAAATACATGTATTTATTTATTTGGCATACAGGGCATATTATATGTTGTATATATTTGCTTGTGTCCATGTGTCTTTGTTTCATAAATTTACATAATATGTGTCATATTTAAGTATGTATTGCATTTCTGTTTGTTTGTTTTCAAAACGTGCACGCTTCGCTACATAGAGTAAATTGCTCTCACAATCAGTCATAACTATAAACGACATTAAGCGACTTATTTTTTTGTACGTTTTAAGACGTATATTTTAGTATCTCATAATTATTATCCTTCCAATCAAATATTAAACTTGACCCTCAAACGCGCTATTTTATAGTTTTCATAGTTTCAAGTGTTTCTTTTTTTTCTGTCTGTTTTGTATACACATAAAATTAAATTTAGAATGGTAGCCCCTAATTAACACTTATACAAATCAACAAATTTGTAGTTCTTAATCAATGTTCACCACAAAGTCTATTAAATAGTAAATTGCTTAAGTAATTTTCATGTTTACCATATTAACTAATACAATTTAATGTTATGTTTAACTAATTTTTGGCCAACTGTTGGTTTAAATTTAAATTTTTTAATAGTACTTAAGAGAAAATATTCAAGTACGTAATTAATGTTGTTTGATTTTTTTAGAAAAAATTAAATTCGCTCAGTTGTTTGGTTACAATATATACTTTTATATGTTAACATTAAATTGTAATTCATGTATTTTTTTTTTTAAGTTTAAAAGAGTTTTCTTCTCGACCAAATTGACAATAAAGCATTTGGAATTGCATGTAGATAATGCTTAAAAGCAACTTGGAGATGACTTGTGTGGTTTTGCTATATTCAAGAGCTATTTATTTTGTTTTTGGTAGGTAATGCTGAACGACCTGTATACAAATAATATTCATAATTCAAAGTTTTGCCGTATCTTTGAGATACACGAAATGTTTACCAAACAAGCGTTTTAATTTTTGAAATCGTGCAAGTTCCACAAAAGTTATAAAAATTTAATGTTCAGAAACTAACTAGAAAATATTGATTTTTTCAGCATATTTTTTTTTTTTTTGCATTTCTGTCTTAAAAAAAGTTTCCAAGAAAGATTTTGTTTTTGAAAATTATCAAATATATTTTTTCCAATTTAAAGTTCTCAATTTATTCACAAAGTTGGCAAGTTTGCGCCTTAATTTAAAAATAAAGAGCGCACGCATCTTCAGCCAAAAATATGCTACTCTTTTTGTCATCGCCAATCTTGCAAATAAAAAGTATGCTACTACTTTTTTAAATCAATAAATTTTTAAACCTTACTTGCGATTTTAAAACTTTAACCGCTGTTGAATTATTTATTTGAGAGATTTACTATTTTGACATAGTTTCAGCTAAGTTTTGGAGTAGTTTAAGGCTGTCTATGGTGTGTGCTGCTTTTAAGCCATTTCTACACTCTAAATAATTCCTTTTTAATTATAATCACATTAAAAAACTACTTTTTGTTACTTTATTTTTTTTTTGTTCTAACTTTGGCTACATACAAATTGTAATTGCATAATGGAATGTTATATATATATATATAAATATGTATTTTTATGTTATACAAGTGTAACTACACTTGATATCTTACAATTTCTGCTGTCTTTGGTTTTGAATTACATATTTTTTTTCAAGCCTCAATGATTTCCAACAACAACACTAACAAATGCCATACAAATCTTTTTTAAAAAAGCTTTTGCTTTAATGCATCCCTAACATTGATGCTAGTTTTGATTAAAAACTTGTTGCATAAAATTTTTGCTTTCAACATTACGTTTTGTATATGGCAAGTACATAAGTATGTATATAGCATGTATATGCGTATGAGTTAAATAGGCAGTGGTGTAAGTTTTAAGACCAAAGCTGTTTGTATTATGTACCACCACTGACTTAAAAGCCATTTAAAAAGTAGCATCTACTTGCATATAGAGTCATTACAAACATGTACATATGTTTTAAAAATTGGCTGCAAAGTACATATGTAGTATGTATATATATATAGTTTTGTGTATATATAAAGTAATTGTAGCTATACGTATCTCAAATTTGATTTCTGTGGGTTGTTTGCTATATAACTTGAGTGCTGTGCATAAATAAAAACGCAAAGAAAAATTATAATTATTAATTAATAAAAAACAAACATATTTATTGTAAGTATTTTAGATTTAGCAACTTATGACAAGTTTAAAATTTTTTTAATAAAATTTGCCGCAAAATGTTTATTTGGCATTTAGAAACTTAAACGAACTTTACATATTAAAAATTAAAAAAATTAAAAGATTTCAAACACTTTTTGTGTAAAATAAAACGCAAATAAAATAAATTAATTAATAGACTACACTCACCGTTTGCTAATAGTAAATGCATTTGTAATATTATTTCAACATTTGTATAAAGTGTTTCATAGATATATTGTATACATACATATATATTTGTTATATTAGAATTTTAACTTTTACTATGTGCCTTGCATTTATTCGAGTTTACAATCTAGGCGGAGGAGGTTTCTGCCTGCTGCTGTGCCGCTGCAGCTTCAACCATTTCAATGGCTGCTACACGCGCCGCCGTCAAGGTGACGTCCGCATCAAAGCCCGGCTTGTGCGTGGGCGACTGACTAGGCGTGCAGTTGCTGCTCTTGGGCTTACGAAACCAATTGCCCAGACGTCGGCGTCCCAGCGAACCTGTTGAGCTAGTGGACAAAGTTTGCGCAGCGTCCACGCTGGAAATGCCATCGCGTGATTGCGATTTCTTGGGCATAGTATCCGAATAGCGATATGAGCCCTTGGCTGGCGATTCTGGCACGGAACTATCGCCACTGGCTGAGGTGCCGCCGCCCAGCGCATGTTCACAATCTGGCAGCTCGTAGTCCGACTGATCCGAGTAGTCACCGGTGCGTTCCTCATAGTTATACTCAAAGCCCGTCATCTCGGATACATACAAGGCTTTGCCACCAAATTGACGCTCCAAAGCCAAGGTGTTCAAAAAGCGATGCTTGCGATTTGCTGAACGGAAGCTAAAGTCGTACCATTTATCACGCGACTCACAATAGATACGCAGCGAGTTCTTAATGGTGTGTCCAAACATTTTGCCATCGCGCACATTCACCACACGGCAGCGATCCAAAAAGATGCGTCCTTTATATATAAAATGACTACGCTTGATTAGATCTCGCTTGCAATAGACCAGCTGGTTATCAAAGAGAAATAGCGTATAGCTACTGTTCCAAAGATTCTGTTTTTGGCGTGTAGCATCGATTTGTACAAAGAATCTGGTGCTGTGCAAATGCAGCGGCGGTCCCTTAAAGTTCTGGAAACTGGATTGATGCCTAGCAATGGTTTCGCTATGACGCTTGCCCTCGTTTACTGCCTCCGTAATGCCACGCATGGCCTCCAGTGCTAGATTGACTGTTTGTTGTGTATCGGGTATGTCCAGTTGGCTAACGTCCAGCTGTTCGTAATAGGATGGTTCGAGTTTGCTATTAGCATTATCGTTAATGCTATCCACTTCATCATTAGCATTGTTCAATGCTGTCTTAATGATCTCGTTCAGATGAAGAGGATAGCGGCAGATGCGCTGCACGGGCGCCAGCAAATGCGCAGAGAGCGGTAATTCGGCCAGGTTCTCCGATTCGCGACAGCTGTAAGAAAAGTAGTTTAATTAGTAAAGGTTTCATTTTATGCAGCTACTTGGCTTTAACTTACTTTTCCAATATGGTGCGTGCATCCTTAACGCGATCATAGGACTCCAACTCAATAAGTGCACGTGGATAAGCATTGCAGTAGGTAGAGTAACACAGGAAGCCCTTATGCTATGCATAAAAAATCACAAAAGCTTAGTGCAGTTCCATAAAAAAATTTCCAATTGACTTACCATTTTGAGAAAAACCTTTGCAATTTGATTCTGTTCTATGCCCTTGCGCAAAGCATCTAGAAACTTGCGCTGGAATTTGTAGATAGCAGCTATGTTGGAGAATATTAGTCGTATGCTGCTGGGTGAGAATATATCAATGCGTTTGCTCATGGCAGGCAAATAGCTGAAAGTGCAAATAATACAAAAAGTTTTAGAGCTATAGGTACACAACAAAGCAAATATTTTTTTTTTTTTTTTTATAAAACCTACCCATCACAAATGGCTGCCAGCAGCTTGACATAGTTCATTTCCGTTTCCAGCAGCTCACGCACAGCACTGCGTCGCAGCACATCGGCGCTATCCAGTTGAGCATTGAGACACGTTGTGGGCAACAAGGGCGCTGGACTGTTATGAACTGGCGGCGATTCAATAACAATGGTGGTAATATTACTTTGGTCTACTGTCATGGTGGCATCGGCATCGGCAGCAGCATCACCATTGCTGTTGTTAAACTCAGCTACAGGCACGGGCACATCGCTAACATCCGGCGCTGCTGCATCCAAGGCCAGCGCTGCTTTGTGCGCATTAAAAAAGCCATCGCTTTCTGGACAATGTATAATACGCACAAACTCTTTGGGAAACCAGCCCAGTTCAGGATCCAAAATTTCTTCAACCAGACTGGCATCTTCTTTTTTAATGCGACCAAACCACCAGGGTCCGACCTCCTTACGCAAAATCTCAATTAGCGTGCCACGCTCCAGACCTAATTCTTGTGGACCCGCTGCTGTGAAATTGTATAGCACTTCCGCATAGATGGGATAGTAGCTGCTGGCTGTATGGAGGTAAAAAAAAGAGAAGAAAAGAAAAGCAGAAGAGTTAGTTGTCTGTTGTCAGTTGTCTGGTCAGCCAATTGAAGTCAATTGAAGGCAAACAATCACTTCAGCTGTGCATTGAACTTGCAACTAACTTGCTTGCAACAATTTTACACTGGATGCTGCAATAAAATGCTGCAGCTTAGGCAAAATAGTTGCATCTGCGGCCATTTCGTAAAGATTAGAAACGCCTATGCGTAGCCAAAACAAGCATGGTCACACTAATGATCGAATAAACTATTGTTTACTTGTTTGGCAGCACTTTTTGCTTTGTAGCAGGATAACAGTGAAAATGGTAAACGTTTAAATGAGAACAGCTAGAATTCGGAAAAGCTGTTGCTCATCATTGTTTGCTGAGAGAAGCAAGCACTCCTTTGCCCCTTCAGATAACTTTGATTCCGTGGGTATTCCCCCTGTTACCAACTCCTCACAATAAGCCTTTGCCCAATTTTTCTCGCTGCCCCTAGCAGCCCACTCAACTCTAACCAACTTACCTTCTTCGTGTGATGCAACGCTATCACTGTCGCTGTCATCCAGCTCTGAACGTCCCATGCCATAGGTCTCCAGGCCATTTGGCTGACTCAACGATCTGGTTGGCAGCGATTCGGGCGCCTCACGCTCTATGCTGCAGGCGCTGCCCAGCTCCAATTGTTTGTACATCTTAGACTTAGCGCTGCCCGCTGTGCCCATATTCATGGCCTGATCCACTATGCTGCTTGCCTTTGCCGAGTTTGTGCGCCGTATGGCACGTGCCTTGGCCTCAGCTGTATTGGGCGTGCTGGTTGCAGGCACACCACGTGACTGCCCACTTGCCAGTGTGCGCGCATACTGCTCATCTTGCTCCAGCTCTATTTGTATGCCTGAGTCACCGGAATTGCATTTATCGCGTCGATTGAATTTGGTTTTACGCCGCTCCTTTGAAGAACGCCAAATAAGCGGTCCAAAGCGATATTTGCCTGAGTTGGCATCACCGTTATCGGCTGTCGCGTCATTGCTAGCTGGTGTTATGGACACTGTTGGTGTGGTAGGTGATATGGACTTGGTTGTTGTCGTTGCTGCTGCTTCGCTGGTGCCAACTGTGCTGGCTGGCAAAGGAGTGATGTGCAATTGATTTTTGTTATTGAAATTGGTCAATGTACGTTTAAATTTCTGCAAGACTCCCATTCCGCCAAGTGCGACACCCATGCTACTTGTTGTTGCATCTATGGTTAATGTTGTCGTGTTTGTTGCTGCCGCCGTTTGCTCATCCTGAGGCTTTGGCGATGTGTTTTTGCCGTGATCTGTTAGCGTGGGGCTGGAAACCGCTCGCATTTGTTGGGACTGTAAGAAAAGAGCAAAAAGTGGGTTAAGTAAGTTTTAAACAATGCGCTTGCATAATAGAGAGAAAATGGCAATCTCTCGCTCTCTTTATGTGTCAGCTGTTACCGCAAGCTACAAGTATCTTATCATGTTTTTTTTTTTTGTATATATGTATGTAATTTACAATAACAACAAACGACATGAGTACAAGTTTGTATGAAAGTATTCATGCAATACCGCAAGAATTTTTACTACCAAACTATTTATAGTATTTGTTTATATATTGTTCCTATTTGTCATAATTATTTGTTAATGCGAAATGTTTTTGATTTTATTTATTAGTTATGGTGAACGTGAAATTTTTTGAAATTGAGGTTCATTATCTATTGATTTTCGTTTTTGGAGACATTTTGTATCTAAATTTTATCGAGTATTTTGTAGAAATGACATTTGAAACTTTGATATGCCTGGTTGTTAGAGCCAAGCGGAAGTTGAGGTGGTTTGATTTTAAATGTCACGCGGCAAGCTTAAAGACGTTTCAGTATACTGTTTAACTAAAAAAAAATATAATCTTGGCCGAACAGCAGTAAAACATCTAATAAATAAAACAGGAAGTGTTCTGGTATCGAAACATTTACCTTACTTAAATTGTGTTTCAAAAAGCACTATTTATACTACTCAGTTCCAAATTAACACTATGAGTGATATTTGGAGCTTTCTTCGAAATTTTTTCTGTATCGGTCACTAATAAAAAATTACGTCTTCAAGATTCGGTAAAACACCTAAAAATGTCTACAATGCAAATTTCACCTCAAATTTTCAAATAAACCAAAAGTGTCAAAATCCATGGAAGTGAGTGCACAAGAAAAAAAGATCAAACCATAGACGTCTCAAGGAATATCTTATGGTGCACCATGATCGAAAAATCCAGGTCAAAAAAAAAAATAGTTAAAAGTCGTACTAATTTAAAAAAAATATAAGCAAAACTCATATTATAAAAATAAAGCAAATTGATAAAATTTAACTTAAAAAAAATCGGATACAGAGCTGAACCAACTTTTCTCAATGTTTTAAGGTCGCAAAGTCGAATCCGAGCTCCAAAAACCCTCAGCACGTCAGGATTCTGAGATAAACTCAAAGGGCCTCATAAAAAATGATATCTTCTGGGCTTTTTTACATAGGATTCGAATTCAGCTATCTCAAAAACATATTAAAAACAACACCGGAAAAAAAATGAGGTTTTGCTACCTAGAACCGTTTGCCCAATTCTGTTAGGGTATTCGAAAATATATAAGAAAACATATGCCTCCTGCCCTAATCAGGACACCCTTTATTTTGTGTGTCTAGGTGTGTCTCACGCCTCCGTCTAGTCCATATCTTGTTCCGTTTTGGCTATTTTTTAAAAGCAGATTATTTTTATAATTTGTCATTACAGTATCTCTACTTTTCCAATAAGTGAAGAATATTTATTAAACCTATTAATATTGAAATAAAAACATAAACAAGTTATAAAAAGATTTTAATACAAAATTTTGATGGAAATTTGAGTAACGTCACGCTAAGGCATTTATATAAAAAAACAAGAAATCTGGCTAGAAAGTTAAAAGCTCATTTCTTGATGCGATTTAACGATTTTTAAAAGCATACTTTTTTTTATCAATTTTTAAAGTTTGTGTATAATATTAATATTAACATTATTTTTTTAACAATGTTTATTAAATTAATTTTTTAATATTTATATTCATTAGCACAATTGATATTGATTTTGAGCTAAATTAAAAAAATTAAAAAAAAAAGTTATTTATTTTTCGTTGGTTATTTGAGTAACGTCACGCCATATGCTAAGGCCAATAAAAAAACGGATAAAAGTTGTTTGATTTAATAAATTGCAAAATTAACTATAATTCAAATAATACTAAAAAAAATGTTATACCAATTTTGGAATTCTTCTAGTTTTTGAAACATAATTATATATAATTATATCTTTTTATTGGTAAAATCGATTGTTGTCAAACGTTTATGACTAAATGACTAAATGTAGTGATACTC
Source organism: Chymomyza costata (assembly GCA_018150985.1). NCBI lineage: Eukaryota > Metazoa > Arthropoda > Insecta > Diptera > Drosophilidae > Chymomyza > Chymomyza costata. Next base: position 7,433,659 of record JAECWU010000001.1, on the reverse strand, counting down.
AATTGCTAAACAAGTTTAAAAAAGCCTTTAATAACAAAGCTTCTTTCTTTTTTTTTTCTTATCATATTTTACCATAGAAATTTAACGTCACGCCATAATGGAAATACGCACATACTGGACCTTTCTCATATTTCTAAGTTAGAAATAGGTAGAACTAAATGCTATATTGCTTTAGCTCATTGCAGCACCGACAATATAAAATATTTGTTAAATATCCTCTTAAAATATGTGTTAAATAAATACACTAAAAAAAAACTTGAATAAGATAAATACAACTTTTTAGCACTTAGGCTTTCTACAAAATGCGTAAATTTTTTTTTTTATGTCAAATATTGTTGAAAATTTGCATCAAAGAAGCAATATTAAATATAAAATATAAAAATAGTTATTTTTTAATAATTTTTTTATACTAATTTAAAGATCTTCCAAACAAATATCAACTATTATTAGTATGCAATAAAAAAAAGTAATAAAAAACTAGTTTCTTCTCTGTTTTCTTTTTAATGTTTTTATTTACATTACATTTGCTTTGCAATTATAATTCTAAAGAAAAAACTAAGTAAATGGTTTCATCACATAGCTTCATACTGTATATTCCTAAAGCTATATAATTCGAGAGTAAATAAATGTTTTGCTATGATGAATTCCATTGGTACAAGGCTGCACAAAACCAAGATCGTAAAATTTATGCGAAATTACATTTTTTTTTCGTATAAAAGTTAAGAAAACAAAAAATGTGATACCATAAACTACACCTATAAAGGTGTTCTCCAATAATGTACGTAAATAATGTAACTTTTTCGAATTTCGATTAGTTGGCTCGAATATGGAAACATAAATTTAAGAGAATCAAAGTTTTATCGCTTACGGTTTCGTTTTGTCGTCTAGAAGAAAATACTATTAGACTCACATCAAAATTCAGGCACAAAAAATTGAGCAGCTTATAGGCCGTTTTGCAATAACTTCGTTTTTAATAGTCATATACATTCTGTATGTCTTAGTGTGGAGCACTATAAAACTGTCCACTATGTCATTAACGTTATCAGTCTTTTTTTAACTTTCCGCAAATGTATAAAAACTTTGATGCGAAGAGAAAATAATTCTTTTTACGATTTGCTTATCAGCGTATTGTGCAAAAAATAAATTTGGAACACCAAAACACATTGGACACATTTTTGACCGATTAATAAAGATTGCGCGCTTTTAAGCTGACTAAGCTCAGAAAACCCCGAAGTTCTTAAGCATAGAAATCTTTGTGCTTTACGTTCTACCTGTAGAAGTCGCGCCTTCCACTTGTAGCGTCGCTCGCTGGGCATTTCATCCATTGGCATATAGCCAAACTCCATGCGACCTTTGGCGAGTAGAGCGGCATTTTCGGGTGCACCTTCATCAAAGTTCCAGAACTTGATGAGCCCATAGGTGTCCATAAGTGTGGGTATAATCACTTTCTTCATAGTACTACTCTCGTTTGCAATTTCTATTTAGCATTTACTAACTGCTAAATGGAATTGCCATGAAAATGAGCCGCTGGCAGGTGTCAACTGGCGAAGCGATAAATAATAACTGATTGCAGGGCACTGAGAATTTCAAATATGACGCGTCGTAGGCGACGGCAGCGGCAGCGACGTCAGCTGCAAGTTAAGTGCGCAAGTGTTTGTAGCTGTGTGTGTGTGCGTGCTCTATTGTTGTTGTATTGATAAACATAATGGGGGCGTTCGTCCCCATTGTATTGGGACTCTATTGGTTATTGTCTGGACTGATTGGTTGCAGTCTGTGCTGAAGTGAAGTGTCTCTAGCCTTGATTAGATTAAGCGCAGAGATTGCAGCTGTACACTGAGCAAAAAAAGTCAAGCAATCTGATATTCAAAAGCAGTAGATGCAAAATGATTTAAGAGCAAGCAGACAAAATTTTTTTTTTGAGATTGGGATCTCTATAACACCAAAAGGGCTTAGACCAAGTTGGTGAAGTTATGTTGGTAGGGGCATAAAACATGTGGGAAAAAATATGAGCAACTTTTTACCTGCATATATAAATGCGTTTGTATGTAAAGAGATGCAAATTTTATTACAATCGTTTGGGAACTTCGGGACTTAAAGACAAAAAATGATTAATCCTCTAATAGCTATTTTGAAAATATTTGTTTAACAATGGTTGAATACTTATTTCCAAGGTACTTTTTGACTCCTAAATTAAAAAATTACCTTTAAAATTATGTAGGATTGTTCGTTTACCTGTAAGGTGAGAAAATCTAAAAAAGCTCCTTAAAGATTTAAAACAAAAATAAGTCGCTTAGGAAATTCTTAGACTTTGATTTTATTTATTTATGAACAGTTTTTATAGTATTTAAAGATTCTGATTTTATTTTTTGTTATGGTAAAAAAACAATTTTTGCTGACAGTTCGCAACCGCACAAAAAACCGCAAAAAACACATGTGCTGTGCTTATAAAAAAAAATACACTAAAAAGCTTTGAAGAGCTTTCAAATCTTTTCTAACTTAGTTACTGTATTTATTAGTAGCTGAGAAAAAAAAATTGTAATTGAGTAAAAGCTCAAAGCACTATTGGGCATTAGAGGGTTAATTTAAACCCCTTTGCTTACAAGAAGGAGTCGGAAAGTCACGACTGCAGCATTCTCAAATGCTTAGAAACTAAGAAAAGGCACACAAGATGGCTGAGCCCCCTATTTTCATTATTATTTATTCAAAGGGTACAACAAAATGGTTTTTAGAAACTATATTATGAAAAAGTTGATCAAATGGTTATGGATGCTCGGAGGAGGAGTATGCTTGAGAACACAGAGCGTGCGAATGACAGCAAAATATGAAGGCTAGTTGTATCTGCCAAACTGTGAGACTTATATAAAGACCCAACTAAAGTATGGAAAATAAAGACACACGAGAACAATTTAGATGACCAAAGTAAAGCGGAATAGTAAAAACTCAGTCAACCAATTACCCGCCTTAATAGAGGCCTAGAGCCGCGAGATCAAGTGCGTCCACAATTGTGGAGAGCCTAGGAACATGTACCATACATGTAAAGGGCTCAGACAGTTTGAGTTAGTGCTGGAGAAAACATCGATGATCGAAGTTTAAAATCTCTATATATCTATGTTCGCCAACAGAGATGTTTCTCCAGCACTTCTGCACTCATCAATTGGGTGTTTAGTAGTGCTGGAGAAACATCTCTGTTGGCCAACATCGATATACAGAGATTTTAAACTTCGGTCATCGATGTTTTCTCCAGCACTAGTTTGAGTGTTTGTAAACTTACTAAAGTATCGATTCTTCTGTTTGCGTTTGTGTTGCACCATGACGAAGCCTTTCAATAACGATGCCAGCTGGCTGTAGCTGTTACTTTTTGTACTCAAGGTCTAATTTTCTTTTTTCAGTGTAACTGCATTTGCGTACAGTCTGTGGGTCATGTCATTGTCTGTTGACATTATGTCTGGCTAGAATTGGACTCATCAGTGTCATCAGCAGCAGACACATTGTCACCACTACCTATCTATCAGTCTATTATAAGGCTATGTCAAGTTGCAGCTTTGTGCTCCTTTATCCTGGCTTGATTAGTTTCTATCAATAGACAATGTCAAGAGAGTATTTTAAAGCAGCTTATAAACAAGTTGTTAGCAACTTAATTATGTTCGCTTAAAAACAATTGAACTAGTTCGTCTAGTTCGTTCTTCATCTCTCCTAACACACATTATAGAAATTCAATTAATTTACGTCACTTGTGTGCTTTTGTGATAAGCAAGTTTCCATGTGTGATTAATGCTTAACCACAGCCGCTTAAGGTCTCAAACGCAGGCCACATACCATTAATCATGGTACCAAAGACCAGACCAACGTCTACGGTTCCAACATCCCCATGCATAGTCGTCATAAAAACTATTTCGAAATGTTTAAAAAATACCAAAAGCGAAAAAACATTTTTGTTGTAGCTTTCCAATAGCTTCACTTGCACTTTCTTTGGGACACAGAGTTTGGGGGCAATGAGAAATGTTATGGCTCCAAAGAGGCAGCTGCCATAAACTATATGTGTGCTTGTGTTTGGTTATCGGTTTTTGTGTTCCTCTGAATGTTGTACTAGGTATGTGGCCTAAAAACAAAGTTGTAAATGAATTTTAATGACACTTTATGTGTTGGTACCACGGCGACAACGACAACGCCATAACGTTCCAGAGGATGAAGACGTCGGCAACGTTAAACATTATAGGGAAATTGTAAACTTTTAATTACAATTAGTTGCATGTGTGTGTGTTTGGAATGCTACAAAAGTTTGCCTGCCGCATGTATAAATAGCCTAGATCTGTAACTTAGATGAAGTCTTATCATGGTATAGGAGTTGCTCCAATTTTAACTTGGCTTTAATTTACAACTCAATCTAATGCGTGCTTGAGAAGAAGAACTCAAGTGTTCCACACTTACACATATTAATTTTTTGATAAATCTCAGCGCCAAACTAAGTAGATTGGAATTACATGCCAGATTAGTTAGATTGGTGCAGACAAAGTACTTTGCTTAGACAAATTGAACAGGCACAACAGAAGTAATCCTATTTGGATAGGAAAGACATCTTAAAAGAAACACTTTACTACAGTAAGTGAACCACACCAAAGATTTTGGTTTGAACTGCGGCACATTTTTATAGCAAACAAGATAGTTTAATTTTTTCTCAACAGGTGGGAATTGGGACCTCCCAAGCAGCAGCAGCCCGCATATGGAATATTAAAAACGAAAGTATAATATTTTTAAATCTGGATATTAAAATTAAATGTTCTTGGGCTTGACTGTTAAATTAATTATGCAATCCCAAATCTTTAAGAACCCCAAAGAACAATGCAAGAAAATCTTTAGAAACACAAGATATGCAAAGAAAAGCCAGAATGGAAACCGCTTTAAGATGACAGGAAATTTTTTTTTTTTGTAAAGGCCGATACGCAGCAGTGAAAAAAGCGACGGTACGCTGACAAACGAACAAAACAGTGTTGCCCTATGATTTTGTTGGAAAAATATTTATTTATTTAATCAAAGGGTAGAACATAGTTGACCTTAGGTTATAAAAAAATAAACTAAAAAAAAACAACGATGAAATATTAGCTTTTCACTAATTCAGAGTTTAGGATTAATAATAACAAAGTTAAAAAATATATAAAAAAAATTAATCATTATATTAGATGAATCCAAAATAGCGCCATTGAGCAAATGGGTGGTCAAGTATGCTTAAAGAGGCAAATATATACTGATAGACACCTTTCTAAGGAGATAAAATTATAAATATTATTTTAGTTAAAGCAAAAGACACGAAAGGAAAATTTAAATTAAATATATTAATCTAACAAAAATGTAAACAATATGAAGTAATCGGAGGGGATGCTAACAAGAATAAGGGATACGTCCGAAAATATCGACAGCAAAAATGTGAAACTGGGTGCAAGCAAAAACGAAAACGAACATAATTGGTTAGTTTTCATTTTTCGTTTGCCGGAGCACGGCTGAATAATTTAAATATAATAATAAACGTTTATTGGTCATCATTCTGGGTCGGAATTTTAAAGCTGATCAGTTCCAATGTTAATGCCAAATAGCTTGAACACTATTCCTAGAAGAATTTAACCTACCGTGAAGCTGACTAGATCAATGTGTTTTACACGGTTTTTAAATGAGAGTTGTTGAATCGATTTCATCTTGGTGTAGTAAAAAACAATTTGATGGCTCCAAAAAGATGACTCATAATTTTTCATGGCAATTCGGACTGAGGTGAACACACATCTAGCAAAGCATTAAGCTATATAAATACATTCGTAGACTACTCACTCTTCGCGCTAATCTGTGAACTGGGAATATGCGGCCGTGCTACTGAAAACGTATCCGAACGTTTTATTCGGATTCGTTTTGAAACCGAATGTTTGGTGCTCCCAATTTCACCAAAACGAATTTTTGATATGGTTTCAAACTGAGTATTTTGTTGCAAGAGAAATTAAAACGAATTTGCAAAATACAATAGGTTGAAAAGTGTACGCATTTTGAACTGTAATAATTTTTTAATATTCTTTGAAATTCTTAGATTCTTTTTATGCCAGTTTGAAGTTAAATAGTTGTTGTTAAAATTTTTTATTTTTTTTTTCTGAATCAATCCAAAAAATAGCTTTCACAACTCAAACCGAATTTTTATATGGTCCATTTCTTGCATAAAGAAATGTTCATATCTTGCTTCTTGCATAAAAAAAAATTCCTTTGTAATAGGAATAGAATTCAGTTCATTACCGAATGTTATAAACTTATTAGCTCTATTTGTGAAGTCCCATAACTTCAGGAAAGTTCCAACAGCGAGTGTGCCAACATTTTTTTTTTGAGTAGTCCCAAAAGTATCTACGAAATATGGCTGGCGTTAAAGTCGGTTATGCCTTTGCCAGTAAGGCCAGTTTGGCTTGGCTAAAGAAAAAAATTTTACTTGGTCAGCCTACACCTATACCGGGTCCACCTAAAGTTTGGAAATCCTAGCTCTTTTAATCTTCAAAGTGTAGACGTTTCTAACTTTATTGATGGCTTTGAAAGCTCTACGTCAGATACATTTACTTGTTCTGCTTATAGCTATAAGGAGTCAAAATCAAAAGTTTGGTTATTCTAGCTCTTATAATCTTCAAGCCGTAGATATTCATACAGACAGACAAACGGTCGGTTTTTGACGATTTGGAAGATAGGTTGGGAAGTTCTTCGGCATATTCTTTTCTATGTCTAAAACATTTTTTTCCCCTCAACAGTATTTTAATTTTCCCACAAATTTATGAAGAGTAGTTGACATTTTGTATTGTAAACAAACTATAAAAAAATGCAGCATAATCTCAATTATGAAAATAATATGTAATCGTATTTCTTAAGTATCGCTCTTCGTCAGCCTCTAATAATTGTTGTAAACGAAAAACTGAATTAAATAAAATCACTTTTATGTAGCTACAAATTCTGAGGCACATTTAAGAACCCCACCAAAAAAAAAAAAATACAAAACCCCTCAAAATGTCAACTACAAATCCATTGAGTAAGTCCGGGTCTTAAAGATGCATCTGTTTTTTATCTTTTGTTGGCATCAACTAAACCAACTCACACATGTTGTACAATCTAAAACAAATACTTGGGAAAACATTTACCTCCTGTAGGTTAACTGCATAGAGCATACCAAAAAGAAAGAAATAATCGTTTAGGATTTAATTTATGAGCGCATTGCACTTGGAATTCGTAGAAATAAACAAAGAGAAAAGCCGGAAAAACCAAAGCAGTAGAAGAAAAATCCACAAAACGGAAATGCTGCCTTATTTCAATTCTTGGCTTGAGGATTTCAAAAACAGCAAGCAAAACATTTGCATATCGTCGTCTACGCATTAAGGACATAAACAGGATCTATGCACTTTAACACATTTTCATGTGGAAGCAACAGGAAAAACAAACACGAGACGGCAAAGCAAATCACATGTTTGTCAATCAATTTGAGAGTAGCAGCCAGCTCTAATGAGTTGCCAAAAACTAATACTAAGCACAACATGGACAAGAGCTGAACCACCCAGCAATCAAGCATTTTGGCGGCTGGCTGAATAGCCTTAGACCAGTTAACATGCAGCTGCTGCTGCCATGTAGTCAAAGGGTAGAGAGCTCCCTTTGGGCAAGGCGTTGCACAAAAACCACAAAATTGCAATGGCTTGGTTATAGCCATGGTATGTAGTTTGGCCAACCAGCTGCAGCCTAGTAGCTGTCACTCTTTTTTCCTTTTTTTTTTTTTATGATTATTGTTGGGCTGCTCATATTTCAGGTTCATTCACAGCACCAAACTATAGCCAGCTGATAGCTTTTAGGGGCTTCACTGTCTCAATACCCCCAAGTCATGCATGATTCTCTTCGTCGGCATGTGGTTGGTTTGGCATCAAACGACCATCCAACCAGCCTGCCAGCCAGCTTGTAATGCATTTTCATTCATTACCAGACTCTTATGTGACTTTCATGGATGTCATGGATGCCAGCAGAAGCAAAAGGGCTTTAGCCCGGCCACGTTAAAGGTATTTTGCGGTTATTGACATTGATATCAATTTATTATATTATATAAATACTAAATATTATTATATATTGATTGCATTAGAGCAGAGTAAGCAGCAACCATTTAAAGGCACTTTTCTAGCTCTCAGTCGAATGAACTCTACGGAATTTGGGCGCATATAGTTGGTTGGAGCTCAAAACTCTCAAGTGCACTTAAAAGCTTTGTCAGCTACATAAATTTGGTTAATGACCTGCTGGTTTCTTCTTAAGATCTACAGCTTAATTCTTTTTTAAGAGCTCTCGGTGTGTGCAACTTGCATATTTCTTAAATATCTACTTTTAATCAGTCATAAAATTACATCTAAACCAAAGTATTTTCAGCTTGACGTACTATAAAAATCTGCCAAAAGCTGACAGGAGAACTTCTGAATACCCTACAGCTGAAGTAAAGTAATTAGCTTAAGTTAAAACCTTTAAAATATTTTATTAGCATTATTTTTAGATCCATTTAAACTGCTTTGATTTATTTACTACGCTCGAAAAAGCACAAAGATTTCTGCTAATTTTTTTTGGTATTTTTTTTTAGTCTTTATACTAAATAAATATTTTGGTAGTAAAAAAATAAGACGACACTTTCAGATATGTTTACGATTTTAATTTCTATAAGTTCATTTAATTAAATAGGTTAAATAGTCTCCAATATTATACTGTCTAAACAATGTTCCAGAGCAGGTCACTATGTACCTCTTTTTTCTTTAAGTAATACCCATGATGAAGTGCGAACTCAGCTAAAGACTTACGAAAAATCGCGCCACTCTTTATTAAAGTCACGGATGAAATCTATTTTAGGATTTCTGGAAGAGTTCACAGTTTTTATATTCTTTTTGCAATCGATCTTTAGGAAATGCGACTCAAACGCCTATCCTGTTTCATCCAAGCTTTGTACTATATACATTATAAATTCAGCACTTAAACCATTTTCATGTAATGTCTAGGTAAAGCATTCGTTTTAGAAATAACCATACTTTATAAAGAAAATCCCATTGAACAAAGCCTTTACTTTAGCTTCTGAAAAGGTAATAGGCACGGATGGACAACTTCGCAGAATAGGAAGGGTGGTAGGCTGGACCACATTAGATGATTACTGGCCGAAATAGACTGAGTAAAAAATGCACTTAGAAACTTAATAGTAATTGATGCTCTTGATTTCGATTCTCTGATAAAAACAGACGCGAATTTGTAAAAAGGGTTTTGGTATTCGGCCACACTGATCCGACGGACTTTCATACCAATTACAGAAATTACACTGACAGTGAAATTTAAAATGCTCCAAAATTGTTTAATGAATTCGCGCCTCTTTTTCAGACAATACGTTTCATCACAAAAACATCTAAAACTCTCCCAAAGATAGAATCTAGCTTCGTTGCAAAACTTTCAACAAAACTAATATACTCTCGTTAGGGTAGCACACATTTTTAAAGAGTTCAAGTTGAATGGTGTTTATGGCTTGCTGGCATGACATTGAGCTTCATCAGCTGCTGCATTTGCTATAAAAGTAGCAGAGATTTGATGACTTGGCTTTTAGTTTACACATATTTAACTTAAGTGCATATGGAAAAACATCTATAAAACTTTCCCAGCGCGGATGCGGGCTAATGAACTGAACTTTATTTAAGTCCCTCGCCAAATACATATAAGGAAACTGATACGGTACTAGTTCTACAAGAGACAATAGTTGACAAAAATGTGTCCAAGTGGCATGCCCTTGGCCTTAGACATTCAAAACATTCGTGCAATGCAACAAAATGTTTTTTGAAGCCTGCTGTTGGCTATTAATATATGATATGCACAGGGCCGGATTAGAACATGTGAAGATGGGCCAAGGGCCGCTGGAAATGTGGGGCGCACTTTCACGAGAAACCAGAGATATAATTTAATTAATTTTCACGAGAATTCCATTGTAACGATTATAAATTTTAAATTCTAAATTATTATTTTTTGTTTTCGTTTAATTTATTTATAAACTGTCCTAACACAATAAGTTTCCAGTGAAACCTAATATTGTATTCATTAAAAATTATGAAATAGCTATTATTCATTTTCTTATTTTTTCATTTAATCGGAAAAAATAATTAGACCTTGAGCTAAAAATAAAAATTATGAAATATTAATTACATATAAATTTTGAATTGAAAATGACGAAATATAAATATTTTTCAATTTTTATTTTATAAATAGAAAATTAAGGTTATTTCGCAGTTTTTATTTATTTTTAAAATTGAAAATAAAAATTAAATTTATCTATCCATAGAAACCACGAAAAAAATCCTTTGAACAAAAATGCGTATTAAAATAATAACATTGATATGATCTTCACCTCACCCATCAAAGGAAGTCCTTGCAGAATCCATATTAAAAATGACACAAGATAAAAATCAAATTTAAATATTTTTTTTAAACGCGTTTTACTCGAAACCACTTTTTTTTAATGGCTTACAAGAAGGATGAATAACGTTCTAAAGTTCTTTCAAAAAAATTTTAATGTTTATTGAACCAAGGTACGTATTACACTTTCAATGCTTTTTCAACGATACCTCATATTTCTTTAATGATCAACATTAGGACTTCTATAAAAAGCTCATATGCAAACAATTTTTTTTATATTTAAAAAATTAAAATTTCGAAATAGTTTTTTTTTCCTTTATACATGTAGTTATAATTTAGCTTAAAAACTAAAGATAGTTTTTATTTTCAATGTTTCCATACAACTTTTTTTTTTTTTCTTCGGTTTTTTCCCAAACACGTAACTCTTTTTTTGTAATCCTCCTAGTGTAATTATTGCATATTGTTAAAAAAATACGATATTTTAATTAGTTTTTACACTTACTGAGATTATAAGTATAAAATTTTCAACTTCCAAAAATTTTAATATCATCAAAATCGAGTTCGAGGATTATATATATTATACCTATCAGAATTTCCTTAACACTTTTACGAATTAATTTAATTTGTTCATATTGAACTTTTATTTGTCATCTCAAGCGGGCGCCGCTGCGCCGTGGCCCTTTCGGCGCCTGCTTCAATCCGGCCCTGGCTCAACTATAAATAGTTCATAAAGAGACCCTTCCATACACGTGTCACTCACTCCACTAACTAAACATGTGACAAAAAGTAAACTAAACATTTGTCTACAAATCACAGCTGTTGCTTTCACACACTTGAAATAAATCAACTTCTACTGTTCAGGGTTGTAATATTTTGGTGTTGTCATTTTTTTTGTAATGCGATACTTTTCAACCCTGGAAAGGAAGCCAACTGTCGGATGCAATCAAAATTGACATTTGTAGGCGGCTTATAAAGCTATTATGAAGTTTTAACGCTTGGACTTGCTAAATTTTACCAGGAATTTTGATCTAAGTCTCGTTTTCTAAACTAGCGCCAAGCTTTCTTATCGAAAAACCATCAAGAAATTTGAATGGCGCCAGCTGTAATAAATACCACTATATCATGCGCTGCTTCGGCCCACTTATCAGTAGTTGTTTTTTTTTTGTTTTCCAACTTATGTACGGCATGATAAGCATAAATGCTACCAAGTGGACTGACTGCCTTCCCTATGTTATGCTTGGCCTTCTGGGTAGCATTAAGGTTGAGCTTTTTTGGGTCAGCCTTTCAAGTGGTTCGCATTTAACTCTATACATAAAAATAATTCGATGGCTAATTATGGAACCACTTTCTACTTTAGCATACCGTGCCGAGCCGGCTGTGCACTTCAGCTTTCCTCTGTTCTCTTTAAAAGTCTGTCAAAATATTTAGCTCATGAATAAATTAAAAACGTATTAGCTCATAATTGCATTTAGACAAAGAATATTATTTTATTTAGAAACTTTAGACATGCTAAAGATTCATGCCAAATGCAATGAAAAGTTTTTTGGTTTTGTAAGAATTTACACAAAAATTCCATTTGTTATTTGGAAATGCATTTTTGCACAAAGGAATTGGCAGACAATGCAAAAAGCTAAGCAGGGCAGAAAAAAAAACAACAATGAACGAAAGGATTGGAATTTCTTTGTTATAAACAATTAAAATATTTAGAGAGGTTTAAGGTATAGTTGAAAATATTTATTTGGCTTTTTGCAAATGCAAAATGCATTTAAACAAATCTCAATGCCTTTGTAATAAAAATTAAATATTTTTTATTTGCGTAAATTAAGAAATTTAATTTATAGGAATTATTTACAAACTTCAACTTTAAATTTAGCCTGTTTTAATGCATGAGCGAAAATGCGCAACTTTAAAGATTGATCTGGATGGATTTTTATGAATTTTATATAAGTGTTCAAGGTACTAAGCAATTAGGGTATTCACGCTTGCTTTTAAGTTAAGGAGTTAAAAAGTTGAGTACTTTTGCAAGAACAAAATGTACAGTGCTGAGTTTTAACTCCCAAACCAACTTTTCCTCAACCCATAAATTAGTTTAGTGTCTAGCTATTAGTTGAGAAGAAAGTATTGCAAAATATGGTATTTGCGGACTCTTCAACAATCCAACTAATTTTGACTTTTTAGCCATTTTGTTACATTACAAGCGGCAAAAATAGTAAACAGTGAGTTTAATGAACTGGATCTATGCGCATTAAATATACATATGCTTTACATATTATATACTTAATTAAGTCGACATCAAAACAGTATAGGGTGCTAAAGCGTAAAATTTACAAAATGAGGAAAGATGGAGCTCAAAGTCAATTCATAATGTAACAAAAGGGACGTTCACGCTTAAGCCAGTTGAGTTATGCGCAACTTTACAACTACCAAAATTTAATTCTGGACACTCTAGAAATGTAACGAGGAGACATCATGTTCTAGACCTTACCGATAGAAAAAGGTGTAAGTTACGAATAAATTTATTTTGTAACTCATGTAGGTCGGCTGTAACCCGGTAACGGGTTGTAAAGGCCACCTAAGTAAGTAAGTAACTCATGTAATAAGTTTTTATATTGGTTGAGTATATAAACTCAGCCAATCCTAATATAAATATAATTTATAAGAAATCATTTGCCTATTATCAAGAAATCACTTGCTAATTTATTAAAACCATAAAAAAAAAAAATTGAAGCACTTTAATTTTTTTTGTAAAATCTTTTTATAGGGTAAAGTGGGGCAAATCCGACAGTATTTCAATAAAAACATTCAATTTTGTAAAAAAATAACATGTTCTTTTGATTTATAATCGAAAAACCATTGAATAAAGATCATATCTGTGCTAAATCAGCCAAAAAAACAGGTGGTCGGACTTAGCCCACTTTTTTCGAAAATGACAAAAAAATTTTTTTTTTAAGTGGTCATATCTCAAAAATAATAATGGTCTGAAGAAATCTGTAGTTCTAAAAAGTTGCGTCAAAGCGTTAGCTTTAATTAGGTATGTTTAACGAGTTGATCATATGTCATATAAGTATTTTAGAAACAAAACCAATTACTAGGTCGGATTTGCCCCACCTTACCCTATATAGATATTTTTTAATGTTTCAAGGTTTAAAGTATATTCTCTTCGCTTCAAATTAAGGGATAGATACACAAGGTGAAGTTTGGCAGGGGTAAGCATATATGAATAGATGTTTTTCCAGCACTGCCATCTATGTCTTATGATAGCCATGTTCACAGAATATTAAATCCATCATAGGTATACCCTCTAAACCCGAAAATCTGAGTTCTATTTTCAGCAGCTCTCAGCAATAACCTTGCTTATTTATTTTTTTAAATTAATTCCAGCAAATATTCGGTTCCAGTTTAGAATATCATCAATATCATTCGTTGTAAAATGTCTGCGGCTATGGTATCTGTATATTTTAAGCTTCCACCTAGGCTCTAGTATATGCATCTACAAGTAGATACCTAACTCTATCTTGTTACTTACCAATCCCAAAGTCTGTCCATTCCTTATGCCAATTATGCTGACGCCATCGTTGCTGCTTCTGGGCAAACTGCAAATACAAAAGAAAATTCATTGTAAGTAAAATAGGCAACAAATCTCTTAATGTTTTAACCAATTCCCGCGAAATATTTGCACAGTAGCCAGACTTAGAGTCTCTCTAAGGTTGTGCAAACTTTTAGCGCCGCCTCTTGCGATAAGCCCAGACAATGGAATGACAACAAATTAGGCAACCAAGTTTCTCAGTCAAGCAGGTAAACTGACCTCGTCAATAGGACGTTTTATGGAGGTGCATAAAACGGGTTTGGGATTCGTATGTTACAGGAGGAAGTGCAGAAACGGAAACATAAAACAAATATTGCTTTATTTAGTTGTGCCTTATTGCTTTATTATATGCCATAAAATTGTCGGAAAACGCGAAAAAGGCGAAAGAAGAGCGTGTGAAAATGCGGCAACGAAAGTGTTGAAGGTTGTTAGTTAAAAGCGGCAGGTAGTGCAAATGGCAGACTATATTTTAAAGCTGGTCAAACTGCGCTAAATATTGGTGTAGGCTACAAATAGAGTAGAAATTGTTGCTACTCAAATAATCACTAATAATTTAGCGATGATATGTAGTTATAGATAAGATTTTAGTAGACACTTCGTATAATACTGAAATTTTAAGATCTACTTAGTTTTCGGAAACATGTGTTTTAATAAACCTAGTAGAGAAATCAAAAAATACACTAAAAACATAAAAGACTTTTTTTTTTTTGGCTGGTTTAGTACATGAGTTTTCATAATCATATTTTTTTTAATAATAGTGTAGTTTAAAGGATGTTGAGTCTAAAATATAATTTCGACTATACTTTTGGAAGTTGTCATCAGATCTTGGTGATCTTGAACTTTGTGAAAAATTTCAAATATTTTTATTATTATGACGAAGCTTTAGAGATTAAAGTGTTCATGAGAACAGACAGACTTGGCTCAATCGATACACGAGTCGAAAATCGCTGAATATTCCAAAGAGGTCACGCTTTTTATTATTATGACTTAAAGTCTTCGAGATTAAGGTGTTCATACGAACAGACCGACTTGGCTCAATCGATGCCCTTATAATTTTGTTTAAAACTACCTTCTATATGTTACAAACATTTCCTAAATCTGTAATACCCTTGGCTATACCCTTATATACAGGGATACAGTGTTCCAGGTGTGGAAATGTTCCTTCAAAGCGTGTTCCCGGGCGTATAAATATGTATTTCTTTATAGCGTTTCAGGACTACAAATATTCCTTCATGGCGTTCCTTAATCAAGAACTTTAGCTCTGGTTAATCTCATTTTTCAAACTGAGATTCTCGAATATTTCCTTCAGTTCTTCACAGCACATTTTTTTTAATAAGTTTATAAAAATGTCAGTTCTCCGACAGATATTGGTTCTGATCGAACTTAGGGAGCCGACTGATATTAAACGATTATTCGATGTTTGAATTTTTGACAGACTGCATACGTTTGAATGAATTTCTGTTTACATCTTTCAAAGATTTCAGCAGATTCTTATAATTTGTAATTTATAGGTACTTATAATTAGCATCTTTTGACATCCTACATAGATCAACTCTTAAATTTTTCCTGAAACCCCGCACAGATAACAAAAATGGCGAAAAATAAAAATGTCCTCAACTGGAAATCGAACCTCGCTCCCTAGAGGATTCTAACACTCTGAGCTACTGTTATGTACGTTTTTCAAGTTGTGGTGACTCGAACACTTGCCTCGAATATCACCGATATTTATATTGTATCGATTTAGCCAAGGCCCCGCAGCCAGTGCTATACCAGCTTAGTTAGTTTAGTTTTAAAAGTCGATTTTAATGGTACTAAACGAAAGATTGAACAAACTAAAGCTATAACTTAAAATTTTTAGAAAATGCAACGCTTTAAAATTATTAAGGGGTAGAGAGGGGTAGAAGAAAAAATGAATAAGCTAGACCTGGTAGCTCATAAAAGAAGCTCAAATGCCAGGTTTGATTATTCCAACACTTATAGTCTTCAAGACCTAGGCGTTCAGACAAACTAACGAACATACCTTGCACCATTTTTTTTTTTTTCACCTGATCATAAAAATCATCAACATTGTTTAAATGGTATACACTAACTTTTAGAATTTAATACACATGTATGTCCTTTTAAATGATTAGGCTTAGACGAGCAACTACATCCTGACTATTAGCTGTCAAGTGTACACTAGGGCTTAGGCTTTAAAATGTGTGCAGGCAAGTTATTGTTTGCCAATGTCTATGTAAATTCCTAGAATTTTGCTGTACAGAGCCTCGAAGAATGAAAGACATTAGCAGCTAAAGGAATTTTGTGCCAACAGGACATGCACACACACACATACTCACTGAAAGACAATAAACATTGGTGTAAAGTTGTAACCGAGTGTGCATAGTTTAGGCATGCGGTACCTTTGGTTTTCTCTTCCCGAGGCCATCATCTCTGCTGCTACGATCTTTTTAAAGGAACGGCATGCATAGCAGCAAACAACAGGACCAAACAGACGAGTCAGGCACGCAGCAAATAGCTAAAAACGAGACGCATTTTGTGTAGAAACAAAAAACGGATTAAATCAGGGATGCGTGAAGGAATGCCATGCCGAGCACTGGAGCAACCAACGAAAGATGTTACAGTATGTTTAGATGTCTAGATAAGCTGGCATATGGCTTGGGTTGGGTTTTTTTTTTTTTTTTGGTAATAGCTGCCTGCTACCGACTAGTTTTGTTGTTGTTGTACAGGTGAGTGATGCACGTCCGGGCCGTAATTGCTGCTGCAATCCTGATTGATATCAATCGACCAATGCTATGCAGGACTACACGTAATGACGTATATACTATGTAGTTGCTGTTACAGCAGGAGTTCATTCAATGGGAATCTAATGAAATCTAGGACTTTTAGTTTTGCTACCAAAATTTTTGAATTTTTAGAGCTTGTCGCTAATTTGTACCGACTAGTTTTGTTGTTGTGGCACAGGTGAGTGATGTATGTCCAATCAACCAATGCCATGCAGGACTACACGTAATGACGTAACAGCTATTGTTCATTCGATGGGAAATCTATTGAATATGTTTGCATGCGGCTAGGATTTTTAGTTTTGCACGCAGAATTTTTGAATTTTTAAAGCTTGCTGCTAATGAGGCACAATTTGTATAGCATTACATCCAATTAAAATTTTTGCCCCAATAAAGTATCTAGCAGATACAAAACACATAAGCTAGCAATTAGTGCTTACCCTTGCAAGGTATTAAAACGTCTGCCCTTGATGATGGCATATTGTTTGCGCGGCGTAACAGGCTGGGATCGTGTAACCCCTTTAAGTTTACTTTTTTGCTTATTCATAGTATTAAGTTTAAGTTGATTTTTCATTGATTCTTTGGCACTGAACACAGAACAATATGTACGCTCACTATAAGTGACCATAATCAAATTGGTAACGACGGCTTAACTAAATGTTTGACACATATGTTAACATATAAAAACAAAATTAACTATAATCCGTTGGATAATTTATGAACAAAAGCTGGCACGCACATTCGTAAGAGATGACTCGACAAGAGCACGTTGCGCACGGTTCGTTGTACAGCGGCAGACTGAAATTGGAAAAAATTTCAGGGGCATGGACGACCCGCATGCATGCTATAGAATGAACTTGGGTTCTTCAGCTGCGCTGCCGCTGCCGACGTCACTCACACTGCACTACACTCAACTCAACGCTGCACAGCACTTCCTGTCGGCACACAATTGAGCCGGCTTTAGGGTAGGTAAAAACAGGCCTACAAATTTATGTATATACTTCTTTTTGAGTGTCTTCTCTGTGCCTCTGACCTACGTTGTTGTTGGTGGTTGTATATGATTTCAAGTCGAGAGTTGTCAGACAGCTGCTTTGCCGTTGTCTAGCTTGACTGAATCTTAGTCCTTCAAATAGTGTCGCCGAGAGCCATGCCTTATCTAGCTAGCTCATTTAACCTAAAGCCTTGAACTTACAAAGTTCTAGACAAGCACAGCCATAACAGCCAGCAGCTGCACAGGTTTCCAAAATCAGCTGCTGCAACATAGAAACAAAAACACTCAAAAAAAAAAAAAAATTGTACTCAACTTTGCCAAGGATACAAAGTATCTGCAGCAGCAGAACATAAAAGTATAAGCAGCGTAACATCTGCTGCTTGGCAAAACCAGTTTCTAGCATCCTGCAGCTCCTTCGAGTGGCGTGTGGCAGCCAAAAACAATAAAAATATATTTTATGAACACAACCGACAGCGACTCCTTGCCACATCACAGCCAAAACGTGCTGTATCTATAGAACAACAAGAAAAAACCAAACTTCAATCTACCAAGTTCATACAACCATTCAATCTATTCCCTAGCACTGTTTCAAGTTTATGTACTTTTTGTTACTGCCACCTGAGCCTGAGATACTAACTCTAATGCAGCTACTGAGTGTAACCTCAAAGATACGTCTCTTTAAAGACTTGCAAATGGGTTTCTAGTTAATTGTCTCTGCGTTTTATTTATAGACAGGCCAGCACCAACACACATAGCTGACAGCTGTTGTTGTGCAGCGAGGACGACTCAGGGACTCTACATAGGCTCCATAACCATAACAAAGATTTGTATTTTGTGCTGCACTTAATTATACAATTCCAGTGTTCCAGGAAGAGCGCATATGAAACAATTTAAAAAAAATTGTAAATCTTTAAAAGTAAAGTAGTGTTCCTGGCAATTTGGAACACCAGCGGGACACCTGCCCCTCAATAAGGGCTTTGGCGTGTTCACTATTAATAAAAAAAAAAGTCCTAGAGACACCAAACATATTTGCTCGTTCACAGAATTAGGAAAGCAAAAAGTTTACAATTTTGAGTGATTTACCAACTCAGCTAGACACATCCATTATGGAGCATTCACATTGATGTCAAAATGTGAGTGGAAGCCTTGGAAAAGGAGATTACATATGCACAAGACTTATTGATTTTGCATAAAGTTGTTAAATCATTGTAGGCTAGAAAACTCCCAAGGGTGTTCCGAAAAATTGGTGTGCAAAAAAAATTTGTAACCCCTATCTCTAAATTACGCATATTTTTGTAAATCGCAGTAGTCTTAAATACGGATTGCCAATTCAGCTTAGGAGGCTGGAACAATATATGATAGCATACCTATCTAAAGGCCAGATTTGTATTGAAGTTTAAAACTCGATTTTGTTTTAGCATAAAAAATATACATTTTACATTACAAACATAATTTTTATATGATAAATCAGAGAACTGCAGCAGCGGCAGTGTATATATGTAAGACCACCACATATTTCCGAGTAGAGTTCATACTCGAGTGTGCTAAGGCACCAAACATAAGTTCTGCAGTGTGCATTGCACTCTTGCCTTCTTCCACTCTTAGCACTATGGTGCCAATGGTGCCAAGCTCGCCTGCAAATGGTTCGCTTTACACTCTAACATACAGCCGCTCTCATTTTACCCAGCTGTCATTCATTTTGCTCACACCTCTCTCTCTCACTGCTCGAAAATGGTGTCATTGTCACTCTTGAAATTTAAAAGAGTGCGTTCGGCATTACTCGGCAATAGTGGCTGCAGTGTGTGAGTGTAAACAAGAATATAATCATGACAATATAGTGAATGGTGCACTATAACTGCTGGTTAAGAGAGCGTGTGGTGCCACACCATAAGCCTAAGAGTGCAACTGACACTGCAGATCTCTGTTATATATTTACAATTTTTATTTCATAAGAAATACTTAGAAAAAAAAAATAATATTAGAGTGTTCACTTAATCGGGCAAAAACGCTGAAGCTGTAGTAGCAAACACTAAAAAAATTCAGCATGCCTTTCCGTCACAGACCACTAGCTACAAAAACAGAGTTATAAAAAAGCGCACTTATCTACCAGTGTGTACACAATTTTTAAAATTTTGTTTATTCGCAGTTTAGTACAGTAAACGAAGAGTTTCAGCTATTTTTATTGGCAACAATTTCGATCTGAAAAGCATGACTCCAAGTTTGGTAGAAAAAACGATATCATTCAAAAACCCTTCCAACTTATATTGCCAGGGGGGGTAGCCTTCCCACAAAAACGAAAACTAGGTTTAAGACTGAGAACAGGGTCTCAAACAATTCCTGAAAGTTTCAACTAAGTATTTTTTTCCAGCAGACTTAATTTTGAGCCTTTATTTACAGTACTAGTTGTCATTAGTTAGAAGTTGAAAAGTTGTGCAAACATGCAACTGGCTAAAGCGTGAACGCCCTATTTATTGTTTTATAAGTTGTGCAGTTGAGTTCGGGCTTTTGCTAGTTTTTATGTTGAGTTGTTTATTTTTTGAGATTTTTCTTTGCTGATTTGGTTTGCATTTGTTAATTTTAAATTTAGCGCCTACTTAGTGTTTGTGTTAGCTTAGTTACTTAAAGGTGATTATTTCATTTAATTTATTAAGCGTTGCTTTATTGCGTCAGATCCAATTAAATATGTTAAAAGCACCTTTGTTTATTTTTTTGCCGTTTTTTATATGATAAAATTCTGAAATATTGTAGAGTTGAAAAATCCTAAAACAACGTATTTTGCAACACTTGCTCAACTGAACAGCAAGAAACAAGAAAAGAGTCTGGCTGAGAATAAGTTGAGTTGAGACCTGTAACTTCGCCCTGCTTATTATATCACACAACAGCCAAAAATTCCCGAAATATTGGAGTGAGCGTATTTTGCAGCTAAAAACTAGACTAGCGTTTGTGTTGAGGAAAAGTCGAGTTTAAAGTTTACATTGTTGCCAAAGTCCTCAACTCAATAGCAACCATGAATACCCTTAAATGTAAGCTTAAGCTGTATTTTTACAGCTTTTATTATGTAAACAATGTCCAAAAATATGTAAGCCCATCTTTTTTTGTTGCACTACATATAAGATTTAAGTTAGATACATAGTCTAATAGAAAAAATAAATAAAATATTTTTTTTTTTTATAAAAATTGTAGGAGTAATTGTTTATGCTTTTAAATGGTAAATTTCTTACCAAAACAGTTCCTAACAAAAACATTTGACACTTGTTGTTGCTCAAGTTGTTAGTCTGGTACTTCTGCATCGTTGTTGCTCACGTCGTTGGTTGGCCACCTCTGCATTTCTGTCTAACAAGTGGAGTTTTTGTCAAAAATGTTATTTGCAGGGATCGCAAATAAGACAGGGTTGCAAAAAATCAAAGTGAAAAGAGTGTTGTGAATAAAGGACAGTTTATTTCCTATTTTTAAAAGGAGTAAACACAAAACTGAGCTCCTCAACGATTTTGCTGACTTTTGCTTCATTAAAAACAGTTTTGTAAAGAACTGGTTCAAGAGTTTATGCTTTGTGGGATCCTTAATATTGATGCTTCATTTCGGAATGTATATACTTATACCAGAGCTCGCAAAACTCTTTTAACACTTTTCCAACTTTTGGAAGGGTCTGGCCCCTCCAAAAACCCAACGTGGATCCGCCACTGTTTGCAATACTCCACTTGGTTTAAATGATAGTAAAATTCAATTTATATATTAAATTTCTAATATAAAAATTTATGGATTTTTTTTTTATTTTTATTATTAATATAAGAATCGCAAAATAAGTATTATTTTTTAATTTGTATAATAAAAACTCGCGATTCTTAACTAAAAATTTATTCTTAAACATTATTTAAAATTTTCATTTTTAGATCAGAATATTAAAGTTCCATTTAATTTTCGATGAATTTAAAATATTAATAATTTTTTTTTTAAATTATATTTAAGAGTTATGATCCCTGATCAATTGTGTGTAAGTATTATGTGTAAAAAAAGATGGCGTGCGTTAAGGCGGCGGAGTCGACTTTCAGATACCCTGTGCCATCAAATTGTAATCAAATCGGACAAAAGTTTTGCTCTCAACTTTAAACGGCCATAACTTCCAAATTAGACGACTTAGAGCGAAAAAAAGCCTAATTCGGGATAACTTCAAATCGGACAAAATTTTTTGTCACAACTTAAAGTGGCCATAACTTCCAAACTAGACGACTTAGCGTGAAAATAAGTCTAATTCGTGATCACTTCAAATTGGACAAAATTTTGCCATTTCGATTTAAAGTGGTACAAACTTAACATACCCTTTGTGCCTTAAAATGCAGTGTATAAATAATACAGCTTAAAAATTTGCTCAATCTGCTTTTTAAAATTTGCAAAAAAAAGGTTGTGTATGCAAATATAGAGTTTACTTCCATTCAGTCCTATTTCAAAAAGGCACAACTGGTTATTTGCTTTTAAAAAGGCTTTTGGCCTGAATAACCCAAATGCCGTGTGCGGCAAATGTGAATTACAGACCTAAAGATTTAAAAAGTAAGTAAAAATTTGAGCTCCTCCATTTAGTTTATAGACTAGAGCTTGCAACTGAAGCGCAGCCAAGTATTCCAAGGACGACAACTGCACCAAGCAAGACCAGTATGGAACCCACAAAACCACATTCAAACATATTTGAATAAGTTTTTTTTCCAAAACTCAAAATCTTTTGCTTTCGATATGCTTATAAGCTGCTTTTAAATGGTACCTACAAAGACAGATATTTTTGTTTGCCTTATGAGTCGGCGGCAAAGCAACAAATATTTCCGTGCCAGTGTATATCCTGTCCCAACAATTTGCATCCGCTTTTATTTCATAAGTTCAATGCAAAATTTCATTTATAGGAAATGCATTAAGGTACCGAAAATTTTAAGCTGAAATTCGATAAGCGCCAATGTAAAATGAAAATGGAAAACAGAACCAACAGGCTCCGCATGGCGCACAGGCAATACCTGGAAACGGAAAAGCGTATAAAGGATATTTGCTTTTTAGAGCAGAGATGAAATTACATTTTCATTTGGGTACAATGTCAATGCAGGTGGCCAAATTTAAAAGGTATCAGCCGTACGTAATGGAGACACGAAAATCTACGTGCACTTAAGCCTGCGATTTTCCATTGAAAGACATAACAAAGTTGAACAAAATTTAGGCTGCTCTAGGATTACAGTCAGTGGCAAATGGAGTTGACGCCGCTTTGGTTAGTTAGCATGTGGAGTATACGGTGCGGTGACATTTGCGCAAATTGAATCATAAATAACTGGCCACTGTGGTATGCCTTTGAGTGTGACCAGTTTGGGCCGCCTTTGCTCAAGGTTGGCATGCCCAAACTTGGCCAAGGCAAGACATTGATAAGCAACTACAGGCAGGCAGCAGCAGCGACTTTATAAGAAAATTGGCGGCATATTTTTTTCTTTCTTTTTTTGCAATCTTCAGGTACACAGACGCGGCTGCAACTTGGCCCAGAGCGACATGTTGCTTGATGAAGGGCAAGTGCCAGGGAACTGGTTCCCTGCAAACAGGTAGACACATTGTTGTGCACTGACTGTGACTACCAACAGCACTACCTGTGTTGGCCCAAAAGGTGCAACAATTGTAAGCGCAATAAGCAGACCAACGGAGCAGCAGACAACACCAGTAGGTGTGGTCAGTAGAGTAGGCTGTAGGGTTCTTACCGGCAGCCCGCAGTGTGGGCAGTTATGCTTCTTCTTCTTCGACTTTTATAGAGATAACCGCCACATGGAGCGTTGAGCGTGTCTAAAATTGCTTAATCCCTGGGATTTGCAACATTAAAAGAACACCAAAAAAAAGAGCAGAACCAAACCACTGTGCGCAACCTAAGTGTTGAGTGTGAAATTTTTGTTTGACATTACTAATAACCCGAACTTTATTTGGTTTTCCCCTCTGTCTTGGATGTGTGTGTGTTTTTGGCCATTAAATTAGCGTATAACTAGGCTTAAATAATGTGTTTATATGTTCTTAATGGCATAAAGGACCACGCCCAGGCATTAAAAAACTAATATCGACAAGTTGTAAAAAGTTTTACATACCAAGATGAAAACGACTTGATTTAAGCTTTTATTACGCAACTATTTTTTTATGCTTTTAAGTTACTTTAAACGTATGCAAAGCGACTAGTACACTGAAACAAATTTAATAACTTGATGAAGTCAAATGGTTTAATGGATTCAATCCGTCAAGCTAGAGGTACTAGCCGATGTTAACCACGTTCATATTATCGAGTTATCGATTACTATTTTTTTTAAGTTTATCTGACTAACCATATCTTCTAAGTGAGTGAAGATATTTGAACAAATTTTTTTTAAAAATAAGATGTCGAAATTAAATAAAAATTTTGTTGTTTTTTGATTAACAAAAAAAATAATTATATTAAAATAGATTTTAATTTTGAAGAAGTGAAGATAAAATGTCGAATTAAAAAAAACACCGGATTTTTTAAAATCCTTAAATTTTGAAATGAAATGTTAAAAATATTTTTTTATTAAAAAAAAAACATTTTTTTATTAAAAAAATTATTAAAAAATTTTTAAAATTAAATAAATTAAAAAAAAAAATTTAAAACAATTCACATTTTGTTTTTAAGATATTAATTAAATTAAATTAATTTTTTGTTAAATTTGAATATTAAAAATTTTTAAAATTCAATCAAGCTTAATTTTTAGTAGAAGTTGAGATCACATTTGAATTTTAAAATTAACAAAGAAATTTTTTTAAAAATATTTATTAGTTCTGTAAAATGTTAAAAAAAAAAAAACAAATGTAATTGATCCCATTTTTGTTAGAAGTTGAAATCACATTTGAATTACAAATTTTTTTTTTAAATTTTTTAACCATTTTTATTTTATTTTAAATTCAAATTTGGTCACCATAGTAGAGTCGGAATAGATAGATAATAACTTTAAATTTGGTATGAAAGTTTATTTTTACATTTTTAAACAGATTTGAAAATAATATTAAACTTCAGGACCGCATCTCAATATATTAAAGGTTTAAGGTCACAAAAATAGTTTTTTTTGCAAATATATACAACTTTCCGGTGCCCCAAAATTTTTTAGAATAAAAAGTGCGAAAAATTCTCTTAAAAATCGTCATACGAATTTATTTTATACAACTGATCCATCAAGAGGTATAGCGTCGTAAGCCTATGTCAAGATCACATAAATCTTTTTTTTGCAATATAAAATTTTCGGATGCGTTAAAAATTGAAGAGCGTACAATTCTCTTCAAAATCGTCATACGACATTATCTTCTACAACTGATCCACCACGAGATATAGCGTCGTAAGCCGCAAGTCTAAGACATTTCTACGCACAGGCACTGCCCAATTTCTAAGCTCTATCTAAGGAACGCTGATATGTAGAAGATAATGTTGTAACCCCGATTATGAAGAGAATTTCGAAAATAGATTGTTATAAAACTTTGAAAGACGTAAGTTACATCCAAAAAGTTATCTTCGAAAAACTTAATATAAAATAAAAAGTTGTTGTTTATGGATATCAGATGAAGCATTTTCCATGGATCATGCGCACTGTAAAGGATGTCTGGAAACGGCTGTTTACGCACAACAGCCGTAATATCTACAGTTTTAGGAACTTGTTATTAAAAAACTCAATAAAACAAACTCTAGGCATTGTTGATTATAAACACCTAGACCCACCGAAAAATTACTATGCCATAGCAAAAAAATTTTTTGGAAATAGTAGGTTTTTCGGAAGAATATCGACTACTTATTTTTCACAGTGCATAATGTGTGGGTGTAAGTCTATCTAGTGTCACATTTCCAGGCGGCACCGGGAAACTATCACAAAGTTATATTAAAGTTGGGCACAGAGTGCAACAGTTGCTATGGGCAATTTCTTGTTCTAGGTTATGGTAAAGTTTAATGGCTTCGCTTCATCAGCTGTTGACTGGCGCCGGCTGCCGTTTGGGCTGCGTCCTGATCTGTAGCTGCTGGCGGAGCAGTAAGTGCAAAAACTTTGCGGAAATCTCAAATGTGTCATAAAATTTTCAAGCAGTATGAAAA
Organism: Chymomyza costata; assembly: GCA_018150985.1. Taxonomy (NCBI): domain Eukaryota; kingdom Metazoa; phylum Arthropoda; class Insecta; order Diptera; family Drosophilidae; genus Chymomyza; species Chymomyza costata. Next base: position 7,407,806 of record JAECWU010000001.1, on the reverse strand, counting down.
GTTTTCATTTCACTATACAATATTCCAGATATGTTTTACGCGCATATACATAGAAGTTTAATGTATATTATGTATGCACTATATATGTATAACTGTATAAACAATATGCTTGAGTGCTTAAAACTTTCAAGTTTGATGCTGCTCCAAGCCTCCAAATAAAAACTCACGTACTACAATCATATGTTGACTGAAATAAAATAATGTCGACGATGTGCATCATTTTTTTTTTTTGTTTTTGGTTCGTGCAGCAAGTTTTGAAAAGTTACTCGCTTTGGTCTACAAACTTTTCAAAGTTGCTACCAATTTGTAATAAAGTATATATGCATTGGCTTGAAACATCCAGACGACGCATGGGGATTAAATTACATTTGGAATAGCAAATGAACGTGGCTTTAAAGCTCAGTTGCACTTGAGCTGTGAGCCAAGTAATTAGTCAGGCATAGACATGCATCATTCATCAGGCAGGCAGGCAAGCGTTGCCATATAAGTCGTCATGCCACAAATTCCATAGGAAACACATAACTGATGGGGCAGGCAAACAATGCTTTGGAAATGAAAGCACACAGTTCAGTACAAGTACAAGTTACAAGAGCAGAAGCAGCAGGAGCAGCAGAGCATTGACAGAGGAACATCAAGAATTCAACAATGTTTCGCACGCGAATCTGTGCAATCAATTGGAATGACCCCATTTCAGGCCAGCAGTAGCTGCTAACACCATCCAACTCATCAAAAGCCGGTTGAATGCCATGGCAACATTAACCAAGACTAACATCTGGCAGCACAACGTGTTATCGTAAAGAACATACAACATACTTGGGAGTACGCAAAAGCGTGGGTTGGAGCATTACGGCGTATGCGTAATAACTCAAAAACAAGTAAGTAAGTGATTGGCAGAAGCAACAAAAAAGTTGCAATCTCAAAAATGGGTAAGTCTCTTGATTATTATTGTTGTTGTTCTTGTTGAGGAGGAGTGCTTAATTTGAAGCGCATTAATTAATTGAAAAGCAGCTGAAGGCACGTCAATTTTGTGCCGACTTGGTAAAACCAACGCATAAACTTGGACCAACACCAAAAACAATAAATTCAATTAGCTTAAGTAGGTTTTGACAATTTTCTTTTATGCTCTACAATAGTTGGTACTTGTGATAAGTCCAAATGTTTGTGACAAGGAAATTTCTTGTGTTGAAAATATTGTTTTCCGAAATTTTAAAAAATACGATTTTTGGGCACTTTGTCGTAAGTTCGTCAGCTTCGTCTCTGTCATTTTTTTTAAATAAAAATCGCGAAAATTTTAAATACTAGAATTAAAAAATAAAATCTCTCCAAGGTGTATATGAACTTACACCCAGGGACCCTTACGAACGTTGGATACGCTGAATCTGAATCCGAGATCATCTTCTCTGCATATTCTCATTAGCTGTTCAACAATTATGAATCGGGCCACTTTTTAGCTCGATCTCTTCCATTTTGATGACTTTAACATAAGTCATAAGATTGCGATTATTTATCGTACTATCGATAACTTAATGTTGGAAGCGAATAAATGTTTAGACCTTTCTTTGAAAAGCCATATGTGCTAAATTATATCTACACAATTTTTTTTTTGGTTTTTTTTTTTTTAATGTACAAACTATTTTTTTTTTATTTCAAAAATTCAACTCAACTTTTTTCAAAAATAAGAACGGTCATATTTTAAAAGAGCTCACTGTAAAATAAAAAAAGTAACAAATCGTTAACTCCTAAAATTAAGCAAGTTATGTTTATTTTGTGACGTCACATTGCAAGGTAAACAATGATAATAAGCCTACTTCCTCGGAACGAAAAGATTATAACTTCAAGCTTGATATGAACGTTCGTTTTCATTAATTTTAAAAGTAAGAATGAATGACCCCGACGTCTCCAGATATTTAAGTTCAAAGTTCTTAAAAATCGTTACTTTGCCAATAAAATTTTTCTCAGCTTTAAAATTCTCAAAAGGTTTTAGGGCATAAAATTCTACACAAAGCCGGTATATACTATATTCATACTATATTCATACTATTTTCATATAATTTTCGCCGATTATTAACATTGGTATCAAACTTAAGGCTACTAAAGCTTATAAAAACAAAAAAAATGTTTTTTAATTTGAAAACTTTAAATTAACTTTCATAATTTCAAATCATACTACTAAGTAAAATTGTATACAAGGCCAATTCCACAGAAAATTGCAATTTTGTCATCCAAGTCAAAACCCACATTTTTTTGTAACGTCACGCCAAGAATGTTTTTACTTATATTTTTTAATCAGCTGAATTTAAATCCGAGGTCATTTAATCACCATTATCTGTTAAGATAATACATGTATAAAAAGTTGTTGATTTTCGAGTCTAATTTAAGTAACGTCACGCCAGATACTAAGGCTTAAAATCAAGAGAAACTGTTTTTTTTTAATTTGAAACTTTTAAAATTAAATTTTGTAATTTCAAATTATGATAAACAAAATTGTACACATAGAGACTTGGCCATTTCCACAGAAAATTGCAATTTTGTACTTCAAGTCAAACCACAAATCTATTTATTGTAACGTCACGCCAAGCATGTTTTTACTCATATTTTTTAATCAGCTGAATTTGAATCCGATGTCATTTAAATCAACATTATCTGTTGAATAAGTGAAATATATACATATGTATAGTAATAGTATACATACAAGTAACGTCACGCCAGATACTAAGGCTTCAAGAAAAGCGAAAAAAGAAGACAAAATTGTAAATATAAAAAATTGGTCAATTCCCCAGAAAATGGCAATTTTATAATCAAAGTCAAACGCCACTTCTCTTTTAGGTAACGTCACGCCAAGCGTATTTTAGTAAGATTTTTATTTAGCAATGGCGATTATTTTTATATTTTTTTACTAAATTACGCTAAACAAAAATGTATACAAAAAGACTTCAAGTCAAGACCCACTTTTATTTTTGGTAACGTCACGCCAAGCGTATTTTTGCTTATATTTTGTAATCAGATTATTGTCATATTTTTTACTAACTACAGAACTTCTTAATTATGGCGTAAGTTTAGGAAAAACTTTTTAAGAATTTCGTTTTTTCCCTTATTTTTCTGAAATTTTTCAGCACAAATGTAATGTCACGCCAAAATGGAAATTTACATATACCTATCTGGACACCGCAAGGGAAATGGAGAGCGTTCCGTTAAACTACTATATCTTTTGATTCAAAGAATACTTGGAGGTTCTATATACGTTTCAGAATATAGAAATAAGCATTTTTCACAGCAAGAGCTGACAGTTTTAGAGATTTCTATGGAAAACCTTTGACTTATAAAATCTAATAAGCTTAACTACCAAAAATCAATTTTCGAAGCGGCTCGGCTTAGGCTAGGTTTACACTAGCGTCTTGTGTGCCATTAAAAATGCTGTGTTTTTTAAGACATCACATCATCATCAAGTTTTTAACTGAATATTCATATACTCAAAACTAAAGAGTATGTAAACTTCGGCGTTCCAAAATGTTTGTTCAATTTTATTGACCAAAACGTCAGCTGTGCGAGGGCCTTACATAATATCGTAGGACTGTGTGTGGGTTAGACTTATAGAACCCTTAAAAACTGTCTCAAAACTATGCAAAGCAGTCAAAAAGGTTTTGCCAGCTGACGTGACAATAATATCCGTGTGACATGCCATGCAGCTGTTAATGGCGCGTGTGGCATATGTATCAATGCAGTACATATGTATCTGATAACTGAGTTGCTAGTACGACTGTCATTGAACATATACAAGTAAGTGCAAACATGATTTAATCGCAGACATGTTGGATTGCAGCTTAGAACAAGAGCGGTAAAATTTTAATGGCACATAAATCAAAAACATTGGCCCGCACATTTCGTGTCCAACTTGGCTAAGAGTCGCCAAGACTGTATATTGGGTCGGTGCACAAACTTTGTAGCTGACCGAACAGCTGGCTGCACTATGTGCCCTAAAGTTATGCTCAGTTTTATTTCAATTTTATTTCTCGAAGGCAATTCGCTGTGACATTTATTTGACACTCAGTAGCGTCTGGTATGTTTGGGGGCGGCTAAAGATAGCTTTGGGAGGCGTCTTATTTTTTATATTTGTCGCATTCACAGTGCTCTTTTTTTTCACTAACTCAATTGACTGTGCATATAGCTCAAGTTTCATGCACTCTTAAATGTCTTTCAATTTTTTATTTTCTTTCTAAAAAGTAATCACACTTATTCATAATGCACAGCGTGCTCTTTGCATTTGAATGCTTTTTAGGGCAGGTGTGTCAAATTTTTATTAAAAATAGCAATCGATTTTTATTTTTGATTTATGTGGCGTAATTAAAGTGCTAGTTTAGTTTGACTTTAATAAACTTGCCTAAAACGCGCAGCTGTTAATGTCAGTCAACTAGAGTGAATGTCATAGCAGGCAGCTTGCATCCACTAGCAAGCAGTTTATTAAACTAATAACAAAAATGTGTCAATAAAAAAAACGAATATTTGAATTATATTCAACTTTTATATGTATTTATGAAGCAATTATTATCGGATGAGAAACTTGAGAAAAATAAAATAAAAATTTTTCGTGACTGTAGAATCTGAAAAACATACAAATTTTGTCACATTTTGATAGATCTTCAAGAGTATTGCAGGATTAAAAAAATATAAAAACTAAGAACTGCGGCATGAAATGTCAAGAACATGATCTTACAAAAACTCTGGAACAGATTTTTGGTCTTATTCCTCAGTCGCAACAACTTTAAAAGCATAATCTCTAAGTCTAAAATGGAATTTTGGAATGAAATTTTTTTTTAGGTTGCCTTATAAACACAACATGACAACCAGCTATAGGGTAGGATCAAAAATTAGTACGTCTGTATTTCTGTAGAGCGAATAAAGCGGTGAAGTGCAGTCGGATTACCAGAGCTTTCCAATGAGAGAGGTATTTTACCCAATCGCCTGCGGGCAAGGGGAGCACTTCGATTTCCGTGAGCCTGAATAGAGGCTAAGAAGAATCGTGTCGCGATGCAATAAAATCTATAGCGCTACGCCATTAAATTATGGGTCAAATTCGGAAATACCACGATGGAGACCGTCGGAATGATTAAGAACGAAATGCTGCCATGAGTCGCTAATCAGTGGTATACGTTGTAATAAGCGGGTGCTTATAAAACAATACTTTATATTTAGTTGTTAATTTATGTATTTTTGTACACTTAATTATAGGTATGATTGTACGCCTTGGTGGTTGATGCTCAAATGAAGTTCGCTCACTAAAAACAGCAACACGCCAGGGTTACAAGATTACTTTGATTAAATCTAGTTCACAACTATTATATACGCTGCTCCAGAAGGAGCGGAAACTTGTCGAAGATGACCAGCGCATCTGTCGCCCATCAACTACAAGTATACATGAAAATGTGGCCAAAGTGAAGGCGCTCCTAGACTTGAACTGGAGCACAAACATTCGTCTGATAGTTGAAGACTTCTACCGCGCTGGTGAGAGAGCTTCTATAGTTCAAATCGGACTTCTTCCTCTTTTCTCGGTTCAAGCGGGATCTCAAGAGAAACCGATACAGCTCCGTTGAAAACGTCCAGAAGGCGTAGGCACATTGGGAATCGCTTTATACGCCTTGAGCCGGAGCAAAAAGTGCTATTTCGAGGACTACTAAGGATTTGTACCGACTAATTCAACCACTTTTTGGTTCTACCATGTATTTCTTTGAACAATTTACAAATTTTTAAACTGCCATACAAACTAATGAAGTGGAATAAGTTCCAAATATCCAAAAGTTTAAACTCTTATCCCTCAATAATATATATATTTCTATTTTTAATTTTGTTAACATTATTACTCGTTAATGCCTTTCTACTTATTAATTTTGGTATTTTTTTCATCACGTATTTTTTCAATGCTCCCTCTAGCGGACATTTTTGGAGCTCGGCATGCTATTCTATTGTTCTATTGTTTGGAAAACTCAGTAAAAAAAAGTATTATATACCTTATTCTGTTTTTACACGGTTTTTTTCTGAAACGTTGTGTACTCGAAACTCAATTCGTTTCTAAAAAAAATTACTGTCCAGCTTTCATAAAGCAAATTTCGCTTGGATTGGCTTTCACAGCTGGTCATGACAATGACACGTGGCAATTCCAAAAAAACAAAAACAGAACAAAAATTTGATGAAAAAATTAAAAAAAAAAATATTATGAAAGACATGAGTAAAAATTCTTTGTTTTTTTTTACAATTTGTTGGCATGCAAAATTTGATTTGATTGTCATGCAAGCCTGAAATTAGCTACCCAAAGTCAGAATTGGATTATCACTGTGAAATAAAAGGGGAGACATCCAATAAAAACAAAATGTTGACAGCGTTTTTCACATGAGACAGCCAACAAAAATGCATGCTGAACTTTGACTAACAAAAAAAAATGCAAATAAATTGTAGGAAATGAATTTTGCTTCATCAAGAGAGAAAATTACATTTAAAAAAAAAATGTATAAAAAGTGGGCCCGATACAGTCGGGACGTTCTCACAGTAATATACCCTGCACATAGCCTATACTCAAAAGTCTTTAAAAGATTTTTATCGATTATTGTTCTCGTCAAGTTTGGTTTTTTAAGTGGAAGGGTTTGGCGCTAAATAGTGAATTGGTGGGCAGTTTCTCTATTTCCCTAAATAGAGCTTTTATATTTAAGAATTCATGAGGTTATATACCGATGTTGGTGACTCAAGCTCTTATAACTACCAAAGTTCTATAGTGATTTTAATACTGATCGTATGCATAGATTGACATAAAAAAATTCGGAAACCTTAGGGCAAATAGAGAATTAGGCAATCTATCACCAAGAGAACCAATTCACAATTTCAAGTAATTCACTTTAGTTTCGAAAATAAAGTAAAAAAAATGTTTACATTAATACAAAAAATTCGAGTTAAAAGAAAATGTTTGCGGACAAGAATTTGTTTCAAGAATTTGGAAGCAAAGGGAGCATCATCTTCTCGGGATATTAGGGTCACTACAATGAACACAAAGTTATATAAATCAAGAAACATCCTTTTTGTTTTTCAAAATGCACTTTAACCCATTTTTGCACTTTAACCCATTTTAGAAACTTCTTTGCCAATATGATTGACTTATCTTCAAAACATGCATTTTGTATGCAGATCACGCCACTTTTTTTTGATGCGCGGAAACAAAAAGCAATCATGGGACGCTAAATCAGGACTGTATGCCCGATATCGTATCAATTCGATGATTTTCTAAGCGCTCAAAAACTCTCTTCTTTGAGTCGATGTGTCAGAGCTCGCATTATAGTAATGAAGAATGATTAGATTGTTTGGTGATATATTGATCAAATGGTAAAACTGCGTTATTACCGGTTATTCGGAAGAAACAGGTAATCATTTGCTTCGAATTGTATCGCCCGCGAAAAATTTATGTTGTATTTGGCGCGTTTCGAAAGATCATCACTTGTCACGATCTTATAAACGTCATGTATTTAACTTTTTTTTTCAGCAAACAACACGAGTCTAGTTTTAAGTTATGTGGTAACCACTGGCGTAACTAATGATCAGTGATGCCTCAATTTCACAATATGCAACACGTCGATCTTGTTTTATCATTTTGTCATCGATGTTTTCTGCGATTACAGCCGATTTTTGAGGATGTTTGAGTCAAAATCATCGTTTTTCTTCTATAGCATCGATTTTTTCTCCGATTGCAGCCTATTTTATACGACTTTCACAATAATCGTTAGAAAGTGATAATCGCCTTCGACGGAAAACTGCGAAACATCATTTTCGTCCAAGGCATCGAAGTTTTCTCGATTTCAGTCGATTTTGGATGACTTTCCCGATATTCATTGAAGAGTGATGATCGCTCGCTTTGGCATACTGCAAAACCGCGATTGCGTCCATGTCATCGATGTTTTTTTGCGAGTACAGCCGATTTTGGAGAGCTGCAGAATACTGCAAAGCATCGCTTTCGTCAATTGCATCGATGTTTTCTGCGATTACAGGCGATTTCGAACGATTTTCACGATAAGTGGTAATCAGTCGGTTTTAGACGGCTTTTAAATCATCGTTTTCGTCTATAGTATCGATGTTTTCTGCGATTACAGCTGATTTTGGATGACCTTACCGATATTAATTAGAGAGTGATAATCGTTCGCGGCGGTATGCTGCAAAACCGCATTTGCATCCATGGCATCGATGATTTTTTGCGAGTACAGTCGATTTTGGAGGACTTTCACCATTCTCGTTGGTGAGTCTTAATCGCTTGCGGCTGGATTCTACAAAACAGCGTTTTCGTCAATGTCGTCGATGTTTTCTGCGATTTCAGCCGATCTTAGACGACTTTCACAAAATCCGGAAATTCAGTTGCTTGTATTCGTCTTAAAATGTGCAGATTTGACTAAAGCGACGTCACTTGTTTAACAACAAGCTTGACTTTGATATCGAAGAGAGCGTTCAAAAATAAAGTTTATTTAATTATGTTTGCAATTCTTTCCTCAAAAAAATATATACCTTATTATTTACTAAACGACTCGTTTAAATACGAATATATATCGGACAGAAATGTCGCTCACATTTTGGCTGATTTTGACCAAGTGACAGTTTTCTGAACTAGACCTTTTGATCTTCGAAAACAGCCAATTCGGAAGATAAACTAGATCTTTCCGGACTTTATTTAACGTGGCATTTTCCTTTGCAGGATTAAAACCACGGTGTTCAAATATGCAACCTGAGTGTACATATAACACAGTGAGTCTGGATTAATGCGCCAACTAACGCCCCTCAGAGCCATCAGCCGAAGCTGATATTGGCCAATTTGGACAGTAAGACATATAGCTGGACATGGCTAAATCGATTCTTGTAACGTCTTGAGGATACCAAATACTTTTCATTTAGCTGTTTCTCGCCAACGAAATGCACTGACTGGGAGATTTATAAGACATATAATCTGACTCTTATTCATCAGATGAAGTAAAGTTTAAAAACAAATAGAAAAAAAAAAAAACTAAATGGGATCTTACTCGTTTTCTTCGTTTATTAAAGATGCAAGTTTTTAGAACTTTTTTTTTTTTAATTCCTTGATACCAAATACAAAATAAAAATTCTTGACAATTGTATCGTTCCTAGCTGGAGCACAGGGCGGAAGTTTTTAGAACTTACTTTAGTTATTACTTAAAAAAAAAGATACCTACATGGAATTTGCAGAGATTATTTTGTTGCCGCTGGAAAACTATGTAAGTGTTTCCTAACTATCAACTGCCAACTGGCCAAGAAAATGTAATCAGCTTAAAGCATTAAGAGTGACACTAATTGACACTTGACAGACAGAGAAACAAATGGGAAAGTACGAGGTAGAGATACCACAAGCCCTGTGCATCCGCAATCTAGAGCATTGCTTTAAAATTGAATCAAGGGTCTTGCTCAATCGATAAAGACGTTTTCCAGGAAAGACATCAACACCAACAACAACAACAATCAGACGACAATCAATGAGCATGTGCAGCATAACAGAAGAACGCACACGTCGTCAATTATCATTGGGACAACATTGGGAACAACAATGCAAGGATAATACGGAGGCCAACCGTTGGTGGTAAACATGCCGCCAAAGTATTGTCAAACAACTGACAATCAAACGGCACAAGGTGTGGCACAATTTTTTGGGAAATTACCGGCAACAAAAGGTATATGGGTATGATACAACGTTTTACTTGTTTCCCGCCTGTCAGCTGCACAGCGGGTAGCAACCTCTCACCATAAAGACCCCTAGAGTCTATGGAAAAAAAAGCAGCGCAACAAGCAAGGCTCATTACACATTATATAAATCAAGCCAAATGAGAAATAGTTGCTGAAGTTTTCTTGATGTCGTCGCTTACTTTGATGAAAAATAGAAACCTTCGGGAGGTCGTACGCCATAGTAATCATATTTCCCAATAACCCAAACATTAAATTGAATTTTAAGTTTTTTTTTTTTTTTATTAATACTAGAGATGCCATTAAGATTTGTCTGTGCAACAAAAGCTAAGAATTTCATGCTTTAAAATCGATAACAATTGTGTTTTCTAAGCCCCTCCAAATGTCGTCTTAGGCCTCTTTAATTTGATTTAATGTGAAATTCTTTTTCGATTCTTTTGAATTTTATAAGGCCAATGAAGTTGTTGCTTCTGGCGCGTCATAAATTCTAAACACATTAATGCGGGTTAGTTTGGGTACAAACTTCGTCAGAGCTCTCCTTTACACTGGGACTGCGTCCGGAGCAATTAGTTTTGAATTATGGATGCCACGTTTGTTGTGTAAAAGACAAGCGCCGCTTGTGTGCGGCATTGACGTCAAGGCGGCACACAGTATATACTGTATATATACAAAAATAAATAAATAAATACTTATGTAAATATATAGTACTTACATTTAAATTTTGGGCTTTTTCAGCTGAATTATGTTGCAGGAATGAGATGGCACTAATTGCTTCAGATCGTTTGATAAGTGCCGTGAAAATAATGGCATGAAATTCGAAATTAAAAATGTTACCACACATAATTAAAGTTCTTAAATGCATGACTTATACAATTATAAATAGATTTAAAGTGTTGCCAGGCAAAAAAAAAAAAAACTACTCTCGCGTTAGTAGTCACAAAAAACAGTAGAAAGCATTGCGACTGAGTCAAAAAATAATAATGTTACTGCTCTTAGTTCAAAGATGATAGTTATTTATTCCAACTACAGAAAAAGTGATTTATGATATATTTTTGTTACAAACTTTATTTTCTTTGTATACTTTTCTTGGAAAATTTATTCTGAAATTGCTCATTTGAGTTAAAAAGTTGATTTCCGTACAGTAATTTATGTAGTTCTTAGAATTGTAGCTATAATGCGACTCTGTGCATATCTGCAATTATTTCACTTCATGTTTATTTAATTGTACTGAAAATTGGGAAGAGCTATTAAAATTAGTTAGTAAAAGCTAAACTTGTGGAACCGTCCATGCTACTTGCGTTTTTAGACAAGGTTGCGACCTTTGACATTCATTTTAAAATATAAATTTTGCCCAAAAACCAATTTAGATTTAGGCCAATTTCACAATTTTTTGGCTGAATTTTATGGGTTTTTTTGACTAATTTATTTTAGTCGAAAAAAAAGTCCTTTATACGAATTTGTGGCAATACGAAGAAATTTAGAAAAATTGACCACAAAATTCTACATTAACTCAAATTTGGTGTAGGGACATATTTTTTAAATGCATTTTTGATTTTTCCTGTAAAATGTTATTAAAAAAATGCAGCGAAAATTAAAAGTCAGGCGCGGACGACTTTGAGATATAATGTACCATCAAATTGCGTTGCGGCTGGCCAAACTTTTGATTCCGGAATTTGATAACGATGTCTTCATAAACAAAAAATGTCCTAAAATCGTTTTTTTTTTGACCAATCGGTCCTAAGGCAGCTATATGATACAAAAAAAACTTAGTGGTGCTCTGTAATAACCATATGGGGGTGTATAATATAACCCTGATATCGAACAAATAAAATGAACTTGTTTCACGTGACATAATGCGAAAGTTTGATTGCTCTAGCCCAGGGATGTCCAAACACTGCCTATGGAAGAGCAAAAACCAATCCATATAAAGTAGGGATGTCCAGGCCCATTGCTCCCATGGCTCTTTTTGTTTTTGTAATGGCTCTTAGGCATAGGCAGTGTTTTTCTCTATATGTATTGGTTTTTGCTCTTCCATAAGCAGTGTTTGGACATCCCTGATATAAAGAAAAACACTAACACATTTAAAGTAAACAGTTATTACGGTTTATTGAGTGCACTGAAAGAAATTGTATGTGCATTCTTATAAGAGTGGTAAAAAATAGTGAAAAAGAGTTATGGTACATATATTTATAAAGAACTTAAAAATTGGTCAATATCAATATTTATTTTAGTTAATGATAGTTTTAATAATGCCTCTAAATGTACGTTTGTTAATCAACTTCTCCATTTAAAAAAATTTAATTTTAAGCTTGTAAACGCACATTCACAAATATATGTGCTTCAAAAATAGATAAAATTCGCAAGGGATTTCCCGAAAAATATCTATTTACCACCGGATTTTACAAAAAATATATATTTTATTCCTATGTTTTCATCTATAGCCACCATCTGTCTGTTATATACATTGCATAAATCTAGTATACCCTTTGTACCGAAAGGTACAGGGCCATAACTAGTTTTTGTTTGCAAGCAATGCCTTAAAAGTCCCATTTTTCAAGTTTCCCAAAAAATAGCGAAAGAATCTCATACCGATTTTTGTGAGTGCATGCTCAAACGAAAAGCAACAACAAATTTCATTGAAAATCTGTGGGCCAACAACAAATATACGCAAGGGTTGTTTTTGTGCACACGAGATCAGAGAGCAAAGAGAGTAAACACAGAGTAAGTGCGAGAACGCTCGAAATTGTTTTTGTAATTTGCATTGGCACTAGGTGATATACAGTTAGGGCCGTGCATGTACACGCGCATCGCTGCCTATGCCTAAGAGCCATTACAAAAACAAAAAGAGCCATGGGAGCAATGGGCCTGTACATCCCTGCTCTAGCCCCTCTTTCTAAGTGAAAATTTTCAAGAGAAATTACACAGTAAAAAATTATTGCCTCAAAGGCTTAATGCAAATGCTAATGACGTCGAAGGGATATATTTCTTAACTTCGAATAGCCATAACTTTGCGAAAATAAATCGTAATTGATCTATTAAACTCTTAAATTAATGGGTAAGACTAAGAGTGGTACTAAATGATATAACTGGAGAGACAGACCACAAACATTTTTTGCACCCTGTGGATAACCTCAAAAGTAGGAAAAAACGCCGTTTTTCCGGTATATAACCTCAAATATCTCAAAATCCTGATATGATTAGCCAATTCTGACACCGGATTCGGATTCAACGCAGCAAATTACTTCGGAAATGACCCTTAGCTCTCCAGGTAGAGATAAAGTCAGTGTTCCAATATGGCATAGACACACTGCAAGGCTGTGGCCCAAGATTAAAAAAAAAAACAGATATACCTGTGTAAAATACGAATTTATATGGGCGATTCGTTTCCATTACAAACATTCCATACCCTGAAATTTGTGCATAGAGCAAGAAATATCGTTCACAAAAGTTACCTCCGTGAGTCTGCCTGCACCGTCTGTATGCACACCTGGATCTTGGAGACCAGAAGAGCCTAAAGATAGCCATAAGATAACCAAACTTGACATACAAAAATTTAATAATGTCAAGTATTCGTTTTGGCCTAGTCCCCTATTGACCTTATTATAAACAAAAAAAGTTAGAATTAAATATCTAAGGGTGTACAGAGAGAGGGGTAGCGAGAGAGAGAGAGAGGAGTTTTTTTATTCATTTTCCATGAGGCAATGAATTTTACAAGCTGCCGCAGAGAAGTGTGCGAGTTTGGCTGCGTCAAGAACTGGTTCAATTTTTGTATGGTAGCTATATCAAATAGTTCAGCAATGCCCAACAAACTTCACACAAATGTGTAGACTAATATGAAATAGATAAAATCACAAATTAAATCAAAATTTGTTTACTATTTCATATAGCTTCCATACAAAAATTGAACCAGTTTTCAGCGAACTTTCTTGCAGCGACTTGTTAAATTTTTGCATCATGATTCAAATCTTTAGATTGTATGCCACTTGCCGCTCTCGGATGTGTATATGTAAAACATCTGTATAGTTAGATGACTAGTCCTAATTTACTGATTAGTATGGTTGTAACTTGCCATTTTATAAAAGAACCTTTCAAATTCACGCAAAGTGTTCGTAAAAAAGCAGAAATAAAATTATTTTTGGAAACCACTAACCAAGCAAATAGCAACTTGTCAGGGAAACCAAGTAAACTCTACATCTGTTGCTTACCCCTCGTTTGCGCATACCGAACTAATTGAAAGGCACAACAACCATGACATGTAAAGAAACCATCAAGTGAAGACAACACAGCCATGACGGTGCTGCAGTAATTCAAAAGGGAAGTCTGCGGCTTTTTGTCAAGCAAATCAAACGAAGCACATCATCGGCCAGCAAGAGGAGAGTATGGTTTCCAGATCCCATACGCCAGACGCTACAATCAGTCAGTCAACCCCTTAGAACTCAGACATTTCCTAGCCCAAAAGAGTTGCAGTCAAAATGCAATGAAAATGAAAATGAAATGAGTTATGAATGCAAATGATGGAAGCAGGGTTGTGCCACATCAGATGTGGCAGCAGACGTTGCATATGCAGCATGGTATGGTACATATGTACTACTATGCATATTTATAAGGCATGGCTAAAGGAAACGTCAAGTTAATGTAGGAGTTGGGCAAAGTGCATAATGTGCAGCAAGAGTGTTGTTATTATAGAATTGTTTGGGGGCGCCACGTTGGCAATTGAGTGTGTGTGCATGTGTGTGTGTGAGTGCCGCATGTTGAAATAATGCGAATTTAATGAATGTAAGAATGAATAAATAAATGAATGAATGCATACAGCGCATTTATAGCCTCATGACGCATTTTGCATTGTTTTTGTTGTAGCTATTAATTTGTTTGTTGTTGTTGTTGTTGTGGGCGCATCACAGTTGCTGTAATTTCGATGTGGCAAGTGTTGCAACGATACGCATTTTTATATCCATCATGTGTGGGGGTACCAATGACAAAAACAAAGCAAGAGAGATGATGATGAAGATGATGGCGACAATGATGATGACAATTTCAGTACAAAATAATGTCAAACATTTTTTGAACGACTGACAGCGGCGGTAGCAACAAAGCCCATATAACACGCCCACAAACGACACCATGCTGATTGTATCAGTGCCCAGGAGCGCCTCTCTTTAGAATCCGTAGTAGTAGTAGGTAAAGGAGTGCTGGCACGTATCTAACACGTCGCCACTGTCAAGTCAACAAAGTTTTGGAGTCTAGAATGCAAAACATTGCGCATAAGTTTTGGAGTTAGACGCAGACAGGCATGATGACAGTGACGACCAAGACAAAGACTCTAACTATGTTGATGATGTTGATGGTGATGATGTTAAGTACAATAATGATGAAGTGGGTTTTTGTTACGTAGTTTGAATGCATAATAAAGCAGGAGTAGAAGCAAGGCAAGAGTTCGACAAGGAATTAAAAAAGTTTTGTAGTCATGACGTTGAGATGCTCTTTGAGTAGTTTGTTGGTTGCATGAATCAGTTGGTTTGGAACTCAAAACTGAATTTTTCCGGGTTTAATATTTTTTCAAGTTTTAAATTTATGTGGGGTTACATTTTTAAGGGTATGTATATTCAAAAAGTGTTTATACTTATTTCATAGAAATTCATTTGGAACACTTTTTTTTCCGAAATCCAGGTTTAAAAAATTGTTAACGTAGCTATGACGATTAATTTCGAATGATCCATCTTAGGACCGCCATTTTG
This sequence comes from Chymomyza costata, assembly GCA_018150985.1. NCBI lineage: Eukaryota > Metazoa > Arthropoda > Insecta > Diptera > Drosophilidae > Chymomyza > Chymomyza costata. The sequence continues at coordinate 7,392,360 of JAECWU010000001.1, read as the reverse complement.
TAATTTTGAAATTCTAACCCCAGATTCGTGATTAGCGACAGTGAAAACCCATATTTGCATACCCAACTCGAACTTTAAACACAAAAATAAAACACACTTTTGAGGTCCGCCATTTTGAAATTTTGAAAAACTATTCAATTTGCTGTGACGTCACATAGCCTATAACCCGCGGAGGATCTAGACGCTTCCAACAATAACTCACTTGTTAAATTACGATAAGCGGCTTAAAAGTTAGCAGCGAACAGATGTACATAGTCTGGTAATAATTCACCTTACTCTGGTAATAAAAAACTTAAAGTGTCAAAAATTTTTACTTAGTCTATCTAAGAGAATTTTCAGAATTTTGGCTTTGGAGATTTATATTCACTTTATTTATTATAAACTAGATTTTTGAGAAACTTGCACACTTTTTTTTTAAAGTAGAATTTTGGCAAAACTATGTAGGCTTAACCGTTTTCAAATTGCTTATGTACAGCTCCAGCTCCATCTTATGCATAAAGAGATTTAACAGATAACGAGTTCCTAGAAAAAAGATCTTAAAAAGGAATACCATGATTTTTCTATTTCTCGACAATCTTTTAATAAATTTGTCAATCTTTTAATACCGTTTCATTGTGTAGAGTATCTAAAAAAAAGTGCTGCACGTAATGCAGTAAAAAGAGACCGAGAGAAGAGAGAAAAAAAAAAACAAAACAGAGAGGGGAAAGGCCATATGTAAAGGGGGTCGTCGTGTGGCAGCAGGAAACCGCTCAAACACTCCACTTGAAATTCAAAATTAATTGGATGCAAGCATGCGCTCATTGACGTACCTCATGCAAGGCCCCAAAAACCAAGCTGGGCACGCACTAACAACAACAACAACTTCAAGACATACCAGACCCCAAGAAAGAGGGACAAAGATAAAGAAAGTAGGCATATAGTAGTATCTTGCTTTATATATACATAAGTAGTATGTATATATAGTTTGTTGTACTTGCTTTGGCTGCTCATTTCTCTTCAATTGTAATTAAATGCATAACGTGAGGGAGTTTCTGCATAAGCGTTGTATGTGTAGATAATTCCCGGAAAACTTTGTCAAACACAAGAAAACTTATGAAAATTAATGAGTATGTTGAACCTGGCGTTGCTGCTGTCGACACTCCACTCAAAACTGCGGCTGGCCACAGAGCAGGACACTTTAATTAAGCTCAACAAATCATGAGCTAAATCTTGGCGCATTTGTTGTGCTGTTGTTGCATGCAACACATCTAATAAGCAAATGTGGCTTATGCAGCTGCGTAGGAGCGTAGTTCCAAATTGCCTTTAGCTTCTTCTGCTGACAGTTGACAAAGTTGAGGCCCTGTAGTAGCAACTGTAGCTGCTTGCTATTGTCCTCCAGTGCTCTGTACTCAAAGTACATAAAAGTCAACAAAGTCAACGTAAATAACATCAACATGCACGCCACCTAGCGGCCAGAATTCTAAAAGCGGTTTCTATTCTTGTGTTTTGCATTTTGTACATATTTACACGTACAATGCTTAGTTTTGCCAAGGGCTATGACGACTATGAATGTTGTCTATTAAATGTGCCAACTTATTTAAACAGTAAAAACTCCAACACACTGTGGTGCCCCGCAGCTTCATAGACCCATAGATAACCACCCAACGACACACGTGGGTGTAGGAGTGCTGTTTGCAGACACAATTTGTATCTAAATACAAATACAAACTGAAGTTGCATCTTCACATGACACAGTGAAGTGCAAACAGAGATACAGATACATATGCAGCTACAGCTGGATACAGATACACACACTTCACTATTCATGCAGATATAGATACGGCGAATTTACAGGCGTAAGCAGCGTTGGCAAAATTACCAAGAAATAAGCAGAAATACTTGAAACAGGTCCCAACGAAGCGTTAATACTCTTGTGCCCAGTGGTGTATTGTAATTACTTATTGCGCTTACCTCCAGAGCATATATACAATTTTTTTTTCTAAAATGTACCTATTTAGGTGTTTTAATGCGTTTCATATAAGTCTACAAATTTGTATGAATTTTCATCAAAATTTAGCCATTATTTCATATAGCTACCATAGCTCGTTTTTAGAGAGACACGAATAACGAATGCGCGCTGCGTGACCTTCAAATTGTTTGATCATGGGCTTAGCTTAAGAAAAGTATGAAATATTGGCTACACTAAAAGAAAGTGTTGGAAAATGCTAAAAAAAATGATGTTAAATGAGAGGAGCAAAAGATAAGCAGTTGAAACAAATCAAGCGTGAAAAGTAACTAGATTTGGATTCGATTGCATCTTTTTTTATATATATACCATTACATATAGCCATTCATTATCGACAATAATTCGCTCAAATTAGTTTCTTTATGTTAAAAGAGAAGAAACGAAAGTGAAGTGAAATTTAATTACAATTTTTAAGGAGTAAATCTAGGGTATGTGTATAATTTACAAAATTTTAACTGATTGGTTGTATTTCAACTACACAATTCTTCTACGGCGGAATAGAGCAAGTGATCAGCATGAATTATCTCTCCGATAATGCGTTTCTTTTCTTAAAAAATTCGTGTCACGAGCTTATTTGGTTCCTGAGAACTAGGTGTTCCTACAGACACACAAATATAAATCAAATATTTTTCGAGGTGATGCTAAGAATTTTTGTATAAGGAGCGCCTCATTCCACTAAGCCCTTAACACAATGCTGGCAGTGTATAAAAAGTGTCGTTAGTCAGCTGCAGCAAATCTGCAGCAGCTAAAAGATTACCCATACTATATGCACGAATTTCCCATACATCTTCGTTGGCTTTACGATCCCCGACCCTTTCCAAAGGCCTGTTGACTTTTCGCTGACTCAGCGGGGCTTTTGCAAATATTACTTACAAAGAAACACAAAAACAACTCTTAACTTACAAAGACTGTGGGTCTTGAAGTCTAAGAATTACAACAAGCCACAACAACAAAAATTTATACGATGCTGAGGCTAAGAAATTAGCACAATTAGGCAGCATAGTAGAGTAGTATATCTATATACATAGGAGTATATAAGCAGTTGTGTGTCGGCACATACTCAAAAACAACGACACACATCAATCAGTGCGAAAACAACAACAACAAGTACAACAAAGAACTGACAACAAATAGTTTCTGCAACAAAAAACAACCGCAAGTAATAAAGTTTTTCATACATTTTTGGGTTCCATCAAGAACTAACTTGACAGGAACTGACTCCGACTGGGCTTTATACAATGTGTGGGCTAGAAGCCGAACCAAGCCTTTTGATGTTTACACTTAACGCAGCGGTTAACCAAGATTTTTTAATTAAATGCAGCTTATGTGGGCTTTGCCAGAATTACTGTGCAATTTTTCGATAGTGCCTACATAATATACATTATACATAAGCATATACAATACACATAAGATAATGCATGGTATACATGTCAAATTAGGGCGTTTTTGGTGTGTGGAAGGGCGTGACGCACTTGACAAGTGCTTGACACAGACATAGTAACATATTCAAAGTCGTGACTGAGAGAGCTGAGCAGCTGTCTCAGGCGGGTCAAGTTGTTATAATAATAGTGTTCTGTAGTGTAGTGTAGTGTAGTGTATTGTATCCTAACCTTACCTCCCCCTACATACCTAGTACACCTTGTCTATGTGAAAAAATAATGCTTTGTGTGTGGTCGCCTGAGTTCGTGATTCAGCGCAGGAAATGCTCGCTACGTGTTTATATAGACAATATTATATCTTTGACGGAAACTCTATGACGATGATTGCGCACTTTATAAACGCAAACTGTGTCACAAGCTCTGCCAAAAGACAACAAAAAACATTATTCAAATATCTAGTACTTAACTGGAGTACATATTTTTTCCATTTCACAAGTTGTCAACAATTAACAAACTAAAGTTCTATTGAAATGCTATTTCTTTTGTTTATAAATATTTCTCAAGCATCCATTAAGCAATTAATGAGGCAAAAGCTTTTTATAGAGTGCCACATGCTGCCAAAATATTTACATAAGAACTCATTAATAAGTATCAAAATGAAATGTCTAAGAAATCCATTAAAGAAATTATTAGGTTGCGTGAAAGTATAGTTACTCTTTAGGCTTAGATATTTCGAAAAAAAACTAACTACCTATGCTAAGTTCTAAATCGACCGATAGGATATGTAAAGAGCTGTGGGCGGTTCATGTGGGAAATTTATTTCCAAGTTAAAACTTTTTATATATTAGCTTCTGCTCGAGTCTACATAGCATATATCAATATATATTAAATTAAATAAGAAAAGGTGGTCCGAAACTGAAACATTTTTGTAAAAATTAATCTATACAAATTTTCTTGTAATTACGAGCAGTTTTGCACCACACAAAAGCATTTGGGGTGTTCACTGTGTCGGGCATAATGGCAAGAATGCACGAGCAGCGAGACTGGCAGCTCTAACAATGAGGCATAAAGGTAAAAATGAAAAATGACTAACAACGTGAGTATTAACACTCAGCTCTTTACAACTATCGAACTTTGTTTTTGCTAAAAAAATCTTAAATCCAATTTAAGAGCATTAAATGTAAAGTTTTGAATGTTTGTCAGTAAAATATATACTTTTTTAGTCTTCAATTTGGCGGTTGATTATAAACAGATTTAAAGCAATAAATAACACCAAAGAATTTTTTTTAAATTTGAGACTAAAAAAATCTTTCATAATTTTTTTACAAATTCTAACATCGGTATATATTTGATAACATTATAAACTTTTGTGATATAAATTCACTAGCTCTACGTCTTTATCCAGTAAAGAAAATTTATTTAAGCAAAATTCTATTTCAAATAATCCTTAAAAAAAAATCCTAAGTGGATTTTGCATGACTTTAAAATTTAAAAATTATGAACTTAAAATTAAAACAAAAATTAATAAGAATATTTTTTAAATTAAAATATTTTTGTACATTTTTTTTCACTCGAAAAAAAAAAATTATTTTTTTTTTAATTTTATATTTAACGCTTTAAAATAAATTTTTTGTTTTTTTTTAAATAGTTTTTGTTTTTTTTAATTTTACAAACTACTTTTTTTTTTGAATTGTACAACTATTTTAACATTTCTTTTTAATTTGCCTTGATTTTCTTTCTAAATTTTTCGTACGTCCAGAAACAGTAAGAAAATTAAGAAAAAAAATTAGGCACTTAGAATTTTTTTCAAAATGCTTAACATTTTTTTTTTTAAAATATAACTTGAATTTGATTTTTATTTCAATACCGAAAATGCTATTTTTTAATGTCGTTGATTTTTTTAAAGCAAAATAAATTTATATTTACACACTTATGTGTGGTTGGACTTTTTAACACGTCAAAAACAGTTTCCTATAAAAGTAATATACCCTTTATAAGAAATATGTTTAAAAGCCGCTTAAGTGCTTAACAGTAGCTAAGCACACTCAGAGAAGTCTTTAAAGCAATTTGGAAAACAGCTTTTCGGTTACTTTCCCAATTTCAATAAAATAAAATATTTAAGCTGTCAAATGCTTCAATACAAGTGGGCATAAAGTGCTGCAGCAAAAGTTCTACAGAATTAGCCGACAATTTAGAGCATAGATTTTGAAAATGGGGGAAAAGCGCTTAAAAGGCAAGAAAAACTGTTCACTGGAAGTAAGAGTTAATTGAGTTAATATGAAAACGCATTTCCTCAAAGTGACTTTCGCCAAAGCAAAACAGGAAGTCTTTGGGTGGGCTGACTGCCATATAATGGTTATATACATATGTATATATGTATTAAGCCATATTCAATTGCATTGGGCGAAGTGCGTGTAATTCAAGCTCATATTGTGGAGTAGCTAATGATTATATAATAATTAAGACATTTTATTATTTAAGTTATGAGAGAAATGTTGTATAAATTTTCCTAGCATTTCATTTTTAAATTGTGCAACACTAACAGCTTCCACAGCCAGCAACAACAGCAACAACAATAAAAAGCAAGTAAAATGTAAATATGTAAGCAAATGTTTTGGCTTATTGCTTTGCTTCAATAGACGCGCGTCAAACGCGGCGTATGCGCAACGTCACATGCAAACGAGGGTAGGTTTAAAAGTTATTGATCCAGTCAAGAGACTGTGTTAGCAAATTTTAGCAGAATAGAAAATAAAGAATAAGTTTAAAAACCAATTGGGCGATGTTTGAAACTTTAAATATTGGAAAATCATTTTGGATAAGTATCGCCTAGACCGAAATCCCCCCGAAATGGTAATTGACGATCTATGATCGTCTAGTCAGGTAGCTCCAGCGAATAATTGGCATATTACACCAATGTAGGACAATTTCAAAGGAGAGTCTGCATCCTACGCGAAAAAATTGTATGAATCGAACCCAACCAATATATTTTTTAGATTTTGTCTTCTGTGATTAGTATAATTTTTTAAGAGCTGTATGAACCGAACCCAACCAACATATTTTTTAGAGTTGGCCTACTGTGATTTATATAAATTTTCGTATTTAAAGAAATGGTAAAAAGATATTTTCTTAATGGTCGTCTATGAACACTGATAATGTTGTACTTTAAGCAAATTATGTTGTAAAATTAACTTTTTTTTCAAAATCTTTAGTACGCTCTTTGCAGGCCAACAAAAATTTGTTGGTAAATAATTCATTACTACTATTCTAAAATTAAAAAATTATAATGCGAATGAAAACTTTGTTCTTTTTGAAAAAAGTGTTCTCATACTTTAAGGCCTGCCCTCGTACAAATTACAGACATGCAGGCGTGTTTCGCTTTTTGAACTTTATGAACTTATTCAGCTGCATGTTGCTACATTTCAAAGCGTGTTATTGTTGTATTTTTTATATTATTTTTGTTGCTTTTGACGCATTAAAGTTAACAGCAAATTAACAAAGCAATTAAAAAATTAAGCTGAAAAAAAATCAAAAATTGTGCAACATAAATTATGTGGAGCGCCTGCTAACGAAAGTCTGTTTCAACGGTTTTTAAAAAATAAATTAGACTTGCCTGCAAAAAGTTCTGATTAACTACATACAATTGGCTCTTATACCGACTAGTGCATTTTGTTACTTATCGATTACTGGCTTAAAACAATCTAAAAGCAACAGAAGTAGAGTACAACAAATGGGTATACAAAAAATCAATCCATCAACATTTAAAAGGTCACCAACCTAAAAACCCGAGAGCTCCGCTTCAGCATATCCCATCACATTTTCAATTTACTTGAGTTCATACCATTTTTCTCTTATAGCATTTTCTTTTCTCACATTTTCTTTGATTAAGAACTCCTCAAGCATCTTCTTTGGTGGCTTTGAGGCATATTTAAAAAAATGTGAGCATTGGGATTATAGATTGCTATCTCATGTTGTCTATAAGCATAAAGCTTTTTGTTATTATAGCATTTTTTTTGTACTGTCTTTAAGCCGCTTTGAAGAATATGTAAACGGCAAATCGATTGGTTATCGATTAAGTTGTAATCGTATAATTTTTTGTTTTACTCGTAAAGCGATTATTTGGTTTTATTTATGGCGAAATAGTTGTTACGAAATTGCAAAAATTTGTAATCTAGTTGTTTAGTAGGGAAATCAGTTTCATTTTTATATATTCTTCTTCAAACTATTTTAGATCCCGCTTTTATTATTATTTTTTATAACCTGTACCGTATGGTATAATATACCATTGTGTTTGTGTAAGCCGAAAATGTATGTAACATACAGAAGGAGACGACGCGTCGGAGACCCCCCAAAGTTACCTAAAGTATGATCAGGGTGACTAGAGAACTCGATATACCGATGTCCGTCTGTCTGTCCGTATGAACGCCTAGATCTCAGAGATGATAAGAGCTAGAGCGACCAAACTTTCAGATTAGATCCCTTAATAATCCATAGGAGACAAGTTTATTTTATTTTTTTTGATATCGGGGTTACATTATAGGGGGTTTCAAACGACCTCGAAAAAAACCAAAAGTTTTAGATGAATAATTCGTTTGCTTATAGAGCTTTTATAACTAAATTTGGCAATCGGAAATTTTTTAGAGACCCCTAGCACTGTACCAAATTTGATCAAAATCGTTTGACTATATTATATAGCTCCCATAGGACCAATCGGTCCAAAAAACGTTTTTTGTACAAAATTCGTCTGTTTTTGGTTGTTTATGAAAGTATCGTAACCTAATTTGGCAATCAAATGTCTTTTGGTGTTCTTAAGCAATATACCGGAATTAAATGCAATGTGGTGGTACAGGGTATCCCAAAGTCGTCTGCGCCCGACTTTAAAGTACGCCATCTTTCAAATTGAAGCCATTTAAATTTAATTTAATAATGTTTGTTTTGAGAATTTAGTCTTATTTCAATAATATTTTTTCTTGTTCGAAATTTTATTATACCAAAAACCTTAAATTTAAAATTATATTTTTTAATTTAATGCTCTTAATAAAATTTAAAATTTTTTGATTTTACTTTGATAAGAAAAATATTTGATCTTGTTATAAGTTTGAATTTTAATTTTTTTTTTTAAGACTTTAAATACAATTTTTAAAGATTTTTGGGCTTGGTTTAAGTTTTATAATATTTATACTCTATAATTTATGAACTATACTGTTTGTGAAAAAAATGTGTGTAACACTGAAAAGAAAACGAGTAAGACCCCACAAAAATATTGAATCTTTTTTTGAAACCCTTCTGTGGATGGATATACGTATTATTAATATCGTTTGGAACTTTACGATTTATAGGTAAAAATGAAGTAGCCCTAAAAATGCTTGTATAGAAGCTAAGTCACCAAAACCGGTATGTAAACTCACGTAGTCTGTAATATGCAGCATTTTCTAAATGTTTGGGTATTTCAAAGCCCACTACCCCCAAACACTTTTTACGACCAAGCCTTTTCCCAAAAAAACTAGAGACTGAGAGCTTCCATTCGTTTTACATAACGCATTCAATAAAGAAAGTTTTAATATCGTTTGGGAACTTCGGTAGTTAAAACCAACCTATAGTCACTGAAATCGGTGTTTTTGACAAATTTTTTACAATACATGCGCCCTAAAATAGTTTGAATACTATAGAACTTAAGAAAAGTACAGGTATAGTACAATCGGTATGTCCCGACTGAAACTCTTTCCCGGGGATTGGTGTATGAAGCACGCAGGGTGTAACGCCCCTTAAATTTTGTATACTTTCTGCAAGAATTTTAAGTTTGGATTTTGTTTTGATTCAAGACTTTTAATTTTATATGAAGATTTTTTTGTCTTAGAGTTTTAAGTCTTGACTTAAGTTTTAAAATTTTTTTTTATTTAATACTTTTAATTTTAGAGCAAGACTTTTATTTTGTCATTTTGGGAAAATATCTTTTTTATCTTAAAAAGTTTAGCTCTTATTTTAAAAATTAAAATCAGGAATGCTGAAAGTCTGAGTTTAAGTTTTTTTTTATCAATGTATAAATCTTTCAGTATTGAATTCTATGGTAGATCTGGATGCAGTTCATTTGAGAATTCCCATGATCCCAAGTGATATGCTACTTGAGTTTAAACGAACTCAATTTCCGATTCATCTTGCATTTACATTGGCGATTAAAAAATGAAAAGGTGAATGCTTGAGCACTTGTGGCTTGTATGGAGAAAATGCTTGAGCGCAAGCGAGAATGTCGTATATCATAAGGTGCTGAAATTAACGCAACCGAACTATCGAAATTTCTAATATTTTGTAAAAATATTTTTCATTTATCGATATAGTTAGTAGAAAATTGGATCCCTCTAAAAGCAGGCAAGCGTATTCAAGCGCATAAATGCTTTGGAAATTAAAGAGAGTGCGAAGTATATTATATTCAGTAGGACGGCGTTTGCCAACCAAAGCGAGCAGGGAGCGTAGTCCCCTAACTATTCATCAATAATTTTTCCTTTAACGAAGCAATAACACTAGTTTACAAATTTTAAAAATTTTGTTATCCTCAACATGTTTTAGTCATTTCAGCAGTAAAATGGAAAAAATGAAAAATTTTTGGACTTCATTTTCGGATATAGCGTGCCATTTTACTAAGGAAACGAGTAAAACATGTTGGTGATACATTTTGCTGTAAACTAGTGTAATTTTAGTTTTTAGCTCTTCACGATTATTTCGCGTATTTTCCTTATTCAATGAGCTTTACCTGTCGCTATATTTGGAAGTCTTTGGCGGCCTCTAATAAGAGGTTAGTTTTAGACGGAATAAACCAAAGGCACTACGATTGTATCTTTTTGACTTTCTATGGTATTTTCTATACCACAGAAAGTGTTTACTAAAAACCACAAACCAAAGCTCGGGGCACATTACAACACTAATTGTCATTCGTTGTATGCCACATTAGGAAGTATTTCGATTTACACAGCCATATCCCATGGCAAACAAATACCATCAATTGGCTTCCCTGCTGTTACACAACTGATAAGAACCATCAATGGAGCTGCATGCGAGTAAAAATATAACGCTTGAGAGACAAAACTGATTGCGAATGTTAAGGTCAAGTGTGCGTCGACATAATCAACAGCGATAAGAGGGTAAATAATACTACAGGCCATTATTTATAGTAAGCTACTATATGATATATGCTTTGAAAATATGATGGGAACCAGACATTAAGCTGCGCAACGAGCCGCACTAAGTAGCTCAATTAGTGTGGCCAGCGTTAGAAATCCAAAAGATACAAGTACACTGCGTACTACAACAAAAAGTGCATTCACCTGTGCGTTAACTCAAACTCAAACTTGTTTAGCGATACGAGTATATAATAAAAGGTGCGCGCATTAAAAGACATTCAAATTGTAAAGGGGAGGGGTATAACTTGTATACAAAACTCAAAGTCATGAACTGTCAGAAACAGTTTTTTTTTTTTTTGTTCAAGGCGGGCGTAAAGCCAAGACTTGAAAGTAATATGATATTACGCATGAGCAAGAAGTTGGCTGACATAACTTGAGAGAATACACAAAAATATAAAAAAATCCAGCTAGTAGATACAAATTTCTAGATAGCAAACAATACAGCATAAGATCTAACAATAAAAGCTGTAGAAATTTCAGTCTGTTGGTAATAAATTAAAATTACAAACAGAAATCAAGCAAATGTTGTGCAACATGTTTACGCATGTTGCAGATGCAGCCAGAGCTGCCACACACAACAAAGTGATTTGTTTATCCAAGGCGTCGCAGTCAAGATCCCAGACGACGACTACGATGACGACGACAACTCACTCCATCATTCAAGTCTGCTTCGAGTTTTTCAACTTATTCTAATTGTTGACTTTTGGGCTTGTTATTTTTGTTTCGGGCCGCAACTCACGCGGTTGCATGCAGCTGACATGGCAACAATAGCAGCTACAACAATGTTAATAATAACACCAACAAAGTCGCCCGACCATTGAAAAATATATCTTAGACCAATTTGTTTACTCATTAACTTTATTTTTCTTTTCTTCTCTTTTTGGGCATGTATTGCTCAGTGCCTTGTCTGCGCAATCTTTGACACTTACCTGAAAGCAAAAGAAAGATACGTAAAAAACATTAATCAATATGAGCATAACATGCATAGTAATGTGATGCAACTTAAATACTGCATTAAGCATGGGCTTTTTTTTACAGTATTAAAAGTATCTTTAGCAATTTGGTGCCGCAGCATCACATAGACCAAGAAAGTATCTAAAAAAAACAAGAGCCGTTGTGCTCAACTGGTTCTGCTGTGATCTTTGCGTGTGCCAAAATCAATTGAGGCAACAGCAGAAGTAGTGCCAAAAAATCGTTTGGCTTGGCAAACGATGCTGCCTCTCGGTTGGTGGCATGCTCATTTTTAGCGATGGGCGCGTGACAAATTGTAGATCACGCTTAAGCTATGTCTAAGTATTTGCGTTTTATGCTAGCAGTTAAAAAATACATACATACGTACGTTTTAAATCGGTTTTATTTTTTTATTTTTATTATTATTTATTTGATAGAGGTACCAGCCAATATTAACCTTGTGCATTTGTTCGCATTTCGATTATTTATCGATATTTGAATATTTATTAGGTAGACTATTCTTTGTCAAGTCTCGTAAACGAATAAAAAAGTTTAAAGAATTCTTTTTTTCTATGAAAGCTTAAAAACTAATCAGCTCTTTTTAAATTTTTTTTATTTTAAAGATTTGAATGTGGTCTGCTGCTTTCTGAAAAATAAGAATGATCATATTTTTTGCGCGTGAATTTGCTGCGAAAAAACGTTGCTCACTAAAAATAAGAAAGTTATGCTTATTTTAGTGATGGTAGCTCCAATGGCAGTCATAGAATTGACAAACAAGCATAAGTCCTCGGAATGTACAAATAATTACTTCAAACTTGCTATGCACGATCATCTTGACACTTTATAAACTAAAATTTAAAGGTAACGGCCCAAATGGTGGGATTTTTTTTTTGTAGTTTTGACATTTTATGCGAAATTTTGTGTTTCGTTTGTTTCTGAAGATATCGTAACCAAATTCGGCTATTGGAAGTTTTTTAAAGTACCCAAGCACTGTTCCAAATTTGATCAAAATCGCTTGATTATATCATATAGCTCCCATAGGACCGATTGGGCAAAAAACGTATTTTGAAAAAAATTTGTTTTGTTTCGTTTGTTAATGAGAATATCGTAACCAAATTTAGCAATCAGATGTCTTTTGGAGTTCTAAAGCAATATACAGTCGCAAAGTCGTCTGCGCCCGACTTTAACGTACGCCATCTTTTTGTACTTTTTGTTTTAATAATCATAATTGAAAAAATTAAAAAGCAATTATTAAAAATTAAATGTAAGGATAAGCGTTTTCTCCTAAATGTTCTTTTAATCCGCTGAATGACATGCACTAAGAAATTAAACTAGCTAATTTTATAAAATGAGTTTTGTCGCATTCATTTTTGTACAATTAACTAAAACGATTACCAGTAATTCGGGTAGCTATTAAGAAATGTCTGCATCAAGATCTTAGCGGTCGAAACACCAAATTTTACCAATTTTACGCAGCTGATTTGTTTGAAAATTCCATGGTCCGCTTCACCGTTTTAGAACTTGGTAGCTGAACCTTATTAACGACGAAACAGTGACAGTGAATTAAATGAAATAAGTTCAAAATATGTATACCTAGTAGATGCTTAAAAGAAATATTTTAAGAAGTGAAATGTACTTCTTATACGAAGAAGTTTTCTGTTTCGGAAACGAATACATATCCGAAAATGCGGAAATATAATAAAAATATATATATATATGTATATATGATATAATAAGAATAAGCTGTGAATAAGAATAATAAGTGTGAGCAAATCACGCAAAAAGTAGAAGTGACGCGGAAGCAGCTATTTTCACAAATTCCCACCACTAGCTTTGAGTCGCCATTTGAAAAACTCAGCAATGCAATTATAATTAAGATTTTGTTAGCTTTTGTTTCTTAACGACGATTTATGAATAATTGTGTTTTCTTTATAGATAAGGAGAGGTTCTCGCATTTATCAAACGTTGATCTGAGTTTGCGAACAAACTTCTTTGTATAGCTATGGCCAATTCATAATATGAGCCGTTGCATATCGTTATAAATTTGATTCATCGGGCTAGAGATGCCCATTAGTTCACAGCGATTTTAGCATACTTCATTTCTTCCAAAATATTTTATTTTTCTACCTGTACCTTAAGACGAGGGGTGTATTAAGTTTGCAGGAATGTATGTTACATAGAAAAGGAGACGACGGAGTCTCCACCAAAGATACCACCAATATGGGGTGGAGGACAAAAAATGTAACTAGACATGAACGCATGAATCTTGAGGACTAAAAGAGTTGGTAACCAGATAATTTTGTTTTCTGCCACGCCTATACTGTAAAAGCTTCCTACCTCTTTTAGTTTACATGGACAAAATACTGGAAATAAAAAATAGCTATCGATTGATACCAAACTTAAAAATAAACTGTCCCTAAATATTAGAAATACTTACAATATCTATCTACATAAAAGAGAATTAAGAGTTTTATTAGTCACACCATTTATAACTCAAGAACGGCTTGGCCGATTTTGATGATCTATGGTATGTTGGATTCGTCTCCGCACTGGTTAACCGAGTAATGCATAAAATATCGGACTGGGAGTCAGATATCGACATAAATTGAAAATCTTCATCTGTGTCACTATTATGCGCATCTTTTGGCAAAATTTCAGCTCCATAGCTCTTATAGTCTCTGAGATTCTTTTACTTATACGGACAGACAGACATGGCTATATCGACTCGGCTGTTGATAGTGATCAAGAATATGGATAAATAAATAAAAAAGGACATCGTACGGGGGTTGGCGCGCGAAGCACGCAGGAGGTAAGAGCCCCCTAGTAATATTATAGAGGCGGAAGTTTGAATGGCAAAGGCCATAAAGACAAAAGCATAAAAAGGGTAGTTAAATTGGTAGAGTGTTGGCTATGCTCAAGGTTCGATTTCCAGTCAAGGCAAATCTGTTTTAAATTTGTATTTTTTTTTATTTTAATTGCTGGTTTTACGGAATATTAAAATAATTATGACATACATAGCCAAAGCTCAACTAAGCATTATTGTACACATTAAGAAAAATAAATAAATAAGCATATTCGATTATATATAAAATTAAAACACAAATTTGCATAAAAAAACTACCAATGCTATAAGCATAAACGTTATTTTATCACGCGCTCCTCTCTAACACAGCTATGTTGTTAGCTAGATATAGTAGATTTGTTTGGTTTGGTATGCCACTACTTGACTGTAAATATTCTATACGGAAATTGGCGCTGCACCAGAAGGCAAATGTTGCATGGAATATGGTGAAAGTAATATGAGGAAGACCACAACCACCATACGGTTACTAGCTTCCATAGTGAAGCATTTAAAGTCAGTTCTCAGAAATGCAGAGGTTGAGTTTATCTGCGTATAAGAATGGAACGGCGCAGTTAGGTGTCATAAAGTGGCTAAGAATTCTTTAGAGCTAGAAGACATTAAGATACTTTTCATGCCTAAAGCTGCTTTCGAAGCATTTAAACGATTTAATCTTAAATATTTGCATATATATATATGTAAGTATATATGTTTTCTTTTATAAACATTTTAGCGCGCATGCAAGTCATGAGCTACAATACGGAAATTTATAAGAAATTTATGCGTTTGGCGCTGAAGAAAAGCGAAAGTTTTACTTCAAAGTATTTTTTTTTTATATATTGTTTTTAAAGTTAAAAACTTGTTAATTTACTTTTCTACAGCTGATTTATCAGTTCATAGTAAAAATGTTGAGTAGGAGGCGTTTGCTCGTTAATTTTTTGTTTAGAAATTTCTTTGCCTCAAAAATAATATGCAGCAACTGGAAAACTCATAATTTTTGTGTGTGTCGCTGCTGTGTTGCATGCTGCATTTTAAATTGTTGTTGGCCCTCCAGTAGGGTAACTAATTAATGTCGCTTTGTTGGCAAAAGAAAAAGAAAAAAAAAGAGACAAATGAGAAATGAAACTTGAAGAAAGCAGAAAGCAGCAGAAATGCGACGACAATCAGCAGACGTCATCAGTTATAACCAGAGGTGGGCAAGAAAAATAACGGAAAGAGCACTTTTTGCTTGTGCGCCTATCTTTCGCCACAGAAAAGACATAACGGAAAGAGCACTCAGTACAAAAAACGCCTTGGACATTTTTGCACCGAGTGCTCTTTCCGTTAGGTCTTGTAAGTGGCGCCTGCCAGACGCACACGCAAAAAACCGAGAATGTTACAAAAACAAAATACACACAGTGTGCGCTTTTATGGCCCTACTCGAGCATCCTTTTTTCGACCTTTTTAGACCGTAACGGTAGTTTTTATTGGTGCTCGCGACGAAAAATTCGCACAAGTACACTGAGCACAGAAATATAGTTAATTTGGCAACTGTAAGACCCAGTAATTTTTTTGGTAAATTAAAATTGTCATATAAACTCATATGACTTTTCTGTTTCTTTGAATGTGTTGCAAAATTTTGTCAGTGTACACGCACAAGCAGATCGTCGGCGACGCGCCGAGTTTACAAAAACAAAATACACACAATGTGTGCCTTCGCTCGACTCGCAGCAACTTACAAAAACAAAATACACACAATGTGTGCCTTCGCTCGACTCGCAGAATATTACAAAAACAAAATACACACAGTGTGCGATTTTTATGGCCCTACTCGAGCATCCTTTTTTCGACCTTTTTTCTTGATGTTGTTGTAGTGCTCTTTCCGTTATTTTTCGTGCCCACCTCTGGTTATAACAAATCTTTTTGGTTAGCCATCATTAATTTAATTTTTATCTCATTTAATTTTTCCCCAAACAATGTTGCCTAGAAGCTTAATCGTAGATTTCAGAGTTTTACATTTTTAATATCGAGTTATTTTCCAAAATGTTAAATGAAACATTTTGTTTGCTGCTGTTTATGCAAATTATGTTCATTTTGTCGTTAAGTTTGTTTTGTAATTCAAAGTTTTTGTTTTGGTTTTTCATTTTGACTTATTATAATGTAATTGAATTTTGAGTTTTGATTGATTGCTGTGGGTCAGTTTTTTGTTACAACGATTGCAATAATTCGAAATTATAGTTTTTGACAGTTTAGTTTATTAAATTTGACAGCTTAATTGGGCAGTTTTTGTTTGCTTTTGTTTTGGAGGTTTAGGCCTCTTTTTAGGTTGCAGCAAGTGTGTCAAAAGTCTTGACCAATTGACCCAAATGAGCACACAGTTTGTGTCATGCATAGCTTCAAAAAAAGTTGTTTTGAATTTCCTAAATAAAGATGGCGCAGTTCTTAGGCAACACCTACACAAAGCATTGGAATTTTCTTTACTAGCAGATACTTTGGTATAATCTAAACAAGTGCCCTATGGCTCTTAATCATACTTTATTAATATAAAAACGATTATTACGCAGCAATTTATATTTTGCGACTATATGATGCTCTATAACCTTGTTTAGAATAATTTTTTTATTAAAAGTTCATAGTTTTTTTTATTGTACATTTCCACGAATACATTTCAGTTTAAATACTGTAACTGTCAAAAATGCTGCCAACAATTGGGCAGCACTGAAATTATTAATGTGGCAACAGTGTTCTAAGCGCAAACAGCTGAAATGAGTTGACTCAAACTTGTTCGGAACAGTTCCGAAGAACTTTTTTCCAAAGTGAATAAATGAACCAGTAGTTCCAGTTAAAAACAAATTTATAATTAGTAAAGTAGTAAGATTCATCAGCTTTTTCTATATTTCAGGTTTTTGAATATTTTTCCCCAAAATCTTCTCATTATATATTTTGTGAACTCGTAGAAAATTATCATTAAGTAGAAAAAATAACTAGAACTTGTACTCTTAAAGGTTTTAAATGGTAAAGGCCTTAAGAACTACGGAAAATCACAGTATGAGCAAAACTAATGTACTAGGCAAAATAAGAACTAAATGAACCAGTAGTTCCTTAGTAAAAAAGTCCAAAAGGAATGCCTAGTTTCTAAGCAACAAAGCACTAAAGTTGCAAAACAAATGGACGCTCACAAATTAAAAAGCTCAGATATTAAAATTTCCAGAAATTAAAACCGATTTTCCAGTTCCCAACTACCCTTGAAACCACTTGGTTCTAGTTTGTGAGCGTGCACTGTAAAAAGCAGTTCCAAAGAAATGAGAAATTTAAGGAACGAAAAGTGCTTATGTTAAAAGATACTAAAAAAACGAGTAGTTTCCAAGTAAGCAGCAGCTTGAATAACTAACAGTTCCAGAAGGAACGCATAGTTCCTTAAATATAAGGTACTAAAGAACCAAATCACTTTTAAGTGAAAACGAATTAAATAAGCTGCTGAGTGAAAAGAAAAGGAAAGAGTAGTTCCAAAGTGAAAAGTGGTACTAAGAACCATTTAATTGAAAAATAATTAAATTAGCTGCTAAGTGAAAATCAAAGGAAAGAGTAGCTCCAAAGTGAAAACGAACGAAATAACGAGCAGTTCCTAAATAATATACCACTGAAGAAACAAATAATGCGCAAGTGTAAAGCAACTTAAGGAACTTAAATAGTTCCTAAGTCTAAAATATTTCCTTAACGAATAGAAATGAGTGGTTCCAAAAAGAACGGTAGAAGACTTTTCCAAGTGAAAAGGAACTGAAGGAACAAATGGTGCCTTAGCGTAAAGCAAAGTAAAGGTTCTCAAATAGTTACTAAGACTCAAATAGTTCCTAAAAGGAATAAGTAGTTCCAAAGTCAAAAGGAACTTTCTGTATGAGCAGTTATCTAATGGAAAGGCACTAAGTGAAATAATAGTGCCTAAGTGAAAAGCAAGTTATGGAACATAAATAGTTCCTCAGCGAAAAGGAAACACTTGTAAGAAGTGACAATTAGCTAAACACGAGTAGCTTATAAGCGATAAGGAACTTAAGCAACGAGTAGTTCCTAAGTAAAAATGAGCTTAAATAACGAGTAGAGCAAAAGCTTAAGTAATCAATAAAAGAACTAGTTGCATGAAAGAAACTAGCAAAGCCTTTTGGTGAGGAACAAATACATAGTGCCTAAGTGAAAAGCAACTTAAGGAACTTAATTAGTTCTTAAGACTAAAATAGCATTTCAGCAAAAAGAAATGAGTAGTTATATAGAAAAATTAAGAAACTGGTTGTAGAAGTAGCAACAAAAACGAGTAGCTTAAAAATGAACATGAACTTAAGCCACAAATAGTTCCTAAGTAAAGCTTAAGGAATGAATAGTGCCTAAGCGCAAATAAACGAGAAGTAACTAAGCATATCAATAAAAGAACTAGTTCTACGAAAGGAACTAGCAAAGCATTTTTAACTTGTCTCACTTCCTTCATGATGTTACACAGCTTTAAATAATTTTCAAACAACTCTAATAAGTTCTTTTTGAGAGTATAAAAGAAAACCAAAAATCAAAACACTTGAAATTAATTGCAAATATGCAAAAAACAAAACTTGCCAAGAGCAACAAAGAAAAAGAAACAACACTTACAATAAAAGTAATGATAATAATAATAATAATAATACCATTGCTAAAGCGAGACCAAGTCAATAAAAATGAAATAAGTAAACCCAAAAGAGCCATAGAAAGGCAGATAATGATGTGACTGCTTAATAATATGCGGAATAATGATGATGATGTTGTGGATAATGTTGCTGATGATGATGAGCACGTCGCTGAGAAGCCAACGCACCAACTGACACAAATTGGATCAACGCCAAAAGCGCTAAAAATACAAAAAAAAAATGCCAACAAAAAAAAATGTGCCCAGGAAAATTCGAAAATAAATAAAAAATCAAAGAAAAACTTGCAACAAGAAAAATGTTGCAGCCAAGCAGCCGACGCAAAACTTTACAACGATTTATCCGACCATAATTTAGCTAAATATATAATTTTTTTTACACACACATTTTGCCATTTTCCCTGCTATTGACCATGAGAAAGTCTTGCGTATCTCTTGGATACGTTTCGTTTTGGCCATAAACGTTCGATGAATGCAAAGCAACCACATTGGTCATAACTTGCCTGGCAAAAGAATTGCAGCTGATTTAGCAATTAAAGTTGTTATATTTCTGATGTTGGTATTTCGATTATGACCAGAGACGCGGAGCGTGTGGCAAGTGTTGCATGTACAAGTAGTTGGGTTTCAAAAGTCTTTTTGCCGAGTAGCTTCATAAAGATTTATGGACCATGTTTGATGACTAGATGTGCTAAAGTTGGCCTATTGCAATTTCAGCTGCATGTTAGCGGTTATTATAAATCAACATGTACTCGTCGTACATAGTATATACATATATATATATAGTTAAGAGTCTAGCTTGGCTTATGATAAGCCCAAAGTTGAAACGTGTTTACTTTAATCGGTTCAAAGTTTTTATAATTACTTACTTATCAGTAATGTGCTTGGAGAACACGGGTTTTTACTTATGCCAAAAAATAAAACAAGTTTGCTTAGAAATCATTTCAGGAAGGTAATATTAATAATATCGGTGTACAAAATAAACCTTATGGAACCTAGAGATGACAGCAAGTATTTGTAATTGCTTATCAGAGCTACTTTAGAACGCGTTTTTAGCTATATGTACTAAGAATATGTTTTATACATATATTCCAAAGAAATCAAATGAGGAAGTCAATTAGAGTCTTAGCGGCGCTGTACTAGTCATATAGAGCCACTCGAAGAAAAATTTTAGATGATTACGGTATGTAACATAAAATGATGCAAATTTGGGTCGTCACGGACAGAATACAACAGCTCCTGAGCAATGTTACTGCGATGCTGTTTTTGGTCGAAATTGAGTAATTTTGGTACGAATTTTGCGGCGACTCGCCTCATGCCCAAACTTTTGGTGATAATCGAATGACACGAGTAAATCGATATATTTAGGTCCTCAGCAGCTTCTCTGACAGTAATTCTACGATTGGCCAACACTAGTTTCTTCATGTTTTCGTCTGTTGTTGAAGTGCTCGGGTGTCCGGAACGCTCTTCGTCGCTCACATCTTCTCGGCCCTTTGAAAACATTTCGTACCACCGATAAACGTTGCTTTTGTCCAAAGTAGCTTCGCCGTATGCAACAGTCAACATTTGGAATACTTCCGCGCACTTTATGTGCGGTCTTTGACCCATTTTTCGGGATAGACAAAAATCGAAGACAAGTTAAAACACGTCCACGCATAATAGCTGTCAAAAACTGTCAGAACATTCAAAATGGCCGAGATTGCCAACATAAGTGAGGGTCATGAGTACCAACATAACGCCACAAAAAGAACGAAAATCGAAAAAAAATTCGCGATAGGTACTTTTTGAACAAACCTCGTATTTGTCTTAACTTTCAAATCGGGGGAAAAAAAAATAGAAAAAGATGCAAGCTTAAAAGATCTTCAATGCAATGAACTCTATACAAAGTCGTTACCCTTAAAAAAGTTGTTTTTATCGAGAAAAATAGTTAAGCTTACAAAAATTTGTATTTTTAATCAAGATTAAAACCATATAAAAACAAGATTTTTTTTGTATAATACGGCAAATCCGAATATTTTTATTTTAGTATTTTATTCGGATTCATTTTGAAATCACATTTTTGGAAATCTGAGAAGATATCGACAGCAAAAAATGTGAAAACGAAAAAAATTTATTCGTTTTCGTTCTTTGCATTCCGGAGCGCAGCTGATAGAAATGTTGATTAATTTAAATTTTAGTGCGTTTTCAAATACTCATCAAATGTAAACTTTCGAATGATTTTCTTTAATCGACCATTTTGACTTTAGGGTGTTACCAATTAAGGGCCTATACGCAGCTCGAAATATTTCGCGCGGAATGACAAAACTTCATTTTTATATTTTTTATATTTTTTATATGAAGTTTTGTCATTCCGCGCGAAATATTTCGAGCTGCGTAGACCCCTTAAGAAAAAAGGTTTTCGGTTGTTCGCCTGAAGAATAAATGCTCTTATGATGGACAGAAAACTAGGGCGCGATTTTAAAAAAATAAAAAAAAGTTGATAATTTTCTTTAAAATAGAACAACCCTTTAAAAGCTTTTTTACACTGAGAAAAAAAATCAAGTATTTCGCACTCAAAAGTGAGCAAGTGTTATAATTTTGTGTATGAAGTACGCCAAGAGGGATTTTTCCATTGTTGAGAGCAACATTTTTTCTTTTAACATGAGCGTCTGCCAATCATTTTTCATTTGAGAAGATTTGGAATGATTTTAAGTTTCATTGGGCTTTATTGTAGTAGCTAGCTTCTAAGATGAAAATTCTTAATTCGAGAATGTTTAAAATTATTTAAAGAGTTTTTGGTGCTCAATGTATAGATGCTTTGTCTTAACGCTGAGATTAAAAGTAATTTATTCTTAATTTAAGGAAAATGTAGAACCAAAATTTCGAATAAGCTCTAGAGCTAAACAATCTTGGTTTGAGCAAATTCAAATTCAACAACTTCTGAGTACAGTGCTTTCTTTTATTTTATGAATAAATTTATGAAAACAACCAATTTAACAAGATTTTAAAAGCATATTTAGGATAGCTCCCGATTTCGATTCGCATTACCATCGGTGTCTTCACATTGTCGCGCATAAATGCATAAAGGCAAAAATGCCCGAGTAACTAAGCAACCCTTAAAACGAAGCATGCCCGACTAACAACGTGAGCAAAAATAATCAGCTGGGAATTTAGTACAGCACATTTTTAACCAAATAACTTGGGCATTTATTTGTATAGAATGTGACTCTAATGAGCTTAAGTTTCGAAAAAAAAAATGCTTATCAAAGTTGCTAGATAGGCTTAAAATACCAAAAAAAAAAATATATATATCCGTATATGAGAAAATCAAAGCACAAATAAACATTACACGTCATAATTCCCGAATTTATAGTTCACAAAAACATTCCAACAATACAATTCGCAATTAACTATGAAGTCATCAAATGCTGAGTTTCAACTTTCAATTTCACGATTCGCTTTGGTTTGTTTTGTTCATTCCATTTAGCTTAATTTCTGTCAAATTTGTTGTTTTTATTTTGCAGTTTGGAGTTTTTAATTTCCGTCAATGCAAATTCCATTTTGGTTAAAACTAATTACCACCAAACAAAAACCAGAAAACAGAAATACAGGCAACTACCTGTTTTGTTATTTGACTTTTGGCTGAAATTTATGGGCCTTTTGTGCTGTAATTTGATAGAAAACGATAAAATATGGTCATAATAGTGTTATACTGTCATAATGTGCTGCAATTTATGGAAGCCACTACTAATTAAATAAAATTGATTTGTTTTTTTTTGAAAAGTCGAGCGGTTTCCTTTCCTTAAGCAATAAACTAATGCAGTTTACAATTGCATAATGCATAATTAATAGAAAATTTCATACATATTTCGTTGCCCTCAAAATGTCAAGAGAACTTTTTTGTGGTTCACAGTTGCACTTGTAGCTGTCGCTCTCGGTGTCTCTGCAACTCTGACAGCTGTCAGGGCAAACATAATCATTAGCACAGTTTTTTCATTGTCTCACTTGCAATGCAATTCAATTTCCTGCCTTCAAAAAACTTCTCTTCTAAGACATTTTTTTGACTTGTGACAAGTTTTTGTATACACTGCAGTCACCATAAGGTTAAGGGTATTATCAACTATTTCAGGCGGTGGCAGACCATAAGTCGATCGAGATGCGTTTGTTCGTCTGTATGATCAACTAAATCTCAGAGACTGAAGCTGAAGGCAAAATTTTAGCAAAAGAACGCTTTATTCGCAGCATAATTTAAATCGGTATTTGACATCGCTTCCAAGTACCAAAATTTTGCCGTTTACAACCACAGTATAAAAGACAAAAAGCCAAAATTTGGAACAGTGTACCTTGGATGGTAAATAGTATATGAAAATTGTTAATTTCCGAAGAAATTTCAAACGATATAGAAGTAAACTGATACAGTCGGGGCCAACGCTTTGGAATACCTATTCTGCCGAAAAAAATAAATGACTGCATAGCTTCATTTGAAGACTTGGTATGAAAATGTTTTTTTTTTGACGTTAAATTTTTAACCGATTTTGTAGTACTGCCCTGTACTTGTAAGGAAACGCAGTAAATGCCTGGGAAAACACTTCTTCGAATATTTGGACTGTCTGGCAAATCTGCCCAGCTCTTTTTGTAGGATCTTTAAAAGGGTTCTTCAAGGAAGACAGTTTAAGAAGATTACGAGCAACCAACAACGGTGGTTGAGATGGCTCTATGACGTCGAAGCAGACCTGAAGACGATGAACATTCGCAATTGGAAAGATGAAGCGAGAGAGAGAGTGAACTGGAGGATGATTGTTGATGAAGCTATGGTCCACCCCGGACTGTGAAGCTAAGAAGAAGAAGACCAACGATTGCAACCAATCTAGCTGCCCTGCCTTCTTCACTTCACCATTATACGTTTCTTTAGGTCCCTCTGCTATATTAGGCATCACAATGGACCGCACGATCTCAAGTTCGTCTCGGCTCATACCGAGCAGTAGTGCTGGAGAAACATCGATGTTATATCCATGCATCGATGTATCAAAGTTAAAAATATCTATGTATATGTATGTTGGCCAACATCGATGTTACTCCAGCACAACTAAACATCCATTTGATGAGTGCAGTAGTGCTGGAGAAACGTCTATGTTGGCCAAAATCGATGTTTCCGATATTTTTAACTTCGATACATTGCATCGAAGCATGGATACATCCAGCACTACCGAGCAGACTAATTAACCAAACCTAACCTCCTTTAAGGGGTAACACCAGTGTAGAATCTTCAGAAAATCGATTGTTTTTTAATCTGAATTGGTCGATAGTTATGTTAGAAATTTATTGGCAATCAACCTATACAGATTAGGTTATAAAACAATATTGATGACCAAATTAATCGCTAAACAAAAATATAATTCAGTGTGTGATGGGGGTGTTAGAAATAATGTTCCGAATTGATTTAAAAAAATCTTATAAGCGTCGGGGTTATGATTTCACGAATAATCCAGTCAATCGATTTGAAATTTTGACATAATCTTTTGTCAAAATAATAAAAAACATTTTTTTTTTCAAACATGACATTTTTTTTTTAAATTATATTTTTGAAAACCCCCAAGTGGTTCACTTGCTTTTGATCCCTAGATTAAAAGGAAACAAATTTCTTTATGTTCAAAGGCGACGTTAAAAAGCAGCAGATGTGTAGGCCTCTTCGAAAATTAGTTATGTACTCGTAGCTCTCTACAGACGCCATTTTGTTTTTTATTACTTTGGAAAAATTAATTTTTGTAGCTTAAAATATATATAATATCGTGACCTTTTTGGATTTTGAATATATATATGTAAAACAGTTTCTTTAAAAAAAAATTAGAAATGACCTTAAAAAAATCTTGGCGTTTCCCCTTAAGGCTTTTATTAACTCTAAAAATATTTCGTTGACTTATTAATTTTTTTAATTCAAAGAAATCACTCATTTTGGTAGGCATTACAATTTTACATATTTCTTAGCCAAGAAAATCTAAGACGTTTAGGGATTAAGCACATTACACGCGCTGTTGTTGCTCATCTCTAAGAAGTTTCGAAAAAAGGTTTCTTTTTCACAGAATAAATTCAACTCATAATAAAAATTTTAGTGAGTATCCCACAGTCGGTCGCATTACATCTGTTGCATATTTCTTTTTTTTTTCTATGCCATGGTTGGCTGCACTGCCTCGGGGCTTGCAGCTAAGAATCTTGGGCTAGTGCTAGTGCCAGCTGACCCAATTGTTTGTCGCCTGCTGCACTTGTTTTGATTTCTTGGGCTGCCAGTGAAAACCCAGCAATAACAACAACTGCAATAACAGTGCAACAATTGAAGGCATGGCCAACATATGTTGCAACTGTTTGAAAACTTTTCTCCAAGTAAAAGTATAAATATATTTTTATAGTTTACAATTAAACATAGTTTTTCCCTTTTTTTTTTTTGTTCACAAAACTGTTCGCTTTCTTTCTCGAATGCAACATGGCAAGTTCAATTCGAGCTGCCAATCTAATTTATGAACATGTAACATTCAAATGAACGAAACATACAAAAAAAAAAAAAACATTAGTGAGTTGCAACAAAAAAGAAAACTACAGTATGATAAAGACATTATTATTAATGATAATGTGCTTAATGTTCACACTAAAGAAAGTCAAGTTGTGCATTTGAAAGAAAAGCTGCATCCAATAGTTTTTGATAAAAACCGATTTTTATGAGCTAGTCATGCAGTGATCTAACTTATTATGAGAAAAGTTAAATACACTCGATAAATGAACCGCTGCGAAATGTAACTCTGCAAATTTATCGGCTATATTAAAGAAACGCCTTTTTCATGTACAATTAGAGAAAATTTTGTGATCTGAACGAATCTGCATCATTGTGCATCACTTTTTATGCCCTTACAAGCAATAGGTCTTTGACCTTTTAAACTTTGAAAAACTTGTGGGCTATGGCTGCATATGTCTGGTTTACACATTTCTTTAGGACGATTTTTTTGAAAGAAAGTCGAAGAAAACTCTGCCTAATAGTACTGGAGAAAGCATCCATGATCGAAGTTTAAAATCTCTATATATATATATATATGTATATATGTTTCTCCAGCACTCATCAAATGGGAGTTTAGATGTGCTGGAGAAACATCTCTGTTGGCCAACATCGATATATAGAGATTTTAAACTTCGATCATCGATGTTTTCCAGCACTACTACCTTAATATTGAGTTATCGGTAATTCGATAAATAATAACAATTTTGCCAAAAAATAAATTTCATGATAAATATTGGCATTTGCCTTCTGCACATATTTAAAAAATCATCAAAATCGAAAAGATCAAAAAAGTGATCACCTACAATTATTTCGCCCATGTAAGAGTATTTCATTTCTTCTAAACCGTTACATAAAGAATACTTTTTGACTTGACTGACTGAAGAAAGGATTTCGAAAAATTATGCCTTCAAGTGGAGGAAATGGCGGGCCAAAAGCTTGTATGGGGAGATTTTCATTAAAACGAAACAAAACTTCACGATTTTGAATAACTCGAGCACAATGAGTGTGAATTGAAGGTAGGTGATTTTGCATAATATGAAGATTAGCTAAAAAGTTACATATTTATCGATTAATTTATTATTTTTATAAATTTTTTTAAAAATTTATTATCTTTAAAGATATCGGTAATTTTTTATTATGGTAATTTTTTATTAAGCTGTTGAATAAGAAACAATTCTGAATATTTTTGATAATTCGGTCACCAAGCGTAGGAATTAGGGTGAATTGTGTGGGGGCCATAACTAAAAAAAAAAATTAAATTATTAAATTAAATTAAATTAATTTGAGAAGGATACTGAGTTCTGGAAAAAGAACAAATAATTTTAATACTTAGCACATCTGCAGCAAAGGGTCAAATCTAAAGCACGCAAGGTGTTCAAATACAACTGGAATGGGAATTTTGGAGCATGGCATAATTTCCGAGTTATATGTGATACTCATACTCTTGAGTACACTTTGTCAAGTTATTAAAAGTTATGAAAACCTACATTTAAGCTTATTTTTGCAATCAGTTGAAATCAGCAAATACCAAATACCCAAAATGTCTTTTCTTCTTAGCTTCGTCATTTTGACGACGATTTTGAAGAGTGTTGCTTTTTAAGAAGTAACCTAAAAAAACGGATACATGGACGCAGATAAATAAATAAAGTCTAGAGTTTCTAATATTTCTACGCTAATGATAGAGACAATCATCACATTTTTTAAATATAGACCATAATAGTGCTCTACCACAATATATAAACAAAAATATTTTTCACATAGTTTTCAAACATAAATTCAATTATAACTCACTTAACTCATTAAATATGATATAATATAAAAAACTTCGTACAAAGACAGCTCAAAATAATTTCGAGTTTCAATGAATCAAATCCAATCTATCACACATCTAAGTTCAACACTTTGCGTAAATCCAATTAAATTTTTTTTAATATCTCTTTGCTCAAGATTTGAGCCAAGTTAGCCAAGTTTTGTTTGTAGTTTCCGCAGACAAGTAAACCCCTCACAAGTTGTTGGACCAGTGCTGTTTGAACGCAACTAAAAATAAAATTTATAACAAAACTTGGGTCATCAACTAATTTAGCAATAACTGCAATTACAGAAATATCCCAGGAGACAAGACAAGACGAGACAAGCGCCAAACCGACCAGTTAGAAGCACAACTTCGATAATGACTGACTGGCAGACTGACAGGATTGCTGTGGAAACTTGGTTAACACGCCAAGGTATTACACTAACAAGCAAATTATATGACACATCAACAGCAAAGATACAAGTAACTGGCTAGTTGGTACATAGTATACAATAATAAAAAGTTACCAGTTACCACTATTTCTGCCTCTTGTGGATTCATAATCAGGCTGGGCAGGAAACTATTATTATGGTTGCCAAGAAGTGAGCATACAATTATGACTGTCACTATATTATTGCAATGCAATAGACACTACTCTACACACTACGCATCTACTTAGACATTGACTTTTACAATGAAAAGGTGCCATGGTAGTATAATTAACAGACTAGTCCATAATTTATCAATTGTCAGTCAATTTGTCTTAGTTACTAAGATAGCATAGAGCTATAGATCTTTGAAATGAATTTCAAATGAAAGTTGGCAATCATTTGAAATTGCAGTTTGCAAATTAGGTAGCAAATAAAGACTATTGCTTCCTTTATGCGTCTCTAATTAAAGTAGTCGAAAAACAAACCAAACAAAGCTGGGAAAGTCTTTCTACCAAAAACATTTAACACAATTCACATTGAGAGCTAAGAAAATGGTAAAAAAAAATAATGTAGATAAGTTCAAAGTGTCGAAGTTTGTATGCACTCTACACGGGCTCTTATTTTTTCTAAAAAATTCGAATTTCGAACATTTTTTTTTTTTTTTCTATCAAAGTTAAAAAGATTATCAATTAATCTTGCAATAATGAACTTCTCTAATTTTTGGTTTATTTGATTTCCTTAAAAAAATTCTGAACCCGTGTGCATAGGAAAGTTCCAATGTATATAAAATAGCAATTGTTGTATACTTTGCTTCAAAAATAATTTACATTTTAAAATTGATCATTCGAAATAGTCCAATTTGAATAAATTTATTATTTTCGGAGTCACTCAAAATGTCTTTGTCAGAAGCATTATATATATAGACAGTGGCGGATCCACGGGGGTGGTTTCGGGTCCGGACCCCCCCCCCCAAAGTTGGAAAAATGGGTTGAAATTCTTTTGCGAGTTCTGATATATATACACTTCGAAGTGAAGAACCCTCCCCAAGACCAAATTCTAGATCCGCACCTGTATATAGATACGGTTTCTTTGGCAAAGTATGTATCTTGGAGTATCCCATAGGGCCAAGCTCGCTATGCGCCTTTGTCGCAAAAAATGTGTTCATAAAAATTTTGATTCTCTATTTAGGTACCGTGGTTAAAAAAATAGTAAATAATAAATAATTTCATTTTCACTAAATTTTAGTGAAATTGAGAAAGGGAGCAGCATTTATTGTTTTTTAATCTCATATTGATTTTTTTTCCAGTTTTCAAAAAGTAGTAAATATATTTGTAGATTCATATTCACTAAATTTTAGTGAAATTGAGAAAGGGAGCAGCAATTATATTTTAATAATCCCATATTAACCTATTTTTAACTTGTAAACTATAAAACAAGTGTCCAGTTCAAAATGTATTATATTTGTTTAAAAATTCACTAAATTCAATTTCACTAAATTTTAGTGAAATTAAGAAATGGCACTGCATTTATAGTTTTATAATTAACTTTTTTCAAATTTTAAACGATAACATAAGAAATACACAATTATTAATTTCAATGGGTCAAGTTGTTTCTGAATTTAATGATAAGTTTAGTGAATTTGCAGAATTACGATTTTAAGTCTACCAAGACGGTTTCGGTATTCGAGTACGATTTGTCCAAATGACTGCATTTTTCATAATAATAATATTATAATAATTCCCTGACTGACAATTTTTGTCAGTCGCCCCTGCCAGGCTAGGGAAATGTTCCAGTGCTACTGCGGGGATTCGAACCACCGACCTTCGGTTTGTAAAGCCAGTACGCTACCACTACGCTATCGAACGCCATTTTTCATGATACTAGGTCGAAAAATATTATTACATAACTATACGATTCGGAATCGGAATGAAAATGAGGCAAAGACATGTAAATGAAACTTTAAATAGGTATTACTGCTATATGTCTCTGTATTGCTCGTTCTATTTAAAGTGCTTATCCCAATAAGTTTGCATGTGTTAATAATAATAATATTTTATAAAAGTCTTATAGTTTATACATTTCAGCTTTTTGTCATTGTTCGTTTCGAATTTCGGCCAAAAAATTTTGATTTGGGAGCAGCATGCTTGGGCAAAATGACGAATATTTAGATTACATTTTTTTGTAACACACAAATAAGCTAAATTTTAATTCCCAAGTAGTGCCAAGAGTTTTCACACATAGTGCTATAACGCTACACACAACGAAAACTACTTTTTAACTTTTTAAGTGTATAAAAAAAAGCAATTTGAAATTCTGTCCGTTGTCAGATAAA
Source organism: Chymomyza costata (assembly GCA_018150985.1). Classification (NCBI taxonomy): domain Eukaryota; kingdom Metazoa; phylum Arthropoda; class Insecta; order Diptera; family Drosophilidae; genus Chymomyza; species Chymomyza costata. The sequence goes on along the minus strand of JAECWU010000001.1, from coordinate 7,362,297 downwards.
AAAGAAAAAGTATAACCCAATATGATATGAAGACTTTTTGTCAATTTCGTAATGCAAGCACAACAAAATATGTGTTGTCTGTTGAGGCAAACGAAAAAGTATCTTATAGATACAAACCATAACGAGCAACTGAAAATTCAGTCACGTAGTAGCATGAAACCAAATTTTCTGATTTAAAAAAAAAAAAGACGAAAAATTGAAAACTGATAAGCACTTGAAGGTGTCATAGTCAATTTACTTATTGTTGTTGTGGTTGTTGTTGTATTTACTCTGGTTTCTGATGTTGTTTTTGTGTTGAGTAAAGAGGTCAGCAAATTAAACACTTATATCATTGGACAAATATTACACACATGGCCAAATAGATTATGGTTCCACCAGTTGATAAGTTTAGATACGGAAAATGTCAATTAGTAAACCAAGTCGGCAACAGGTTGCTTTCAAACGGAAATTCGATTGGGTAAAAGGTCTCTCAAGTGCCTTATATAAAAGATACAATATATCATGCTGACTGCTCAATTAGCAGGCAATTGTGAGTTATGATGGCTCAGCGTCGTCCCACTGTGCTCTATAAATGGGTTTTTCTCACAAAATGCTAAACTTTGTTTCATAAGTAGCCATGTCTAATCAAGCATGAAAATATTTTTTCAGGCGCTGGGAAAACATTCACCGGGCGGGCCTCTTGAGACTGCGCCAATTTTAACTTTGACCTTTCTAATTCAATTAGGTTACAGCAAGCTGGCTGGCTGGGTAAACTTCAGGGTATTACTTAAAATATAACCACAACGTCCTTGAACATATAATGCAATGCTGCCAAAGGTCATGGCTTCCACCCCCCAGACACACACTTATGAGCTTGAAAATGTTTGCTCTTTTGCCTTTTTTGTTTTTCTTAGTTTTCTTTTCTTCTTCAGTTTACCTAAAAAAAACTTGTTGCCTACGATAAGCATAATAACAACAACTACTATTGTACATAGAAGTTAAGCAAATGACCTGAAGCACAAAGAGAAATAGCAGATAACTGTGAATGACACTTTCGAGTGTGCCCAGGACATTGACATTACCAACGAAATGATAGTTATCATCATGGTGTTGATGATAATGATGATGCACATTTACTGAAGCATATTATTTTTGCGGATATTGAATCTTTTGAAACTGTCAGCTCAACTCGTTATGTGACATTTGAACCCTCAGGCGAATTACTTGGTTCGTTTAAGCTTAAGTTTTTTGGCGAAATCTAGCTAAGGGTTTGCTTAATTAAAAGGCTTAACATCAGTTCCAACGTTTAAAACGTGACAATGTTAGCGTTGAAGAACTTAATGGCATGTGTCTAAAGCATGTACAAAAAAAAAAATATATGCGCGGATTAAGAAAAATTTTCACATAATACGCTGCAGCAAACAGTAATGCTGCGTTTACACTGCCTTGGATAATTGCAGTCACATGCACACTGTGACATAAGATGACGCTGTTTTTTTGACAAAACTGCAAATTTACATTAAGTATTTGATGACGTCATAGTTAATAATAAATTGAATTGTTAGATTGTTTTTAAAATATAAATAAAATCGGAAATTACAAAGCTGAGTGAATCAAGAAAATAAAAACTTTTCTATATGAACATAAAGTATTGCTTTGGTGTCATATACGTACATAATCACAGCTCGTGTGATTTGTTTTTTCGTCACACTGTGGCAAACGGAAATGTTGCATTTTTAAAACTTTAAAACAAACAGCATAGCTTCAATAACACTAGTCGACAAATTTAACACTTTTTTTTTCTCCAGAGATGAGACTTATATTTTATGTTAGGGTAATGTTTCAGCGTTAAAAAACCGGTTTTTTTTTTATCCTCCCATAGCTTGTTTTTTTTTTATGACTATTTTAGTGAAAAATGCCATTTTTCAAAATACGGTTGCACATATGAGGTCATAAAAACTGTACTAATTCGAATTTTTTCATCATTATTTTTTTTTTCAAAAGAAGAGAGCACTACCTTTCCAAAATGCCCCAAATCATAAAAATTGGATACCTTCAGATAAAACTACAGCCGAAAGAGTGTGCCCTAAACCCCAAAAAACACAACATTTTGGTGACTTTTTGCACGAATATCGCTATTTCTTTCAGAAAAACTCTTAGACACTTGAAAAGTTAGCTATTTTATGTTATTGGTCATGATATGTAGATGCGATTTCTGTATAGTGTCGATTTTTTATGATACAAAATGACTGATTTATTCAATTTTTAGTAAAAATGAAAAAAATACAATTTTTTTCGATAGAATTTTTTTTTGTCACTTTCAACTGCATTTAAGCTTTTAAAAGTGGTTGATTTTTCTATATTGGGAAGTTTTACATAAAGTAGTAGTAGTATTCGTAGATCCTCAAATTCGTAAAGCAATGAAAAGTAACGAATTTTGAAGAAAATTACCACCTGATCAACTTATGCGTGGAATTCCTTTGAAGAAGTTGCAGAAAATTTTCATAGAAAGAAGAAAAGCCCGAATGCTAAGTTAATTATTGAAACGCTTTATTGGTATGGAAAAATTGGCTCGACATTGAGTCTAAAAATGCATCATTTAAAATCACATTTTCACATTTTTTCTGAAAATTTGGGTACGATGAGCGACCAACGAGGTAATAGATTTCATTGAGACATTAAAAGTATGTGGGGTCAGCTTAGAAGTCTTGTCACACAGAAAATTTTTGGTGAATATCGCTGGTTTTTAGTTCCAGAATCCGATGGGAAGCTCAAAAGAAAAAAAAGAAATTCACTTTAAGTAACAATTTTTGTCCAAAGATGGTTGGTTGATTTCTTAGCTTTATATATAATAAAAAGTATTATTATCAGTAATTATTGTTTTATTAAAGCATAAGGATATTTTTAATAAGATCAATATGAAATAAATGTAAGCAAAGGGCCATAGAAACTGAACCAAGAAATTTATGATCAAAGCCGTTTACATTTTATGTTGGATTTTAGTTTTAAATTTGAGAGTTTTGTTTGTGTTTTTATAAAGGAATCATATTAATTGAAGTGTAGTAGATTATTCTAATGTATCCAAACAATAATGTCAATTATTGTCAACGCAAGCACCATTATATACAAAAAATTCGTATATTTTTGGTGAAATCATGAGATGTCGTGTACTCATGGTGATTCCTTCAACTGCTGGTGTTCAATGGATAGTCCGAATTTCATGAAAAAGGACTTTTTTGAAAGGTAATGACTACTACTTTATGTAAAACTTCCCAATATAGAAAAATCAACCACTTTTAAAAGCTTAAATGCAGTTGAAAGTGACAAAAAAAAATTCTATCGAAAAAAATTGTATTTTTTTAATTTTTACTAAAAATTGAATAAATCAGTCATTTTGTATCATAAAAAATCGACACTATACAGAAATCGCATCTACATATCATGACCAATAACATAAAATAGCTAACTTTTCAAGTGTCTAAGAGTTTTTCTGAAAGAAATAGCGATATTCGTGCAAAAAGTCACCAAAATGTTGTGTTTTTTGGGGTTTAGGGCACACTCTTTCGGCTGTAGTTTTATCTGAAGGTATCCAATTTTTATGATTTGGGGAATTTTGGAAAGGTAGTGCTCTCTTCTTTTGAAAAAAAAAATAATGATGAAAAAATTCGAATTAGTACAGTTTTTATGACCTCATATGTGCAACCGTATTTTGAAAAATGGCATTTTTCACTAAAATAGTCATAAAAAAAAAACAAGCTATGGGAGGATAAAAAAAAAAACGGTTTTTTAACGCTGAAACATTACCCTAACATAAAATATAAGTCTCATCTCTGGAGATTTTTCATCGTCGACTAGTGTAATATGTCACAGTCACAGTGTTACAAGCAGTGCAAACTTGGCATTACTTCAATAATATGTCACAGTGTCACAAGCAGTGCTAGCTTAGCGTAACTTCAATCATTTGTCACAGTCACAGTGTTACAAGCAGTGCAAACTTAGCATAACTTCAATAATATGTCACAGTGTCACAAGCAGTGCTAGATTAGCATGACTTCAATCATTTGTCACAATCACAGTGTTACAAGCAGTGCAAACTTAGCATAACTTCAATAATATGTCACAGTGTCACAAGCAGTGCTAGCTTAGCATGACTTCAATAATTTGTCACAGTCACTGTGTTCCAAGCAGTGCAAACTTAGAATAACTTTAACAATATGTCACAGTCCAAACTTGGCAAAATGTTCTGCCTAATGCCCATGATGCCAATAATAGAGTGGGTTTCTTGTATTTTATGGTTTTACACTGGAGTGTTCATAAGCATTTTTGGTACTAACTCATAAAAGCTTTTAGTTTTATTTTTACTGAAGATTAAAAATTTTCAATATGGCTAAAATTTAGAAGGTAGCTAAGGTAAAGCGGTAAAGATATAATCTCTTCTTGTTAGTTTAAAACTGAAATTACTTACTTACTGACTTAAATTTAGTAGAAGTTCAAAATGACAAAAAAATTCCAACTATGTAAAAATAGTTTTTTTTCGGAAATGTGTTCAAAAGACTTACAAAAACATAGATAGCTTCTGACTTCAAATATTGAAGTTAATTTTGCCATAACAAGACTTAAATTGAGTAAAATTCTACAATAACAAAGAATTCCAATTATGCAGAAGTATTTTTTTTTTTGAGATGAGATAAAACGAATAGTAAAACATACACATGCTTCTTAGGCATCTTTAAAAATTGTGTCTTCTGAAAAATAAAAATGTTACTAGGCGTCTTAAGTGAATTTATGCACAAGATTTCCATAAAAGCCACGATGAACAATTTCTTATATTTCCACAAAGGTTGTTCAAATACAAAAATATTAGATTCTGTTCAAGGACAGTATATGCCCTTTGCCCCACTAGGGGAAATGGAATCAAATAGTCAGAAGTATTGGACGGATGCAGAGAAAAAAATAACTGGGGAGAGTAAAAAATTAATTTTCTCTCGGGAATCGACTCGAATATTGAGATGAGAGAGTACTACTACCGTCCTTCTCTCCAAGGACGCATAGCTTATAATGAAATACATTATGCAAACCCTTAAATTAATTTAAGTCGTCTACAAATATTGTAGATCAAATATTCAGTTAACGCGAATGCTGGCCCCGTGCGGGTTTTGGGCCCAAATTACTTAAAAGAAGCTAAAAGGTGTCCTTCTTCTACCTTCTATAAACATATTCCTAGTTAAACAGTTTGTAACCTTTTGGTTGGTTTCTTGGAAGGGTCGAAAATGCATTCACACTCGCGATTCGCCTCTAGTAATGAGAGAAACAAAGCAAGTTTAATGCTGCGTTAAGTCTCCTACAAATATTGTGGGCCTAACATTCGGTTATCGCTTTGCCTGGAGCTCACAACGAAAGTTTAACCATCCAAAGAAAGTTCTTAGGTGAGTTCAAAATTTATTCATCCCTGGAATCTGCCTCAAGTAATGAGAGATATTCAGTAACTACATTTAGTAAAGTTCAACGTTGGGTTGGTTTCCGGGAAGAGTCGGCAATTTATATACCCTCGGGATTCACTGCTAGTAATGAGAAACAAGAAGCTACTTTAAAGCTACGTTCAAGCTCCAACACATGTTGTGAATTCAGCTAACGCTTTGCCTAAAGCTTACAAAGAAAGTTCGACCAGCCAAAGAAAGTTCTTAGGAGAGTTCAAAATTCATTTATTCTCAGAATGAGAGACATAATGTAACTCTTATGCTGCGTAAAGTCTCCTACAAGGATTGTGGGTCTAATATTCGGTTACCTGAGGTTCACAATGCAAGTTCAACCTCCCAAAGCTATAAGGCGTCTTTCTGCTACATTTAATAAGTATATTCCAAGCTAAACTGTTTTTTTTTTGAAAGAGCATGCGAGCTTCGACATAGCCTTCAGTTACAGCAAAAAAAACGGAAATCAGAGCATAGGGGTTGGACTAGGGTTGGGTTCTGAGAATTCCATGGCTCATTAACTTAAGCTTAGCCACAGGATGTGCGCTCTACACTCATTGCATTATGCAATATAATTGCAAAATTTCCGTTTAGTATGTCATTTGCCTTTTAAGGTCCTGCTGCTCCAGCTTATTGCATAAGCCGTAGAAAGTAAAAGTTTTTACAGTCAACTAATTATACCAGCTCAAAGCAGTCTGATACAGAAAAACTTACAAAAGAAAACGTACTAAGAAAAAAAATAGTTGCAAGATGCTGGCGCTGATTTGCAGTTGACAACTGTTGGCCATAAATGGAGTGCTGACGTTTTTTGTTGGCTCTCTCCTTCAGGTTGTTAGCTTGAAAATGCAAGGCACGTAGCGACATCTGGCGGCAGATACTGCTGTTTGCGACAACGGTTTATGTCACATCTTGTGGCTGTTTATTATGCGGTTTTGTTCGAATTAGGTAACCCAACGAATTCATCTTACTCGTACTGCTATTCGCCATTAGCACACGGCGCCACAAACCACTCCAAAAACCTTTACGAACAAAACTCATCAAATTTGCAGCAGAATGTCAATCAAGAAAAGTTATGCTCTGGGGAAATCATTTAGTTCGGTTAAAGTCTTGGAAAGTACTAAAATAAAAACTTGCCTGCTACAGACGAAACACATAAATCTCCAAAATAAATGCAAAAATGTCTACGTCAAAGTGACAAAAATAAAACTGCCAAAGCAAAGCTAAAAATAAACAAGACCCAAAACATTGCAAAAAAATAAACGAAATTAATAAGATTGAGCGGCAGCGCGGAGTGATTTACGATTTGGACCAAAGACGATATACCACCAGTCTAAGCCAAACAATAATTGAAGCTGGGCACAAAATCAATGCGTTCCAGAGATGCAAAGAACTGTCCTTGACAGAAATAACAAAGGCAAACAAAATACACAAAAAGCGATAAATAAACGCGATAACGGGCGAGCAAGTTGCGCTTGAACGTGAGGCAAATATTAAAGAACCTCATCAACAGGTCCTTCTGGCCATATCCGTGGAAAAATTATGCACAGTCGATTAAATCAATAAACAAACAGAGGAAATTAACAAACAAAAGTCAAGTGTAGAAAATTGTGTCATAAGCCGAGAAGTGAGGTGTATGGCAAACAGCGCAAAACCGCGCAGGAAATGAGAAACAGACGGCAAAGAGGATGTTCCGATAGTGCCAGTTGGACACGAACAATGCCATACAAGCACATATATATTTGTATATATATAAATAGTATATACATATAGACATTATCAATGGTGCGCAAAATTGGTAACATTTGTGGTAAACATTAAAAGCCAAGTGCTTGGCTGGTGTTTATTGTTTTTTTTTTTTTCGAAAGAGCAGCTGTGCGAAAAGTGTATAAAATTTTAAATTAACGAAGTAGAGTAAAAGGCGTCGTCAAGTGTAATATTTTTAGGGGTTGTTGCTTAAAGCGTTAACGATCTTGTTAGACAAAACACACCACCAAGTAACAAGTTGGGAATACACTCTCAACACACAATGGAAGGTTCTGGAGATGCACAATAAACGGGGAGGAAGTTTTAAACTAATACGAACATATTGACTATTGGTGGCTACTGTTATAAAGAATGAATTAATTATTCAAAGGTCAGGCATTACGCAGCTCTGTTATTTGCATTTCTCTGAACATGGTCAAGCATAAGAGAGCGTGACGTCACTGTTACACATTTTGTACTGACGTAGTTCAAATTTTTCATTAAGACTATCGAAATAACAAAAAATTTTAAGGATTTTTGAAAAAAATGTTTTTTAAGCATTCGTTTGTATGCATCGTTATTCACTATTTCAGTTTTTTCAGTCTTTTTTTTTAATAGTGCCTAAATTTATGCCAGTTTAGTTTTGTCAAATGAAAAGTAGAAGGCAGAAATATAATGCCCTTAGCGCACGGTTATTTTTTCGAAGCAACCTAATAGATCTATTTATTAGCAAGGTGTTTTATAATCAGAGGTGGGCACGAAAAATAACGGAAAGAGCACTACAACAACATCAAGAAAAAAGGTCGAAAAAAGGATGCTCGAGTAGGGCCATAAAAATCGCACACTGTGTGTATTTTGTTTTTGTAATATTCTGCGAGTCGAGCGAAGGCACACATTGTGTGTATTTTGTTTTTGTAAGTTGCTGCGAGTCGAGCGAAGGCACACATTGTGTGTATTTTGTTTTTGTAAACTCGGCGCGTCGCCGACGATCTGCTTGTGCGTGTACACTGAACGAAATTTTGCAACACATTCAAAGAAACAGAAAAGTCATATGAGTTTATATGACAATTTTAATTTACCAAAAAAATTACTGGGTCTTACAGTTGCCAAATTAACTATATTTCTGTGCTCAGTGTACTTGTGCGAATTTTTCGTCCGCGAGCACCAATAAAAACTACCGTTACGGTCTAAAAAGGGATGCTCGAGTAGGGCCATAAAAATCGCACACTGTGTGTATTTTGTTTTTGTAATATTCTGCGAGTCGAGCGAAGGCACACATTGTGTGTATTTTGTTTTTGTAAGTTGCTGCGAGTCGAGCGAAGGCACACATTGTGTGTATTTTGTTTTTGTAAACTCGGCGCGTCGCCGACGATCTGCTTGTGCGTGTACACTGAACGAAATTTTGCAACACATTCAAAGAAACAGAAAAGTCATATGAGTTTATATGACAATTTTAATTTACCAAAAAAATTACTGGGTCTTACAGTTGCCAAATTAACTATATTTCTGTGCTCAGTGTACTTGTGCGAATTTTTCGTCCGCGAGCACCAATAAAAACTACCGTTACGGTCTAAAAAGGGATGCTCGAGTAGGGCCATAAAAATCGCACACTGTGTGTATTTTGTTTTTGTAATATTCTGCGAGTCGAGCGAAGGCACACATTGTGTGTATTTTGTTTTTGTAAGTTGCTGCGAGTCGAGCGAAGGCACACATTGTGTGTATTTTGTTTTTGTAAACTCGGCGCGTCGCCGACGATCTGCTTGTGCGTGTACACTGAACGAAATTTTGGGATACATTCAAAGAAACAGAAAAGTCATATGAGTTTATATGACAATTTTAATTTACCAAAAAAATTACTGGGTCTTACAGTTGCCAAATTAACTATATTTCTGTGCTCAGTGTACTTGTGCGAATTTTTCGTCGCGAGCACCAATAAAAACTACCGTTACGGTCTAAAAAGGTCGAAAAAAGGATGCTCGAGTAGGGCCATAAAAGCGCACACTGTGTGTATTTTGTTTTTGTAACATTCTCGGTTTTTTGCGTGTGCGTCTGGCAGGCGCCACTTACAAGACCTAACGGAAAGAGCACTCGGTGCAAAAATGTCCAAGGCGTTTTTTGTACTGAGTGCTCTTTCCGTTATGTCTTTTCTGTGGCGAAAGATAGGCGCACAAGCAAAAAGTGCTCTTTCCGTTATTTTTCGTGCCCACCTCTGTTTATAATAATTACTTATGCCCAATACAACTTCTGAAGCGATTTGATTTTTCAGAAAAAACTGTAGGAACTGTACAACCCAATACAACTTCTCAGTTGTTTTGATTTTTCTAAACTTGACTAGTCTACTTATACAATAAGAATCAAATTAACTTGAATGCGAACTTTCCCTGCAGCATGTTCAAAAATATTTAAAATTTGACTGAGGAATTTTTTACTTTAATAGGTAGGTTAGGGCGGCAGTTGGAACTTAGCGTCCCAACTCACTTAGGCCAAGAATAGGCCCGTTATGATACCGATAATGGGAGTAAGTGATAAGGTTATACAATAGACAGGAAAGACTAGGGGAATAGGAAAAGTGGACCATGGCTTTACGTGGGATTCGAAACCAGAACCTCTGGGATGATAGTCTAGTGCACTTCCGCTAGGCTATTGAGGCCGCCAAGGCCGAAAATTTAATTTAATATCCATAGAATTTTCATGAAAATATTTGCATTATTTTGCACAAAGGAAGTATGTACCTATATATGGTATGTACGTATATATAGGTATTTTAAAGTAATTTTTTTTAAGAAGTATGTACCTATATATGGTATGTACCTATATATAGGTATTTTAAAGTAATTTTTTTTAAGAACAAGTTTTTACAATTAAGTGGTTTTACATAGATCAAGATTTCAATTAAATAGTATGTAACAATTTTTTTATTATAAACAGCATAACAGGCTAAAGTTCAAAATATCCATCTTTCGGCTACCTAGCTTTATGTGCAAAAGTAAAGGATTAGATAAAAAATAGGGTTAAGTACCATTAATATCATACGGTTTTCGCTTAACCTTTAGTTGCAGTACCATCAAAAAGAAGTCGTTGAAAAGTTTTTCAAAGACTTTTACAACGATCTTAAACATATTTCTGAAACATTGTCGAAAGTTTTATTTTCGCTTGAAAATCTATTCTGTTAATAGCTTTCTGTCAAAAAAAATTAATTTTTGGAATTAAAATTTAAATAAAATTATAAAACCATATCAGTGTTATTAATATCATTTGATTTTTGCTTAACCTTCATTTGCTGTACCATCAAAAAGAACTCGTTGAAAAGTTTTCCAAAAACTTTTAAAACTTTCTTAAACATATTTCAGAGACATTGACAACAATTTGATTTTGGCTCGAAAAGCAATTCTCTCAAAAGAGATTTCTGTCACACCTTTTGTGTGTCAAGAAGATTCTGTTGTGTTCTACCACACCTACAAGCACACTGTGCATACACTGCACACTGCATTTATGTAAAAGAAATCTGCTACTTTTAGCCTATTTACTTTGTTACAGCGCAACAAACAATCAGGTTTCAATGTAAATGCCTGTTAAATAACAGCTTGCTCTTCCCTGTCTATGTTAACTTACATGGCGCTTTTGCTAAGCTCAGCAGCTGCGGCTGCTACTGTTGTTGTTGCTGCTTCTTCGTTCTCAATATTTGCACAGCCGCCCACTTGCACTGTTGTTGTTGCTGTCTCTGTCGCTGCTGCGGCTGCTATTGTTGTTGTTGTTGTTACCACTGTCACGTTGTTTTCCATGCACAAGGTCGTTGTTGTTGTTGTCGTAGCTGCTGCTGCTGTTGTTGTTGTTGCTATTACAGTTGCAGCGGGCTTTAAATACCATTTAGTTTGTGAGCCGCTGCTAGCATAGAATTCACCCTCTGCCTCCTTTGCCAAAGCTGGCTGCTGCTCCTGCTCAGCAATGCTGGCAGCATCCTCGGCTGCACTATCAAATTCATTTGCCGAAGCGCGCCCACTATCAGCGCCAGCGCTGGCGTAAGCGTTGGCGTCAACGTCAGCGTTAACGTTATTATTATCCTGCACGCTGCTGCCCACAATGCATACAATCAGCAGCTCGTCGGCCGCAGCTCTCACAGTTTGCTGTTGTTCTTGTGTTGCAGCTGCAGCGGCAGCAGCTTCGTTTTCGGCAGCATTCGGCAACATTGTTGTTGTTGTTGTTGCTGGCTGTGGCACACTTATTGTTGTTGTAGACATTTTTATTGCTTTAGTTGTTATTGTTGTTTGCAGTTTTTGCGTAATAATTTTTGGTTGCTTTTTATTGATTTTACGCTGCAAATTTAATTAAATGACAGCTTGTCTTTGCATTGCTTTTATGTATAAAACTATATATTAAATACACACACGCACCAATGCAAAAACATATATAAATGCCGCTGCACGCGCATATACACACAGCACAAGCACACACACAAAGGTAAACTGCCGGCGCGCAGCCTTTTTAATTGAACTCGATTTCAATAATTATAATTGACACACTATTTGCAATAATAATCACTAATTGTACTTGGTTTGCAATTGTCTTTATATACACAATATATAAAATACATGATATGTCTTATGTACAGCATAAAACATAACTAAACGCTCCTGCTGCAATTTTTATTTGTTTGTTGTTCAGAACAGAACGCAACACGACGACGACGACGAAGAGCACGCAAATAAGCCGACGCGACAAACACGACCAAAAGCGCACGAAGTTGCTTTGTGTTGTGTTTGGTGTATTACAATTTGAATCGAAGCGCTGCTGGCCAAGCTACAGCGGCAAGTGCTGCCCATGCAACAGTGCGCAGTGCTGCCCATTTGAGAGCGTTGCCAGTCATGCGCAGTGCATAGCAACTAAAAGTATGCTATACTTATTTTTATTAATTTTTATTATTGACGTTAAGTTTGAATGTGAGCGCCAAAGTAGGGAATTTTGTGGTAAGGAAGCTAACAATAAGTAATTTTTGAAATTAAAACTTGGATTTAAATGGAAATTCTTGATACTTAAAATATAACAATGAACGACAGTGGGATACACTGCTAAAAATGGTAATTGTGCTGTGCAATAATTTTGGAACTATTTCATGAGGGTTTTCATGGCTTTCTGAAGGGCAAACTTTTTTTTTAACTTTTTTTAAGATAGTCTTTTAATTTTTTCTATACGCTTGAAGGCATCTAAAAGATTAAACTGAGAAGTAAATAAATTGTATAAATATATAGAACACATATTTCTAACTATTGAAGTCTAGAAATTTTTATATATCCGATAGTTTTGAGCAAAATATCGAAAAAAGTATTTAATATTACTCATTTAATTATTATGGAACATTTATGTATAAAACTTATGACTCTTTTGCAATATAGCTTAAGCCCAAGCTGCTGCGGCAAAGGTCATAATTATTAGTTGTGTTTCAATATTATTAAAATAAATTATAATATATATAATAAACAAATAGCTGAAAAATTCAACTTATGTCACTTAAGCTGTCAAAATGAAAAAAATACTCTAATTATAATTTTTAAAGAAAACTATAAGGGTTTTTTGTGGAACGTATCCAACGTGTAAAAATAGAATTAGCTGTATTTAATTTTTTAATATTTTATTCGGATTCTTTTTGTAATCGCATGTTCCCAATTTCATCAAAACAATTTTTTGAAAATTTCCTTGTCATAAAATAACTAAATCATGAATTAATTTCAATAAATACTTAAGCTAATATTATTCGGCTGTGCTCCGGAAAACAAATCTGAACATTTTATTCGGATTCGTTTTGAAAGCACTTGTTTCCATGCTCCCAATTCCACCAAACGAATTTTTATGCGGTTTAAATCCGTCTAGTTTATTGCAAGACAACGCATTTTGAACTGAAATAATTTTTTAAATATTCTTTGATATTCTCAGATCATATTCATGCCAATTTCAAGTTAGGTGTTTATTGATAATTATTTTTAAATATTTTTTTTCTAAATCAAGCCCAAATGTATCATGCACAATACAAAACAAATTTTTGGCATACGTTCACAGAAGGTTTGTGTCCTGCATAAAAAAATGTCCCTGTTTTGCATAAATGGTTCATGACTAGCATACAGAAATTTCACTTGTAATAAAAATTTCTAAATCGTGTTTTATTTTAATACACATTGTTGCTAAAGCTTATATTTTTATGTAAATTTATTTAAAAGGCAAATTAATAAAGTATTTATTAGCAATATTTAAAGCAAACGAAAATATAAACTATATGAAGTAATCAAAAGGTTCAGAGCTGTGCTAACAAAGAGTAAGGGAAATATCAGCGTACAACCTGGGGAAATTAAAGATATCGACAACAAAAATGTGAAATTGTGAGCACGCAAAAACGATAGCAAATAAATTTTGTTCTGCAATGAAACTACATTGAAAAAAATAATTAATTAAATAAGTAATAAATATTTACGTACTTAGTAGCTTAAAAAACTGCCTATTTTAGATGAATAGGAAAAGGCATTTTTTTAATTAATACATTTTATTTTTAAGACTTTTTTTGCTTCAAAATATAAGAAAACTGTAGTTTAAAAAAAAAATGTTTTCATTATAAAATAGTTTAGTCACAAAAAATAAAGAGTCAAAATTTAGCTTCGCTGTCAAACAAGCGTTTAGTCTTAAAACTGAAATCTTAATGATTTTTTACTGCAGTTTCTAATACATGTTATAAAATTCTGCTTAAAACATCTAAAAAAATAGATAAATAAATAGATTCGGGATATCCCATTTGGGACTTTTTTTTTATATGAAGTTTTGTCATTCCGCGCGAAATTATCCGAGCTGCGTAGACCCCTTAAGTTGTTAAGCATATAATATTATTATTATGTATGCTGCAAAAGTTTGGCAAGAAGCAACAACAAAAATTGAAGTTATTTACTTTGCCATTAGCACACCATTAGCTATCAAGGGGTTGAGTGATATATATTTACATATGTACAATAAACAAACCAAGTAACCATCAAAAATAAATATGTATGCATAAATCGTAAAGAAAAAGTTCAAGGGCATCAGTTATCCTCCCACTCAAAACTCGCAGACAATAAATTGCAAGCAAAAAAAGAAAAAAAAAAATGGCGTGCTATTAAACTTTACTCAATTCGTTGCACGACTGTGGGATACACTGTAACATTTCTTGAAGACAGTAAAATGGGTTTTTGTAGTTTGTTTTTGTGGGCCAGTCAGTAGAACAACACGAGTCTTGGTCTGATATATCAGCTGAATTTGGCTGCAAGCACGAAAATCCTTAATACACTTGGAAGGCAAATCTCATTTCAATTTTCCATTTTAAGTCATAAATTCTTGAATGAATAATTTGTTTACTCAAAAGCTTGAATTGTTTTCGAGATAAGCATAAATATTTTATTTTATATATATATATATATTTGGAACCAAAATTGAAAAAAAAAATCGAATTTTTTTAAAACAACTACTCAGAAATAAGTCAAAAATATTTGCATCTTAAAAATGCAGTGTCGGTTATATAAAATAAAAAATATTTTTGAGCACCAATTCATAAGACATTGCTGCAAATTCCTAAGCATAATAAAAAATATCGATTTAAATTATTCGATTAAAGCCACTTTGATGTTGTGGAAACTGGGCTGTCTAGAGAGCTTAAAGACTAGCAGGGGCTACGAAAATACTTTTCAGAGCAGTTTTTCCCTATTATATGAGATGTCAAGGACTTTTTGAAAATATTTGTGTCAAGTTTGGTATCCATACTTTGAGCACTAGCGAAGTAAGCACAATAAAAAGTTAACGTCCTACTACGACAAAAGAACGACCATGTTTGTATATTAGACTTACATCAAAAACAAATTTGTTGACAGTAGCTCATATTATAGAGGGTGTTTTATTAAGCGCGTCCGGATTTCAAACTTTAATATAACATAAAAAAATTAATGTATCGACCCCAAATATGGTAATTTCGTATCATTAAATATTTGAAAAAGATCTCTGGCATGACCACCACGACTACGAGTAACAAAGCGCATCCTGTGGATCCAATTTTTGATCTCACTTTCGAGCATTTCGGGCAGTATTTCAGCAATGACACGTTTAATGTTGCTTTCCAAGTCGTCAATTGTTGCTGGCTTGTCTACATAAACCAACGACTTGACGTGTCCCCAAGGAAAATAATCTAAAGGGGTCAAATCACACGACCGCGGCGGTCAGCTGGTGGGCGCATTTCTTGAAATAATTTCTTTCTCACCGAATTGAGTTTTCAGTAAATCGATGGTTGCGGTCGCCGTATGGCACGTAGCACCATCCTGTTGAAACCAGAACTCTTCGACATCGATGTCACGTAAATTTGGAAACAAATATTCATTGATCATCGCTCTTTATCGATCACCATTGACGGTAACACGTTGCGAATCGATAAATTTGGGTTTTTCGCTACACTGGCCTCTACAACAGCGATATTTTCTTCGGACCGTGCTGTTGTCATTCTGATTGGTGGTCAGACATCGTGGAATGTCAAATAAGTTCGTTCATGATCAAGAACACAACGAATATCACGTTCTTATGGACGATTATTCGGTCCATAAATTGTACGAAGAGCTCTATAAGTTGAACACTGATTTTGATTGTAAATCTCGAAGATTTGAAGACGTTGTTGTGGTGTAAATCTTACCATGATGAATTGTCAGTATCTTCTGAATAAAATGAAATATAAATTTGTCAAAAGTAACAACTGGTTTCAGAGATATCTCTTTAGGAAATCCGGACGCTGTTAAAAAAACACCCTTTATATAGCAAAATATTTGTATAAAATAATAGCAGGTAAGGACATATGTATTTAAAGCCACTATTTTTTTTGATATGGTAACACATAGTACAAAAGTCTTGGAAAAACATAAATTTTATCGGTGTTTTTAACTGCAAAACTTCGATGTATCGAAGCTTCAATTAACATAATAATGTATCGATATATCGACGTTTAAATTAAGACAGTATCTATATATCGAAGTTTAAATTAAGATAATATAAACTTCAATAGATCGATACATCGATGTCTTCAATGCGTTTAACTTGAAAACATCGATGTATCGATACATTGAAGTTTATATTATCTTAATCGATAGATCGATGTTTTAAAGTTAAATGCATCGAAGACATCGATGTTTTTCTAAATTGTGAGACGAAAATTCTGACCGGAACAGAATTCATTCATATTTATTAATATTATCTTAATATAAAATTCGATATATCATGATATCGATGTTTTTCCACCACTAATCCTTGTTTTGCTTGGCTTAAATCTTAAATTTTTTTACATTTAATAGGAAAAAAGTTATATTTTTTCAGAACTAACAAAAGGTTGACAGCTGAATTTAATACACTTTCTCTGTTTTGGAATAAGGCGCCACATTTGAGATTTGCTCTCCAAGATCTTGATTTTTTACCCTACTGATCATCTTGTTACATTCCTTTAATAATGATAAGCGTACATGGTTCAGAGTGTGATATCTTTAACTATAAAAAAAATTTGATAGAATTCCTATTGTCGAATTTTTTTTTTATTAATTTGATGCAATTTTTTTCCTTTTTAAATTTTTTTCCTATTATGGAACCTTGTCCAAAAAATTAAAAAAAATCGAAAAAAGAGTTAAATCTTTGAAGAACATTTGTGTATAATTTCATACCATTAAAAACATTCCTATGGAAATGCCAGAATTTTTAATAAAATTTGCTAATCTGGGCCCACTGTGTGCTGATTTCAATCAGAACACTATATTTCCTATAGTTTCTATTGCATTGGAACTAAAAAAAAAATACTTGAAAAAGTCCGGAAAGTAGTTTTTAAAATTTTTTTTTTTTTTTAAATTTACTTAGAAATTACGTAAACCAGATCTTAGAGAGAAAAATTCAGATAATTTCCGACGAAAAAAAAACCTCGAAAAATTGCATTCCAAATTTTTGTCACAGGCCCAAAAATAGTGTGACTATTTTTTTTATATGAAGTTTTTCATTACATTCGTAAATTTTGCATGCTGCGTATGGGCCTTATACAAAAGTTTTTAGTATTAAATTTCTTTATTTATTATCTAACATTGCAATCTTTCTTTACTACTTCTTTACTTCATCATATAGAATTCAGCTCTGTAACCGCTTTACAACTAAGACATAATACATATTTTAAATAAATAAGAACATGTTACATAAATTTCTATAAAATGAACATATCCTTTGAGTCTATGAGTAACTGGTATAAAAACAGCAACAACCACAAAAATAAAACCACGCCAATACAGTGGAAAAAAAATGCAACCCAAAAAAGGATCAAGCAATAAAAATCAGCAAAAAATAAACGACGTTATGAGGCAAATAAAAAGGAAAAACCCTTGGCAGCTCCCAGTGCCACGTTCAGAGCTCACTGGTCAGCTTATCTTTGAAAATGGCGCCCAAAATGAGGGCGGCCATTTTAATTGAAGCGTTTTTTTTTTTTTTAATTTCAATGAGAGAGCACAACTTTAACCCTTTTATGTCAATGAAGTGAGAAAATATGCACAGCTGAGAATTATGTAAATTGCTTGAGAAATTAATTGGAATGGTTTTATGCTTGGTTCATGGTCAAGCAGCAACAATAACGTTGCGACAACCTTAAATACACTGCTGGGCATAAAAATAGAATAGAATATGTTTTTTGTGTACAAGCGCATATTTTTGAAGCTAACTAAGTGAAATAAATTTTTTACAAAAAAAGATTCAAGTTCTTCTGTACATACAAATATATAACTATTTTTTTTGGTCTCTTGAACATATTTTGCTTAAAAATGCAATGAGAATATTTTTGTAGTTTTTACTTATTTTTTTTATTTTTCTTTAGTTTAAGATTGTTTAAGTTTTTATTGTTTTACATGTACCAAGGTGGGGTGTAAAGGTAGTCTTAGAGAAGCTGAGGTAGCTGTTATCAGCAATCTAATTACTCAATCCCTTCTCTCATCTCCCAGTGGTACACCCTGGTAACCTGTACAACCGTACTGAAGATGAGGTAAACAACCCGCATGGAAGGTATGGTCAGGGCTAACGAGAGAGGGAGCTTCGGAAGGGACTTCTTCGTCATATATGATTTAAGGTCCCCTGAAGTTTTGCAGCGTCTGTCTCGCAGCGAGCGGCTGCAAAAGGCGTCTGTTCCTCAGGTTAGCGGCGGCCTCTTATTATAGATTATTTGGTTATCTATTAGGTGGAGCTTACCAGATCTTCTTTGGGCTTGTAACCTATAGAAGTCCTACACTCTACTCGAACTATTTGCAAATTGAAAATTTAAACATGAGTGTAAGCCCGTATGGAAACGAGTCTCCAAGTGGTACCCACATTTATGTGGAAAATCCATGCACATGAATTTTGCATGTTCAAATGGAAATGGAAATGGTTCCACAATTGAAACCTCTACAAAAGGCTTAAATCCAAAACACTTATGGGTATTTGGAACATTCGAACGCTAACCGATCCTGGCAAATTAGAGCAGCTTCTTCATCGCGAAGGATCGTAGCCGATGGAAACGTTTTGTAGTGGCCCTATGTCCCACTGGGGATAACAGGAATTGAGAGAGAGATGTACCAAGGCACAAGCACGCTTATAAGCTGGAGGATTCTGCAATAGAGCTATTTTCATAAAAGTCCACTTTTAGTTACAAATATGCCCTCTAGAGGGCGCCATATACAATTTAATGTGACATTACATAGCCTATAACCAGCGGACTATCCAGACGCTTCTAACGATACCTCATTTGTCAAATTATGATGCGCGGTTTAGAAGTTGCGCGGGAGCAGATGAACATACAAAGATTGATGTTAAACACTTAACCCTTATTTATGCTTCGTAGTCTAAGTCGGCTAAGAAATAAATTATTTTTAACCTTTAGGGGTCTACGCAGTTCGAAATATTTCACGCGGAATGACAAAATTGATTAAAAAAAAAAAACCCTTTTGGGATATCCCATTTGGGACCTTTTTTTTATATGAAGTTTTGTCATTCCGAGCGAAATATTTCGAACTGCGTATATGTGTTAAATGCATTATTTAAAAATTACCAAGATTTTGTTGAATTTTTTTGAAGCAAGCTTGTTTACGGGTGTTTCTTTTTCAAAACTCGATTTTCTGTTTTAGAATGCAAGTTTTAAACTTTTTACAATAAAACATTTATAGTGAAAAATTTATATGTTAGAAGTCAAAGCTTGATATTTTTGTCAACTTACGCTGTTAATTACTAAAAAACTAAATTATTTTTAGTATTTTTTATAAATTATAATAGTTTCATATAAATTAGCAATTTTTTTAAACAAAAAGCTTGTATTATTTTTTATTAAAAACTTCTGGTATTTTTAAAAGAATAATGTTTCTTTTAGTTTTTTAAAAACCTGGTTAAAATGTAAATATGAATATCTTTTTTTAACAATTACTTATTGTTATTTTTCAACATTTAATGCAAAGTTATTTGAAATAAGTAAAAACAATTTAAAATTTGTATAGGTACAAAGAAAGTCGGGAGCATTGTAGTTGAGCACGAAGGAAAAATTTTATAGAAGAGAAGACTAAAAAATGAATTCAAAGAGTAGCTTTAAAAATTTACGATAGACTCTAATATTAAACCAAGTTTAAAAAGATATTGCTCATATAAGTATTTGGATATGAACGAATACCAGATTATGGTTTATTAAGGTTAGTTAGAAAAAGGAAGCATACGGTCTACACAGGCCCAACGGGAGGGAGGGGGGAAAGGGATATGCCCCCCGGGCCCTGAGGTTTCTCAGGGGCCTGGTATAATTAATATCGTACTGTAGTGAGTCAAGCTAAAGATGTAATAGAGAGGCCGGTACATTTTCCCCCCGGGGCCGGATTTTCTCTCTACGGCCCTGGGTCTATATAAATACACAAAGAAATCATTGTTACTCAGTTCAACGTTAAATCTCAAGATATAAAAATCATTGATGTCAAAATGTTGAAATATAACTCCTATCCAATTCCCATTTTCGAAATTTTATTTGCTGGACATAAAGTAAAATAAAGGGTGCTTTTTTCAAGAGCATCCAAACTTTTATTTAAAATAAAACAAAAAAATGCATGATTTTAAACAAATTTTTGTTCTAGCTGGAGGAGAGTTCCTTGGCATGCTGATGATTACGAAATGATGTCAGATTAATAGATCTACACGACTAGCATATGCTGTCAGTTAAATTTTTATCCACTTTTTTAGAAACTTCTGTTGTTATTTCGTTAGTGGCAGGACTTTTGTAAATTTTTCTGAATTCAATGTGTCTTACGAAATTTTCTTGTATTGTTTTCACTCCATAATCGAAAATTTGGCTTTTGCCCATTTAACCAAAAATAAGCCTTGTTTTCTTGAAATATTGGAAAAAATCTTGAATTAAGTATGAAATATAGTTACTTCGCATTTTTGAATTGATTTTCTTTCAAATTTTAGTATTTCGTACTTAAAAAAATTAAACTCAATTCGAAAATTGTTTTTTTCCAAGGATTTCGAAATATAGTTTGGAATATTAAGCTTTACGTACGAAATTTTTATTTCTCAGTGTAGAGTGTTAACTTCCCAGCTTACCTTAAATAAGCATTTTTGAACGTTATTTCAACTATTTAGTTTAGGGAATATGAGTATGTGTACACAATTAAATAAAAATACAATTCTTTTTTTTATTTAAATTTAATTTTTCTGTAAAACTATAATAAATAAACATTAGCTTTAGTGAAAATGTAAATATTTAAAGGGAATAAAGCACAAATAAAAAAAATAAAAATCTGCACTCTCCGTGCTTCGCACGCAAACCCCTTTCTGCTTTATTTAATTCAGATCATCCAGACTATTATATACCCTGTACAGTTCTTTATTTCCATAAAGTTTGTCAACATATCGAGGTGAAACTTACATTGTGCACACCGTATGAGGTGTGGCTCTCACATAGTATAAGTTTCACCTCGAAACGTTCACGCATGCGAACACAATCGGTACCACACTTATATTTCTTTGCTTACGTATTTATATATAGATTAAAAAAAAAGAATAAATACAGACATTTTGAGCAGTGCTATTCAAGTGGCGCAGAGTGTCTAAAGTTTCCAAATTGACCCAATTTCAGTTGGTTGCAAGTTATAATAAATGAATACCCTGCCTCTAACTCTTATGTAATTGCACGTGACGTTGCATCAAAAACTCGCTGAAAATTCGTGTAAACTTTGTAAATAAATTTCATGGCTGACTGAGTGAGTGTGTGTATCTGTGTGACCAAGTAGGAAAATCAAATATTGCCGGTATCTACTAGCTACGGGGGATAAGCCATTTTATGGCTGATTGCTAGTTAAGTTTGAGTTTCTGAGTGCAAATAATAAAAGCTTATATGCAATAAACATGCAGCTGCACTTAAAAGTTTTTCCAAAACTTTTTTTTGCTCTTACTGGAAACAATCTCATTAAAATTCGACAGCAGCTGCAAGTTTATTTTTATTTCAACCGATATCAATCAATGTCCGAGAGTGGCATAAATAGTTACACATGCCGGTATAAATAGATTTTGTCGCCAAGTTGGCCTAAATAAGTTATTAACTCGCCGAGAGAGGGGAAAAAGAGAGCCAACCAATTAAGCCATTTGGCAGTCAGCTGGCTTAAATGCCAAGAGTTTACTTTTCTTGGCATTGCAGCAATTTAATGTCAGTTAAGAATTTGTTGCATACTTCAAGGCGCACTCGAAAATACGGAATACAATTTGCTTTGGCACTGCCTTGGGGCATGTGACGATTCAAAGCGTTTTCTCTTGTATGTTATTATATATATACATATATGTGAAGTGTATATTTATAAACAAAGGGTGTTTTTTTTTTGGGAAAGTATATGTTTTGTTGCACTTTATGTAGAGAAATTTTTGTAAAAATTACAATAGGCCACAATGAAAAGAATGAGCTTTGGCCTGCGAATGGAATAAATTGCAATCCTTGGTTTAAGATTTTAAGAATCGAAATCGATGACGTAATATTTGAAAGCGGTGATCTGTATTGAAAAAATAAAAAAGCGATAAATTTTCTTTATCATTGAAAACTTACTAAAGTCATATAATTTTCTTGCCGAATGCAACAAATTGCAACGTTTTCAGAAAATTAAATACCATACAGTTGCGTATCCACAATACAAATCTTTTTTTTTGGGTTTTGAATGCAGAATACCGATTATAATGAGTATAGTTAAAAAATCTTAAATATATTATAATAAATCGTAGAATAATGTTTTAATTTTAAGTATAGAGCAGACATCTGGAACTACTGTAGTGAGTTCATTTTATTTGGTTTTTTTAAAAAAAAAAAGCTAGTCAAAGAATTTATAGGAACATCGTTCCTAACGATCTTGAAACCACATGAATCTATAAAAGCTTTTGACTAGTTCCACTATGAACTAGTTCCACTAACATTAGCCTTTGTTGGTCCCAACAAATAGCTTTTATATGCTTAAAAAAAAACCCAATGCATTTCAACTTAAAAAAACACCCATTATATTTTTTTTCCTGCTTTGCCGTAAGAAACATGTCAAATTGTAGGTTTTGTTTGATGAAGCACCTTTGAAAAAGGCATTTTTACATTTTTGGGTTGGTCAATTATTCTTCTACACACAGACACACACACACACATATACCCGCACACAGACAAACACAACAAATTTTTATGTCAGTCATGTAAAAATTTATCAGTAAAAGAAAAGTGAGTTATTTGCTTTGTGTAGAAGCATAAATTTCCAAGTATATAGATAGATAGATAGATGATAGACAGAGCAGAGCAGAGAGGGAGCAGCACATAAAGTAGAATATGAAAATTTAAATTCATTGAGGCACAAAATTTAAACTCATTGCAAATATTTCAAATATTTTTGAAATTCAGGGAGACACAAAACACAAATATGCAATTAGCTTCTAAAGACTGCCAATGGCTGGAAAATACTTGATTTAGTAGCTACATCAATTGCTACTCCTAATTGGGCGTCCAAGAGTAGGGCACTTGGCTAGCAGAAACAATAAGCTCTCTCTAGTATACATAGGTAACTATATAGTACCTATATACATAAAACAACTTATTCTTTTTGAAGAAGACAGTCGAACTATTAAGAATAATGTGGCACGTAATTTAAAAATAATGTCCCTGGGGACAGATGAAGTAGGTGCACATGGCAGTCATGGTCTAAGAGCTGCTTCTTTCTCTTCCCCTCTTTGCGCTTTTTTGCTCTTTCTCTAAGTTAAGAGTGTGTAGCAGCGACATCAAGATTTGTCAAGCGTTTTTTGACCAGAGTTAAACTCAGTTGGGTTAAAAGAAATTGGTAAACTCTGAAGCATCGAATTTCAAATATTCTTGCATTGATATAAAAAAATAAAATCTTAAATTAAGATTTTTACATGCTTGATTTTTATTCTAAAAATAAGTACAAAAATATTCAAAGAATACCAAAAAACTTAAAGTAAAATTGAAAATATAGAGCTACAAAAATATATTAAACTTTAAACAAGCAAAAAATTTTAAAATCATGACCATAATTCGCAAAATTAGACTAAGAATTTTTAAAATAAGACTAAAATTGGGATGAAATAGAATCTATGTCTAAGTCTAGATTTTTAGCATAAAAAAATTTCAATCTTAATCGAAGCGTCGAATGAAAAGTAGGAGCGCAGTCGTTACCATTGCAGAATTTTATGTTTTTTCTTTCAAATCTACGTACCCATTAGAAAATTCTTATAAAGGGTCATTAATCTTGAGGTTGTTTTTTTCAATAGGGTTTTTTTTTGATAAATTAAGCGTGAGCACTGTCAAGTTGCCATGTGTTTTCTATTCAGTTTTTATTGCCATTTCATCATGGAAAGACTAACACCCGAAAAACGTCCTCGAATCGTACAATCATATAACAAAAATTTGCGTTTTGTAAAGAATGCTTTTTGCGCGCTTAGGCCATTTTATGGAACCAATTTGGTGAACAATGAATTTCAGGCTCCGGAACAGTGAATTGGCCACCAAGTTCGTTTGATATCATACCCGCCGATTGTGCTCGAACGCGTCATCGAAAATTGGAACCTCCGCATGGATGAGCCTCGGCGCAGTTGCAGCCAACATTTGAAAGGGATTATTTTTAAAAAGTGAATGGCAAGAATGGTTTTTTCTATTGATAATAAAGATTTTCCGATTCATTTGAAATTTTTGTGTTTTTTTTTGCGACTAAAAAAAAAACCTCAAAATTGATGACCCTATATAATTAATTAATTAATTTACCTACTACAATCAAAACAAGTACATTGGAAATGCAAGAGTATGCAGCAAAAAGCACTTCCTTGTTCGAAATACAAAAGGCAAGCGAGTACCTAGCCAAGTGTTACCATGGCTACAAAAAAAAAACTTATCCAATATGTGATGCAATGACGTTTTTGTGGAGCTTTTTGCATCTAAACAAAAATAAAAAATATAAAACATAAAAGCAGTATAAAATTCAAGCATATTTTATTTATGACGTCGCGCTATGGAAGAGCACAAGCCGCAACATTTTTCACTCTCTTCACTTCTTTTCTCTTTTATTTGTTTTTTTTCAGAGGCAGCCGCAGGGCAATGAATAGAAATTATGTGTTAACGTCATGGCAATAGAAACGTGCTGCCGCTGGTGCTGCTACTGAATGGATTCCCCCCATGGGATGGATGGCAACTAAATATGTGTGTCTGAAGTGCAGTCGAGCAGTGGGTCACTGAACTCAAACCCTGTCAGGCGTTGTCCTAGTCTTTGACTGTTTGTTTTTAAATAAAAAATAGATTGCCATGGCAAAGCACAGACAACACGCACACACACACACAGCGTTTGGCCTTTGTGTCTTGGTCTTTTGTGTTTGTCCAAAGCATAAAGTCTTGGCTTTAAGAGCAGCAAAAACAAAAAACAATGGCTAAAACAATTACGTCAGTTAGTGCATGGCATACGCGCTGCCTGCGTTGGCTGCGTGCCTGTCTTATGACCATTTGACATAAGAGCCTAGCCGGGTCATGAAAAACCACCTGCACCACACTTGGGTTAAAACTGTCAAACTGTACATGGGCAAAGCGCTGTTATTGCTGTTGTTGTAGTTCTGGTTGGTGTTTTTTTTTTTTTTTTTTGGTTGTAGGGGGCAAACCAAAATGAAAAAAGTAAGGCCTAGGCACCGAACCCTGCATGCCCTAAAATAATTATAATTTCCATTTTTTAAACATCAAAGTTTACTTATGCTGAGATCATGAAAATAATATTATTTATAACGAAAAACTGTATTGGTGTTTGAGAATTTAAGTACCCTTAAATGGCTTAAAAAGCATCATATAGCCAAAAAGGCTCTTATTTATATTAAGCTTAACTCAGTTTACTCTAAAATACATAAGGGCGAAAATAAGTGAGTGGTCAACCTCTTCGCTTTTGTAGAAAACTTTACGCCCTAAAGTTTTTTCGAGCGCACTAAAAAATTTTAAGGCACTTCTAAATTTTTATTTGGTAAAAAACGTTTTTTGCGAACTTTGACCTTGTATATATTGAATATCTTTGACATTGCATCAACTTTATTTTCATACGCATGAAATGTAATTTTCAAGAAGTTGAAATCGCTTTTAAATTTTTAAGCAAAAAATATTTAGCTATCGATAGCTCGATAAATAATCAAAATTTAGCAAATAAAATATGTACAAATTATACAAATTGAAAAGATCGACTTCAAAAGTGAGCGTATTTTGAGCGTATTTTCCATATTTTGCCAAAATTATTATTTATTATTATTTATACATAAAACTTAAATACTCTTTTGTATTTACGACAAAAAAGTTTGTATAGCTTTGTATCTAAGTAATTTTATAATAAACTAGATAGTAGAAATATGTTTTTTATTTAAATTTTTTTTAATATATTAATTAAATTAATATTATTTTTTATTATGCTTAAAAAATTACTATCATATGGACGGTATAAACCAATTTTCTATCAGTATCTATATATCAGTATTATATTGAATTCCAGTAAGAGAGATACTATTTTATTTATTGTATACGCAGCTGTACTAGTTGCGTACTAGGACGAAACGTACCACTTGCTTAACAATGTAAATTGTAGCTGGATTTCTTTGCCGGAAAGTTCCTTGCTACATATATCATTTTCTATATTAGAAACGATATAAGTACTGTGCTAGTGCTAAATTTTATCCAAATTTACTCAATTAATTCATACTTAGTATCACTTGGCTACAACATTGTATGCGCTATAAAAACTCGACAACAAAGTTGATACAATCGTCTTTAGGGTATAAAAGAATCGCCCGCACGTGTTGCCGCGAAATGTAACGAAAATAATTGAACATCTATTGATTTTACATCAAACTATGGTGACACTAATGCCAACCGTCAGCCAGGCGCAGGACCAGGACGTACGTTTTAGTGCGCCACGGGAGGCAGGCTTCCGCTTAAATGTCAGCCATTTTAAATGCGCCTCAATACCTTTTGATGAGGGTACGAACCAAACGTACCAAGCTGACCGACCAGTTAGTCCAGCCGGTCCAGTAATTCCATCAGTGCCTCCCTCTTAACACGCCGCTTCTATGTGGGAGTTGTAACAGTTGTTACGCCTTGACGCATAGCCCTTAAGTCCTGCCTGGGTAAGCTGTTTAGAGGCACACTGGTGAAACCCTTGCAGATCGTAAGCTTTTGCACAGATTGCATTGTGTGCGTATGAAGTAAGGGAGCGGGGAATCGAAGCAAAGAAAGCTGGAATAAAAGCTTTTTATGCGAAAAGTATAAACAGAAACGAAATGCACAACAATGGTAACTTGAACTTCTCTATAAAATGAATGGTTAAAAGTTTTTTGCATTGTTTCCTAGCAACTTTTTTTTGTTTTCCAAGTGGTTATGCGGTGTTTACACTACGTCACGAGATGGCACAATTAAACTAGAATCCAGCGCAGCTTAGTGTAAACAGGTAATGCATGAACGAGAGGAATATTGGTTGCACATATACTAAGTGCGGTTTAAAGAATATCTCGTTCATTAATGCAGTTAGAATGACTCTGAAAGGTCAAAGTGCAAAAGCAAACTATTTTACAAAGAAAATAAATTTATTCAACTGAACAAGCACAAAATGTAAAAAAGAGTTTCTTATACAAGTATATCTTCACCACCAAACATCACTCGTGGAATTTGGAGAAATTTTTTTGCGCAACTTTGCACAAATCAACTCGACAGCAAGCGTGAATACCCTAAATATTATTAATCCAACAGTTTAGTAGGAGTTCAGTCATATGCACAGAAATTGCACAATTTTATATTTACAGGGACCTACTAATTGGTTTTAGCTATAAAATACTTATTTGACATCGGAACAACTCGTCCGATATACCAAACTAAAGCTAATGGCCGCAAATTTCTATAACTACTGATTTATTCTGAGCATTGTTAATTTTTTGAGGCCCTATGCTCCTCAAGGAGTTAAAGGAATAAAAGAAATAAAAGATTATTAATTTTTGAGATATGAGCATTTTCAAAAACGTAAGGTTTTGTTATTTTCAAAAATGGCGGGGTAAACCCGACCGCCTATTTTTATGGCTGAGTTAGCACAGATATGATCTGATATGTTATAAATCAAAAGAGCATGTTATTGTTTTAAAAAACTGAAGAATGTATCTACGTTCAAAAATCGTAACGCTGAGAACATTAAAATCGAAATGAAAGTTGAACAAATGTCAGTAAACGATGGTTGCATTGCCAAATAACTTATCAGAGCTATTTGATTTGCTGTCCAAATAGCTTGCTGGCTTTTTTTTTTGGTACGAGTTGACCCCACCGTTTAGAGGTCTGACTTGCCCCACTTTATCATTTTTCATGACGACGCGAATAATAAAAATTATACGAAATGCATGCTTTATAATATATAAGCCACTTTCGTTTTTTTGAAATTACTTTATTTAACAAGAAAAAATGTGTAATCAAATATTCACAAAAAACAAATGCGCTCCTTTGAGCATCTAAATGTGGACTGACAGACAACTGTCATGCTACATTTTGGATATTTTTAATGCGCTACATGATAACACTAATATGAGCTCATTCAGCATTGCCGATTTTGAGAAACAGTGTGAGGTCGGGTGTGCCCCACCTTACCTTATAAAATTAATTTCATATGTACGTTCGCCAACTAGTTCTTTATTTAATTTTTGCCCTGTCTGCTATACTCCGAAAGATCTGCGAGCTCATACAATCGTAGATAGACCGCTCTAGTTGACTTTTTTTTATCCATCTGACCTAGTTGGGGGCTAACTTTGGTGCGGTTCTCGGCGTCTTACCTTAAAGCACAGGGTATTCAGTTAAGAAACAAATTTCATAAAGGCAATTTATTGTGGCACAAGCATCGGTAAATGCCATAGTGTGCCACATTGTGACCCATTGTGCCACAGTGTGCTCTAGGCATTAGTTTATTATTATCACAAAAAATTCCAGTCGTGCTTAAACAACAGATTGCAGTTCATTGTCTGAATATTTTCAGAGTTGCTTTTGTTGTGGCAAGTTCGTTGTACATTTGCACACACACACACAAACACTCACTCCCACACATTTAAATAGCTTACATGCACGTGCATGTACATGTTTGTGTTCACATGCAGCCATGTTTGTTAGTTCGCACAAAAACTAAAAAGTTAAATAACAAACTTTTACACTGCCATTATTTTGTCAAGTGTAAAAAATAAATCTTAAAAAAACAATGTGTCCCCACTATTTATTTTGTTAAATAAACAACAACAAAATCAAGCAACAAAAATTAAAAGTTGCCTTAAAATGTTTGTCTTGGCTCGGTTAAAGAGAGCAACAAAAAGTATTGCCTACTTTATGGCGCAAGCAAGAAGAATGGGAACTTCACGTTCCTGAAGTTATAGTCAATAAAACTTTAATTAAAATTGAATAAAAGCCAGTGCGATGTCGTGCACTTTCCTCGCGTTTCCTCATCATCACGTTTTTTTTTATATGCAACTCGCATGGCTGCAATTTGCACAGCCATTTTCTGCTTTGACAGCTGCGAATGCTTTTGAGGGTTAAGGTAAATAAATAAATACCAGACGGCAAAAAGAAGAAAGAGAGCAGCAGAAGGGACATGCCATCAACTACAACAACAGCTATGAGTAAAAATGTAAAAATGGCGAGAGCATTAATTTTAAGCGTTGAAATTTTTATACTCTTTATGTAAGCGTGCACAGTGGGCCCAGATTGTTATTTTTTGGATACAATTTTATATAATATTTTTTTAGAGGAATGAAATTTTATACACATGTTCTTCAAGGGCTTAACTTTTTTTTGGAAAGTTTGAGTTTCTCAGACTTTTCTAAGATAATTCAGAATAAAAATCAATTTGTAAAAAAAACAAATGTTATTAATTGTATTTGTAATTGTACCAAATTTTGTACATAGGTAGATATGAGATGACGTCGAAGCAGACTTGAAGACGATGAACATTCGCAATTGGAAATATGAAGCAAGAGAGAGAGAGTGAACTGAAGGATGATTGTTGATGATGCTATGGTCCACCCCGGACTGTGAAGCTAAGGAGAAGAAGATATGAGATGCACCTACTTGATTTGAATTTCGATTTTTCGATTAAGCAATGCAAAAACTTATGGTTACAAAAGTTTTATACATCGATATTGTAAATTTAGATTACTATTTTTACTGTTCTGTAAAATTCAAATACAGTGAATTTCATAACTATAGGACAGTCGCAAATTTTAGTTTCAAGTGCAAATATAACTGTTTATAAGTACGATCCAGCAAAGCTTCCTTTTACAAAAACAACTACCTAATATTGGAGCTTTTAATTTACCGTAAGGTTATTGCACTGTTGCTTCACACGGTGTTTTGCAATAGCTTATGCATGGATATGCCTTTTTTGCTGCAGTTTTAAGCGTTTCATAACTATAGGACAGTAGTCTTTTATAAGGAAATAAAGTGTAAGGATGGCAGAAATATATTTTATTTTAATTTTAAATCACTTTTTGATCGTTTTATGATAAAACGCGACAAGGTATGACATTTAGTTTACAGGAGACAGACCGTATTATAGCCAAAAACGACATGGGGCTTAGAATGGTCAGAATTTATGAAAAAACATATAAACCGATAACATAATTATATTTGAAACTTCTTTAAAAACATTAAAAAATATATAAAAAAATAGGTAAAAGTTAATTAGTAAGATTTCGGAGCGCTAAAAACGAATAATCTTAAAAAATGCATCATATTCTTCCGTTCCTTTCTCAGAGTTGGTACCAATAGTGGACCATAAAATGTCCAAAACTACAATTTGACAAATTCTCATGAAGAATCCCACTCAAGATACATGTCAGGATGTCGGAATCTTGTACCATTACAAAAGTGCTCGCTATAATTGCGATTTGTAACTCATGTTTTATAGGTGTGATTTTGCGAATTTTGTTTGTGCATTGTTTTTTAAAAGATTTTCCTTATAAAATTGATTGTTCTTATATTATATATATAAGAAAACATTGAGTTCGAGTAGTCCTGGTGGATATAATTACTATTGGAGGGATTTGCCAAAGGATTCACAAAGTTTTTTCTAGCAAAATTTTAGAAGCGGCATGGTTTTTGTGCGGGTCGCATATAAAGCCTGTTACACCCTCGACCTTCCATTAAACCCACCTTAAATGAGTATCGGAGAATACTAACATGTCTTTCCGAGCAGTTTGATACCATTCCATTATAAAAATACGGCGAAACCCTAATATTTTAACAGGACAAGGCCTCAATTCAAGTAGATAAACACGCGAAAAAGTTCTTGAGGGCGACTCTTACGGTTAGAAAGCCTGTGAATTTTCATTTACTTTATTTTTTACTTATTTCTCAATGTTTTTAAAGAACTTTCAAAAATATTTATGTTATCGGTTTATACGTTTTTTCATAAATTTTGACCATTCTAAGCCCCATGTCGTTTTTGGCTATAATACGGTCTGTCTCCTGTAAACTAAATGTCATACCTTGTCGCGTTTTATCATAAAACGATCAAAAAGTGATTTAAAATTAAAATAAAATATATTTCTGCCATCCTTACACTTTATTTCCTTATAAAAGACTACTGTCCTATAGTTATGAAACGCTTAAAACTGCAGCAAAAAAGGCATATCCATGCATAAGCTATTGCAAAACACCGTGTGAAGCAACAGTGCAATAATCTTACGGTAAATTAAAAGCTCCAATATTAGGTAGTTGTTTTTGTAAAAGGAAGCTTTGCTGGATCGTACTTATAAACAGTTATATTTGCACTTGAAACTAAAATTTGCGACTGTCCTATAGTTATGAAATTCACTGTATATGTACTTATATATACGGAACGAATAAAGCACTTTTGGTAGTCCCATATCACAGGCCCAGCATGTAATACTAAAGCTGGAAAGTCGTCCTCATGTAAAAATAATTATATGAAGACTTAATTAAAATCTAATTGGTATTGTGATTTAAGAACTATCCAAACGTTTTGAGCATGTTCAAAAATTAAAATCGGAACATTTCTTCAAAGGATTTGGGAAAATTACTTCAATCTCAGATTATAATGAAAGTTTTGTTTGAATCCAATACGTTAAAAAAATCTAGAAAAATTCAATTTTTTTTTGTCGTTTTAAACAAAATATAATATTTGGGATAATTGTTTGCATTGTTTGATTTATTGCCCGAGCGTAGTTACTTTCAATATTTTTAATATTTTTGGGGGTTAAGGAACATTAAATACAAATATCTCTTCGTTCGAAGGCTTTTTGTCTATCCTGGCCGTAGCTGAATTCTAAAAGTCAAAAAAATATGACATTCTGACCACATTCTAATGTACATCAACGGAAAGGTTTTTACTTCAAATGACGTCTTATTTAATTTAAAAGGATAGAATTTTTCAAAAACTCAATCAAGAAAAAAACTTTAAGCAACAATCCAAACAAACTTGGAGCCCAGCCGACTTTAAAAGACCATTACACCGTATGGAAATTTTAATATTTACTTATATATGGGTTATAGTAATGTAATAGTAATAAGTACAAACAAAATTTTGCTTGACTGGGATTCGAGTTAAGGTTTGAGGCCGACACAGTATCATCTCATTAGCCCTTATGTATGCTATTGTACTGAGCCGAGCTCACGCCTCTAAAATACTTTGTTGCGATTATCTCCGATATTTATGGTTCGATTATAAAGATGTTGATCAAAAGATTTTTATGTCTCCAAAATTTAACTCTTTAACTATAATTTGACAATTGTTAAAAACACAGTGCTTTGAAATTAATTGGAAGTAAAAGAAGGAGGCATGGCAGCAGTAGAAAAAATCAATAAGCTTGACCTGGCGGAACATACAGGGTGACCATTTGGAAAGTTTGATTATGAAAGCTCTTTTAGTCTCCAAGTTCTAGGCGTTCAGACAAATGCTTGGACAAGTCTGTGTCCATTTTTTGTAATTTGCTGATCATATTGGTGCTAACTTTGGGAGGTTAAAATGCATGCGTTTGCAAATATTTTATATACCCCTTAGCTTAAAGTACAGTGTATACAAATATTAATATTTGCTTGCATAAGAAAAATGCATGTATTTTTTTGCTACAAAATAGATTTAAGCAATTTTTTTTATCAGAATCTACTTTTGAGGTTTTTTTTTATTTTGTTAATAACTGTTCTTTTAAATTCACGAAAGCTTATAAGTCCCTTTCGTTTTGTTTTCCTGCTAAAACTGTTTTCTGTTTTACTTTTTCCCACAAGCTTCGTCTTTGGGTATGCACAAAATTTAATTACCAACAGAAAATACTTTTTCCCATATAAAGAGTATAATTCAACAGAATAGCTTTAGTTTATTTAATAGCCAGCTGGAAATATGCGCTGCACTTGCGAAATGAATATTTTTGTACCCTCTTGTCCTATTACCTGAAACCCATTTCCGGCGGATATAACGCAACAGCATTTTGTTGCTTTCGTTCTTGTTGCAGCGTGGGAACATCAACTTGCAACCGTGTAGATTTTGTTGCCACATACTCGCAATTAGTGCATAGCGAAAAGAAACTTTTGTATTTAGATGCAATATTTAGACAAAATGCTAGTAAAATATTGAAGTTTATAAAGTTATATCAATTGTTGTTAAAAGGGCTGAAAGATTTATGAATCATAAAACGTTTAATGTATTGTTGTTTTAGGGGGAGCAGAAAGCTTGAAGTCTTTCAATGAAATATGTATACTTATACTTTTTAAATGTATTATATATAAATTTAATGCACTTATATGCAGTGCTTGTGAGCCTAATAAACGAAACAGCGTTGACTCTTGTTTAAAAAAACTCAAGATCCATAAAAACGTTTTGTCATTTCAATAAAAAAGCACAGATAATACCTTTTTTGCGGTGATATTGGGGGAAGGGTATACCAATGTTGGACCGATTAAAGTTTTTTTCTTTTCGTGTTAGGGATGACAAAGAAAAATAAAGTATGGTAGAAGTTTGTCTCAAATTTGTAATTTAACTTTATCGGTAGGATATTGAGAAATCAAACAGCTGCACAAAAAAAGTGAACCTCTCAAGTTTTCAAGATGTGTTTTTATTTGGGGGTCTGGAGGTCAACGAACTCCAGTCTGGGGTTATGAATTCCTTAAGTACCATTATCATCCACTGATAGGCCGTACGACCTTATGTTACTATCTCTAAACACGATTAGAGCGAGCTGCCAAACCTTAGATTTAACTGGTGGCGTTACATCATTGGAGCCACCACCATGTTATGCAATACTGTCTGACAGCGAAGTGGGATCTTATCACGTAAAAAATCCATCTCGAAGCAGCTGCAGTCAACCCACGAGGAAGTAACTAACCAGCTAACTTCTGAGCTTATTAAGCTACTCTCTTGGAAGAGACGACATCAAACTTCATTCTAAAGATAGGATAGCACGAAAAAATCTTAAAATGATACTCCATCTTAACAGGCACTTCCTGTTTGACAGGCAGCTCGAAGGTCTGGACTTTATTGTCCAAAACTGGCTACAGCCTATGGAAGGTCACTTGCAACTGAAAGACAACCCTGCAGAGCCGCTCCTCTGTGGCGACCGGATGGCAGAAAAGACAACCCCGCCGAACCGCTGCTCTGAGGCGACAGTATGATAGATACTTCTGCAGAACAAGCAGAAACCTTCACCAATCATCTTGAGGCGCGTTTCACCCCGTTGAGGCTGGCCACGTATGAGGAGTTCATAACAGCCCACTTCCAATACCACTCCCTATGGTTCATACGCATTGAAGAGATTAAAGACACCACCAAAAAGCGTCCAAAATCTTAGGCTCCAGGTCATGACGGCAGTTATCTGAGAGCCCTGCCAGCAAATACTTTCTACAATATAATAAGCGTGCAGCACTGCCCTACCTGTGCCATTATGATAAGCACATCCGGCATAGTGGAGAGTGACCCTGACTCATAATGCCCAATATTTCTTCTCTTCACGCTTGCTTTGGTAGAGACTGATTGCAAAAAGGCTGGCCGAACAGAAAGACAGTCTTTCTTTAGGGAAGGATATGGTTCAATTGCTGCACCAAGTCTCAAACCAGATTTTAAAGGCATTTGAAGAGAAGCAGCGCTAGTATTTAGTTTTTGTGGACGTCACAGAGGCTTTTGAAAGATTCTGCACAGATAATTTTGTGGCAAAAGTCAAGATTCTGCTCCAAGCTTCTATCATGAATCTGCTCTAAAGGCTACTTAGGTGGCCAAAGATTTAACGTCAAAACGAAGGTTGTTCTATTGTCGGTCACAGCAAAGTCTTTTAGACACGTTCCTGTTTGACTACATTCGATATCCAACACAGCTCGTGGAGAGCGGAAGACTGACTTGGTAATATTCTGCGAGTGCGTAGCATCAGTTGGATTTCATAAATACATCCTGCTTGAGCTGAGTACGCAGGTGAAACAGGGTGCTATTCACGCTGAAGAAAAAGAAGACACCTGCAGTATGGCTAGACAGCCAACCTCTCATGATACAAAAGGAAGCCAAATACCTTGGGGTTACCATGTATGGGCGCCTTACTTTAAGCCCAAATCTCAATGGAACTATAAAAAGTCAACGGCTAAAAATGTCTAAAATCCACTAGATCCTGATTTAAAATTTTATACATTTCCAGGCTGCCTTGTATAGGCATACCCTTTCGGCAGGAAAACTTCTACCGGAACTACTAAAATTCATTTATTTATTTAAGTATAAGCTGCATTTCTGCATAAGGACTTAAAAACAGCGCTTGACTTGTTTAATAAGTCCTAACTTTAACTTAAGCCTAAGTCAGCTATACAAAAATATATAATTCAATATTGCAACATTACCATATATTTAATATATATGGTATATATATATGGCAGCTTATGCAAGCCATAATTGAAAAACTTTATTTTCATAAAATTATGTTTGAAACAATAAATGTTCGGCACAAAGTGGTCAAAACAATCTGAAGCGCTTGATAAGCATTACAGTTTTGGCCGCGGGCAGAGTTGCCACACTTCTCAAAAAAAAAAACAAAAAAAAAAAACAACCGCTCGGTTAGAGTCGGCACATACCGACTATAATATGCTCTTCCCAATTTCAATAAGTGAAAAACGTTTGCGAGGTGCTGTGGGGTAGTATTTACGAAAAATAAAAGCCATTTTATATTTTGGTCCACAGAAGTTTAAATACTGTGGCCTGTCGCCTTTTGCGAACAGTTTTATAATTAACTCAATTTTTTAATTTGCTTTTGAAGTTTCAAAGAATATTTGTGTAATCAGAAATTCAGAAGCCATATCAGACTATATTATAAAGCAAATTACTTGCAACAATTTACTTTTCTTTCGAGGGAGCAACTGCATAAGGGTGCTTCTTCTGACAACGGATGCAAAATCTTTATCTCTAGGATGACTTCAATATTTGCTGTGGCATACCGAAGCATGCAAAGTGCTTGACACCATCAAACAAATTTTTTTTTTTACAATTAAACTTTTAGATACTTTTTATAAATCTGGTATGAATCTGCCTTTCACCCGATGACGTAGAAAATTTTAAAATTTTTAAAAAAGTTCGGTTACGGATTTGGGTTTTTTTAAGTTATTTTATAACAACTGTGAGACTTCTAATTTACGTTACGTATACGCAATGCAATCTTGTGCAAGGCCATATTGAAAAAAATCTTTCTCCAAGTTCAATTAGCCTTTAATGGACAGTAAAGTTATTTAAAGTTATATGCAAAAAATTATGAGACTTCTAATTTAAGTTACGTATACGCAATGTAGCCATAATTAATCCACACTAAGGTAGGGCC
This sequence comes from Chymomyza costata, assembly GCA_018150985.1. Classification (NCBI taxonomy): domain Eukaryota; kingdom Metazoa; phylum Arthropoda; class Insecta; order Diptera; family Drosophilidae; genus Chymomyza; species Chymomyza costata. The sequence goes on along the minus strand of JAECWU010000001.1, from coordinate 7,325,740 downwards.
GTATTGAGAAAACTATTTTTCCTAGTCATATATAGACTTTAATGAACGGTAAAGTTATGTAAAGTTATATGCCAAAAATTATGAGAATTCTAATTCAAGTTACGTATACGCAATGTGGCAATGTGTAGGGACTCTAAAGTTAGGCCATATTCACAAAAATCAATCTCCATGCCAAATGTAGCCTTTTATGGACGTTAAAGTTAGACCTTATTGAGAAAAATCTTTCACCATGCCAAAAATTATGGGACTTCAAATTAAAATTACGTATACGCAACGTAGCGTTTTATGGACAGTAAAAGTAGGTCTTGCCAGATCAGTAAAAAATATTGTGCAAATCGTATGCGTATTATCAATGTCAAATCGATCTTGTTTCAACTATTCATAAGTATTTCTCGACTTTATTCCAAAAATTTTGAAATTAAGCACACTATGGATTGATTAACGACAAAAAAAGGTCTTTGCAATATTGATTGTTGCAAAATACGGAAATGAACTTAAAAATTAAAAATAAACAAAAAATTGTTGCACCATATTAGTGCATTTTGATATTTTAACCACATATTCGTAATCAGCGATCACGAGAACTCATATTTGCATACCCAACTCGTGCTATGATTATCGTCAGCCATCTTGAAAACGGCAATTTGGATTTTTTGAAAAACAAATAAGATACTCACTACCTTAAAAGTAACTGAATAGCGCATAACAGAGGTTGCAATGTTTTGCAATGTTACAATGTTGAGCATAAGGTGAAAAATAGAGATTAAATTGAGCTTTTACTATGCTTTAGCAGCCATTGTAGCTCTGCCATTTAAAAAAGTCAAATCTCACCATACGGTATAAAAAAATAGACGAAATAGCCAAATCTTAAAAACTCATAAGTAAACTCGATCCGCCTTTACGCATGACATTTTGGTATTCTAGCTCTTATAATCTTCAAGATTTAGCAGTTTGTACGAATAAATGTCAGCACTAATTTATTTTGTTCTCCTGATCATGTTGAAGCTAACTTTGTGGGATCTCGAGCGTTACCTTCTCGACACTACATATATTTTTTTGCATAAACTTAATATAAGCTTGTGTCTCAAAGTACAGGGTACAAAAGTAAAGTATGTCTATAGTATAACAGAATGTTTGTAGAAACGTACCCCCCGTCGTAAGAAAAAAATCAGCCTCAACAGTTTTCACATAATTTTCATTTGCGGCTTTTCAACGCCGAAAAGCTTTTACGCGGATTTGCTGTGTCAACATTTTGCAGCTTGAGGCTGGGAAATAATTCGCATACGTTTACACACACATATATGTATGTATATAAAAGTAAGGGCATGGCAACCCTATGCACTTACCCTCTCAGAGTTGCCAAATTTGGCAGCGAATGGCTGCGCTGCTGCCATTGCTGTTGTCTTTGCTGCTCGCACTTCCGGCTTCGGCTATTGTTATTTATGGCGGTCAAAATGGCCGCAGTTTGTGTCTGCTGCTGTGCTTGTTGTTGCTGTTGCTGTTGTTGTTTTTGTTGTTGTGGCTCTTGAAGCGCGCTAAACTTGTTAGTTGTAGTTGAGGCCACGTTGTTGCTGCAAAGTAAAAGCGTCAAATATATCGTTGGTTTGAGATACAGCATGGTTATTGTTGTTGCATTTGTTGTTTTTGTTATTGTTGCCTGTGCGGCTGTCAACGCTGATAGCGCCAACATAACGGCAGCAAAAGTTTTGCATTGTTTTTGTTTTTACTACCCGCTTCATGCTTCTCAATCTGGCTCACTTTGGCTTACCGCCCCCACAAACCTGAGCTGCGCTACGGTTGTTGTTGCTGCTGTCTGTTGACTGTTATGATAGGATGCTCGGTACACAAGTGTGTCTGTATGTGTTTGTCTGCTGGTGTGTGTGCTTGCCACGCTCTTCTATTGAACTTAACCCCTTAAGAGGGCTTTGCATGCTTTTAAAATTGCCGCACTTCACGTTCAAAATAAACCCGTTTATGCCGCCCTTCAAACCATAAATCAGCTGGCAATACTTTGAAGGTAATCTTGTAATATTTATGCATAGCAAAATTCTCATATTTTTTTGTCGTTGCTATAATTTTTATGCTCTTTGCCTAAAGCAGCATATCTTGGTTGTACGTTTACCTTAAACACTTTTTACTTGTAGTATTAATTATAGGAATAGTTATATTAGCTGAGAGCAAGAGTGTATACAAAAATAATTTTAAATACAACACAGACTCTAAAGTATCTCATTATAGACTTTAGATCTAAAAAAAAATATAAAATAGTTTCATGTTTGCATATCTTCCAGAAATCAGTTTTTGAATTAAAGTAAACGAAAAAATAAAAATTCAATTGCATGTGCACGTGTCTAACATTCTATTCGCTCAAGAACGATTTTCTGTAGACGATAATGTTGTATATCGATTTTTTGTTAAATTTTACGCCATAAAATTTTAAAGCAGTGTTAAAACTTATTTGAAAAAAATGGTTTTTGTGGGTTTTTTTTTAATCTTTTCACTCAGGGAAGTTATGTTTTTTTGTTACTACTACAAGGCACATCACTAAAGTAGGCATAACTTGCTCAATTACAATAGGAGTTACAGATTTTTAAGCCCATTTTTTAAAGAAATCGAAATTACTTTAAAATATTAAAATATTTGGGGTCAAATGAAGAAGTGATGCGGAGAGCTGTTAACTAGCGTCTCGGTTTGAAATCAGAAGAATTGCGAAAAACAGTGAAGGATGGAAAGGATTTGTTACTGTCCTTTGCTCCGACAGGAGTGGTTTTTGAAATTCATGAATTTATTATAATTTAATGTTTGGAAATTTGGTAAATTTGTGAAATATTATAATACATACCAAGAAATTGAATGAAAAACATAAATATTACTTAAACAAAATTTTTGATTATTAATTATAAAATAAAAAAAAATATTTAGTTTTAAAAAAATTTGAATTTTTAAAAAATTATTAATCTTAAGAAAAAGTTTAAAATTGTGAAAAAAAGTTTGTTTCAAAAAAAAAATATTAATATAAAAAAAAATATTGAAAATTTATATTCAATTATAAAACTTTGTTTACTACAAAATTTTAGCTTTCATTGAAAAAAAAAATAGTGTTCAAATATTTTAATTCGCTTAGAAGACATGGCTTGTTAAAGAAACTTTCTTAACAAAAATCTTTATATGCAGTCATCGATAAATAATCGAAACTTCGCAATAAAAGTTGACATAGTTAATATTGGCTATTAAATCTATAGGGATGGGCATCGCGTACTCGAATATCGATATTCTGTTTTGATGTGTATCGAATGAAACCGATGTAGAATATCGATATATCGTCCAAAAATATCGATATCTCGATATATCGTCGCATATAAATAATTCAATATAAGCACACAAGTGGCACTTGTCCACCTTGCACGCTTAGTTGTTTGGCCAAATTCTTAAATATCGTCAGTATCGGAGGAAAATATCGATTTCGGATATATCGTCGAATATGGTTTTCGATACCAAATAGTCGACTGCACAAGAAAGAATTTCGATGTTCCGATATATCGATAAACTATCGACCATTCCTATAACATACGCTAAGCTCATTGAAATCGAAGAGGTCCAACCCAAAAGTTGCCTGCTTCACTTATTTTCGCCGATATATAAATATAATATGGTTAAAAAATAACTAGTAGTACCAAATGGCATTTTTTTTTATGAAGTTTTGCCTTTCCCTCTTTTAGGGCCGAATAAAACGAATGAAATGTTATTGGTGCAACAATGTAAAATAAAAAAATTAACATTTTAGAATGGTTTTTCTAAAAACTATGCTGGAATTTTTTTTTAAAGACATCAAAAATTTAAAAATAATTTTAAATAAATTAATATAAATATACTTAAAAATAAAGTTTTGGTAACAAAAAATAGCAATTGTTTTTAAAAACCCTAGAGCCATTGTTTTCTTTATCTTAAACACTTTTTATAAAAATAATTATAAAAATAACAAAGATATTAACATATAGCTGAATTTATTAAAGACTAGACTAAACTTCTTTTTTTTTTAATCTTATCCATTCAACAAAGTTAAAAAATGTTGAAATTCACAAAGAGCATTTCTTTTAAAATTGCATCAAGCTTAACATGTCTAATTTTTCATTTTTTAAGTGTTCATGGCACTCAAGTAATTTCCATACTAAGGCAACAAAATATTCCGACATTTTTTTTAAACCTATTTTCAAGTGTTTTTTTTTTTTCTCAAAGGTTTCTTAAGCGCTTTCATAATGTTTTCTGATTAATGTCTATTGATTTGTTGAAGCCCAGCCAAGTCAAGTTAAGTAGCCCGCCGAGAATTATGACCAAGTCGAAGTAAAAACAATTTGGCTACAAGTGAAAGAAGTGTCATAAATCTTTAACTTAATGTTGACTGTACCCAGGGACTAAATGTCAGCTGTGAAATAATTTTGGCTTAAGCTGCTGCCGCTGCTAATAAATTAGATTTGCAACCCATGTCAAGGTTTTCGGCAGCAAATTAACGCAGCTGAGTGCCACCCCCAAGTGGTTCAGGTTGTCACTGCTATGTAGAAGTATTTACCACAGCTTCAAAAAATCAGTTTATAGCTTATCGATCAACTCACCTGTTTATTGCAACCCTGGTTATGGGCAGCTCGCAATTTCCGAGCACTACCAGGGAGGTGGCCGCCAAGGGTATGACACGTGGTCTTACAATGGCCGTCAGCTGTCGACGCTCATCAGATAATGTTGCACGTTGCTGTTGCTCTTGTTGTTGTTGTTGCTGCTGGCAGCTTGAAGAATTTTGATGAGCGCTGCTGACGCCGCCGCTGCATAGCAATGTCCATTGTGGCAAGGCGGACTTGGCTGAACGCACTGGCGTTGTTGTCGTTGCTGTTGTGGCAGCTGTGTCCAAGTCAATGACGTCAACATTAACAGCTATTGTGGATACATGTTGCTGTGCTGGTTGTTGTTGTTGCACTTGTGGCATGGCAGGCAGCGAGTGTTGACGCTGAATTTGTTGCGGCTGTGGTTGTTGTTGGTTTTCTGTAGCTGCTTTGTTGCATGCCTCACAACGTGGCCAATAGTTGCAGGCGTTCAAGTTTTTGCTGCAACTTTTAGTTGTTGCTGTTTGTTGCTGTTGTTGCATGTCCAGACTGCAAAACGTGATTATTTGTAAGACATCAATAGCAAGGAAAAAAAATGTTGACCGCCTTAGTTAGGGTTAAAGCTGCGTTAGTTGTTGCTGTTGTTTTTTTAGCATAAGTTAGTTCAAGTTGTTTTTGTTGTTGTTGTAAGATTGATGTTGACGCAGCAGTTTTGGGCTTAAGTACTTAGCATATATATTTAAACTGGCACTACTTTTTAACATTTTTTTGTGGTATTTTCTTGGTTTTTTTTTTTTCTAATTAATTATGTTTAATTATTCAACACTACCTTTAACTATTAAACGTTAACTTTAAGCTTTAGTGTTAGGTAAATAGAAATTAGTTTACTGCTTAATTCACAAAAGTACAGTTGCTACCACCAAAAAAATAAAGGATTTCTTTTTAGTTTTTTTTTTCTTTTTTTTGTTTCTCATCCATAGAGTTGAATACACAAGCAGTCTTTTATACAACAAATCGAGGCATACCTTGGGCGTTTGCTCTAGTCAAGTGTTAGTTGGTTACTTTAAGTTTAGTATTTTTTTAGTATTTTTAGAATTTGGTTGAAGTTTGGCGGGCGGCCTAGAGCCGAGGCCTTGGTGCGTTTGTTTTTTTTTTTTAGAAAAAGATTCTTTTTTTTTAAATTTAAAGTACAGTGCAAGAGAGAGACTCAGTGTTTGGATTTGTTAGTACTAGCTTTAGTTAGTTGCTGCTGTTCAGTACCTGCTGCTGCGTCCACTGCTAGCACCTGCGCCGCCAGCGCTGCGTGTTGCACCCGCCGTGGAGCTGGCTTGTCGATATATATAATCACCACCCACGCCTACAGACACCTCCAGCGTTAAATCATCTCTGGAGCCAGGACTGTGACGCAGCGAGCGTTGCGGTTTTAGCACCGTTGTAGGATGCTCATAGATTCGCGTCTCATTGCTCATAAAATTAAGCTCACTGTTGCCGCCCGAGTTTATGGTCTCACGATTGCGCATGACCACGGGCAGCTCGTAGTCGCTGCTATCACCGCGTCTAAAGTTCATCACAATAGGCGAGCGATCTAAAGATTTGCGCAACATATCATAGGTTAGCTCGTGATCGCAAAGCCGCGTGCCATAGCTTTGTGGACTGCTGGATTGGCGTGGCGGCAAGTGCAGATTGTTAGAGGAGGAGCCCGAAGATTGCGGCGAGCGTGTGGTGTTACGCTCATGGCCAGCGTTTACCGGCGAGTTGGACTTGCGCAGGCGTGCGCCTGACGAGGAGCCACTGGCTAGCATTACCGGTGCGGACTCGCTGCTGGCTTGCAGATAACGCAGACTTGAGGCGCTGCCGGCGCCAGCATTGTTGTTATTTAGCAGTGCCTCGCGATAGTCATCATCAAAGGAGCGACTCTTGTCGAAATCCAGGCGCAGATTCTGATTGCTGCCGCTGTCACCGCCGCTGCCGCTATTATGCGCAGAGCGTGGAGCCGCCGCTGCGGAGCCGCTGCGATTGTAATTGTTGTAATCAAAGTCAAAGGAGCGGCTCTTATCCACATCGCTTTGGCGCAGACGTGTGCCTGCGGCTTGAGCGCCATTCGAGTTGGGCAACACTTTGCCGCTGGTGCGTATGGCGGAGGGAAAGCCGCCACGACTTTGTTGATACATAACCGCCGGCTGAGTGTTGGCCGCAACGGATTGCTGCTGGGGTTGCTGCTGCGGCGTCGACTGCTGCGCGACTGTGCTGCCCACGCAGACAATGGATTTATGAGCGCGATTTGGAGAACGTTCGCTTAGTTGCAGGGATCTGCAATGGAATAGAGTTGTTTGAAAGATGTTTGTCAAACAAGGGTAATGCTAAAGTAAGGGCTATTCATATGCTTATTACGAAGGAAGCGAAAAGAGTCTATAGTTTTCAAAGCTTCTGTTAAATACCATTAGTTAATGGAAATTGCAATAATTTCTTTAAGAAGCTTTTAATTAGGAATCTATGGCACATAGTTCCGATATTGTAATTTTTTACAATATTCATCAGTGTTTGAATTGCTTCAGCAGAAGCAGCAAAAGTTTTTGACTTCTGCTTTGACTGCGACTGCTTAGATTGTACAAAGCAGAAGCAAAAGCAAAGCAGTGCAAATTTTTGTAAGTTTTTAAACACTGATATTCATTATCTTTTGAGGTTTTCCACAGATTTTAATTTTCAATCACAACTCGAGCATACTAGCTTTGGAGATGAAGAGAAAACCTGCTATGTAACTTCGCTGCACTTATCAAGAGAGCAATTCTTTAAAGACCTGGGCTGTCTAACGAATCTTCCCATGGAAACCTGGCTGTAAACGTCCCAAATTCTTAAGTTCGTTTCGGTAATGTGTTCGACTGAGAAGCTCTTGGGTTACTTAAGTACAACCCATGTCACTCACCTGGAACGCCTTATGCGATGCTCCTGCTCTGCTTGTTTGGCCGCACTGCGTGCCGCTGCGCGGCGATGTGTGGCAGCTGCAGCGGCAGCAGCAGCAGCAGCGGCGGCTGCAACGGCACTACTTGCTGTTGTATTGACGCTCCCATTTAAAGGTTCATCCCTACCGCTGTAGCTAGAGCTGGACGAGCTGCGTGAAATGTTTGGTGGTGTTTTGTCCTCATGTCTTTGGCGTCGCTCCAATGTGTTGCTGCGTGAGCTGGAATTTTGTCTGGAGCCCATCAAAGACAGCTGGGAGCCCCTCTTGCGACGCTCTTCGGGCGTCAGAGAACGGGATTCGGGTGTAAGAGAACGTTGCTTGCGTAGACTACTCGATGAACTATGCGACTCATTGCGATCAGGAGTGAGCGAACGCTGTCGTTGGGTCTTAAAGGGTGAGATGCTGACACTAGCTGCAGTTACATTGGGATACTGATAATTGCTGGCCGAGAGAAATTCCGTGGAGCCAGCATCGTCATCATCTTCATTGTCAAGCTCGTCGTTGGATAAATCTAAGCAAATAAAAAGATATAGATGAATTTTGGTATAGATTAAGATTTGGGCAAATAAGCAGCAGTGAGACTTGTCAGACTGGGTTTCGAATAAAGACGCTACTGGACTGAACGAGACTAGTAGCTATACTACGGAACAAGATGATTGAAGTAAAAATATTCCAGGTTGCAAATTTGAAATTTTTGCTTGGAAAGGCTAATAATAGTAAAAATTCTTTGCTCCTCCAATACTCAAAAAATTGTTGTAGTAATGGACAAGTAAATTTCATCATATAAAATCTTTTCATTAAGGTTAATACCCACTCAAAAAAGTTTCGTAATCTGGTCGAAAGACATATTTTTTTTATGTGCCGACGCGCTGACTTCCATTCCGCTACTGGAATTGGCGTAATCTTGACTGCAATCTAACGTCAAAAATACCCATAAAATATTTTTTCGACACCAATTGTTCGGCGATGTTTTTTTTTGTGTTTTTGGGCTTGCTGAATCCGAATCCCAGGTCAAAAAAACCAAAGCACTTTAGGTTTTTGGCGATAAGCTCCAAAAAACCTCATGTGAGCTCGAACGTGCTGAGATTTTTTTGAGCTTGAACATGGAATTAGCGACCCTAAAAAGCCTGTAGTGGACGTGGTCTGGCCTCCAAACCCTAAAATCGACTTTTTTGTGGCTGCGTAAAAACATAACCTCAAAGTACCCCTTTAAAAATCTTTTCGTAGTCCGGTTGTCCGGCTATGTTTTTTTATGTTTCTAGAATCGCTGTATTCGATTTCGAGGTCAAAAATCTCCCACATGTCGCCTTTCAGCGATAACCTTCCAAATTCATCGTTTTCTGTTGCTTTTTGAGGTTATATCAGAACGCTGACGTGCTTGGGTTTTTTGGACCTCAGATTTGGATACAGCGACTCCCAAAAATTAAGCAACCATAGTCTGATCTCTGGATCCGAACATCGTTTTACTGTGGCTTGTGTAGCAGTGTAATTGTAGTCCGCAAATGCATTTCAAAATATACATCTAATACTGTGGTCTTCTAGCAGAGTTCTTCCTAGGAAAAATAAGATTTGACAAGATCTTTAAAACGCATTATTTTCACCGATGACCACATGATTTGAAGTAAAGCTTTTCTCATCTAAGTCATTTTTAATATTTCATCTAAGATAATACATTTCTGAAATCACGAGTTTGAAGATAAAGGAATTATGCTACGAGCATTCATAAATTATACGGGTGGTATTACTTTATTGGCTTTGCCTTCTAGCCACTTGATTTCTCAGCAGAAGTTCATTGCTTCGGTGGTTTCTTGATCTCTGCTGAGTTATGATGAATCTAGGTTCCATTTCAGTTGCGAATTGCAATATTTTATAATATCTAATCCAATAAAAATAATATCCTCATTAGTGTCGAATAATTTGCATCCAAAACAGCAACAAACTAAATCCTAATTTAATTATTTTTTTCTTGTCAGCCTGCTCCCATTATTCAAGAATGTTATTTTATGGATACTAAGAAAAATTCAAGAATTCTGTACTAATTATCATATATCGTATTTAACCGCTCAAATAAATAAATGATTAAGCAAAGTGAACACGGGCTGGAACCCTCTGTGCCACTATCTAAAAGAAACTCATCGTGGCTTATCATAAGCGACTTTAACAGTTGGTCACGCCTCACTGTCATGTCCTTAATTATTTATAAATGACGCAACATTTGCCCGACAATTTATGACCTTGTCGCTTGGGTGTTGCCTCTATTTATCTCAGAATTTGTCACATTTTGTCTTTGGCTGAGTTTTGTCTGCCTTTTGGCCCTTTTGTTGGCCACTTAAGAATCGCGTAAAAAGTTTCTTTTGCCAAGTTAAGGGCCAACAAATTGCCGACCACTAAAACCGACAACCATTTGACCACCAATGCCAAAAGTTGGCTAAAGCAACTTAACGGCATGTGTACGACAATGAAAATCTATTTAAAAATAATTTACAACAAAGTGCAAAAGCAAGATGTTAAATGAAAAGGACAAGAGCAAGCCAAAGATAGGCATAAAGGTACAGTTGGCTTATAGTCAGCTTATTGACAGCAGCGATAAATAGATTGAGAATTATGCAACACTGATAACAATTACAAGCTTCATAGTTCTGTGCTTTTACCTTTGTTTCATTATGATTAATGTCTATTAAATATGTTAATTTTTTAAACGTTCTAGAAACTACACTTCCATTTGAAACGTCTTACTCCAAGCCAGTTTCGGATGTTGGAAAAATGGGTTTCTTAAAGTCGAGTTGGATACTACTTTAGGGGATTCTGTTTCTTTGTTTGCAATAATAAAATATAGGATGACACAGTTTTGTAATGAGACAGAGTACTTCCATTTGAAAGGGGTTAGTCCCAGACAGTGGTGGATCCATGGGGCTTTCGAAAATCCTAGATACGCTCCCTGGTCCCAGTAATAATAAATCCGAGCTAGATTCTACGTAAGAGAATTCTGCTGCTTTGTTTGCAATACTAATATATGGAATGACAGAGTTTAAGCGAGTTTGATAGAGTTGCCAAGATGAAAATCGCATTAGTCGATCAAAAAAGGTGGCAACTCTAGAAATGGTGAAAAAATCCACGAAATGGTTATGGACCGTCGGCTAAAAATTCGTGAGCTAGCTGAATCTGGTGGCATTTCAAAAAGTACTACAAATCATATATTGACGAGTAATACGGAGATGACAGAGCTGGGTACCGCGATTGCTGACAATAGTATAAAAACAACGTTTTTGGATGAGTTTTTGCCCCGATTTTTAACAATGGGTGATGGCTTATCACTTTACATCTGAGACAGAAAAACAGCAAAAACAATGGACTAAGCAAGGAGAAGCGGCACCATGGATGGCGACAACAGTTTCAGAAGATCATGGCTTCAGTTTTTTGAAGTGATTAACTATCAACCAAAGAAACGACCGCATTTTTGGCCGTAGTAGTTCACATATCGTCTATCGCATTGACCAAAATCCACAAACTAAATCACGAATGGCTTTCTCATACACATCAGGTGGTGAAAGATTGGGCAATAATGAAGTAGTGGAGTTTGTGGTCTATACTTTTTTAGAGGACCTTCACTGCATTTCAACTTTACAATTTAAAATCAACTCGTTGGGCCAAGGCAATACTTTAGATAAGAATGTTTAAAAGTGAGAAAGTTCCCTTGCTGAGAAATCGCAAATCGAGAAAATAAATGAAAATAAATGGAACGTCGTATAACACAAGGTGCTGAAATTTAGGGAACCGAATTGATTATTCCAAATTCCTCTTCTTAGTGATCCCATACGCAATGCAAAATTTACTTGAATAGACAAATGCAAAGCTTGGCACTAACATAGTAAAGTTTTTTTTTTTTGGTGTAGGGTGTGTTATTGTGGGGAACGCCCACTCCTGAATTTATTTTTCGTTTTACTTTCAGTCATTGAATTTTAAAATGTGTTGACTTTTTTGCAGAATACGCAGATAGCTAAATAAAAATGCGCTAATCTTTGCGAGCTGCTGGAAAAAACCTGAATGCAATGATTCCAATTCAGTAGAGTCATCAATAAGGCTTTAAAAAAAAATATTCCGAAAAAGCCATGCAATTGGTTTTTGTGAGATACTCTCTTTTTAATTGTTTGTGTGCACTTCCGTCTGTCGTTGCGCATCAATGAATTCGCAATCAGGAGTCGTTTAATACCCTGGTCAGTAGTTGCCACTCACCTGAACGAGCGCCACTGTCACAGGAATTAAGTCGCTGACTTATAGTTGTATCGAAGCTGCGAAATCTGGACATGCCCAATGAAACGGGCGGCGCTGCTGGTGCTCCACCGCTGCCCATGCGGCTAAACTGTGACTTACGGGAGCGACCCAGCACATTATGACTCTTGGAGCGTTCAAAGGAGCGTTCATGACGTGCACGCGGCGAATACTTAACGCTGGCCTGACTATTCTGGCTATTGCCTAGGGCTACGCTATACGCCGGCGGCGCCTCCTTTATCGATGCATTCAAATAGGCGGTGGTCTGCGGCTGCAAATACTTGGGCGAATTGTCACGACTGCGCAGTGAACCGCTGCTGCCGCCGCCGCTCTCACGCTTGGACAAATAATTGGGTGAATTGCCCGTCAACGTGCTAAAGTTGGGCGAACGCTCGCGCTGCACGGCCAGTGGCGGCAGTGGTGGTCGCTCCGACAGATTGCCATCAAAGCTGCGTGAAAAGGTCTCGACATAGTTGTCAGTGGGCGTGGGACGGCGTGTGTCATACTCAAAACTGCGCGAGAAGACCATGCCTTTGCCGCCATTGGTAGCGCCACCATTGGCCAAGTGCTGCTGCGTGCTTAGTTGCTGTGCGGACTGCGGCGCAGTCTGTTGCACGTGACTCTGACGACTGGGCTTGCGGCGCGCTGTGCGACTGTTGTCCTGAAAAGCGGGCGGGGGCGACAATATAGGCGTTATGGGCGGCGGTGACTCCAAGTCATTGAGACTCTTGACTGGCAGAAAACCAGGTCGTTCATTGAGTATGCTAGCCAGTTGCGGATCTATGATTCGATAGCCCGGACGCAGCGCTGGATCACGTGAGGCTGCACCGCTTAGGCGCGCTTCATTGCGCTGTATCAGCTCCTCCACCTTGGAGCCCACAAATTTGGGCGCCACATACAGGCTGCCCGGCTCGGCCATGCTATGCTGATGCTGCAGCAGCGCATTGCGACGTGCTGCATCCATTTGCAGCGCACGCATATTGCTGCGTATGCCATTGTCCAACAAGCCGCCATTTTGCTGCGCATAGTTCAAGCGTCTATAGGCGCGATTTTCATCATTGCCACGCTTGGTGTTCACCTGCACCCAGCCGGATTTGTTTAGATAAATCTCCTCTTTGTTGTTGGCCGGCGATGTGGACTTACGCTGCACATTTGGCACGCCATAATAGTGCTCACCAAATAGATATGTGGGCACGCTGCCAGCAGCTGTAGAGGATGCAGCCGCTGCTGCTGCTGCTGCTGGGCCGCTGAGACCGCCGCTTGCACCGCTGCCGCCGCCCATATGATGATAATGCATTCTACGCGCCTCCAGCTTCTCGTTGAAGCTGCGCGTGGAAGCCTCGAGACTTTCGCGTCGCTTGGCGACGTACTGCTGAAAGGCGGATAGATGTGGTTTTTGTTGTAGGGATTGCTGCTGTTGCTGTTGTTGTTGTTGTTGCTGAGCAGGATCGCTTAGCTCCTTGTCTTTGTGGCTATCTCTTTGCTTTGGTTTGCGTGTATGTTGCAGCTGCTCCTCCTCGTCATGGCGCTGCTGTCGCTGCTTTGAGGGACTGGCACGAGAGCGAGTGCGACGTCTTTTTGGTGGCAAGGCCGGCAGTGGCAAGGTGCTTACATCAATCTTATCGTGTGTGGATGAGGAGAGCTCATCGTTTTGGGATTCACGTGTAATGGAGTCGCGCGTCAGATGACTATCATCCGATTGTGCCTCACTGGAGTCGAGACAGGCGTAGTCCTGGCGCGTTAAGAGCTTACATGTAGTAGAAGTTGTTGTCGTTGTTGTTGTTGCAGTGGCTGGTGTTGTTGCAGTTGTTGTTGTTTTCGCTGTTGTGTTGCTCGTTGCACTGTAAAAGAAAAAGTTAGTTGACAAAGTTGAATTTTTGTTTGATTCGTTTTTCGTTTATTTAATGCATTTCAGTATATAAATATTTTGCATTTTAATTTCAATAAAATATTTGCAATATGCACAGATTTTTGTTAACTCATACGCTGAGAGAAAAATATGCGATAGATAGGCAAAAAACTTATTTACATAGCTCCTAAAAAAAACGATGGAATATTGCCTCAGAACAGGGCAAAACTATCGAGTATGCGTGGGCTCGTTGAAGACGAGTTCGAGCTCCCTCTCATAGGCTTTCAAAATAATTGGTTTCAGCGACCCTAAAAACATAAGATAAATATGGCTCGTTTAGTGTCATTTTACCCAAAGGAACTAAAGCTGTAACTTTAATTTATTAATTTTTTTAAATATTTGTAATTCACAAGCTTTTAGAGCATTTTGGTGTGATTTCTCTAGAAACAGATAAAAGGCAGCTTTTGCCTTACTAAGAACCTTACCTTTTACCTTAGCAGAAATTATTATTTGCATTGAAACTCTATTCCTGATTTCTCACAGTGTATGCTTTCTATTGTACCAAATAAACCGAGAATATATTGCATCCACTTTTCCAATAACAACATTCTTTACATTCAATTTATTTTTGGTATCATCAATAAAGCATGTATTTAAGTTGAACTATGCATGTGCACGTCGCACTCCGTGTCGTATACGTGATTTTGTCGTATCTATACATATACATTTTTTATTTTACAAACATTTATTTTAATACACATTGGGCAGACACAAAAAAAATTCGCTTAACTACGGCAGCATTTATTAGTGTGGCCAAAATCAATTTGCAATGGATAAGCTGTTGAATTATATATATTATATACATACAAATATATATAGCATATATAGTAAATATGTTGCATATGTGAAATTCGGTTGCTGCAATAATGGATAACCAGCTGGGTTATTTCAATTGATATTGTGCGTTGAAAATCTTGTTCAGCATTTGCTCCAACAAATATGTGGGAGCAAATGGAGATTAAATATTTTTTCTGGAGTACTCTTACTCTCATGCTTCATTTGGCATTTATTTTAAAAACGTTTAAATAATTTGAGTGTGTATGGATGCCAAGATAGCTTGGTATCGTGAGCTTGTCATTAACCTTATGAATATTTTTATGCTTATTATTTTTATCAGTGCTGGAACAATCATTTGGAACAATCCGCTCCCATAAATACTAAGTCAGTTGACTTAGGCCACTATATGATAAAAATATGACTATTCCAACACTATATTTTAAAACATTTTAAAATCGTGCGAAAAATGTGAGCATTCTGGGGCCTTTCCGTCTATCATAGGGAAGAAACCATTTCTTATACTAAACAAATAAGAAAAATCTAATAAATTTTTTAAGACATACAATTTTTGAAATTTCTAGTGTTTTGATGTATACAAACATATTTTCCAATGGAAATAAGCTTACATACATTGAAAGCCTGAAGGCCCACGTTGCTGTTTCTACATATTTTTGTATAACTTAAAATTAATTTCTACTCTATATTTATATTTTTTGAAAAAAATTTGATTTTCAATTAGCTTAGTAAATTTAAACGCTTTTGTGCCTTTGATAATACATAGCTTTAATATTGAAAAAATCTTTTTCTCTGTAGGCATTTGTTACCACTAAGCACCTACAAATCTTCCATGTGGTTTATACATTTGGAAATTTTGACATATCTTCAAAACGAGCTTAAAAGATTTTATCGCAGGCATTATTTTTACAATGTATAAATGTGTGACAAAATATTTTAGTATTTAATATTTTGATTTATCCTAAAGCTTTGGCTCAATATCTTGTAGAAATTAATTAATTTTATGGCAAGCTTTGTGGCAGTTTAGCTCAGAGCTCATAAAATAGGCAGAAATGTTTCGATTTTAAACTTGGCATAGGATGTGATCAAGTTTCAATCAATACAGAATTAAACAAATATGGTCACACAAATAAACTTTCTTACAAAAAATACGTATGCATTGAGATCTTTTTGTTTGTAATTACATAACTCAAGAGCGGAGCCTCGGATTTGGGAACTTGTGATTTTATACGTAATCCTATTCTAAAAACTTGGAAAAGCTTAAAAATTTTGAGTCGTAAAAATTTTACATTTTAATTGTGTTTTTTTTTTGAATCTATGTATATATAAATATGTAAAAAAAAGTAAGTATGGTACCGATTGTGTTCGTATGCGTGAACGTATCTAGGTGAAACTTACACTATGTGATAGCCACACACATACGGTGTGCACAATGTAAGTTTCACCACGATACGTTGACATCATGCTGGTAAAAACTTACGAAGTTAGTACTTAGTACTTATAATAATGTGATGTAATAAAATTATATTTCCTTTTTTTTTTAAGAAAAAAATTGCGCCTTAAGTAACTTCAAATTCATTCATTTAAATTCGATTCCAATTTTTCGTAGTGCATTGCTCCAATGCGTTACTTATCTTTGAGCTAGCATTATTTCGATAGCTTAAATGACAGTGTTTGTCAAATGTTACTAAATATATCGTTTATCGAAAATTTACATATCGAAAAAACTTGACAAGTCATGCAACATTCGGGCCAGACAGTGTCAATATATTTTATGAATTCTGTTTTCTTTTCTTAGAAAATCACAATAACCTACAGCCATTAAAAATAGTCTTAAATATAAAAAAGTTTAAAAATCGCAAACCCGTCTTCTAAAAATAGGCTCTGAGAAGTATGGAACAAAAAAATATATACATCTGAAATGTTAAAATTAAAAATCACGTAATGTGTTTAATGCTATATGTATTATTATAGTGATGTTCAGAGGATAGTCTTGTTCATATGCCTATGTATTGTTTCGTTGGGGCAGGTGACGTATCACCAGACCAAAAATATATATATTTGCGAAATATATATAATCAAGCCCTTTTATTTGATGCCCGACACAACCTTAATTTAAAAAAAAAATGATAATGAATCATTTAAAAAAAATCATGATTTTTTATTGCTAGACAACGCCATATTAATAATGTTTGGAAGTTACATGGCCTATAACCAGCGGACGGTTAAGACGTTTCCAACGATATCTCATTAGCCAAATTAGGATAAGCGGCTTAAAAGTTACGAGGGAACAGACGAACATACACATAAACATACCCTACAGTTCAAAAACAGAAACCTCCTTTTTACTTCGCCATAGTCGGGTAAAAATGCTATATACTTTTTGTGGATATTACTCCCCAGCCACCCCCCAGCCATATTATGAAAAGTACAGTTGGCATCCCACAGCTATTGCTGCTATTTAGCTGAAAAGTCAGTTCCACAGAGCTTTTAAAATTTCCTTAATTCCGAAAACTGAAACAGCTTCAGCCCGCGATATTGCTTTAAATGGCCCTGGGCAGCAAAGTGCAATGTCATGTCAATGGTGTTGCTGCTGAAGTGGTACTCCAATAGTGCATCAAATATTCGCATTTAAAACAGCTTGCAAAGTGGATGGCAATGGCTTTAAGGGAATTAAATGGAAATCACAATCAGATGAACATAGTTGCAGCCTGGAGAGTTGCCAAAAATGCAGGTGCAACCAATTGCAACATGTCGTATGCGCAATGTAAGGACTTAAGCTTTTAGGCCGGCTTGTTGAACATTTAAAGCTCTTTATAAAGCTCACTATTAACGGCATATGTAAGACAATAAAAGCAAGACAACAATAAAAACTACAACAAGTTGCAGAAAACCAATAAAAATAAACATAAAACAGGCAAACATTGAAATTTATGTACACTTGACCCTGACCTCTGCCGAATGGCAGAGAAAATTAGTTATATTTGAGGCGGTTATGTTCATGTTTATAGTTGGCTAGCTACAAAGAGACTTACATATATGGCCAAGTGTGGGTTAAAAATGTTGCCAAACTAGTTGCAAACCATGCGTATAAGACTATTGTTAGAAATTTTTTACTGTGGGTGTTCTTGGCTGACAAGACGTGGGCTTGCTTTTTATTGTATGTGAAGTTCCAATTGAGCCAAACTTGGCCAAGAAAAATGACTTAAAGTCACAATTATGCAAATTTTTACAGTAGCAAGCAGCAAATGTCACTGACATTTGCACATTTTGAATACATACTTTTATGCTTTTATATTCACATATATGAATACATATATGTATACTTATACAAACTTTTTCTTCTGCCTGGTTCAATTTGTTCAGAAATAAGTTGAAAAAAAAGACGCTCTGAAATTTTGCAAAACTTTGTTACCAACGCAGAGGCCAGAGGGGTAACTAGGGGTTAAAGTAATGTTGGTCGCATAATGCAGACTGAACCACGCAGTCGGTTATAATGTGTCAGTTTGTTAGGAAGTTTTCAAGGGGTTTTTGTGTTAACCACATATTACGATAATCTTTTACCACTGTTTACGCCTCAAGTGTTTGTGCTTTAAATTTGAGTTTTAAAATATATTTTCTAGACTTTAGTTGTTTTTTTTCAAAGTCACGATTGCTTATCGAGTTATCGATAACTGAATATTTAGGTAGACTTTTCTTTCACAATACATACTTCGTAAAGGACTAAAGACATTTGAAGTATTGAATTCAATTGAATTATTAAAAAAAAAAATTTGGAATTTTTTGAAAAAAATTGCTTTTAAGAAAATACGTTTCTTTGAACATTTTTCATCACATTTTAAATAAAAAAATATTTTTAAACCAATTTAAAATTAAAAAAAAATTGTTTACATTTTTTTAAATTTTTTTTGTAAGCCCCCTTTTTTTTTGAATTTGTTAAAAAGGTAAAATTAAATTTTTTTTTTATAAGTGATCTTAACTTTACTTAAAAATAAGCAAGATCACATTTTATGCGTGTGATCCCCATAGTTAGTGATGGCTACTGCAATGGTCGCCATAATTGGCATTACCATGAAATAATGATAAATATGCAGCTCAAAACTTTTCCAAATACCAACTGCCTTATTGGCAATTTTAGCGCTCTCAAATTAAAGGTGGAAATCGTAAAGTTACAGTGCTTGCTTTCTTTTTATTTTTTATGTGTATGGTCACACTATTTTCGGTTGGCTGCGAAGTAGCGATGTAGAGATGTGACCGCTGCCTTTGAGGCTATTGAACGAGAGTTGGATATGGACCGGATCGGTGGTGAAAATCTACCCAAGCTACCTTATCGGCAATTTGAATGCCCTTAACTTGCCGGGGAAAATGGAAAAGTAATACTGTTTGTTTACTCTTAATTTTTTATAAGTATATGGTCACACTATTTTATGCCTTTCATTGCGTAGAGGCTGTTAAGTAGCAAGAGCGAGATGTGGGCAAAGCCTTTACTGCTATTGCGCCACAATTCGACATGGTGGGTCCGATGGCAAAATAGGCCAAGAAGAGTTATATGTACGTAGAATACATCTCAAAATGTAGATCAAAGGGAGACCCATTCTTTGCATGCAATTCTGTTTTGGTTTCAGTGGGTTAGAGACCACTTGCGGTCGTCAGTACGACAGTTATTGCACCGGGCCCCTGAGAAAACTACGGGCACGCGGGGAATCGCCCTCTTCCCCCAACCCTCTCGTCGGGCTGTCTACAACGATATTCAGCTAGTGCAAGGAGTTTCGGATGCGCCAGCCCAATCAGCGACTCATCTTAAAGGTAATAGAATACTGAAACCATAAACAACATAGCTACTGCCATTTGTTCTCCACACTATAACGACAGAAACAAATTTCTAAAACTTGAATAACTTTATATCTCATTTTTTCTGAAAAATCGAGATTATTGCCGTATAAACTAGCTAGAAGTCACTCAACAGCTTCAATGCGTATAAAGCTGTGTGTATGTGACAAAATGCTCCTTGGATTTACTTCCACTGAGCTGGGCACAAAAAAAAAAAAAACAAAATGCCTTACAGCCAGACTGTTTGAAGACTTGAACAAAATGGTTGACAGAATGTTTGACTGACTGTCAGGGTTGTTGCCTTGCATGCAGATTCAACTTTAGTTGGCAACTTGAACTTTTTCATATGACATTTCAAGCACGTTGTGTTCTCTTTGAAACTTAAGTTGCCACAGACGGCTCAATCATGGCTTATGGTATATGCTCTTAACTTTGAACAAACGGATTTAATCACTTAAAGAAATCTTAACTCATTTGTAAATGGTCAACAAACCGCAAGCTGCTCTATGCAGCGTGGGTGGCAAAAAAATCAACAACTTTTTAGTGCCTTTTGAGAGATGACCAACATTTTTTTGGGACAGCACATAAACACGTTAACAATAAAAGTTAGAATGCTGCAGAGTCTGCTTTAAGGTCTGTTGGCAATGAGATGTCAAATAAATACAAATCTGCAGCAACATATTAGTGGCAGGAAAATGTTGCAATGTGGCAGCTTCATTAACCAGTTTGAAGGGTAAACGGAAGCAATGCTGTCAGCAGCAACAGGAAGAGCAACAGCTGCCATTTCTTACGGTCAACAATTTCCGCAAAAAAAAAAAATTCCAAGCTATAATAATATTTTTACAGCTAGGTGTATGTGTCGGTGTGTATATGTGTTTATATCTGGCTATAATGTTGAAGTGCTAACGTTTTCTCATTGTTGGAGCTATGACGTTAATGTTGCTTTGGGCAAGAGTCAGCAGTAAACTGAAGCAAACTGAAGCTCTCAAGTGTCAGCAATGAAGTATGTAGCCAAGTGTGTGTGTGTATATCTGTGTTAATGGAAACTGCATACAAACACACACACACATTACATTCATTACATTGTATATATTGATAGCCTGTTTGAAAATCAGGTCAAATCCTACAACAAAGCATCACTGAAATATGCCGCAAAATATTAACTTACCAAGCTGCCTTAATAGCCAACAATGCGTTGGCCAGGCTAAAGATTTGGTTATGAAATGTTTTAGCAGCTCTCCAAAAAAACTATGGCTTCATTGTTGCTCTCTAGTGCTTTACAATTATATTGAATATTGTGTTGTACAACAGTGCGTATGCCTAATGTGCAGTGACAAATGTCCAAGCATTTTGAGTTGGCTTACGCACTTTAAGATACTTTGAAGTTTAAAGCTTAAGATACATAAAATAGCCAACATAAAAGACCAACTAAACATGGTCAACAACTGAAGCGTGGTTTTAGCTTTTTGACCATATTTAGCGAGTTGTTTTCTTGAAATACTTGAACACGTCTAGTTCGTGGTATTTTTTTTTAGTGTCACTATTACTAGTAGTTCTAGTTTCCATTTATAGTTTTGACATTTTATTTGCTTAAATGTTAAATTTTGAAGCCATTTGCTTTATAATTAATTATTAGACAAGCATTGTGTGTAAGTTAATATTTAAATTGCTAGTTGAATTCAGTTTCGTTGAAATTTAAGCTTTATGCACATTTTTAATACAATTTTCAGTGAAAATTTTCATATATTTATTTAATTAAGTTTCATTAAGTATACGCATATGTGCATACAAAATTTAAGTTTATTTCAAACTGTTGATTGTTTTAAAATTTTGGGCAAATTTTGTTTTGTATAATGCTGTAACAAGAGTTTTATTTAAAGATTTACAAATGTTCTCTATTTTGTTTAATTAAAGTGGACTCAATAGAGCTTGTTCTTTCCGAACGTTGACTTGCTTGCTATTAATAATATTTAAATAAACTATATATTTAGTCAGATTGAAATATATTGTGACAAGTCATTTAAATATTTTATTCAAAAATAATTTGGATATTTGGCAGCGTTTAATGTACAATATTCATTATAATGGATCGTGACTGCTTGGCCTAATGTTTGATCTTTTAAAACTGTACCCATTCAAAATTTTTGATTTAAAAAATGTTCATAAGACATCCAAAAGATCATTCAAAGCATTGTTTAGCTTATAATTATTGGATTCCGAGGATTTTTGTTTAATTAAGGCTATGTGTTTTGCGAACTTTGCAGGCGCCATTAATAAATATAAAAACAAAATAAAAATAATAAAATGAATAAATAGGTTAAAATAATAAAAATATTAAAAATATAATAATAAAAATAAAAAAAAAATAATAAGAATAATAAAAATGATAAAAAAATAAAAATAATAAATATAATAAAACAAATAAAAATTATACAAATAATAAATAAATAGAAATAAATAAAATGTATTTGTAAAAATAACGCTAGTTTATACGAAAAATGAACCTTCGTTAAAAAGTGCTTTTGGGTCGAAAAACACGAAAATGTCAACTTTTTTTGTTTTCTTAAGCACCGTTTTCGAGATATTTTCTTTCAAAAAACATGTTTTTCGGCACTTATTTCAGTTATTCATCAATATCTCGTAAACAAAATTTTGTATCGACTTGAAAAAGAAAATTTTAGATTGAAAGGCATTGATGTGCTCCTAACAGTGATATATAATTATGTACAGATTAAGGGAAAATTGTAGAAGTTACAAGCAACTATAATAATATAAAAAAAACAACAATTTTT
Organism: Chymomyza costata; assembly: GCA_018150985.1. Taxonomy (NCBI): domain Eukaryota; kingdom Metazoa; phylum Arthropoda; class Insecta; order Diptera; family Drosophilidae; genus Chymomyza; species Chymomyza costata. Next base: position 7,303,597 of record JAECWU010000001.1, on the reverse strand, counting down.
GATCTTTTTTCAAAATTTTAAATTTTCGGTTTGCTTTTTATTAACGAAAAAAAAAATTTAAAGAATTATGTTAAGCTTTAAGGCCTATATGCAGTTCGAAAAATTTCGCGCGGAATGACAAAAGTTCATTTAAAAAAAAGTCCCAAATGGAATATCCCAAATGGGATTTTTTTTTTATATGGGATATCCCAAATGGGATTTTTCTTTCCGCGCGTAAATTTTCGAACTGCCTAGACCCCTTTAGGCTAAAAAAAATTTCTTTTACGAACATTTCGAGTCTTAGATCTTTAAAATCGGGTAAGAATTGTAGATGTTATAAAGCCATGAACGAAAAGTCACGACTACCGCTGTATACAAATTCGTGAAGACGTAACTGAACGCAAATGAAAACTTAAGGCGAAATTTTTTTTTTCATACAAAAGCGTGATTCAGTGAATATTGGAACTTCCGTATATGGTTCGATAAAACTTCAGCCTGAAGGCCTATGTTACTCTGGCTACAAAAATTTTATAATTTAAAATTAATTTTTACTTTTTAATGTGTAAATAAAAATAAAATAGTTTAAACAAAAAAATGTTACGGCTTGTCAAAGAAAAGTCTATCTAAATATTCAGTTATCGACAACTCGACACAAGACCACAAAAAAAAAAAAAATCATTTAAGCCTTACAATTGATAAAGCTACTTATATCCGATGTCCAAAAAACCCCGACACCCAAGGGTTCTGAATCTACCTTATTAAGAAATACATAAAACGATGCATTTTGCAGGTTATCTCAGAAACCTGATATGCTGGTGTTTTTTAGAAAATGGATTCGAATACAGCGTCCCCAAAAACATATAAAAATCATCGTTGAAAAACATCATCGAAAACAATTGTATATTATATATTTTTATTTATTTTTCAAAATCTTTCAAACTGTGCATGCCAAAACGGGATGAGTAGGTTAAGCCAAGCTCCGTGCTTAGCTTCGCTCAAAAAGCGTATGCTGCGCTCACTATAAGAGCATAAGCTGCGCTTACTAAAAGAGCGTAAGCTACGCTCACAATAAGAGCTCACTATAAGAGCGTAAGCTGCGCTCACTATAAGAGCGTAAGCTGCGCTCACTAAAAGAGCGTAAGCTGCGCTCACTAAGCTGCACAAGAGCTGATCCCGACCCCGCTCAGCTTATACTATGCCAAGGTATACTTACTTAAGGTAGCCTACTCCAGCCGAAGCCGCTTAACGAAAGTTACCAATTTGTAGTTTCGTTGCGACTGCACATGAGCCAGCTTGCGTTCTCCCATATTATTTTAATATTTATCGTTATTCCTCTCTCACTTTTTCTTGCTGTCACTAAAATTGGTGACGACGGTGGCAGCATTACTCTACCTTAAATAAGTATACCTTGTATGATAGCATAGGCTTATGCTATGCTAAGCTGAGCGCATTGCAGTTAGTTCCCTAATATCATTTAATATAAGCACACCCCTGCACGCTCTTTCCTCGATTTGCCTTTTTTATATTAAACATATACATACAACACATTCCACAACACCAACATCTTGATATTGGGCAAGGGGCACAAACGGAACACTAAAAAGACTACATGCAATGGTAGCCACCCAGGAATCCTACCCACCTCAACACAAACCATACTCGAGATCTGCTCAGAACACCCCTTCTTGAAGAATATATGAGAAATTAAGTTATTAAGTTAATTATTTTTCTTCCGCTCTTGGTCAATAAGTTCAAGGTAACGAGTTACTTTTTGCATTACAAAATAGTTAAAAAAATTCAAATGTTGAAGTGTTGAAAAAAAACCTCAGTCAGCGTATTTTGCAACACTTTCTTAAAGAAAAGTTGAGTTGGGAGTTAAAACTTAAACCTGCAAATTCTGTTGTTGCAAAAATACTCAACTTTTTAACTCTTCAACTCAACAGCATGATTACAATTATTTTTTTGATTGGGAAAGTTTTGAACTTTTACAAGATTCGTTGCTGAAGACTTTATTTTACTTATTTTTATGTCAAAGATTTTGTGTTTTTAAAAGAATGAGTCTTCAGCGTTTGCTATAACCCAAAAATTAGAAAATACATTTTTCTTATTTTTTTCTTAATTTTGCATAAAAAAAATAAATCTAAGAAAGTTTTGTTAACGCTTTTTCCCGACTTTATTCTCTTGTCGGCATATTTCCTTAAATTTAAAGGTAAGAAAAAGTGAAACAACTAGTTTATTGCATATTTTAATAAAACTCATGAATATATATGTAAGAGTATATACATTACGTATACGCGTAGTTTACAAACAGTTTAAAGAAAAGTAAAAATAAAATATCTCTTAAAACAAGTAATTGATATGTTCGGCAAAAAATCAATCAATCAATCATTTATGAAACTTGCTTGAGGATATTAGTTTACATTAAAACATCTTGACTTTAGCTAAAGAAAATGAAAATAATAATTTTAGATATTTTAGACTTAAACGCTTTTTTTTTTTCTCAAGTTACACAATTTTGTCTCAAAGCTGTCAGCAACTGAACGGAAGTGTGTGAGTTGCATTTTTTAGTTAAGTTTATTGCAAACGCTTAAAATTGATTTAATTTTATGTTTTATAATTCCAAAATAAATTTTGTTATTTATTTGGCATAAATATATACTTATAAATTATTTAATAATACGCATACGCACAGTTGTAGTTAAGCAAGAGTTAACTTAACGCCTTTCATATTTGTTTTAGGCTTTGTCAAGGCCGTTTACTTTTTTTAATTGGAGCATCGAGCTGCTCAAGCAGCTGAGCTTAAACTAAATAAACATATTTCTATCTTATATTTTAGTTAAAAAGGCTTAATTAAATTTGAGCTCAGTAGAGAAATTTGCATGCTCTCAGTTAAGTAAAAAGTTTGAGGCTCTTAATGCGGCTTGCTTTAGTTTGAGTTTTCAAGCATTTATTTTCATAAATAAATAATATTGCTAAGGAAATAATTTTAAGTAGACTGACGTCGGTTCAATCAATCTTTGCTTTTCAGCTTAATTTGCTTTTTTATTTAATTTATTAAAAAGCCTGAATTGGATTTAGTGCGATTTCCAAAAGTTAGTAATCTTAGTTTTTAGCTTCATATCCTTTGCTGTGTCGCATCTTTTTAAATATACGTCTAAAAATATACACATTCCTTGATTAATTGGGCAAATAAACCTAACTTGGCTTCAAAATTTTGACTTGATGTAAAATTTTAAAGCCATTTGTTTCATGAAAATGAAAATATGTCTATTTAATTATGCATTAGACAAGTATTGTCTAATAAAATTCAAATTTCTAGTTTTGTTGTATTTGTTTTGGTAGAAATTGAAACTTTATGCACATTTTTAATCAAAATTTCAGTTAAAACTATCATATTTGATTGCATAAAGTTTCATTAAGTATACGCATATATGCAGTACAAAATATAAGTTTATTTGAAACAGTTGATTATTTCTACTGCTTTGATTTGACGTTGCTTTTAAAAAACTTTAACGAGAGTTTTAGTTATAGACTTAAAAATTTCTGCAATAGGCTTTTATTCTGTTTAATTAGAAACTAGTGAACTCGATAAATCTTGTCCTGTCCCAGAATACGTCAATTAGCTATGAATTAACAAAATGTAATACAGTCGCGGCGGTGCCCAACAGCTTAATACCCTGTACCTTTTTTCTCGAAAAACTTTAATTTCTGCATATTCCTTTTAAGAACTTTCCAGTTGGAGTATTTTTTTTTTTTTTTGGTTCAAAACGATATTTATAAATATTCCGTAAATTTTAACCGATTTTGATGAAAATCGAAATTTACGTCGAAGAAGTTATTTAAAGTAGGTATATGGGGTAAGTTTCATGCGGATATGTTGATGGGTGTGGGAGAAAAAACGATTTTGTTTATTTTTGACGCAAACACGCATGTAACTACGACGCATGGTTCTGTTAAGTTCAGATGAAAATATTAAACGGTGCACAATGAGCCCACATGGCCAGCTTTTGGCCAAAAGCCGTCCAGATGAAAGTCAAAATTTGGACAAAATGACAATTTAATATTATTTAACACATATTTAGGTATGCTGTGGTGACAAATTTTTAAATTATAATTAGTGGTTTTTAAGTTTTTAGCCATCAAAGATGACATTTTGTTGTTTTTTGTACTTTCGCGACAATTTATGTATGTTTTTAAAAATTGACCCCCAGGAAATTTTACTATTTTTTGAATTTCTTAGCTGCCTTAACCCTCCGTTTGGCACATGTTCCGATAACTATTGGTTTGTCACATGGGTCCAGACAGACCCTTATATATTTCCATACAAATGTATGGGAATTGTCGATTTTGGACGTGCATTCACGGTCATTTATATCACGCACAGGTATAAATTTTGCACTACTTCTTTTACTTAATGCCTTTCGCATATGTTCAATTTGATCTACAGGTAAAAAAAAACAAAAAACCTAGGTAGAAAATGGTTAAAACACAGGTAACATTTTTTTGTTTTTTTATGCATTTTACGGTTTATTTTGAAGATGATTATGTATATAAATTAATAATTTTGATGAATTGACAATAGTATTCGTCTTATTCATTAAGTCGTTTTTAGGAAAAGTCAGAAAATTGCAAGATGATTGCTCATTTAGAAGTATGTTAAAAATACAATTTAAAATGAAAAGGTTCTGGCTGGACCCATATGCCAAAAGGAGGGTTAAAGTATGCTTTAATAAGCATTTTTTCAAAAGCTGTACTAAAATGTAGCATACTTACAAAGATGCAAATCCAAAAATGTTAAAATGAAAAATTTTAACGAAAAAACGTAAAAATTTAAATATAGATTTTTGAAATTTTTTTTCGGAAATTTAATTGGAATTAAATTATGTTAAAAAAATTGTTTGGTTTTTTTTGTTTTTTTTTTTCAATTTTGGTCTGGATTATCTATTACTCAAAAAAATCTGAGGAGGCTCAAACTACCCATAAAAATAGTTCAATCATTAAGGAACACGTGTGTAAAATCTCATCACTTTAAAAAAATTATTATGGAAATGACAGGGTTTTGGCCAAAATATGAAAATCTGGGCCCACAGTGCGGTGTAGCTAAAAACCGCGAAAATGGGGGAACGGGGAAAGATTTAGACATGATTCAACAAACTTCATCTTCTGAGCAAATATGCGCATAAGCTGGTAAAGTTTCGTATCTCTAGCTTTTACAGTCTGCGAGATCTAGGTGTTCATACAGACGGAGTAATATTTTACAGAATTAATATTTGCGTTTATATGATGAAAAAAGTTGCTTTACTTTGTACGTAAATATTACTTTTATATTATTTATATAATTATAAAGTAGCAGTTAATTCAAAGTTTTTTAAAGGTTTGTAGGCTGAGCAACAAAGGCCTTCAGGCGGGCAAAGAATTTTTTAGTTGTTGCAAGTGTTCGTGTTACATTTCAAACCAAAATTGCGATTTACAACCATACTCTGCGTACTCGATTACTGATCTCAAGCAATTCCCAAAGTACCAACATCAGCGCGTTAACTTGTTTAGAATCAGATATTTTCTGGCCTATGATTAAAAACACCTAGTTTCGAAAAAAAAAATGTATTTCAAAGAAATCTCATATAATTAACAATTTGAAAAATATTTGTTTAGTGTTTCATAGCGAAGTAAATATTTGCGCTAAATAATGAGCAAATAAAGTTTGCTCACCATTAATCAGCTGTTTGCCAAACAACATCTGCAGAAAATATTTGCCTTAGTTTGAAACCGTGAGCAAACACTTTTTCTCAGCAGCGATATTTGCTCAAATATTTTCTGCAACAAAGTGAGCAAATATTTGCTGTGTGCAATGCTAGCTTTATAGTCGTGCTGTTCTGACTGTAACCGAACTACTTGCTTTATTTTGATGTGATATAGATTAAATACAAACGGATGGTGACCGCAAAAAATAAAAAAAAACATTTTGTTTAAAAATTCATCAAATTAAAAGTAGCTGATGTTGCTGTTGGTTCAAGGTGCGTGGGAGAATTTACACATTTCATTGTAATCGGATTATGTTGTCATGTTAAATTAAATATTAAAACTTTTGTGGGGAAGGTGCGGAGTTGGAGTTGGTACATGTACAGATGTGTGTATGAGTAATACAAGTGTGTGTAAATGGTTAAAAGTGTTTGTGCGTATCTGCAATTGGCTCATTTAGTTCATTGCACGTTCTGGCCACAAAATTGCCATCACTTGGGGCTTTTTGTGTTTTTTTTTTTGAGTTTAAATGAAATGAAATAAAATTGCATGAAAAGTTAAGAAGTTATTTAATATGAATGAATGCAAATTTTATATAAATTCAGCACAAATAGCCAAAAGGCAGCTTTTGTTTAAGTACTGCAAATATTGTAATTTTTCATAATTAAAATTCTGCAATGTGTAAATATTGTATGCCAAATATAATTTCGAAAAAAAAGTTTTTGTGTATATTAAATAAAAGTTACAGCAAAAAAACAAAAAACATGAGAGACATTTAATTTGCGCAAAGATTTGTATTTCACCAGAAAAGAAACATATGCAAATTATTATAAGCAGCAAAAACAAGTAAATTTCTTATTAAGCGTTTTCGTTGCCATGCCGCAGCCAGTCTGAGAAATCTTGAAACTCCTTATAAAGACAACAATAATAACTTCCAGGCCTACAAAAAAACACACCAAAGCCATTTATGAAACCCGCCCAGTCGCATTTAAGCCATAAGATAAAAATAATTTCAAGTGTGGCAAGAGTGTTAGGAAGATTTTGCCAATTTCAACGGCTTTACAGTGTGTCTCCGCAAAAAGTGCCCAAAAGAAAAACTGCCATGGGCTATGTATACAGCCTAATGGATACGCCTCATTTGCTTGGAATTCTGCTTTTGAGCCGTTGCTTCTTAAGCGTAGGAGTCATCATATGACAAAATAAATTTTTTCCAGCTCAAATTGATTATGCACTCACACGTAACCACAACTTGTCTGTTGCTTTATTGATGAGCTCCAAAAATATGACTACTTTGAAGCTTATGCTGCTGCCATCAATCATCTCCTGGTCGGTCACCTGCTGACAGCCTGATATAGACATGCATGATACATATGTATGTATATCTGCAACATCTTTTGCAGCCAATTAAAGTGCTTTATAATTAGGCCTGTCTGAAAAATTGTGACTTTGATGTGGGCCACATAGCACAGCTGTGGCTGACAATCATTCCGGATACGTATGTAGTAACTGTGCTGGCTTTTAAGTCCAACAAGTGACAGTTGTGTAAAAACAGTTGCATTTTGGCTTGTAAAAATCTTCTTTGTATCATTTGCATAGCTGGAACATATTTCTGGTTCTGGGGCGTGTTGTCCCTCCTCCCACCCAATGGGCGGTCAGCACAGCAGGCAACTTGACAAATAAATGGACGCCTGCTGTTTGGAACTTGGTGCTCATACTCTTTGTGCAAAACGTCATATGTAAGGTTTTCGGGTTAGTTTGTCACAGGCTTAGCGACGTGCTCCTTAAAAAATACAAATGTAGAAGAAACTTAGCTGTTTAAGCAGATATTTTTATTTTTTTTGAATGAAGTACCTTTGCGGAGCTTAGCAAACAAATCGTCACGAAACGAAATGAGTTGTGCTGTCAGAATATTGATTAGAAAATTGGGGTGAATACCCCAATAGCGCATAAATGTCTAAAGGCAAAAATGCTCTAGTAATAACTTGAGCAACCCTAACAACGAGGCAAAAAGGTAAAAGTGCCCGAATTTGTATGAAAAGCCACAATGTGAGCAAACAGCCGTTTACGAGTGTATACTGTTTGGACTGATGCTGTAAAAAGAAGTTTTTTTGAAAAAAAAACTAATTTTTAAGAGCTTAAGTTTTTTATATTTGTGATCTCCAACTGAGCAAAATAACAAGTACAATAATATTTAAAAAAAAAATCACAATTTTTATTTTTATTGTTACTTAGAATTAATTCTTGGGAAAAAAGTAATTATAAATAAAAATAAAAATTTTGTTCTTGCTTTAGAGAACATCTACTTAAAAAAAAATATATTTTTCTAGCGTTTGTTCAGAAACAGCTTCTTAGCTTTGTAACCCACTAAATAATACCAAAATCAGCATACAAATATGGTCACCCAAGCAGATTTGCTAGATGCTTCTTTTAACATCACTTTTTTGGCAAGAACGCTTTACTGTTCGTAGTCAACGGTGTGGGTCATGCATAAATGCCCAATTTCTTTATTAGTGTAAATTGTCGTTGGACGCTTTGCCCTTTTGCCATTTTGCACTTATGCTTGAAAAAGTGAACATCCCAAATGTTGTACACTAATTTTGTAGAGAATTTTATGCTATATAATTAAATAAAATATTCGTAAAACTTTTGAAGCACTGAAAAAATGTAACCTGCCAAAAAACAACCTTTTTTTTTTGTCAACTATGACCTTGAATATCGCGGGACATGATAAGAAAATGCTTTTAACAAGCTTAAAGGTATTATCGTTCCATTTCCATGAGTTATGCTTATTGGTCACTAGACGGTACTGCTTACTACTAAGCATAACTTCCTCAATTATAGGAGTTTCCGATTTTCTATATTATTGTTTTTGGCAGTAAACTTCGCACAAAATGTGATAATTCTTATTTTTAAATAAACAGGGATCACTTTTGAATTTTACATTTAACAAAAAATTTTGGAAACTCAAACTTTTGACTTTCATTAGAAAAAAAAACGTTTAAATATATTTTTGCATCGTTAATATGCAATTGTCGATAACTCGATAAATAACACTAGTTTACAAATTTAAGGGTCATCGAGTGAACCTTCATAAAAAAGTGTTTTTTAGGGTTATTTGGGGTCGAGAAACACGAAAATGGCAACCTTTTTTTTTTCTTAAGCACCGTTTTCGAGATATTTTCGAAAAACATGTTTTTGGGCACTTATTTCAGTTATTTTTCAATATCTCGTGAACAAAATTTTTTATCGAAATAAAAGACAATTAGATCGAAAGGTATTGATTTGCTCTTTACAGTGATATATAATTATGTACAGATTAATTCAAAATTATAGAAGTTACAAGCAACCAAAGTCGAAAAAAAAGTAATTTTCGACCAATTTTCAAAATTACTAATTTTCGACTTGCTTGTTATTAACGAAAAAAAAATTTTAAAAATTATGTTAAGCTTTAAACTGAAAGAGAATTCTTTTACGAACATTTCGAGTCTAAGATCTTTAAAATCGGGTAAGAATTGTAGATGTTATGGAACCATATACGAAAGTTACAATCTTCACTCATTCACACTTTTGTATGAAAAAAAAATTTTTCACTCAAAGTTTTTCATTTGCGTTCATTTTCGTCTTCACGCATTTGTATGCAGCTGTAGACGTGTTTTTTTATTCATGGTTCCATAACATCTACAGTTCCTATCCGATTTCGAAGGTCTTCGACTCGAAATGTCCGTAAAAGAATTCTCTTTCAGATTAAGGCTTAATATATTTTTTAAATATTTTTTTTCGTTAATAAAGGGCAATCCAAAAGTTTGTAATTTTGAAAAATGGTAAAAGTTTTCGACTTTGGTTGCTTGTAACTTTTATAATTTTGACTAAATCTGTAGATAATTATATATCACTGTAAAGAGCAAATCAATACCTTTCGATCTAATCGTCTTTCATGTCGATACAAAATTTTGTACACGAAATATTGAAAAATAACTGAAATAAGTGGCCAAAACATGTTTTTCGAAAATATCTCGAAAACGGTGCTTAAGAAAAAAAAAAGGTTGCCATTTTCGTGTCTCTCGACCCCAAATTACCCTAAAAAACACTTTTTTACGAAGGTTCATTTTTCGTGTAAACTAGTGTAATCGGTACTTTGAAAAAAATGGCACCATACATAAACACTGCAGTGTGCCGCCTTCGTCCACTCTTACATTCGCTTTACATTCTAACATACAGCATAATAAAAAAGAGAGTGTGAGAGAAACCATCAACAACTAACGAGAGAGCAGTGGTACCATGATATACGCGTGTGTTTTGGCCTGATCTGGGAAAAAAGAGAATGGTCGAAAAATGTGAGTGTGTTAGTGAGCTATATCGGTATTTTACACACCATCATTTTTCAGCCGATCTCTTTTTGCCCAGCTCTCAGTCTGACCCAGGTATACTTACTTCAGGTAGCATACTTTGGCCGAAGCCGCTTAACGAAAGTTACCAATTTTTAGTTTCGTTGCGACTGCACAAGAGGTAGCTTCCCTTCACGCATATTATTTTAATATGTATGCGTTCTCTCCCTCTCGCTTTATCTTGCTCTCACTAAAATTGGTGACGACACCGGCAGCATTACTCTACCTTTAATAAGTATACTTTGATTCTGACACGCAATAAGCATTTTGCTCTCACCTTTCTCTTTCTCACTGCTCAAAAAGAGTGTCATTGTCACTCTTGAAATTCAAAAAAGTGTCTGCAGTGTGTGAGTGTAAACAAGATTATAATCATGACAATATAATGTATGGTGCTCCATACTGCTCACACTCCTATGGTTAAGAGTGCGCGTGGTGCCATACCATAAGCCTAGGAGTGCAGCTGACACTGCCATTTCTTTTGATGAGAGTATGATTATTGCCACAAAACAGACACTATTGCAGATCTCTGGTATACATGTAAAAATCATCAAAATCGAAGACATCCAATTGAAAAGTTGCCCTTATCACTTTTTATCGTACATATATAGTACATAGGTGTATCCCAAAAAGAAGGCTTGCTTTGAGAGATCTTTTTAAAAAACCTAATTAGGATTATTATAAGTTTATTAAAATTCAAGTTTGTTTATTTCTAAAAATGGGCAGTTCTTCACCACACCAAATCATTTTGTTGAAAAAAATTTCACTGTATTATTATCATTTATTTAAATGTTCTAAAACATAAAAAGGTTTGGAGGGTACCATCTTTAAACATTAATATTTATATCTTCTGTGAGTTCTAATGGTGTCAGTAAGCTAAGGATTAAGTTGCATTTCTTCAGTCAAAATCAATTTCAAAATTCTTTGTATTAGTTCTAAAGCACAAAAATAGTGTCGTCATCTGTGGACGAAGCATATGATTTCTTACGTATTTCGACGAGTCGGATGTGAATACGCTAATATGTAGAATTGGTTCAACAGTTCTTGGCTTTAATCTAACTTCAAAAAACCAAAAAAAAATTCGTTTATGTTTTTTCGCTTCATTCGAATACGAAGTCAAAAAGGTTTTAGCAAATGGGCTATCTGACTTAACATCTAAAAAATCTCGTTCTGTGGGTTTTTTTGAGGTTATTTCAATATCATGACCTGCTGAGATTTTTTTATCTCGGTTGCCTAAATAGGCAACCCAAAAACATATAAAAAACATGGTCTGGTCTCTAAAGCTGAGTATCGATTTTTTTTTTTGTCTTATAACATAACCTCAAAAAATTCCAAAAAAATTTGTACGGGTCGCTCAAGCTTGAGATTTGCTGCGCTATTTTATAAGAAAAATAAGTAAAATAAAAATATATTAACTTAGATCTTGAAAATTTCTACGCTTTAAGACTTTCTAAAAGAGTTTCTTATTTCCAGAAGTGTATGTACGTTTCGTTGTTGAAAACTTTTTGCTGTTTCATAAATAGATTTTTGCGACGCTCTATATGTATATTTTTGCTACAATTCGTTTCGACTTGCATTGGTATTTGAATTGATTTGTTGGGCTACAAATTTGGCAAACTTAATGCACATGTGTATGTGTAATTGTATCTGTGTGCAGATGAGTTAAGGATAAACTCACTTGTTGTGCTTGTTAGCTGTCAGAGAAATGTTTCTGGCAGCCTTGCATGTTTATGGGGATATTCCCATTTGCTGTTCGACTTGTCCCTAAAGCAACAGAAAAAAAAAAAAAAAATGGTAGAAAATAAAGAAAGCAACCCAAAATAGGCAAAAGTCAAAGGCTTTGGTAAGATATGATATTATAGGTTACAACATGCAAATGTCAAGAAAATTTGCTTAATTTATGCATACACGCGTTGTTTTAGATCAACCTTAATGGCAAACGCCCTTAATATATTATTTAAGTTCGTTTGGACCAAAAACTTTATTGCCAAAAAAAAAGCATGTTAAATGTCACTTTATAAGCCATGTCGATGACTGGCATGATGTATGCCCTAATATTTAAACAATTCCGAGTAAAGAAAAAAAGAAAATATGGCCAACAATGATGATCAATCAAATTTTCGTTTGACAAACAACAAAATTAAAGTGCAATTGGCCATGAACATACACAGTATACCCCTCATACATGTCGCCCCTCTACGCCCATAAATGCAATCACAATATAAAGAAAAATTACACACAACATGCAATTAAAGCAAATAACCATGGAAAAGACATGCAAACAAATGAGAAAATGAGAAAAATCACATTTTGTCAAGCCAGACAAGACGGACTTTAAGACATCATATAAATCGATAAGCCACAAGCTGCGACCTTCTACGTAAAGTCATCGACTATCGTAAATGACAGTTATGTGTGCATTAACCGTTAACACTCGTTTGTGTAGAGACAACAGTTAATTGATTTATACTCTAACAAAAGGTACTTGGTCTTGGGTTAGCAGGTTTGTCACATCTCGTAGTCTATAAAGATTTATAAGAACTTTGTGGCGTACTTAAAATAGGGTGATTTTTTATATGCATATAATTATTTAACGACATTCATTTGTTGTTTTAAAGGTTGAATGCTTTGATGTAATTTATTGAATGTGGGTGGCTGGAAGTCTTTGTTGACTTCCAAATCGTGGACTCAAAATTTTGAGACTATGTGGTAGAATTTGAGTATTTTTTTGATTGTGCGCTCATTCTACACATAGCTATGTAGATTCAATATGAAGGACAGACCGTCTTCACAGTTTTCAGATTTCTTGGCAGGCTTTAAGCATAGTCCACCGGCAATAATAATAATTAGGTTGTTACTCCATTTGCTTTAGAGCCATTGGATGTATAGTCATTTTCTGGGGCCTAAAGTTTTTTTTTCAGTTAAAAGGCATTAACGGCAAAGAGCTTATTTTACACAGTGAGGCTTAAAGAAATATATATTAACAAAAATGACACCCTATATTTTTTAGTTTTCAATAGTAGTATAATTAAAATTCAAGACAATTGTGCTTAAATTGTTCTAACAGCAGATATGAAGATCTTTGCATACATCGAAGAACTGGAAGATTCCGTAGAAGTTATCCCATTTTTTAAATCATGAATATGGTGAACATTCTTAGAGTTCTTTTCATATGAATTAGTAATCGTATACAAAAAGGTGCACTCAGAGCTAAGAAATTTAATTTAAGTCCCACGGGCTATCAGCTATTTTCTTAAGTTAACAGAGGCTGGCTTAAAGAAAAATGACACCCTATATTTTAAGTGCTCTATATTTTCAACAGTGGAATGATTAAAATGTAAAACATGTTTACTAAGCAATTTGGTTTCTTAAAAAAAAGGGAATTTCTTATTTTCAAGTAAAAAGATGGCGTAGGTTAAAGTCGGGCGCTGACGACTTTGGGATACCCTGTACCACCACATTGCAATTAAGTCCGACATATTGCTTAAGACCTCCAAATGAGATTTGATTCGGCAAATATGGCTACGATATTTTCATAAACAAACAGAAATCAGTCGAATTTTGCAGCAACAAATTTTTTTTGACCGATCGGTCCTATGATATAGTCAACTGATTTTTATCAAATTTAAATACGTCTTAATGCCAGATTTGGTAACATTATCTTCAATCGTTTTTTTGACCGATTGGTCCTATGGGAGCTATATGATATAGTCAACCGATTTTGATCAACATTGGTACAGTGCTTGGGTACTCTAAAAAACTTCCGACTTCCAAATTTGGTTATGATATGTTCATTTTTTAACCAATATTTTTTCTTAAAAATATTAAATTTTCTTATTTTTCAAAATCAAAAAAAAAGTGAAATTTTTTTTATTTTTTTAGTAAAATAAAAAACATGAAATTTTATTACTTTTGAAAAGAACGCTTTATATATTTTAAGCATCATCGTTATATGTTATGATTCAAATGGACTTTCTGACAAAATTAAAAAAGATAAAAAGAATATAAAACGAAATTTTTTTTTTAAATAAAACAAAAATTAAAAAAAAAATTTTTTAATTAATTTATTTTTTTTTAAAAGAATGAGAAAAATTATGTTTTTTTTAATGTTTAATAGAATAATAATCTCTAATGCTTAATTAAAAAATTAACATGGTTCAACCAGATGATGATTACGATGTTATTTTAATAAAAATGTATAAGTTTACCCCTTAAACAAAAAATTAAGAAAAAATAAAATAAAATTTAAATTTTTAATTTTTTTCGTGATTTACATTCACATTAATATCGAGATTAAAAAATATAATAATAAATCCATCATCTGTGTACTAGAAACCTTTTTTGAAGAAATCAAAAAACAGCAGAAGAAACTCGAAAGTTCACTCTGACGCTGAAGATGCGTTAAATTGGGAAGGCTATAATAAAAATTAAGTACTACTAAAAGAAGAGAAAGCTGAAGGATGTCAATAAAAAGGTTATGGAAATTTGAAAATACGTTTTTGACTGCATCGGATCATGATGGCATGATGAAGCCCATGTCTAGAATTGGAACCAAAATTCGTCGCTAAATGAAGACGAAGAGACGGGATAAGAAGAATCAGGCAGAAGCTATGGAGCTCGGATGTTGGATTATTGGGGCAAGCAACAGGGTTGTAGTAGAATATTCACCTGATTCGAGAAGTGAGTTAAAAAAAATATTTTCTATTAAGGAGATCTTTAGATTAGGATACAAAGTACAGTCGGCTTCGGGCGTTTTGCCAACAAAGTTTTCCGTACCATAAATTTATAATAAGAATGTTGATAGCGGATACAGTTAAGTACTAATAACTATATCTGTTTTTGTATCTGCACTTTTTACTTATTCCACATTAATATCTAACAATTGGGTTTTACATAAGTAAGCTCTGTAGCTGGAATTTCCTGAACTTTTTTCTTAAGTCTAAAAATTGCGATTGTTGAATTATACCTAGTCCTTGGAAAACTCTTTTAATGTTTATTTACCCAATTACATTTTAAGGAAGCAATAAATCATAAATTAAAATTTTTGTTAAATATGTATTACAAAAATCATAAAAATGAGGTAGTTTGTAAAACGAGTTTGTTTTGAAAGCCTGTATTTTGTTGTTATTGCAAGCTTATCAATTTAACGATGCAATTTGTTCAGGCAACTTTTACAAGTTGAATCAAAATGGAAGCACTCTTTGAAAACTATTACTATGTTCGATAGTTTGATGGAAGCGTATTTTAACTTCACCTCTTGGAATTTAGTTTTTCTTTATTTTTTTGTATTTTTCGTTGCATACGAGTTTGAAAGGCCGCAAGCAACTTTCATAGAGTTTGTTTAAAAAATTTCAATTGTTTTTGTCATAATGGCAAAGTGCAATGCTCATAATTAGCATTGTCTTGTAATATATCTTAAATGCATTTTTTTTTTTTAAATTTGTCTTATGCATATGCAGCTAATGGCCACAATGCCAATGTGACTGACTCACAATTGGCCATCTATGCAAATTGATTTGAATGCCAATGGTTGGGTTGAAAATAAAAAAAAAAGTTAACTTATTGCGGCAATTTGTAAGTTATAGCAATAGTTGTGTGGCGCCCCTTGTTGTTGCGGCTATTGCAATTATGCTGGACCGCAAGTTTTAATTGTATGGGTAGACACACAAAATGTGGCTGCACATATCGTATATATATATATATATATATATATATATATATATATATATATATATATGTGTGTGTGTGCATAATTACAATGATGGCTTTGTGAAAGGATTTTGCAGTTATGAGCTTCAAAATTGCGGAACTTGTGCGAAAAGATTCAAAAAGACATTTTAAAGATACGAAAACAAGTAACACATTGCACGCCATTGGCCTTTCAAGTAAACAGGAAGTAAAGGCAGCTAGACACAAATACACGCATACATGCACGCACACATCTGCACACGTACGTGTATAAGAGCGTGTTATGTGCGAGTGTGTGTGTGTTAATTACATGGCTACGCATCTAAAACGCGTTTACGCTTGTCTGTTTTTATACCCTTTTGCTTATGTAGTAAAGGGGTATATTAAGTTTAATAGAACGTATGTCACAAAGAGAAGAAATATATTGGGTCGTTCACTAAGTAATTTCCTTTTTTTTTAGTGCAATTTAAACACGATTTTTTTTAATTGTGTAAAACATTTTATGAAATTATATATTCTCCATTTTAATCCAATACCTTTTGCCAGTGGTTTTTGACGTCCTGATTTGAGGTGAAGGTTCTCCTATCCAAAAAATTTTGCAGAGACCGGAACAAGTAATAGTCCGAAGCTGCCAAGCCTGGAGAATATGGTGGTGTGGCAGCACATCCCATTCAAGCTGCAAAAGCTTTTGGCGAGTCATCAAACTTGTATGAGGTATCGCATTATCCTAGTGGAACACTACACCTTTTCTATTGATCAATTCTGGCCTCTTCTGTTTGAGTGCATCACTCAATTCGTCCAGCTGATCACAATACACTTCAGAATTAATCGTGGTATTGTCGGGCAAAAGCTCAAAATAAACGATCCCTTTGAAATCCCACCAAACAGACAAGATAACCTTTTTTTTGGTGAATATCGGCCTTCGAAGTGGTTTGAGCTGGTTCATCCTTTTTAGACCATGATCTCTTGCGCTTTACATTCTTGTAAACAACCCACTATTCGTCGCCAGTAACAATGCGCTTCAAAATTGGATCACTTCTTTGACGTTTGATAAGCAAATCACAGTCGTTAATGCGACGAAGCAAATTTCGTTCTGTAAGAACATGAGGAACCCATATGTCAAGCTTCGAAATTAATCCTAGACGTTTTATGTGCTTGTGAACGGTCGCGTTAGACAAATTTAATCTTTCAGCAATCTCTCGAGTTGTTATTCGACGATTTGCATCGACCAACGACCTTATTTTATCCACATCGGCTTCAAGAGGCCTTCCAGGACGTGCTTTATCCTCAAGATCGAAATTGCCGGAACGAAATTTTGCAAACCAATTTGGCATTGGCGTTCGGTCAACACATCTTCTCCGTACACATAACATAATTTTCGCCTTGCATGAACTGCATTTTTACATTTTGATAGTAAAACAGTAAAATATGCCGAAAATGCTGTTTTCGATCTTCTATCTTCGATAGGGCACCCAACAAAAACTATTCCAAGAATTGTAACAAAATTTTTTACAAAAAAGCCTTACTATATCAGCTGGTCAAATATATAAAGGTAAAGCGGTTAAGTGTGAAGTTGGCTGCGAAAAAATTCAATAAGATCAGCTGTTGTCATCAAACGAAATTACTTAGTGAACGACCCAATATGTAACATAGAGAAGCAGACGCTGGAGACCACCGAAAGTTGCCTACAATATCGTCAGGGACAAAGGAAATAAATATAGACATGAACGTGCGTCCTTTTGTCCGTCTATATGAACACCTGGATTCAGGAGACTATAAACGTTAGGATAATACAACTTGACCCTTTTATTTTCCAATAATAAGAAAACAGAATTAATTTGTATGGGCAAAATGTTGAAAATAACAAAATCTTTTGATTAACCCCAAATTTCATTATAATCGAACCAGAATTATCGGAAATAATCGCAATATTGTATTTTAGAGGCGAGAGTTTGTATCGCCTCAGTCGACTCAATCAACTTTTTTGCGACAAAGACTTTAGATCCATGGGCTATTCCATGAAACTTTGCCGAAGAAGCTAGTGCTCTAAAATGAATTTCGAATTTTAACGAAATGTGACGAAAATCGACGATTATTGGACTTTCTTATAATGCAATCTCAAATTTTCAGTTGATTCAAATTTTCAGTGTTGAAAATAAGTAGAGGAGTGAGTTTGGGGGCATACTCATTGACGACGTACATAAATTTCATTCAATAAAAAAATCTATTCAATAATTTTTTTTCGTTCTATTTTAAAGTTGAACAACTTGGGTCACGGGTATGCCAGATTTTTGCAATGTATGTTACTGACAGAAGGTATGTAGATACCAAAATACTTATCATAATAAACAACACCGACCTGGTCCCACCAAATGCACAGCTTAACCTTCGCAGCGTGAATCTTCGGCCGAGCTAGTGGCGTGGAAGCATGACCGGGTTGTCCCCAAGATTTTTTCCTCTTTGGGTTGCTGTAATGAATCCATTTTTCATCACCCGTCACGATGCGATGAAGAAAACTCTTCCTTCTTTGTCGCTGGAGCAGTTGTTCACAGGCGAAAAAACGACGCTCAACGTCCCTTGGTTTCAAATCATAAGGAACCCAAGTTCCTTGCTTTTGAATCATTCCCAACGTATGCAATCGCTTGGAAATGGCTTGGCGGGTAACTCCTAATGCTGAAGCAAGCTGTTCTTGCGTTTGGCACGAATCCTCATCGAGCAATGCCTCCAATTCAGCGTCTTCGAAGGTTTTGGGTCTTCCTTTACGTGGACGGTCGTCAACATCAAAATCACCGTCTTTGAAGCGACGGAACCAATCACGGCACGTTGTTTCGCTTGGAGCAGCATCTCCGTACACTTTTTGGAGCTCTCGATGCGCTTCAGCTGCCGTTTTTTTCGAACAGAACAAGAAAATCAACACTTCCCGCAAATGATGATTTTTTGGCACAAAGCTAGACATTTTCACACAACCACAAGTAAATAATGTAAAAAGAAATGCACTAATGTGCCATAGCAGTTTGCTAACCATATGCCTAAGCTTCGTTTATGAAGTTTTGGGTATGTCAAAATCGACCAGAACTTTCTGCTAAAGCCATCTATTGACAAACAGCGAGAACTTAGTTGCGCACCTAATATATTTTTTTATTAGTACATATTAAATTGAAAAAAAAAATTATGATCGGTACCTTCTTTTACAATTTTCTTTCAACAATAAATAAGTCAAGGCCGCCAATGTTGGCATGTAGCCTAATAAACATACAAACGTTGACATTTTCACAAAACGTCTCAATATTCCTCAAACTTCATATACCATATTGATACAAAATTTGTTGTGAATAATATTTTTATTTTTTTGTAAGTGAGTATGGGGTTGTCGGACACCCTGACTGATTCAGAAGCGTCCAAGACACTGAAGACCTGCATGTTAATATACGCTCGGCGTGCATTATCCTTCGTTATATGTTGCTCTAACCCAAACCAAAAACAAAACCCATACAAAAAAAAATTCGATATGATGTAATGTCTCAGCCAACGTATTCGGCTGACTTGGCTTACTCTGATTTAAATTTAATTCGATATTATTTATAAGAATATTCCATGTATTTCGAAAAATTCACTTTCGTTACTTTACAAAAAAGAACACCCACTTTTTTTGGCAATCCCATAGATACCAAATCGATTATTATTAATCGTCTGACTTTATCATTGCTTACGCTAGAGCAGTTAAAGTTTGTTGAATTAAGTAAACATCTGCTTCTCTTAGTCAAAAAAACTCGTGTTTGCCCAACAACAGAGTTTTGAGCAAATATTTGCTCTGTATATATTTGGCCAAACATTTTGTTTGCTCATACACGAAAAGGCATGAGCGAATAGCCAATATTTGAAGATTAGCTTGAAATTTTTGGTTTGTCGTATATTGAATAAAACGCGAAAGCTCGATTTCGAACTTGTATTATGTAAATGTATAAAAAAGAACAAAAAACAGCCTCCGATGGCTTTACAAATCAATCAAAATATTTTAAACTTAAAGTTAGAACTTTTAATGGTTTGTAGTAGTGCTGAAAGTAACATCGATGTTACATCGATGCATCGACAGTTTTTATTTTTTTCCGATTGTCGATATTTTTATTTCGATTTCGATTATCGACCAAACTAAGGCAAAAGACAAACTATAAGCGAGGTGATTATTTTGCGGCAGAAATATTTTTAATTTTTGGACTTGGGATTCAACTGCTCAAAATCCATAAGGAATGCCTTTGTCACCTGTTAAGTTTACACCACATTTTTTTTGTGGCCTGTATTATCTTTTGTTTTCGTTGTATAACCTTTTGGATTGTTATTTATTATTTCTTTGCTTATTTTTCTATGAAATGAAATTAATTTTGAAATGTACATATATTATGAAATATAGTTATAGTTATATATAGTTATCTCTTGGTTTGTTTGTTAATTCTATTTTAATTTTTCAAAATACTTATATAACCAAAACAACAGATGAGTCTGAATTAATTTAAGCATTAAAAAAATGGCCGCCACATGTACTTCGATGTATCGAAGTTAAAAAATATCGAAAACATCGATGTTCTCCAGCACTAGTTTGTAGCCAGAGCAACATATGTCTTTAGACTGGGTGGAACAGTAACACATGGTGACCTCGAGAAACATTTCGAGTAAAGGGTATGCCAAAGTTGGACACGTCTGCCTCTAGCTAAAAAATTTTTTTTTATAATACTTTTACCATTTTTTTTTTTTGATATATTTTGTCGCACTGTGGCACATGTTACACTTAAGTGTATGTGTGAGTGTGGGTCTTTGGCCGTATCTGTGTGAACGTCTTTCATACGCAATTAGTTTAATGACAACACACCTTATTTATAAAGTAATTAAAAACTTTTCAAACATTCAACACATTTTCTTGTACTTCATGTTAGAAGCATAAATCATTTTATTAAGCTGACTTTAAAAGTAACTTTTTGGTTTCTTCTGTAATTTAGATAAATTATATGACTTGAATACTGAACTTAAACTTGAGCATTATTTTATTGAACTCTTGTCAAAATTTTGCAAAATTTATCTAGAAAATTGTATGCACGTATATGAGTAAAGAAATATTTATACAGTTTATAAAGGAAAATTAAGCAAAGGAATATTTTTTTATTGAAATTGGTTTGCAACTACAATAGTTCGAGTAGAAATAGATACGATGTAAATAGTGCTGGAGAAAACATCGATGATCGAAGTTTAAAATCTCTATAAATCGATGTTGGCCAACAGAGATGTTTCTCGAGCACTACTAAACACCCATTTGATGCGTACAGAAGTGCTGGAGAAATATCTCTGTTGGCCAACATCGATATATAGAGGTTTTAAACTTCGATCATCGATGTTTTCTCCAGCACTAGATGTAAAGTATATAAAAGGCCAAGGCCAACTTTTGATATTTATAATATGGTTGGGTACATCGTTGTATCTATCAATCTATTTTAAGGATACATGTTAAAGCTAAATGTTTATTTATACTATGCTTGCTTCTATGGTGCAAGATTGTAAGGGTAAAGAGATAAATAGAAAATGTGTGGGAAGAACGTTTTATCCAATTGTTACCTCACGAAATTTAAGATAGAGTATACAATTTTTTTTTTTTAAATTATTTATTTGCCTGTTGAATTAAATCCTTATTATAAGTAAGGAAAACTGCCAAAATATAAAAAAAAACAGGAAAAAAATTTGAATTCTAAAAATAGAATAGGAAGAATTAAATGTTCCAGCTATGCGCGATCTTAGCTAGGATTATTCTCTCTATTCTAAAATATTATATACAACTTAGAAGAAAAAACTTTTTATATCTAAGACTTGGTTTTGAAAGAGCACCAATCTTAAATATTTATTTCTATTCATTTCGAGAATTAACTAAAGTATTAATTCAAGAAAGTTGATGACTCCTTAAGTTATAAATTTTTGTTTTTGACACAGTTAAAATGTCTAAGATCTCCGTTGCAAGAGGAAAGGAAAATTTTTTTAAATTTAAAAAAAAATTATTTATAGCTTTGAAAAAAAATTTAATATTTAAGAGAACAAAAAGTAGTTTGTTATCGAATAAAATGAAAATTAAAGTAAAAAGTCGCTTTATTGGGATAAAAGCAAGATGAAATTGCAGGATAATGACAAAAAAAAATTCTTCTGTAAATCTTAAAAATCACAAAAATCGTAAGACCTTAAATCAAATAATGATAATAACGACATATAAATTGCACTACAATACCATATTAATATTAATTTTATTGTCAATTAGATTTGAACGTTTTTTCACGTAATAGAAGACGATTTGATGTGTTTTTGAATTTTTTTTTTAGTGCGCTGCATTGCTTATAAGCAATATTGGTTCATTATTATTTGCTGATATCTAAATACAAAATCTTAAATCAGTTTAAGATAACCTTTAACCTTCGAACCTTCGATAAATAAAACGCCTAATATATATTTTTGATACCCTTTGATTTGATACCCAATACAGCATCTTCAAAAAAGTTGTTTTTGTGTTTTTGTATTTAATGACTTTATGTGCCGTAGAGGGTGCATGTTAATCTGACCTTATATAACCTATAACAAGCGGACTATCAAGACGCCTTCATCGATACCTCATATGTCAAATTATGTTTAGCGGTCTAGAAGTTATGAGGGAACAGACGAACATATATAAAGCTTAAAATCGTAAGTTTTTTTTGTTTTTGTTGTTCATGACTTTATGTGCCGTAGAGGGTGCAATATTAATGTAGCCTATAATCAGCGGACTATCAAGACGCCTTCAACGATATCTCATATGCCAAATTATGTTCAGCGGTCTAGAAGTTATGAGGGAACAGACGAACATATATAGAGCTTAAAATCGTAACCCTGCTAAAATATCCGCGCCAAGATACGTGCAAGCGTTTTGAAAAGAATATTCCACGTTTTGTTGTTTAGTTTCATAAGTGTTTATGTACTTTAGCTTATGTATTTGTAGTAGTAAATGAGACTGTTTACAGAGAAGTAGCCACCAATTTAAATTTGCAAAAAAAAAAAATTCAAAAATAATATTATTTCCTGCTTTTCGTGCGTTCAGGAGCATTAAAGAAAACAAGCGTTAAAAAAAATTGTTTCTTAAAACTTTGCTATGGCTACAGGATGATAAATTAAAAAAAAAAACACCCTTTTCCCAACAGCTTATTTCGATTTTGTTCTTAGCCTTGTTAAGTATATGTACAAGTGTATATCTACTTCCGAAACAGCAGTAACCAAAGCATAACATTATATAGGTATATAATATATTTGCCACTACATAGATACAACTACAAAAAACAAACCACACACAATCAACGCGCAATAAATCACAAACTGTAAACGAGAGACCGAGAGAGTGTAAAAGAGAGTGAGAGTTAGAGAGCGAAATTTATCTGTGCCACTTAGGAGGTGCGTGAATATTATTTTGCGCTTGGGTACTCTTATGCACTACTGCCTAGTAACCCACTTAGAAGGGACTCCAGGGCGCCCCAATTCCCACACTATTCCAACTTGTTGATTAATTTCTCGCCGTATGACAAATTTTTTTTTTTTTTGCGCTATCCAAATGATTCGTAGTACACTGTCGCATCCGCTCAAGGCTCGTTCGTTTAATGAGGCGTATACGTAATCAGTTTGAAATGTTTGGGGAATAAAATGCATAAGTTAAGGTCCAAAAGCAAATAACAAGAATAAAGCAGACATGAAAAATGAGCAGAGCAGCAAAAGGATACAAGGACAACGTTTTATTTATTTTAAAGGCAACAGTTTGGCCATTTTACTTGCAGGCTGAAAAATAAAAGCAACTTTTTTTCAACTTTTGCAGCTTACTTTGCGTGTCTCTGGCAAAGGGAATAAAACTATCTTCCAATTACGGGAATACGTTTTATTAATTTAAGCTGCTTATAAGAAAAAAGTATCTTTTTGTTTTACTTGCTTTAAGCATTAAAGTAAAAGTTTGCTCAATGCTATCAGTGTCGGTGCTTGTTAAAGCGTAAAAGAGTTTTACAAAACCTTGATGCATTAATGTTGGACTATGACTTGTGAATTTATTAAGGAATTAATTCAATTGAATTTTTTTTAAATTTTGTTGTGAATACAATAAAAAAGTTCGGACAATGTACCCATTAAAGCTATAGTCGCCTTTAGAGAACTTCGGGATCGGGGAAACGGGGCTTTACCATTCTTAATCTGTTTTTAACTATAGAAAAGGAAAGTCGATTAGTAAATCGGCAGAAAAAATATATTTAAGGCGTATACGCAGAATGAAAAATTTCGCACGAAATGACAAAGATACATATAAAAAAAAATGGGATTTCGACAATTAAAAATATTTTCTTGAATATGCTATACATACATAAATTAAAGAGCATCTAAAATTTTCATCTTCACATCACTTTACCTTCTGTTATAATATTGTGATGTTTTTGAAAAACATTTGAAAATATTAAAAAAAAAAAAAATGTTCAATGAACAAAATTTGAAGTTGAAACGAGTCTGTCGTCAAGCTCATAGAACACTCAAAGAGAGTGCCACAGCATCGAGTGTTCTCTGCAGAGTCGGCCATGTTTGTTGAAGACGCCATTTAGTGCATCTCTAGCGCGCGCCATTTTGTGCTGCATGCATACAGCAGCTGTGTGTGTGTGTGCGTGCACTTGTTTATTTTTCACTTCCGCCTTGGCAATGGTCAAACATTGGCTTTTAGTCTGATTAAAAGCCAATGCAAAGCGAGCGCTTTAGAATTCGAAAAGACACCACATATAATTGTAATTAAAAGTGAATTTTATTTAAATTATAAAACATTTTGTTGTTGCTTAAGCTTTAAATAATTAGCTAAGTAACTGTAAATTCATAAATTTAAGCACAATTTTTTTTTTTCGTATTTTTCATTTTGATATTTTATAAAAGACCCGCTACGCATGCCTTGAGCTTAACGCTAAACGTCTTCGACTTTATTATAAGCGCAGCAAAATGGAAAAATAAACGTGGTCTGCTTTTGTGCACAGTTTTGGGTTTGTATCCTTGTATATTATACGTTTTACCCTTGCGAGGCCATTGTCTAGGCGAAAAAGGGTTTTCTCACTACATTTCGTGCGTCTTGGCACACTTAAGTGCGAATTTTTGCAAGTTCTTTGTTGTTTTTCGTGTAGTAGAGAAAAACGCGCAAAAAAAACAGGAAAACCCCGGATAAAGCAGGCTGAGGACTTTCGTTACGTTTTTTAAACTTTTTTATGCAAGACTGGCTGAACAAGGGTTGCATATTTCCTTTTTATTTATTTTTTCTAGTGTGTGCTTTGTTTGGCTCAAAGCTGGCGCTGCTTACATGCTGCGTGCTACACGTCGTATACGTAATCACGGCTACATATATTTCTGCTTTGCTATTAGTTCCCTTTTTTGCTAAGCTGTTTTTTTTCATTTTCTTTGCTGCTGATAAGCATATTCAAGGCACATACAGGAAACGTTATGTTGCGGCTTGGTCTCTTTGGCGATCAGTCTACCATATACATATGAAAATTATATCCATATGAATATAAAGGAAATCTATTTCATGTATATAAACCACTACAAGCTAGACTCAACACGCATATCTGATTATTATTGATTTTCAATTAGCATAAATGTTTTGGACAAACAAATTCATTTCTTACATTATATATTTAGTTTGCTTTTGTATTGTTGCTAATGATTATTGTTGAGCTATGGGATTTAGCCGTAGAAGCTTACAATTGAGCGCATTAAGTGTGTTTTGAGTGCGGACGATGTGTAAGAAAAACTGCACATTATATCGGATTATGTACGGAGCAGTATTAAGGAAACTTCGAAACACGAAATACATTAATTTGGAATTGAACAAAATAGAAGAGAAAATTAATGATAGAAGTTACGTCTAATAAGCTAAGTGAATCCAAATCTAGTAAGGTGCTTAAAAATTTCTTAAATAATTGTGACTAAATAAACAGATAAATTTGAAAAAAAAAACAACAAAATTTAGTTAGTTAGTTCTAATCAAGAAACATTGTGCTAGTTTAAATATTTCTAAAAAAGAAAATTGAGCGCTAACAATCGAAAAACATATATAAAAGGTGATTTTTTGCAACTTTCTTTTCGGCAACACTGTTTTTGTCAGCTCAGCTGTTTTTGTGTCTTGTGTTACTGTCAAACATGTTCAGTTTGGTCTATAACTTAACCATGAATCGACTTACAAACGAACAATGCTTGCAGGTTATTGAATTTTTTTATCAAAATTCATGCTCGGTTAAGAAAGTGCATCGTGCACTCCTTTCATTTTATGGTCAGTTTGGGCGACCTTCTGAGGCGGCTATTCGGATTGTTGTGACTAAATTTCGCACCAAATTTACATAGTTGGACATTAAACATCCAACACGCATGCGGAGAGCGCGGACAGTGGAAAATAACGCAGCTATATCCTCCAGTGTTGTTGATGATCGTTAATTATCGATTCGGCGCCGTTCGCAGCAATTTGGCCTCTGTTACTCTATTGCAAAAATTGTGTTCAGCGACGAAGCTCATTTCTGGTTGAATGGATACGCGAACGAGCTAAATTGCCGTATTTGGTGTGAAGAGCAGTCAGAAGCATTGTAAGAACTGCCAATGCAACCCCAAAAAGTCACTGTTTGGTGTGGATTATGGGCCGGTGGCAATATTGGACCGTACTTTTTTAAAGACGACGAAGGCAGGAACATTACTGTGAATGGCGAGCGCTACCGTGCGATGATTACAAACTTTTTTTTGACCAAAATGGAAGAGCTGGACTTGGCTGACATGTGGCATCAACAAGACGGTGCCACATGCCACACAGCACGCGAAACAATGGCCCAATTGAGACGCGAGTTCGGTGAACACTTTATTTCACGTTTGGGGCCGGTACATTGGCCGCCTAGATTTAGACTAATTTTTGTGGTGCTATGTTAAGGCTCATGTCTATAACAACAAGTCCGGTTGAAGCACTGGCCAATATTGAAGAATTTATTCGTGAGATACCAGCCGATATGTTGGAGAGAGTATGCCAAAATTGTACTCAGCGTATGAACCATTTAAGGCGCAGCCGCGGTCAACATTTACATGAAATCATCTTTAAACATTAAATTATATAGATCGGTCTATCGACTCAGATTTCATACATTTTTCTGAATATTATGTTTGTTTTTTTTTTTTTAAATAAAATCCGAAAGCTCTTAAAAAATCACCTTTTATATATCAAATATTTTGGAACAGAAACTGGTCTTTCTGTTGCGCAGCGATTTTTTCTACCAGCCATATGTTATGTCGTAATAATACGTTTGCACAGCTATTGCTGCTGCTGGCGCCATCTAGTGAACTTTGGTGGCGCCATCTTACGGAAAGCATCGGTTTAATCACAAAACAACACTGTGTTGTTTTTTTTTTTACCCGTTTGGACATGACTTTTTTGTTATATTACGATTTTTCTCTACAATTACGATTTTCTTTGCTGTATATAGGCCTTAAGTTATAAGATTCAAATTCAACTGCAAAATAGTAGTTGTGTACAACATAATTATAAGGACCGTGCTCAATTTTTACCAGCACTTGTTAAAATTTTATGATATCTCTCTCTCCGTTGAAACCATCTAGTTTTAAAGTCCGCTGGCAGCGCTTAAACAATACACCATACAAGTTGAAGCTGCATTTTTACATGGCACATTCCACAGATGCAATCGTAAAATTGCAACAAAAACTGCACAAAAGCATTAAGCTTTCCATTAAAAAGTGCATAAGATACAAATTCGCAAATATCTTGAAGCGAAAAAGAGAAGTGGCTGCTCATAAATAAAGTTACAAATAAACTGCACAAAGATATGCGCGTATAGATGCTATCCACAAGGCCTGTATGTATGTGGCATGCAACAAATGAAACTGGTTTTCAATAATAATAAGCAGCTTTATGCAGCCGCACTTGTCGTCTTGCGGCATTAAAGGAAGATAGTCGGCAATAAAGTTTTGCTTAGAGAGAGGGGGAGGGAAATCGATTGCATGTGCTTGCACCACTTGCACTTTCGGCTGCCAACATAAAGCCAGACGTAGAGCAAGACCAAGTTGCAGGCTAGGCCAAGTTAAATCAAATCCACTTAAGGCTAGCCAAACTTGGCGACTAGTCAGGTAAGTTTACGAGCGCGCTGAGTGCCACACCATGTAGCAATGTGGCCACTAGGGAAGCCAATGACCAAATGAAAAACAAGTTTCACCTTTTTCATAATAATATCGCGTAAAAGAAATCCAATTTGATGCGCATTGATTGCTTGCAACTTTTCTAGCATTTTACAGTCAAATTACAAAACGTGGCGTTTTCTGAAGGTCGAATTGTCGAATATTGTTCAACTGTTGCCTTCTGTTCATTGGCCATGATTTCATTTTTGCGCATTTCAATTATTTCATTATTATACGTTGCGGCTACTTAGTTCATGTTGAACTTGTTTTCAATTAGCAACAAATTTGTTTAGCTCAGTCAATTGAAAAAAATATTGAGCACGCTTTGTGTACATAAGTCAACTGGGGGCTTAATTAGCTGTTAAAATTGTATAATTTTTGGTTTTCAGCTTCATTTGCTTTGCTTACAGTTGGTAAATATGTTTTATGGTTTATTCAATTTGCAGCTAGTATACACAATTGGTTGCACAAACTGTTGCATCAAGTATACGTAACTTTTGTTAATATAAGTAGAGCGACACCTTCAAAAACTTGACCATGAAAATTTTTATATTATGATGTCTGATTAACGTTTGCACTATGTTAAAGCGAAATACCGAAAAATGCAATTTCCAAATTTCCATCAACTGTCAACTTGTCCCCCCACTGACATTTAATCAATGAGTTGCGTACTCGTGCATCTGTATTATAAACTGAAGTTGAAAGCAAGCTTTAGTTCGTAGTGCCACTAAAAATGGGTAACACAAAACTTTTGACGAGTGACATTTCTGGGAGTGGTAGACATGGTCAGGTTGGATATAATGCAGCTGTTGCCTTTCAGTGCTCAAATGACCGCAACATAACCCAACTTTCCAACCTCCCACACACACACACACACACACACAGACATTCAAGTTTAACCGCAGTGCCGCACAGTGGAACATTTTTGATAAACATCTGGTAAAAAAAAATTCCAAAATCAGAAATCAAAACTGTAAGTGAAATTTTACTCTTTTAACTCAGTTACCATGAGTTTTTTCTTTAAATGATTAGTTTTTCGGAGCAACTTCTCGATAAACAAAATTTTCTGTGGTGATGTTTTGAACTTGATTTGACATTAACTTGAGGGGTTCTTAAGCGCGTCATTCTTATTTCTATTCACAATATACAATCCAACAGAATTTCAATTCTTTTTTTTTTGTACATATTGCATAAGCTGGAGACAAAAAAGTCTCTAGCCGTTTCTATTCAATTTAAACAATTACTTCAAGATTTGCTAGACCATGCCCACTGTGCAGCAGTGATAACCTCAATCCGGCCTTGACAATACCATGATACCAACTTAAATTTATCCATGTGTTGTGGTTACTTTTCACAAGTTCCTAAAATTAGTTTAGATTCACAGTAGTAACCTCCTCATTTCAATGCAACTGAAATTTGGGACTATTCATTTTTAAATTTTGGCTTAAAGTTTTAAAGTTATTTGATTACCACGGCAATGCTTCACCTTATATAAATTAGTGCGCAACTTTTCGTTAGCCCCCCAAAAAACTACGTGACGCTGTCAAATTCTGCCTTAGTTTCATTTTGCATAATTGAAACTTTTTCAGGAGCATTTTTTTTATTTCTATATCTAGTATAGAACATGTAAATGTTAGCTATAGAAATTAGCTTTTAATGGTTGCCAGAGTGAAAAGTTGTGCGATCCTAAGCAAAGTAAATAACTTACATCAACTTTTTATATACATAAATATGCTAAATTATGCGGTTAGTCAGTTAAAGTTAAGCCAAAAAGCGTTGCTATTCAATATGCAACTAGATATTTGGTTATACATATATATTACACCTATTTCAAGCAATTTTTCATTTTAGCCTTTTTGAAGCACATAAAGCAAAGTGCAGAAAGCCAAAGCTAAATAAACGGCAAATGCTTTAGCCAAAACAGACTAAGTGAAAATGGCTGGCAGCCACAAAAGCCAACTTGGCCAAAACTCAGAGCATAAAACAGTCTATATGTATGTTTAGTAGCAGGAGCAGTGTGCGTGTATGTGGTTGTGTGCATATAATAGCCAGGGCTTGTACAAATTGAACGACAGAAATCCACTGCACAAAAAATTTCTATTCTTTCTTTTTTCCACCCTTTTCCATTTTTGTTGTTTTTTTTTGGATACACTGCATTAAATGGTATAAGAGTATGAGAAATGTGTGGCTTGGAAAAGCCATGAATACCGGAGAATTCGCTGCAAATAAAATTGGATAAAATTCCCTAATCTAAATTAACGAAGTGATGAAGTCAGCTTAGTTTGAATTTTAATCTATTTTGTTTAATCTGTACTTTTAAAAATTTTAAAGTCAAGTCAACAATACAGGTATTAGAGGAGGGCAGTTTGACAAGTTGGTGACTTGTTGTGAACGCAGCACTGATACATACTAACAAGAACCATCAGCTTATAGACCGAAAGCAGTCAAGCTCGTGAATATTGTAGAAATTCTAAAAAAGTGCCAAATTGTAGAATAAAATGATTACAACACATTTTACATAAATACATACTATATTTGGATAGAAAAATATTTCCGCGCGATTCATGACACGCGACCATAATCGCTACCGTAGTAACCATAACTGGTCCACGAATTTTTGATCCATTTATTCTAGATCAAAAGTGGGGAATGACTGGACGCTTAGAAATTAGGGTCTAAAGAAGGACTGATCACTAAAAATTTACCATTTGTGGGCTTTGAAACAACCCATTACTTGCAAGCAATAAAAAAACTAGGGTATCATCATGCGATCCGGATCAAGAACGAAGAATATTGCGCTTATACTCCTTCAGGATAAATAATGTAAATGTAATTTAAAATTTAAAACGAAAAATTTATTTATTAAGAATTATGTACAAAATATTTTAAAAAATTGTAAGCAAAACAAAAAAAATTTTAATTTATTCATTAAGAATATTAAAAATTTTATACAAAAAAAAATAATAAAATTTAAAATTTATTTTTAACAAAAAAACAACTACAATTTATACATTTGTACAATTTATACATGGATTATAAAATAATACTAAATAATTTATTAAATAATAACATTTTTTAATGTAAATTTAAACAACCTATGTATTTGCGAAAAATAATATTTTCTGTTATTATACATATAAAGTTAAAATTAAAATATTTTTTTAGTACAATTTTTAATGACTAATAAAATAAAAATAATAAATCTATATATATAATAATATAAAACTATATAATTTGTCATAAATACAAAGGTTGTCTTAATTCAGATACAAAAAAATTATTTAATTAATTTATTATACACAAAACTAATAAATTATATATTATATTACACAAAAATAAAAACTAAAAAAAAAGAAAAATATGTCTCGACTAAGCTGACGACTCGGAACAACTTATAAATTTTGATTTTTAGCAACTTGACTACCCTTGCATATGTTTTCAATAGAAATGTTTGAAGTTTACTTGATAATCTCACCCATACGCACACAGAATACCTCACTTCGTTACGTGACGATTTTTCTAGTATTTTGCTCTAAGCTTTATAAAAGAATTGCGTTCTGATAATTGAACAAATGCTGGACTAAATGCATCGAGCTTAAGAAAGACTTCTTATGTTGAGATATAAAAGTGTTTTTTTTTTTAAAGACTCATATACTTATCGAACTGCCCTCGTAGTAAACAAAATTGTTGTCGAGTCAAAAAAAAAGCGCTGCATTTCCGTTTCGAACTCACTCGGAACTTGCTTCAGTACAGCAAATTTAGGCATATTTAAGAAAACCGCTTGCAGAGTATTGCAGTTTCGGAATTTCAGAAATATAAGGCACGGAATTTCTATTACTTTTTGGAGAAAGAGAGGGGCAATGCCAAAGTAAACAGCTGCAGCCTGAGGCGTCTTTGTCAAAATGAACGAATCATAAGAATCAACCTAAAATAAATCGCACACAGCATGAAAATATGAATTGTGGTAACATTTTCTAAGATTGGCGCAACGCACGTGTATGTATATGTGTGTGTGTATCTATGTGGGTTGCCATATATATGCGTATGTGTGTGTGTGCTGCGCTTTGGTTACGTAAATATTTCACAAGTGTTGTGCACCAACAAAGGAAAACCACAAAATGTAACGATATAATGAAACAGCTTCAATGACAAAAACAAAAAAAACAAAACAATTTAAATATATGTACATTGGGGTGTCCCAGGCTATAAGAGCAATTTTTTTTTTTGCAAAAGGAGTTACGCATACCCCTTATTTTTTTCCATTTTACCCTAATAACTTAAATAATAAATATTATGGCGATCGAATAACGATAACCCGTGCCAACTTGATGTCAAACTTTAGAATGAAAAGTTTGTATGGAAGCCATAGAGAGGTTTTACAACTTAATACGTATTTCAGTAATTGAAACACTGTTTTACCCGTATATAATATTTATTAAGTATTTATCATTAAAAGAGCACAAATATTTTTACTAGTTCTACTAACCGAAAAGTGGGCCACATAGTTCTTCCTTCGATGGGATGTAGCGTTTACCGTGGGCTGATGAGTTTTCTTTGGCTAAGCTAGCAACCATTTTTACTTTTGTTTCCTGGTCTACATTATCATCAAATATAAACAAGACAGTTACTTCATCTATTAAATACCATAAATGCTGACAGAACTTTTATAAAGCTGCTTTTTAGATGCTTTTGTCGATTCTTTCGTAAGCTTTCTTCAAAAAGCATAAATCCTGGTTGGTGCCTGTACCGCTAAAGTGCACATGCAGCCAAGGCTTTACGTAGAATGTCACGATGAACAGGGCGAAGTCTAATAGTGCTACCTTGTCCTTGTTCGAAATTCTGAATTGAGAGCTAAGCAAAGTTATTTTTAATGAATAAATTGCTCGCGCCATCCATAGAGGCCGAGTCTTAAATTTCTTCTCTCTATCTTCGCCGAGAAATATTATTAAAAGCTCTATTAGTTCACGATAGTCATCTCTACCAATCTTTTTAGTTGATTCAGATCGGTAAGAGTCTAGCAGTTCGTTAATTTAGGCATGCTAGCTTTTCTGTATAGCTCTGTATCCTCGCGGGATCAACATTTTTCCGGTTCTCTCGGAACTTTTTAAACAGTGGAATGTCAGGGCTCGTGGTGATTTAGCTAATTTACACCTTGAAATACCAACTCGTACAAGTGATGGCGGCAAGCAAAACCGAGCATTTTTCTATTCATTTTCTGTTCGAGAAGCACACAGGCACCATTAATACGACCTGTATTGGGCGCAGTAGTATCACAACAGAGAATCTGCACTTTATCTTCAAGATTCCAATCAATCATAGCGTTCCAAACTGTCTATGCCGGTACGTTTTCTGAAGAGTTCTCTAATTTTGAAAAGGCAATGAGTTGATCTTTATGATCGTACGAAATCACTATCGGTAGACGTTCTTCTTTAGATTTTCGTGCATCTAAAGCTGGTAAGAGTTTGCCATCCCAGTGGACTGTTACAGTATCCGGTACCTCGTTTTGAAAATCAACTTTTATAGCTTCTGCGCGCTCATTTCGCTTTTCTGTATGAATTCTTTGAATTGATGACTTACTTATAGGATATTAGAAGGTGTTGATGGAGTTAAGGATGACAGATTTTTATTCTGCACCCTTTTTAGAACTGCGTAACTCCATTGACATGTTCACGTTTACTAGTCAAACAAACAAGCAACAACAAGCACATCAAAACGTTGGCTCCCACGCGCCTTAGTAAACACGTACCGACATGTTTCGATGCAAGTCGGCACGAGTTGCCATGGTTTTAAATACGTTGTAAGGAATAGAAATTAAGTTTAAGTTGTAACCGAATTCGAAACGATAGAAATAATCGTATGCATTAAGAGTATGTACCAATCGCATATAACAATAGCATATCGATAGTATGTATCGATGGAATAAGAGATAGATGTTATCGTGGTCAGAGGGAAAAATGTAGTGAAACAGAGCAGACGTATGAAAAATACAAAATTGAAACGCGTATAAAATAGTTCGCCATATAAAGATGATTTAATAAGTTTTAAGTTGAAATAAAGTCGTTTTATTTTGCCGTTTGAAGCCGAAACCTAACATACGTGAAACTTTATTTATAATAGTTTTGACATCATTCAAACAAAATAAGAGGTTATGCGTTTGAAAAAAAATACGTTTATTTTTTTGGGACACCCTAATGTACATGCCTTGTATATACAAATTTTGTTTAAATGTTTACCTACATGCGTGTTTGTGCGTGTATGTATCTGTATATACGATACAATAATTTCAATGGAACTCAAGGCAAACAAAAGCGAAAATTGATTTATGCATGTGTGCGAGTATTTTTTGTAATATGTCGAATTATTGATTACCAAAATCTTGTACTGAAAGCCACGAGGATAAAAACAACAAGCTACAAATAAAATTACAAACAATAACAAAATGCAAAGTTTTCTGGTAGTTTGTTGGTTACAAATGCCCCGCAGTCGTTTAGCTTTGGCCCTATTGGCTTTTTTTTGTAGGGAACTTAAGTTAAATTTTTGTAAAATGTAGGACTTAAAATAAGTTACTCTATAGGGTACTTTTATTGTCAACTTTCGGGTTACTTTTTGAGTAAAATCTAACAGGCAGTTGCGAAACGGAAAATTAAAGATTATATTTTTAAACATAACTTTCGTTAATTTTAAATGATTTATTTGCGTTTTAAAACTTCACTACTATTTTAGATATCTTAATAAAAACTTAAAATTATTGAGGTG
The DNA here is from genome assembly GCA_018150985.1 of Chymomyza costata. Classification (NCBI taxonomy): domain Eukaryota; kingdom Metazoa; phylum Arthropoda; class Insecta; order Diptera; family Drosophilidae; genus Chymomyza; species Chymomyza costata. The sequence continues at coordinate 7,268,831 of JAECWU010000001.1, read as the reverse complement.
TATAGTGCTTTTATTAGGCGATATACCTTTTTAGCAGCTCTAGCTTATAGAAATACAAAATGAAACCGAGAAAAAATTAAAAAAAATCGCTCTCATTTCCTTAGGCTCTAGCCATACATGTTGCGCCTGGCTGTACAGCTAGATTGTTAATCAAAAAACTAGAACATTTAGATCATACAAAATTGCATACAATGACCCCGCCCACAATACAATCGATTGTACAACCTGCTCGATAAACTGCCAAGCCGTACAACCAGTCACATGACGTTGCTTGCCTTACAAAACATGAAAAAAAACAGGAATTGATACAAAAAAAAAAAAACCAATTAAAATATTTATGTATCGATAACTCGATAAATAACACTAGTTTACACGAAAAATGAACCTTCTTAGAAAAGTGCTTTTTAGGGTAATACATTTATGTCGAATAAAAATAAGTGCCCAATAGTATGTTTTTCAAAAAAATATCTCGAAAACGATGCTTAAGAAAAAAAAGGGTTGCCATTTTCGTGTTTCTCGAACAACAGTTCTACTATTTTGCCAACAGGGCATTATGTACAACTGCTTGGACTGCTTCGTAAGAATAGTGGTGAAAGAAGTATCACCACTACTAACAAAGGATAGCGGATACTAAAACGGAAGCTATAATTTGCTAGTATTGGTAGTTTGGTACTTTCACCGCTACTCTAACCAAGCAGTCCAAGCAGTTTGTCCCATTGGCAAAATCGTAGAATAGTTGTGAGGTGGCTACCTGCCCACTCACTGTCTATGTAAACATCTGTCGGACACTCGATAGAAGGCAGGAACAGAGTGCTCATTATGTGTTATCGGTTTATCGGTTCATATTGATATCTGTTATTCCATCGACAATTGGCATAGTTACACAACTTTTCGCTTTGCAGGTTGTAGGGCAGATCGGTTTTTAAAGGAATTGAAATGGAATGTAACAGTTAAAAAATTTCGCCTTTTGTGGATTTTTATTTATTTATTTATAATGGCACTTATAGTTAAAACTAATAATTAACAGCCAAGTATGATAGCACTAGCGATTCAGGCCTTCGGCTATAATACTTAAGATAGATGCACTCAATTTGGTATGCAGACTCATCTGACTCTAACGAAAACACTTGAATTCTCAACTTATAAACTCATCAATGTGCATGTAGATTCAAATTTTTATAACTAACTCCAGGCCTTAACTTAAGCTTGATCATCATGAAATTTAATGCCATTTATCCTCAATATATTGTTAATCCATCCAAATACTTTTTATGCATACCTTTTTTTTTTGTCTTTTACCTCAGTTTAAAAGTTATAAGGCCTTGAAAATGCAAAAGGCCCTCAGAGACCTTACCGGTCGTCCTAGGGTTACAAAAAACGCGTTGTTTTGCTTAATTTTTACCTTGATCCGTCCCTATATATATGTCTATATATATAATATATATCAGAACCATACCCTTAGAATAACAAAAATAAAAATAAGAACGCTCTTAGGCCGCGCGTATACAGAGCTCTGACTTATCAGCGCGGTATTTTTTTGTATGCAAATTTCAGCATCAGCTTATGCACGCTGTGTACGCGCTCTCATAGACCACAGTGTGTTTGACTTTTTTGCGCCGATAATTTGGTGTCATGTAAGCGCGTATCAGCGTTCTGTGTACGCGCGGTCTAAGTATTTTATGCATTTGTATAAGAAAAATAATTAAAAGTTTAAATACAACAAATGCGAGCCGTTTAATAAAATAATAATTTTTATTATAATTTTATTACCCTACTGAAAATTCGTATTTTTTTTCAAAAATAAAATACATCAAAAAAGGCTTATATCTTTATTTATAGCAATTTCTTTGTTTAAAAAAAAATAATTTAATTTCATTGCAAAATGCAAAAAAAATATATTATTCTAAGCCAACAAATTATCGGATCAAAGAAGCTTTGTAATTTAATCTGAGCTTATCCGAATCAAAAAATTTAAATTTTTTAACTGCCTTAAGGCTATGAAAAGATAACTTGTTAAATTATTTACAATAGACTATGTATTTTTGACAAATATTTTTTTGCATGAATTAAATTAAAATAAATTTATTAAATTCATAAAATTTAAACAAATGTTTGTTGATATAGTCCTTAAGTACAACAATCAATAAAGCTGCCAAAACTGGATATACCTGCTTGCTGTAATTGCACTGCTTAAAATTACAAAACATATTTACAATTCAACTGTTTAAAATAAAAAAACTTTTAATACAAAATGTACATATATATATATAAATATGAATAAAAAGAAACAAAAGGCAGCCAGACACGTCAGTATATGCACATCCGGACTGGCCCTGAACGAGCGACAGTCGTGGCATTGTTGCTTTGTCCTTGCGCATGAGCTTCAAAATGTGTCCTGTGGCAAATTTACACAGTAACAGACGCAACAAATAATATTAAAAAAATATTAAAAATAAAATAACCCAAAAGCAAAGTGCGAAAACATAATAACAAAAGCTGCCAACAAAATGGCACATGCCAGACCAAAGCTGAATTATAATTAAAGCGTGCAAATAATGAAACAAATAAAATTAAAAGAAAATTAGATAAAGCACATGCAAAGGGACTGTGCAGCTGTCATGACATTGAAAAACGTAAAAAAAAAACTTTAACCAACTTATATTTCACTACAGCACAAATTAGTCGAGTGTGTGCCCAAAAAAGTAGACTACACTTTTCCAAATTTAATTAGTTACTATTTCAATTATGTTAGCCAACTTCGTGCAACATTCGCAATGTTTTTGGCATAGTTTTTTTTTTTTTTTTTTTTTTGAGTACCAAACACAAATGCCACTTGCAACATCATCAAAATGCCAAGCTGTCAACTAGACTGTATATAATTGCCCAAAGGTATGCAAAAGCGTTGACGAGTAGAAAATTAGAGGTACGACTAAGGTTGGGGGCATTATGACTTTTCAATGCTCTATAGCCTAGCTCTGGAACGATAGCAATAAACGGAGTCGGACATTGTGGTGATAAGCATATAAGATTTTTGACAATAACTAGATTTAAGGATACCCTGCCAATTTGACATTTGCAGCATGCACCAGTTGAACCATTGTTGAAAAACTCATTCATTACAAGTCATATGCGCCTAAATTTAATGAATTTTAAAAAGTTTGATTCCACGAAGCTGCCATGGGACCAACTGTCGAAGTATTGTTTCTTCAACTGTGCTATGTGCTGTACTTTAAAGTTTATTGGCAACAATAGTCTGAGAAGAAAGTACGAAATGCTTTTAGTAGGATATGAGAACTACAACCTTATATCATTTACTGTTTAAGAACAGAAGAATTCAGAAATATTTTGAACTTTGTGTCAGTGGACTAAATGTTAAGCAAGTCCACGTTGCGTATACGTCATTCTTGATTGTATGTTGTTGATTACTATTGATTACTGTGGAATAGTTTCACAATAAACCCCTGTATTATTTAAAATAACAGTTGAATCTTTTGGCATGGAGGAAGATATTTTTCAATATGGCCAACTTTAGTGTCCATACAAGGCTACATTACGCATACGTAACTTTAATTAGAAGTCTCATTATTTTGTCAATATAAGGTTACATGGCGCATACGTAACTTTAATTAGAAGTCTCATAAATTTCTGAATATAAGATTACATAGCGTATACGTAACATTAATTAGAAGTCTCATAATTTTTGGCATAAAAGTTTATATAATACTACCGCCCATAAAAGACTAGTTTATGAATGGACAAAGATTTTGTTCATAATTTAAAAAAAATAAATATATAAGCATCTATCTTTATATTCAAATAAAGCTATTGAACAGTTTTACAATGTAGTACCCATATATTCTTTAAAATAAAAATTAGATCTTTGCAAAGAGAAATATTTTTCTCAATATTGACTTTAGCGTCCATATAAAGCTGCATTTGGCATAGGGAAAGACTTTTTTCAATATGGCCTAACTTTAGCGTCCATAAAAGGTTACATTGCGTATACGTAACTTTAATTAGAAGCCTCATCATTTTTGGCATATAACTTTACATAACTTTACCGTCCATTTTAGGCTAAATTTGGCTTGCAGACATTTTTTTCTTAACATGGCCCTGCTTTATTGTTGACATAAGGCTACATTGCGTATACGTAACTTTAATTAGAAGTTTCATTATTGTTGCACATTGAAAATTTTAAAAATTGTGATCTGTTAAACAGTATTTACTTTAGTTTATCAATTCACATTAATATTTTAAAAATGTCCCCGTTCCCCAAACGTTAAGTGTTTTTTTTTACCATTTTTACAGTTTTCCAGCGTATGCAAATCTTAGCGTCCGAAAAAAATAGAATTATCTGAAACACTTTTATAAAAATTTTAAAATTTTCTACTTTATCGAGTCAACAGCAGATTCATAGCAGATTTATAAAAATTATCTAAAGGGCAAGAGATTAAAAAGGAAGTGTTTCATGGTTTCAAGAACTTTGTATATTTTCGGTATGCCACAACAAATATTGAACACATCATAAAGATTAAGATGTGGCCGATATCCGTTGTCCGAAGACGCACCCTGATGCAGATGGACTTTCAACAGTAAAGTGATCCAAATCAACTTTTGTGCTTGTTTACGTATTGGCGGCAATGACTTCACATTGTTAATCGGATTAACATCCGCGGCACGGCTGACATTGCCATATTGTGGATATTGACCAAAAAGCTCCAGGCAGTATGGCATGCAGTATGTCTGTTGAAAAATGTGACGCAGAGGAAGAACATATCGCCCTTGGAAATAATAGCGTGTCGGTGCACTAGCTACCTTTGGTATCGCGTAGTGGAAACGGCTTGCTGAAGGCAAAAGCGCCTCTCCATAAATCAGACCATAAACTGGCAATGACTTGCTGTAACCAATCGACCAGAAGAATTCTTGTGTGTAAAAAATTGCATTGCCTGTTTTTTTTAGCTAGTTTAAACAAGTTTTACAGATGATCTTTCACAAGATTTAAGAAATGTTAGGTAACTCTTATTGCTTTCAAAAAACCATTGCAGACTGATTGAATTGACAGCCCTATGAATCAAGAGACAATCCTTACAAGCAGATTAACTGCCAAGCCCCGTTCTAGAAGTCCCATGAATAAACAAAAACTTGCCATACCCTTTACTAGTTTACAAAGAGCAACCAACCTACTACAAATTCGTTAGAGTACAAGTCGCATAAGTTTCAAGTGGTAAGGACGAAAGGGACAGCTTGTCGTCAGGAAAAAGCCAAACTTAAATCCAACTAACTAGCTGCTGCATAACTCCCCTGAGGTTTTTTCCACAGTCTGTCTATAACTGTATGTCCAAAGCTGGGGGGGGGGGTTTGTGTGTATCCAAATCCTGGCAGGACTGTTGCTTGCTTGTTTGCTCCCCTGGCAGTTCAAGCTAACAATTTGAGCGTCATTGTTTGCTATTGGCCTGGCCATTATGCCTTTTGTTCTTGTTGTTGGCAACGATTTGGAACGTCTTTTTATGTGTCTATAGTATATAAATTTTTTGTTGGGTTTTTGTAATCCAAAATGCTAATCAGGTTGCATTACGCGTACATTGTTAGTATTTGCTTCATTTAATATATGCAAATATTACAATTTGCTCATGGCCAAGGTCAGCTATAAGCTGGGACAGAAATACTTGGCATTGCATATTGTCGAGTATCAGACCGTCGTTGAAGTTTGTAGACAAACATATGTCAAAAAAATGAATTTGAACATATTGTGAATTATATTTGCAATCAATATGAATAAAAATTGCAGAAAAATGTTGCTTCAAGGGGCATTGTAGTACGTAAAGTAACTTTGGCATTCTTCAAAAGTATGCAAAAGAAAATCGTTTTTGCAATTTATAAGTAAAAAACATTTCTTAACAAGATATTTAACTTAATAAATTGTTTGAAACAATTTGGGCTATCTCGATTGTTTGTTTGCTCAGTAATATTTAATACATATCTTAGAAAACATTTCTAACTGAATTACAAAGACTGAGTTACACACTTTTTTAAGACAAACATGAAGTAGTTAGAATTGTAGTTAGAACGCGAAGACAAATAATTGAAATGTTTTACATCTAAAAAAGAGAGCCGTGATCCGCTAAATCATTAGAGTTGGTCATAGTTTTATCCTAACTAAATAAAATCCATATAATGATGTTTGTATTTTGGAGGTTATCTCAAAAACCCGAAGTGCTGGGAACTTTTTGAATTTGCGAACCCAAAAACATATTGAAGACATGGTCTGGCTTTCCGAGCCTGAAAATCGATTTCCTATCCATCGGGTCTCGAAAATTAAGAGGTGTTTTAAGATTACCTACATAAAAAAAAAAGGTTCAGAGGATAGACCACGTCTTCTATATGTTTTGGGAGCCGCCTAATCAAAATTCGAGGTTAGAAACAACCCAGCACACGCGAAGATGCTTTATATATGTTATTGGGATTGTTAAATCCGAAGGCGACATAACCTCTAAAAACACAACAAAATGGAGTGGTTTGAAGGTTATATCAGAAACCCAAAGTGCTGAGGTCTTCTTGATCACGGATTCGGTTTCAGCGACACCAAAAACATATGAAAAAAGTTATCGCACAAGCGATCTCCCCAACGTAAGTGCGCTACTGCTTGCTACCAACTAATAAGCAATTGCGGTTGAACCAGCTTAGTGCATTCTGAGAGCATTTAGGCCCACCATCCCATAAGGATACGAATATTTCAGTTGCATACATCGTCATGTACTAGAGTTCTATTTCAGCGCTCGTTCACTTTTTCTTGACTATGACTAGTTCTACCAGAACTAAGCTCGTTTTCGTTAACGACTTGAGTTTCCATGCTAAAGCTATCTTACGTTTATTTAAATTATTGAACACTCTTATTTTCAGTCCTGCTTTGCATATCTTTGGAAAACTTAAGCTTTGGTTGCAGCTTGAGTTATTGCCAAATATAAGGAGATCTAAACCAGTCCAAAAGAGCTTCATCCATTCACACAACTACTTTCGGCCTTGTAGCTATGTTAACGTTGCACTATTTTGTACAAATTCAAGGATTATTAATATAAAATATAGCCCAAATTTAGACACAAGAACACGCAGCTGCGGTATGCTCCAGCGCTCTTCTCTTGCTCGCTTTCCTTCTGTTTACGTTAATCGCTTTTTATATTTACTTTTATTTTTATTTTTTTTGTCGTTATTATTCGCAGCGCATTTTTCGCATTTGGTAGCCTCTTTTTGCATCTCATCTTATTTCATTTACTTCCGTACTCAGCACAGTGCCCCACATAATTATAATGCCGGCAACGTAGGCATAAAAATTATGCTGACTGCTACTGACAGACCAACTGACAGACATCCAGAGAGCTGCTCTACCGCTTGAGGTAACAGCCAGCGATTAATCACGGCACCTCCAAACCATTAAAGCCTCCCCTCTGAGTCACTTAATGAGCAACCTGGTGGGGCATCACCATAAGAGCCTGTGGCTAAGAGCCTTGCGGTTCTTTCTACCTGCTGTGTGCTTGGTGCTCTGCTCAATCAATATGTACGTCATACTCTTGTCAAGTGTCAGTTTCAAAGTGTTCCAGTTTTGTCTTTGCGCAAGTTTTGTATCTTATATCTTTCAGCTCATTTCGTTTTCAAGTGAGTTTTTTTCACGCCTAGGTCTTTGCAGTTTTCCAGTTTTCATTCTTGGCAGCTTACTCAATGACTTTTGTAATTTTTCTTCTTCATTTATCGGCTCACTTTGGCGACAATGTGGGCTAATGCACTTTAGGCAGGTTTACCTTGAGCCGGTTGAGGCTTAATGTGCGTGTGTGTGTAAGCTTAGCCATATGGTAGCAAGTTGCCTTATTTGGGATAACCATAACTATTCCATCATCATCTGTGGTTGCCACCCAAATTTCTCTATTAATTATGGTTGCGGCTTTCACACTAAAACTTATTTCCAACAAACCGCGTTTATACACAAACATACACACACACACTCTTATATATAACCTTAATAAAAGCCATAAATTCATATCCCAAATATTTGCCTGGCCTAAACTGCATGCCACATGTGCTGCCACATATTTGCCTGTTTTTATTATTAAAAATTTATATTAAAAGCAAATTAATTTTATATAATACATTTTTTTTTGTACTCCTCGTTATTGTGCATAGTTTTTTACGTCACAACTAAAGCTAAAATGTTTTGTTGCGGCTTTACGGCTCAGTTCAGCTCGTTGGGCACAATTTTTTTGGCCAGTTGTAGCCAGGGTTTTTTGCTGCAGTTGGTCAACAGACGAGTTGCGTGTAAATTCGCTGACCAACAACAGCTCATAAATAGCCAATGAGTGAAAGCCAGAGAGGGTAGAGAGCCAGAGAGAGAACTCAGTTAGCTAAAGTTATAAACAAATTTTGTGGCATTTTTATGGCGCACACACTTTTACATACATATGGCCATAAGAGCTGTTTATAGTGCGCTTATTAAAGCCATTAATAAGAATGTTGGTGTCAACAAAACACTTGCAATATTTTGTCGCAATAAATTTTATGCTTTACTTAAGCAAAATCATAATAATAAAAAAATACTTGGCAATCCAGTTGAAGCCTACATAAAAATATTTGACTTAATTAAATTGAACAGAAAGAAATTGAGATATGCTCAATAACTTTTAAAAATCCGATTATTTTTAAAATATAATACACAGTCACAATGGCAGCGATTTTCGATCAACATTGCTTTATCATTTAGCAATATCGAACATAGGAGCTATGGAAAAAACTTAGAATACTGACACTTTTTTTTTTAAATAACATAAATTCAATATATAGGTTTTCGCTTTGTCTTAAATTAGTGAAACTTTCACAGTTGACCATTGCAATCTAGAAAAACTACACAAAAAAATTATTGTATACGTATACTTAATGTAATCGTACAAAAATAAATTGAGAAAACCTCAAAAACGTTTAAGAACTCATTTTCATGATTTTCAAATATTCGTATACTATTGCATATCGTATTAATATTTCTGAAGTAAGGGTTTCAAGTGAATTCTTCAACACTTTTCTAGATGCACTGTACAAAAAATCAACATATAAATAAAAGATGGCGTACTTTAAAGTCGGGCGCGGACGACTTTGGGATACCCTGTACCATTGCTTGCAATAAAATGCGGTATATTGCTTAAGAACACTAAAAGACATTTGATTGCCAAGTTAGGCTACGATACCTTCATAAACAACAAAAAACAGACGAATTTTGAACCAAAAATGTTTTTTTGACCGATCGTTCCTATGGGAGCTATATGATATAGTCAACCGATTTTGACCAAATTTGGTACAATGCTTGGGTACTCTTAGAAACTTCTGAATGCCAAATTTGGTACAATATCTTCACAAACAAACGAAACACAACGAACTTTGTACAAAAAAACTTTTTTTTGCCCGATTGGTCCTATGGGAGCTATATGATATAGTCAACCGATTTTGATCAAATTTGGCACAGTGCTCGGTAACTCTAAAAAATTTACGAGTGCCAGATGTGGTTATAATATCTTCAAAAACAAACGAATTATCCATCTAAAACTTGTTTTTTTCCGAGGTCTTCTGAAACACCCCTATGGGAGCTATATAATATAACCCCGATATCGAAAAAGTCAAATAAACTTGTCTCCCCTGACATAATTACGCATCTAATCTGAAAATTTGGTCGCTCTAGCTCTTACCATCTTTGAGATCTAGGCGTTCATACGGACAGACGGCCAGACGGTCTGACGGACAGACGGACATGGGTATATCGACTTCTCTAGTCACCCTGATCAAACTTTAGGTAACTATGGGTGGTCTCCGACGTTTCCTTCTGTATGTTACATGCATTTTCGGCTTCCACAAACTTAAAATACCCTTGAACGTTAAAGTCGGGTGCGTCTGAGTTTACTTTTATTACTATCTAATAGAAATATGAAACAGTACTAAATTGAAGAAATGAAAAAATATGCCACGACTGGGAATAGAGACTTGGTCCTTAGATGTCGCGACCAGTGATACCAGCAGTTGGGCGACAAAATAAGCTAATTTGAAAAAAAATATTGCTAAAAGACTCTCAAAACCAAAATAAATATGCTAAAAATAGGCTTAACTTTATGGGTATATATAACCATATAAATATGGACCAAATAAAATTTTCTTCGTTCACGCACAGGACTTTGATAATAACATAGTGAAGCGGGAAAAAGTGCTTTAAGGAGGTGCGCTGTAAATAGCTTTAACATATGGTAGGCATCAGTGCTCAGATCCTTGTAAACCAGTTGTCAAGTATGACATACGTACACGTTGCATGCACTTGTGTATGAAGCCCGAGAAGCCCGTGTAAAGAAACGTGGCCACAATGCCGATGCTTGTGTCACAGCGTCGTGACGTCACAGCGCTACTCACGCAAATGCAAACGCAAACTAAAATGTGAGTGTATTTCATGCCGACCACTGTTATAAGCCGATAAAAATTATATTAGAGAATGTAGTACCTTTATCTGAGGTACAGGTTTTAAGCAGATGAAGTCACGATTGAGAATCCTGGTCACAATATTATAAGTTATACAAAAATTAAAAGGCATATTATTTTTCAGTCCACAAAGTTCGCATAATCATTTTGATGCCTGTAACTTTTCCAATTACAGCTTAATTAATTATTTATCTTAAAAAGTTCAAAATTCATTATCGTCCTCGACATGCTCTCATTAAAGTAGTTTTATTACTTTAGGTGATTTGTATTCCATAACAATTCAAAATTATGTCTCTTCGTTAAGTTTTCGCATGAAAGTTATCTTTGCTTTTTATATTTTTAATTATTTTTATTTTATATTTAAGCTAAAAAGTTTATTGCATATTTAAAATGATTCATCTCCGTAATTGGTCAGCATAAAAAAGCTTTCATCTCAATACTTTGGTTGGTATGGAGAAAAATCTCCAAATAACTTTCTAAGGCTTGCAAGCGAACATTCCTTAGTATTATTCTATATGCAAAAATAACAAAATGTAAAAAAAATAAAAAAATTGTATACCACTTTAAGACTCTTGAGCTGGCATACACATACAACACACACAACACACATAAATATTACATAGTTGGAATGTTTATGTGCATAGATATTATACAGAGTTATTTTATTTTTTTTGCATTTCCAGGAAACTTAGCCAAAGTTACAAAAGTTTTTAGAAAGGGTTGTCATTGAAATTTGGTTGGTTTTGTTTTCAACTTTGAGTTTTTATGTTATGAAAAATGCATTGACTAATTTACCGACTTTACTCAGGTAAGAAAAATAAAAAGTTGACAGAGAAGTAAATCGTTTACTTGGAACTTCGATAACTCTGAACAAGTTTGTCATGAATTATTATAAATTAAGATTTTATAAGTTAAATCTTTTTGGAAAATTCAAACAATCAGGCGCGAGTTCAGGATTTGGTCTTAGGAGGGGTTTTTCACTTTGAAGTGTATATAATACTATAGATGCATATATGTATATATAAAACACCCCACATGGATCCTACACTGCTCACAATATATGTACAAATTAGTCAATAAAGAAGGAAACTAGTAAAGTTAGTTATAAGATTATATTTTCATTAAGTAAGCTTTAATTTTTAAATGCAAAGTTAAAGTGTTCGTTGATGTCTCATAAGCTATTGACATAATAATTTAAATTTAAATTTTATTTATTTCTTAATTTAAGTATATTGTACAATACTTAAGTACTAGGAGAACTAGCAGCAGTGGCCTACGGCACGAATGTGCAAATAAATCAAAAAGTATTTTAAGTAATAAATGTTGCCATTTAAACTTTCATCTTTTAAAAATTCAAGTTATCAAACGAAATAATAAATCAATAGCTAAGACTTTTTTCGTGCTTCTAAGCTGCTTAGCAGTTACTACACCTTAGAAATGGTTTCTTTAAACCAGATATATAGAAAAGGCATTAAAGGATTTTTATACTAAACGGTCATCAATCTTGAGGTTTTTCTTCAATATGGTTTTTTTGATAATTCACACGTGTGTACTGTCAAGTTGCCCTGCGTTTTTTATTCAGTTTTCATTGCCATTTCATCATGGAAAGACTGACACCTGAACAACGTTTACAAATCGTAAAATTGCATTACGAAAATTCGCGTTCTGTAAAGAATGTTTTTCGCGCGTTTAGGCCATTTTATGGAACCAATTTGGTGAACACGCTCCGGATCGGTTAATTGGCCACCAAGATCGTGTGATATCACAGCGTAAGACTTTTTCCTTTGGGGCTACGTGACATCTAAAGTTTGTGTGTATAAGCCAGCTACGATTGAAGCATTCATTATCCATGTTATTCGCGAGATACCACTGATTATGCTCGAACGCGTCATCGAAAATTGGAACCTCCGCATGGACGAGCTACGGCGCAGTTGTGGCCAACATTTGAAAGCGATTATCTTCTAAGTGAATGGCAAGAATGGTTCTTTTGATAATAAAGATTTTCCGATTCATTTGAAATTTAAAAAAAAAAATAGCCTCAAGATTGATGACCCTTTAGATCTTAAGTTACACCATTTTGAACTGTTCTATAAGCAAGTGAAATCAAAGCTTTGCAGCCCTATTTTGTACAAATTGAGGTATTCACGTTTGTGGTGGAGTTGCAAAGTTACGCGAGAACTCAACGCCAAGCGTGAACGTTCTTTGTTTTGTTGAATTTGTGCTTCTTCTTAAGTGAATTAGTTTATTTTTGTTAGTTTTAAATTTAGTGTAACACCCTTTGACCCTATTATTTAAAAGTAACAATTGCTTTATTTGGTGAATTTAAGTAGAAAAAAAAAAAATTGTATAATTGCGTAACTCTAGTACAATTTTTTAAAATGGCTTTACTGTTTTTGTCGCTGTTCATATTAAAATTAATTCCAAGATATTGTAGTGTTGAAAATGCCGCAACCTTGTACATTTTCTTAAATTTTCAACTCTTTAACTTTACAGCGAGCGTGAATACCCCAAAAAGTAATTGACAGTCAACAAAAAAACCCGCAGATTGAAGAGTTGAGCTTAATACTGCACCTGGGCTACGCCTTTCAAAAGAAAATAGAAGATTCATAATTTAGCAGCATGCACCAGAAATTGGTGAGAAATGCATAGGTGTAGCCTGGGGAGGGGTTTTTCGGAGTTCACACCCCACATCTAGCAAACAGAGTAAGTCACCAGCACTTTATCAAAGAGTTAAAAAGGCAACTAACAAAAAGGTAAGCTGCAAATATTTCCATGTTAATATTTTCCAATTTCAGACTGCCCGATAGTTTGGAAATGCATACTCAATTGCTATTCTGTAATAATTGAAATATTTGAAATGCAACGAAATTGACAAAATAAATTCAACTGAAATGGATCATATAGGTGAGTGACATCATACGGTTTTAAGCACAGGTGTTTGTTTGCCTATAAGGATTAATATTTTAAATGAATACAAAAAAAGTTAAAAACACAAAAAAAAAAACAAAATTATTCGTTTCTTGTATGCAACTAAGTTTAGTTTTTTTGTTTTGAGCATATTTTTTTTTGATTTTAAGCCTAATGTATTTACTAAATATCGCTTATTTTCTCTCTGAACATTTGGTAACTTAATATGAGAGAAACAGCTGGAAAACTAGTCTTGATTTTTTGGTAAGTTGCAAGTTTTGGAGATTTTGTGTGCATTCTTACTATAGAAGCTGCCATAAATATGATAAAAATTCAGGAGCTACAGGGTATATCAAAGAGTCTTAAGCTATTAATAGAAAAAAGAAAAACCAGCTATGTGGTACGGCCAAAAGCTAGGCGTAGTTAGCCGGACTTGGTTAACATTATGAGATCCACGAAACTTGTTGCAGTCTTTTACAAATATTTGCAAAAACAGAAACTAGTTACCGTGCATGAACCATTTCATGTTTTCACTTTTCATGAGCATGTAAATACAATTTATCAAATGTATATAAAATAAAAAATAAAGCTCATAATCATTAGTAGTTGTTAGTAATATGAACTGCCAAGTGAGCAACTTAAAAATAAATGTCTTAAACTCACGCTTGTACTTGGCCAAGTCAGTGGACAAATGATTAATTATGCATGGCTAAGAAAGATCAAGTGGAAAACTCGTGCATGTTACAGCTTCTACATGTATACCATAAAAGTTCATACACATACTAAGTATATACATACATATATATGTATAAAGCAGTTAGACGCCATGCAATGTCTGCACTTGAAACCGCAAGTAGAGCGGTTTTTCGTAAACTACTCAAACAAGTTTTAAACCGTGAGTTTTGTAATGCATTTTGTAATGGACACCCACCTGAAAGTTAAGACCACTTAAGTTGCCGCGTGGGTCTTAAAAAACTGGTACGTACTCCCCAGTGATTTGGCTGCTACACTTTAGGCTTTAATTTTTTTTTTCTTTCTGATCAATAACAACAACACAGCAGGCACTTGCAATTTTCGCAAACAATTTCCATTACAATTTAAATTTCACTTTCAAAGCAACAACAATTTACTACGTTCATTGACAAAAAGAGCTAATTTAAATTTATGAGATATTCAAATCACTTGACGACGCTTTGCACAAATTAAAATATATTTTAATTAAGATTTAGCGGCTTAAATGCGCGCTCTCATACACAAAGCACTCGAATTCCCACTCACTTGCACACACACACACGCACGCACGCACACACACAGAACAAGTGTGTTTTTAAATTTAAAATAATTTTTATTTTTGGCAACACGTTTAAGCCAACTCTAGCTGTTGGCTTATAAAACAATTGTTAGCGAGTAAGTTAAATAAAACTTTAGCTAACCTGTGCGCGAGCGTTGCGCTGTCCAGCTTGTCCGAATTGCAACTGAACTCCATATTGGAGCATTCCAATGTGAGGCTGCTGCTGCCGGCGTTGGTGATTGTTGAGTTGCTGCTGCTGGCAACATTTGCTGCTGGCAACATGTTGATGCTGTCAGCATTGTTGATGTTGCTGGGCAACTGTTGCGAGTGCCCCTCTGCTAATGTTGCTGCAATATGTTGCTCACCGGTTGTTGTCGTTGTATTGTCGTTTTTTGTTTTGCTCGTATTTTCGTTGTTTGTTTTGACTGCTGCTTCGCTGGACGCATGCTCGGGCTGGCAGCATGTATCGTTGATTACTTTGTTGCTTTCTTTTTTATTATTGCTATTATCTTTAATTTGCTTTGGCAGCTTGTTTGTTTGTTGTTGTTGTTGTTGTGCTGCTGCTTTATCTGCAACTTTGTTTATGTTCTTGTCTTTATTATTGTCCTCTTGCTTTATTGCTTGTTTGTTTGCCTTGACATCGCCGGGGGGCGTGGCAGCAACTTTCTCTATTTCAACTTTGGCCTTGCCTTGTTCATTGTTGGCCTTGCCCAATGTCGTTGTTGTACTCATTGTTGTTGTTCTTGTTGGAAGCTTTTCAGCCTGTTGTTGTTGACTGGTACTGCGCGCATCCTGCAATAAAGTAAATAATACATTTTTATTCTATTTCCTTATTTGTTTTTTGCCTTTGATGCTTTAAAAATTCATTAATATTATTATATTTGCCTTTGATGAGCTTTTTTTTAAGCCCAAAGCTTTGCACGCTCTCTCTCTCTTTTGCTTGCTTGCTCACTCGCCTCTCTCTGGTTGAGTTGTTTCTTCACATAAATCTCTGTTGTTTTTGTGCATTGCTTATGTATGTGTGCTGAGTGCGTGTGTGTGTCAGTGGTGTAGATAGGGGACTTTGGGGAATATAACTTACTACTGAATTTCAGAAACTAATGGGACAATTAAATATAAATCTCAGATTATATTAGTATATTAGTATAAAATTAATATATTTTTTTTATTTTTTATTTTATTTAAAAATATTTATTTTTTTTGTTTATTAAAGTAACCAAAAAGTCGAAATGAAGTTCAGAGTTAAAGCAATTTGGGCTTTAGTAGGGAATAAAAGATTCTGAAATAAAATACAAAAACCACAAAAAAATATTTTGGAGAATATCTCAGAAGCCTGACGTGCTGATGTTTTCGTCAATTCGGATTCGCAAAATTTTTTTTTTTGCGTTTTTGGAGCTTGATAAAAATATTTAATTAAAAAAATATTAAATTAAAAGCTCAAAGCTATTCTAAAGCATTTTAGAGTGCGAGGAGTCTGGTTAAATAATGTTTTCCTTTGATCTAATTTTTTTCACAAGAAATATTTCAATCCGCTCCCCTTATCCTAGAAAACTATCTACGTCACTAGTGTGCGTTACCGTTTCTACTGACGAATTTCTATTCAATTCATTTTAGGTTACATGACTCTCTCCTTGCTCTTACCCCATGCCCCTTGACAATCTCCTTTACTTAAGCTTGTTAGTGATTTTTTGGAGCGTACACAACATTGATAAGATGAACGCTGTAAAGTGTACAAAATATAATATGTGTGACCAGTTTTGGGCTGCACCTTACTCAAAACCCTGGACAACTCTAAAGGCTCAATGTGGTTCACTCAGGCAAACTGATTATGAGGACAACTCACTGTCAGCTGTGCGGATGTACGCCAAAATGGTTTCGAACAGCCAATTGTAGTATCTTAGGATACAGGCGGACACTTTTCATTCAATCCGGCTGGGCTAAAATGTTTGTCATCATGATTATGTAGTTACACTGATTTTAAGGTATATTGATATTGTTATAAAACTTGTGACGCTTATTAAGTGTTGAAAATGCTAAGATACTAGAGCGTTGTTGCTCAATCTAAATATTTCCTGTATTACTCATATGTTAAGATGATATTTTAAGCTTGAAAAAATTTATTCCACAAAGAGAAGAAGGTTTAACGCTACTGCAAAATTATTTAAAAGAATCACCAAGTCTATAAAAACACGTTCGTTTATCTATATACTAGCTGAGAACTCGGAAACCATAAGAGTCACGTACATGCAACTTTACACAAAAGATGAGCAGATGATGTTTGTTGCTCCTTTGCATGACAGTCTTACTTAAAAGTTTTTTTTTATTTTTAGATTGGAGCTTAGCGTCTAATAATTACTAATACCAAATTTTTGGAATTCACTTTTCAAATAAAGTTATACTTTGTTTCATTTTTACCAGATTACGGCGAAGCCTAAGGTTAGCAATACATATGACTGTTATGGATGCATGAACGTACATCTGTTCTCTCATAACTTCAAAAATGCGTATCATAATTTGTCAAATAAGGAGTCGTTGGAAGCATCTTGATTGTCCGCTGGTTATAGGCTATGTAACGCATAAACATTTGTCGATATCCTGCCCGGTACTCCCGTAGAAGAAATATATGGAAGCATATTAGACAATATTCAAATGATTGTAACTAAGAACATTAGGCTACAATTGAAGAAAATCTTGTAAAGAATTTGGAAAAAGGGTGTATAATTTTTAGACCACCTGCATTAATATCGAATTTTGTGAGCCTTATAAATGAAGCCTGGTTGAATATTTTTCCAAACAAAAATAATGCTGTCTTCCCCAGAAAACAATTTTGCTTGAATATATCTACCATTCGCAACATATTATGAACATATCTGGAGCCTACTACTTTTCATTTTGTGATAATATGGTTCTAGTGTACCATTATCGGGATCCGCTCCAACTGATTTTTTATATAGCTCTAGATTTTATGGAAAGTTACGATTTTGAGACAGAACTTACGCTAGTAAAAATTTAAGCTCTTACGGTTCTTTGTACATTTCAAACCGCAAAACGATCTGCACCTGGTTTCAAGAGTACCAATAAAAGGTTTTAAAAATACAAAATGTCGTCGTTTCATTAATATGTTTAAGAAAGAGTATCCCATAATCCGACATAGAAATTTTGTTTAAGCAGCTATTATAGTTTGCTACAAATCGAAATTTGTCATTCCACTCTGTCAGTTGCAATATCTTTAGAAAGTGCATTTCATCTTCTGGGAAAAACATACTGTATTTGCCTTCTGAGAGCTCTGCAAACAAATACGAAAGACTTTTGATTTGGCTTATGAATGTTTGTTGCTTCAAGGATTCATTGAAGTCAAACAATGCACTAACCAGGACAATAAATTCCATTAAATCTACACCAAGTTGGTTTGGCTTGCGAGCAAGTGCTATCCAAAATAGCATTCAAGCGTTCACAATGAATTTTCAAATATTAAAGCACCCAACCATTCAGTAGGAGCCAGAAATTTTTGGTCTAAAAACCAAGTGCCAAATTATTATACTTTGTTGTTGGGAAGTTGGCCAAGAATTATGAAAATTTTGTTACCACAGTGGGTTGTAGCAAATTTGCAGAGCCAGCAAACAGATAGTTAGACTGAAGGACGAACTCACCAAAGCCACAGACGAGCAGACGAACTGGAGCCTAAAACTTTGGCGAGTCAAATGCACAATTCTTGAGCGCCACTTAAAAGTTTTTGAAAGTGTGGAAGTAAAGTCAAATAGTTGCCACAGATTATAAACTGTATTCATGGCTATTATAGACTCTTGGTTATGAAACAGGCGGGTATTGTTAGAGCCAAGTGCACCTATTGTCATCTATTTGCATGCCAGCCGGCTGTATGAACCTAAGACCTCAGAGATCACAAGAGCTAGGGACAATAATATGACAAAATTATGTGCTTAGTTCCGGGACATATCGCCTAGAACTTTACAAATTTGATTTAATTGAGTAAGATTATCGGTTTTAGTTCATTTCGCTGATCAGGTGCATTGTGAGCCCTATCAACAAAACATTGTTGATCTTCTTTCGTTACGACTCCAGCCATAGCTTTGAAGCTTGCTTCGAACTACAGCAAGTCAGTAATAAATTTGGGAAGTTATGGGTACAGATCGGATTTGTTAAAAGCGACTTGGGCATAAAAAGCTACAGGGTATTCACGTGTCGTGTACCGCCGCGATTAAGTCCCATTTTTAAGGTTATGACGAACAAAACTAATTATAAATTTTTGTGCTTACCTTGCGCTGCTGTCGTGTACTGTTACTGGCAGTGGGCATGGGCTCTGCGGTGGTTGTGGCCTGTGCACCGCCAGCTGAATCCTCGCTGCGTGCATCGTAGAATACATCATCGTCTTCCGGCTCGACCACACTTAAGGCTGTCTTTTCCGTTGCGCTTTTGACAGTCGCTTCCGGCTTGGGGGTTACAGTTGTTGCAACAGTTGTTGTTGCTTTTGTTGTTGCTTTTGTTGTTGCAGCTACTGTGGTAGTTTCAACTTGTGCAGTGGTAACATTAGTCTTGGCTAGTTTCTTGTTTTTGGCCTGCTCGGTAAGCGTGGGCGTCTCGCTGTTTTCACTTTCCAAGGAGCGTGACTTGGTATCGTCTTGTAATCCCTCCATATTGGCCTTCAGTTCTTGAAGGTCCGAATATGTGGCTGGTGAAGGTGGTGGCGGTGCTGGTATATCCTTGCGACGCATGCCCGCATTTAAACTCTGGCTGGCAGTTGCTTTGGAGCTGCTGCTGCGATGATGCCGTTTGCTGGAGATTGCGTCCACATTCAAGTGCTGCACGCTGTCTTTGTGCTTGGCTTTATTTTTGGGGCTCTTGGGCGTCTCACGACTTTGACTCTTGGGTATGGCGCCTGTGGTGGAGGCCAGCAAACGATCCAGCGAGGGATACTCACGTACGCGTTCGCTGGGCTGCGGTTTGCGTTGGCTGGGTAAAGGTGTGCCCGACGCTTGTTGTTGCTTTGGAGCTGGTTGTTGTTGTGGTTGCTGCTGCAAGCTGGTGCGTGGTGCCGGCGTGGGCTTGACAGCGGCAGTGCGTCCTTTGCTAAGCGGCAGCGTTGTTACAACCGGCTCCTGGGAGGCAGCACGCTTGGGACTGCTACGATTATGGTTGGCATTATGTGAGCGTTGCATGCGTCGCGTAGACTCCAAGCTATTGTTGCGCTGCATTTCGGATTGATAGATGCTGCGTTTGACATCGTTGACATGCTTAAAAAAGTCTTGCGCATATTTGTTTTGCTTAAGATCCAGCGGTGCTGGTGGTTGCTCGTACTCACCGGGCTGACTGCTCGAAGGTAGCGTGCCTGCTGCGGTCTTGCGTGGTATGCCGCTGCTACCACCACGCGCCAAGGAGCCACCATATATGTCATCAAAGTCAGAGCTGAAGTAGCTGGAGGAGCAGTCGCAATTGCGGCACTCGTAGCGACAATTATCCGAGTAGCTGCATTTATCTGCAGCCGTAGTAGCTGCTGCAGCACTGGCCATATTGCCAGCCCCTGTCTGCGAATTGCCCATGACACCATCCAAGCTGCAACGCCGACAATCATAGCCAAAGCGACAGCTTTCTGTGCTGCCAAAGTAGCGGCGCTGTGCTGTATTGGAATAGCTGGAGAATAGCGAGTCACCCAGACTGGAGTCACTGATCTGACCACCATAACGCCCGCCATGTCTATGTGGATAACGTGCATAACGCTGTGAGTAGTCACTGCTGCGAAGCGAGTATTCGCTCAGTATTGAAGCCTTGGAGTCACTCTTGTATATTTGCGGTGGCTCATATGAATCGACTAGGATTTGAGAGCCTCCAATGGGTCTGCTGGCTGCATACATTAGTGGATGCAAAGGGGCTGCTGCGCCTATGGTATAATAAATATCGCCAGTACCTGGCGCAGCAAACAGATTAGCCTCCAGTCTGGCCATAGTATTGTATTTGTGATACTGCAAGGAGTCACTGCTGGAGGAGGACTTGGTATTCATGCGCTGCATGGGTGCACTGCTGGCCACAGCTGCAGCAGCTGTGCTAGCCACAGCATTGCCATTTTGATAACTAACAATGTACTGCGGTTGTGTTTGCGTCATGCCACCAGCCCGCTGACGCGCCGCTGAGTTAACTGGTGCAGCCATCTGAGCCAGCAGCAGCCCACCACTGACAGCATAGTGATTACTGAGCGCTGGATAGCCCTTGCCTGCTGGCGCATAGTAGCTGCTATAAAGCTGCTGTGTCAAAGACTGTTGCTGTTGTTGTTGCTGCAATTGATGTTGCTGCTCACTGGGCGTCGTCGTGGCAGAGGTGGATGTGGTGGCAGAAGATTGCTGAAATTGCAGTATAGGATTATATTCCCCGGTAATGGCTACAGGCGTGGTTTCAATTTTATATACACCCGGATTGTTGGGATTATAGGACTGAAATTCGAGTATGTGCGCTGCAGGCAGATTGCCGCCACTTGTTGCAGCAGCTGCGCCAGTGCTCTGTAGCTCCGTATTGTTCTCCTGGTAGGCAGTTTGATTAATGAACTGTGGATGCGTCTCGCTTGCACTGTTGCCGTTTGCTGCCACACAATACTCACAGTTGTCCTTGCTGCACTGTTGCATGCACAGCTCGCAGTCAGCATAGACCTCACCGTCGGCAGCGCCACCGCCGTGGCTCTCTTTGTTCATGGGCGGCGTCTGTTGCTGTGCTGGCTGCAGCTGTTTGGAATTATCTTCGGGCTGCACTGTAGCTGCCACAGCTGTGATTTTTGGCGCAGCAACCGGCTTGGGCGCTGTCTCCTTGAAGAAAATCTCCTCGTAAATATTCTCCTCGCTGCGTGTGTGCAATTTCTTGGACACTGTGTGTCGCTGCTTTTCCACAAACTTCTTAGAGCTCTTTAAGCCTTCCTTGAGCAGATAGTAATTGAAGCTCTTAATGCCAATTTCGCCGCGTAAAAAGCGTCTGCCAATTTGCAACTTTGTGGAGACTCCGTCTAACTCACCGTCACGGCCAACAGGCAGCGTGGACGCTGAGTCCTGTGCCGAGCTGCGCACAGAGTACATGTCATCCTGTTCGCTTACAGCTAAGCCATGTGGATTATCAACTTGCCACAGCTCCTCGCTGTGCTGCTTGCGACTGCGCTCCTTGCGCGCACGTGTCTCATAATCATGCACCTGCTTAGTGGTCAGCGCACGTGAGGTAGCTGCTGGCTGCGACTGATTGTTATCCAGACTTAGATTACGCTTTTGCTTGGAGCTGCGCTTTTGCGGCGTCTTCTTCTCGCTGCTGCTTTTCTCTGCCGTTGCTGCCGCAGCGGCAGCTGCAGCTAGACAACGTTCCAGACTGCGTCCGCGACGTGTCATGCTGCCACCCTTTATCAGCTCCAAGGGCTCATTATCCGAGCTGCTTGAGTCAAAGTCACAGCTAATGCTCAAAGCAGCGCCCCCGGCATTGACGCCGCTGCTGCTTGCCTTCAGTTTGCTCTGCTTGCTTGCCGCATACTGCAGAAACTCCTTGGTTAACTTGCTGCGCTTGCCTAAGGAGCTGCTGCCGCCGAGCAGCGCTGCTGCTGCTGCTGCATTGCTGCCATTGCTCTTATGCTCTGCTGTAGCGGACTTGCCGGAGCAGCTGCTGCGACGCAGTGGATTTGCCAGGTGGCTTATGTCATCGGTATAGGCTGGATCATCGTAAATACGTTCGCGTACAGAGGTCGTTGAACGGTCCTTGGACTGGAAAAGGAAACGAAAAGACGGAAACCAAGTTTAGATAAAGGCTGGCATATACTATATGTACTATATACTATGCACACATAAATAGTTGGGGGTATTGTTGCAGAGTGACAAAAGGGACTAACTTTTCGTTTGAGTTTGGGCTTTGACAGGCTTAAATGAATGAATTGTTAACGAGCAATAGACTTCCGGACAAAATGTCTGCAAGTTGGACAGCTAAAAAGTTCAACTTTGGGTTCCTTTTAAGTGGTTCCATGCTGGATCATTGCATTTATGGAACAATATAGTTTGTAGTTTGCTAAAGGCAGAATTTCATAGTAAATTTCAATGAAAAATTGCGACAGTTTGGAAAGATTCAACACACAAAGAGTTTTTAAATATCTTATTGATGCGCCTTGTGGTTTTAGTTTATTGATAGAGACTCCCTTTCCTTCGTTTGAATTGGTGATTTACTCAAAAATCGTCCAGTCGTGTGTACCAGTTAGATTAGAGTCGGTTGGAACCTTGGAAGCATGGCCAATAATGCCAAATTAAAGCACAGTTTGCCTAGAAGCATTGAATTGAATACGTTAAGAAGGTACAGTCACCCAAATCGGTATGTAGAGTACAAAATAAGTTCTCGATCATCGGCAACAGTTTTTTCAAAATCTCTGAGTTCTAGACGTTCATACGCACGAAAAGACGGACATGTGGATATTGAGTTTTCTGATCATGCATTAGATAACTTCAGACTTTTTTTTTCCTAATTTTAAAAAGTGTTTTTGTTTAGGCATTGTTCCAAGGGATGATAGCAGGAAGTGGTTGAAGCAACATCTCTTCAGTCCATTTACTGGGACCGCTCTTATAAGTCTCCTTGGAAATCTGTTGCGATTGGCAATCAGCCTAACTTAATACTTACTGGAAAAAAACGAGTCCTTTAGAGTACTGAGATTGTACTCACGATGCAGAGTCAAATTATAGGTAATTGCATAATTAATCCTGCAGAAATAATGTGAATCAATACTTGCTAGAAGAACGAGCTTACTGGTACCGGTCCTTTGGGACTTAGGATAAAGTTTTATACGACCAATCGACACTTTGCTCATATTTGATATCCCAGTGGTCTTTTCCTCAGTGTTCCTTTATGATTGCTCTTCAGAATAAACTTCCAATCGTCTAAGAGATCTAGACCAGTCTTTTACTAAAATCGTGATACTGCGGCTACTCTTAAAAAATTACACAGTTGGTCTTTGCCTTCTCAAAACATCTGATCTTTATATCATAACAGCTGTCAGTCATCAGTAAAATCGTATTCCAAGTGAAATATCATCTATTGATAGGGTCATTAGCATGTTAACAAAGTCAATAGACAGATTCCTGGAAGAGACAGAAAAACCTGCATTCAAAAGTAAAGGACAGGACGTGAAACATTTTACAGAGGAACTTCAGCCAGAGGAAAATGAGCGAGCACCCAAGACAAAAACGACAACCTAGCATCCTAGAAGACTGCTGAACTCATCGACAGGTTGCTAGACATGAATAACTTCTAACTTCAGAAAGCAGAAAGGACTTAACTCAGCTCGGAGTCCAAATTCTTGGTTTGGTGTTCAACGAAACCGCGTCACTAGGAAAGTAATTTTTATTCGCAGAGAAGAATCAGATTTCAAAGGTTTCCTTAAAATAACCAAATAGAGTCAAACCACTCAACAAAGGAAGGTGCCTTATTATTTTGTGAAGCCTTAATTTTGCTATAATCTTTCTTAAGATATTAACTAAAGCTGATCAACTCGACAATAGGAGCCAGCTCACAAGGATTACCATAAAACTGCAAAGGATCTTGCTCAGAACTGAAACATATTCCCGTCGGGATGAGTGACAAGAAAAGAATTGGCTTACACTTGGCGCTGATCCCAACTTTGAAAACCTTGAAAAAGAGAATCAGACTCAAAGCCTACAAGTAATGAAGAATGGAGTACGCTATTTTTTTCGTAAATGCAGTATATAATTTAAGAGTTTGGCAAAAAAGGACATTGTAAAATACGCCAAGGCACAGAGAATGAGATGGATAGCTCATGTAATGAGAATTGATGCTGGGCGCCCACTAAAGAAGATACTAGAGTACAACCTAACTCACACACGACACAGAGGACGCCCAAAAACGCTTAATTGACTGTATTGAAATAGATTTGCGAATACTTGGGAAGACAAAATGGAAGACGCTGGCCAGGGACAGAGGCGAATGGAGCAGGAAGGTAGAGGAAGCCAAAACCCACCCCGGGTTGTACTGCTAATAGATGATGATGATGAGTCTACGAGTATTGAATGCATGAGGATTAAAACCACTAAACAGCTTATACATATATTTATAATATCCAAAAGTTTATCAAAGTAGCAATGATCCAACCTTATGCAGGTATTCGAGATCGCAAATATGTCATGATTGCACCAGTGCCCTGTTCTAGGATCTGATGTCTTGGCAAACGAAATGGATTACCAGTCAGCTGCAAACGTGTTATGTTTGTCAAGTTTCCCAGTGCAGGTGGCAACTGCTTGATATTATTGTTGCGCAAATCCAGTCTGTTAAGGCACTTTAAGGCGCCCAAGCCGAACTGGCCCACATCGATAGCGTGTATATTATTGTCATGTGCCTGCAGCACTGCCAAATTCTTCAACTGGTATATACAAGGAGGGAATGTCTCGAAACGATTATGCGATATGTCCAACTCGGTTAACATTTTCAGCGCTGCCAATTCGTTGGGCAGGCTGCGCATGCTGTTGCAAGACAAGTTGATTATACGAAGATTAGTTAACTGCGAAATACCAGCGGGCACAAAGGGAATTTTGTTTTTTGCCAATATAAGCTCGCCAAGGTGTGCCCTCAGTTGTAGCAAGCCATGGGGCATACGATTCAGCTGATTCCCCTCCAAGTTCACCAAATTCACGGATTGATTAAAGGCATCTTCGAATATGTGTTCTGGTATTTCGACCAGCCCAGAATCATTGAGTGCCAAAGCACGTGTTTGACGCATCATGTAGCCATCTAGAGAGAGATTCAAGTCTTCAACGAACTCCGATTTCCTGTCCTCTGGATGTGAATCGTTTAAGCCGTTCTCAATCATGGTTTGCAAAAATTTTGTTTACGATATATTTCACCAAAATGCTTATTAAATAAAGGTATATTTGAGATTTTGTTTGAGAAGAGTTCCGAGTTGTAACTTAAAATAAAATAATAATAAATATTTTGTGTAAATAATTAAATGTAAATGACAAATTTTTCAAAGCTTCATACCAGGAAAACAATGCGTAAAATGGGGCACTGCGACACCTTAGATAAAACCGCAAGAAAGTTATTTATTCTTGACGACAGCCCAGCTGCTATCGCACCACAAAAAGTACGTTAACTCCAAACAAGATAGTGGGACTAACCAGTATCCAACTACACTCAATCACACTCATCTGATTAAATAGTCTGTCTGACATTCCTTGTAGCGAGGGGGCAGATGAGTATGCAGGAAACGGATTAGCGCATACGCAAGTAAGTAAACCTCTTCAAAATGTTATGTTTGAAACAACACCGATAACTAAAACCATGCGGAATGAGATTACGATAAATCTTCCTCAACGGGTTTTCAAACACAGGATGAGGATGTGTATAATAGCTTTAACGCGGCCCTGCACTATATAAGTAGTCGCTAAGAAGATGCATGTTCCCCACCACGACTGTTGAATTGCTGACGAGATGAATAGGAAATCAGAAGCACCCAACACTTACTATGCGACTGTCCTGCACTTCATTGGTAGCGCATTCGATACCTGAAAATAACTTTTTTGAAGACTTGGACTGCCTGGTAAATCTGTCCACAGCGGATCTGGCTCTTTTTATCGAATCATCTCTGATCGCACCCACACCATTCTTTCCCAAGTGTACCACACTTTCCTTAACCGCCTTCGTTAAGTTCACATACGGTTTTGAGGTGACCTCAACCTGAGCCAAGCTACCTATGTAATAACCCAACCTAGGCACGAGCCAAATAGATTGATAAAAATTTAGTGTTTAGATAGTAAATGCAAATTTTCAATATTGTAGCTAAATATTTAATAATTGCAATTTCTTAAGTAAATTCTTAAATAATTTAATAAAAATATATCGATTAATCTATTAAACAAAATTAATAAGTAGCAATGCATGAAATGCTTAGTGTCTCATATAGGAAGGGGACTTAAAACTGCTAAAGAAAGGTGACTAATATTTGTAAGAAACAAACATGAAAAATACGAAAAGAATCGCATAAAGCGTCGAGACAAAAAACTGCAACTTAGTTTGTGAGTGAACAGTGCTACCAATTTTTCGTGCATTTGCTAGTTAGACGGCGCCAGCAATGAGCACCACTGTTTGTTTGCAAAGCTGCATACCAGAGAGAAAGAAACTGGGCGCTAAATATTTTACTGGCGTTATTTTATATATGAAGTTTTGTTTAGACTCGGCGCTTTTTGCGATCGGATGAAAATTGACTGAGTTATTCGTAAAGCCATTCGAAAAATAGTGGTTTCAAGAAAAAGTGTTCGAGAAAAACGCGTGTGAGTGGTGTCATGGGAGTTTTTTTTTTTTAATCACATCGGTTCATCATAGCTTACATCATTTTCAACAAATTTAGCCTAAAGATAAAGAAAAAAATTGTGTTTAAAGTGCAAAAATTAAAACAATTTGTTGCATTTTTTCCCCCTTTCATTGTTGCTGAAAAATATCTACACCTATAAGTAAGGGACCTCAAAATGTGTTTGAAAAAACAACAAACAAAGCAACAGATGGCCCACCCTATATAACTATTACAACTACACAGGACACAACTTTTACAGGACACAAACATTTTATTTAGATAAACATTAACAGTTGCATATATATATATAATATTTAGAGCGACATTAAGCTTTCGCTTTAATTTGAGATTAGCGCTTTATGTGGCTTATTTTATTTAGCGATTATATTTATAATTTATAGTCGTTGCTTTTATCTCCTTGTCAACAGTTTAGCCGGGCTTTAAATAGCTTTTAGCCAATTACCAGGTAGCTAAAGTCACATTCACATACACATACACATAGACACAAAACCACACAGATACAAAGTCATACAGATACAAAGCTACATGCAGATTATACGGAGATAATGCACAGCGCAACTGTGGTTTTTGTTGGCCTTTGCTACTTGGTATTTGCATTTATCGCTTACTAGAGAACAGAGCATCAAATATGAAAGAGACGTAGTCCCTCACCCGGAACCTTTACCGCCGTACTACTATGTGCCAGTAGAGAGCACACTTTAGCGTTTTCCTGGCAGCCGCATAATGCGCCATGTACCGCGCACGTTAATTAAAAATTCTACAAGGTAATTGAGGCGTAATGTCTGCGCCAACAAGAAAATTGGCTTGCATGACATTCATTTTTCATTTTTCAACAGCAGCAGCTGGAATGCCGGGAGCCGCACTGTCGATAATACGACAGTACTGTTCGACAGCGTTAACTGACGTGCGCTATTCAGATCCAGAAACCAGACAAAACTTTTTTGTGTTTTTTGTAACATTGATGAGTAAGTTTAAGTTGAAAAAGATGAACTTTGAAATACTCTGAAGATATTGGGTACAGTTGGCTATATATAGAAAATTTAATGACGTCAGGTTAGTTTCAAACACGCGAGGTACTCCCAAAAAGGTGCAAAATATTTATGGGTGGAAAAATGTACTAAAATTTATTTTCAAAATTTAAAATTCTTACTAAATTATTTTTAAAATTTTGCGCAACATTTTTACTATTGTATATTAGTCGTGGTTTCATTGAAACCATATAACAACTTGTTTGAAAAATTTCAGTTTTTTAACTTAACTGGCTTAATTAAAAAAAAAAAGTTTTTTCACTTTTTATCTAATTGTAAACCAAATTTTTTTAACTTAGTACTATTGTAAATAGGGCTCTTAAAAAAACTAATATTTTTTTTTTTTTTAATATTTTTAGTTTTTTAAAAAGATATTTTTTTTATTTATTAAAAAAAAATATATATTTTTATTTATTTATTTAAACAAATATTTTTTTTTTTAATTTTTTTTAAGTAACAGATTTTCAATTCTCGGTTGCATAGGCATTCAATAAATTTACTCTAGATTTGATTAAATTCACCTTAAAATTTCAATTATACAACTATAATATTACATATTTAAAAAGGTTAATATGTATACCAAAAGTTTTAGTTCATGATTTGAATCTCTAGCAAAATATGACACTTTATCAAAGTGCAAAACCAACTGAACTAAGGAGTTGCCTTCTAGTCTTGAGAACAATAAATTAATTATATTATACAAAATTAATCTTAACTAACTACAAAAATTCCAGACCAAATGGTTCCTGCTTTCAATTAATGTTTATATAAGTAATATAAAAAATTTTATAAATCAAATTTACTTAGATATAAATGAACTTTTCAAATTAGCTATGTGAGCACGCCTCCAGAAATAGCCAACCTAACATACTAATGTTGGTAAATGTTCGAGAAAAAACCATTAATTTTATAGGTCTTTGTCCAACCAATATTTAAATTAAATTTTTGTATATATATTCAAAAATACAAAACTAAAAAAAGTTTGTAATAAGCGAATAGATTTGGATCGGGATTTATTGTTCAAAAGATCTGTGACTCCCTTTTTTGAAATAATGCGAATAAGCAAAGAAATGGAGCTAAAGAGTCCTGAGCTTATTGAAATTATTTTCGATTCTAGAGCTCACTTAAATAAATTACTAATCATCTGATAAAAAAAAAAAAAATAGGATTTATGTCGACAAATAGGATTTCCGACCACTGTGCAATTTAAGGCACAGAACAGACGAGTTAATATAGCTGGCCGTCTGTATGGATAAAAATGTTCCAGAGACTATGAGAGGTAGACAGCACAAATTTTTCTAGAAGATATGCATTATCTGTATGCAGATTTAGTCTATTGATTCATGTCAATATTTTATTCCAATGTAGAAGAATTTTATGGTTTCCAAAATAACTTTATAAAGAATAAAAAATCAGCTGGAAGCTTCAAAATTTATAGCAAAATTTTGGATTCTTTTGACCACTACAAGCTGCTTTTAAGTCAAGCTATTTGGAAAAATATTTGCGAAGTCGCTACAGTTACCAAAACGGGTATATGGACTCATTTAGACTAAAATATGAAAGTTATATTATACCGTATGTCACAGGGATACCAGCACCCAGTTCCATGCAAAAGTTTTTTTACTATTTACTCGGAAACCTTTCTATATAGCAAATAATAAATGTAACTACCACTTTTCGGTACCCATCCGTGCAGGCAGGTTTTATTAAAATGGAATTTTAAGCCTCTTTGCATAGATCCTTTAAAAACTGCTTGCACTGCTTGTAGCAGTTCTCAAACTCTTAGAAGTTAATTAAGGTGTAGGGCATGTCAGTGTGGGCATTAGTGCTGCAGAAAACATCGATGTTAAATCGATGCATCGATGTATTGAAGTTTCAAATATCTATATATCGATGTTGGCCAACAGAGATATTTCTCCAGCACTACTAAACACCCATTTGATGAAAGCAGACCCATTCTATAACTATGTTAAAGATATCTACTATCCGTCTTATCTTGAAACAGTCACTTTGTTTTTTTTAAAAAAAGACAGCATTTTGGTTAAAACTTTTCGGGTTTACTGTTCCTATTCTATATAGATGCTTTTTATAATTTTTAAAAAATATATTACAAAGTTACTCTTAAATTATATTTATTTATTTTCAAACTAAGCTACCATTCTTTTTTATTTTAGTGTCTTAATTTTGCATGTATTTTTTTGTCAAGCTATTATGCCTCATAAAACTAACACACGCTTCTAAGCAAAATCTTACAGTGTATACCAACAAGAATGACGGCAGCAGGAAATGAAACACAAAAAAAAATATCACTTCAGAGAGACAGAGTGAGACTCAGGTAAATACCAGGGACCGCAGGATATGCTTACATGACAGAGGCGGGCAACGTCTATGGGTTGGATCTCTCTCCCTCTCTCTCTGTCAGTGTGTGTGTGTTGGTATTTCCCTCCATAGCCAGACACAAAGAGCCAGCTTAAAATTGTTTAAATTTGGCATTCGAGCCAACAAGGGCAACAGCAACAACAAAAGAATACAACATGGCGGAATAAGAGCCAAAAAGTAATTGCAGTCTGTTGGATATTCGCTGTACCAGGGATAGTCTACCGATGTTGATTTTTTTTTGTTATGAGCTGCTCTTGAGTCTCGTATAATACAATTTGACCTTTCAAAAACTGCTTCAAATTTGTGGAATTTTAATTTTGATTTTATGACTTTGTTCTTGCAGCTTCTATGCATCAATGGATTGAAGCGCGGATGGGTAAGACGTGAGGAGAGAGAGAAAGAGAGAGCGGAATTAAGGGGTCTGAACTTATAATGGCTGTGGTTTGGCGTTTACATGAGTTTTTTTTTTTTTTCTGGAATAAAGTGAACTTTGCAATAAAAAAATTACTTCGTGAAGAATTTTTACAAAAAATGCTTATGCGTCAATAGTAGTCCTGGCTTAAGCTACGATATTCAGCTAAGTTGTAGAATTCTAAGTTTTAAGCTGGGAAACTGTTGTTATTATAATATTATTTTTGTGAATGCATTGATCTTTACAAATTTAGTGTTAAGAGAGATAAGGAGAGTAACAGTTTAGCTTGTTTTAAGCGAGTATTCATTGGCGTCTGAAAAATTTCAATAAGCTGCAGATTTTTTTTTAAACAATTTATGATTTTGATAAGCAATCTATATGAAGCCAATTGGTTTACAGCTTGAAATATTTGTAACTTCTATGTGACAAAAATGTAATTTAAAATCCTTAAATTATTGTTGGTATAATATTTATTTGTTGATTTGAAAATACAACTTGAAGTACACAGCCACAATCACGAAGATAGTCAGATCGGAGGCAGAACAACAATTGGACACTGTGTCCGGTTGTCATATCTCCCAGGCACTCTGGCCAAGACACAACCCAAAGCGAACATCCGAACTCCTGCGACTCCACAAGAGTAGGACTAGGATGGTGAACGGAGTTATAACGAGGCACTGCGCCATTGGTCTTTTGGCTGAGCGGATGCATATTCAAAAAAATGATTTCTGTTGCAGCTGCCGTGATAACGAAGAGATAGAAAGCATCCAACAACTGTTATGCCACTGCCCTGGCTTCTAAAGAAACGCACCTAGTGTCTGGGAAAGCCCTGCTTTGAAGACCTGGGCAGGCTAGCATATTTGCCCATAAAGGACATGGCTCTTTTTATCGAATCCTCAAAATGGTTTAACAAGCAGGATAATTTGGCAGAATTCGTCACCCATTGGCTATTTTACCTTCCCTACACCCAGCATTTATACTCTCCTCACTCTACCTTTCCCTTCTTTTTTACTTTTCCCATCTCGGTCATGTGCAGAGCTGCCTAGCTAACCTAACCTAGGCTTTTATGCTTATACATAACTAAATTCGAATACGCGGTCAGAAATCCCTAAAACATACATTTTGGAGATGATCCAAGAATTCTCAGGTGACATGTTTAGCCTTGAATTCGAAACGGTGATCCCAAAAATATAAAAAAAACCTCAAAAACGGTCTTGTAAAAAGTTTAGTTCAGGCTTTTTAGGTAAGAATAAAACTAGGACCTGCTGCGACAATTCTGTCTACGAATTCAGCAAAAATATGCCTCCCTCCCAAATAACATCTTTTACATACAGCTGTTTGGTTTTTTAACATACTACAAGCACTAAAAAATACCAAAAATATTGTAGTATAAAAATATTTACACACTGGTAGTCATTTGTGCTTTTTACAACACAGTCTTGGGCAAAAGTATCCTAGTTTTTGTAATTTGTTTTGGGCAGAAATGCAAATATTTTTTTTTGTGCACTTGTGCAGTCAGCTCTAGCAGTGGTTCGAATAGTACAAATTTCAAGATAGAGTAAGCTGCAAATAACTCACAAAAAGTTTAATGATATTGAAATGCGAACTGGGTTTGAATAAACTGTAAGATTTGAGATTTGTTTTTGGAAGTTAAGAATTCAAGTGCCTTTAAAAAGACGTTTAACAAATATATTTTTGTATAATTAATATATATTCCTTATATTAAAGTGTTCAAAGTAAACATTTTTGATTTCAAATTTTAAAAGTATGATGCTCACCTTAACTTTGGTTTTCTTTCGACTTCGATGGGGTACAGTGACATCTGTTAACTTTAAGAGTTTTGGTCGAATGGGCCGTTTGGGGCCCTTGGCACGCTCAAAGGTCAATTCCAAATATGCTTCGGTAGTCATGGTACTCTATATTTGAGGGCAACTTTATTTTTTTGGTCAATTTGTTTGAAACGTTTCTGCAAAGAATAGAAGAACATAATGCGCATTAATTAAATGCATGCCGCTTAAATTAAGCAAAATGCTACTAAATTAAAGCTAGTAAGCATAAAAAGCGCATTAAAGGGATGTGTTAAATTCAGCCAACAACTACAATGATAAGCTTTCAGTGTGTAAGTGTCGAAAAATGCTGCGCTTGCCAATTCGTTTCACAACACTTAACATGTTAACCCAGATACACGCACGCATACAAGCAAATGGAAACACTCTATGCGCTGATCTGAATCCATTTTGTAGCTTAAGTCAACGTAACCCATACGAGATGTGGGACGTAAGTACTATACCTATATAGCCATAAAAATGGCAAATGTTATCACTTTTAGCCTAACATGCATTTTTATCATAGATACGTTACTAAACACACAAATACACACACACACGTACACCTTGAACTCCGCTCGTGCAAAAACAAAAAAAAAGAGGAAAAGTCTCGTCCTATTAACTGACTTTAACATTAAGCGGCTTGTGTATAGAAAAACAAAACAAAATAAAGCAAAATAAAATAAAGAGGAAGTAGTAGAAACCAAGCAAAAGCTGAGTAAAACTGGCGACAAAGAAAGACGACAAGAAATGCTGCAGAAATAAACACAAAAGTGTCCCAAAGAGACACTTAAAACGACCTCGAATGTTCGCTTGCGTTTTGTGGTGTCCTTTTGGCAACATTCTGCGTCTGTGTGTCCGTGTGTGTGTGTGTGTTTGTGGTCCTGTTGAAGCACGTAAGAAAACCATTTTCTATTCTTGGTGAGAAAATTAGTATTGTATATATGTCTGTATTATGCGCTACAATGTATGCTATACTTCATATACATACGTGTTGGCCTTTGCCACTGACACATAAGACACACACACACACACAGGCACACTTTGTTGCACTCAAGAACACCTTAAAGTGTTTTGCCCAAGCTGCTATCTTTGCTCTGCACTTCATCATCAGCATTAACATTATATGGATCAGCGAATGGGTCAGCCAGGACAATACCAAACTGCGAAAATACAAAGAAACTCGAAAAAATTCAAAAAGAAAAGCGAACAGGATAGCAGTTTTTCTACACTTAAACAGGTGCGCAGCTAAGTTCTCGCGGTTTTTTTTTTTTTGATGAAAATGTAACTTTATTGTAAAATAAATGGTTACCAATGACTCATTCAAAGTATTGCCCAACGCTAGCTGCAACTTTTTCCCATTTTTCTGACAGAGCTCGAATATTTTGAGGCTATCCACGAATCAAGCCATTTTGCGATATCTTCATATGAGGAGAACTGCTGATCAGTCAGACCATGTGCCATCGAGTGGAACCAGTAATATCGGGGAATATAGAGGGTGGGGTAGGACTGCCATTTGAGCGTTCCCAAGTAGGTTATATTTAATAGGATTGGCAACGTGAGGCCGAGCGTTGTCATGCAGTTGAATCACTTTTTCGTGCCTCTGCTCGTATTGTGGCGTTTTTTCGCGCAGTGCTCGTCTCAATCGCATCAATTGAGTTCGATACCGTTCCCCAGTGATGGTTTCGCTCGGTTTTCAACAGCTCATAATAAATAACACCGACCTGGTCCCACCAAATGCACAGCATAATTTTAGCAGCGTTAATATTCGGCCGAGCCGAAGACGTGGAAGCATGACTGGATAGTCCCCAAGATTTTTTTCCTCTTTGGGTTTTCTAATGAATCCATATTTCATCACCCGTCACGATGTTATGAAGAAAACTCTTCCTTCTTTGTCGTTGGAGCAGTTGTTCACAGGTGAAAAAACGACACTCAACGTTCCTTGGCTTCAAAATATTATATAAGGAACCCAAGTTCCTTGTTTTTGAATCATTCCTAACGCATCCATTGCTATAGCCATGTATTGACAAACTTAGTTGCGTACCTAACAATTGTGCTTCCTTGTATGGTGAGCAACATCTTCCAGTACTGTAAATTGGCTCAAAGCGGAGATTAAAAAAAAAGAGTAAATTTTTTGGATGTTTGTGTATATGATACTTTTGAATGGGAATAAAATTTATTTATATAGGTACAATATTTATAAAGTAGAAGTTAATTTTAAATTATAAAAGGTTAGTAGCCAGAGCAATGTAGGCCTTCTGAGACTGCAAATAAATTTACATTTTTCATTATTTTTAGAAATTTTGATTTATAGTCTTATTTTAAACCTAAAAATCAAGCAATTATTTTTTCTTATCAATTTGTATTATAAAAATTGAACAATAATTTTTTTTTATTATCTTTTGTTATATCGGTTAAACAAGGCAGTCTGAACGGGTGCCATGCAATTTTGGGGGACGGCGAGGACCTCGAACATTGAAACCCTGCAAAGATATCAATCTATAACACTAAGAAACATTCCAGGCGCTCCTTGGTATGTATTCTGTACTTTCCAGATCGATTGGTATAATAGTACTAACCTTGTGCAAATAGTATTGTTGTTTATTGATTTTACTCACTGGAGCAATATCAATCCTGCCATTTTTGTGTTACTTATAAAATTTGATAATTGTTTTCAGATAGATTGCATATTAAAATAAATTAATAAACAAAAAAATTTTTTTTTAATTTTTTAAATACAAAAAGAGAAAATTTTTTAATTTAATTAACAAATAATTTGTATAATTGTTTTTATTACATATATATTTAAATAATAATTGTTATTTAATTATATTTCTGGGTAAAAAATTACTAGTCACATTTCAATTTAATAAAAAAAAATCTTAAATATTAAAATTCGAATGATCCTATTTAAAAAAAAAAAAAACCTATAGGCAAACAGTCGAAATATTCTGACTTATATTTATACCTTTCCTAAATTCCAAAAAATAAATAGAATTTTTTTCTTTTTGGATATTTTTTCTTCTGGGTAATTGAAAACTTGCTACATAAAAGTGTTGAAGTCAAATATCTTAGTTGTAAAGCTGAAAAGGCTAAGGTTTATGTATGTTTTGTAATTAATTAATCAATATGTACAATATTAGGGTTAACAAATAAATGAATGAATTAATAAACAAATAATTAAAGAGTTTAAAGTAAACACAAAAAGGAAGTTTATTGGCAGCTTTCCATAAAAGTTATCCAATGTCAGAAAGCCGATTTTTAAATAAAAAAAATTAATGCAGATTATTAAGGAAATTATAGTTCTCCTAGTTCGCAAAGACTACAAAACGTTTTTGAATCTTTAAATTAAATGTCTCTAGCTGAATAAGGTACCGAAAAAACAGCCCATAACGATTTTTAAAATCTAACGATGCAGATCGATTCATAGGTAAGAAAATAAGAAGGTGTTTTTTTTAGAAATAAAGAGTAGACATGTCCTTTCGATATGTTGTCCGGCCATGTTTTTTATATATAAAGGGTGTGTTTTTTAAAGTTGCACAAGTTTAAATCATAATAAAACAAAGATATATACATATTTTTAATATCAATGAAACGGGCTTCATTGGATAGAAAATATTATGACATTAATGTTTAAATATGATTTTGGCCATGTGGCCGCCCTGGCTGGCGCGTACAAGGCGCAATCTGGAACACCAATTTTCACAAACTTTCCGAAGCTTTTGCGGCCAATAACTCTTCGAATGTTGATTTCCAGGTTTTCAATTGTTTCTGGTTTATCGACGTAGACAAGAGACAGTAATTTTCACTCCAAATACGACAAATCTGCTTATTTACGTACCCATTCAACCAAAAATGGTCTTCAACGCAGAACAAAATTCTGATCTTTAAATAAGTTTCACGAACGCAACCATTATTTTGATAAAAAATTTTAACAGCTTGCAAGCGTTGCTCTGCTCTATCCCCGTAATGAAATGTCAAGCCAAAATCAACAAAAAGTAACTATCAGCTGTTAAATGGGTTGTCAGTGTTGCCAACTCAAAGTTGAGAACCTCTTAAAACACGCTGGGTCGCCAGTTTTTTTTGAAGTCCCACTAAAACAGTCTAACATACTTGTAAACAAATAAGACCCCCAAATTGATATTTAAAATTTTGCAATAAGCCGTAATGGATTTAGACTTCACTCATTTATCTTCATACCTATATACGGTAAAGGTTTATGAACTTCGGCCCTGCACTTATAAGGTTCAATGAGTGTATTTTTTTTATTTCCCTATAATAATTTTTCACTATTTACCACCAAACTTAACGTTTAAAAGGTTAACATAATAACAATGCCTTAATAATTGTTAAGCACTATGTTAATAAAGGAAAATACAGGGTATACTAAAGTCGGCATGACTTGCATGTAACCGAACACTTTATGCAAAATCCCTAAATAGCTTTACAAATGTGTTAACCAAATAAGTACAGCTCCTTGAAAGAGTATAAACTGAAAAGAAAACAAAAGCTAAGTTGCCTTGTGCACTTTAAGCTTGCTTCGTCCTTAGCCTCTCTCAACCTTGCTCTCTTTCCCCATTGCTCTTCATTTGTTATTCGTGTTACGCATACTTAATTAGTTGTTGAGCTGCGTATGACTCAAATAAAATTAAGTAGCCGCCCTGTTGTAGCATTGAATATAGTATAAACTGAACAGGGCTTTATTTTACTCACTTTTATCTGCCACTGGACAACTAACGGAACAAGATTTGGGTTGCTGTTTTTCGATATACAGTTAATAAATTAATTTTGGCATGTAATTGAGGCCAATGTATATGTCTGAATTGACCTAACTCAATGTCTTTCATATAGTATTTATGCGTTTTTGTACATACTGGTTTTGCGTACTATTCAAGGCTAATTTAATTATTGCTTGAATTGATTTAAAAGCCACATAACTAATTGAGGCTGTCTGTTTACTCTGTCTTGTCAATTTAACGCAATATTGTTTGATTTTCATTTAGTCATTTGCCAGCCCAAAAGAATCACATTAGCTTAATTAATAGTTTGGCATGCAAACAGAAAAATTCACGCACACATACCTAGGAGTATATGTATATGTATATACAAGTAGATAGAGCCAATAAGTGGCGAGTTCATATTTACCAAGGCCTTGAGTTTTTATTGGCCCTTCGTGTGCTGCCTGCAGGTACTTCAATAACTGATTGTGTTTGAACTTCCTGTGCACAAATTTAGCTGAAAATTGAAAAATAAATAAACAGAAAATTTCTGCAATTTTTCGTTTTTAGCAATTATCGGTCAGTGGGGCATTTTCAATTTTCTTTTACAAACTCTTTATGTATTCTATAAATAAAGAAAAGCCTTTTAAGATGCTTAGTTTGGCAGAATTGGAGAAGGTAGAACATACCAGAATTATGTGTTTTGATTAGTTGAAACAATAAGCCGTAACGGATTAAGAGTTCACTTATTTATCTTTATACCCATATATGCTAAAGAGTTTATGAACTTCGGCCATGTACTTATAAGGTTCAAAGAGTGTGTTTTTTTTTGGCAACATATAGATACAGACGTCAGGGATACTTTAAGTCGTCAGTGCGTCTCTATGAGCGCCAGGATCTCAGAGATGGTATGCGCTAGAGCATTCAAACATTTGATATAGTTCACTTAGCTCCAACAGTGGTTTTATAGAGCATTACGAAATAAATATACTAGCACTATATCAAAATAGATAAAAATCTTTAAATTTTTTTATTGAGATTGTTATGATGCTACAGGGTATCCCAAAGTCGGCTGCGCTTGACTTTTTTATCAGCCACCTTTTTTTTTATTTGTTTTTGTTTTTCCGTTTGAAGTTCGATTTTACATTTATCCTTGTTGTTGTAGTTGTTTTTACCGCCCCTTTTTCTTATAAATAAAACATTTTTTTATGCACACAAAAATGTTCCAAAATGAAAAATATAATGCTGCCAAGGAACTCTCCGCTACAGAGAGGGAAAAGCAACAGCTGCCATTTATATTGATTATCTGGCAGCACTGAAATTTTACTTGCTCAGTTTTTCACTGACATTTGCAAGAAGCAAAGCCCCTACAAAAATATCGCAGCATCTCAGGTATTCATTTGATTTTTATTGACACATGAATTTTTATTGTCCCAACAAACTCATATGAAAATACTATACAATTTTTTTTTAAAGGTAATTGAATTTTTTTCGAACCTTAGTTGGTTGTTGTCTTTTATGTATGAAAATGTATATGAAAAAATTTCAGCAACATTTTGGTTAAGGGTAAATATGTAAGTAAAAAGGGTGTATGCTTCAGTAACTTAAGGCAAAATATTTTCCTTGAAAAATTGCACAAAGAACGTAGTTGTTGAAACCTCTTTGGTATGTCGGCTTTGAGCACGGCAAGTTATCATATTTAAAACTCATAGCACTTCGAAATTAATTAGAAGTTAAAAAAATAACTTATATTGAGCCTAAAAGTGAGTAAGGGGAATATAAATTCCGGAAATATCTTTTAGAATGTGGCAAAGAAAATATTCAAAAATAAAACAGCAACATCTTTTTCAAAGTTGTTACACTCATACTTTCATGTTCTTTAAATACAACAATTATGTTATTTATTGGATCGACATTTTTCCTAGAGTTCCATAGGATTTGTTTAATTTCAAACAGCGGCCATTAAAAAGCTTAAGTCTTTTCGAGCGTGCAACCCTAGCACTTAGGCCTGAAGCCCAACATTTCTACTTACCATAGAAACAAAATGCTTTGAGAAAATAGAAAATGGGAATAGATAGAACTTAGTATATATCAAGGGACGTATCTTCTGGAGTCACTATTTAGGGCACATCGTCTGCACAGAATGAATTTGTAAAACTGCGCATCATAAAAATATTTCAATTCTAAACTAAAAAAAAAAATTGCAATCATATTTTCATGGGTTCCAATGTTAAAACCAACACGAATAGCAATGCATCTCATTAAGCATTTTTTAAAAGAATTTTTAGAAACCTCTCATGCATTCTTTTTTAAATAAATAAATCAAACTCTTAATGAATATTCATACTATTATTATGTTTCTTATTAATAGCAACGCGCCTTTCAACATATTTCAATTTAAAAATTCAGCGAGTCTTATCTAAATGCTATTCCAATGGGACTTCAAGTTTCTAGGCAACAGAAATTAAAGCCAAGCGGCTTCTAAAACATTATGCATTATGGAAGTTTATTCCCAAGGGGTTTTAACGTTTCCAAGTTTTTAAGTAGCTCCTTTGTCTAGATTTTTGTGTATAATGTAAAGCAATTTTAAGCCAAATTGCATAGCCAAACATGTTCAAACATATAGTATACCAAAGGCATACAAGTCGTATGTGTAATGCAAAGGATATAGAAATGCAAGTCACGTTATTGTTATCAACAGCTAGTTAAATAGAAAGGGACCAAGACAATCTACAGGCTTAATTCATTCAACTTTGCTGTCAATTTACAAAAGTCCTGCACTCATACACATACACTTATATTTATGTGAGACAGAGAGGGAGAGTGCGTGTGTGTGTGGTTGTTGCCATTTGTCTGCTTTGTGGTGAGCGGCGGCGCACAGTGGTCGATTTTGCCTATCTAGCAGTTTAAAATTAATACATATTATAGAAAAAAAAAAAATAAACAACCAATCTCCATCGATTAGGCATTTGAAATTTATTCATTTTTATTTAATGTTATTTTAGTTCAGTTTGGTTCAGATCGGACAACAATATCATTAGTTTTCATATAGCTCGAATGCTCCGTCATAAGTATATAAACCTATCTCATTCAAATTTGATATTGGGTTTATTGGGTATTGAAAAGAATTCTAACATTTCTTAACATTTTTAAGAAAAATAATATTTTAAAAATATCAACAAAATTTTGTACATCTCTTTTTCTTGTTTATCCCATAACTTTCATTAAAGATGTTTAAACTCCCCGTAGCCCCATATTATTGAGTAAGCTCGGTCATTATAGTTTGTAAGGTAGTTTGTATTGGTTTTTTGTATATAAAAATTTTGTTTTGTTTTTTTTCTCAAAGTGGTTTTTTGTAATTTTCTCCACGTTTCTTGACGTTTTCTCAAATATAAGAAAGATCACATTTTAGGCAAGTAAGCTCACTGCGAAAAACTGAGGTAAATTTATATTAAAATAAATTTTGAACTTTGCAAAACAAATCTGCTGACATTTAAAGTTTAAGTTGCATGCATTAAAAAAAAAATGTCCATAGAATCAACAATTTGGTTTCCATATTGAATTGAATTCAATACAGTTGGCCACATAGGCCCACTTGGCCACTGTGCGGCGGTGTCGCTGTCATTCGTTGTTATCTGTGTGTCGCCATTTAAAAATGGCTGCCGCTCAAAACTGCTTGTCTAACAACATTTGAAAGAGGGCTCAAACCTAGCGCCCATATTGCCAGGGCTGCACGTCTATTGCCAGGCTTATTTGTTCATCGTTTGTACATTTTTCAAATGTAGCCTACCCTTACCCTTATCCCTTTTGCTTCCCTTGTTTCTATCGTTATATCTTTTCAATTCACTTGCAACTCATTTTTCATGCGGTATTCGCTATGGCCGTTTCTCTATATTTTCTCATTTGTTTCAGTTTTCATCTGCGTAACGGCACGTTGACTTGTTTCTTATTGTTTCGAACTTATTTTATGGTTCTTTGACGTTTTTTTCTTCTTCATTTTATTTGCTGCCTGCTCTTTCTCGTTTCTCTTTGTGGCCACATGCTAAACAATATATATGGCGTCTGTCGTCATCTCTGGTAATTGTAAGGACTCCAAATGTGTACATATATGCGTGTATGAGCCTGCTTGTTGCGCTAGGCTTTTGTTTATATGCTTTTACTGTTGCCATCGTTCATTGTTAGACATTTTGAATTATTGCACACAACAATACAATCAGTTGCCTTCAATGAACTTCAAGACGCACACAAGGCCTTATACGCCGCTATACATAATATATTTCTATTTGTATTTACTGCTAGCAAATAAGTAGCTGCATTTAAGTCCATTAAAATATTGCCAAACAACAGAACTTTAGAAATTTTGCAAAATTTTATATATTTAAATGCTATTCAAATCGCTAAAGCAAAGAAATAGATTATCAGATGGACGACGACAGCTGTACAAAACTTTACATTTCCTTTTCCGGCTTGGCGCGCAATAGCAATGGCGGCCATTGCCTTAGCCATCGATTACGCAAATTTTCTTTGCGTTTATCAATTCAATTTTAGCTACGCAGACTTTTATGTTTCTATAATATGGAGAGAGAGAGAGAGAGAGAGAGAGAGTGAGAGAGTGAGAGAGTGCATAGGATGGACTATTTGAGAAAGATTTGGTGCGCGCTGGTTTAGGGCAGCTCACAATATGAACAATGATGATGAGAATACTGCTGAGGCTAATATTAATAATATGCTTTAAAATGCAGCAACTTTGAAATATGTTTAAGATTTAAAAAATTATTCATCTCGTTGAAAGACGATGAGAAGGAAACAAAATATATTAATTTAAAACAACCGTGCAATTTATTAAATAAATGCGTTTGACAAATTACAAAAAAATACGCAGAAGCTCATGCCTATATAGAGTACATTTATAAGCTCAGCTCATGTGCAGTGCAAAAATTATTACAATTGAATGAAACTTTACAAGCTACGGTCAACAATGTATTAATATAAAATTTAAATTTTTGATATATGTTATGTAGATTTATGTGAGCAGGCAGAAACTTATTTTTTATCTGGAAAAGTTTGTAAAATAAATAAATTTGTCAAATTAAAAGGTGACCTTTTACCAAGTAGTATTTGACAATTTTTCTGTTTTGTTTTTTTGAAAAATTTTTTTTATTACATTCAAGTAATGCTTGTTTAGAACTAAAACGTGCTTGATTCCATACTAAGCACGCATAACATTTGCACGTCGGATATGGCCTTACTACATTTACTGTCCTTATAAGGCTACATTGCGTATGCGTAGTAATAGGGTATATGTCTTATTATTTTTGATTGACAACTCGAAATTCTTAATATAACTTCTATGTTTAATATTTTCAAAACATTTTTGCCTGCAACACCTGCACATATCGACCCTTTAAGGTTACATTGCGTATACGTAATTTTTATATAAATGTCTGCCTACTCGAAATTCTTAATATTGCTTTTGTATGCAATATTTTCATCACATTTTTAGGCGATCTGGCAAAGCCGTTTCGTTGCGTATACGTAATTTTTATGTAAAAGTCTTATAATTTTTCATTGAATACTCAAAAGTTCTTAATATAACTTTCATATTGAATGTTTACACAAACTTGAATAATTTGAACAATTTTTTTTAATACATTCAAGAAAGGCTTGTTTAGAGCTAAAACGTGCTAGATATTTCATAATACTATTTGCACGACGGATATGGCCTTGCTTCATTTACCGTCCATATAAGGCGACATTGCGTATACGTTTATTTTAGGTAAAAGTCTCATCATGTTTTATTGACTACTCAAAAATCTAAGTAATTCTTTAATATTTCCAACAAATTTTCGAGGAATTTGTCTGCGCGTCATATACTGCCCATAAAAGGTAACATTGTGTACACGTAGTTTTTAGGTAAAATTCTTAAAATTTTCTATTGACTACTCAAAGTTCTTAATAATATTTCAACACTCAATATTTGCACAAAATTTTGAACGGATTTGGCCGCGCTTCATTTACCATCCATATTATGCTACATTGCGTATACGCAATAATAAGGTAAAAATCTCATAATTTTTTATTGAGTCCTCAAATTTCTTAATGTTACTTTCATATTCAATATTTGCACAAAATTTCGACGGACTTAGCCGCGCTTCACTTACCGTCCATATGAGGCTGCATTGCGTATACGTAACTTTATTTGAAAGTCTACTAATTTTTGATTGCCTAAAGGAAATTCCTAATATTGCTTATATATTCAATATTTTCACAAAATTTTTGGCTGATCTGGCAATATATATATATATATATATATATATATGTATGTCCATATAAGGCTATACTGCGTATACGTAGTTTTATTTAAAAGTCTTCTAAGATTTGGTGTATGATGGCATAGTCGAGCATTGATTTACGACATTTAAGGCAATGAAAGGTAGGGACACTCCTAGATCGGCTTTTAGAGCGAGGAGTTTTTCCAACGATATCCAAAATTGTAGAAACCGATTGGCAATTTTTGTTTTTAGGCTGTGTTTGACCAATTTTTCACAATCTCTTAAAACAGCTGAAAAAAATATTATTAAAATCTTTCAATGTAACACAAATTTTATTATTCCCTGTACCTATAGGTACAAAGGGTATACTAGATTTGTGCAATGTATGTAACGGCAAGAAGGAGGCGTGGCAGACCCCAAGTCCTTTATACCAAAATGCTTATCATAACCTCGGGTAGCGATTGAGCCATGTCCGTCTGTCCGTCCGTCTGTCCGTCTGTCCGTCTGTCCGTCCGTCCGTCTGTCCGTCTGTCCGTCTGTATGAACACCTAGATCTCGGAGACTATAAGAGCTTGAGATACGAAACTTTACCAGCTGATGCGCATATTTCCTCAGAAGATCAAGTTTGTTTAAACATGTCAATATCTTTCCCCGTTCCCCCGTAGCAGAGTTTCGCGGTTTTTAGCTACACCGTTTAATATATCAATCTGAAACTTAACAGAGCGATGCGTTGTGGTAACATGCATCTGTGTGTCAAAAATAAACAAAATCGGACAATCACAACAAAAGTTATAGTCTAAAATGTAAAAATTTCACCTCCCCTTGCCAATAAACTGCGTCAATATTTGACTCTACGTAATAATAGTAATAAATGACCTAGAACCACCAATTTTGGTAAGCTAATTCATGTGCCTCTAATGAACAAATCCACATCCAAATTTCATCAATGCGGGCACCCCACCCCCCGCAATCGATTTACCGTGTTTTCTCCCACACCCCTCAACATATCTCCTTGAAACTTACCCCATATACTTTAAATAACTTCTTTAAAGTAAGTTTCGATTTTCATCAAAATCGGTTAAAATTTGCGGAACTTATAGGTATCAATATCGTTTTGCACCAACAAAAAAATGTTCCAATTGGAAATTCTTAGTAAGAATATGCAGGAATAAATCTTTTTTGAGAAAAAAGGTACAGGGTATTCCACTGTCGGGCACCGCCTCGACTGTATTACATTTTTTGTTACTATTATTACGTAGAGTCAAATATTGACGC
Organism: Chymomyza costata; assembly: GCA_018150985.1. Lineage (NCBI taxonomy): Eukaryota > Metazoa > Arthropoda > Insecta > Diptera > Drosophilidae > Chymomyza > Chymomyza costata. The sequence continues at coordinate 7,223,895 of JAECWU010000001.1, read as the reverse complement.
AGTTTATTGGCAAGGGGAGGTGAAATTTTTACATTTTAGACTATAACTTTTGTTGTGATTGTCCGATTTTGTTTATTTTTGACACACAGATGCATGTTACCACAACGCATCGCTCTGTTAAGTTTCAGATTGATATATTAAACGGTGTAGCTAAAAACCGCGAAACTCTGCTACGGGGGAACGGGGAAAGATATTGACATGTTTAAACAAACTTGATCTTCTGAGGAAATATGCGCATCAGCTGGTAAAGTTTCGTATCTCAAGCTCTTATAGTCTCCGAGATCTAGGTGTTCATACAGACGGACAGACGGACGGACGGACAGACGGACAGACGGACAGACGGACGGACAGACGGACATGGCTCAATCGCTACCCGAGGTTATGATAAGCATTTTGGTATAAAGGACTTGGGGTCTGCCACGCCTCCTTCTTGCCGTTACATACATTGCACAAATCTAGTATACCCTTTGTACCTATAGGTACAGGGTATAATGACCTAGAATCACAATTTTGGTAAGCTGATTCATGTGCCTCTAATGAACAAATCCACATCAAAATTTTATCAATGCAGCCCCCCCCCCCACCCCCCGCAATCTATTTACCGTGTTTTCTCCCACACCCCTCAACATATCCCCTTGAAACTTACCTATATACTTTAAATTACTCCTTTGACGTAAATTTCGATTTTCATCAAAATCGGTTAAAATTTGCGGAACTTATAGGTATCAATATCGTTTTGCACCAACAAAAAAATGTTCCAATTGGAAATTCTTAGTAAGAATATGCAGGAATAAATCTTTTTTTGAGAAAAAAGGTACAGGGTATTCCACTGTCGGGCACCGCCTCGACTGTATTACATTTTTTTTAATATGACAAAGCAGGAAAAAATTTCTAAAGTTTTTCTTAAAGCTTACTCGTGCTCTCAATAATGGCATGTTTTAATATTCCAATTAGGCTTAAAAAATATTTTGTTTGGTTATTGTCCAAAGTACAACAGCCAAAATAATCGCACAAATAATTAAAAAAAAAATAAATAATTGGTCAGACTTGTAGAGTCCTTCAATGTCAATAACCAGACGGTACTTTTGTATTTAATTGTTGCTATAAAACTCGATTCCAACCTAAGCTCCAGCACCCAATTAATTTGGAGCACCTAGGCCGCTATACAATGTATACAAAAAAACATATACATACTTGCATACTTATATATATTTATTGTTTGCATAAAATAATAAATGTTTTTGATTCCATCACCAGGGACACATTAAACCCACTCAACCAAACTCTTGACATATATATGTGGACGCTGCTGTAGTGTCATTTAATACATATATGTATATGCCTACGTGTGTGTGTGTTTGTATTTGTTTGTTTGTGCACATAAGAGACATTCTCTATTTCCCAAAATTTTTTGTGTTTTTCTCATTTCCGCAATTGCTGAAATGATGTTCGTCAAAGGCGAAATTCGTCAAAAGCGTTCGCTCTCTGCTGATTTATTTATCCTTTTTGTTCGTTTTTGCTTTTGTAGGCTTTTAGCATGGCCTGCGCTTTATTCCCAACATTCGCCCGCAAATATTTGTCTGTTATGCTTTACCCATGTTGCCCTTGGAGCCAAATGAAATGCTGCGTGCCAGGACCCACCATTGAAGCAGGTCGGAGCAGGCCTTGCCCTTTTACATATACAAGTATTATCTGTTGGATGCTGAGAGCATGTCTTGGTATATACATCTTGGATTGCTGCTTTAACTAGTTTGAAATTTATTTGCTGTCTTTTGCTGTCACTTCACATAAATTTCCTGCATATTTACAGAGCACTTGAAGTGGCCCCGGTCGACTGGCAGGACCTAGAAACAACAGCAATATGATAGCTACAAAACTTATTAGATGCGACATTATCGCATGTTCTTATTCCCCAGGCCAGACAGCTGCTAAGAGTCTTTGGAGTCTCGAATTTCGGAATTTTTCTAGCCTTGTCATTCCTCTTCTTTTTTTTTTTCCTTTTTTTCATTTTTTTTTGTGCATTCCCTTTTGTGGCTTGTTTTGGCTCTGTTATTAATTACCTTGGGTGTTTGCATATGTGTGTAACTGTCAGTATGTGTTAATGTATGTGTGTATGTGCGTGAGTGTGTGTTTTTGATACATCATCAATTTGGTTCGTAGCATAATTGATTTCCGGCTATGCTTCAACTTTAATCGAAAAACTTCGTTAAGCCTTTTCAAATATACTTTGCGAGCTTTCACTTAAGTTTTGTTTGCGCCAAAAAGGCATGAGTGCCCAAAACATATTTACATATATGTTCATAGTATTACATATACACTGTTAAAAATGAAAAAAGGGAAATATATTTCCTAGAGTAAGTATGCTGGTACTTGAGAGGAAATTGCAATTTTAGTGTAAAAAATTGTATTTCTACAATTGAAATAGAAATTTAAAGTTAACTTAAGTGCAGCCAAAAATCTTGAATCGTAAATAACACTAGTCAACAGAGATTTTGGTCCCTGGATCTAGAATTGCTTCAAAATATTTTTAAGATTTATTAGAGCAAAGTTTTTTAACCCTTTCAGGCCCGAATTAAAATGGGAGGAAAATATGTGACCTTAGAATTATCTTAATATAGCCACAAAAAGTCACAGAAAAAAATTTCAAGGTCCTGGGGGTCCTAGTTTGGCCCCATCGAAATGTTGCCTATAGGCAACATTGGGCCTGAGTGGTACATTTTTATACTGTACGTATACGCAATTGCTGATTAAAATTTTCTTGCATTTTTATGTGTTAATAAATTATTTGGATGGTTTTTTTATATATTCAACAATATTTAATCATTAATTATGTGTATAATGAGACAAAGAAGTTTTTGAGTGAATTTGAGCAAATATAGAGTCGTCACACTTAAAGCATTTTGAGTGGGGATATCCAGTTTTTTCCAGTCTGCACTGCATTTATTTACATCTCAAACATTACAATATTTCGAAAATATTAATGCGGCTCACGTGCATATTGTTGCAGCCCAAAAAAGCAGGGCGCAAATTTTAAGTTATTTCTTAGGTACCATCGGTTGCATTGGTTGACGGTTTGGCTTTCCAGCAATAACATCCAAAATTGCCCCAAATGGATGTTTCCGAGGTGTAAAAAGTTTTAAATTTCTCTAAATTTCTTTAACAACTTTTTTCTATGAAACTAGCCAGTAAAACTAAATGTTAAAAATAAATACATGCATTATGTTATATATTATGTTACACGCAACCGAAGTAAAAAAAAACATTTTCGACCAATTTTCCAAATAACATTTTTTCAATTTACTTTTTATTAACAAAATAAATTTAGAAAAAATTGTTTAAGGTTTAAGCTGAAGGAAAATTCGTTTATGAACATTTCGATTCTAAGATCTTTAAAATCGGGTAAGAACTGTAGATGCTATGGAATTCGTAGGTTATCTCAGAAGTGCTGACTTTTTTTTTGTACCTTTGTTTTGAATTTAGCGATCCCAAAAACATATATAAGTCGTCGCCGGAAACCCGGCCTCAAAAAAGATTTTGTGCAGTTTATCGTGGGTAAGTGATAAAATACCATGCGTCAGTGTAGAATGGTATTCCCAAAATGTACATAATTTGGGTGACTATAGCTTATTTCAACTTTTAAGCAAAAGAAGCTAAAATTTGAATATTTTAACACAAGTTTGCAAACGTTTTTAATAGAAATTTTAGCCATATACAGGAAATAGAGTAAGACAGTAGCTTGGAATACGATAGTACAGAGCATACAACAGATTTTATTAAATAAGCCTCGAAGAGTGTTAATATTTGTTAGCCAGTGTAAACAAACCAAAACTTAGCACGATCTTCTAAACTAAAACTCAGCTGAAAAGTATGCTACATAAATCCATACATCTTGCTAAAGCAAAGCTGCTGTATCTACTTCGCGTGCGTGTATTTGTACTGTGTATATAATATACTTATGCGTGTGTTAGTGTGTGCGTGCAACGGCATAAAATGTTTTTGGCGCCATAAAAAAAAACTTAGCACTTAGCTTGATGATGGTCGACAACGTAATAGTTGTTAGATGGAAGCAGCAAGATGGGAAATACATCAAGTCTAACTTGTATGGCTGTATGCGTCTGTGTGTATCTGTGTGTATCTATGTGTTTGCGTGAGTGTGTCTGTGTGAGTCGTCGTCTGTTTACACAATGCAATGTCAAATGCCATGATAAGAGTGCTAAAAGTTTTGGCACATGTACATATGTAGTTGTGTGCGTATATTTGTGGCACGGAGTGTAAAAGTATTGGAGCGCGTCCATCAACAGATGCTGTCCCCAAAAATGTTGTATAAATAAAATCGTTTTGTGGTAACAAAAACAAAACAAAAAAAAAAAAGAAATACATACCACAAAATATTGACAATAATTTTTTCGCATTCGAGACGAAAATAAATCAATGAATGTTTAAATGAATTGTAACTAACGATAAACTGTTGTTGTTGTTATTGTTATGTGCTTAAGCAGAATTTATATGCTATCAGATATTTATTGAGTGCTATGTGTAGGCGAAGAAGCCAATCAAAAGATGTAGCTTAAATCGATTTCAAGCGCAATTTTAATGGGAAAAAAATGAGTAAGTTTAGCAGACATGTATTGTATGTAGATATATTTATATATTTGTGCAGACAAGAGATGAGATATATTTCAACTGCATATTTTATTCAATCAACTGAAATTTTCTTATTTTTAGGCATATTGAGGACCAACAAAGCAATCACTGTATGATAAGTACAGTAGAGCAATCCCAAAGTCAAAAAAATAATCAATATATTTAATAAAAACGAGCTAAGATTTGGCAAAAAAAAAAACTGACATGTAAAATACTGCTTTGATGACAATGGCCAAAGCTTGGACTTCTGATGGATACCTCAATGTTACTTGTCTAAGATATCTTCAGCTTAACTGGCTGGTTTGGCGATCTACGATTGCACTTTATAAAATTATTATATATTTGCTTTATTTACTGTACAGTCATATCGAAGTTTTATTTAAACTTTTCCAAGGTATCGTTATTCGTTAAAGGTTGAGCAATTTATATAGGTACTTTTATTTAACTTACAGTAGTGATGTATTTTTGAGAACCTCTGGGATCTCCAGAAGTCTTAGTAATTAAGATACTATTGTGCGAACCTTAGAATGTATAGTGCTGTGTAGGCTGCTCGGCACAAGGCCGAGATCAGCCGGAGGCCTTGCGGCCCATTGTGATGCCTAATTTAGAAGAAGAGAGGTTATAAATAAGGGTGATAGTGGGGGGGGGGAAGAGTTTCTGTTTCTATATCCTGTTTAATTGAACCATTTCGAGGATTCGATAAAAAGAGCCAGGTCCGCTATGGGCAAGTTTGCCAGACTGCCCAGGTCTTCAAAGAAGGGTTTGCCCAGGTACACAGCAGGTGTTGGATGCATTCTATCTCCTCCTCATCTCCGCAGCTCCGACAGAAGTCGTTGTGGGGGACATGCATCCTCTCAGCCAGAAAACCTATGGCGCAGTGCCCCGTTGCAACTCCTGTCACCCTCCTAGTCCTGCTCTTGTGGAATCGCAAGAGTTCGGAAGTTCGCCTTGGGTTGTATCTTGGCCAGAGTGCTCGGGAGATGTGACAGCCGGACACAGTATCCCATTGTCGTTCCGCCTCGGATCTGACTATCCTTGTGATCTCTGAGACCACATCCTGTAGAAGTCTTGCTATATCCGTAACAGATGAGGCAATAGGTAGCGCCGAACCTTTTCTGGCACACTCGTCCACTCCCTCATTTCCAAGTATCCCAGAGTGACCAGGTACCCAGCAGAGGGTGATCGAGTGATGCTGGATGCGGTTCAGCGCTGCCACGGTGTTACGAATAAGTTTGATCTTTATAGAGTGCGATGACAGAGCCTTGATAGCGGCTTTGCTGTCGACAAAAATAGACACGTTCTTTGGACTGTTATCCAAAGTCTGTATCAGTTTTGCCGCTTGCCAGACCGCGTATATCTCGGCCTGAAACACACTACCCCAATTTAGAAGACGGAATGAAAGCCGTGTTGCAAGCTCTTCCGAGAAGACGCCCGCTCCTGTGCCTTCATCCGTCTTCGAACCGTCAGTGAAGATTGTAAGCTCGTTTTCCCTAATGGGAGTTTTAAGCGTCCAATCTTGTCTCTCCGGGAAGGCGGCGACGAAGTTATCGTTCCATTTCTGATCCGCAGAATGGGGAATGATGGGGGTGTGTAAGGTAAAGTGGTCAAGCAATTTGTAAGTCATATTCACTACGAATAAGCATAAGGCAACGCGTTTTTTTTTCCACGATCCTTAATAATTCATCTCAAGCCGACTCGAAGGTCTTGCGGACCCCCTTGCTAGCAAGGGCCTCCCCGTGGTGTTCCCTGGGTACCTTCGTGTAAACGAAGTGGTAGCGAATTCGAGCGACGCTTTCAAAGGTCTTACCTCAGACCATAAAAAGGTTGCGTTGGCCTAGTAACCCGGCCGTAAAACAACACATACTCAAGAAACGGAAATACCGCCCTATGCTCCTCCTAGGGGCGACTACCCGTAAATGCAACACTAAACTTTACAGTAGTCTAGGAATACATATATATATCTGATCCGCAGAGCAGCAGTCACTTTCCTCGGCCCCAGCTGATATACCTATCGTGTGTAGGACACTGCTATGGCCAGAAGTTGATGGCACCAGAAGATTCAGCGCCCGGAGCCTTGCTGCGCTTCTGGCTGCCGTAAACTTCAGGAAGGTGCCCACTGGTTCTAGGTTAAGAATAACATTCTGGGTATGTAAGTCCGTAAATAATTCGGTCAGTATTTCAAGGGAATTCTCGTCTAATTCGTATATTTTATTAAACCTAGTCAAGTTATAGGAACGTGAAAGATCTTAGCTGGAACCTAAGCATTCAAGTTTTTCCTTTTTAACTCTAGGGGGTCACTTTGAGTTGCTTTTTTTTGTAAAGCGTTGGAAAAATCTCAGTATCGAGTTCATAAATATATTTTAGTCAGCTAAAGCTTGCAATTTTATTTGAGTATAAGATGAGGAGCTACCGCCTAGCCCAGTTTCGGCTTTTGTGGATCTTTTGATAATAGTAGTTAACCACAAAATGAACCTTCGTATAAAAGTGTTTTTAGGGTAATTTGGGGTCGAGAAACACGAAAATTACAACTTTTTTTTGACGTGATGTCTTGTTAATCGATGAACGCCGGCTGCATGCACGAAAAAGTATGACTCATTGTCAGGTTCCACCTGAGCCGAGCGTGCAAGCAAGAGCGCGGAACAAGGTTCATTCGGTGACCCTTCAATTTGTAAACTAGTATAATTAAATAAATAAATAAACTTCAACAATTTTTTTATGTCAATTTTAAAGCTTATAGTTTTTATCAAACCTAATTATAACCGCGAGCGAACTAGAGGAATGCAAAGCGATACATACCTCAGGTTTGTGGTCAGAAAATGAATTATACGGCCATGATCCGCAAATCGAATTCGAATATTTTTCTCGTTCGTTTTGAAACCACATATTTATTTACTATTTTTTTAATCAAAGCAAAAATTATCATGCACAACTCAAAACGAATTTTTGTCATACGTTCCCATGGTTCATGTCTTGCATAAATTGTTCATGTCTTGCATGATTTCCCTTATTATAAAAATAGCTTAGTCGTGAATAATTTCAATCAGAACAAAGAGTAAAGAACGTTGTAAAGAAGTTATCAATAGCATAAAATGTGGAATTGGGAGCGCACGAAATCAAAGACGAGCAAAATTTAAACGTTTTCCAGAGCACCGGCCGATTGGGTGATTTGGTAAAAAAAATAATCACAACTAGTGAACCCGGCGGCGAAAATCGCCAGATAATGCATTGCATAATATACAAATAGCTTTGCAGAAAATAATACATTGTCTTTATTCAAAAAAGCCAATATAATGAAAAGTGTAAAATTAATAAATTTCGTTATAAACAATATTTGAAGTTGTGAAACCTTTATTCTGTGGAGATGACTGAATCAATGCTTTTATATAAGACTTCTTCATCAGGAATTCGGTCCAAAACAGTTGAATTAATTTTGGCGCAAACATTGTTTGTAGGTGCAAGTATAGCTTTTTCATGAATCAAGCCAGTGAAAATATCATTTGGTAAGTTGTCGTATATAAAGTCAATAGGTGAGCCGCATCCTAAAGGCCGTGCGCATAATATAGACTGCCCAGAATCATCTTTTGGTAACGAATCTCCTCCAACTTGAAGCAAATAGTTAGCAAACTCTTCCTCATCTTCATTTACGCGCATATTTCTTTTCAAATGCAATAAAGTGACGCAAGGCCATAATGGAGAGCTCTGCGCGTGAATAGCTTTCGATTAATACCTCATTTGTTGAAATTGGACCATCTTTGATTGAAATTTTATTTTAGCGATATCCACCATTTGGAAAAATGTTGAACCAACTATTAACTACGAACCAACTCAAGAATCTTTTGAGATATCTTTGAGAGCTGTCAGTTGCAGCATTTTACGCTAACCTAATTTTTCAACAGACATTTTGAGATGCTGACTTGACAGCTACAAAATAAATTGGAATGCGTTTTATTTTTTTATTTCAACCAGAAATTCAAAGTGGTTCTTAAGTGTGTGCAAAACAATCGATTTGTTTAAAATTCTATTGCGGGCGTAAAAATGCGGCTTGGCGTATACATATACTTACATACGTATGTATATGCTACATATATATACATACATTTACAGAGTTACAGCTGCATTTAATTTTGCATTGCGCATACGACATGTGTGCCGGCTATGGCATTTGCATACCAAACTAGCTGCAACAGCAGTTGCAATAAATTCACCTAAACGTTGAGAAAATCATTGATGCTGTCAAAATGTCGCCATTTTGATTGTATTTTATTATAAAAAGGTTGCATTAAATTTTCAATATATATTTTATTTGCACTGATCTGTGATTTCAATTTTGCAATTTGGAAAATTGTGTAAATTGCAGCAATTACAATGAATATTTATGGGCGGCACTTTAGTAAATAATTTAAGTGAAAGTTGCGCTATAAATTTTTTATGACAGTCAGATAAACACACACATATGTATATATATACATATGTCCCAGCATATTACATGCTGGACCTAATTAACATGGCCAATGTGCAGCTTACGGTAGCAACAACACGTACAACAAATACAACAACAAGTTGCCGCTTTACCAGCTGCAACTTGTGGCACTGTAAATGCTTCAAGGACACGGCAGATTAAAAGCAAACGTGCTATTTGCATATGCATAATTTTTGCTTTTTTCTTGAATTCAATTTTTTTTTTTCAGCATTTTATTTTGTGTACTCTTGGGCAAGTTAAAAGTGTTTTCAGTTTGTGGAGCAGCTTGCAGCATCGTTGAATGAGTAGAGAGTATAGAAAAAATTAAACTGATGGGTTTTCAAGAGAATGTTGAATAAGGTACCAAAAATTCTTCAGGGATTTTGTTATACAAACTAATTTAATAAACTGCGTCCTTTTAAGCATAAGGTGCACAAATCTGGAAGTTTTTACTACCAAAATTTTGTACGGGCAACAGTTTGACTTCTAAAACAATCGGGATCAGGATATAACTAAACACTCACTTTAAAGGGTATCTAAATTTCAACTCTGCCGACATTTCTGCCTTCTGAGTCTGAAATGTAATGACATTTGTTGGGTTGCCATCAAATTATGTGACAATCAGATAGCAGTGAAAGTAATAGAGGCAGAAGGACTCAAGTCGGATACAAGGACGCGTACAACAGAGTGTCAGAGCATACATAATGCGTTACATGTTAATGAAGTGCACATATTATACAAACAAAGATACACACACACACACACACACATACACATGTGTGTGTACGCAAAATATAATCCAAACTCAAGGACTACTTTGTATTTGAAAGAGAATTACAAACACGCGCCAACCAGTGGCAAAAGCAAAAGCTCTGAGTAAAAAAAATAAAATAAATCACTTGGTAAAAGTATAAACCTGAATGGTTTCAACCATGAATGGAAACAAATTTCTTATAGTGTTGTGTAGCGTGTGTCTGCACGTTACTGATGTGATAAGCTTCTTAGCACTGAAGCAAGTCAATTAAATGCAAAGTATCTTGATATTGCCTTGGCTACCCGCAGCAGATTACGCATACGCCATGTGGATTGCTTTCTGTTTATTGGTCTTTTGCTTGGGTTACTGTCTGTGTAGTTAATTAAACGACAATTGTTGCGTAAACATTTGAAGACAAGAAAAATTTAATATGCCCATTAAATTATGCTTTTGGCCAAAGAGGCGTAAGGCACGAAAACTTGGCAACATATATTTAAAAGTTGCTTTGATCAAAATTTGACGCATTGCAGTGATTAGATAAGCTTTGTAAAAAGCACTTAACTTTTCATTTCATTGTTTTCTATATAAATATCTTGTTTTACTTTGTATTAACCAGTTTGTGGCTATTATAGGCAGAACGAGGCGTGACTGAGGTATCGTATAATATGCGTCTGTATGAACACTTACAGCTTGAATATCGGAAGAGCTAGACGCACCTAATTTAAACTACAGCTACACGCTCTAGGTCAGCTTTGTTGAATTGACTTGATTTCTACTCATCTTTTCTTCAGCAAAGTGTCAGGGTTTGTTTTCCATTGCATTTATTTAAAGATTGACAAACCAATGCGCCAGGGTTGAGTGCATGGGATTCTTGAAGGTTATCTCAGAGCCCTTGAGTATAAGCAGCTCAAATTTTCCTAAACTCTGACGCAACTGGAACCAGCTCGTATATTGGGCTAGTTTACTTCTTTTCCAACTCACTACTAAAAGTTTTTATTATAAATATAATATAAAAACAATGATGTTTCAGAACTACAGGGACCATGTTTGTTACTCATCCTTATGTGAGCATAATAAATAAAGGCACCACTTATTTGCAATTAATGTAATAAAAATGATCCTGTAAAAAATATTTCACTGTTGAATACAGACTCAGCTGCAAATATATACATATATTTATTTAATATAAAAAAAAAAACAATAAATAAAAGTGACAGCAAAGCTCAAGTTTTGACATCATTATTTTGACATTTCATATTCAATTAAATAATGTAATAAATATGGCAGACCATTAAATTTTATGAGTTTTAAGTGCTTTCTAGTTACTGACTACCAATGCAGCCAAATGAAGATTAAGTTAATTAAAATAAATAAATACGAAATAATTCAATCAGTAGATAATCAAATTAAAAAGAAATACTAACGTTAAATATAGCGTGCTTTTTTAGAGAATTTTTTTTAAAGGCGTATACGTAGAATGAAATATTTCGCATTTTTTTTTTATATATGGAGTTTTGTCATTCCGCGCGAAATTTTGCATTCTGCGTACAGGCCTTAAGCTAGAACTCATGTGTCATTACAAATAAGAAATATCAGCTAATTCTGTAAGCATTTCTTTACTCCTGATTATGGAAAATGGCGACTAGTGCTATGAGCAGCTTTCTGGTGTCAAAATTTTGGAACATTTTAGCTGAGTGTGTTTTTCGAAAAGTAACTGCAGTTAAAGCATGACATGAGGGCTTCCATTAAACTAGATGCGAAAATTTTATTTATAAAAAAAAAGGCAGCTTAAAATGTGCCTAACTAAAAGACGTAATGCGCTAAATTAATAAAGTTAATTAATACAAATAATTTATAAACATAAATTTAATAATTTTGCAACGTTTTCTCTTAACGATTAAGAGGTAACAGCTGTCAGAGTGCGACTTACTTCAGCCAAAACAAGCTCTAAAAAAAACACCCTATATATACCAATGAAGCTACTTGCGCGAAGCAATTAAATGCACACAATTCCATTTTTACACGGTTTTGAAATACCAAAAATATTTTTGTCAACAATTTCATTCGATTTAGCATAATGAAAAAAAAAAACTAATTGTTTGAAATTTAAGAGGAAAAAAAAATTTGTATTTATCTTATCTTTTAGAAATTTTGTTAGGCAATCCTTCTGTCTAGTTTATTTTCATAGCAGCTAAGTCCTTAACTTACTTCATGTTTTTTTTTTTGCACTGTTTTTTATGGAACGTATCTAATGATTGTGCTACAAGTTTTTATAAACTCATGTTTTAGGAAAATATTGCGTGTATTGTGGTCAGAAACGATTTCAATAATGAATTGTGGAATTTATCTGGTTGCAAGCCGATTGCTAATGAATTCCTACACAGAAATTGGTGCATAGGCCATACTTTAAAAAAACCCGAAAATGTCATAGCGAGAGTGGCCTTTGAATACAATCCGCAGGGTAACAGACGCAGGGGCAGACCAAGAATAAAGTCTAGGCGATTAGGATACTGAAATGAGCTGAAACGTGTTGCAAGAAGCAGAGATGGTTGGAGAAGACACATTTCCGCCCTATGCTCCACGTAGAAACGACCGCATTAGCGCCCAAGGAACAATATATGGTATATATTATATAATCAGATGCTCCAAATAGGAGTTAAAGGAACATATATATATATATATATTGCATATATCTACAGTGTATAAACACAATTAGGTGTACAGCTTCAACGACCCTTGGCCGCTTGAAGGCACACCTTCTCCGAACCTAGTCCTTTTCAATATTTCTGGCACGATCCAAAGTCTTTGCGACATGTACGCTTTCTTTAAAAGGTTCTGCAAAGCTATTATACCATATTCGTTTGATATATGTAGGCTTAGTACTTGAAAGTCGTTTTTCGGACGTATACATTTTTAGTGAGCTGCATCAAAATTGGTGGTATTTTGATATAGTCGAATATATATATACGCAACGTCGAAAAAAAAAAACAAAACTTCATAGAAAAAAAAACACCAGCAAAATTTTTAGCGCAAAACATTTTTTCTCTCTGGTGCGCAGCTAGGGTTGCCACCTGCACGGGCCTCGCCCGGCAATGCCGGGCCCAGGAAGTGATCGTCGGGCCGCCGGGCCAATGAAAATTTTGCCGGGCCGCCCATATGAACTAAGTAAATTCGAATTTCCCGCGTACATAGCGGATTATCAAAAAATGGCCGGGTTTAAAGCAATATTTTATCAATGAAGGAGAAGATGAAGTTGACAAAATCTTGATGTTGACGAAGACGTTCTTTACGACGAAGTACTTTCTTTGGCAAAGATTATCCCCAAAATCAAACAAATTGACCTCCCTGTCAGAATTTTCGAAAGTTCTTACGGATTTGTCCAATCGCCCTCAATTGTTGGAAGAGTTTTATCGATCCCCATCAGTAGTGCCTACGTGAAAAAAGTTTTTTCAGTAATGAAGAATGTTTGAACTGATTTGAGGAATCGAATGAGAGTCGAATTGGTGAAGGTAGAGCTTCTGATGAAATTAATATGAGATGCGAAGAATTTGCTCTTTTTTTGAATCGACCGGAACAAAAGCCATTTCTTTGAAAAGCGATGACAAATAAAAAATACATGTGGAAAAAAAATAACTATGTAATAACTTTGTAAAAATACATCGAGTATGTAAAAATTTGACATTTTCAAATTATCCACTTTCCACGGATACCCCCCTCCCCACATTCATAACTTGCCGGGCGAGATCCGATCGAGGTGGTAACCCTATGCGCAGCATTCTGTAAGCAAACAGTGCTGCCCATTTTTTTTTTTTTTTTTCAGTTTACGGTAGATGGCGCCAGCAGCAACAACAGCTTTTTTATTTCGATGTACAAGTAGTTTCTTTTTTATTTTACGAAAAAGCAGTGAACTTGACGAAACGCAAAGTAGTTGCTCCCTGTAGAAAAATTCGTCATAGAAAGTTTGACTGTGGTAAAATTTTTGTATTAAAAAGTTTTTTTTTTTGTGCTGCTGTATAAGCCTCGTTTTCAATAATCTTAACTAAAAAGTGCAAATTTCGCAAAGTTGTAAAGATAGAGGCACAAAATTGACATACTGGGCCAGCTTAAATTTGGGAGAAAAAAAATAGCAAAGTGTTTTATGCCGGTTTTTTTATCTCTTGTGTATATTGTAAGCAAACTATATTTTTTTAGTACCAGCACAAAAAAAAAAAGAGGAAATGAAAACTGTCAGCCTTTCGATTACAGTCCGGAACGGGCAACTTTGCTGCCTGGACTGTGTAATTGATAGCTTTTTGGGCAATGTGACGTAAATCGGCTTATTCGATGTGCGTTTATTGAATAACAAAATTCTGTGCAACGCTGTGTGGCTCTACCGAAACAACTCAACTTTATTGATGAGATTTAAATGCTGCCTAGATGAAAAAGACAACTTAAAGCTTTCAATTTAAAAAGTTTTGTTACCTCGGGCCAAAGTTGCAAATAGAAAAGTTACCAAAATTACAAAATGCAAAAAATGTTTTACAAGTTGAGTGTTTTTGTATGCTAATTCAACAAATTTCATTGTATTTGTGTGTATCTGTGTGTTGCTGTTTACGCGACTAATGACAATTTTAACACAAATATAAATCAACTCTTGTATGAGATACTTTATCACGCATACGCAACGTTAGCTACGCAATAACTAAGAGGAAATTCAAAGCTGTTGCAAGTCAAAGTTTTCAAATTAATTTGACAACTTTTCTTATTTGTTTCTAATTTACATATTTTCCATAAATTTCTTGATTATGTACAGCAAGCCCGGCCCTCAGCACAGCCCAAGCTTGACGTGTTTTTATAGTGTGCCAAGTACGTGGCAACCCTGGTACTTGTTTCCGTTTATAGCTTTTGGCCTTGATGGCTGATTGATGCTCTTGGGCGATTAAGCAGCCTACAATGCTCTCCAAAAATTACCATAGTTACCTGTGCAGCTTACTTGAGCTCCATAGCTCCACAGAGCTTGTAATTAACGAGCATGGCACATTTTGGCATTTGTTTACCAGAAATTGGTCCTCGTTTATTAGTCCAAGTCAAAAATTAGTGCTGCTTGACATCATTTTCCGCCAAAGTCCTTAAGTTTTGCTTGGCATATTGCGGCACCTAATTGAGCGTACCCTTGGGAGCTACTCAAACCAACCAAATAAATGTTCCAATACTATCATCAGTGGTACTGATTAGGGTTGCAAGTTTTATATTTTCATTTTATTTTGTATCTATACGCTTTGCTCTAAATTAAATTGAAATGTCTGTTTCTTGCCAAACGTATTGAATAGAGTGAAATTTTCGCATACAATTTCATCGTCAATCTGTCAAGGCTGCGGTTGGCACTCTCTCAAACACCTCACACATTGACTGACAGAATGACAGACAGTCGGAGAGTCAGTGATACCAACAAACATGGCAGTTTGTCAATATGAAAGCGGTCACATAAAAGAAACTTCATTAAAAAAGTTTTAAGGGAACTTTTCAACTTGATTTTGAATATGCTTGAATTCTTTTAATGCTCTCGCTGAGTTTGAGCTTATTTACTAATATGATGAGATTGTAGCGCATACTGCTTAATATATGACACCTAATAAAATATATAAAAAATTTCTGTGGGTTTTTTTTTCGTTATTTTATCAGAATTTATTTATAGTCGAAGACCAATAAGCTACCAAGTTAGCTCAAATTTTTCAAACTAAAATAACAATAAATACATATGGGTCACTCCCTTTGAAGTCAGCCATCATTTTGAAAATATGGCCCCAGATTCGTAATTAGCAACCCCGAAAACCCATATTTGCATTCCCAACTTGTTTTATAAAACAAAAATGTTTATTCTGTTTTCGGCGACCATTTTGCATTCGCCATTTCGAAATTTTGAAAAATTTATAAAGTACTTATACGAGGCTGATTTGACAGAGAACGAACCATATACTACATAATAATATAATATATAATTTACCTAAGACTTTTTTTTCTCACTATTGCATTGTCCTCATATATTAATGCATAATTTTTTTGCCGCCAGGTGGAGCATCGCTTTAATGTTAAATATACATATATGTACTTGTATAATAATATGTTATTTACCTAAAGTTTTTTTGTCATTATTGTATAAAAAAGTTTTTTGTAAATAAATATTGTATATAATAATGTAACACATAATTTAACTAACAGTTTTTTTTATCCCTGTTGCATTATTTGACGTCTTCGTCATCGTCATCATTTATTTTTCTGCTTTGTGTGGCCGTATTTCAATGCATAATGCTTTAACGCCAGATGGAGCGACAAAATATTAAAACTACGTTTACAAGTGATAGTCGCTAGATGGCGCAAGCAAACTTTTGCTTAAATTTGTTTAAAATAGCATACCATATATAAATTTTATTAGAAATTTTTTTTCTCACTATTATAATATATAAAATGTTTTTTGTCGTAATCATCAGAATTTGTTATTCTATTTAGTGTGACCTAAATTTAATGCATCATTTTTGACGCCAGGTGGAGTAATGCACCAACTGAGAAAATGTTAAACTACTAGCTGCTTGTGTCTTTACAGATTTAGAGGGAGTTTTTACCTCGAGTTGTATCCTACGATAAACCCTACGGCAAAAATTGTATGTGTTGACTGGACATGCCTCCACGTCGACGGCCGTACCGAATTTTCACGGCGCTAAGGTTAAGTAAGCTCTGTATTTGGTGTGACCAGTTCGGTTTAGTATAGCCTCTGAAACCGGGTAAGACCATCACAGATAGTCGATATCAAACGCAATTGTTGCATTTGAGCCGAGGATTCGAGGAAACGGGCACGGTTCTAAGAGAGAAACAACAAAGTCATCCGCCAGCATGATAATGCTGGGGCACATGTCGCCAAATCGATCAAGACATTCCTGGACACTTTAAATGAGATGTTCTATATCACTAAGATATTGCTGCTTTGGATTACCATTTGTTTCGATCTATGGCACACAGTCTAGATGACCAGAATTTCCACTCGATTAGTTAATCGCCTTAAAAGATGCATAGTTTTTTCGGTATGGTATCCGACAGTCTTCAGAAAGTTGGGAAAAAGTAGTCGCTAAAGACGGGCAGTACTTGCAATAGTACTTTACGGTGGAAGCAAAGTTATTGACTTTGATCAAAAAACGAGTGAAAAGATAACTTTTTGAATCATTTGTCAATAAACCATTTCTGTGACCTTGAATAAAATTCAAAAACAAAATGATTCATTTCTTTTTAATTCAAAGTCTAACCTCCATCGGTGATTGTTCAAATTTTTTTAATCGGTTGCGAGATTATATCATGTCAAAAAAGTCTAACTAAGTAATCATTTATCGTCAACTCTACAAGTAATTTTAATTTTGTAAAAAAATAAGAGTTTAAATCCAATAAAGCACACCAAAAAAAAATCGATTATATTCCATTCAGTCATTGAAATAAAATGCTTATATGTGTGTGTCCTATATAAGGTTCCTAGTTGGAGCAAAGGGCCTCTACAAACTTTCTTCAGCTTTCTCTGTTTTACGCAATCATTTTTATTTCCCGTAAGCTTTTGCCAGAAGCATTAACTTCCCCTTCCAGCGTCCGGCGCAATGTTGATCTTGCAAGCCCACGCCTTCTTCTGCCTTGCGGATTACAGTCCAACGCTTCTTATGGGAATTTGCGTAATGTGTGACCAATCCATTTTCATTGCGACGCCGAATTTGGATCAACACCGACTCCTCAGCGCATCTGCTAAAAATGCCTATATACTATCGAATATTTCCCATTCATTATGTTAAGAAATGAAAGAGCTATTTAAATTTGGAAGCTGTCAAAATATTGTATATAAGCCGTCAAAATTAATCAAAAGCAATGTAAGGGTATATAAAATTTGTCACTGGAAATTTATACTTCAGTTTGCCAATTTTTTTTAGTATTTTTATTTTTTATACTATGTATCTAAGCAGATGGATTTACATAATTATAAGAAATAAATAAATTCAGCATCCACTCATCCATGCGAATGGGCCACAAAAGTCTACACATCTATAAGCTTATTGACATTGGGCCCGCTTTCCGCCCAATACCATATTTTTCAAGAATTGGGATTAGCAATAAAATTCTACTTTATTTGTTCAATTTATAAGCTAGAGCACAACACATTTGATATGTAGACTTATGTGAGCCTAACAAACAAAAAAACACGTTAGTCTGTCGAAGTTTTTTACGTATGAGCAAAAACTTGACTAATTTTTTTGGTCAAGTATACGCAGCGTATCCCCTAGACGCGCACTATCCCGACTGAGAACATTTTATTTTTTTGCCATAATTTTTAATTTGTGTGTGCTGGAGTGTATGTGCATTGTCTGCAGTCCAGCACTGACCCTTTTCTTTTGGCCTAATACCTTTGACCTTTCAGCCGAATTGAAGAAGAGCTCAAAAAAAAAAAAAGAAACTAAAAAAAAACCAAAAAAATAAAAAGGGAACAAACTCAGCTAGTGGGCCAGCAATTTATCATTTTGGTTTTGGTCTGGTCTGAAACTTTTCCCTTTTGGCTTGTTAGTCAGCTGGGTTTTTCATAATTACCTTGGCTTGTGTTTTGCGGGTTAGTTAGAACATTGCTTATAAGGTGGCATCTAAAAGGGCTGCCATTTTAGCTGCCATTGTTTCGCTATCGCTTCCTGTTGTTGCTGTGGCTGTTCTTAATTGAAAGCTTCAGTTTTAACACGCTACTGAGTTTATATTGTTTTTAAGCTTTTCAAAATCTTTCATGTTCACTTTATTTAACACTTGCCAAACCAATTCTACTTTATATCCTTTTGCTTTATTGTTTCATTTATGCACTTTGGCAATTGTTAACGATTTTTTACCTTTACCTTTTCCTTTGCTTGTTTTTTTTTTATTGCTTGCTCACGCATTTTGATTTCATGTTCCGTAAAAGTAAAAACTTTATTGTATTTATGTATTTTCATTTTTTTTTTTTTTTTGGTTTCGCATTTTTCGTGTATTTTCGTGAGGTCCTTGGTTCGTTTCATGTTGCGGCTGTGGTTGCTCTTATGTATTGCTCTGGATGCAGTTTTCGAGTCGAGCCGCCTGTGTGTGTGAGTGTGTGGGAATCGTATTTTTTATGTGTTTAGGGTGTGGCATAAGGGGTTTGGTATGTGTGTCTGTGTGTGTGAACGAAGGGTTTGTGTGTCTGTGTGTGGCATGTGCTGCTTCATTCAGGGCCTGAAAATATGCTTTAGCAAGCATTTATTATTATGCCTTGGTTGCAATGTTTTAAAAAGTATTTTTTCACTATATTTTTAATGAGAGTCAAATAACAAGCTTTTTAACGTTAAAAGTTTATTCGAAAAAATAACAAATTGTTGTATTCCATGTACTACGCTGAGATAGAATATGAAACATAGAGACAGAGACTCTCCAAAGTTATTTCAGCAGCTTGAATCAGGCAGGTATTTAAAGCATAGTTGATGGTGCATCTCTTAAAAGATGAAGTTACAAAAAATGGGCAAGAAGAGCCTCTAGAGCGTTGGCGGACTAAACAGAAAGAATCTATGCAATCTGTTGTACATTCATGCAAAAAAAAGAAGCATTAAGGGTAATCCTATGATTTTTCAACGAAGGAAGATAAATTAACAAAAGTCTTAACGCACAGGACATAGGAGACACAGTTTTAATTGCTTACAAAAGAGAGAAAGAAATTGCTTGAATTGACAAAACTTAAGAACTGTTTCGGATCTATAGAAAACTGTTCTCTTCAGCAAGATAAGTCAAGATCGGGCATACGAACAATAAGAAAAGTCACAAAAAAACTGAGTCTCAAATGAGTTTCAAATTTTTTAAATGGAACCTTTTACAAGTGAACCATGGAGGCTCAAGCAATGTACAAACATTTAGACTTGAAATTGTTGGTTTGATTTCCAGACAAGAGGATTTTTTTCTTCTTTGCAGATATAGAGCAGCTTTAGTATACATAAATACTTTTAAGTACTGCTCAGTTTTGGTTACCATTGACAATTGGCGTTTTACATGGAACATGTTCCCAAATTCCGAAGCTTGCACCAGTGTCACCGACTATAGCCAGATCTCTCTCATCTAACAGAGAACTTTGAGAATTTCTTATTTCTAACACACACAGTGCTTACTTATATCACGCTTATTTGCTCCTTACTCTAACAAAAAAATATCCAAAAATAGCCTACAATCAAGGTATCAATATATAAAGTAAGCGTAAGTCAATATATAAGTAATTAATATTAAAATTATTTCTTAATATGGCTTAATTTCTTTTCATTTTTTCATCTTTCTTATTACAAATCCTACTTTCTAGCCAATACATGATATGAGTCGGTGCATATGGTTAAAAAGTTCACCTATAGGGCTAGAGACGCGGATTAGCTAATAAATATGTATTTTTTCACTTTTATATCTTTCCAAAAGTTCTTTTCTAGTATCTAAGTTCAACTGAGCTTTGTTTAACCCCTTTGAATAAATAAATAACAACTTCCATATAAAAAACTAGATTTCGAAAATTATGAAATTTAGGGAAACCAAACTTACGCATATAATCTTTTTGGCTACGACGCAGCTGATTAAATGGTGTCGATATTTTAAACACTTTTTCCAGAAAAAAACTCAACTATATATCAACAAAATGGCTGAAATTTCAAATTAATTCGTATCGGACTGCAGCTACTCATCTCGCTCTACTTGTTGCTCGTCAATATGACGAAGGAAAAAAAAAGCTGTTAAAATATTCAAACGCCGTGCTTAAGTACCTAAAATTACCTTTTATTAAGTGCGACAGGTTACCCTTAAGCTGGAACCTTGACTGCGGCCATATATCTGACTAACTTAACATGCCATGGGTTTGGATTCTTTTTTGCATCTATCAAATGATTTTGAAAATGCATAGCAGAATTTGTCAATATATGAGATCGGTGTTATAGATGGTATTAGGCCAGAAAACGCGTACAATTTTACGAAGACTACGATTAATCTGAAGTGCTTGTCTATATAGGGTGTCTTTTTAAGAAATTTGTTTTCAGCTGATGTTAAGTCGATAGAATATCTAATCTCTCACTCTAGGAATACTTTTAGAATATTAAAATCGCAAAGCATTAAGTTTAGTTTTTGATCGTATTCTAGTCCTAAGCTTTTAATTTCCGGCTTTATGTTTTAATATTCAATGCTTTTCTGTTATTATTGTTTTTGCTATTATCATTGCTCGCAAAAATACCTTTTAATGCAGAATGTAAGTATTTCAGCAGTAAAACCTTTATATTTGTATCTAATCTTTCTATAAAAAATATAAATAAACTCTAGCTTCAAGTTTTATTTTGTAAAATTTTAGCCAATTCAGCAACATCTCTCTATCTATTTAAGGGCTGACTGCACTTCTGTCAGGGTCTTACTTAACAATTTTTTTTTTTATAAGAGTTTGCAAAATGGGGCTGCAAAATAGTAAGACTTAACAACATAGAGATTAAGACAAGTAGCACCTCCTTAATTTAACTAAAATTGCTCTAGACATCTTTCTGAACGCCTATATTTTGAAGACTATACGGGCTAGGATAACCAAGCTTGAAATTTGGACTCCTTTCTTCTGTCCCGCCCCCTTCAAAGCCCGAATTATTTCAAAGCGCATAATTTTCTACAATTTTAAGGTCAGAGCTCTATGGGTAAAATGTGGCTTATAAAAATTCTTTCAATCGATTACAGAATCATTAAAATTGGAAAAATATAGTATTTTAGAGGCCAAATATAACTAATACCTAATTCCGATTCATATTCGAGTTAAATGTTTATAGCCTGCACCTATTAGCTCAAAATGTATGTAAAATAGCGAAGGAGATGTTGGAGACCCTCTAAGTTTACCTAAAGTATTAGAAGGGTGACTAAAGAAGTCGTTGTAAATATGTCTGTTTGTGCGAACGCCTAGATCTTAAATATGATAGTAAATAGAGCAACCAAACTTTTGGATTAGATACTTTTTTATGTTGCGAAAATCGTTGTTAATTTTATTTTATGGATATCGGTCTTATATTATGAAGCTTCCATAGAGGTATTACAGAGAAACTTAAACATAACAAAAAGTCTTAGAAGTACAATATAATTCGTTTATTTACGAAGATATCGTAAGCCAATTTGGCGTTCAGAAATTCCTTTTTCACTGCACAGTGGGAAAAACGTTCGATTTAGCGGAACGAAATTAATACCGTCTAAAATAATAAAAATATATTCAAAAGAATATTTTTTTCCGAAGTAGCAAAGGAACAACATAGTGGAAATTTTTTTTTATAACATTTTTTTTTTTTTTTAATTAATTATACGCAGTTCGAAAAATTTCGCGCGGAATGACAAAACTTCATGTAAAAAAAAACGCCATTTGGGATTTTTTTTTTTTTTTTTGGGCCTTAAAGTATAAAAGTATATACCGAAAAAAATATTTCCATCCATCATATTAGTCAAGTCACATTGTTAACCCGTAGTTTCTGTTGCTTTCTTTCCATTTTTCGGCTGCTTTACGGAAATCTCCCTAAGCATTGTTAATTTTTCAGGGGTTTACTCGGCATACCTGCTGACCAACATGGTATTTATAAAGTACAATATCATAAGCAGTGGCGGATCGTGGCAGGAAAATTTTGGACACTTTACATTGACAATACGTTATATTAATTTAAACAAAAAGAATTTTCACGGGCGACGGCGAGCATCACGTAATTTTTTTCTACGGAAGTAGGAGTAATCATGCTGATTACAAAGGGTAATTTCTAACACAATAACATACGATATCACATATGCAGAGGTCACAAAATATTTTTTTTTATTAAATTACATACCTTGTACCTACAAACTGCAAAAAAACATTAAACAAAAGTCTCATTTTTTGTAAGTTTTACACGATATCTGATAAAATAATAATAAACGCAGCAAAGTTTTTGTTTTCCAGCTGATGCAACATATGTTCTGGTTGAAAGCTCACAACCACAACCAAATATCATTAATAAAGCTTAAGCGCTATTATCGATCACCTCAGTGAGCTTTAATTAATGGGCAGGAAATAAAAAATTTGACAATCTTAAGAGGTGAAATTTTTCTTTTCGTGCCGCCAGATTGGCCGTTTCTCCCACTGTGCACTGTACAAAATTTGTTCATAATCGGTTGACTATATCATATGGATTGGACAAAAAATTGTTTTCGTTTGTTTATGAATATATTTGGCGATCGAAAGTTTATCAAAAACGGTTGCCTATATCATGTAGCCGCTATAAGAGCGATCGATTAAAAAAGTTTTTTAAGCATAATCCATTTGTTTAGGAAAATAAAGTAAGATTCTAAGCATTATGCCAAGCTGTATCAAAATTGGTTTATTTCTTTATTTGTTTGTTGTGCTAAGTGTATCTTGAAGTCGTGTACACCCGAATTGTATAGCCACCATGTTGTTTTTGGTTTATTTGTGTTAATATGCAGCTGTCTTATAATGCGCTGGTATAGGCTTTTTCAATATATTGCTTTAAGTTCAAAAAAAAAAACAACAAAAAAAGCACCCTATTTCTTTAAAATACGTTTTTCAAGATTTGTTTGAAAGCTTCTAGCGAATTCCGTAGTTTCATGATACAATTTTTTAAAGATATTTACATGCACAACACTCATGTACACTCACATTGAAAGCACATTCATTCATTTATTCATTCATTCATTCGTTTGCTTACTAATTGAATTAATTTGTAACATTCGCTTATTCAATTTTCCATTGCATGCTTTTGGGTGCTGTTAGTGTTCTGCTGTTGTTGTTGTTCTAGGCATGTTGTTCTTAAGTTGTTGCTCTAAAGTTGTTTTTGTTGTTGCTGCAAATTAGTTGCTGTTTTTGATGTTTGTTTCGATGCTCTTACTATGCTAATGATTAAAGTTTTGATTGCTCTTCGTTAAGTGCATACTGTATGGGATTAAATTGGATTGTATCCCGCTCTCTTAAGCAGTGTCCCACTGCTATGCCGCATTCTATGTGCGTATGTACAGGCTTTAGTTAATATGCTAATGAGCTGCATGCATGTTCATGATTAGGGAGTCCTTAATTCGCATAAATTTCGTACTCTGTCTAGGCCTAAATACACACGCACACAAAGCCAAATTGCAATTTGGCAACCACAACAACAGCCTGGCTCTTCTGGGCCAGATAAACCATAAATTTTCAGGCATTACAGGCATTTCCGCCTAGTTGGGAGCTATGTACAAATTAAGTAAAAAAATTTTTTTTGTATACTTACAAGCTTTCGTTTTTTTAAATTTTGTTGGCGTTTGTTTTTTTAATTTGTGGCACGTTTTTACTAGCGTGACATGCCAAGTGCATTAGCCGCTACTAAGGATTCCACTAGAAAAACACTCTTACACACACACACACCATACACACAGAGAGACAGAGACACATGCAAGCAGCTTAAACAGACACGTGCGTATGCATGTGTGTGTGTGTGTGTATGTGTGTGTTGCACTACAAAACTCACGACACGAAAAACAACAAGCCAGCACTTCCGGCCGTTTCTGGGAGCGGCTTTTTCATCTATTTCCTTTACTTTTCAAACACTCGAACTTTTTGATTTAAATTTTTTCTTTTTTTTTCATTTCTTGTATTTTTCATTTTCTCACTTGGGCTGTCTTACATGCAGCAAACACTTTGGGGCTATAATATCCTAGCCTTTAACACTGTTTTTATTTTCTTTTGCGAGTTTCCTTTTTTTTGTTGGTTTTATAAGGGGCCCGTAACTGCCGAAAGGACACACACAAACGCGACGTAAGTTCCGTCAAAACTGAACAGAGCTCGGAATTTTGTGCTGCGGCTTTGTCAAAAAGCTTTGCTCCATACAAATGCTCACATTTAAAGAAAGTTTCTGCCAATTTTTTTTTGTTACTCGCACACCCAAAGCGAAAGCTTTTGCTGCTGGACCAGCTGCTGCTGTGTGTAAGCGTGTTTGTGTGTGTGTGTGTGAGCTTATGCTGCGTGTATGTGTGTGTGTGTATGTTTTTGACATTTGCAAAGTGAAAGTGAGAGCAAGTGCTTGACAACGTGGCGAATTTTCAGAGCGCATGCTCTCAGATATTGCGCCATTTTGACATTTCTCTGCTGCTTCGTTGTCATTGCTCATACGCAGCGTTGTACACGCTAAACTTGTTGAGGCCTACACTTTAGCTTTGCTTTGATTGAAATTTAAATATTTATGCGCATTAAAGAAGTTATAGCCTCAATTATGCACTTATTTATGCTTTGATGCGCTGGTCAAAAAATTTCAATAAAAATAACATACGCACAACAAATTGTTTGCCATTTATTATTTATTAAGTCAAATTAGGCATTTAGCTCCAAATTCTTTGACCCTTTGACAACAACTCAAACTAATTGTGCGAGCACAAACATAAACAGCCTAAGAAAACAATAGCAACTAAAGTTAAACCAAGTTGAACCAACATAAACAAAAATTCAGGCAAAAGGCACAACTTTAGACAAACAAATAATGGTAATAAAAGCTGGCAACGTTTAGAATAGATAAAGATGAGAAATTCATGTGCCCTTGGAGCAAAGTCGATTAGGTAAATATATTTTGGTTGCTTGTTGTACATATATAAATTTTTGCAAAATTCTGTAAAGTTTTTTTTAAAAAACTTATGATGCAGATTGATTTCTTATTATTTCTATGGTTACTATAGTTTAATTTTTTATTCTGAGTGTATCCCAAAACATTTTTATTGAAATTTCATCACTTAATGCAAATAATCAAAAAAATAATTTTTACCTACAAAATAAATCTTTTTTTGCGTCATATAAACAGGAAATTTTATTAAATAAATCAAAAAATTTATTCTAGTTTTTGGCGTCATAAATATTCATTTTTTTTTTTTTTTCAAAAAATAGTATTTATAATAAATATTTGCGTATAACACTAGCTTACAAATTTAGGGGCATCGAGTGAACCTTCCTAAGAAACTGTTTTTTAGAGTAATTTGGGGTCGAGAAAAACGAAAATGGCAACCTTTTTTTTTTCTTAAGCACCGTTTTCGAGATATTTTAGAAAAACATGTTTTTGGGAACTTTTTTCTGTTATTCCTCTATGTCTCGTGAACAAAATTTTGTGTCGACATAAAACACGATTAGATCGAAATGTATAGCTTTTTACAGTAATATATGTATAATTAATAAAAATTAAAAAAATTATAGAAGTGACAAGCAACCAAAGTCGAAAGAAAGTGTAATTTTTAACCATTTTTCAAAATTACACACTTTAGGTATGCTTTTTATTAACGAAAAAAAAAATTTTAAAAATTATGTTAAGCTTTAAGCTGAAAGAGAAGAACATTTCGAGTCTAAAATCTTCGAAATCGGATAGCCAAATTACCCTAAAAAACACTTTTTTAGGAAGGTTCATTTTTCGTGTAAGCTAGTGTTACTTTTTAAACATCCAGATCGATCGATTCATATTTACACCATAAAAAATGGGATAAAAATGTGTGTTGAAAAAAAGGTGTTGAGTAAGCAACATACTTTAAAGAACAAAGAGGAAAATTTCTTATTTTAAAAAATATTTAAAAAATAAATAAATTTAAATTTCTTTTTAAATAAATTTAAAAAATGAATAAAATTTAAATTTTCATTTTTTTTTTATCACAATCCATAATATTCCATATGTCTTGATTTTTTTTTTAGAGAAAAAGGCAGTCAACCTAATTTTATCGAAAAATAATAGAATTTCGACAAAAAGAATTGTTAAATAAGCGGAAGAGTGCTTCGAATTCAGTAAGTATAATTCATCAGTATCAAAAAGCTTGACTTAAGAAGTTTTATATTTTTCATATATACATATAGCACTTTAGAAACCACCTATGGCCCATACGAACATACTCAAAATCCATCTATCAAAACGATCCATAATTTTAAACGAGTACACAAGTCTTTGAATGTAGAAACGACAAACTTATGCTAGAAACTATTACGTAGACGAAAAATTTGGTTTTCTAAAAGACCTGTAAGCAGCACCGAAACTCACAGCCGTACAACAAAAAACTTCATACAAAAAAACAGTCGCGAAATTTTATATCCAAACGTGTACAGCAAGTGGACGCAGCTAAACAAACAAAACAGTGTTATTCTCTGATTTTACCAATAGTTTTCGTAAGATGGCGCCACCAAAGTTCACTAGGTGGCGCCAGCGGCAGCTGTTCTATTTTGCCGCCACAATCGAAACTAAGCTGCAAGCGGATTACTAAGGGCTTAGAAATGGCGGTTGAAAAAAAAATAACAAAACATTTTTTAGAAAACCATTTAGTCTTCATTATTTGTTGTGAACTGGCAAGCCATCAAATGGAACCCTCAAGGATCACGCAGAAGGGAGCGTCCAGCACACACATGGAGAAGACAGCGAGTAAAACAAACTGGAATAAAATTAAAAGGATGTCATCAGATAGAAGTAGATTTAAGAATTTTGTTGCAGCCCTATGCTTCACTATATATATATATATATGTATATATACATGCAACTGCTTCAGATTAAGAAAATAATAATTTTATTCAATTCGGATGAATAGTTTAGTTGCTACAGCCGCTCAGAGTTGATTATATTTTCATTTACATGTCGCTCCAGACAATCATCCCAGAGGTGGTGGGCTCGAATCACACGTAAAGCATGGTGCAGCACTTACCACTTTTCCTATTTTCCTAATTTTTCCTGTCTATTCTATATCCTTATCACTTACAACTGCCACCCCAAACAAAGCTAACCTACATGACGCTCTAAAAGTACAAACAAAATGTTAAATTCATTTATTTTCGTTTTAATATGAAAATTTGCATAACGTGGTATTGATTATTAAAAATCATACAACAATAAAAAGAGACGAAAATTCATGTTTAAAAAGCAGCTGATGACAGTGTGACCATTTGCATCGCAACAAAATTCCCTTGAATACCATAAAAAAAATCAGAATCCGACAAAAAATACCACTTTGCGTTTATATGCACACACTGGTCAGCACCAAACTTGCAGTTTTTGTACGGCTGTGAGTTTTGCAAATGCCTACAGACCTAAAATAGAAATATTTTGTAGAAAATCAAAATACTTGTGGCGTATCCTGAACTAAATGATGTCTCAACATATCATAACATTGGCTTATGACCCAGCTGTCGAAACAACATTGAATCAGTGCCAACATATTAAATAGGTCTCACGAGTAATGCATCCCCAAACAAATTCCCAGTTCATACAATGCAATATATATGTGCATGTGCTATGTACTACGATGAGAGCATAACATTTACATGCCCCAAGCTCAATATGAATCATTTGATTATATAATTCGTATGCATCATCATCATTATCGTTTAATGTAAATACGATGACGAAACGCTTCTAAATATGCTAGTCACGCTTATGTATGTCCTTGGTATCATTTTGAGCATATTGCGTTGTCCAGTGCTGGTAGACATTGGTTGATAACCGGCATATTTATTCATTCAACAGAATTATGTTATGTAAATGCAACTGGAAACTGTCGCAAAATATACATATATATACCCATACACACACACAATATGTACATATGTAGTAGCTGTTTCAGGACACCCGCATCAAAACAACATGGACTGTGCCAAATTATGCCAAAATATGTTGGCAGTGAACACAAGTTTGCAATTAGTTGTGTTAGTGGCATTAGTTCAATGTAAATGGCAGCTAGGAGCAGGACTTGGAATATGAAGCTATCAAGTAATGACAGAAAAACAGATTTTTAGATAATGGAGTGGATTAACTTTTAAGACTAAAGAACTGAGCATGTAAGAACTTAATTGAAGAGATTTGAGGTTATTTATAGCGAGGGAAAGGCTTTTTGTTTGCGATTTTGGGAAAATAAATTTAAGTCAGTTAAAATATCAATTATTAAAATTAACGCTCTGCGAATTAATTTAAAAAGAAAGTTTTTCTTTTTGCTTTAAGTTTTTAAATGACTTATTTAAAAAAATAAATAAATAATTTTCAATTTTTTTAAATTGAATAAAATTTTTTTTTAAGTAAAAAATTGCTTGCAGTTAATTCATTTAATTAATATTGCAGTGAACAAAATTTTATATTGTTTTTTACCTTTTTTTATAATTTTTTTTTTTTTTAATTTTGTCTAAATTTTCAATTAAAATAAAATAAATTCTTTTTTTTTAAATTAAATTTAAGTACAAATTTTTTTTACTTAGTTTATTTCATTAATATGGCAGTGACAAAAATTTTATATTGCAATTTTTTTTTTAAGTTATCATTTTTCTAATTTTTTCATTTAGTTAACTGCAATTAAAACTAACTATTTTTTTTTTTAATTTTCATTTATGTTTAAAATATAATTTTATTTTTAATCTTTAATTTATATGCAAATTGTTTGCAGTTTGTTTGGGACCTATGCTCCACTGGGAGTCAAGGATTGCAAAAGAAGAAAAAGTTTTGTTAATTAATATTGCAGTGAATAAAATTGTAAAATGTTAATTTTTTTTAATTTTAAATTTTTTTAAATTTTATTTATATATTAAATTTGGTTTCCTAAATTCCAGTTAGTTTAGGGCCTATGTTCCAAGAAGAAAAATTTAGTTAATTAATATTATTAATATGTAATTTTTTGCATAGC
This sequence comes from Chymomyza costata, assembly GCA_018150985.1. Classification (NCBI taxonomy): domain Eukaryota; kingdom Metazoa; phylum Arthropoda; class Insecta; order Diptera; family Drosophilidae; genus Chymomyza; species Chymomyza costata. Next base: position 7,194,379 of record JAECWU010000001.1, on the reverse strand, counting down.
TTGTACAAATTCTAGAATAAACTTTATTTAAAAATAAATAAACAACATTACGAAACTCGTATTAATTTTCATTAAAAAAAAAATTTTAAAAAAGCATTGAATAAAATTTACATATAATATTTTAATGTTCTGTTCTTTAGTCATAGTTAAATAAAAGAAAAACACGTTTTGTTTTTTAAATTAAGCCTTGGTTTTATATTTGTTTTCATTTATGATAATTCTGTCCATTTTTTTTTTTTTTTTCAATTCGTTTGAGTGACTTTTTTGTTCCTTAACTAATTAGATCCTTTAATATAGTTACACAACCAATGACCAATTTAAGCTCAAAGTATTTAAGCTCTTATATAGAAAAACTTTAGCAGATATAAGTCAGCTTTATTTTAGTGTATACATATGTGTACAGCCTAACTATTTCATCTATATTAAATGTACATACTTTAAAAGAGTAGAGTTTTGAAAATGTGAAATATTTTTTTCTTTTTAATTGATAATTATGTCCTTAACTTAAAAAATAAGTCAAAAAAAAAAGTACAGACTAAAAACCTAATTCACTTGTTGCCAAGGCAACTGCTGCAAAATGGCTGACGAAAATGACATAAGTATTTCCATCCTGATAAATACAAAGAACTGAAAAACTGTTGCTTTAGTTAACAGCATAACTTTTTATAAAGTATAATACATATAAGTATATACATACAAACTATACTGTACAGCTGAAGCAGCGGGTAAGTAAAAGGAGTTTTCAGGGACTTACTTGCTGGCTGTTTATTTGCAGCTTTTATTTATTTACCAAGTCGAAAAGAAAAACAAACTGACAGAAAGAGAGATAGTGTGAAGGATGAGCAAGGAACAGGTAGCATCAGGTGCAAATGAAGTTAAGTCTTGCTGCTGGTCGAAGGATGCGTTACAAGGGCAACAAGGTAAGAACAAGAAAACGTTGTCAAAGGGATTAAGAATACATATAGACACACACAAAACATCAGATAACGAAAGCTGCAAATACATAAAAAAATTTTTGATTAACTTAAGATTTCTTCTTCGGCTTCTTCTTAGCTTTACAGTCTTTGGTGGACAATAGCTTCCGCAACAATCCCTCTCCATTTGTCCCTCTCTACAACGACATCTCTCCAGTGTCGGACTCTACATCATCCAGCCATCGTTTCTTTGGACGTCCTCTTCTTCTTCCTCCAATCGGTTGCAATACAAAGGCCTTCGAGCTATTCTTTCCGTAGACATTCTTAGCACATGACCCAGCCAGCTTATTCTCTGTGCTTTAATAAATCTGATAAATGTTTCATGTCCTGCTAGCGATTCTAGTTCATGATTGTATCTTATCCGGTAGGTGCCATCCGGTAGTTTGATAGGGCCATATATTTTTCGCCAAATTTTTCTCTCGAAGCACAACTGTTGAGCTGTATCTGCGTTCTTCAAGACCCAGAGGTCGCAGGCATATGTGAGTACTGGTGTTATTACTGTTTTATACATTCTGAATTTTTGGCTGCGTGAGAGAATCTTTGATCGGAGTAGCTTTAGATTTGCGTAGTATGCTTTGTTCGCGGCCTGTATTCTTTTCTTAATTGCTACTGTCGAGTCTTTTATAGCAGATAGCATTATATCCAGGTATTTGAATTCTTCTACGCTCTCAAAAACGTAGTTGCCAATGGCTAGATTGCTACAGTCAGTAATAGAGCTGGATCGAACCATATATTTTGTCTTATCAGTGTAAATTTTTAGCCCCTCCGCTTTGGAGTTTCGTTCCAGATTTTTGAATGCATTTGCCAGTTCAGACTTGCTTTTGGCCATTATTAGTACATCATCGGCAAGTGCACAAATCTGAAAGATTTTGTTATAGATAGTGCCATTTGGATTGATTTGCGCGACTATTGCATGTAGAACTAAATTGAATATAAGTGTAGAAAGAGCATCTTCTCGTTCAACACCCGATATTATTTGAAACTGTTCTGTACACTCGCCTTGTACCAAAACTTTTGCTTTAGTGTCGCTTAAGGTCCTAATAACGACCTGTATAAGCTTCGATGGCATTTCCAGGGATTGGAGGTAGTATTTGATCTTTTTGCGGTCTATGCTATCAAATGCTTGCTTGAAATCTACGAACAGGCAGTAAATAGCGATTTTGTATTCAAAGAATTTTTCGAATATTTCAGACACTACAAATCCTTGATCTATTGCTGACCTGTTGGCACGGAAGCCTGCTTGATAGTCATCAAGTATATCCGCTGCATAGATATTGAGTCTATCGAAAAGCACGTTTGTAAATATTTTGTAGCCGCCGTTAAGCAATGATTTGCCACGATAGTTACAACAATTTGCTTTGTCTCCTTTCTTATGTATCGGTACGAAGATTTGGTTTAGTCATAATGCTCGAAATAAATTCAATAATACATTATCTATAATATTTATTATTTGTATACTTATAATATACTTAGATGCACATATCTTTGCAGATGACAGCCTTTTATAGATTTCGCGACTTTTGATGTCTTATCCGCTATAAACTGCAACTCTCCCAAAACTTCTTCTTATTATTCAAACCGTCAATCAAAAATAAAAGCAATGTTTTCTAACATCACGAACTTACCAGCACCAAAATTAAATGCAAAGAATTTGTCTAATAATTAGAAATTTATCTATATATACATATATGTATATCCTTATGAGTGGATGACTGCAAGTAATCTTTTGTATCCATTCATTAATCGTAGCTCAACATTTTTAGCAAATGAAAAATAATAGCTATTTTTTCTTTTTTTTTTTTTTTCCAAAAATTCCTTTTTTTAGAACCTACGTCATATGAACATTCTTAAACAATTCCGTCTTAAAAAATTTAACTCAATTAATAAACTTCTTTCGGAAAAAGTGAGTGGGGGTATTTTTTCCTTCACCTCAATTTAAGTGTACAGAGTATCATTTAATCTGCATAATTCTTTTAATCCCTACTCTTTACCCCAGGCGCAACAAAACCCAGCTCCTCCACTAAAAATCGTCAATTAAACATAATTGTTGCTAAACATGTCACCAGCTTTTGTTGCCAAGCAGACAATGTTGCCGCAGCAAATGTTGCTAGAGAAACACAAAATGTTGCTAAATTTTTAAAATTTCCCCTGTTTCTTCTGCGCATGGCAGCGTTGTTGAAAATTTTTGTGGAAATCTTTATTATTGTTGATTGTGGAAGCATTTTATTTATTTTGGCACGTGTTCAGTTCACAACAATTGAAAGCAACATGTTGCTGAGTTTTGTGTGGGCGAGCCAAGTGTTGAATATTTTTTTTAGTTTTAGGCAGGGGGTACATGGAAGTTGGGTTCTTTAGAGAGTGTGGTGTTAGTTTTTGGTATTTGGTACACACACTTTGGGCCCAGTCATGGCAGCAGCACGCTTCATCAGCCACTGATTATGCTTATTATTATTATTACCAGGCTACGCGTGTGACCTTGCCAACTCTGGCCCCTGAGGTTTGCTTAGACCTGTTAATGGTCTACGTGTTGCGCAGGGTCACACTTAAGTTGGCAGCTTAAAGTGCCTGTTGATTTTAAAGTTAAACTCATTTCTTTGTTCTATGTGCTGCATAAAAATTTCATTTAAGCTGCCATAGTTGAATGGCTGTCCGCATCAAAAATAACTCTACTTTGCTAAAGGCGAAAAACCAAACAGCAGCTTAATGCCATAATGGAATAAAATTCTTGCCAGTCAGTCTACCCCTCGCTTCCATTCTTTTGGGTGTGCAGAAATCATTGCAAAAGAACAAATGGCAACAATGCGCGCGACCCCAAAAACCTCGCGACGGTTGCGGTCAACCCAGTTAAGAGCTAAATAATGAAATTTGCGCCAAGGCACGAATTGCTAAAGTAAAAGGATTCATGCTAGCTGCGTCTCCTGCACAGCTTTAATACTCTTTAAAAGTCAGTAGAACAGAAAAATAATAAAATAATTCTAACATTGGCTTAAAAGAAGTAAAAACAAGGAAAGAGTATCTGATTGAACAGAACTTTTAATAAAGAAGAAGTTGAAGCGGTTGGTTTTCTCTCCAAATCAGTTTTTTTTTAAATGGGCAAAACTTTTTATAAAACAAAAATTGTAAAAAATAAAAACCGTGAACTTCTGATTGAAGTTTTGGCAATGACTGTGGGTTCCAAAGCTTGCCCTTTTAACGACTTTAACTAAGGAAAAGAACAGCAATTAAAAATTACGATTTATGAAGATAAATCAAAACAATTTTTTTTTAATTTAATTTTTTTGTTACATCTTTAACTTATTTTTCTGACAACAAAAATGTCTGCTAAAACCTTGACTCGTGCGTCTTTTTGAACTTGTTCCTTGAACGAACCAAAGTTTCCAAAAAAAAAGATACATTATTCAAGGAACTATAAATAAAGAGTAGTGTATCTACAATTTTAATTTTACATTATATATCGACTAGGAGGTTCCCTCAATGCAAGCTTCGCACGCGAACCCTCGTAGCTACAGGGTAGGATCAAAAAGTAGTTGAACTTAATACCTGTAGCGCGAACGAAGCAGTCGGATAAACTGGGCGCGGTAGTGGGCAGCATTCCAAAGAGATCTATATTTTGTTCCAGCCGCCTGCGGGAAAGCAGAGTTGCTCTCACATCTCACACATCGATTCCCATGAGCCTCTGTTAAGTAGCGACTTCGTGAAGAAAAATCTCGAGCAAGGCTACGCCATTATACTGCATCAAAGTTGGGCACAACGCGACGGAGACCCTTGGAATGATAAAGGACGCCTAAGTTTAAGCTGCCATAAGTCGCTCAACACTTTTCGTGTGCCATAAGTGGGGCATAAGCCCTTTGTCCCACAGGGGACTACAGGAATTAAGAGAGAGAGAGAGAGATAAGCTGTTACGATAGGATCGGAAGCTCCTCGAAGACAAACAGCGCACCTGTCGCCCCTCAATTTCAAGAATTGATGTAAATGTGGCCAGAGTGCAGGCGCTCCGGCACTCTCATCGGCACACAAATGCTCTTCTGATTGTTGATGAGTTAGAGATTGCGTACAGTAGCATCCAAAAAATGATGGCCGAAGATTTAGGAAAGGCATGCGTTTGGTACCGCGCTGCTGCTGATTAAGTCTCTGGCCAAGCATAGGGCTGCCACATTGTCCCAGCCCAACTACATCTGGCAACGCCGCACTTCTTCCTCCTTGCTAGTTCCAAGCGCGACATCTCTAAAGGGCAACCCGGCAAGCAAGTTCCAAACGGAGTACGTGCCATGAAAATCGCGTTAAATACGTTTTGTCGATGCAAAATGGTGCTGTTAGTAGGGTTACTAAGGATTTGTACCGATTACCCTGGTAAAAAAATTTCATTTAATTCAGTCCTACAATTTCTTACTTTCTTCTTACTTAGTCAGTATTAAAATTTCTCTTAGTTTCTTTTTCAGCTTTTTTCATAGTCCCATTTTCTTTAATCCCCCAAAGAAGCACAGCTTGTATGCTAATTTGCTGAAAAAACTCTATCCAAATTTTGAACCGCCATTTCGCTACTTGGTAGCTGACGGAATTATTCAAAATTGGTCCTCACCTTTGCCTGCCTCCAGCTCTTGCCACTTGGACTGCTGATTAGTATGAAAAATATAACAAACAATAAACATAAGTTCCTCCGATTCCGAATCTTTGTTGCCGAACAGTGACCAACTATTACAGCCACTTAGGGGCCAAAATTACAAATTCCGCAAGAACAAATTTTGATCCTCCATTAGCGTCACTGGTCACTTGGGGCTGAAATTTTTTCCAAATGCGATCGGAATTTTTTAAAATCCTTTTTTAGTGCTCACTCTCACCAACTATAGGCACTTTTTGCCAAATTTTAGCTCTAATAAGGAAAAATTTCGGCAGATCTTGTTTTTAAAAAGAAAAATTATCAAGAAGATAATTTATACATGCCCAAACATAAATCTCCTTTTCAGATATGCCATGGTTTAAGGTATCTCTTAGATGCAGACAAAACGTGACACTTGCTTAAGAAATGTTTTTGACATAAAAGCCCATATGCCTTTTGTGACTACTTTTTTTGAATGAAGTTTTTCATTACGTTCGTAAATTTTGCATGCTGCGTATGGGCCTTAAAAGTACAACAAAAAATGTGTACTTCCCTCGAAAGTTGACAAAATCCTTAACAAACTTATAATACCAAAACACTATTTTAAGAGTATTTAAAAAAAAAAAAATAACAATATTGGCTGGTTTTCAGTTTAATTGAATGGATGACCAGATATATAGTTGCATGGATGGTTGGTTGTGTTGTTATTTGTGGTAGGAGGGCGCTTGTTGGCCAAGGGACTTGCAGAGTTCGATCTGGTATGACATCGATGCTCAACGTTGTGCCAACAAAAATACATATCATAAAAAAGTACAATTCACAAAGAGTAAAAAATGCACTATTAGTGTATCTGTGTGTGTACGTGTATCTATGTGAGAGTGTGTGTTCTTTTTTAAAGCAAGCCATTGTTTGCTTTTGTTCTTTTGTTCAAATGTATTTAAAGAATGCGAGAAATGTTTGCAATATTTATATGACAGCTGCTGGTATTTGAGCCAATAACTGTGCCATTTGACGTTCTGCCTTATATGCTTGCCTTATGTGCACACTCATGTATAACCAGCAAAGCCACAAGCAAGCTAGTGGTATTGTCCTTTGACACACAGCACACACACAATTAACTTGCTGCTCAAAAGCAGTTGAATTTATAAAAAGAATTGGGTTAAGCTTTTAAAAGACAAAACTGGTTAATTTAAATTCAAACTGGCTGAACCCAAAAACATAATACAATGCTCGTATAATAACAAAAATGAAACCCTAATCTACAACGAAAATCCATCCAAGAGATTTACGCAATTTTGTGAACCTTTTTCTTGAAGGACGCAATAGCAGCCAGATTACAATCGCATATGCAATTTGATGACTTCTTTTTTAAGCACCTAATAAAGCGATTATAGGCCTTAAAATAGCTGTTTCAAGAGTGTCAAGGTCCTTCGTGCGTTACAAGTCTTTTAAAAAAATTTAATTTTGGGTAACTTTAAAGATGAGAAGTAGCTAACTAAGCAACATTTAAAATTGAATTCATTTAATATTTTTATTCAATATTTTTATAAATTCGTTGGTCTCCTAACAACTTGTAGCTTATTTCTATATGGTCCCGTGTAGCCTAAGTTAATCAATTTTAGACGCTCTGTTCTTTACTTTTCATTTTTTCATTTATACACAGGCTAGAGCTTTCGTCTGCGGTAGGTAGCCTTACGTGAGCCTAATAAACAAACTTTCTATAGCTATGGACCCGCAAATCATATTCCTTGTGTACGACCACATTTTTGGAAAATAATAATAATAATCATATACCATCTAAAGTAGTTCAATCATTTGAAAAATATAGAAAAATAGAAGAATCCTAAAAAAAATTTGTCTCATTCAGTGAAAAATTTTCGCAACAATTCTCTTTCAACGAATAATTCAATTCACAGTGATAGTGCTTATTGGACATAATAAAGTCATAAAAAAAATGTTTATCTGATAATTTCTATATATTAATAAGTTGTGCCCAAATTGTTACTGTATTAAGCAAAAAATTTCCGTAAAACGCCAATGTCTACGAAGCTTTGGATATGTCCTTGCATTATTCATGCTTACTTTTGCTTAAGAAGCACGATTTTAAATACTTACTTAACTAGTTCTTAAAAATTGACAGTTGTACATGAAAAAACAGCTTTAGCAAAAAAAAAAAAAAGAGGAGAATAATTCCATTTAGTGGAAAAGCACATGATACACACTGGGCGTATACGCAACTTGCTCAATGTGCATTTTACTGCTTTGAAGAAAGCTAAATCTTTCAATATCATCGCCAGAGATATGCGCGAACCAACACAATAACGCATATTGCACACACACAAACACAGACATACACACAAACAAAATGGCTACAATGCAAATCTCTTGACAGCTTACACATACGCCATGTTGCCTTCAGAGAGAAAGAGAGAGAGGGTTACAACTACACTTAGAACCAAAGGCAATGCTTTCTAGAAGGTGGTGCACCTCCAGTCCAATGCAGTCAACGTGATGACGAAAAGGTTGAGCCAACTCTGGGGCAACGATAGTAATGTAAGTATGGCCATATAGAGGTGCCGAAAGCAGCTGCAGCTGCTGATGAGACAGTTGTCAGTCCTTGGCTCTTTGGAGATGTGCTCCAGCATATGCCGTAGACTCTAAAGACATCCATCTCCGCATGCATTGTGTATGCCCGTGTGTGCGCATGTGTGTGCCAGCGTTTTGGTACCCAGACAGTTGACTAACATGCTCCAAATGTGCCAACATGCAATCTTTGTGATAATTGAGCTTGTTTCTGAGTCTACAGGGTCCCAAGATGTCCCTTTATGTAACTAACTTACTCTCCCTGATTGTATGCCAACAATATGACTTAGACACAAGAGATATAAATGTAAAGTTTTGTCGGTAACATGACTGTATTATGATTGAATGATTGTGGTGTGATGCAAAGCAAGTTCTATAAGAGAACTAAAGTAGCAAATTATATGTGGCCAGAAGTTTTCAAGCAAAGCTTAACAAAAGTCTCATGTTATCGATATATAATATATGGAGGTGCCGCCTGAAAAAAAAAAACTTTTAAATTGGTCAATATATAGTTTGAGTTAATACTTTCACTCATTATATGCAATAAATTCGACCTTTATATTTTCGCGGTTTTACTCATCAAAATCAACTTAATTGTACAAACAGCTGATGTAGATGCTTTGGGAATCGTTCAACACTTAATAAAATGTTGTATGTATATCGAATAAAAACAACCGTGGCGTATACTTACTTTCGAAAGTTTTGTCTGAGAAAACTTTACTAAATAATTTATCAAAATGCTATTGCTATCTATCTCTCTATCTATATATGTATCTCTGTATTTTTGTATCTATGTGTGTACCTTTGTATCTGTGTATCTATGTATATACGTATCTAGATATCTATTTATCAACGTATTAATGTGTCTATATATCTATATATCTCTATATCTATCTATCTATCTATCTATCTATCTATCTATCTATCTATCTATCTATCTATCTATCTATCTATCTATCTATCTATCTATCTATCTATCTATCTATCTATCTATCTATCTATCTATCTATCTATCTATCTATCTATCTATCTATCTATCTATCTATCTATCTATCTATCTATCTATCTATCTATCTATCTATCTATCTATCTATCTATCTATCTATCTATCTATCTATCTATCTATCTATCTATCTATCTATCTATCTATCTATCTATCTATCTATCTATCTATCTATCTATCTATCTATCTATCTATCTATCTATCTATCTATCTATCTATCTATCTATCTATCTATCTATCTATCTATCTATCTATCTATCTATCTATCTATCTATCTATCTATCTATCTATCTATCTATCTATCTATCTATCTATCTATCTATCTATCTATCTATCTATCTATCTATCTATCTATCTATCTATCTATCTATCTATCTATCTATCTATCTATCTATCTATCTATCTATCTATCTATCTATCTATCTATCTATCTATCTATCTATCTATCTATCTATCTATCTATCTATCTATCTATCTATCTATCTATCTATCTATCTATCTATCTATCTATCTATCTATCTATCTATCTATCTATCTATCTATCTATCTATCTATCTATCTATCTATCTATCTATCTATCTATCTATCTATCTATCTATCTATCTATCTATCTATCTATCTATCTATCTATCTATCTATCTATCTATCTATCTATCTATCTATCTATCTATCTATCTATCTATCTATCTATCTATCTATCTATCTATCTATCTATCTATCTATCTATCTATCTATCTATCTATCTATCTATCTATCTATCTATCTATCTATCTATCTATCTATCTATCTATCTATCTATCTATCTATCTATCTATCTATCTATCTATCTATCTATCTATCTATCTATCTATCTATCTATCTATCTATCTATCTATCTATCTATCTATCTATCTATCTATCTATCTATCTATCTATCTATCTATCTATCTATCTATCTATCTATCTATCTATCTATCTATCTATCTATCTATCTATCTATCTATCTATCTATCTATCTATCTATCTATCTATCTATCTATCTATCTATCTATCTATCTATCTATCTATCTATCTATCTATCTATCTATCTATCTATCTATCTATCTATCTATCTATCTATCTATCTATCTATCTATCTATCTATCTATCTATCTATCTATCTATCTATCTATCTATCTATCTATCTATCTATCTATCTATCTATCTATCTATCTATCTATCTATCTATCTATCTATCTATCTATCTATCTATCTATCTATCTATCTATCTATCTATCTATCTATCTATCTATCTATCTATCTATCTATCTATCTATCTATCTATCTATCTATCTATCTATCTATCTATCTATCTATCTATCTATCTATCTATCTATCTATCTATCTATCTATCTATCTATCTATCTATCTATCTATCTATCTATCTATCTATCTATCTATCTATCTATCTATCTATCTATCTATCTATCTATCTATCTATCTATCTATCTATCTATCTATCTATCTATCTATCTATCTATCTATCTATCTATCTATCTATCTATCTATCTATCTATCTATCTATCTATCTATCTATCTATCTATCTATCTATCTATCTATCTATCTATCTATCTATCTATCTATCTATCTATCTATCTATCTATCTATCTATCTATCTATCTATCTATCTATCTATCTATCTATCTATCTATCTATCTATCTATCTATCTATCTATCTATCTATCTATCTATCTATCTATCTATCTATCTATCTATCTATCTATCTATCTATCTATCTATCTATCTATCTATCTATCTATCTATCTATCTATCTATCTATCTATCTATCTATCTATCTATCTATCTATCTATCTATCTATCTATCTATCTATCTATCTATCTATCTATCTATCTATCTATCTATCTATCTATCTATCTATCTATCTATCTATCTATCTATCTATCTATCTATCTATCTATCTATCTATCTATCTATCTATCTATCTATCTATCTATCTATCTATCTATCTATCTATCTATCTATCTATCTATCTATCTATCTATCTATCTATCTATCTATCTATCTATCTATCTATCTATCTATCTATCTATCTATCTATCTATCTATCTATCTATCTATCTATCTATCTATCTATCTATCTATCTATCTATCTATCTATCTATCTATCTATCTATCTATCTATCTATCTATCTATCTATCTATCTATCTATCTATCTATCTATCTATCTATCTATCTATCTATCTATCTATCTATCTATCTATCTATCTATCTATCTATCTATCTATCTATCTATCTATCTATCTATCTATCTATCTATCTATCTATCTATCTATCTATCTATCTATCTATCTATCTATCTATCTATCTATCTATCTATCTATCTATCTATCTATCTATCTATCTATCTATCTATCTATCTATCTATCTATCTATCTATCTATCTATCTATCTATCTATCTATCTATCTATCTATCTATCTATCTATCTATCTATCTATCTATCTATCTATCTATCTATCTATCTATCTATCTATCTATCTATCTATCTATCTATCTATCTATCTATCTATCTATCTATCTATCTATCTATCTATCTATCTATCTATCTATCTATCTATCTATCTATCTATCTATCTATCTATCTATCTATCTATCTATCTATCTATCTATCTATCTATCTATCTATCTATCTATCTATCTATCTATCTATCTATCTATCTATCTATCTATCTATCTATCTATCTATCTATCTATCTATCTATCTATCTATCTATCTATCTATCTATCTATCTATCTATCTATCTATCTATCTATCTATCTATCTATCTATCTATCTATCTATCTATCTATCTATCTATCTATCTATCTATCTATCTATCTATCTATCTATCTATCTATCTATCTATCTATCTATCTATCTATCTATCTATCTATCTATCTATCTATCTATCTATCTATCTATCTATCTATCTATCTATCTATCTATCTATCTATCTATCTATCTATCTATCTATCTATCTATCTATCTATCTATCTATCTATCTATCTATCTATCTATCTATCTATCTATCTATCTATCTATCTATCTATCTATCTATCTATCTATCTATCTATCTATCTATCTATCTATCTATCTATCTATCTATCTATCTATCTATCTATCTATCTATCTATCTATCTATCTATCTATCTATCTATCTATCTATCTATCTATCTATCTATCTATCTATCTATCTATCTATCTATCTATCTATCTATCTATCTATCTATCTATCTATCTATCTATCTATCTATCTATCTATCTATCTATCTATCTATCTATCTATCTATCTATCTATCTATCTATCTATCTATCTATCTATCTATCTATCTATCTATCTATCTATCTATCTATCTATCTATCTATCTATCTATCTATCTATCTATCTATCTATCTATCTATCTATCTATCTATCTATCTATCTATCTATCTATCTATCTATCTATCTATCTATCTATCTATCTATCTATCTATCTATCTATCTATCTATCTATCTATCTATCTATCTATCTATCTATCTATCTATCTATCTATCTATCTATCTATCTATCTATCTATCTATCTATCTATCTATCTATTTATGTATCTATCTATCTATCTATCTATCTATCTATCTATCTATCTATCTATCTATCTATCTATCTATCTATCTATCTATCTATCTATCTATCTATCTATCTATCTATCTATCTATCTATCTATCTATCTATCTATCTATCTATCTATCTATCTATCTATCTATCTATCTATCTATCTATCTATCTATCTATCTATCTATCTATCTATCTATCTATCTATATCTATCTATCTATCTATCTATCTATCTATCTATCTATCTATCTATCTATCTATCTATCTATCTATCTATCTATCTATCTATCTATCTATCTATCTATCTATCTATCTATCTATCTATCTATCTATCTATCTATCTATCTATCTATCTATCTATCTATCTATCTATCTATCTATCTATCTATCTATCTATCTATCTATCTATCTATCTATCTATCTATCTATCTATCTATCTATCTATCTATCTATCTATCTATCTATCTATCTATCTATCTATCTATCTATCTATCTATCTATCTATCTATCTATCTATCTATCTATCTATCTATCTATCTATCTATCTATCTATCTATCTATCTATCTATCTATCTATCTATCTATCTATCTATCTATCTATCTATCTATCTATCTATCTATCTATCTATCTATCTATCTATCTATCTATCTATCTATCTATCTATCTATCTATCTATCTATCTATCTATCTATCTATCTATCTATCTATCTATCTATCTATCTATCTATCTATCTATCTATCTATCTATCTATCTATCTATCTATCTATCTATCTATCTATCTATCTATCTATCTATCTATCTATCTATCTATCTATCTATCTATCTATCTATCTATCTATCTATCTATCTATCTATCTATCTATCTATCTATCTATCTATCTATCTATCTATCTATCTATCTATCTATCTATCTATCTATCTATCTATCTATCTATCTATCTATCTATCTATCTATCTATCTATCTATCTATCTATCTATCTATCTATCTATCTATCTATCTATCTATCTATCTATCTATCTATCTATCTATCTATCTATCTATCTATCTATCTATCTATCTATCTATCTATCTATCTATCTATCTATCTATCTATCTATCTATCTATCTATCTATCTATCTATCTATCTATCTATCTATCTATCTATCTATCTATCTATCTATCTATCTATCTATCTATCTATCTATCTATCTATCTATCTATCTATCTATCTATCTATCTATCTATCTATCTATCTATCTATCTATCTATCTATCTATCTACCTATCTATCTATCTACCTATCTACCTATGTATCTACCTATCAACCTCCACTTATCCAGCAATAGGGACTGCCTGATGAGTATAAGGAACACTTACGCATGACGCTGATATGCTGCAAGCTTTCTGCAGCTGAAGAATACTTCTGCCTCATGTAAACGCAACTTATTACCAACCTATAAAATGAAGCTAGCCACGTTTTCTGTCGTTGCTCAACACCAAAGAAACGTGTACACAAGCAACAGCAACAAAAACTAAACGTTAATAATTTGCATGCATTAAAATTCAACTGCTCAAAATAACAAATGATGAAATATTTAAGCAGAAGCACAAAACAAAATAAACAAGTTTTAAAATTCTCAGACAGAAAAAACAATGCGCTCCGAAACATCCGAAACATAATCCAATTAGTTACACATTACTGTAATGCCGAGACCAACTGTCTGCAATAAAATTGCAAGCCCCCGAAACACTCTGCAAAAGTATCTTTCAGATACGATGCACAATGGAAATTGCATAGCATACTTAGGAGGGCGCTCGAGCGTAAGATGAAACTTTTTTATCAACATTTTGACACTTGCACGCGGCGCCATTTGCAAATTTTCCATAATAAATATGAAAAGTTTTTTCGTTGACAAATCAATTGTTGCATGAGCACTTAAAAATACTTTCCCAACTTTTGCATATAAATGACACAGTTGAAATAATTTGAAAAGTAAACAGTGGGAAATCAACGAGAAGCAAGAATATTTTATTCATCATCAGTAGCTGGAAGAGCAATAACTACAAGAACTATTATGCCGTGCCCAAAATGTTGTTAATCAGCCTGACATATATATTTATACACTGTATCCACAAGGTCAAGGGTGTTAAAGATTTGTGTGATGTATGTTACAGGCAGATCCAGTACAGCTCAGCTTCTGTATGAACACCTAGATCTTAGAGAACGCAGTAATAAGAGGTACCGAAACCAACAATGCGGCTATCTGAATCTTTGGGCTAATACAACAGCATTTTTTAAGCAGAAGAGTCAGACAGTCAGAAAATAAACAAAAATTGTTAAGGAAACAGGAGCTCTGACAATTGAAATAAAAATTCCATAGATGGAACCAAGAATATACCAATATACCTTGAAACGAAGCTTAGCCTACTAATAAGGCTTGAGCCCAGCCAGCATGACCAAACGCAGATAATGCGAGTTAATGTTCTTCCAAATAAGATGAAGCAAAAAGGATGGTTATGTGCTTACCATGTATACCTATAAGTCCTTGTATGTTCGTCTACTCCCTCGTAACTTCTAAGCTGCTCTTCATAATTTGCCGAATATGGTATCGTTGGAAGCGTCTTGATCGTCCACTGGTCAAAGGCTTTGGGACGTCAAATTTAATTCAATAAAGCGCCCTCAAGAGTCAAGTACTCAAGAGTACCATAGGTTAGGTTAGGTTAGGTTAGGGCGGCAGTTGGGACCTAACGTCCCAACTCACTTAGGCCAGAGAATTGGCCCGTTGTGATACCGCTGAAGAGTACCATAAGTCACGATAAAAAAGTTTTTTAATGGGTCCCATTACATGGCACACTGGCTACGGCACTTCGTCTACGTTGTGGAAGGAATATTGTAGTGGACCTCCATGTTAGTCTTCCAATAGAAGTGACCTTGACGTAACCCCTCGTACATCTGTTTTGATAACGCAAACGACATATATTGTAACGACTATCGTCGAGCTATAATCTCAGATCATGATACATGTTGCCTTTCCTCACATATGCAAGAATGATTTTTTTCGTCGGTATAGTAGAAAGGGTATCCCTTTGCCGTATTACATTTTGTTTGTTTTTGTTTTTTGAATGCTTTGCATAATTTAAGGTGTAGCATCCAGACAATGACCATTCGCAAGTTTTTGCGTCGGAATTGCTTTTAGCTAAACATTTTTACCATCCCACCTTCCAATAAACTTACTTGCAATTTATTTTGCAAAATATGCTCCAAAGCTGCCGCTCTTACTTCTTACGCTCAGTTACACAGTTTTTCTGCCACTTTCCCGCCTATTATACATCATGCCACTGTGCATTCATTTCACACCCACTCCCATTTCATTTCCAACCCAGCCTTCACTCACCCACTTTCATGTGCGCTGAGGCGTTGCGTGCTTCTAAGTGATTTACATAATAAAGCGTTTAACAAAGCTGCGAAAGCATTTGGAATTTATGACAATGTGAAAATGCGAAAAATCTACAAGAAATGTACAAGTTATGGAAAAAACTGGTCGCTTTTTGGCACGCAACTAAAAGAAATGGCCAGGCAACGTCAAGGAAAAGCAGCTGAAGCAGGTGCTATCCGGAACTTAAGTTGGGGGAAGAACCCCAGCAGCTTATACTATTGCACAATACAATTTCAGTCATTGCTTCCATATTAATTACCCAAAACGGACCATTAACAAATTAGAAATATCTACAATCATAAACATAAACACAGACACCTGTACCCATACCCGTTCCTGCTGCGTAAACAATAATATAATTTTCTACACGAAATATCCTGAATATCAGACACACTTTTTTCAACACTGGACGGGCTTGACAATTTTTAACTAAACTGCTTGCAAGGAAAGTATGTAATTAGTCGAATCGACGAACAGTACCCGCTGTGAAACTTTTTTTAATTTTTCATAGTATTTGGAATTTTTGAATAACAGCTCTTTTTGTTTATTAAAACTATGAAAATAATAATTAACAAGTATATCAGAATTGGACAGCATCGTCATCTTATGTCTTCCAAAGCTAAGCCTCCTATCCAATATGACCCCGAGGTTTTAGTGGACAGATTCGGGCTTCAGCGTAGATTCATGCAACATAATATCTGAGCAGCTTAGAGGTCTTGCGGCAAAGGTAACATTTTGGCATTTTCCTCCACTTGATGCCTCTACCCCAAAAGCCCTCTCTCTGCACTGATTCTTGTAACGCTTTTGTTGCAATACCAATAACTTGGCTTCTTTTCATCACAGCAGTATCATCAGCATACGTGGCTATGAGTACATCATTACTTTCAACCGCTAAAACTAAGCTGGGTGTTGACATATCTGCAGTATAGCGCATGTACATGGTAGGCGCTACGACGCTGCCTTGAGGCATCCCAGTACAAATAGGCCATTCAGTTGACTTGGACCCTTCGACGCTAACGCAAATGGATCTGTCAATTAAAAAGGTACTTACTAGAGGAGTCATCAATCGTTATAGCTTATAACGAAGACCAACATGACATAACCTTTCGAAGGCTTACTGTTCCATGGCTTCCAGGATGAAATTTGCAACACGGTGTCGCTGCCTTTTGCATCATTTGTGTTTCACTATTTCAAGCTGCAGGATGCGATTCAGACTTACCCTTTCCAGTATTTTACCCAAGGCAGGAAGGAAACTAATTGGCATGTACGCGTCTACTTCAAAGAGCTGTTTCTAAGGCTTAGGGCTCATCGTGTATGGTGAAGTTTTCCAGATCTTTGGAAAGACGTCATAGCCGGGTGGCTCTTTTGGTAAGAACTATTTAAATTGATGCATAACCTCTCGGTTGAGTAGGTAGATGAAAACATTTTAAATGTATTTTTTCACTGATGTTTCAACATGCCCTTTTCCAAAATCGGATGTGAGATTAAATCTAGCCTAAAAACGATCTGCGACGGTTTCAGCATTTTATTTAACACAAGCCATATAAAGGTGTCTTCGGTATATCTGGAGTTTTCAAATGACAGTAAATTTCAAAAAGGTTAGGGGCATTGGAGAGAAAAATCCATTGAGGCATCTTTGGACCTGTTAATGGTGAAGGTGACCACTGAATACGAATAAACCACGAGCTGTATTTGCAAAACTGTTCATGTCAGGCGCATACAATTACAACTCGTGCACTGGCTTACTACTACTATTGTCCTTTTCCCTCAGTGGGCACATGACCACGATGATTCTGCTAAATCAGACTCTGTTGGGTGCTGCTGTGCAGATGTCATTCTATATCCTGCTTCAGCTAGCTTACTTTAGACAGTTCTACTACCTTGCGGATTCCATGTTGATAATCAGTTGTAGTGGACAAATAAAAAAAAAGTTGGAGGATGCATCGGGGCTTGCGCTTTCTAGGGGCTTATCAATAATAGGTAGTTTGCCGATTTCTGGTTGACACTTCGCTGACCGCTTAGAATCTGCGGAGCTGCACGTCCTTTTGGTTGGCAGCGTCTTCAATATCTTCTGGGCTATTATATCCCCAGATATAATATTCGCTCTAAGAGATTTGACAGAAGAACATGGAAGAAGAAGACGTAGTCTTCGAGTCTTAATTTGTAGCATTTGATGCGAGGTGGCTAAAATAAATCTAAGAAATCCAACGCAGTAGAGACTAGCTGTGATTTAAATGAGTAAAAGCTTGGGTCACTATTGTTAGCCACAGGTTTCGACTTTCGGAAGGAAAGATTAGAAAATAAAAATTATTAAAAAAGAGAGAAAGTGCAACGAGCATAAGAGCACTTAGGGGCAAAACGTCTTGCAATTTCTCTTTTTTAATTCCGATATGAAAAAACTTGTCTCTTTATTACTATGTATCGTAATTTCTTGACCAACCTATTTCAATCGGCTAATTTAGCTAATTATAACCATTCCCGCCTCTGACATATATTGTTACAGCTACATCATGCCGCATGTATATTTCCGCCTTTATAATATAATTGTTAAATAAGTTATTGATTTCCGATTAGATTGTAAACCAAAATAGCTAACAAAACCTCTTAGAAGTGGCAGGTCCGCTTCATGGCTCAAACACAGATGCTGCTCTAGCTGCTAAAAAAGTTTTACCAACACTTGAGACGTCAAAAGCAGCACACGCTGCGCATACCTAATATATTTTAATTAATTATAGCCGATGCTTTGGTCATTGAGCTACCATTGAACAATGACTAGAAACTTTTAGAGTGAGTCTGGGATGGCTTAGAGGGACTGCGAGGGTCATGGGCAATTTGCTGGGGCAGTCTTTCTTAGAAAAGGCAAAATAATTTCCACTTAATGAATTTGAATTTTTCGTAACAGTAGAGGAATTTATAGCATTAAAGCAAATTGCGTGCAATATTATGATCAACTTAATGTGTGCCTTTAATTTAATTCAAGTTTCTTACAATACAAATTTTGTAATATATTTAGCTTTGTCATAGACAAATGGTTACGAATGAAGACAGCCCCTTCAAAATTACATTTTTTTTATCACGTAAGGCAGATTTTCACCTCGTTTTTGTTAATTTAACCCCCGTGCTCAATACTTATATCATAATCAGAATCTTCAGCACGAAGATCGCTCTCCAAGTCATCAAACTGCATAAAACAAGGCAAATGCTTAAATATATTATACAAATTCTAATTTGATAGCACAAGAATTTTCAGTCGAACAGCTCAAAATTTCCACAAAGTACATTGTTCGTCATTTTGACTACGTTATTGAAGTTATGGCGCTTCAGGGTTAAGGAAATTGTGGATCTAATACACTTTTGCATAAAAATAGTCCGCTGGGAAAGTTAAAAAAAGAAACTTCCCTCTATAAAAAACTTTTTTTTGTTTGCAGCGCCTAAGGCGCAAGCGAGCAGTGAGCAGAGCCCCCTATTAAAAAAACACAAAATATACAATTTCTTTGCATCTTTTATTGTGTTCACAGATTAATTCTGTTGTTAAAATGATTTATTTATTTATTATGTCGATTTAAAAAGTATTTACTACTTAATTGACTTGTTGTTATTGTTTTTTTTTTTTGTGCCAATGCATTTAAAATGTTTTTAATTAACTTATATTTAAGTGATTCATTAAATAAATAAATAATTGATTTTTAATGTGCCGAGTGAAGTGTGATTTTTTTTTAGTTTGTAGTCACTTTATCTATTTTTATTTTTGGGCAGAACAAGTCATTGACATGGCTAAAAGCAACTTTATACAAAATTCAGCAACTGAGACCAAAATAGCGACTGACATTTAAACAAACACATTGACTCACATATGACGGCTAACATGAAAGTGCTTTTAAATTGTTTTAGCTGAACTCATGCCAGGACATTTGTCGGCCTGCTAACAATTAGCAACGAGTAGTTTTTCCTAGCCCAAAACAACTTGGCCAACCACATTACCAGCTAAATTCCACTGTTTAATTGGCAGGCGGCCAAGTCGCGCACATACCAGTTTTCCAGTACTGGTCCCACTGTGCAGGACATGCATGAAATTTCCGCTGCCTAAATGGGAACTAATGGCGGGCATTGCATTTCGGAAGACTCTCAGACTGTGATATAATTGTATGGGAATCAGCTAGTTCTGCAAATTGTGAGTTCCAACGAGAAGTCAAGTCGGTTTCCGAAAGACAAATAAGAAAGTCCGTAGTTCAAGCAAAGACAGACCCAGTTGATTGTTAAGTTCAGCGGCAGAGTCCAATGTAAATAGCAGCAAATTGTAAATATTACGCATACGCAATGTTGTTTTAGTTGAAATAGCTGCATAAGTCAACATTATGGTTGTAATGTGTGCGGCAAAGTTTGTGGAAAAACATTAAAAAGTTTTTTACGACAGTTACACCTAGCTATTGAAGACTTAGAGAACTGGCGAAGTTTAAGCTGAATTTCTTGACTTGCACTAGTTTTTTTTGGTTTTTTTTTAGCCTCTTCGGTACAGCTCTAGTCATCGCTAAGCTATTGAACAGCGCAAATTTCGTCGTCCAATCGACGTAGAATAACTATTGTGTGATTTTTAAAATATTGTTAAGAAATTTGGTGTAATTCACTTATTTAATTTGTTTTTAGCTTTAGATAACGATGATTATGAAATTGATTAAAATTGCAAAATTTAGTGAAGTCATCAAAATTAGGAATTTAGTCAAATGCAAGAATATATAAAAAGCGATATATTTAGCCAATTAGTTTACAAAAAAAGCCAGCGGTTTTTTCGCTATTTGCTCAAAATAACTTATATGTATTTGTAAAGCTACTAATTCCGAAAAATTGAATTGAATTCCATATAAATTTCATTCACTGCATGATTTTAAAGCCAATTCAACTTAACTGCAATTATCGCAATTTTAATTAGTACACTAAAAGTTCTCAGAATTGAACAATTTTGCTTTTAAGCAATTTAAAACATGTTAAATTATTACAATGTGGAACGTGTAAATTAAATATGCCTTTAATTGATTTCAATTGAATTTTCCATTATCACATTATGCTCGTTAAGCAGAAATTTTGTACTTTTCATTCACTGCACTTGGAGTTACGTGTATGAGAGATATATGCATTGTATGTATCATTAAGAAGGTGGCATGAAGGACTATACAGACAGTGTCACATGCAGTCCAACAAGCAGTGCATGCTGTGTCAGTTTTCATTACTGAAGCTGCTTAGATTTTGCTTCTATCATAATTGTTTTGGAATTTGTAAAGTTTATATCCATTAAAGCGCAGATTTGTTAGTACATGACTTTAAGCTCAGTTGGATTTCAGTCTAGATGCTTTCATAACGTTGGTCTAATCCTGTAGAAATGGGAAAAGGAGTCAAGGAAAGTCAATACAATTTAACAAATCAAAATTTTAAAATTTCTCTGACATTTGTGACACTGCAGTCAGTTATCAACTTTATTTAAAAACTTTTAAGAGATTTTAGCAATGGGATTTATTAATATTTATATGTTGGCATAAGTCGATAACAAAGTCGACGCTGTTCATAATGTCAAGTGAAACTTATAGTCCGTCAAACATTTGAAAAGATTTCAAAAAATGTTAAATCAAACAAATTTTGCAACTTTAACATTATTATACTGCTATTCGAATACTTATTGGAATTTTTCGCTATTAAAAGGTACTGTATTCTTGAATTAAAAAAAAAAAGTTAAAATATTTTTTCTTAAAAATTTCTAAAAATCACAAATTGTTTCTAAATTTAAGTTTATTGCCTTCATTGATAAGAAACATTTGCCAATTGCTTTATTCCTTTATGAAACATCGCTTGCTAAAGAAAAGTCTGCATAAATATTCAGTAATCGCTTATTTTCCTTTTTTCCTTCACATGCAGTACATATCACAATTTACTACTAATCGCTTACTCGATACTTAACAAATTTATTTCATGTAGCAGGGATTATGTATTCTGAGCCGCTGAATTCGAATCCGAAGTCCAAAAAAACCCTTCACCCAAAAGATCTGATTTAATCTTAACAAGCCCCATAAAACGAGGTATTTTAAAGGTAATCCTAGAAACCTGATGTGCTGCGCTCTTTTTGACCGAGGATTCGATTTCAGCGAAATTCAAAAAATATGTTGCCAACCGATCTCGAAAAAATTGCTTGGTGTTTTTGGAATCAAGTCAAAAAAAAATTGGTTGTTAGAATTTTGTATGCCTCGGATTCAAATTCAGCGGCTCCAAATCCTGGTCCCTTGAAAAAAAAAACGATTTTCGGGTTAGCATGTCAGATCATTTTTATGAAATACTTTTAGGCGCGCTGAATCCCAATCTGAGGTCTAAATAAATCTAGCATGTCTGAGTACTGAGATAACCTCAAAGGCGACTTGTTTTGGAAGTCACCTCAAAAACCTTCATTTAAAATCTTTTTAAGTCGGATAAAAACTTTGTTAGATAAAAAATTTACTTTTTGTATCCTTCCCTTATAAAACGCACTTAAAACAAGCTATTTGCAAATCTACAGTCATTAAATCTGGTACATAGACTCATGTAAACTTAAATATTAAAGTTATTTATACTTTGTGGGGGATACCAGCTCCTCAGCGGAAGTTTTTTACTATTTGCTAGGATATAAGTTTTTTAAATCAGATGAACACTTCTGTATCTATAGCCAAAAACACCAAATCTAAAATGAAGATACTTAAAAACTGCTTGAACTGCTTTGGAGCTATACCTTTTAGTATCTGGAGTTACTTCTGTAGCATTCTCAAGTTCATAGAAATTAAGGGGATATTATAATCGGAATGTTGCGAAATGAATATTGAATGCCTAACCGGGACTGGGCTGCCTTAAACGAAGGTGGCGGAGTCCCTTTTTTTTTCCTGTGTAAATGAAATTTGGAAAAAAAAAAGTTTATAAGGTGCATGTAGGCAAGTACGCAAGCCAACATATAAAACAATATGGAGCACATTTTTGTCTTTCGCCAAAAACACAAGTGCTTTCTCAATGTATTAGTTAGGATAGGGGTTCAATAAAGTCCTTCAATTGAATGACTCTTAGCAAATACAGGCAGGATGCGAGACATAACTCATAATTTGCAGTAAAAGCTGAATTTTCTTCTATAGATAGATAGTAGAAAAAACTACCCTTTAAAAAAATATGCTAGTAAAGGTAAACCTTTTGAAACGTGGTAGTAAAAAAAAAATAGACGCACCTAGGGGCAAAATTTAATGCTTCAAGCTCCTCCATTCAGCGGGGAACAGACCATAGCTAAATCGATTTCTCTTATCATTATTCATTGTGGTATAAAGCTTTGAGTCTTACTCTTACTACTTTTAAATATGACACACAAAATAGGGTACCTTTGGATACAGGGTATAAAAATCAATGAAATCAAAGGTGCACGAACGGAACACCATTTAAAAATGAAATACAAAAATTTTTGTGTGCCCAATTTCTATACCCCAACACCTCCCACCTCTTACGTCCGTGATAGCTCCGTTCCCTATAACAAACTGGTAAACCCAAAAAAACATAAAGACAAACCAAAAAACCTAGAGTCCCACGCATCAGAGCAATTCCATGCTAGACGAAATGAAGCCAATCAGAGCAGCACTTTACCCAATTGCAGCACATTCAACTTATTAGCACAAATGAAATTATGTATGCAAAATGGAAAATGCAAGCTGCTTAGCATTATTCACTTTGCTCCAAAGATGTTCCACGACTAGAGGGGCTAGATATGTAGATATGAGGAAAGAGTTGTTTAGATGGCAATGTGATGTACAGCGACCCATATTTGCGGCCGTTGTGCAAATATCACTTCAGACGCATGTCAACCACTTCCTGATACACCAGCAACAACAACATGAGAGGTTTCTACTCGAAAGCAGCCCACACTATTTGTCGCCTTAAATAGGTGCACATTTTTCACACACACACACACGGAAGCTTAGGAAATATCCAAACTCTGGCGACCCGATTTGGCCGAGTCAGTTAGTCAGTTGGTGGGGAGCAGGAGCAGTAAGTGGGTACTGATTTGTCCTGCTCCGTGCTTGCTTTGTACGTGACGAAGTGTTCTCCCTTTTGTTTACCACACACCTCCATTGGAAGCCATATCCAATGCGTTCTCTCTTTATGTTTTTTGCGGCTTTTTATAATTTCATTATATTTGGCGTATTGGATTTTTATCGCAAGTAATTTGTTTTGCCTGCCATTGACTGAAGTGCAGGTTAATGTGTTCTTGATTGGAAACGGATGTGTGTAACTGTGTGTGTTTTCATATGTGTTTGTGCATGAGTGTGTGTATGCCTGTATATGGTTGAGTTTGTAATGACGTTGCCTTAATGGCAAATGATTTGGTTTTTTTTTTTGTCTTTATTGCAAGCAATTAATTTTGTATCTTGCTGCAAATGACTGACAACGCAATTGTCACCCAGCTTTATTAAATGAAATGTTTCAGGACGCAAAACATTCCGACCAACTGCACTTGGCTGCTGCTGCTCATTGACTGACGACAGCGCCAGCACAAAAAAATACAACTCAACAATGTAATGGCAGCAACAAATGTTGCTAAGATAATGTTGTCAACATTTTAGGTTGCGCTAATGTAACTAACGTGACAGCAAAGCACTGCAGTTACAATGTTGCTAAGCAGCAGTCAATATTGAAAGTAATAAACATTTAGTTAGTAATTGTTTCCAAACGCTGGGAAATTAATGCAAACGATTTACTTTTATGTATTTAATAATAGTTAATGTAAGATCATAACATTAATAATATAGTACATATAGATATTTTGGTCAATTATAAATTATAAATAGTTGAACTACTATCTAAATCTAGAAAGATAACGAACGTCTGTGAGACGTAAGCATATTAATTTTATTACTCTCTCCTTCACGATCGTCACTGCACGAATTTCTTTTAGTATTTCGTATTCGAAAACCATTTATGGCCATAACATGAAGTCTTCGAATAAAAAGCCTTCAAGGATTATATGAAGGAATTTTATATTGGGATGACTAGCAGCATCTGACCTTTCAGATGTACACTAATTTTAAAGTTAGTAGGAATCGTTCTCTATCAAAAAAGAGGCCATATTTAGACTTTTGCCCTTAAAACGCGTCTCTTGTCCAATATGGTGTGGGCCAAATGCTTCCAAGTGCGTGATATTATATTTTCTGTCAAAAGATACTATTGAAGACTAAAAATAATATTTCTTTTAGGTTTAAGTACCATATATAACTCCCTGAACGAAAACGGCAAAATGTTTCAAAGTTTATGTACCTCCTTCTACACGATATATTTGTACCCCTAACTTTGGGTATAGAGTTTAAAATGATGCAATGAATTTACTTGTTTGCAACATGTTGCATTTAAGCAGTAAAGAGAAGTTGCAACTGACCTTGAAAATAAGAACAATTGAAAATTGGACACGTGTTTTGCAACGAACATAAGTCAACGTTGAAGAATATATACTCTTCTCAGATGTCTTTCAAAATAGGCCATTTTACCTATCATCTCAATAACCATCAAAGAATCTTTTTATTCAAACTCAATTTCGGGGCTGTAATGGAAAATTAAATTTAGCACGTCTATTTCCAAATCAGGTTTCGATTAATATTTTGCAAAAAATAAAATTGTAAGCACATTATCATTGGTATTAATAATTGATTAAGAGGTTGCCCTCTGGTTACTTTTCATACTCCTTCATGCCTTCATGCCTGATTGTTAGGGTTGCTCACGTTGTTACTTGGACATTCTTGCCTCTATGCCTGACAAAGCGAATACTCCAATATATCAAAAGTTTTGACTACAGTGATAATGTTTATGCCACTAGTAAACCAGAAAAAGCTAATATCCTAGCCAATATTTTTGATCCTAAACATTATACAGCGTGTTTTTTTTAAGGTTCACAACTTAGCGTTGGCAATACTGCTTTATCTGACAACCCATTTAACAGCTGATAGTTGCTTTTTGTTGAGTTTGGTTTGACATTTCATTAAGGATAGACTTACACCAGAGCAACGCTTGCAAATTGTTGAAATTATTTATCAAAATAATGGTTATGTTCATCAAACATATTCAAAGCCCATTTTTGGTTGAATGGGTACGTATATAAGCAGAATTGTTGCATTTGAAGTGAGGATAATCCACAAGCTAATGTCGAAACACCCTTACATCCAAAGAAAATTAGTAACACTTATCTACGTCCATAAACCAGATACAATTGAACACCTGAAAATCCACATTGGAAAATTTATGGGCGAAATGCTGCCGAAATCATATTTAAACATTGATGTCATTAAATTTTCACTCCAATAATACTCGTATCATTTATATTAAAAATTTATTTCTTTGTTTTATTATGATTTAAACTTGTATTACTCTAAAAAAACACCCTTCTTAAATGAGATATATTTTAATTCGAAGATATAAGCAGTTGTAAGAAATTCTTTTTGATGTCTCCTATATTCCATTCGACCAGCTATTAAGTCACCTGAAAAAAGAAATCACTAGGTAAACAAAACAAAAAACCTAATCTGTGCCCTAAAAAATACCAATTTGCAGTATTTTCTAAAACATGTTTTAAATAGTTATGTGAAAAATCGCCTAATGTCACCTGTTTTAAAGCGAGAAAATCCTTTCGATTCCCCTTTTAACTATTAACAAATAAGTTTGCTATGCGAATTCTCTTAAATCCATGAGCGTTTAATTAAGCTTATGGTGTCGTGTTTCTAGATATTCATACGTTAGCCCAAAAATGGTAATAAAATATGTTGGTATAAAGAACTAATAGTTCGTCATACAAAAAATGCTGAAATCACAGCAATTTCAATCGATACCCAATTTAAACGATGAATTAGTAAAATTTGTAAACTTCACAAAAACACAGCAACCCTTGATATCTAGTAAATTTGTTAGCTTGTTAGCAACTGGCACTTCAGAGTTCATTCCATACCAAAACCTCAAGGCATTCAGTTCTACAAAAATATAAAATATTTTAAATTTTTTTAAAAATTTTACAACAAAAATAAATTTTTATTGTTACTTATAGGGCTGGGCCATAGGATATGCCTCCGATAAGAAATAACCGTGGAAGTCGTCGTATACCGAACGCTGCAGTCAGTTCGCTGAATATTCAAGAAGAGAATCGTGCCTCCAATACAAGTGAACGTGAACAAATGGGTGCTGCAACCAGTATACGCCAAATTATAGCTGAACCTGTGGCTACCCGAGCGGACACAAGTCGCGCAAATATAATTGTGGAAACTTTGTCAAACCTGTTTTCTTCAACTCAGACTAGGCCAATTAATGAACTGGAGGAACTAGTAGCTGCTACTCGGCGGGAGGAAGAAGAACAAGCAGAAAGACCAATAACGGATCCACTGAACTTTTTTTATGATGCCAACTTCAAGCCCCCGCAAAATGTTTCACCCCAGACTCGTCGTCGTTCATCTGGTAGACTTCAGCGCGAGTTGCTGGACTTGATGAAGCAGCCTGTGGAAAACATCACAGTAAAACCAGACGATGATAACATCTATCACTGGACGGCTACTGTCACTGGACCGTTAGACACGCCGTACGAAGGTGGCGTCTTCACTTTAAGCTTCGAGTTTCCAGGCAACTATCCACTATATCCACCCATAGTAAAATTTGCAACAAAGGTGTTCCATTGTAACATTAGCGCAAACGGATATGTATGCATGGATGTGCTCAAGGAACGATGGAGTCCAATCTTAAGCGTAACAAAAATTTTATTGTCGTTGCAAATATTGTTAGCGGAGCCGAATCCGGATTACCCGTTTGATCCCAATGTCGCTGGGCTCTACAAGAACCATCGAGAAAGTTACAATGATACGGCACGCAAGTACACCATGAACTATGCCAAGCCCCAGGATCGACCTTGAATGCGTTACACAGCAAACCAAAAAAAAAAAAAATTGTTTATCTTTTCTGTATTTTACTAATCAAAACAAGCTGTTCATTTTTTAACCATTTCCGAATAACGGTAGACGCTGAAAAATTTTTGGAATTGTAAATCAATAGATAGATCTTAAGACGTTGGAGAGTTTTGGGCACAGGCTGCAGCAGTAAATAAATATTAAGAACTTCTTTTTGAGCGCTTGAAATGGCTTTTCCAAAGTCACATAACAGTCAAAATTAAAAACAAATGTTAAAATTTACTTTAATTTATTTCTGTAATAATTTTGTTTAGTTAAACTTATTGTAAATATATGAGTGACAAAATGTATATAGTTGTCTACATTTTTTTTTTTTTTTTTGCAGCATACAGATCGCTGCTGTCCCAGAGCATTGTGTAGTCGGGCAGGTGCGACTTTAGCGGATGAACATTACGAAATAAAGAATTGTCAACGCATATAATAATAGTCTACATAATCGGAAATAAATAAATAAGAGCGGGGGTGGGCGTGCAAAGCACTCAGGGCCGGAGCTCCCTAGTAGGCTATAGGTAACGACCAGTACTTAACTTGCTTTTTATTACTTCTTTTTATAGTATCTCATAATTATAAGTCGAAAAATTCGCCAAGCGGCAAGCTGCATCGTATGAAACTCAAAAGGCAATAAAGAATAACGAGGTTACATGTAGGATGTTGTTACCTAGTTATTATACACATACATATGGTCCAGTGCATCAAACGCTATCTCCGAGAGCGTTAAAAATCGCACACAGAAAGTCGCAACCTCTTGTTCTTTACATCCTGATTTTAAGAAAAGAAAGAGAAACAAAGAGCAGTAAATTACGCAATGGACACAAACGGTCACGCGCTGCAGTTTTATAAAAAATGAATAAAGTTTCACGTTTCTAAAATGTGTTAAAATGTGAAAACTAGTTAGTGGAAAAATAAGCAACAATTTGTATTAAGGACCATTCAAAAGGTCTAAAGCCAAATTGGAGACCTCCTCCCCCCGTAGGGTTTTCCGTTATTTTGAGATATGTTTGAGCCCATTTATCTCGAAATCTTTAAGCCGTACACAAAAACTTCCAAGGCAGAAAATGTTTAAAATTGAATTCAAAATTATACTTGTACTGGAAAGGTATACCCAGAAGTACATATTTTAGGCGGCAGAGGGCGCCAAAGTTACTACAACGCAGTTTTTTGTATTTTTAACCACCTCCTTGCCCTTTTTAGTTTTTGGTGTGTTTCAAAAAATTGTAGATCTCAAAAAAGTACACAAGACTGGTTTTTGAATCATGTAAGTATCTCAAGTAGTTTCCAAGTTATGACGCTTAAAAGTCACGGCCTTGAAAAACATGCAAGCGCATCGCCGCTGCTGGGCGCAGGGGGCGCTAAAGTGCTGAACGTAGCGCAGCGCTTGCTTGTTTTTTGAATTTTGAACAAAAACGCGTTTTTTTATTGAAAAAATAATATAGATACCTAATTCGATTTTTAATAATTTAAAAAAATTCCTATTTTGGCAACCTGGCAGTGTCGCGTCACTTTGACGTTTCATTATTTATTTGTTATTAATCACAACGAGGTGCGTGAAAATTTGGAATTTTACGTGTTTTGCGATTGTGAAAGGTTGGTAAAATACTAAAAGAACACCTTGGGCTTAATTGTATGTGTTGCAGTCAAAAAGACGTAAGGGGGAGTCTGATGAAGATCGGGAACATCGTTTAAACATTGCAAGGGAACGTTCAGTAAGGTCACGTTCTAATCGTTCACGAAAAGGTGAACGAGATGAAAGCAATGAAAACATTCTGACGAACCCGAGTCAAAATGAGTGCATAGCAACGCTGGCACGGGTACGCTATATTGCATAAGCCAGAAAGAACAAGCCCAACAAGATAACAAAAAAATGTAGTACCAGTATCAAAGAAGCCATTTTCTACGTTCCAATTACAGTTGCGAATCATAGCAGTGTACAGGTCGCTACTTTCCCAGAGTACTGTAAAGTCTGACAGGACCAACTGTAGCATGACAATGGCTTAAAGATTACCGAAACATTATGGTCTGCATGATGTAAATTGAATAAAGAGGAGCGCACGGGGGTTGGCGTGCAAAGCACGCAGGGGGCCGTGCCCCCTAGTATAATATATAAAGAGTGTTTATTTTGATGCCTACAAACTTTTATTTCAAATTAAACAATGAAAATTTAATGAATTTATATTAATTCCTATTTGATTTGAAGGGAAATTATATGGCATTTAAAAAGGAACGTGGATTCGTATTAGTTGCGTCTCAATCTACATGAATATGCCCATTATAAGCCAATCGGCCAAAGTTTATTTTTCCAACTTCAAATGGCTATACCTTGTAAACTAAGCGTCCTAGAGCAAAAAGAAACGAGGATTCCTATCAGTTGCGTCTCAATATACATATTATATCGCCCAATTGTATGCCAATCGGCCTAGGTTTATTTTTCAAACAAACAAAATTTTATCATAGCTAATTTTTTATTTATTATTGCATTCAATTCAATTTTTATTCACAAAATCTGAGGCATTACGAACACATGTGGAGCTTAATTTTCTTAAAACACAGAGGCTAAATTAATTACCTTTTCTACTATGCTATTAAATTATAAAGAATACATATATGATAGCATTAGAGTCATAAGAGGCGTGGAAAAATTTACGAAAAACCCATCGATTGCATTCAAATCATTTTGTACACATAAGACACATTCTGCAGTGGCTCCAAAACCTTACTGCTACTAGTTGCTAACAATTGCTCTACAACCATATCCCATCACAAAATGTTCAACAAGTTTCTTAGTTTAGGCGCAAACCTTAAAATTTAGTACATGCACTGTATTTCAAGCACTTGTACATGGGGAACAGCTGTAACTTGGGAAAAACAAAATTTTTACCAAAATTCCGATGTATTTGATTCATAAAAATGTCATACATTTATGTGTTAAATCAAAATTTTATAAAATAAATGTTCGCTCATATTAAGGCTTAAGCATAATTCAATGGATATTGTGAGCACTATAAAGCAGTTGCTGCAGCTTTAATGTAAGAAGACATTAAGCAGTGTTACTGCTACCTGCTACACACTGCATTTAAATGCCTATAAAGCAGTAAAAGCAGTTTTGTTGTTGAAGATAAGCAGTGTAACTGCTTCACACGTTAGTGACAGTAGAAAATGTAAAAGAATAAAACATCGGAGACCGCTCAAAGTTATCTAACGTAGGAAAAAGGTCACTATAGAAGTCGATATAGACAGCAAACAGATAACAATGGACGCTTAAAGCACAGCCCAAACGTTTAGAGCTAGACAGTTTGAATTATGCATGGAGTTTTGTTTCCTTGAGCACAAGGAAGGAATTTAAATTCAAAATAGTGAAGCGCAACAATTATTTTCACGCATATACGAATAACTCAAACTTATTTATTTTTATTTATTAGCTTAAATATATTATACAATATTATACTTAAAATTAGAGTACTAGCATCAATGGCCTACGACTCGAGTTAACTCAAACTTATTTTTGCTCTTGCGTGTTAAGTTACTTCAAAAAATTTGAAAACAAATGTGCATAGATCTAGAACTGTTTAGTGAAATTTTCTTTCTATTAATTTAATTTACAATTGTGTTAAATGAAATGTTTTCACACAAATTGTAATTACACATTCTTTATATTTATAGCTAAGCATTATTTGAGAGACCGCTTAAGCAGTGCTTTATTTTATTATGTATCAGAGCTTTCAGTTCAAGCAGTCCCCAAATTGTATTTTGAGGGGCATTCTAGTAGAGTACGAAAACAAACGAAAAGTTCTTTTTCGATTTGTTTCTCTCTTTGTCGAGACCAAAACCCAAACGATTGAAAATAAAAATAAAGTTCGTTTGCATTATTTTTGTACAGTTTGTGGTCACGAAGTAAAACCAAACGCATTCCGAAAAGTAGCTGAGTAAGTAAGCTAGTAGTTTTCGTACCCTGCATGTAACTCATTAGTTGTCTGGTTGAATAAACCTTTATTCTTATACTCATTATTTCGTGAATTTGATATTAAATACCTTGCCATATTATTAGATCCATGCTCAAAAAGCAAGCTTTCCTTTCTTATGACATGTAAGTAGCCATTTAGACGCCTATTTTATTGTATATTGAAAAACCAAAAGTGATAATTAATTCATTGTATGTATTTTGTAACAAAGAAGAGTGACTCCCCCCCCCCACCGTATGGGTCCTCACAAAGCGGTGGGGCACTGCGACCAGAAGATCTTTCGTACCATACCCATAAATTACGGCAAAAGACTCCGCTTTCCGCATGAATAGCAGTAGGTCTTTTGTTGGTATTGCCCTAAGATGGAAGGGACTAATCCGTTCCTTTCCCAAGTGACAGGCTCTGTCCCATACCAGCGCTGGGCTGTCACAGAGAATATGTCTGGTGACTTCATCGTCCTCGAGACAGAGTCTGCACTCAAGAGTCCGATAGGCCAATTTTCTGTATATGGTATCTAACAGTGTGGTGGCCAGATAGGTATGCTACCAGGAGTTTTAAGTCCGCTCTGCCAAGACCTTTTGTCTTGATCATATCCAGAGGTTTGACAAGCGGTTTTGCTTGACGCAGCCCCGGTTAGGAGAACCAGTATCTCCTATGTTCTCCTGCAGCCCATTTGTTTACCATGGTTTTGATTGTGGACCAGCCAATACCACAGAAAGGCGCAGGGGCAGTGGTCAGGGTGGAGGCACCCTGTCGTGCTAGATCGTCAGCGATCGTGTTACCATCCACTCCTGAGCGTCCAGGTACTCAACATAGCACGACTTTGTTCCGGGAGGACAGGGTTTGGAGATAATTATGGCATTCTTTAACCATCCTGGAGGAGATGCTCCATGATGATAGTGCCCTAATAGCAGCTGGGCTATCTGAGTAGATATAGATGTTTGCTCCCCTAGTTCCCTTGCTAAGGATTCTATGGGCGCAGATCTCTATGGCATGAATCTCTGCTTGAAAGATGCTGGGCCCATTGCACTAGAGATTCTGGTGTTGGGCCCAACGACTCCAGCACCTACACCCTGCTCAGTTTTGGTCCCATCCGTGAACCATTGTTGCCACCGGAGGTTTCCACAGGGGCTGCCTGACTTGGGAGAAGAGATCTAAATTTCTTGTTATAAAAAAATGCCGTGATCATAAGATCTGATCTAGAGCAGATCGATACGTCAGGAAGGGAATATATATGTGCGGCATAACCAGTGTCGCTTGCTAAGTGTCCAGATGTGATCTGGATACGAAGTAGACTCTGCATGGCTGACTTTTGGATGAAAAAGTGCAGTGGTTTAAGTCCAAGGGCTGACTCAATGACAGCTGTTGGACAGGTACGCATAGCTCCCGAGAGAGATAGGCATACTAATCTTTGAAGCTTGCTCCACTTCTTAATGGCCACATTTTGCTACGTCTAGGGACACCACACAAGGGCTGCATATGTGACGATAGGCCGTACCATCATACGGTATATCCATTCTTTAATATTTGGGCTGAAGCCCCAAGTGTTGCCAAAGAATTTCCTACAAGCCCACATGGCTCGAGTAGCTTTTGAGAGCACTTGTTCTAAGTGGGAGTTAATAAAAATATTATTTTTTTACATAAGAATAGTATATTTTTTCGAAAAAATTTGTATTTTGTGTGACCACCTTTTGCAGCCAACAAAGCTTGAACGCGATGAGGCATATCTAGGTTGCGTTTCCAAATTTACAGCATGGATTTAAAAGTATGGCAAGGAACTGTATTCATGTATTTAATATCAGATTCACGAAGTAATGAATATAAGGCTAAAAGCTTGATTCGGCCAGACAACTAATGAGATACATGTATTGTATTAAATCAAAGTGTTAATCGCTAAAATGTTGGACACAATTAAAAAAAAAAAAAACGTTTAACTTACAGAAAAGCTTAGCATATTTTAAGGGGTTTTGTGGACTGTGTACTCTATGAAGCAGTGGAAGCAGTTTTTAACATAATCTAAAGCAGTGTTTTTCTTCGCGGTGCAGTATCAGCTTGGAAGTAAACCTCGCGGATGTAGCACTGCATTTTTAGTAAATATAAATAGGCAGCAGTTAAACATATACATATGTAAATATTTAATAAAATATTAAAAACCAACAATTTTTTTTTATTATAATTATGTAATCCTTTAAAAATTTTGAATTTATTTATTTTAAACTCAGAAATAATTCAATTAGAATAAACATTTCAATAAAAAAAAGTTAAGAAACATAAGGGTCGATGGCTTATAGTAGCATGCCCTTCACATACTATATATTTATCAAAACAGAGTATTTTTTTGCGAAAAGTTTTATTTAATGCTTAGAAGATGTAAGGCGTATATCAGCAAATTATTTTACGGCGAATGTGTCTTGTAAAACTGTCAGCATTTCGTTTTTGATTAAGCTCTCATGAGTCACAATAACAAATTTCATAAATGTAGCATCTTTATTTGTTGAGATCAATCTACAAAGAACTGTGACCGTCAAAAATCATCTGCAATTGTTCCCTTTGGAGATGACTTCGCTATCTGCTTGCTTCTTACAGAGAACATACCCATGTCGAGATTGCCGCTTCTTGGCATACCTTACTTAAAAACAATCTATAAACCTTTACAACTTTATGAAGTAGTTGCCCGCAAAGATGGCCTGTTCAACCAGCAGCTCGATCCAGATACAACCAAACCATTAAATCAAACTGTTCCAAGTTTTATATTACATACAAGAAGATCTAGTATTCAGCCATATTATGCATGTAGTTCACTTGATACTCTGACACAGCTCCGAATTACGCACAACGGAACTTTGCGTTTCCTAAATGATCGAGCAAGGCCAACATTTCCCATGCTGTGCAGTTGGAACCAAAGATCCC
Source organism: Chymomyza costata (assembly GCA_018150985.1). Taxonomy (NCBI): domain Eukaryota; kingdom Metazoa; phylum Arthropoda; class Insecta; order Diptera; family Drosophilidae; genus Chymomyza; species Chymomyza costata. The sequence goes on along the minus strand of JAECWU010000001.1, from coordinate 7,159,346 downwards.
CATAAAATGGATGAATGCTTCTCTCCAAGTATCGCATGCATGCAACTGGAAGGCAAAAGATGCGTCTGCATTCAAACAGCGATAGAGCACTGCCAGTTCTTATCAATGGAAGAGGATCTGATTACTGTGTTGCGCCAGAGAGTGGCCAAGCGACAAAAATGGGCTAGCACGCAACAGGCGCAGCTTTAAGGCCCCGGTGGCTGACCCAAGTCTTGTAGCTAATGTCGCTGATGTAACCACAACCAAGATGCAGTAGGTCCACACAAGCCGATGCTGCTGCTGCTGCTGGAGTTGCACATTAATATTCAAAAATTGCGTTTTTATGCTAATTTTCACACAGTGGTCGGAGCTGCTCGAATGGGTTGAAGCTGTCGATAGATTACTCAATGACAAGCGTTCCAAAGAGGACGACACTACAGCAAGTGTGGACAACAAAGCGGTGGGCCAATTGACTCACAACAGGTCTTTACACTGAGAGAAAAGAGGCGCACAGGAGATTATGAAAGTTAAGGCAGGAATTTGATCATCAATTCCGAGAGTTGTGAAGTTTAAGGGGGCAATATTGCTATGCCATGAGCTTCAAGAGGGTTCCCACAACCTAATTTATTTTTTTTTCGGCAGTAAACATTTTTACTGTATCCGAAATTCAAGGTTTTACCTTTGTATTTATAGGTATGGAATTTATGTAAACTATGACAGAAATTCCATTGTATTTGTAAAGCATCTTCTTATAAGCAAGTATTTAAAACGACAAAATAAATAGAATAAAGCATTTAATCTCTACTCGGACTACAACGATTTCACAAGAGTGTTAACCGTTTAATGCTTATTGGGTTCATTCGTTTGGACATTTGACAATTCTTAATAAATTTGTTCCATCTCTAGGTTAAGACAATAAGAGTCACAAGTAAACTCCGGCACCCTCACATCGAGCCCCATGTCAGCAAATACCCCAGACGACGAAATGGTCGTGGCACAGATGTCGTCTCAAGCAGTCGGAAGATTATGTAGCCGAAGTCAGCTTGACGGAAGACGGCGCATCTGCAGATGGCGGCCAGTCCATTCAACTATAGCACCATGCTAGCCCTGGTGAATATCCACCACACCAACGCCGACCTGGCTAGGATTTTCACCTTAGAACGCGTATGGCTCGTGTAGCGGCCATGGTGCAATAAGGGAATACATTTTTTCGGGAGTATTTCATTAAGTCAAATCAAATTACCATAGCATAGCCGTACAAAAAAAATTTTTTGTCTTTTTCAAACATTCTTGGAATCACTGTATCCAATGCCGAGGTATAGAAAAACCTCTCACGTTAGAATTTTGACATTACCTCAAAATCGAGCCATTTTGAAGGTGATTTTCAATTTTAATTTTTTCCGATCTGATCTCACTTGTACTGATCAAATGTGCTTAAAATTTGGTCGCAAAAGGTCTCTAAGATATAAAAAGGTTTTTCGTCGTCGTCGTCGTCGTCATCGTCATCATTTATGTTCAAAAAACATTTTTTATGTGTTGAAAAAACATAGATACTTCAGACAAAGAAACTAAATCTAGTAACAGTAAAAATCAAATAGAAAACGAAAAAAAATTCAAAACAAGCAGGAGGCGAAGACCACTGTTTGACCATATGAAAGATTGATGTGCTCAAGAATTATGTGCAAGACATCTTTTTGCACAGTGTAGTTGTTGTGGTTGTCGTTGTGGCTACCGCTGCTGTCGATGATGATCATCAGGGTATCAGACATTGCAATCTTTTTGGCAGCTCAGACCGGCACATATTATTTTTCTGACAATTCCGTCGTCGAGGATACTACTAGTAATAAGTATACTACTACTTGGCTGCAATATTACTCATACGCAGTGTTGTTTATGTATTGCAATCGCCCGTTTTGCTAGTTGCCAACGTTGTAGATGTTGCAGTTGTTGTTGCTGGCGTAGTTTAGCAATAATTAAGTTGTTAAATTGTTGCACGTAAGTCAAGTCGCCTGGCCAGCCATATCGCTGCTTGCCCCGCAACAAGCTCCGCTTAATAACAATGTTCAGCTTGACTTACGATGCACGTCCTTGGGTTACTGATATATGTGATACTTAAGGTATTTATTACAAGCGATTGTAATCTCATACTCGAATTTCTTAATTTTTTTCTTTTTATCGCTTCCTTTTTTTTTGTATACTCTTTCAGCCAATGGGTCAAGGGTAAACTAGATTTGGGCAATGTTTGCAAGAAGCAGTAGAAGGCGTGGCGGACTATAGGTTGCGTTTAAGAATCATTTATTTGGGGCACAACTGAGTACACCCTACCTTAAGAAGCTAAGGAAGTTTGCCGACAAGCCCTTGTTTGGAATACCCAAGACAGCCGCAAAAGGGGCCGCCCTAAGACTACGTGGAGAAGAAGTCTTAAAAATAAATCGACAAATGTGGTAAGTCGTTGTATACAAGAAAGATGCTAGCTAACAACCGGACCAGATGGAAATTTTTTTTGAGGCCCTATGCTCCAGTGGGAGGTAAAGGAAATGATGATGATGATGACAACTGAGCGTCTCTATGCTCAACTATATCTCAGAGACCTTAGAAGTTGAAGACTTTAAATTTACCCAGAGGTTGCGTATTTACTGTAAGTAATGTTTCATGTCCATATCTTGTCCTGTTCGCTTGTAGGATACAGCCACATGCTAAAACAATATTAAAACAATTAAGGGAAAAAATCTCTACAAATATGGTATGTAGACACATGTGAGCCTATTTGACAAAGGAAAGTAAACAATTTCACAAAATCTTGCGCTATCCTTTTTAGTCTGCTGTCCTTAAAGAAAATTTGTTTTTTTGTTAACAAATTGGCTGCAGAGTATCCCACTGTCGATCACCGCCTGAACAGATACACATTTTTTTCTGCTGCACGAATAACAAGAAGGGCAAAATTTATATTATATATATATACATATGTATAAATATATATAGACAAGCGGCGTCAGCAAGGTTTTCAAACTTGCTTTCGTTTTGGTATTTTGGTATGTGCCTGTCAGGCATAGATTTAAGCTAAAAAAAAAAAATCCCCAACAGCAACAACAAACAGCAGATTCTAAACACTCCTCCTCTAGCATTAGCTCATTAGAGCACAACGTGCAGGCGGCAGCTTCACCTGGTGGCAACTCTTAGTGCAGCAGCGTCTACAAAATTATATAATACATAAAATATATTTCCCAGAGCAGACCGACTAGAGTTACCAGTTGCCGCTTTGGTCTGTCCAGTTCTTGGATACAGCCAAGACGCTGCACTTGTTACATTTTTTTTTTTTTTTTTTTTGCAAGTTGTTGTTGCAAGCCAAATATGCAAAAAGCTTTGGCGCATGTAATTTTCTCTGTCAGTGTGTGTGTATGTGTGTGTGTGACTATGTTTTGGATAATGATTATTGTAGGTACAAGTGCGAGAAATCGTGTTAGATCGCGGGTAATAAATTTCGACACCAACTATGCAAAAAGGGGTCCTGCAGCTCCTATCTTCCAGTGTCTAATACTTTTTTTAAGCCCAGCTACAGGCACAGTCAAAAGACGCTTAGATATGGTCCCCAACTCTGTAGCCCTCAACTTGGCTAAAGACATCGTTGCAGTTAGTGGTGTTGTTGTTGTTGTAGTTGCAGCAAGTTTTAAGCACTTCCTTTTTTAAAACTATGCTTCTTTTTTTAAACTATGTAAGTCGGCAGTTTGCTTTATGTTGTCATTTTCAAAGTCAAATGAAGTACATATTTACCTAAGCTTAGCTACAAAAGCAGCAGATAGGAAAACATGCATAATATATAAATAAATAGGGTTAGTTATGTGTTTACTATATGTATTATATATAAGTATTTAATAACGAAATGGTGAAAAGCGATGTTGCCAGTTGTAGCTAAAAGTGTAGCAGGGTTGTCAGCACATTAGTCGGAGCTGTGCCCGTCCATTGGGATACCCTGCTACGGAAATCGAATCCGAACATTTTATTCGGATTCGTTTTGAAACCGAATATTTGGTGCTCACAATTTCACCAAAACGAATTTTACATGTGGTTTGAAACCGAATGTTTAAAAAGTACGTATTTTATACTGAACATTTTTTTTTAATGTTCTTAAATTATATTTACTGAAAATTATTTTTAATTATTTTTGTTTGACTCAATCCAAAAAATTGCATGCACAGCAAAAACGAATTTTTTTGCTTGTGTTTGTGCATGTGCACATATTTTACACGAACACATGACGATAAGTGGTAAGTAAGTGGATAAGGTACAGGGTCGGGCACCGCCTCGACTGTATCACTTTTTTTCCCCTACATTATTTGAACTTAAAGTATTTTGAATAAAATTTAAATTCGCTAATAATAATTTTTGTCCACGTAATCCATTCAAAGGGTTGCGACGTTTCATGGCAAAATTTTAGATTGTCAGCTTCTTAAATATACATGCGAAATTATTTACGATGATTTGAATTTTTTTGTATTCAATAATGCTTTGGCTTGTGGCCAGGGCCGTAGGGTGGGTGGTGTACTGGCCCCTTTATTACATCTTTAGCTTAGGTGTTCCGTAAGTACGACAGTAATTACACCGGGCCCCTGAGAAAACTCCGGGACCGGGGGGAATCCACCTCTCTCGTCGGGCCTGCTTGTGCTTTAAGGTATTTGGCTGCAAATACTATTGATCTTACGGCTACACTCTGAGAAATTTAATAAAATTTTTACTTAAAAATAATCAAGAACTTTGTGCTTAAATTAAAAAACGGAAGTAGTATATGATCAGTCAGTTATCTTCTTCATTATTATGGTCAGAATATTTTAAAGGTAAATTTCAGACGCCATTATGTTATAACGAGCAATACTAAACATTTTCTTGATTTTCAAAACTTTTTTCCAATTTCTTGTTCATTTATGCAGAGATCAAATGCTTTTGTACCAAAACTATATCTATGGCTTTTTGATTGCTAGGTCAGTTCTTAAAATTTTTGGAAACGTTCCTATATAAACGGTTTTCGAAAAAAAATAAACGGAAATTCGAAATAACTTCGATTGATATAGCTGAGATTTTGTTTCAAAATGATATTAATAGGTAATTAATAGGTTAACTGGTTATTTCCGGAAGATGGCCATATAAGCAATATTATAAAATACTTTAATTGACAAAGTGCCGCAAATTATCTAATATATTATCAATATGCTCTTATTGGTTCAAGAAGTTCGTCTTAAACTTTTTTGTACAACAGTTTGCGTAATATGGTACAAAAGCATATAAGTCCAAAAACGAGACTTAATCCGTTTATCTATTTGGTTCCGTTGTAAAGTAAAAACAGCCAAAAGTTCCGAGATATACTCAAAAATCTTATATCCTTTTGCGATTTATTGTTTCAACGATGTTTGCAAAGGTTTTTGGGCTCACTGAATCCGAAGCCAGGGTCCAAAAACCACAGAGTTATGTGCTATGTCAGATCCCTGCAAATTTGAATAACGATTTTTTTAGGACACAGCTTGAAAAATCTACACAAAATGTTTTTTCCGAGATTGGTTGGCCTACGTTTTTTATATGTTTTTGGTGCCGCTGAGTCCGCGTATTGCCACCTTGTCGTGTTGAGGGGGTTTACTAGGGGCGTTGAATCCAAGAGCGATGCCGGCTGTAGCATAGCTATCGGTAAGGCTACCCATGCCGTTAAGGCCGAGGAAGTGTCCTGAAGCTAAGAGCAGTCCACAACAAATCCTGATGCCATTTTGGCAGCCGCATTGCCATCAAGTTAGCGTCTGTTTGCCCATGTCAGGGGCGACTTTTAACTAAAGTTCTTTGAACCCATTACGCATTGATTTCCATAAAAGATGTTAGAATAACATGGCACAAAACAATAATGGAAACATGTCTCCAAGCGGTAGCCAACAAATATTGTTCAGTCCCTCTGCTACAGCAGCCAGCACAGACGATTTGGAGGTGTTAAGAGACTCTAGGCTCCACTTAGGAGTCAAGAAAATAAGTAGTAGAATAGTCTGGGGCCCAAAAACCCTCAGCACATTAGATTTCTGAGATAACCTAGAAAACACCTATTTCTTCTCAGATTCGGTTTCAGCGACACTAGAAACATGTAGCTAACACGGTCTGACCTTCGAAATTGAAATTTATTTTTTGTGTTGCTTATTAAAATCTCACAAAATTGTTTTTCGATGCCGATTATTCGACAAGGTTTGATGTGTTTTGAGGGTCGCTGAATACGGATACGGAATCCCCAGTACGTCAAGTTTCTGAGATGGTCTTCAAAACACCTCGTTTTTTATGTTGTTTTGAGTTTATTTCTGAACCAACGGGTGTTGGTGTTTTTGGGACATCGTATTCCGAATCAGCGGCTCAAAATCCATATGGGTAGGTAAGAGCGGCTGCTGCCTTAGAAAGCCAGCACACTTAGGCCTGTACCGGCTTGTTGTGAATCCATATGAGTAGGTTCACACCACTTTTTATTGTGTCTGTGTAATATGTATATCGGTCCAAATGAGCATTAAAATAAAATCTAAAATTCTCTCCAAATTTATTAAGTTACCAAAATTTTTTCTACAGTGTTGTTTTATACCAGAGGTACCTATAATTAATTCATAACCAACTTTTATGAAAGCTTATATAAAAGTGAGTACTGCCGCCATTCGAAGAGTTCTCGGTCAGTTATTGCAATCCAATCATGTTAAAACCATTTCAATTTCAAGAAAATTTGCTACGATTCTTGGGTCATACACTTGTATGTAAATTTCCAATGGAGAAAGATATTTCTACTTATAGTTATAGTGACACCGTTTACAGTGCTCGCCTTTGCTTTTGACAACACCGAAAACGTGAAGGAACTAACCGCTTGCCTGAGCATATTTTTTACAACTACTTTGACACTACATAAGGCTTTTATGTATCTTTACTATCGAAAAGATTTCGAACAAATGATACAAATCTTTAAGAAAATGTACCAAAAAAGTGTGTTATGAAAAAAATTCTAAAACCAGAATTAACAACGATGTTTTTACAGGGCAGCGGCTGCATACGACAAAATACTTGGATAGCTCCAATAAGTGGGCTAACCGACTGGGTCAGTGTTACTTCTATTCCTGCGCAAGCACGGCAGTCTACATTTTATTGAGCTCCCTAATTGATTACATAACATCCATTATAAGAAAAACGGACTGCAAGCTGAAATTACCCGAGCCTATGAATTAAGTGCTCTTGAATTTTTATAACCAACAAATATTCATAGGAATTGCTTTTTCTGCAGATTTCCTTTTTTCAACAATTTTACAATGCCGGGATATGAGTTTATCTTGGTTTTTACCGCGCTGTCCATGTTCAGCGTAGTGGCCTATGCTTCTGCTGTCGATGGACTCTTCATATCTATAGCATATAATTTACGTGCACACTTTCAGGAACTGCAGCAGGACAAAAGGTCATTCGATTATGGTCAACAGCAACTAGAAGCAGTAATCAATAATCATGTATTGCTCCTAGATTTGGCTCACAATTTGCGTTCAATCTATTGACCCATAATATTTGCGCAGTTTTTAGTTACATCTATTTATTTAGGAGCTATACTATATCAAATAACTACAGTCTGGCAAAAAACTTTTTAAAAGCATTTTTATGACTACATAAGTTTACTTTTACAGAGCTCTGATTCCATTTTGTCCAAGATTGCGTACGTTTCGTTTTTGGTTTCGGTTTTGCTGCAATTATTTCTAAATTGCTTTGGTGGAGATATGATCAAAAGCGAGGTAGGATTCGAAGCTTTATGGCATTTATAATATAGAAATGAATGCTTTTAGAGTCTCAATGTAGATAAGGCCGTACAGCTATCAGACTGGTATAAGGCTAACATAAAACAACGCCGTAGTTTGTTGCTGGTAATGATGCGCTCCCAAAGTGAGTTACCTATGAAGGCAGGCATCTATGAGGCATCATTGGCCAATTTTATGCAGGTTTGTGTTTGAGTATTTTTAGCAAAGTGCGACTAATTGTTGATTTCGATTGTAGGTCTGCAAAGCTGCTATGTCCTTTATAACTATTATTCAATCTTTGGATTAAAATTTGCAACAGCTATTAATCAATTATACTAACTATTGAATTATTAAATGCACCTGGCAAAACAGTTTAAAAGTACATAAATAGTATCAAAAATTTTGTTTTAAAATATATCTTATTAACGTTGGAGTTTTTATCTGTAAGCCCAGTACGCAGCTGACAAAACGTAGCTACTTTGTTGGGAACTTCGTACGGAAGCCATACACAGACGCGCAAACAAAACACTGTTGCCATACTATTTTGTTGAAAATATGCACAACTGTTCAGCCTTAGTTCCCTAATTTTTAATTATTGCTTAAAGTACGTACGTAGCATTCAAAATTTACGAATGTAAATTTTTGCACATTATTACTAGTGTAAACCAGTGTGTGCAAATTAAGGAAAAGTGATATTTTTTATCAAATTCTGTTTTTTTTTTTTTTTTTTTTTGTTTTTTCATCGATATTTTTTCCGATATGTTGAAGTGGCAAACAGTCACACTACAATCAGCTGTTTATACACTGTGCCGTAGGGTACAAAGGGTAGAAAATGTCAGTAACATATAAAAGGAGTCGTCGGAGACCCCCCAAAAATATCTAAAGTATGATCAGGGTGTCTACAGAAGTCGATATACCGATGTCCGTCTGTCTGTCTATGCATCCGCATGAGCGCCTAGATCTCAGTGATGGTAAGAGCTAGAGCAAGCAAACTTTGAGATTCGACCCCTTATTATTCCATAGGAGACAAATTTTTATTTTTTTTATGTCGGGGTTACATTATATAGCTCCCATAGGGGTTTTTCAGAGGACCTCGAAAATAAAACCAAAAGTTTTAGATGCATAATTCGTTTGCTTATAAAGATATCGTAACCAAAGCTGGCATTCGGATGTTTTTTAGAGATAAGGCGATCTTCACCATAATGACAATCGTGATAGAATTCGTTTAGTTTTTAATATAACCGAGTTTCTCATAAAATAAAAACTGCCGAATTAAATTGTACCTTCACCAATTGCTGCGGGATCAGACAAACAAAAACAATTAATGAACTGCTGTAACCAGCAGAGTCTTTTCATGTGACATTTTCCATACCATTGGTGACAATTTTGTTTGGATCCCCTGAAACCCACGGCTTATGACTTCTTACTTTGTCAAGTTGGTTTGTCCGCAGTTTGGCAACAGTTCCATAAGTGAATGGCAACGCTGCATGGCACAGCCGGCTGTCGAAGATCCAAGTGCACACTGCCACTCCATGTATTGTCTGCTCCATTGGGTCTCTGCAAATGGCTGTGCCCTTATGGCATAGCAAACAGGCATCATTATAAGCCGATGTCATATTAAAGTTGCCCCGGCAACAACCACAACAAAGTGAAACCCACTTGGCTATTAGCCGCGACATTCAATTTGTGCGCCGCATGGGGCAGAACAAAAAAAAATAGCAACCAAATTATAAACCATTTTCAGATACAATTTGAAAATTTGCGGCTTAATAGTCGTCACAATTTAAGTTCAGTTTTTGGCAAAAGTGAGAGCATTTGGGCATTTGAAATTTAATTGAATTGCTGTGGTTTCTTTGAGGTCTACAGCAGGTGCCGGAAAGTGCCAGCTAGGTGTGTGATATCAATTGTCCATGTCCAATTGAACTTTCTCGAAATGAAAACTCAAGTTGGGAGTGAGGTGCGGCTAATGCCATTTGACGTAGTCAAGAAATTTATTTAAATGCTTTGGAGTGGCATGTGGCAACTTGTTGATCTTGTCCACTCTCATTTTAATTAGATCATACCAAGTGATATTCAAGGACACTGAGCAGCACGCTCAACGTCTTCGATTGCAACAGGTGTTTGTACACTGTGAGAAAATAATGCTAATTCAATTAAAAAAGGGAGTGCTTTTGGATTTAAGTTTCTGTTCCCTTAAGATTGGTTTCCTTTATAAATTCTTGGAAACAGAAGCTCTGATGTCACAAGCTAGATAGATGATAAGTATAGTTGTATAGTATATTTTAAAAAAGCCTTATCATTGAAGAAATTTCGATAGCAAATTGTATAGTAACTATTTCTTTAAAACCCTTAATAAAGGATTGTATTGAAAATTTGAATCAGTGTTGCAAAACTCAGAAATTGTTTTTTAGCTTCGGTGCACCTGTTTGAGCCCGTTTGGGCATAAGGTTGACAAGCATTTTTTTAAATTTATTAATCTTCATTATCATCATTGGCGAGACAATCCGGGTCGTGTCTTTGCCTTTTGTAGTTTTCGCCTCCATTCGTCGCGATCTCGGGCTTGTGTTCAACATCTCAGTCCTAAATCCTCTGCATCTTGATCTGTTCTTCGGTTACCTACACAATGTCCAAGATCTATTCTTTTAGGAGGATAGCTATGGTTTGCTCTAATTTCTAATCGGTTTGTTTTAAGAAATGTTATTATGTCGGGGTGACCGTATAGACTATATAATTCATGGTTATATCGTTGTCGCCATATTCCATTTTCTTGTATTCCTCAAAAGATTTTTCGCAGGATCTAACGTTCAAATATTTAAATTTTGTTTTCATTTGCCCTGCTTAACACCCATGTTTCGCTCGAGTAGGTGAGAACTGGTTTTCGTCCCTCTGTCTAAGAGACTACTACGGAAAGTGGTTCGCGCGGCTCAAAAATGGAAATTTCGACTTGGAAGACAAGGAACGTCCCGAACAGCCGAAAAAGTTTGAAGATGAAGAATTGGTGATAAGGCTCAATGAAGGCCCGTATCAAACGCTTGCACAGTTGTCAGAATCGCTTGGAGTTGATTTGTCAACATTTGGAAAACGCCTTAAAGCCCTTGGAATGATACAAAATCAAGGAACATGGGTCCTACATGAGTTGAAGTCGCGGGACGTAGAACGGCGTTTTGCCAACTGTGAGCAGCTGCTTCAACGGCAAGCAAGGAAGCGCTTTTTGCATCGAATTGTCACTGGCGACGAAAACTGGATGAGGTATGACCATACTAAGCCAAAAAAATCGTCAAAGCAGAATATTCATGGAAAGAAGATCATCCTGTGCATATGGTGGGATCAGCTGGGCGTAATATATTGTGAGCTGCTTTAAACGAGTGAAACTCTCACTGGGGACCTCTACAGACTTCAACTGATTCGTTTGAGCAAATCATTAAACGAAAAGTGCCCCTAATTAAAGGATCGACATGACAAGGTCATTTTGCAAAACGACAATGCCAGACCCCATGTTGCAAAAGTCTTGAAAACTTATTTGGAATCGCTGGAATGGGAAGTTCTATCCCACCCGCCATATTCACCAGACATCGCTCCATCAGATTTCCACTTGTTCGGGCCATGGCGAATGGCTTGTCACAGCAGCACTTCGACAACTAAGACAGTAACAAGAACTAGATCGATTCATTCATCGAATCTAAAGACGAAGAATTCTTTCGACGTGGTATCCATAGTTTGTCAGAAAGATGAAAAAAGGTAGTACATAGAAATCGATGGACAATACATTGAATATTACCACTGTAATAATAATTTTATAATAAACCATCAAACTTTGCAAAAAAATGCATTGAATTAATTCAAATACCCAAATGCTTTTTTGGTCTTGTCTTTACTAAACTAGGGTATAAGACGAGTCTTCTGACCAAATTTCTTGCTTCTGCAAACTTTGACACAAAGGCGTTTCTATTCTTGAACAGACATGTCGTTGTGATCACTTTGATTGATATTTTGTGGGATAAGACACCTGGAGGTTATTTTTTCGGTATAAAAATAAATCAAATACCGTCGAACTTTACTGTACCTCTCTACCAAGAATTTTTTCGTTATTAGCAAATCTTAGTTCCGTGTCTCGGAACATTATCGACTTCACTGCGTTCTTTTTTTTCACATCAAACCACTTACGACAACTGCTTTCACTTCAAGCAGCCTCAAAATTGGCATCTCCAATCCACTGCTGTGCCCCACTAGCTGGCTAGTCCAAAGTTTCTTCAAAAGAGGCTATTTTGGTACAAATCTATCTATATATTAGAATAACAAAAATTATCTTATTTAGGGTCACTAATTTTTCAATACTATGTAGTTACCAGATGACCAAACTTACAATATTATGTTTTAAATCTGAGAATTTCAACATATGGTGCAACACCGATGCGGCGATGTCGATAGGTGACATGGCGATAACGTGATGAATTGTTGTCATCGACCTGAAGCTAAACTAAAGCATCTCAACTCTTTTCTTGTGAGGAAAGAGATTTCGACAGATCATATTTAATGTTTATAAAGCTTACGTTTAATGTTGGTAAAAACTGTGATTGATTAATTTTGAATGCTTGCGCCATCTAGCGGCCTTAGAGAGTAACGAATGATGACGGTCATGAAGTCGAAGTCAGATATTTTTTATTTAATAATGATGAGATTAGCAATGCTTACAAGTTGTACAGTGTAAAACGTTTGCGAATAAAATTCACAACTTTTTGTCGAAATTGAACTGAATAGTAAAATACTTAATAATAATATTTATTTTGATACCAATTTCTCTCAGTGTATGTGCGTGCGTTAAGGTGACAATATTTACAGCAATTTAAATTGAATGCCAAACAAATTTTTTATTGCATAACCAAGTGAGTGAGAAAGAGGCAGCGAAAGATAGAGTGGGACAACAAGTGGCGGTCACACGCACAGATCAAAACTGACTTTGGCAGGCTTTTAGCTCTGCCATAATTCAGGCCGATAAGCATCTAAACTATCTACACGATCTCGAGATCCGTCGTTGCCAGTTGCCAATTGACAATTGGTTTTTGGCTTGTCGCATTTCGTGTTCAAGTTTTGGGTCTTGGTCGAGTGGTTTTGGTCTTTGGTTGTTGGTTGTTGGTTTCTTGACGGTGACAATATTTGCATGGCAGTCAGAGGAACAGGCGTTATCGCAGCTTGGCCGCTGCTATCGGAGCAGCATCTCATCATCAGCTTCATTGTGGATGCGCCATCAACGACAATGGTCGCAAATTATCCTCAAACCATGTTAAAGGAGTGGCTGAGGGTGTTTACAGCTGGCGTTCTTGTAAAGTAGCCGCATTTGGCGGACGGGTTTGGTCTTAATGGTTTTCTGACATTTTTAGGTTCGATTTTTATAACTTATGGCGAAGCAGATAAGGCTCTATAATGGTCTTTTGCAACATTGTTGCATTGGGATTTTATGCGAACTTTTTAAGAACGATATCACATTGTAATAAGAAGGAGTGCAATCTAAATAAATCATGCCAAAAATTATCTGTTAAGCGTTCTGATAAGTGAGGCAAATAATTCAGCAGTTTACAAGCACCCTGAGCACACTGGTCAATACAGACTCTGATGCCGCCCATTGGATCGTGACTGAATATTAGTCATTTAGAAAAAGATTGTACCTTCAAAAAAAAATAATTTAACTTGAAGCTCGTTTTGAATCAATAGTGATTAAAGCTTCAACACTTACTTTATCTATGAATTACACAGGTCAACATGGTTAAGTTGTTGGAAAGCTAAGGGTCATTTCCGAAGTAATTCGCTGCGTAGAATCCGAATCCGGTCAGAATTGGCCCATCACGTCAGGATTTAGGGATATTTGGGGTTATGCACCCGAAAAACGGCGTTTTTTCAAATATCTGAATGATTGGTTATCAATTAAAATTAATATAATTAAATAAATTTTGATCTGGTCTCCTTAAAAAATTAGGGTTGTTTTCTATTTAGTCGAAAAAGAAAGAAATCGATTTTTCTATCAAATAATTCGATATACCTTTGGATGATGCGCCCACAAATGACTATTTCCATTCGCTCGGTCTACTACTTTAATGCATTCTTCCAGTCGTCATGCCAAAATATCGCTACTGCTTGGTCGCCTTGGTCGTATCGCTCTTAATCTTACCTTTGCAGTTGCTACTCGTGTTGCCCAAAATTACTTTGGCAACGCTTGGCCCAGCGTTTGATCCCATCAAAGAAAGCCATTCAGCTCACGGCTGTTTTCGTGAATTTGGTAGCAAGTCGCAACAAATGCCAACATCGAGTGGAGCAACTCCTTCTGCGAAGGACATCAAACAGAAGCGGCGATCAGTTCTAATTTGCATAAACATTCGTTTAACATTTATCCCAAAAACGTTTTCGTTGTCTTTTTTTTGTTGCTTTACTCTTTTGGTTTTCTGCGTCCCTTGCTCTGCGGATTTGCGGCTTCTGTCCTGCGCCCTCAAAAGTTGTCATAATTGTCGACATTTTTGGCTGGGCAAACAATTTTTGCCCACCGATTTCATTTCATTTCATGAATTCGTACCATTTTGGCAAAAATAACCGCTTCTGACAACAAACAACAACAACTAAACTACTAAAGACAACAAAAAACAAAAAGAAAAAAAACCAGAGGAACTGCAACAACAGTAGCCAGATATTGATGCTAATCTGAGCTTGGTAAGACGTTTACCAGAGTTGGCTTACTTTTACGGAATTTTAGGTTTTTTTTCTTTTCTTTAGCTTAAGTAGCACATAAACAAAGTGCGATCAACCTTGGCCAGCAAATGGAGTTGTCGCGGTTGTATGTCCTTTGCAAAAAATTGTCCGACAATTTTATGAGAGATGCTTGAAATATCTTCAAGCAGCCATAAAAACTTAATTTGCAGAGATAATGCTAGTACTTAATTGAGTGCATTATGCATCTACTTTTAAGCAGAACACTTACAAATTATATGCTCCTGAATTTAAGGAGCTCTTTCTGGCTCTCATAAGAAATCGTCGCTGAGCGTCAAAGACTAGATTTAAGTGCTTAGGTAAGGTATACTGTATTCAGTGATGCAAATTTAGTCTTTTCCCAAGTGATTTATTTAATTTTTTTTTTTTTAAACTGAAAGAGGTTTTTTTTTTAAACTGAAAAAATATCAAACATCCCCTATCCGTAAAACAATTTTGTATGAAGCTAGATAATTCAAATAATTGCGGGTATTCACGCTTGCTGTTGAGTTGATTATCTAAAAAGTTGCACAAAAGCAATACGCTAAAGCGTGAACGCACCTTTTGTTAGTTTAGGAGTTGAACTTTGATTTTGTGTTCCTCCTTTTTCCCCACGAGATTTATGGTGATGGTCCAATTTCCTAAATTGAAAATTGGCTGCGTTAGCACTCTACGCCATATAATTGTTAACACAGTCACTTAAAAAATTGTAATTTGTTAAAAAAATCCTCTTAAATTTATAAAAAGTCATTTTGTTTATTTTTTTTACCGCTTTACATATCACATAATGGCTAAAAAATTATGTATTATTGGAGTGCTAAAAATGCCACAAAAGGCATTTTTGCAACACTTTATCCTTGACGTGTACAATTATTTATAATTATAAAATGTTTTAATTGTCGTTCTTATTCAGAATATAGGGCAGACACGCAGCCTCTTCATTGGTTTCTATTTGCAGCTAGTGATCATAGTTGCTGCCATGTTCGAGCACTTTCGCTTAGGACTGTCCGTCCCCAAGTTATTCAGGGTCGTCTTCTTGAACCTTGTAGGCTCCATTGCAACAGCCAAATAACTAGACTAGTGTCTGGGTTCAGGAAAAGTTGAGTTGGGAGCGTGAATACCCTAAAAACAACAATAAATCATTTTGATATCGATTATCATTAGACTGCTATCGTTATCAATTAGATGTATTGCTGCACTGACAGTGAGCAGTACTAAGTCGCGGAAATCCTCCAAAAGCAAAGATAATAAGCTTTAAAAAGCTATGAATGTTCGTTTCGAAATTTTTTGAGTAATTTTAAAATTTAGAATGAATATCAGCAATGCGTCTCAAGATGTTCAAAGTCGAATCGTTTTTTTTATATAAAAGAATTTAAGAAAATAAAATGTTCTATATCTTCTAAAATTGATTCCTCACAAGATTGTTCTGTAACATCCTTTCAGCAAAGTCGACAAGGGCCTAGAACCGATAAACTTCTTATATTGGTTGAACCAAGCAAACCTCTAGCATTTTGTTTACCTCCAAAGCTATCAGCCCTACAAATAATTGCTTCAGTTGTCCAAAAATTATTACTATCCATTGCAGTTAATTCCCAAACTGACAGTTTTTAAAAGCTTATGTAATTCATGTGTCACTCACATACTACACACATGGGTGGGTTAGTACATAGTACATACAAGTGGTTAAATTCGAGCGGCACAATAAAACGTTTACTCCTTAAATTACGCCCATATCAAGTTATAGACACATACAGCTGTCCCACTAACTGACAGGCAACTGGACCAACCCAGCAAAGCCCCATCAAGAAGCTGTGTCCCGACCGTCTTGGAAGCTAAATTGGAAACGAAAAGAAATAACTGCTCAGTGCAATCAAACTACATTTCCAATTTTATTTGTTTCCACTGTCAAGTCAAAGAACTAGACGAAAGGAATAGAAAGTGCACAAGGAACAACGAACTTGGGGAAAACATTAACGAGTGTACATATCTGCATGGTACTATGTATGTAAGTACATATGTACAAGCTCAAGAAACACTGAACAACTCAATTAAAATAGTGAGCAAGGCATAAAAATGTACACATGTACGAGTATGTTTAAATGAGTGCAGCGAATGGACTTCGTTTACATAACATATGGGTAATGCATGCAAAAAGGTTAATCGGTGAAGGGGTGTGGTGGAGTGAGGGGGGATTGGGATAGGTCTGCAGCTGTTGGTTGTTGTTGTTGGAGCCTTAAACGTTGGTCGTTAGAAGCTGGCAAAAAACAAAATGAGGGGTGTTTAAAAAATTTGTCAACATTTTAAATTTCCTAAAAAATCTATCCACCTACCAACTATCGTTGCATAATTTCCGGAATTTTGACGAAAAGGGGTAAAAAATTGTGTTAAGGCACAGCAGCTTTCGTACAAAACAAAACTTCATCCAAACAATCTTAGCAAAACGTTTGGTCGCAAGCTTGTTTAAAGCGGTACGCTGAAGTCATAAGAAAACAATGCTGCCTCATTTTTTTGTGGAAAAATATAAGCAGCTGATATGTTTTGCCGTCACAACCAAAAGTAATGTACAACTTATATTGAAAAATTTCTTATAAAGGCAATTTTTATTTAGTATTTTTATTTATTTTAGATCGCTCCAACAATTCCAATAAAATAATAAAATTGTCAATTTGAACAAAAAACTGTCGAATTCTAAAGCACGACCTAAAATTCAAAATTTTCAACGAAATGTAAATGATGACGAAAATTTAAGTTTTTATTTAGCACTGTTCACGTTTAGCATTTTATTTTGAATTATGTGAAATTTGAAAAATAATAGGAACACCTTAAACTAGTTTTTATCTACGATTATAAGAATACGAACTTGTTGTAGGAGAAAGAAAAATATAGAATAAGAACGTTTTGCGTTCGAAAAAGCCAAATTTTTAATTTGAATGCTACCAGCGCGAAAAAAACAAAAAGAGTAAAACCTACCAAATAATACCACATTTATTTTTTAGGGACACACTGTTCTTTGTGGGCTTAAAATCCGTTTTGTGTTTAAAGTTCGAGTTGGGTATGCAAATATGGGTTTTCGGGATCGCTAATCACGAATCTGGGGTAAGAATTTCAAAATTACAAAATGACAGACCAAAGACTTGTGTTTTTGAAAATCTTTCCCCAGATTCGTGATTAGCGACCCCGAAAACTCATATTTGCATACCCAACTCGAACTTTAAACACAAAAATTAAAAATGGCCTACGTTAAGGTCGGGCGCGGACGACTTTGGGATACCCTGTACCACTGCTTGCAATAAAATCCGGTATATTGCTTAAGAACACCAAAAGACATTTGATTGCCAAATTCGGTTACGATACCTTCATAATTACCTCAAAAGTGTGTAAATAGCACATAACAGGGGTTGCAATAATGTTTTACTGAGAATAAGATTAAAAATAAGAATTAAACTATGGAGTTACTATTCTTTGGCGGCCATTGTAGTTTCACTATACGGCTTTAAAAAGTAGACGAGAAGACTGAAACTGAAAAGCCCAAAAACGTTGATTTATTTTAAAAATTGCAGTGTAAGGAGGGGGTGGCTGGTTTGAAAGTTAATGACGTCAAAATTTCAGCTCAACCAAAAGAAGTCGTCCCGGCAGAAATCGTCGATATAATTGCGACATTGGACGTAAGAAAAATTAAAGCGCTGGAGGTGGCTGAGGTTGTTGTCATCTAACCTCAGTGGGGTCATATATATTTCCATATGAAATCCGCTTCGTGATTGCCGAGATGGCTCACATAGGACAATTAGACCACACCTGTGACCATTTCAAAGAGGTGGATCCATTATCACACACCAAAGACCAAGAAAATGTTTTGAAATTTGTATGATGATCATCTGGAATTACTTGGGTCGGATAACTTCACTTAAGAAAACAGCTAAATTAAACTTCTTTAGGACACCGACTATTTGAAAGGTAAGCAAAATTTGAACCAACGCTTGCCAAAATGTATCGCGCTTAGAAGAAGTCTAACAAGTGCACTTACTTATCAACCCACCCTCTTACTAAATGCACATTCACATAGATGGCAATTTTGGAATATGTCGCCTTAGTTGCGCTTTCGTGTTGGCTGCTGCAGCAGCTCCCTTCCATGCCTTTCCCACTCTATCTGTCTCGCAGTCTGTCTGTCTGTCACTCTCTGTCTGTCTTGATTGGCGTTTGAGCTGCGCGTGCGCCACTCTTTCGAGCGAAACAATTAATTTGAATAATTAGCAGCTAACGATGCTGTAGAAGATGACGACAAAGACGAGTACGTACTGTACATGGAAGATGAAGGAATGAATGGGCAAGACTTGGAAGGTGATGACGACGACGTTGACGATGACGCTGACGCCGATGTCAACTGCGCTGCCAGATGTCGGCAGCATGCAAGACGATTGTCACGCCATTGCCAGAAGTTAAAGGCGCGTCAATGGAAACCTTTTGCGATTTATGCCGCCCATATAAAAAAACCATTTGGCACTTGAGAATTTATGTGCGCTGGCCAAGGAGTCGCAGCAGCAGCGCCAAGAGCAGAATTGTAGACAATAACCACAACAACAACGACAACAACTTCAATGAGTACGTCACACGAAATGATGAATTACTCGCCGGGGACGCGCGTCAAACTTTGATGAGCGCTGCGCTGTGCCTCCTCTACCTTGAGACTCTGTGCCGTTGACTATGGCGTGAAATTAGACAAAAGGATATGCTGGCGGCAAGCATACGTCATGTGTGTCATATATGTTTTGTACACTGAAAGAAAAGCGATGAACTAAAATGCACTAAGTGCTTTACTTAAGAAAAACGACTTTCGCAAACAGATTAATAATCATATTTACATAATTTTTTGGGATCGCTGATTTAGAATCTGAGGTCAGAACGTCAGTGCGCTGATATAACCTCAAAAAATCCCAGAAGAAGACGCTTTTTGGGAAATTAGCTCAGAAATTAATAATTATTTAACAAAGAACAAAAAATTCGATCATTTCAAAATTTTAAGAAACAGTTTAATAATTAAGTGATTTATGCGTTTTATTTCACAAAAATCCAGACGACAGAAGTTTTCTACAAATTTCCTAAATCAGCGTTTTCTTTATTTAAGTCCAATCTTTTACCGCCAACTTAAACAGGCTTAGAAACACAAAATATTCGTTGGAGGCAGGTTAGGTTAGCTGGACTGCTGGGCACAAGGCCGAGATTACCCAGAGACCGTACGGTCCATTGTAATGTCTTAATAACAGTGAAGAGAATGGAATGGTAGTGGGAAGGAGAGTAAAATTTCCTTAAATTTCGTATAATCTTCCTATTTGCTGAACCATTTTGAAAATTCGATTAAAAGAGCCTGGTCCGTTATGGGCTGTATTGGAAGACTGCCTAGGTCTTCAAAAAAGGGTTTCCAATATATGTTTCCTATGAAGTGTAGGTAGGTCGCAAAATAAGTGTTGGATGCCTTTTCTCTCCTCTTCATTTCCGCAGCTGCCGCAAAACTTATGTTGGGGAATATGCATGCTCTCTGCCTCTCTTAGCAGGTGGTATCATCTTGAGAAAATTCAAAATTTATGGATGCGATCGTCAAAGGCTTACTATCTGAATAATATTCGTCGGTAAGCATTTAATCCTTTTCAAGGAAATTTCATTCAACCCAAAATACTGTCTTCATGGTGAACTGAGGTACCTTGAACTTCATCTTATAGGTTTTCTATCTGAATAACATCCGCTGGTAATCGCTTTATTCGTTATAAGGCAATAGATTTCATGATCCTTCGTCCCACCTTCATCTTCTTTGGTGCAAGTTCACCACTGCTTTCACTGTTCCTTGATCTGTGGTGGTAACGGTTACGAAACGATGCAAAAACATCTTTGGATTGCTGTTGAACAGTGGAATGCAATGGAATTGAAAGTGATCACTGAGTTGCGTTTAGGGCCGAGTCTCTCGAATGCGGCAGCCATTGCAGGTATAGCTTTTTCATGATTGATTGTGCGCCTTTACTTTTTACCCGATCTCCGCAATTTTCGGGCTTTTCAAACTTTTCTCGTAGTCATCTCCTGAAATATTGGGAACTCATTTAGGAACGCAAAATTTATTTTAAAAAAAGCTTTGTGTGTATTATAATACATGAAAACGAATAATTTTGCACAAAGACTGATTTTATACTGCTTGCAAGCAGTTTCATTTTTTTTTTCTTTGTTGAAAGCGCAATTTTAGGTAAGAAAGTTGGAATTTATTGTAGGTTCCCGTAATTCCAAATAGGAACGAAGAGACTCGACAAATGAGCTCGTCATTTTAACGAGCTTGCGCCAACGGCTTCGCTTCGCTTAAATTACGATTTACCGACGTCAGCTAAATATCGATTTGGCATTTCCTCTCCTTCTGCTACCCATCGGATTCCAGTCAATGGCGTTTCAAGCAATATTTTCGGGCTCCTTGCGCAGAGTGTGCCCAACCCAGTTCCGCTTCAACATTTCTGGACGGATAGGTTTTTGAAGTGTCTGGACCCATTTTTTGTCCTTTTGCTCAAAAGGTACTGGTACTGCCAATAATAAAATATGGCAATAAAATATGATGATCTTTATGAACAGTACCAAGCGCAAATCCGAAAGTTTTTAAAGGAAAACTGTGTTAGAGCTATCCATTGACAAGTGATACTTATCAGTACGCTGTTTCTCTGAGTGTACTCGCGTATGTCCGTGCGTGTGTCAGGTTGACTTTGCACTTGAGCGTGTGCGAGCAACAACGCGCCTTGACTTAATGAAGATGACGTTGCGCAGTTGCTTTGTGCTTGGCGTGCTTTAATCCTTGCCAGCTCCTGGCTAATGGAACTAGCCTGGGACTTTGTCGGTTGGTGCTGTAGGTGTGTTCGTGTTGTTTGCCATGTTATTGCTGTTGTCGGCAGGCGTTAATTTATTACAAATTATTATGATTCTGTTTATATATATATATATTTTTTTTTTGTTGCAACATTTTCCTGGTTTTTTCCTGGCGTCATATTTTTTCTACAACAACAAATCTCGTTGAAGACGTCTAGACAAATGCACTTCAAAGGTTAACATGATAAATGTCGTTTGTTGCATCTGACGCTACAACTTTCCGTTGTTGTTGTTGCTGCTGTTGCAGTTGCAGCAAGTTGTTGCAAATGGCAAAATGTCGCTAGCGCAAATAAATAATAATATAAAATGCAAGCTGACAATTACAGAGGTATATGTTATAATTAATCAAATGAATGGCTAATTAAGCACTGAGCAAAGAACAAGTGATGATAATGATTTAATCAACTGTTGAATGCAACCCTGAACCACTGCAAGGTGATGCCAATCTGCTGAAATAAAGTGTTTTTCTTTAGCTGTTGAAAAAGAGGCTTATTAATTGCAAATAAAAACAGTTCCGGCATTAAAGCAGTGGATTAGTGCTATGGCTTTAGGCATCATTAGAGTTCAGGAAAAGATACTAAAATGCACTATAAAAAGTAAACGACTTTATATCGTATAGATAAAGGTGTTTCCAAGCAGCTCTCCAATAAAAATTCATTAAACATTAACCAATAATGACAAAAAATCGTTGATGACATAAGTTCTAAGTCAATCCCAATCATATTGGAAAGCATAGATTTCTTGCCAAAAAGGGTGAGTTTTCAATTAAGAAACATGTTACATCAAAGCTGCAGTCTCGACTAAAATCTTATTACGTTGTTACTCAGACCACAATTTCGTTAAATGATATTTGGGTGTCAATTTTGTTAAATAGGCAGTTTGAATAAACATTTCACCAATTTAATAAATTCTCAAGATTTAAATTTTTTTTGTTGTGAATACAAAACTGCATCTATAAAGAATTGCAATTTTAATCCCCAATTATTTTAATTGCTAGCTTTAGTAGGCACATTTTTTTTTAAATATTTTCTTTTATCTGTTTGTAGATTTAAAACATAAGTCTGCACAATTGTGTGAAGTTTGATCAAAATTGATTCACTAATTCATATAGCTACCATACAAAAATTGAACCAGTGCTCCCTTTTTCAGAGTGACATGAATAACGAACATGCGCATTGCGTCACCTTCTAATTCTTGAACCATTCGTGAAGACGTAACTGAACGTAAAAAAACAATTTTTTTTCAGTTTTGTGTTTCTCGACCCAAAATTATCCTAAAAAACTTTATTTTCAGGATTTACTCGATTACCCTAAAATTTTTAAATTATTGTTCTATAACGATACTTTTGTACATTATTTTTGGGTTCTCTTTGATAAATTGCAAGTTTTTAAAATGGACATTAGCTTAGATTGATCATTTTCGTTGGCAAATCGACTCATATTCTTCGATAATTAAACTTTTTGTTGACATCAAGTATCTTATTTGAATGAAAATTAAAATGGTTCGAAGAATAGCTTGAACTAAGGATAAACCAAATATGCAAGAAACTTGAAGGAAACCCAATTTTTAGACAATGAGCAAAAAAATGTTAAATATAAAATAACTATTACCAAAAAGCGATTAATACTAAGAAATTCATTAAATTTTTACCGACTGTATTGCAAAAATTCGAGAAAACGCTAAGTAATATAAGCAAAACTCAAGAAGAAGCCAACACTTAAGCTGATTCGAAAAGAACAGCGACACGAAGTATCAACGCGTGTTCTTCTCAAACCAAAAAATTGTATTTAGTAGACTTCAATAGATAAAGCTAATGCTTCTGGTTCAGATTCCGCATTTTGTCTTGTAGTCTCTGGTCCAATAGTCTCTGGCTTTTTTTTTAAATATGCCAGAAAAAAGTTGGGCCTAGTTAAACCTGAAATTTTTTAAATCAAACGTTCCCTAATAGTTCACGTAGCAAGTCGATCATTGTTCTGTAAGAAGCCCCAGTAATCGTTTCGGGCGTTTCATCCTCATTATTGAAGAAATATGGGCCGATTACTAAATTGTTCATAACTAATTCTGCTGTTTTGCTCTTGGATTTTTAGAGCTCCACAATCTACAGTTTTTGTTATTGATTTAATCACTTAATATCGATGTTATCGATAAATTGATAACTCGATGATTTTAGCGCATTGTTATGTACTGTATGTTTCCATTATATAATACAATTTCAAGAATTTAATCATAGTCTGCTAGAAGAAAAAGAGGACGTCCAAAAACGTCAAAACAGCTTCAATCGTACGAGATGGAAATCCGTCAGGCCCTATGCTCCTCAAGAAGATAAACAAACTAGCTACAACAATCATATTGTGCAAAATGAAAATAATAATTATATTCAAAAATTCGAAATATTTTCTAAACAAATAGGTCTTATTTGGCCCAACTTGAATTATTCCATACAAAGCTTAACCAGTTTGCTACTAGTTGATAATTTAAACCAAAAATTCTAGTTGCCAGCCCATGACGGATCATCAACATACTAGTTGCAGTCATACTAGCTTTGGGCCACAACAGGCGCACATGCGGGTTGGTTGAAAACCAGTTCAGAACTGAATAATTTTTCTGCAGGTTAGGGGCCATAAGTAATAATATTTTTTTTCCTTGTTATATTCAAACCGTTTTCACATTATGTTAGCTACATAAAAGAATATGTTTAGCTAATTGGTGTCAGAAAATTTGCATATTATTGAAGAACAAAAAATTGGAAAAAAAGACTTAAAGTTAGAAACGCTGATTGAGCTCCTTTGGTCTGACAATAATGCGGTGAATGGATCGCAAGTTGCAACCACAACGACAACAACAGATGCAACATTCAAAGCAACAGCAACAAACAGGCAACAAATAACAGCCAACACTAAGCTGCGACTTTAGCCAAATTAAGTTGTCCAGTTGGAGTCGTACGCACAGCGGGTTCCAAATAACAATCTCCTGTTTATGGAAAATTTTATAAAAAAAAAACCAAGTACAACAACAACAACAAAAAAAAACTTTAACAACTTTGAAACGGAAAAATTAATAACGACCCAAAAAACGAATTTAGCTCATATTTCTTAGCAGTCAAAAATAAAGTGTTTTTTTTTATGTGCGTTACATGTACCAGACTCTGCTTCATATAGGCCAACATTTGCAGCTCTTTGGCCATTTTATTTCATAAATATATAAATTGTCAATATTTGACACATATACTACGTGGCGCTGTGGCAATCACTAGACACCAAAAAGGCAACCGCCAACTACACAAATATTGCATACATGGGTAGAAAATTACAACAAAAACAAGTGGATCATACCGACTTAAATATACACTGCACTTTACTGAATATCCACAGTGTTCATCTCATACGTCCACAGGAGTCTTGACCACAATCTTAATGACTGTAGCTGACTTTTGTGGAGCCTCTAGGCAAAGGCAGTTAAGTTTGATGAAATGATCAATGGTTCTCAAAAACACTACTGCCCAGTTACAAATCGCTCCAAAAAAAAATCAATATTGGTACCTGAAATGTGTTCGGATCAGAGAGCTGCAACGAGTATTATATTTTCGATCACACTCGAGTGTTTACTCGAGTATGAGTATGAATATTCCATTTCGCTTGCGCAACAAGGAATGAACGTTCTAGTCTGAGCTTAGAAATGTACATACGTATGATTGTGAGTGAATGGGAATTGGGAAGTAATGTTCGAATGCGGCAATCACACTCATACATGTGTGATCGCAATGTTCGCTAGAGTTCGGGTCGCTCATGACACCCGAGTTCTACTCGTGTACACGAGTTTCCTTTTTTCTGTTAAGTTTACATGATTATTTTAAAAATATGGAGGAAAATAGCAAAAATATAAGCGAAAAAATTAAAACCGGCATTTATAATAAAGATGAGGTCGAAAGATATAGTAAGGAAATAATAGATATGTCCGAAAACTTTAATTTGATAGAGTGGTGAAAAAGTAATAAAAACAAATACCCTTGCAAATTCACTCAATGCCAGCTAGCAGGGCTCCAGCTGAGAGATCATTTTCGATGGCTGGTAATATAATCACTGAAAAACGAAATAGACTTGAACCAGGTTCCGTTGATAGCTTATTATTTCTAAATTCTGTCTTCAGAAACAGAAATATTTTAATCAACAGACAAGAACATTAAGTGTTTAATTATAATTTGTTTAGCTTAAGAAACTTTGAAACTCCAGTTCCTGAATTGTTATCCACTTTAAATTTGAACAAAACGAATGAACATACCCGATGCTGCTCTCTGATTCGGATCAAACAAAAATGCTATTGTTCGAGTAAAATATTAGGTGGCAGCCTCGTGTAAGAGGTCGATTCAGCTGCCTAGATGAAAATCGGGCTTGTCGACCACTCTTGAAGTGCTGAAAAATAATATTGGATGATCGCCCAACAAAAGTTTGGAAGCTAGCTATACGTATAGGATACTGTTGAACTAAAAAGATTTGCAACAGCCATATTAAAAACTTTATTATAAAAAAAAAATATTAGTACTCACACACACAACTGCCTAACGAAAATATATACAAGCCAATGTTGAAATATAAAATTAACAAAACATGAGGAAACTGCGACTTAATGCATTTTTCTGCTTTAATGAGGTGTGAATTCTAAGCAGCAATACATGAAATACTCTACTTTGCGCTTACTACAATAGCCTTCTTTAAGCAGTTGTGAATTATATGCATCAAACAAAAATAAAAGAATACTTTTCATTTATTTTAAATGTGTGTCAATGGTGTACCGTGACGGCTTTTATAGTCAGGATTTTTTGTCCAGCTTTGGTCAGGATGTAAATTGAAAATTTTTCCAAAGAGTAAACAAGGCATGATATCGACATGACTAACAAAACTTCAACTGTTTGGTACTGCGCATCATGGCATGGACATGGCTTTATCGGTATCGATGACAGTTTCGATTAGTTAAAAGAAAAACTGCAATTATTTTGTTAACAAAATTTGTTCCCTCTACATCGAGGCCATAATACTGCTGCCTTTTCTGAACAATTCCATATGACGTCGGTTGGTTTGTCAGAGCTATTTTCTCACCCTTTTAAAAAGATGCGCAATGTTGTTTTCTTTTGTTTCCAACATAAGTTGCTGCACATTAGTTTTGGTTGTGGCGGTAAAACAATGCAGCTGTTATGACAGCTGGCGCCATCTAGCGTAACTTGCTGGCGCCATCGTGCGTTGTTTTATATTTTCTTCCCGAACAAATAGGGCAGCACTGTTTCTAGCAAAACAGTTGAAATATGATGAAAAATTACATATACCTCAAACAGTTTATAAGGAAACTGCTACGATACGCTACCGTAATCGATGTACCCATATGTAAAGGTATAAAAAATATATTAGCTATCCGCCACAATGCAAAAAACAAGTACATAATAACAAAAATGTATTATTTTTTAATTTTACAAGTCCAAAACATTTCTGCAAATTACGAAAGTTTCATCGATGTTGCTCCTCGTCCATCCGTCCCCCATTGTAGTTGCTTTTGTTGCTGTCGATAAGTCTGGGCCTCGGGTTATTTTGCGCACGCGCATCGGCGGCATTAGTCTTGTTGTTGTCATTCGACAGCAAAAATTATTATCTAAAAAAAAAAAGAAAAATCGAAAAAAAGATTGAAAAAAAAAAATAGCTGACATTTGCTCGTTAATAAGTTCGTTTGGATTTAGCTGGTTGAGGTAAGCAGCTGACCGAAACGACTCTTGGCTTGGTCCACAGTGTTGCATGAGACTGCCAATAATTTAGAGCTTTTAATAAAAATGCTGTTGTTGGCAACATGGCGGCAACCGTATTGAGTACTGGAGACTGTCTAAGATTTATATCATAATTTATTTATTAATTTCATTAAGTAAATTTGGATTTGATAAATGGCGTTGCTTTTGTTTTTTATGTTTTATTTTTGTGCTGAATTTTTGGTAATTTTTTTAAGTCGACGGCAGCTGCCGAAAAGTTTATTGTTGTTGCCGACAACGTCGAAATTGGAACTATAAATATTACTTAAATAACAAGTTTTAGTTTATAAAATTTCAAAAAATACTGTATTACATAATAATAGTCATAATGGATAGTTACTCTAGTTAGCTAAGAAAACAGTTGAAATAAGAGCTCTGATGTCTGTGTAACAGTTTAAGTTGAGACTATTTTGAGACTCCAATGGTCCGGCATCATAGAACAACATAATAAACAAAACCATCACAAGCTCTATGGAAAAATTTTATGGAATTGTTTCGACGTCTCTATATTGTAACCGCTAGTGTTTAAACCTATTGTGAATCATAAGCAGCAGAATGCTAGTGCAACGTTTCTTTTTAATTCACACGCACTACAGCCTGTTAAAACAAAAAGTTTGCACAAAAATTTAAGAATAAGACTTTAAAATTAAAAAAAAAAATCATAATTTTTAGAATTTTTTTTTTAATAAAATGTAACCTTTCATTAAAAAAAAAATCGTCCATGCTACGAAAAATGAATCCGAACATTTTATTCGGATTCAATTTGAAACCGAATTTTTGGTGTTCCCAATTTCACCAAACAAATTTTTTATGTGATATTTTTTTTTTGCAAGAGAATTAAAAAATTTGTCAAAATAGGTTGAAAAGTGTGCGTATTTAAAGCTGAAATTATTTTTTAAATATTCTTTGATATACTTAGATTCTTTTTTATGCCAATCCTTAAAAATAAATAGTTATTGATAAATATTTTGAATTATTTGTGTTTCTAAATAACCCAAAAAATAAATTGCATGCGCAACTCAAAACAAAATTTTTATATGGTAAGCGTCTTGCACAAACAAAATTTCCCTTACAATAGGAACAGCATAGTCGTAGATAATTTCCCTCGAAAGGTGTAGAGCTGTGCTAGCAATGAGCAAGGGAAATATGAGTAGATGGCGACAGTAAAAAATTCGATTTTACGAGCACTCAAAAACGAATCCGAATAAAATTGCTCGCTTTGTGGTTTTTGTTTTGTTTTCTGGAGCACGAAAGAAGAAAATAAAAAAAAAATTTGTTAAAAAATTTAAAAAGATCATCTAAACTTGTTTTGACATTTAAATTTTTGTTTTTTTTTTTAAATGGTGTTTATTTCGTTGGTACAAGTAATATATATTTAACTTATAGATAAAGAAATGCATACTTAAAAAATCTTGCGCAATTTTCTAATAAATGCTTTTCAAAAAACTATTTATTATCATACGCTTAAGCAATAAAATGAAATTGACAGCTTAAGATTCATTTTTAACTATCATTTAAAAATAATTGCCGCAGATAAATAAAAAAAATTTGCCAATATCATAAAAAATATAATTGTAATTGTTATTTTTATGGCTATTGTAATTTAATTTAGCGTTGAATACTTGCAACAAAAAAATAATAATTGGTTTTTAAAAACAATAAAAAAATCATTAAAAATGCACGCGAATTTTTTATGCAATATTAACTTGCGACAAGAATAAATTTACAAATAAATAGTTAAAATAAATAGCCGAATATTTAATGTTAAAAAAAACTTGCGCCATCAAAAGCTTAAAATCAAAATACCATAAAATTGACGAATAAAATCAATTGCAATGGTAAGCTTTAAGGCTAAGATCGAAAGATCGTGGTAGCGTACCAGTACCAGTACCAGAGGAAGGAGGCGGGTTCCCGACTTGTCGCGGCTGTCTGCAACAACAAATACAAAATACCACCAAATTGAAGGTTTCAGCTTCGCTGGGTAACAAAATCGCAGCAGCCGTTGAAATCGTTGCCAAATTCAATTCAATGGATTTTACTTTTCGCTTTTCAAACTCCAAGCTACTACTCCGCACTGCTCCAAAGCAATCCACTCCACTCTGCTCTCAGTCAAGTCAGCTCAAGTCGCTCGCGTTGTTTGGCTGCTGTCGTGACCAATTAGTGTGCAGGGGGGTCTGCCAGTGCGAGGGTGTTGCGGGTTGAACGGTTGGTTAGCTGGTCCACCGGTTAGATCTGGCTGGCTGTGCGCAGGCGCACGTCAAGCTGCCTAGGCACTGAGGCACTTGCCCAGCAACTCCAAGATCCAGGAATAAAGACAGCAACGGAGTCGGGCACAGTTTACATTCAAATATTTTGTGACATAAAACGTTTGTTGTTTTTTTTTCTTTTTTTGTGCATATTTGTTTTTCCTTTGTCTGTGGCAAATCTTGGCTAGCATTGCTACATTGCGACTTGGGCGTGGCGTGTCATTTAGAGCAAAAAAAAAAAAAATAATAATAATAATAATAAAAAAGTTTGGATGCAGTGTATCAACCGCAACCAGTGCGAGAACCATTTTCAAGCACTGACTATGGTACAGCATTTTCAAGAACAGAACTCTGCAGGCTAACAAAGGGAATTAACAAGTTTCTGCAGAGTCTTCAGATTGTAAAATCATCATCCCATCTTTAGCTAAATTGGTGGTTAAACTATTCAATTGTGAAAGATAAAATCCGAACAATTTATTCGGTTTCGTTTTGAAACCGAATGTTTGGTGGTCTCAAATTCACCAAAAGTAATTTTTTAGGTGGTTTGAAACCGAATATATTGCTGCAAGAGCAATTAATTATTCTTTAATATTTTCAGATTCTATTTATGCCAATTTTAAGTTAAATAGTTATTGAAAAATATTTTTAATTATATTTTTCTGAATCAACCCAAAAAATAGCATGCAAACCGAATTTTCATGCAAGACATGAACTTTTGCAAAAAAAAAAATTACTTGTAGTTAGTATATCATAGTCGTGTAAAATTTCCCTCAAATGTTGTAGAGCTGTGCTTAAAATGAGTAAAGGAAATATGTAGGTAGGTATTGGGAGCACGCAAAAACGAATCCGAATAAAATTTTTCGTTATCGTTTCTCGTTTTTCGTAGCTCGGACGATTAAATTAGTTGATGTATGTCCATTGCATGTATTTTTAAAGCTAATCTTATAATTCACAGCCACACCAAAAGAAAAGTGTCGTGATCGAGACATCGACGCGCTGAATCCGAATCCGCTAACAGAATCGGCATAATGGGCCTTAATTCTACCCTTACCTCAAAAATCCCCACAATAAATTTTTTCGAGATAGGTTGTTCGGCGATGAGTTTCCTGAATGCGAATCTGAGCTGAATCAATTAACTTCAAAATACCTCGTTAAATGGTTTTTTTTTTAGTTTATCTCAGAAGAACCATTTTTTATATCTTCAAAAACACAAAATCGATAGTAATCGAAAAAATTCAATAAGTATCATTCATTCATCAACTTTTCAAAAAATATATATAGCTATATAGATTAAAATACCTCCAATAGCATTAAATTTTTGAAATAATTTTAAGCAGCCTCCTTGGCTTAGCTGCCAGCTCTCCTCTCTCCAAGAGATCTAGTTTCTGGCAGGATCTTATGTATGGTTTAAAAAATGTTGCTCTTAACTAAATTCTTTCGGGTCCATCTCGTCTAACTGAGGCCGAAAAAATTGGGATTCGAGAATCCCAGAATCAACCTCTGAAAGATGAATGGCATAAAACCTAAGCCAAACAGGACTTTACTCCCTATGCACTGGAGACTTTTGATATAGCTATAGATTGCACATTCTCTTCAAATATCTCGCTCTTAAATAAATACATATTATGTTTAATAGCTAAATTTTGTGTGATTTAAAAGTGGAAACCTTCCAGTTTAGCGCCTGTTAGTCATTGTTCAGCTTCCATGAGTCATGTGACTGATGCGCGAGACATTAAGTGACAACTCCATGTTCCCATATCTGCTGCAACCCAAAGTTACACTCAGCTTGGACATAAAAAAGTGCAAGCAAGTTGGAAAATCTTGCCAAGAAATAACTGACAGTGTACACAAGCAACACTAATTGCTGTAAAATTGCAAACAGACTCACTCCATGGAGCCAGCAGACTGCAGATTTGGACTCCAGCTCAGCCGCTTGGCATAGAACAACAGAAAAAGACTTTAAATTTTTAACGGAATGAATGCAACAAACTAACAACAAAAGCAACAACAAAGCAGCAACTGCAGCAAAAAAACGCTGCAAACAACTCAATTAACACAAGAAACGCAGCAGAGAAGGAGCAGCAACAAGCAAACTTTTTGTTCTACGTCTGTCCACTTGTCCTCCAACCAACTGACCAACCAAAAAAATACAAAAAAAAAAGGAAAGAAAAACGCCTCCTGGAACTCCCCTCATGCATCAGCGAGCCTCTGGTTTTGGGCTGCTCCTCAGCGCTTGATGATGCAAATATATGCAAGTTGGCAGCTTCGAGAAGCAAAAACATGAAATGGCCAAGACGTACACGAAGAAGAAGAAGACAAAGAAGAAGTAGAGTACGCAGACAAGCAGAGAGAGGCAGGGAAATAAAAGGAGCTGTAAGATGTGCAGAAGGCTGTTGGGCAAATTCCCGGCACGAATCTCGGATCAGCTGAACAATCTGTTGCCAAATCAAATGGTTATTATTACCAGTGTAGCAACGAATAGTTTTTCGGTATTTACATAGACAATGAATACTTTTGAGATCCTCGAGTTATAAAAGGCTATGCTCTAATTTAAGCGAGAAATAAGTCAAGAAATAATAAGTGCTAAATGGGCGGAGGATGTGTATGCTGATAAATGTTGTTAGATTCTTGAAGCGATTTGCCAAAGCTAGCAGGGGCTTCAACAAGAGTTGCTAAAAGAGAGCTGGTCTAGGCCAGACTTAAAAATCTGGTGAGAAAAAGTTCTTCTATTGCAACATAATCGCAATTTTTTAACTTTGCATGCAACTCTCATACCACAAACAATTTCTATTGCAAAAAGGGATTTTAAGGCTAAAATATAAAAATAAAGAAAAACTGATTTTCAAAATCATAAGCTAGATGTGCCTTGGCTTGTGGCCTAGAGGGTTAAAATTTGCAAATCTAAGCAAGCACAGGAAAGACGAAACACAAACTAAACAACTTAACTCATATGGCAACAAAATGGGCGTTCACGCTTTAGACTTGCGCAAATTTGCAACACCTCAGCTTTTTGCACTGGTTCACATTTATTTTAAATGATTAGTGCTGTAAATAAGTTCGTATTGAAAAGCTGAGCATTATCACGACAAAAATAAGTCAAAATTTGTTTAGTAGAAGAAATTAAATAAATCTAGCTTCCTTTCTTCTTTTCAAATATATTCGATGCTTTTACAGCTTAAACAAATGTGGACAAATACAAAATCTACATTTTCAAGTTTTCGAAATTTTTAAAACGGTATGATGGATATTAATTTGCAATAACTGCAGAATTTCGTATGAAATATTTTTTTTCAGCATTGAATTTATTTAAAGATTTTAAAATATGGTGCAAAGTGCAAAGATGATGTACTATAAATAAAATAACACTTCTTTGAACTTATCGATATTAATCGATTACACATTCTCTTCAAAATTCTTTAAACTCATATTCTCTTTTTATATATTTAGCTATTTGTTTGGTAGTACAAACCTCAGGGGCACCTTGTTCAAGAACCTTGTCTAAGAATTCGGAAAGGCCATCTTTTGTGGAGGATATTTTTGATTAGATAGATGATTGAAGCAGCTACTCTTTCCATAAAATTTCTTATTGCAGTGGTTACGATGGGCAGACGTGGTCTGCTTTTCTAAAAGATAATAATTTAAAGCGTCTAGCAGTAACTCACTTTCTTTGAGTGTATTCTAAATCAGACTTTTAGTTTAATTTTTGCCTTAGAAATCAAACTAATGACAGCCTCATTGATCTGGCATAAAGGTGCATCAGTCAGCAGTTCCTTTTTTATGCCATCTAGAGAGAGAGAGGTCTACTTAATGCCCGCCAATCTATGCCATGTCAAATGCGCTGTGGGTGAAAGAGTCAAGTTAAATTGCTAATACCTGACATTGGAATGTTTTTAACACTTTGCTTGTGTTTGGACAACGACAACAATGGCACCAACACCACCAGCAACAACAACAACAACAAGGATACAAGCCGCAATGACTTGGCCATTAGCCGTTGCACAAATGCAGATGCAGCGCAGGCTTAAGCACAGAGTCTGGGGCATGAATGCAACGCGCTGCTCGTGTCAGTGTCCAGCGCTTCATGCATTTATGCAGCAGCATTGGTAGTGACGAGGGGGCAGCAGGGAGCACTGTAGCAAGGTGTTTGTCGATTTCAAGTGTGGATTTGTGCTTTACGTTTGACACACTCGCCGCTTCAAAAGATTCAGCACATGCGTCCCGCCGTCGGCTAAGCAATGCGCATATATTTGCAAAGTGTTGCAATGTTGCAAGACTCTTTTTTTTTTTTTTGATCGACAGCCCCGACAGCAGCGCTGTTGAGGCAAGTGAAATAAATGCCGGTAAAGCTGCAACGGCCAAAGGCATTAACACAAGTGGATAGCAAACCAAATCCCGAAACCAGCGAGTTCCAAAGAACAACGCGTTGACAACGACCAGCAGGTGTTGAACTTTCTTTCGGCGCTGCAGCAACTTTTATATGTTGTTCACATGGCCAAATTGATTTGTCACATTTCGCTTGCAGCAGGCATTTGAAAGCGATTTGAATATTGGCCGCTGCAGCAGGGTTGCAAGCAGTTTTGGCAAGCTCGCGAATTTTTTTTTGGGAAGGCAGAAGTTAGTTGCAGCGTAGGCTGCTGGTTGCCAGTTGGCAACTGACTTTCGTCCCTACGCCAATTTGTTGCTGACACTGCTGATGACTTTGCTGAGTGGCACATAAAGCAACAACAACAACAGCTAGGCAGTGTCTTGGCCTGGCCCAGACCAGCAACAAAAACAACAACAGCAGTTGGCAATGAAGCGCATAAAAACTAATTGATTGGATGCCAAGATGTTAAGCGCATAACGGCAGCAACTTCCAAGTGGCAAGTTCCAAGTTGCAGCTGCTGCAACGTTGTGCAACTTGGCGGTGGCAAGCAGTTTGCAGTTAAACTTAAAGTCTGAGGCGTTGTCAGCGTCTCTTAAGGTTTGCTTTAATGCAACTTTTTTTTCTTTATATTCAATTTAAATGTGCTTGCAGCAATGAAACGACACATACGTCAATTGACAATTGTCTGTGGATCAGGAGCGTGCGAAATGGGAGGAGAATGCTTGTTGTTTTGCAACTACTTTAAGATTAAAGAACTACTCATTAACTGTTTATTACTTATTTAGATTTATAACATGTTATAATGATAAGTATGTCTGGCTTGGCAAGAGCGGGTTCTCAACATAAGGCCAGTACGCAGCAGTCAAAATTGCTTTCAAGCCAAAACTGCAATTTAGTTTGCTTCAAGAATGCAAAAAAGAATGATACTTACGGCTGTTGTGTACAGTTTCAGGAGTATGACACACATCTATAAGTTTTGGGAGCTCTTCATCAGCTCAACGCAAAAAGGTCTGAAAGAAAACAAAACTTCATATGATAAAATCGCTATCAAAATTCCTAGAGCACAGAATTTTGTTAACCGGTACGCAGCTTTATGGACCACCAGTGCTGCCATTTTTTTTGGGCACTTGGCGCCAGCAGGTGCATAAACATTTCTGTTTAAAGCCCCATACGCAGTTCGAAAATTTCCATATGAAAATTATTGCATATTATTTCAGATGGAACCACCACACTTAGTGAAGTAGTGGTGCCATCTAACGTTAAGCGTTTTTAAAATTAACAAACAACACTGTTTTGTTTTGTTATCTGAGTCCACTGGTCAAAAATATTTAATCGGAATTTTTCGTGACTATTTTATTATAAAAAGTTTTTCATTCCGGTCGTAAATTTTGCATACTGCGTATGGGCCTTAAGCGCTTAAAACAAGAACTGAAGGCGCCACAAGTTGTTTTGATAGCAAAATGCTTGGTGGGTAGCCAAAAAAGCTGCTTAAATTTTGAAAAGAGCAAAAAATAGCTTTAATAATGGAAGTGGAGGGCTAGCCAAATATTTGGGAGCTTAGCCACAGCTAGCATTATCACGTAAATGCAATTTAAACGTTGTTTTCAGATTTTACGTTGAAGTTTTTCTTTCTGAGCTTTTTAGCTTATAATGCTCGCAAACGAAACGAAAAGAGGAAGGACATTTCTGGCTGTTGTTTACAGCTACTGAAGTAAGACGCTATTAAGCCAAGTGACTTGATCTCAAAAGAAGATGCATTTTAGTTTGTACGCAATTTAAAGCAGTCTTCTTACTACGCTCATGTTGCACATTCCCTTTTGAAGTGTTGCACAAATGTAGCTCTGTCTTTTTCAAAACCTGCCGCCCCACCCGGTAAGTCGTTGCAGTCAACCAAAGCAAATCGTTTGCTGGTTCATGTGTTTCTCTGTTGAGCGCTTAAATTAATTATTTTTTATTAACTTTTCGCTCATTGATAAAATTTTTCAAATTTTTGAGATTCCCATAATATCTGTGAATTTGTCGCTTGCGTTTTGAGCATGATCGTTAGCAATTTTTTTTGGCTTTTAGTTTACTCGTGCTATTAAAGTTTATGGCAAGTTAATAAAATGAGATTGCTTTTGGGATTTTTAAGATATCTGGGCGCTTGCTTACTTTTGTAAAACTGCAATAATTTGTTGTTGTTTATACTTTGTGTTTTTGGAAATTTTATGCCTTTGGGCCGTTGCACTGCAGCTAACGGTAGTTGCAAAAAAAAAGAAGAAATATGGCAACCTTCTATCTCTGACAGTTAATCGCGTCAACTCGTTATCGAGTGACGTTAATTCCACTTTCCTACACGAACACTCTAACACATTTATCAAAAGTTATTGCAAATTAATTGCAATCTGCCCTGCTCAATCTGCGTCGTCATCTCGAGAGCTGATCGCAGCAACGTCGCGTCTGGGAGCGCATTGCTCATGGCTCTTTTCTTTGAACGCTGCTTACCAAAATTTATTGATGGCTTATTAGCTGATAATCACAATCACATAAGCGACGCCGCAAAACGGTAAAAAGTCTCTTTCCAGCCAGGATATTAAAGTGCATTAAGATAATTGAAATGGCCAATAAAATATTGTGTTCCCTTTTTGACGAACTGACTGTCTGTCTGAGGCTTGGCCAAATGCGGCTAAATAGTTTTTGTTCGTTTGGTTTTTTTTTTTTTGGGTTTTTGTGGCGCTGGGCCAAGTAAATCGGTGTCAAGAACTTGTCCAAAGTGTTGAGTATCGCGCTCTTGGCATTTACCAAGTTGGCCACTCAGTTAGGGCTGGCTGGTACGTCATTCATTCCGGAGTAATTTGTATACCCTGTACCCATTCGGGTCAAGGGTATGCTAGAATTACATAATGTATATAACAAACTGGTTCCCTTAGCCAAAAAAATATCACCCTTGCACGATCATGTCCTTAGAGTACTGACTGAGACGGATTTTGAAATCACCTGAGTACTTGGGTATCGTAAACACAGTTTGCGTTTACGAAATTGGGAAGTAAACCTTCTAATAGAGGGTGACTATCTGTGTTGGAAAAATGGGATAACAGTTTCATGCAACCTCTGATATATATCGTGAATACGCACCTCGTAACTATATAGCCGGAAAGCACAATGTCACCCTTTTAGGACTATGCCTATCAAATTAAGTTTCTCTCGAGAGTTCTGGCTAAGGAGCTCTATTATAAGCAGAAACATGAGTTGTGTCGTACACTTTGGTGGAGATAGAAAGCCCTATGACACTCTTTAAGGACTATCCCAAGCTAATTATGTTTCTCTCAAGAATTCGGCTGGCTAAGGACCTCTATTATAAGCAGAAGCATGGGCTGTGTCGCAAACGGATGCAACAGCGCTTGGAGTGTTCAAGAGAAAAATTCTTCGGAAAAACAACGGTCCCGTCAGCATTGAAAGCGCATAATGATGAGACACGAACTGTATGAGCGACATCGATGTCGTCTAACGCATTACAATACAACGTTTGCGCTGGCTCGGACATGTCGTTCGTATGGACGAAGAAGCTCCAGCGAAAAATGTGGAAGGACCAAGTGGAGTAGAGCCTGTCTACACTTGGTGTAACAAATTGGAGAAGACGCGCGAGAAACAGAGGCTCCTGGCGAGAGCTCTTGAGGTCGGCTGTAACTCGGTAATGGATTGTGAAGGCCACCTAAGTAAGTAAGAAAGGAGTGGAGAACAGAAAAAACCCTTTCCTAACAGTATTATTATGTTGGCTTAAAAATCATAAGCTCGGCTAGCGAAAGAACTACCTAGAACTAAGTGACTTTAAAAGCTGGTGACATCGTTCTTACCAAAACGTGCACGTTATCCGCACTCATCCTATTGAAGTTTCTTAATTCCTGTCGATATCTTGACCCCTTCTATCGTTGCAGAATACCTTACATTGGCACAGCTATCAAGATCAGGTGAAACTTTCGAAAGATAGAGTGAAATATATTTTATCTAAAGACGTCCAGCATGTTTGTTATATATGAGCCTATCAATAAAAAACGTTTACTCTTGCAAGAAATATTTCCCCAGCCCCACTTACCACCAGCAACTGCATCTACAAGTCTCCACATTCTCAATATGCCTGGTGAAATATATTTGCAGCGCATCTTACAGTCGGTCTACACTTCCACTGCTCTACACTTTTTGGCAACACAACGTTGCATTCAACTTTCTTGGCTAACTTTTGTGGGCTTCCTTCCAAATGCTGATGTGCTTTTTTATTCTTTTTTCTCTTCTTATGGTTTAGTTCCAGGAATCTGTTGTAAGTTTATGGTCTGTTTGCCAGAGACTCTCCGAAAGCTTGTTCTCATCGACAAAAACGTTTTTCAATTTTCACATTTCTTATGTCAGATAATTTGATTTAGCGATTGTGTTGAGCCGCGCCTCTTTTCATATCCATACTCACACTCAATCTTCTACACAAGCTCTTGCACTTTTAAACTGCCATGTTTTCCATGGTACGTGCCTTATGTATATGAGTTATTAATATACCTTTTAGTGAAAAAAAAAATGTATGTACATAATGATGAAAACGAAACAGTTAATTCGAGACAATGAAAAACAATTTTGATTTTTTTTAAGTTAAAGTTCAATGGTGGCAGTAAACGATTATTTTTATGCGATGTTTTTTTACTAAATATCGGTGTTTAACTGAGTAATAAGAACTGATTGGTGTAAAGAAATGAAAAGTAGGTCGTGTGGAAAGTTAATATTTTTCATTATTACTTCAATTTAATAATGAGTATGGAAAAGCTGTTATTGAGAATAATAAGTTGAAAAATAAAGCCAAAATTCAAAAAGTTTGGTTTCTATACCTTGCGTCTTAAGGAGAGGGGTATATTAGTTTTGTGCAAAGAAGAAGAGAAGCTGACTTCTGGAATCCCCAAAATGACCAACAATAAGGTCAGGAGCAGAAAACAATTAATCTAGAAATGTCCGTCCGTTCCAACAGTGTTTGTATGAACATCTGAATCTTGAAGATTATGAAAGGTCTGATAACCAAATATGACATTTGGACTGCTTATGCATTCTGCCAGATCGATTTTTTTTTTTTTGACCTCTTCACCACCAGATAATTGGACCAACTTTAAACTTACAGCTTTAAAAAAAATCTTTCGATAAACACCAAACTTCGTGATAATCGGCCCAGAAATATCCGAGAGTGTGTACACAAAAGGGTAGCTGAGTTGGTAGAGAGTTGATCTCAAAGCTTAAAGCCGTCTAGAAACCAAGATTCGTATCACAGCCGTGGAATTTTTTTTTTTTTTGATAACTTGTAAGGTACAATGGGTACTTTAAATTAAGTTGATAATGTCGGAAATGACAGAGACCTCCCCAAAGTTACATAAAGTATGATCTGGTTGACTAGAGAAACCGATCTGTGTGCCTAGCCATCTCCTTGTCTATCGCTTAGAGATAGTAAAATCTGGAGCAACCAAACTTTCGGACTAGATCCCTTAGCTTATCGCTACATTACATAGCATCTCGGAATAAATCAAAAGTTTTCGTGGAAAAATTCGTTTATTTTCAAAGTTAACGTAACCAAACGTGTCGTTCGAAAATCTTTTAAGAGTTCCTAACCAAATTAAATATTTTGACTGTTTAAATCGGTCTCAACTAACTTGAATATAACTGTGGCTGGATATGGTTGGCTATGGTTGGCTCTTCCAGAATAAAGTGCATCAAAAGCGTGCCAATTTGCTGGATCTTTAAGAATGTGCTCGTTTTTTTGGCATCGATAAGCTGCGCTAGCAACTGGAAGTGTCTAGCTAATCAAGAGTACTAGACGAAATGGATGCTTTTGAATGCTTCGTACAAGCACGTCGTCGTAATCTTAAGCAGGTTGCGAACTTGATGTTAACGCACATTCACAACTGCTTTCTTACGCTGGTGGGTACCCGTGAGTTTGGCGGACTATCCTGTATGTGGAAACGTTGTTGGCCTCGAACCAAATAGGAGTGTAGTCGGAATTGGAGGTATGTCAGCTGAGCCTATTTGGTGTTATACCTATACCAAGAGGTTTTTTGGTTATATATTACAGGTGTTGTATGCGGCCATGTTGTTATTATGATCCCCGCAATCGCTTGACATTTTTGCCACAACTCTTGTGCGTGGTGCGTTATGAGCTGTTTCCAATGAATTTGCTTCTAGAATTGGATAACACTCACAATTGTATACCCAATTAAGCGTTACTTCAACGTGTTGAACGATGCTTGGTTTTCGGCCAAGGAGTTCAATTAAGCATGGGCAGTTTTCATAATATTATGCAAAAACACGCTTGGATCAAAGATGAGCTGTGCCCTTATTTGGGTAACTTACAAGAGGGCAAGCCTTTGAGCGCTAAGGATCATATCAGCTATATTAAGATGTTGCAGTGCGAAGGCTGGTTTCAATGGTAGCTGGTTGTAAATGTGACAACTGAAATTGGCCAGTTTGAGGATGACGAGGATGAGGTGGGTTTGGGTTTTAGCCAAATGCGCGCAGAACAGGGCGCTGGTGACTGTACCAATGATGTGTACTATGAAACAGATTAACCAAATTCTATAATTTTATTGTTAGCCAATGTTAGTAATGAATTTGGCCAGTTTTTTGTCGTTTTGTCAAACCATAAATCAAGCCGTACAACTTGACGGTTGTTTTGCGGAAGTAAAAAGAGCTCGTCTTGTTGGTTTCTAGGAATTTCGAGGCGTAGCAACCGCTTGTGACATATTTTGATTTGTGTCGCCGACTTTTACGAGCTTGTAGCCAACACAATCCTCAGCCCATAACAAAGCAATGCTTTGTACAGTGATCAGTGATCCACAATGGACTATCGCTGACATTTATAGCGTTTGGAGACTTTCATCTTTCATCAATTACACGCTCATGTGTGTGTCAGAATTGTAAGCGGTTTTGGAGTTGGACATGGACTCTGGCAATGTTGGTAACGTCCTACGCACTGAGCGCAAAGGTAAAATATTACAATGCAAATGATTTCCAAAGGCCTTCCTTGCAAATTGTAAATATGATGTAAATGTGCTGATAAAGAGCAAAGATAGGCGCCTGCATTGGAGCGAGCGAGTGGGTACGTCTGACAGACTCCACGTACTAGGCCTGCATCTGTAGCTGGTCTATTAGCTGGATTGGAACTCTGGCAAATTTATGCAAACAAAAGTTCAACGCATTGAAAGTCATTGCAGGCAACAACTACAACAACATACATTACAACAAGAGCAACAGCCGTTTAAGTAATTTTTGTGAATACCGTTTGCAGTTTATAGCTGGATAAGACTCAAAACCCAAATCCCAAGCCTTTACCTTGACCACCACCGTGGCAGACACCAACGACGTTGACGAGGTCGTCGTTGGCAATCAAGTCAAGTCGCGTTCAGGCACTCAGCAGCACTGTATTAACTCTTGTGCATTGGCGGCCAAATGTCCCTTGGACTGCATGTCCAACGGCACGTCCAAACGTCGTACCAACTGTTGCACCCAGTGCAATCTTCCTGTTTGCACAAACGTCACGTTCGAGTCACGTTTCAACTCGGGCCCTGCTCAATGCCTGCTGCGGACAACGTTGGGCAATCCATTGTAGTACACCACTTTGTATTTGGATCTGTAGTTGATGTTTCCCACAAATTTAAGCAATGGACGCGCTGGCGTAACGCAACAATTTCGCAATCACCTGACAATGTGACAGGTAATAGTCGTGTCTACAATACTATAGGCATTTGCATAGTTCGTCCAAGAAGTAATTTGCAACTCAGGCGTCACGCCGTAGCCTGGCCAGTCGCCCAGTTCTACGCTCTGTTAGCTAGTTACTAGTCCGGCAGACTCTGGCAGCATACTGTGATAAGTAATTGCCTTATGTTCCTTACAAAACATATGGTATGTCTGTGTCTATATACTCGTATATTGTAGCATTCAGGGCATGTTGAAACCAGCTATTGGAGTTATTCAGCCAGGTCAGCTTCATTCATGAATTGGAAGGTGAAAAGCTAGTATTTCGTTTGGCTTTGATTGCAAACTCCTTATTAAAAGCTCAACCCACATGCATGTTGCAATTTGCAAACTGTTGCGATGAATAAATGAACATTTTTGGGCACTGGCTACACGTAGGAATTTACTCGTTAGTGAGTTTTAGGACAAACATAAAGTTGCATGTAAAATTTTCTGAGCTGCCACATTTATAAGTTCTTGCATGGTAGAAGACAAAAAGGGGCACGACTTATCATTGCATTGGAAAGCTGTTCGATTATTAACAAGAATGCAGCCTTTCCATAGTCAGGTGTTGTTACCTCGGTCTGCTCCGATTAGAAGAATAAAAAAATTTGATGAAATAGCCACTTCCTTCCATCCCCCTCCCTTCTAAATAGGCAAAAGGTTACACTTTGTTTCATAAACAGTTAAACATGGCCAACATTTTTGTTGGAATTTTTAATGATGTAAGTCTGGTGAAAAGCCACAATTGCCTCAATTTCCTCCAACGTTTTTTTTTTAATTCTAGACAGCTTTTTTCCTACGGGGATCAAACTTATTTTTCTTCATACAGTTTTTGGGCAGATTTATTTTTATACGAGCACAAAAAACATGTGGGGGATACCCTTGCTTCCTGCTTTTCAACGCTAGTAATTCTAGGCGTTGCAAAAATTACGCTTTAATGCCTATGGGCCCCAGCTTTTTTACCTTACTCCATTTTGTTTTTTAAAAAAATTATCGAAATAATGCCTCCTTGGTGGTGGAACGTGCTATAAAAAGGCTCTGCCCACGCCTTCCCTACTCCACACTCTAAATGCTGATTTTCATTGAGATGGGCCCACTTTTTTGCCGTCTTCCATCAACAGGGAGGTTATACAACGTTCTCCCTAGAGATTCCTCAAAACCCTCCTCACATTGTATTCTTCTGCTGCAGAGGCTATGAAAGTTCGCTACGACATGATATAGACCGCTTTTTAGAGAGGTTCTGCTAATGCCTTTCCCACTCCGCATTATACCGACTCCTTTCCATAGAGATGGGCATATTTCTTTGCCGTCTTCAAACATCAGCCGCATTCAACAACGTTCTTCACCGAATAGGGCAATCGCCGCTAACGCGTAATTGGACAAATATATAACTATATAATATAATATATAACACTTTCTGCTTAATCAATCTACATGCATCTGCAGTGGGATGCATTCACTACTCATGCTTCAGTGTCCTAAAGTGCATGAGCATCTTGTAGAGATTCAGTGTCATCTGATAAGAGCGTTGTCTACTACTCCATATGTGTCTGCATCTGAATGGATTTTATAATGTGATCCTCGGTCTTAGCGTTTTGTAAAGATGATGCTTCATGCGGTAAGAGTAGTCTCCACTACTCAATGAGTCTTTATACCAAAATAAATAAAAAGAAAGTATTCAACCGATCTTCATTAGTCTTACCTAAAAGGGTTTTGAGTTTATAATGTGTGTAATCCCTATAAACGGGTGGAGAACCCTTACAATATGTGTGGCCATAAAACGCTTTGCATGACAATCGTTCTCTTAACGTGTAGTACAGCCCTAAAGATGCAACAAGTTTTGCGGCTTTCTTTTTTGCCAAGATCTGCTCTTCCTTGTGCCAATGTCAGGGTCTCTGCCGGTGCCAGAGTGCATGACCAGCTGTAGAGCCAAGCCTACTTGCAACTACGTCTCGTCTTTCGAACTTGTTTGACAAAAAAAATGTTTTGTTTGCTCTCTGCTGATTATTTTACTGATTAAGTTTATGGTTCATAAACTTCGCTCTTTGCAGTTTTGTTGAAATTTCAATTCAAACTCAACGAAATCAAATAAAACCAAAGTAGAGTTACCAGTTACCTGCGGCTGGAGAACGAGGGATTTAAATAAATTACCCGGCACTCATATTGTTGTTCAAATGTTGTAGGCTAATTGTATGCAGTCAAGTTGAACTGCCTTCTGGCCAGCCCAACGCCATGCATGAGGATGATGCTGCCAGTTCCCGAGTGTGATTTGGGCTGGGTCTGGGTGGTTTCTTGGTTCGGATATGTATACGTAGACGACGATTGCTTGTAAGCCTGTGTTAGCTGTGCTTTCGCCAATCTTTTAATAAGAATCAAACACTAGACAAAATTCAAAACCATTTCTTATATGAGCAGCATTCATTTATCGCTGATCGTACCGGTAGGTAGGTGGCTGGCAGGTAGGTTTGTGGGCAGATACACAGATACATTCGAACTCATTACAGCGCCTGGTCAACGGTTGCTGCAATGTCAGCTGTAGATACGGCCATGGTCATGGTTACACTGAGCGAAATTTAAGCTGTTATTGGTCAAGTTAAGGAAATGGGTCATTTTTTAATTTTTTGAGATTAAAATTAATTTTTTCCTAGGTAATGAAAAAAAATTAGTTATCGGCGAGGACTCCTGCAAAAATTACAAATTCTGGTTGCTCTTTGTAACATAAAAAGGTTTTTATCGTCATCATCGTCATCATTTATTTTTTCTTAGTCCCGTATAGTTTAGCAAGCAAAAAAGCATTAATGAAAAGAAGAGAGAGCTTAAAATCAAAATGAAATGTAGAAAATTTACCGTCACAAAGAAAGTGTTATATCAAAGCGAAAACCAAATAATAAAAGCTGATATTAGGTTAATATGAATAAATAACGCGGAACGGGAGTTATTTTATTTATTTAAAGTGTACAGGTGGCGAAGCCCCTGGAAATATAAAAAAATAATTTATGATGGCTTAGGGATTTTTTCAATGTTTTAGTTGAATTCTTTACATTTCTATGCAAAATTATGTACAATATTATGTGAAAACTATTTTTATTTTTTTGATTTACGTTGAAA
This sequence comes from Chymomyza costata, assembly GCA_018150985.1. Taxonomy (NCBI): domain Eukaryota; kingdom Metazoa; phylum Arthropoda; class Insecta; order Diptera; family Drosophilidae; genus Chymomyza; species Chymomyza costata. The sequence continues at coordinate 7,114,736 of JAECWU010000001.1, read as the reverse complement.
ACTAAATTATTAAATTTTTATATATTATATATTATACTAATTTGTAAAATTTTAAATATTTTTCGAAAACTTAATAAAGAATATTTTTATTTTAATAATAATTATGGTTTGACTCAGATTTTTGAGATCCCAAAATGAAGAGCGAATATCCGTCTTAGATCTTACTGTTAATACTTGATTAAACATTTTATGGATCTCTTTTATAATTCTAAAAGAAGTTTTAAAACGATTTTCGGAGCTATAAAACCTATAAGTTACAGATCTTTCTTACTAATTGTATTTTTTTTAGTGCAACTCTAGGCGCATGCCAATCATGTGTTACCCGGCACTTACTTAGTTTGGAGCAAACTGCTTTGGACCAGGCAGACACTCTATTCATGCGATACCTGGACGCTGTAGCTAAACCGTTCTTATCCAGCTGTCCGCCCAGCTGTCCGGTAAAACAGAAGTTCTTGTCGTTTGTGCCTGTTGCTTGTTCACCTTGGCCGTAGAATATTTCAAATTGCAATCAGTTGGCAGGCATCTTTGGCCGGTGCCATGACTAGGCGGCTACTGCGTACTTGGGAATCTTTGTAGTATTGGGAATTTCGGTGGCGGGGGCGCTGTTACTCAACTGAGGACCCAAGTGTGCGGCATTAGTTTTATGTCGTTAATTTATTGAAATATCATATTTAAGTTTACAATCTGGTAGTTGAGCAGTTATGGTACCCCATAGCTTTGGCAGCTTAGATTGCAGCCGATATGCCAGCTGGAAGCTCTGGTTAGTAACTGCCCTAATGCAAATTAAGTATACTTAAATAATTAAGATTAATTTCATAAGTGCTTGTTTGATTGGTACGACTAAAACAAAAAAAACTCAAGCAGCTTGAGCCTGCTGCTAATTTATGCGGCAATCCAAAGCGGCGTCCAGCTGACGACAGTAGTCAACGATTGGCCCAATGGCCATTGGCCACTTATAAAAATTGGATTTTTACACTCCATTCTTGATGGAATGTTTATTGAGCTGTCATGTTGCCTGCTTTACTTGGCAACAAGCTCAATAATTTAAATATCAAAATTGTTAGCAATTTGCACGCCCAAACAGCGCATCCACGTATCCAGACGACGCACTGCAGCAGCAACAACAACAACAACAGTCACTTCAAACAACCATAACCACAACCAACAAAGAAGCAACAATTGCTAATCAAATTAAGCAATTATCTTGTTACGAGTAGAGAACAAAAAAAAAAATGAATAAAAATCCAAGAAGCATGGTATTTCAAGTGGCCCAAGTGAGCTGGTCAGCCAGACCAAGCCAGTGTCAGGGAACGCACTATGGGCAGCTAAAATATCAGACCCAACCCAGGCAACTCAGGCCAGTACATTTCATCATTGCCAATCAAAAAATATATAAAAATAGCTCACACCTTGACCAGGCAGTGCAGCTGGCAAAGGGGTCGGATTAGCGGAGTGTAGTGGAGTGGTCTTCAGCTGGCATGGGGCGTAAGTTTTGCGGGGCGGTGAGAAGGCAACAACAACATCAACTGTAAGAACTGCAAAGTGCACATTGTAAAGAACATAAAGCCCGCAGAGTTTATAAAGTCATAATAATGCCAGGAATACGCTTAAAATGCAATTTATCGCATGGAACAGCCCTGCGAAAAATTGATGACGGCGACAGCAACAACATCAAACAGAAAGTTTTGCATATTATCTAGAGGGCAACGAAGGTTAGATACACTTACTTAACTTGATATTCAAAAGCCAAGAGGAAGCAAATATTTTTGGGTTCGGAGTTCGGCTTACTCTGTGTTTTAGATTTTGCTGAATCCGAGTTCGAGGTCCAAAAAATTCCAACACGTCAGGGTTAGAAGAATGTGACGTCACATAGCGTATAACCAGCTGACGCTTAAGACTTTTCCAGCTATACCTCAATTGTTAAATTATGATAAGCGGTTAAGTAGTTACTCCGACAGTATGCCTTATTTGGTTACGGAACGATTTGCCAATCGGTTCACTCTATCTACAAGCTGCATTAAGGAACTTTGTTCCAAAAAAGTTTTCTCAAAAAAGTCTTACTCCCACAGCGCGTAACCCGCTGGTGATCAAGACGTTTCCAACGATAGCTTATTTGTTAAACTATAATAAGCGACTTAGAATTTACGGGCAAACAGATGAACATACACCCACACTCCTTATTTCGTTATGTGACGATTTTTTAATAGTTTCACTCTACCTACAAGGGCCGCTAAGGAAAGTTTTTCTATAAAAGTTGTTCCAAATAAGTTGAACTCACATAGAGTATAACCAGCAGACGCTCAAGACTTTTCCAACGATACGAGATAACATATGAACAAATACCCTATATTCCTTATTTCGTTATGTGACAATTTTTTAATAGCTTCACTCTACCTACAAGCTTCGTTAAGGAACGTTCTTCCAAAAAAAGTTGTAAATACAGCTAACTGCTACTAGCTAGATAAAAAGGAGCAGTGACTTTGCTTAAAGATCACCTACCTTATGCCAAAAATGCATATACCCTTCGCAAGTGTATAATAACATTCGCATTAAGCTAAGCAACAAGTTGGATGACTGTCAGTCTGTTTGTCTGGCTGATGGACTGACAGGCAAGCGTCAGTCATTTTAGCCAACTGCCATTGTAACCGCCAAGTAGGAGGAGCAGGAACAGAAGATGGCGGAGTATCAACAGGATAAGGCAGAGGTCTACGGTCGTCCTTCCTGCGGCGTTTTAAGACTTGACGACGCCCGCTTGCCATCATATACTCGAATGTAACAAAAATTAAGACATTTTATAAATTGCACTGCCGCGGCCGTTGCGTCGTTGCAACTCCGCCTTTTGCCTTGCCCAGTGTTGGACAAGGCAACATGCCACAATGGCCAAAAGCAACAGGTAACAACCCTTAACGTGTTGCGCATTGCATTGCGATTCGTTATGGCAACTGACCGAAACATTGCCACATCAGCGGCAACAACCAAATCAAGTTGGTCACCGATATTGCCATTGTCGACCACATCGCCATCGTCATTCCCTTCATCATCAACATCATCATCTAGAGTGAGACTTGCGCATCAGTGCGGGCTGTTTTATTTGATTGGCAATCTTAAGGTGTTGTTGGCATTTAGGCCTAATCCAAAAACTGCGCTGCTCCTTTCACTAACCATAATGCATAGTTGCTCGTAGTTGTTTCCACACCTCGAAACCGAACCCAGCCCATGGCATGTGCAACATTCAAATGCATCTTACTGATGCGTCAAATTTTTCGGTGTATTGCATTTTGCTGGCGTTTAAGGCGGTCACGCCCACATTTTTCTAGTTCTGCACGCTTTGTTAACACCATATCGTTTTTTGGTTTCTTGCCACTCTGACCGCGAACATGAAATTGTGTTTACGATCATCTATTGAGATTTTCACCTAGTCAGACAGACAGTCAGACAGACAGACAGACACTCAGCCAATGAGTCAGCCCGGCAGTTGCTGACTCCTCCTGACTCATGGGCGTAGACGCCCCTTGCAGCACCTTGCCACACGCCCGCGTCTAATAAGCGCTCTTCTCGTCGTTGTTGTTTTTGTGCAAATTTTCATTCCTCATCTTCTGGCCTGGGTGTGTTCCGCACTTATCTCTTACTCATATTTATGTTAATGTGTCTGTGCTGCAAACATCAAAGCCACGAAGCGAAGTTAAAGATACTTGCAAAGTACTACAACGGTACGACAAGGATAGAAATTTATGTTTCCGTTATTATTTATATTACTTTATTAAACAAGTAACTGTTTTTTTTTGTCTTTCTTTGGAAAGTGGGTTATACGTTACTACAGAGTTGGAACTGGGCACAAGAACAGGGTCATATGGTAACAAGTTATTAGCTTCTTTCAATTAACATTTGTGAATATGTATAAGGTGCACGGGCACATTAGGAAGAAAGTATGGGCTTAGAAGGTATTGCACGAGGGCTGGCTGAAAAGAAATTGGTCGAGCACAACTCTTTTCGTAAAAAGAAAAATAAGTTCGCATCTCCACATAACCTCCAGAGGTCCTTCAATTAAAAGAGCGTAATAAGTAAAAAGTTTAATTTAGCAATCGTTTCAAAGAACTAATCATTTAATATTTCAACGACGACAGAATTCTTGTGTGCCCCTGCGTTTTTCTTGTTAAAAAACTCAACTTTATCCAAATCTGCATCAAGTCGTACCGGTGGCTGCGTATAATATTTCCCGCCTTACATTTTGTCCTGTTAAGGGTAATCCCTATGCCAATCTAAAAATCTGTTGCCATCAAGTTGTTAAAGAGCAGACGATCTACAATGTCGATTCCGCAGAGGAAGTCTACTATTTTGACGGTTTCATGTCGATGATACATAATCGTCATAAATGTATACTTTTTTGTCTATTTTTTGTAGGGGGTTGAGCCAAAAACTACATAGAGTGGACCAGGTGGCTAACACCTTGACTAAAAATGGTAGAAAATTTAAAAAAGAAAATCTTGAAATGCTTGTAAGAGAGGATACTATTCCGCCTGCCCTCGTATTTGTGCATTTTAGATTAAAATGCCGCCGAACAAATTTTAGATTTTTTTTTGTAAATTTTATGAAAATTTACATTAAAATATTTTCTACAATGCCATATTATCTGGTAGTATTAGCACGCGTCGGATGGAAAAAGTCCCATTTCCGATATTTACCTTGCATGGCCTATCTGATAAAATTTTTCCATATTACTTGTTCTTATATGTAGGTATATATCAATATTTTTTTATGTTTTCTATTAAGAAGTTTTAATGCCAGTAAGGCTCATTTGTTTAAATGAGCTGGGAACTTAGGAAGTTAAAGGTAAAAGTTTCAAAACCCCTTTTGCGTAGTAGTGTAGTACCGACTGTAAGGTTACTTTAGAGTAGTACTCTACTAAAAACCTCGTAAAATTATAACTTGTATGATGAGGAGGATGAAAGAAATTGATCTAGGCTTGCCTGTCTATCATTCTGCCTGACTTTCCGTCATCCCGTCTGTATGAACGCTTAGATATAGGAGACTCTCAGAGCTTTGCTAATAAAACTTCATATTTGCACTCCCTATATTGTATATCCAGCCAGATCGAGGTTATTTTTGTTTTTCCTTTGCCACACTTTCATCCACTAGATAAATACAAACTATTATGTCGAAGACGAAAGCTCGATGTACCAAAATGGTAAAAGCATATATAGGGGTAGCTGGGCTGGTAGACTGGACCTCATAACGTAACGTCACGAAGTCTGAAAACCGAGAATCGATTCCCAATCGTGGCAATTTAGTTCTCTCTTACATATTGTATACATGAGGTATATACATACAGGCTCGTCGAGAGTGGCGAAAGGAATGGATTCCCCCGGGACCGGAGATTTTCAGGCGCCCAGTGTAATTACAGTCGTAATAAAATGATTCAAGCTAAAGTTGTACCTAGTAAAGGGGTCGGTAGATTTCCCCCCGGGCTTGGTTTTTCTCTCTACGGCCATGTATACATATATGGGTATATGGGTCATTCTCTGTCAATCAAAATGCCGGAGCAACAATGGCCTCCAAAGCAAAGTAACTGCATAATTTAATCACTATTTTCAATCTTATTCTCCGAAAAGCACTCATGCAACCCCTGCTATATACTATTCAGATACTTTTGAGGTAGCTGACTATAAGTACCTTATTAGTTTTTCAAAACTTCAAAATGGCGAATCCAAGATGGGCGTCTATAGAGTTGAGTCCATGTACAGGGTTTCCCAAAGTCGTGCGCTGAGAACTTTAAGATTCGCTATAACTTTTATTTAAAGTATTTTTTTAATGCAGATATAAAGTTGGATTAGAATGTGATTGAAGAGGGATCTCTTAAAGGCAATTCGGGTGAGATCATGAAAACTCTCGGAATAAGAACTTTCTGATCGCACCATCAAACGCGATCTGTTACATAGTTTTGAAGTGTTCAGATAAGAAACGAGACAACATTTAATTTTAAATTTTAATGTGTGTAATAATAAAGTCAGGTTGTCTCCTCTTTTTCACAAAACCTACATGTGCTTGAATTCCCGATGCCAAAGATAATAAGGTCTTTGGAAAGCATCCGATAATAATTCTTGCCAAATTGGTATACTTTTCCGTGCCGAGAAATTGCTTGGCTTTTGGTAATCCAGCGGTGCCGTTTCAGTTTGTTGTTCCTTCTGGAGTTTTTCTTTTCTCTTAGCAGCTGTTTGTTGGTGTGTCTGCCAATTCAACTGGAGGGTTAAGGACCCTGTAAGTGGTTTCGCAACAGCATTGCACGACAGTTCGTCGGCTGGGAAACTTTGTTACAATATCCCCGCCAGGCAGATCTAAAGATCTTAAAAATTCAGTTGATCGCTGCGTCTTCGTCTGTTAATAGATTTAAACTTCGTATCGTAACTTGTAAATGATCCACAACTTTGCTCTTCGAAGCAAGCATTTTTTTTGTATTTTAATTTTTGCACGAGTCTTACACTTTTTTGGCAGAACCTTTCGAATATTCGTTGCGAAGACAATCCCAATCTTTTAATCAGTTATAAGTGGTATCTTTTACTTTCTTTAAAATGTTGTCAACTGATACCCAAAAGCAGCAACATTAAATATTTGACAGCAACATGTTGCAGCAACACGACATTAGCAACATTCCAGCGTGCAGGCAGACAAAAGCTAACAGTGGCGATAATTAAAAGCATTAAATGTCTGACGCTGAGCGATGTGCTCCAAGGATTGCCAAAGACCAAAAAAATGCTGCTGTTTTTGTTGCTGTGGATGTTTTGGATGTTGCCCCAACCACTTTCGGTCTCAATGCAGCATAAACATTTTAAAGCCTACGCCGGGCACTAACAAGAGATTGCCGCAGTTGGGGCTGCCGCTATTTCTGATGCAGCTTCTGCTGGTACCTTTTCCATTTGTCTGCGCATCGGCAACTCTTTCTTTCTGCTTGTTGTTGTTATTGGTGCAGTGGCCGCAGCTTTTTATTTTTTTTTTTTTCTTCCTACTGATTAATCACTTTAGCGCGTATAATAAATTAAAAATTTCAGCAATTTTGAAAGTCAATTAATCATCGGGAGGCTCTGTTCGGTTTTTTGTTTCGTGGCCAATGTTGACTCTGTTGCTACCTTTTTAAGGTTGTTTGTTGTTTATGTTGTAGCACCGCATAGACAACGACGACGACCACGACGACTCAAAAATGTCAGGCCAAGAGTACGAGCTGCACATTTTAGATGATGATGAAGTAGCCGCGGCTGCCAACTGCAATGTGGACGGCGGTAGATCAAGCCAAGTTGTAGCCGCCACTCAGAGAGAATGGACCACGATCAACGGCCGCCTGGAACGGCAGCTCTAACAGTAGTTAGAGGTGCGGTCCTGCCGTTTCCAACAAACCGTTGACGCTTAGTTTGCCATGTCTGCCCACTTTCTTCCTGGCGTTGGCTAGACCACAACCACACCCTGCTGCAGTGCAGCGACATATTCTTTGGATGCAGTTCGCCACAGCTACAGATACAGCCACATTTGATAAATGAATGTGAGGGTCAGTTGTTGTAGCTGCTGTTTGTTGTTGCACATTTCGGCAGCAACAACTTTCGAGATACTCGCATTTGTCAGATAAACTGGTAACGCCTTTTCCATTGTCAGCTTGCTGCAACTGTGTTTGCTTTGTTTGTAAATTATGACCCCATATCGCAGACGCTGAGTGTTGAAATTTAAGTTTTAATTTAGGCGATACGACTGGAAGCCATACCCAAACCCATACCCATAGCCATAGCTCCCTACAAAATTAAGCCATTTTCATATTTATGAATTTGCCCCTTATCGATACGCTTCAATTCACCATCGAGCGTTCAGCAATTAAATATGGGCAACCCATAAACGATACTGACAGCACACCAAAGCAAGTGGCAGCCAAGTTGCCATCCAGCCATCCAGTCATCCAGCTAAGGAGATGTGAAATCAGAACAGCGCACACGCAAACATCTTACAGCCGAGAGTCGAAATGAAGAGGACCCAACTGTGTTGTAGTGTTGGAGCTACTTTTGGGCCTGAAGAGCGGCTTAGCTGAGTTATTAAGGCATCTTTATGGACAATCTCAATGAGGTGTGAAGTGCAATCGTTGGCGGTTTTATTAATACGCAGGAATAAAATTTATTTTATTTGTATTTATTGCTTGTTGGGCTTGGCCGATTGCTTTAAGGATTAAAAGTTGGCGATTTATTTGCCTATAATTGCCGCAGCTGAAGGATTGACAAAATTCTACGGAAACATATCAAACAGTGTTATGAGTATGAAATAAAGCTGTCTGTTTTATGCCAGGGATTAGAATTTTTTATATTTTTTGGATGTGTGTTATACTTTTTAAAACTGAACGTATTTATAGAAAAGTATAGGGTGGGTCATCTGTTGTTAAAAACTCATAATTCGGAACATAACCGTCCAAAGAGGATGCTCTTCGACATATGTCAAGTTTGGAACTACTCAATTTGAATCATAGATCGTTCTAAAAAATAAAAAAAACATACTTGAGGCCAGTCACCGGGAACATCAACACGCCATCGCTCGCAAGCATTACACCTGGCTAGGACCACTTACGGACCATTATCATCGGATGGAAGTATAGCCAGATGAGCTTTCGTCGATAATGACGATGTTCGCATACGGGCCATTTTAGGGTTGCCACTTTGTTGGGCAGAAATGCAGAAGTGCCCAACTAACGACGTGACTTAAAGGTTAGCTCTTTATCTCCCATAGCAGCAAAGAAAAATAGCTTATTCGAACCGAAAATTTTGCAGAGGAACTTCAGATGTCTACACACAGAATTAAATAAATACCAATTAAATGTGTTGATTAAAAAGAATAAAAAAAACATCACTTTAAGTAACCTTGCAACAAGTTACAATAAATGCATAAATATTTTTTTTAAGAGCGCTAAATTATCAATTTGCCTTGAAAAACTAGTTATCACAATTTTTTAAACGAAGTTATCAATTATTTTCATTACTGCAGATACTTTACGATTGCTTTAAATATTTGATGCGTGTTTGTGCCACGATAAGCAGCACGACATGCATCATCTGCTGTACGTTCTGTTCACCCGAACCACTGTTCCTGTTTGACATCTGAGGTCGTTCACTTGTCATCTTAATTAAGTGCAAGTTGGAGCCTTCCTTTGGCTACTCTTTATGCATAAGGTTGGCCTCTTTGAGTGGCAGAAAAAACTATTTCATTTAAAGATCTTTTGACTTTGGCGTCGCGAAACTGTCAATGAAATCCTTTAAGCCGACATCTGTCGGTCCACAGTTGTTTTAATGGCGCTTTTGTATGCTGCAACTGCAACGGCAACAAAAGGCATGCAACAGCATTTCCATGTCCAATTATTTATCAACATTATTGGCCCACAATCTTTTTATTTGTAATTTGAAATTCACAATTAACGTTAAATGTTGTGCCCGTTGTTTAAAAAGTAAACAGTGTCATATTTACATTTTATATTATATTAAACACCAGATACCGTTGCTAAGACCTGCCACTAACGGTTTATTCACAAACAAATAGTTCGTGGCGTGATTTTTTACATTTACCAATAAAAACGCACTATGGAAAAAAATTCGATTTTTGCGCTTAAAATCATTTCACTGAAAAAAAAAAAACAATCGGCTCCGCTCCGAATAAAATGCTGGAATTCGTTTTGAAACCAAATGTTTGTAATATATAAACAAAATCAAATTTTTTAATACTGACAATATCTTTTATCTTCTCTTTTTCCCCAATTCTGTTAGAGGACATATGCCTCGTTTCAAGAACCTTTTTCTTTTTGTTATCTTTAGAAGCGTAAAAGTGTTCCCTATTAATTAACAAAAATTAATATTCCAACTGATACTCCATTCAGCATATTCGCGAGGTAGTTTAATATTCCAAAACTGAAGAAACGCCTCGGCGTAAGAGATTTCGAATCGAATAAAAAGACTATCACTTAAAAAGAGACTATTTTGAGGAGCTTGAGCAAACCTTTTATTGGAAACATCTAAAAAAACTGTTGACAAATTAAACGATTAATCAAACCGGCAGACTTGAGATACATACGGATAACGTGAGTGTCGGGAATTCCCAACTATAGTATACCCTTCACTTTGCTTAATTTTCGCAGTCTTTATTTTATATTGAAAACGATTTTTTATTTTTATTAAGGGGTCTACGCAGTTCGAAATATTTCGCGCGGAATGACAAAACTTCATATAAAAAAAAAATCCCAAATGGGATATCCCAAATGTGATTTTTTTTTTATGAAGTCTTGTCATTCCGCGCGAAATATTTCGAACTGCGTATAGACCCTTAAGCGCAAATTTTGTAAAAGAAAAGCTTTGGTGAAAAGCTGCTCCGAAAATTAAAAAAAAATTGTAAACTGTAGCTCCTAAAGTTACTAACCGATGATAATAAGAAGGGTAATACTATAACCTAAAAAAAATTTGGAGAAAATTGGGACCAATATCTGAAAACTGAGTGCAGATGAAGAGCTAGACTACAGGACGCAGCTTGGGGCCAATGCACTCCTAGCTCTTGGTCCTTATCGTTTTGGAATAAAGGGGAAGAGGTTTTCCCTGTTTTTTTTTACGATTTTTTGGACCCTTGCACCCAAATTTTAGGGTATAGAAAAATTTAAATCTGAGATATTTATGAGGAAACATTTGGCGCATATTCTAAGTCTTTAATCCCCTGGTTTGACTGTTTTTAATGTTCAGTGCTTCAAATTGTTTGGGGCTACTATTATTTTTTCACTTAAACTTAGATATATGATATATATTTTTTTGTTAAAATTTTCTACAATTTTCGCATACGTCCTTTTGAGCGTCCATTTTGATTGAATTAGTTGAGCTATGACCTTCATGAATGATAAGATTGACGGCTTTGGCAGTCTCCAAAATCGAAATATTCCTACACACCAGATCTGTCACGCGTTCTTAATTTTTAGCACATGTTTTCTTAGCTTCGCCCACTGTGCAACATGTTCAGCTTTCTTTAGGAGAATAAACTACATCTCGATCGTTCCTTCGTTTGCTGATTTTTTGGGTTTGTTGTCGCCTTTTTTTGTTGTTGTTGCTGTTGCATTTAAATTTGAATTTGGGAATTTGATTTGAATTTGTGCGCAAAGTGCAAACGAGGCAACAAGGAAATTCACGCCATAAGTAGAATTCTCTGCACTCTGTTGCAGATGTTGCAAGTGTTTTTTTTTCTCTCTCCCTGTTGTTGTCGCGTGTTGCTGGGCTTGTTAGGATGCCCAAATATGAGCAGCATCACGAGAATCGTGCGATTTGTATTGCACTTGCATATAAATAGTACATACATACTTTAACTACATACAGACCAACATGTAGTTTCCTGCTTTCCAAACCAGAACGTGAACTTCGTTCTCATCCAGCAGACCAAAAGTAATAAAGTTATTTGTCCTGCGGCTATGCGAAATCAACGCATATATCCTTTTTGGCAATTGCGAAATGCTGTCGCATAAATCATTTGCCATTCGCATGAAATTGAGCATAAATTTGCTCCACTTTGCCACACGACTCCAGCCGAAAACCAAGTTGTTACTCTTCGTCACAGTGGCATCATGGTCTCTAAAAAGGGGCTTGCTTGCATGTCCGACTCTACTACCCCTGCACGCCCACACGCCACTGTGCTGCTCAACTTTGGCCAAATGAACCAAAAGAATTCGGTTATTAAAAAGTGCTAGCTGCTGCTTGACCAGAGCAAGGACCCAGTTCTTGCAGCAGCCAACTTGCCTCCTAGCCATCTCGGGTACCTGCTGTGATAAATCAACGTGAGGCTAATGCGCGCTTAACACGCGAATTATGATTTTGCAAATGATGTGGCAGGGTGCAGGGAAGCTGCATCGCCCGACGGGATCTGTGCCACAAGTTGATTGCTTTATAATCGCCATTCAGCTGGTCGCCATTTTGCTGCATATTTTTGAAACAGTTCCCAAACGCTGGCACCGACATTTAATTGCAACTTAAAGAGGTTCTTTCAATCGAAAAGTGACCTGCTGAACTATTGGTAATTAACTTTACGCTACAAGACAAGGAAAATCAACAGCATATCAACACAGCCAGCTCCAGAGAGCTTTCAACTGACACACAGACCCACTAAGGCAACTAGAGCTCTGCACTGAGAAAAATTTGTTGCAATAGATAAAGGCATTTATGCCCTGGGCAAAGGGTATTATGTATTTTTGCCATATACATATTTTAAAAAGACGCGAAATTCTTCTACGGAAGACTGAGGCAAGATTTCGAAATGAATCAAAAAAGATTATCTGCCTGGGCGACCAGCTGGTCGCCTTCGGCAAACTCCAGCTCCTCCAGCAACATACTACTGTTGCGCGGCTTTAGGAACTATCCCGACGATGTCCTTTATTATTCGGAGGGTATCCTTTGCGGTTTTTTCAAGTTTGATGCAAAATTTAATTTTAGCTAATCTTGACTCGCGAACACTTCGTAACAGAGATAGACGGAAATCGTAGAAGACTGAAAAGAATATCGGTCTCTTCGACCACGACCACGCCCAGGTGTTCCGACCGCCCTGCAACGCTCCGTTATAGAATTTCAGTCTTACTTCGTGTTCATTCTACTCTGTATATTGACGCGGCTGTTGATGCTGATCAAGAATTTATTTGCTTTATAAAGTCTGCCAGGCTCATTATTGACATCTTGTACCTATGGCATAGGGTATAAAATATTTGTTGTTGTTGTTCTTGATCTTGATCTTAGACTGGAAATACCTTAGAAAAAGGTTTTAAATTTCCCAAATTGGTACGTAATGTAACTTTTGCCTTTTTTAGATTTCTATTATCTGAAAGCGCGTCAACTATGTGATTAAAAAATATAGAATGTTGCCGTCTATACAAAGTATTTTATAGTGGGCTATCGGGTATAAATTTAATTTACTTATGTTTAAAAAAAATTACCCAATGATACAGCTTGCATGCAAAATGGAATTTTAAACTGTATGATGAAAATCTCATTAGACAATCACAATAATAAAGGGTGTTTTTTTAACAGCGTCCGGATTTCCGAAAGGGATATCTCTGAAACTAGTTGTTACTTTTGATTAATTTAAATTTCATTTTATTCAGTAAGAACAATTCATCATGGTAAGATTTACACCACAACAACGTCATCAAATCTTCGAGATTTACAATCAAAATTAGTGTTCTGTTGTAAAGAGCTCTTTTACTATTTTGTAAATGTTTTTTTTTTGTTTGTTCTCAAAATAAGTTGCTGCATATAAATTTTTTTTGTAGCGCTTCGACAGAACAGCTGTACATATTTTTCCAAAAATTAATGGGGCAACACTGTTTGCTCTCAAATACTGCGTACCGGCAACTTGGCGTCAAAACGTTTGTTAGCATTTTTTTTATGTGACTGGCTTTGTATTACCGTGGTTTGCTCTACTGCATACTGGCCTGATTACTGACTGCTAGGGACTGTGGTATTAAACATATACAATAAAATTTATTTTAACATATAAGTTGGATTCGCTGTCTAACTAAAAAAAAAAAAAAAAAAAAATGCTTAGAATCTTTAAAAATTTTAATAGATTTTTAAAATAATAAGCTAAGATATATCTTGCCCACAACTATGCTTGATCTACACTCATATGATTTTCTATTTAAGTACTATATACAAATAGATTTTTTCATAACGAATTGGAAAACCAACCAACTACACTAGTTTACAGCAAAATGTGTCCTCAACATGTTTTACTCGTTACCACATTAAAATGGCATGCTAAAACCGAAAATTTTTTCATGCTAAGAATTTCGAGATATTTCGAAAAAAATATTTTTCGAAATTAAAAAAAAAAAATTTCTATACTTAAAAAAAACATTTCTGGTTGAACTACAATGTTTTTCCCAAACTGTAGATAACACTAGTTTACACGAAAAATGAACCTTCGTAAAAAAGTGTTTTTTAGGGTAATTTTTTGTCTAGAAACACGAAAATGGCAACCTTTTTTTTAGGTTTAGGAACATTAGCTTCCTCACAAAAAGTTAAAACACAAAATTTGATACAAATTCTTTGCTTGATATTTTACTCCATTTTAAAATTCGCAAAACATTACTGAGGTAGACTGATTTCCACAGCTGCTGTAAACAAACTAGTCGACAGATCGTGCTAATTTTTGACATAGTAATTAAGGACAGTCCTACCAACTTAAAAAAATTTAATTTAATACTTTATTGTGATAGTTGTCACGACACTTGATCACTTAAAATTTGTACAACAAATTTATGTGGTAACACTGTTTTGCTTGACCGTTAACGCACGTTCGCTTTGACAGCAATTCGCTACTAAAATATGGTAACCAAACAAATATTGGTTTATAATTGGTTTTGCTAATTTTCCAAATCGTTGTGAAAAAAAACGAATAAATTAGACTAATGATCTAAATTACATTTTAATCACAATAATAATGGGATCGCATTTTGGAATTTTTCCATTTTCAAACTTTTTTCATTTGTAAACATTCTTTGAGCTGCTTCCAAATGAAAATGAATCTTCACTGTATAATAATACTCACGACGTCGTTGGTAATGTTAATATTCTTAACAATGGTTAATACCAGATTTGAGTTTACGAACATTAAGTGTAATACAATCGATAAAGAATATTCTGGTTTTGAATATTGTTATATAAAGTCCGTGAATCGCAGCTTCAAATACCTATCAATAAAAGTCAATTTATATAAGACACCAATAGACAATGCCACGGTATAAGTACATATATATTTTACGCCTTTAAAATATATAATTAAAAACATTTTTATTTTCAGATTAAATACGCTGTGTTAAAACGTTTAAATGGTTATAAGCCGTTTCTTTACAACGTTTCCGTAGATGGTTGCAAATTTATGAAAACTCGCTATAATCCTGTGACCGCATTTGTTTATGGTCTATTTGCAAATTATACCAATATCAATCATTCGTGCCCCTATGACGTAATTTTTATATTGAGTCACTATTTCAACTGCAGTTTTTTTAATTAGTTTTCAAAATTACAGCATGATGTCTTTTTGGAAAAACTTCCGATTGACTTTTTAAACAACAAACTAACAAATGGCTTACCAATGCCCAAAGGTGATTATTTATTAAATACGACTTGGTATACCTACAACGTTTTACGGGTTCATATTGCTGTCTATGGTACCATTTATTAGTTTTGATACAAATTTGGAAATATGAATCTTCTGTAAAAATAACATTCAAATGAATTTGCATAAAAGATATTCGAACAACTTAGATGTATGTATGTTCTAGGTATTTATATATGAGTCTCTATAGAAAAATAAATTTTCTTGCAGTCCGTATTGCCTGGTTTTGGGCATTAATGGAGTGGTTAATTACCGTGATAATCTGTGAATCTGGAATGTGATCAAATAACAACTAATTCGACAAACTTGTAATTGTATCCATTAGCTATTTTAATTAGTTTTAAATCTCTTTTGATAGCTTTTAAAACGACGCGATATTCTTCTACGGAAGGCCGAGGCAAGATATCGAAATGAATCAAAAAAGTGGATCTGCCTGGGGGAACGGCTGCTCCAGCTCCTCCAGCAACATCTTACTGTTCTGCGGCTTTGGGAACTATCCCGACGATGTCCTTTATTATTCGGAGGGTATCCTTTGCGGTTTTTTCAAGTTTGATGCAAAATTTAATTTTAGCTAATCTTGACTCGCGAACACTTCGTAACACAGATAAACGGAAACCGTAGAAGACTGAAAAGAATATCGGTCTCTTCGACCACGACCACGCCCAGGTGTTCCGACCGCCCTGCAACGCTCCGTTATAGAATTTCAGTCTTACTTCGTGTTCATTCTACTCTGTATATTGACGAGGCTGTTGATGCAGATCAAGAATTTATTTGCTTTATAAAGTCTGCCAGGCTCATTATTGACATCTTGTACCTTTGGCATAGGGTATAAAATATTTGTTGTTGTTGTTCTTGATTTTAGACTGGAAATACCTTACAAAAGGTTTTAAATTTCCCAAATTGAGACGTAAAGAAATTTCTAGCATTTTCAGATTTCAATTATCTGAAAGCGCGTCAACTATGTGATTAAAAAATATAGAATGTTGCCGTCTATACAGAGTATTTTATAGTGGGCTATCGGGTAGTAAATTTAATTTACTTATGTTTAAAAAAAGTGTACACAATGATACAACTTGCATGCAAAATGGAATTTTAAACTGTATGATGAAAATCTCATTAGACAATTACAATAATAAAGGGTGTTTTTTTAACAGCGTTCGGATTTCCGAAAGGGATATCACTTAAACTAGTTGTTACTTTTGACAAATTTAAATTTCATTTTATTCAGTAAGAACTAACAATTCATCAAGATAAGATTTACACCACAGCAACGTCTTCAAATCTTCGAGATTTACAATCAAAATCAGTGTTCTGTTGTAAAAACTTATACAGCTCTTCGTACAATTTATGGACCGACTAATCGTCCATAAGAACGTGCTATTCGTCGTGTTCTAGATCATGTACGAACTCATTTGACATTCCACGATATCTGACCACCAATTAGAATGAGAACAGCACGGTCCGAAGAAAATAACGCTGTTGTAGAGGCCAGTGCAGAGGAAAATCCATATTTATCGATTCGCAACGTGTTACCGTCAATGGAGATCGATACAGAGCGATAATCAATAAATATTTGTTTCCAAATTTACGTTACATCGATGTCGAAGAGTTCGCTTTGTAAGTGATAGTCGAGGTGGTCACATGCCAGAGATCTTTTTCAAATATTAAATGATACGAAATAAAACCATATTTGGGGTCATTACATTAATTTTTCCATGTTTTATTTAAGTTTGAAATCCAGGTGCGCTTAAAAAAACACCCTTTATAAATAAAAAAATTTCAAAAATCTGTTGATATTGTATTTTTTTATACAATGTAATAAAAAGCATAATAAATTCATGCAAATGTATGTAACGGGCAGAAGAAGGTTTGGTAGACGCCATAAATTATATATAGTATATACTTGATCAGTGTCAACAGCTGAGTCGATAAAGCCATGTCTGTCCGCCGTCTGACCGAACAGAGAAGCTATTGCTCCAGGTGATGGACATCGACCATGGACTGAAATAAGTGCCCAAAAGCATGTTTTTCGAAAATATCTCGAAAACGGTGCTTAAAAAAAAAATGTTGCCATTTTCGTGTCCCCAAGACGCAATCATGATGTGACGTCATTTGTTATGTCTTTTTGGAAATTGTACCAATCTCGATCATCCATGTCCCCATGATGTATTTTAAAAATTGAAATCGAACTAAAGTATCTTTATTGTATGCTTAAAGTTACAGCATGATCTATTGGGGGATATACTTCCCAAAATTATAATGACCCATGACCGAAGGTTATTATTTATAAAACTTGTTTTTTCTGTTATGGAGTACGTAAAAATTTAGCGCGATCAATTTTAGGATACTTTGTTCTATCATATTAACAAGACAAATTAACGAACCGATTTTGATCAAAGTCGACATAGTGCTTAGATAATATAAAAAAATTAAATTGCCGATTTTGGTTACAATATTTTCAAAAGACAAAAAAAAAAAAAAAACGAATGGCCGAACAGTTAGACATAGCTATATGGATTACTTTAGTCACTCTGATCACACTTTATGCAACTTTTGGGGGCACTCTAACGTCTTCTCTCCATGTTGCATTTATCTATTTTTTTATAATCTTTATACCTGTAGATACAGGGTATACAAAATTAAAATAAATTCCTTCTACCGACAAATTTTTCAGCCTTACCGCATAGGTGAATATAGGAAAGAACAAAACAAATACGACTGTTACATTTTGTATATTCAGCACTTTTGCTGTTTTGTGAATTTTTTTAACCAGATTTTTAAAAACCCAACATTTACTTTGCTCTTAAAACTTACTTTGCTTAAACCGAACAGCTGTAAATATTTTTCCAAAAATAAATAGGGTAACACTGTTTGCTCTCAAAGCAATGCTCCGTAACGCTGAAAAACTGCTGCTGTTGAACTGTTGAACCTATATAATCAAATTTATTTTAATATATAACTTGGTTTCGCTGTCTTACTGAAAAAAAAATGCTTATGAACTATAAAAATTTAAACAGATTTTTAAAGCAACAAGCTAACAAAAAACTTGCCTACAGCTAATTTTTTATTAAGCAAGACTTAGGACCGCAACTCGCTACTAAAAAATGGTAACAAAACAAATATTGGTTAATAATTGGTTTTGCTAATTTTGCAAATCATTGTGATAAAATCTAATAAAACAGAAGCGATTTGAGATTAATTCAAAATACGAGACTAATGAGCTAAATCACATTATAAGCAACAAAAATATTGGGATCCCATTTTCAAACTTTTTCCATTCTTAATCACTCTTTGAGCTGCTTCCAAATGAAAATAAATCTTCACTGTATAACGATACTCACGACGTCGTTGGTAATGTTAATATTCTTAACAATGGTTAATACCAAATTTGAGTTTACGAACGTTAAGTGTAATACAATCGATAAAGATTATAGTCATTTTGAATATTGCTATATAAAGTCCGTGAATCGCAGCTTCAAATATCTATCACTGAAACTCAATTTACATAAAAAGACACCAATTGACAATGTCACGGTATAAACAAAACATATTATACGCCCGTAAAGTACATATGTAATTAAAAACATTTTTATTTTCAGATTAAATACACTCTTCTTAAACGTTTAAACGGTTATAAGCCATTTCTTTACAATTTTTCCATAGATGGTTGCAAATTTTTAAGAACTCGCTATCATCCCGTGACTGCGTTTATTTATAGCCTATTTTCAAATTATACCAATATCAATCATTCGTGCCCCTTTGACGTAAGTTTTATATTGAGTCACTTTTTCAACTGCAGTTTTTTAATTAGCTTTAAAAATTACAGCATGATGTCTTCTTGGAAAAGCTTCCCATTGACTTTTTAAACAACAAACTAACAAATGGCTTACCAATGCCCAAAGGTGAATATTTATTAAATACGACTTGGTATACCTACAACGTTTTACGTAATCATATTGGTATCTATTGTAACATTTATTAGATTTAATCAAATTTTTAAAATATGAATCTTCTGTAAAAATAACTTTCAAATGAATGTGTAATATAAAATATTCGAAATTAAATTTTCTTGCAGTCCATAGTGTCTAGTATTTGGCTTTGATGCAGTGGTTAATTGCCGTGAAATTCTGTGAATCTGGAATGTGGTCGAATAACAAATAATTCGACAAACTTGTAATTGTGCAAATTTGTTTCCGTAGCCCTCCATTAGCTTAGCGTCAAACGGCTCGATAAAAAAAATTAGGGGAATCCGCCTCTGCAAGCATGTATAATATTCGCTTCACCAGTTTTGCTTTACTCCCACTGATTGCTATATTTTCTAAAATACCCTTAACAAAAAAAAAAGATGTAGTTTATAAAGGATCTTCTAAACTACAGATTTAATTTGGTAATTTTTAAGAGAATTTTAACTTGCTACATAAATATATTTCGGATGGTATTCTCAAATAGTTAAAACAGCCTCAAATTTGTATACACTGTACTGTATGGTACAAAGGGTATATTAAATTTGTTCAAGCCGAAAATGTATTTAACATATAAAAGGAGAAGTCGCAGACCCCCCATAGTTACCTAAAATATGGTCAGGGTGACTAGAGAAGTCGATATACCCATGTCCGTCCGTCTGTCTGTCTGTCCGTATGAATGCCTAAATCTCAGAGATGGCAAGAGCTAAAACAACCAAACTTACAGATTAGATCCCTTATTATTCCAGACCAGTTTATTTTACTTTTTTGATATCGGGGTAACATTATATAGCTCTCATAGGGGTGTTTCAGAGGACCTCGAAAAAGAATCAAAAGTTTTAGATGGATAACTCGTTTGTTTATAAAGATATCGTAACCAAATTTTGCATTCGGAAGTTTTTTAGACAACACTGTACCAAATTTGATCGAAATTGGTTGACTATATCATATAGCTCCCATAGGACCGATCGGTCGAAAAAACGTTTTTTGCACAAAATTCGTTGTGTTTCGTTTGTTTATGAAATTATCGTTACCAAATTTGGAACCCGGAAGTTATTTAAAGTTCTCAAACAGTGCAACAAATTTGTTTAAATTCGGTTGACTATACCATGTAGCTCCCATAGGACCGATAGGTCGAACAAATGTTTTTTCAACAAAATTCGTTGTGTTTCGTGTGTCTTTGAAGCTACCGTGACCAAATTTTGCTACCAATTGTCTTTAAGAGTATATATATTTAATCCATTTAATTCCTAGGTGGAACATAGGGCTGTTACAAATATTTTCCATTGAATCCTGTCTAGGGCTAGGTGTTTGATTTCACTCCAGCTTTTCCCGGAGTTTCGCAGTTCGACTTCAACTTGTCTTTTCCAGGTGTTACGCGGGCGGCCTTGTCTACGGCGGCCTTGTGGATTGAAGTCTAACGCCTGCTTTGCTAGATCGGTTGCCGGTTTCCGCAAAGTATGCCCTAACCATTTATATTTTCGACATAGAATTTCTTCTGCAATAGCAGGTTGCTTGGTTCTGAACCATCATAGTACGTTGCTTGGTATAGTATTCGGCCAGAATATGCGAAGAATGCGCCGCAAACAGCGGTTCACGAATGCTTGAAGACGCTGATTGTAGATGACATTAAGACTCCAACTTTCACTGCCATACAGCAAGACTGTCTTGACGTTGGTGTTGAATAGCCGGATTTTTGTGTTGAGCGAGATGTTCGATGATTTCCACATGTTTTTAAGCGAACCGAAGGCTTGGTTTGCCTTAGCAAGCCTAAATCGAATATCCTGCTCGCTACCGCCATTATTCCTAATGTAGCTTCCAAGGTAACAGAAGCTTTGGACGTCTTCAATCTGCTGTGTGAAGTTAGACGTGCATGAGGTGTTGAGGCGCATTGATTTTGTTTTGGAAATGTTGATTAATAGACCCCCTACTTGAGCATGCAAGGCTATTTTTTCCAGTGAAAACAGGCAAATGTCGTCCTTTAAGAGTGCTTAAGCAATATATCGGACTTAATTGCAATTAGTGGTACAGGGTATCCCAAAGTCGTCTGCGCCCGACTTTAACGTACGCCATCTTTTAGTCTACATGAGTCTTCATACCGGGTTTGCAAACTTTAGCTTCCTTGCAAAAAGTGATACATGTATAGTTCGAGTTTTAGACAGTTTATAACAGGGAGGGTCTAAAGCAACATTGTTACCTATAACCAAAGAATAAAGAACTAGTAGTTATAATACGTACCTAATGGCTTAGTAGGTTACGATTAACTCATTAACAAAACAAATACTTTAAAAAGATTCTTGTACATGAAATCGCTAGATGCGCCAAATAACAATAAAAATAAATGGATTTGGATGAAGCAAATATATGCTTAATTATACAACAAATGTACCAAATGAGTTTTAAAGCACAACAATTGTTTAAACATTAAAAAATAATTTTTCTATTTTTAATTATTTACTTTTGTATGAGTTGCTAACAAGTTAAAATGTAAACTGATCACATTTAATTGATTATGATCTATGGTAATACTGATTTACTAAATATTGTCCAAGCACTGGGACATTTTTTTAAGCCAATTTTATTTATTTTCAAAATACCAAAAACCATTTTTTATATTTTTCCTTTAAGAGGTCATCTTTTTAAAACAAAAAATTATTTATTATATGCTTAAGAGTTGCAATCCATTTTTTTTATGCATTGTTTGATTAAATTAGTAAACGACTTAGTGCAGAAGGCAACAAGTGTTCTTCGAAAAAAAAATAATTTCTTTACATCTCTTAATTTATTTAGAGCTAAGCTTGTAGCCAATTAACATAAACTGATTTTGTGTTTTCAGCCACACAGCACCAAAGCCACCGGATACTAATGCTGGAGCGCTTTAGTTTTGTGAGAGTAAAAAAGCAAGCACGCTCTCTAAGCAAGAGCCGAAGTAATTCACCAGCAACTTCGTGTCTGTTGCTTTGCAACAGAGAATTGGGTGAGAGAATTTCATTAAAAAAAATCACGCACACATGCATGCGCTTTGTGTACAACACAGTACGTGTGAAGCATAGGCCCATGGGATAGGACCGTGCCAACCACTATTTTAGAGCAATACACTTAAACCATTCTTCCTACAATTTTATTATATCTGAAAAAAAAAACAATTTCTTTAGTCATTTTATTTAAGTCCAGTACGCACACGACAAAAGCGCATGTGGTATTTTTTTGGTACTTGGTACTTTTTGTGCGGTATTTTGGGTTGCAGTAAAAACGATCATAATACAATCTTTTGAATATGAAATTCAATATTAATTACGAGACGTCCCACTTTGCATAATATTTAAGATTTTGACGGTTCTTCTAGACAAATGAGTGTTAATAAGCTAATTTTTGGCTTTAACAAGCTATTTTTCCAATTTTAATCAAATTTTCATCCAGGGATGGAATCAAAGCTATGCGGCGAGCTTAAATTTTAAAAAAAATATCTAATTCAGAACACATGAGTTTATCGGGGAGAGGGTCTAAAACAAAAATAACTATACCATAACTTTTGAAGTTTTCATTGATGCTGCTCATGCATATATCACTCACGCCTTTTTCTGCCCCTAACGAATCTTTGCACGAATTATCTTCATAAACAAACGAAATTCAACGAATTTTTAACAAAAAACATTTTTTTGGCCGATTGGTAATATGGGAGCTATATAACATTGTCCATCGATTTTAATCAAATTTGAATACTATAAAAAACATCCGAGTGCAAAATTTGGTGTTGATATCTTCATAACCATCTAAAACTTTTTGTTTTTTTCGAGGTCCTCTGAAACACCCCTATGGGAGCTATATAATGTAACTCCGATTTCGAAAAAATAAAATAAACTTATCTCCCCTGACATTATAACGCATCTAGTCTGAAATTTTGGTTGCTCCAGCTCTTACCATCTCTGAGATCTAGGGTTCATACAGACAAACGGACATGGGTATAATTATTATCATACTTTGTAACTTTGGGGGGTCTCCGATGTCTCCTGCTGTATTTTACATACATTTTCGGCTTGCACAAACTTAATACACCCACACGATACAGGGTGTAAAAATTGTGAATTATCGTCAGCATCTATTGAATAATTTTTCTAAAATATCGCAATAATTGTGGCGAACATATTTATGACAATGTTGGCTGGCACTTTATGAAAATATAAATAATAAATTGCTTAATACTTTATTTGGATTGTTGGAGCGCCATCTAACGGCTGCGTGAACAAGAAACGCTGTTTATATTTTTACAAAAAAATTATGTGGCAACACTGTTTTGCTTGTTTTGTTTGAACGTTTGCAGTATGTGTTTAACATTGAAATACGGACTCCGCGAATGAGCTTTTACAGGAAAACTCTTGCTATTTTCAATCGTGCGAAAATTTTTTAGTTTTTCCCATATTCGGATCATGTGAAAGTTCTTCTCAGAAGAAATCTTTAACAGAAATACGCTACTAAAAAGTGGTAACAAAAAAAAAAATATTGTCTAAAAATTTGTGAAGCTCTACGGCAGCGCCAGGCGGTGAAATATTCAGTTTAGTGGAGTGTCCTACATTTTCATTTGACCATACAATTACCGCCATCCTAGGCAAAAACTCGCATTCACAATTATTTCAATAGTACCTATTTATAAAATTAAAGTCATTATGAAAATACAGTAAATTGCTCTTTTTACAATAATTGAATTATTTTATTAATAATTTAACTTCTAATATAATCTTATTCCAAATTAATTAGTCATAATTGATTGTCGAAATATTTATTGCTGTAATACAAACTCTTGATACTTCAAAATTATTTTCTACTTTTAAGCTCAGCTTTAGTATCAGCGGCGTCATGCTGCATCTATTGCCGATAGACCTATATAGCAAACAGTTAGTTGTGAAATCGGCCTTAAGGCTAAGAGAATCTTCGAATCTAGCCATTAACTCTAAAGGACATTCGACTATTCTGAGTCAATTTCCGCAGATTTCCAGAACCACTGACTTTTCTAACTCAATGGAGTTATGCTTAGACAAACCGTTTAGTGTAAGTTTCCCATCGCGTGAGGATTGGGACAATGGAATGCTAGACTATAATAGCAAAATTACCATTTTTACAGATGGATGTAAGCTCAATGAGCAGGTGGGAGGGGATGTTTATTCGGAACCGTTGGGCATTAACGAATCCTTTCGTTTACCAGATCATTGTAGTGTTTTTCAAGCAGAAGTCATAGCTTTAATGGAAATTATTCTTATCATTAAGAAGCGCGTGTTATCCGACAGAGAGATTCTGATATGTTCTGACAGTCAGGCCGCTCGGTAAGGCTCCCATCCAAAATGGAATGGATGGAATGTAATGAGCTTGATGTTGCAAAATTCTTTACTATTAATCTGCTCTGGGTACCTGGGCAGCGAGATATCGTAGGCAATTGCAGGGCAGATAGGTTAGCTAGGCGAGGCACAACGTAAGCACTGCAGCCTAACAGGGCGATGGTGTATATGCCGCTAGCAACGTGCAAACTTTTAATCGATAGAAATATCACTAATCATGCGAACTATAGATGGGTACAAACTGGAACCTGTCTAATTAGCAGGATAACTTGGCCACAATGGAGCTTAAATAGAACTAAGCAGCTTTTAAAACTCAACAGACAGGACATAAGAACAACGATAGGGGTTCTTACTGGGCACTGTCTTATTGGTAGGCACGCTAACAGATTGGGGGTGCCTCATTTTGACTACTGCAGAAGTTGTCAGGAAGTAGAAGAGGAGGAAACAGTGGAGCATCTCCTGTGTGGATGCATGGCACTATGCAGGAGAAGACTGAACAAACTGGGTTCCGAACTTATTGGGAACGTGACTGAATTCGCAGGAATCAGAATAAATAAGATTAATTCGTTTATTAAATCGACAGGTTGGTTCAAAGAGGATCCAGGAGAGTAGAGATTATCCCAAGTGGCATCACAACGTGCCTTTTACAGGCCTAGGTGTGTCGTATGTCAACCACTTCTACCTACCTAGCTCGGTTTGCTATTAAAAAAAAGCAATACGCTCGCCAGACCATTCTTTCATTATATATTATCGGAGTCGCTGGTTCCGAATCCGAGTTTTGCATCCGAAAGTAATTTTGTGGCTATATAGATTTTGACAAATTAGATAATTATAAATGCATTATAAAACGTTTTAAATGGACTCATTCCATTTAGAATTATTATTAAAGTTGTCAGTATTGTTTGAGCCACATTGAAATGAAAACGAATACTAACAATATTTCGATACGCTTGACGACGATAGTGTTCGTAATATCTTTAACAATGGTGAATACCCGATTTGAGTTTACCAACGTTAAGTGTAATACAATCGATAAAGATTTTTGTAATATTGAATATTGTCGTATAAAGTCCGTGAACCGCAGCTACAAGTATTTGTCAATGAGAATCAATTTATTTAAGACACCAATTAACAATGTCACGGTATAAACAAAATATATTATACGCCCGTAAATTATATAATTAAAAACATTTATATTTTCAGTTAAAATACACTCTTCTTAAACGTTTAAACGGTTATAAGCCATTTCTTTACAACGTTTCCATAGATGCGTGCAAATTTTTAAGTACTCTTAATCATCCTGTGACTGCATTTATTTATAGTCTATTCACAAGTTATAGCAATATTAATCATACGTGCCCCTTTGATGTAAGTTATATAATTTTTTGTTCAATTAATGGCACAGTTTTTTTTAAATTTTTTGTTAAAATTACAGCATGATCTCCTGTTGGAGAAACTACCCATTGCTTTTTTAGATAACAAACTTACAAACGTCTTACCAATGCCGAAGGGTGATTATTTATTGAATACGAGCTGGTATGCCTACAATGTTATTCGTACAAATATTGGCATATATGTTTCAATTTTTAAGATTTACACTTCAGTGGGTTTCATTATTTCATAATAATTTTAAAACGAAAAAATCTAGAAGTTTATCTGCAATTATCAACTGTATGATAAAAATACCATTAGCAAAATATAATTAACAAATTGAAAATATTCAAAATAATAACTTTATTATAAAATTTTAAAATTTTTGGATAGTTTTGTATAAACTGCTGTCACCGTGTGGTTGTAGCAGGATAGCATAACTACCAAAGGAAGTCCAACCTGCCGATTATGTACAAGACGGAGCTTTATTCTTTTTATAAGATACTAACTTACGGTGCAGGAAGTTGGAGACCCAGTAGGTGAAGGTGTTTTTGCGGTGATTTCTATCGTCGTTACAGTAGCAAGAACCTCACGGTGGTGACGCTGGAACAGGAACGAATTATGGTTTACATCAGCCTACCTCGCTCGTTCAGCCCGCGCAAAAGTAGAAAATGGAGCTAATCCAAGAAGAGCAGACTGGGCTAAGTTCTCAAGATCTGTCAGCCACACTCTTCCCAACCCACGTAGCTAGGCCAGATAAGCAGGGGAGACAAGAAAACTCTTTAACAAAGCAAAAAGATCTAAAAGCCAGTTGGACTTGAGTTTGTACCGGCTAGGCTTCAGGATCTCCAAAAGCAAGATTAAGAGAGCAATAAAAAGACTCCTGCACTAAATTCTGTGAAGCTCTTGTTAGCACTAGTGAAGTGTCCAGACTTTGTCAAGTGCTGACTAGCGATGCATCTAAACCTTTTTAGCTCGGACGGAACATATACAAAGAACAGTCAAGAATCTCTGGTGCTGCTCATGGAGAAACACTTGCCAAGATGTTTGGAGACTGGTAACGAGATCGATCGCGAAACTCCTGGGGAGTACAAAATGGCGGTGGTAAACGATATCGTTACAGAAAAAAGATAGCTTAGGCTCTTAAGTCGTTCTAATCGTTCAAATCACCAGCGCCGGACGATATCAGACCAGCTATCCCGATGATGTTGGCATGGCTTATTAAGAATATCAATGGAAGTCTCCTTACGAGGTATATTTGAGAGTGCAGTCATTTCCAAGGCTGGTTAGATTTGTCGCTACGCGCTAAAATTCAATAGGCCCATTAGTCTCTGCTCGATTTTGCTGAAAATAATGGAATGACTCTAAGACCTACACCTTAGAGGCAAGCTAGCCACACGTATGTTACGCGAATTACATCATTCCTACATCTTAAAAGTAGATCAGTTAACATTGCTGTACGTACAGTAGTATGGAGCATCGAGAAATCCCTTTATCAGAAGCCATTTTCGTTGACGGCTTTTCTCGCCATTGAGGGAGCCTTCAACAATGTCAGAACCGAATCGATAATGGCAGCACTTGGCAGAATCGGCTCACACCCGATGATCACCACTCCCACTCACCAAAGGCACTCTACAAGGTGGTGTCATCTGAACACTTTTATAAAATCTGCTTCTTAACGATCTTCTTCAAATCATAGAGCTAACAGAATGTTGAGTGTCGGCATACGAAGACAACCTCTTTCTAATTTTTAATAATTTCCTTGACAGACTATCATGATCATGGGGATCTCTATTAATAACTGTTCGAAGAGAACAGGGATCTACAGTTTATAGCCGAATCCGAACGGCGGTGTCTTGAATCAATAGAGATACCCATGCTCAGTGGACTACTAGAGTCTGCTTCAAACGTCATGACGCATGGCCAATCCCCAGAAGACTCAACTGTTGTTGTTCATAAGACTATGTTAAAGCAACGACAATTGTTAGATCTATGGAATCATAGTAGGTGTCCAACACCAAATCTCACCTCTCTCTACTCTTTAACAACAACATAAAATGACCAAAAAATCGAATTTTGCAACACTGCTAGTTTTTAGTAGTTCAGTGTTTGTATTGAGAAAAAGTTATGTTTGTTGTTGCTTATCTTTTCAAGTCAACAGCTAGCGTGAGTACCCTAGCTATTTAATATTTAAATTTGCACAGTAGACAAAACTTTTTCCTCTTTTACAATTGTAGGGAAATACTGGTATATGGACTTGTAAGTTTTCGAGGAATATAATTTTTGTATTTCATTAGTTTGACAAAAAATTAAAATATTGCATAGTATATCTAAAATTTGTTGGGTAGGTCTAGAATCAAGTTGATGTTAAAACGCCTAGATACACCAAAAAAATAATAATATAGCACAATTCTTATCAGAACATCCAGTATAGTCATGTCCATCTGAATTTCTTTTTGAACACCTAAATCGCAAAGACCATTATAGGTACTTTACGTTTCACAACGCTGCTCAATAATTAACCTGTCGGTCAACGTCGCGACTGTATCACACTAGATCAATGTATTTTATACCCTTTAGCTTAATAAAAGGGGTATATGAAGTTTATCTCTGTGTGAAATATAGAGCTGGAGACGACTGCAGAACTCTAAAGATGGGAAAATTTAAAGTTTTCTACATCACATATTTTGAAGATTTTTAAAATTGAGTGTACACTTTTTTGGGTATAAATGCATAAAAACAAGCAGGCCCGATAAAACATCAATCAAAAAACAGTGCTCACAATATGTTTACACTCGCAGATATCGGCGCTTTAGTGTAAGAATGCCTTTCTTTCATAGTCAAGCGTCTGGGTCGGGCATAAGTGCTCATTTTGTTTTAGTATAATTTGCTGTTGGACAATTTGCCCTTTTACTTTTATGCATTTATGCACGACAAAGTGCACATCCCAAAGTATTTTTATAAATACATTTTTCTAAGTGTACTTCTTATGCGTTTATATGTATGTGTGCGTGTGTCTGGCAGAGCGTTTAACCCAGTTATTATGACTCCCATTAATTCTGGCAATTGCTAGGCGTAAAACCAAAAACAACAACAAGAACAACAGCAACAGCCTCTATAACAAGCAGTACAGGAACAGGCTCAGGCTGACTGACGCCCGCTCATCCTGCTCATCATTCCAGCCACCCATGACTTTAATGTGGCTTCATTGCTTTGTTGTGGGTGTCCATTTGACCCGTTTGTCGTTTATAGCCTTGGTTGTTGCTGTCTGCCGGCTGCTGCTGCTGTTGTGGTGTCCATTCTGTGGCCAGCCACCCTTTGTTTGGCTGTGTGTCCATGTGTGTTAGCTTCTTGTGCCGAGGGTCGTCATAGTCATAGCCACGGCCAGAACCAGAAGCCAGTGGACCCACATGTGAGTCACAAACAGCAGCCGCGTTGATGGTACTGACAATGGAACAGTTTTGCATGCAATTGACTTTCACAGCTCGTTGCTTCTTTACTGCCAATGTGTTAAGAAGCAGAGAGATCGTCCTTTTTTGCATGAGTGAGTATTTCCATTGACTTAAGCTGCTTATCCTTGGTTTCTATATGTTCAATTTCTATTTTTTGTTTTGTTTTCAAACTATCTATTGCTGTATCTTATTAGTAACAAAATAGAAATAGTAAGTTTAAGCTTAGGCTTTAATGAAGTTAGTTTTTAGATAATATTTACATATGTCACTGTCCTTGTGCTTGTTATTCTGAATACAGCAGTTTTCTTGGGAAATGTTTTTGCAATGGAAAAGCATATATGTACATCGTTTTAGTTATTTAAAATTTACAGTAAAAAATAAATTCTTTTGAGAAAAGTAAGGATGGAACCAACAGCAAAATTACTTGTTAAAAATTCGCAGTTTTGGTAAATCGAAAAAATCTCAGAAATTTCTAGATATTTTAGCCTTAATTAAGCCATATTCTCGAAGAGCCGAGGTATATATAGTTGAGGCAAGGTGACTTATTTTTTTGTGGAATATTAATTTTCTATTTGGTCTATGGTCCACTACTATTAAATGGTAACACCCTAAAATCAAAATGGTCGATTTAAGAAAATCATTCGAAAATGTATAATATTATTTTTGTTTTCCCCCGTATGGGTTCCTCACAAAGAGGTGGGGCACTGCGACCAGAAGATTTTTTGTACCATACCCATAAATTACAGCAAATGACGAAAATGTACACTTGATAAGTATTTGAAAACGCACTAGAATTGAAATCAATCAACATTTCTATCAGCTGTGCTCCGGAATACGAAGAACGAAAACGAATAAATTATATTCGATTTCGGGCTTGCGTGCTAAAAGACAATTGAGCACAAGCTGAGAAATTACTTGATATTGAGTATCCGATATCATTTGGAAACCTTTAAGCCAAAGGCAGCCTCAACAAAAGAAAAACAATTATGTATTATGAACTCTACATGTGACAGGGCTCCGAGTCCGAGGTTCAAGGAACCTCAACACTTTAGGGTTTAGTGATAATCGCCATAAACTTCACAAAATTTTGTTTCGATTTATAGTTCGCATCAATGATCGTATATGTTTTTTTTATATTTCGCTATTTCCGAATCCGAGGCTCAAAAAGCAGCACGTCAAATTTCTGAAATAATCTCCAAAATACCTCGTTTTGAGGTTATGCCAGAATTCGAACTCGGATTTAACGATTTAGCAAAAATAAAAAGGGTCATCAATCTTGAGGTTTTTTTTTTTAAATGCAAAAAAACAGAAATTTCAAATGAATCGGAAAATCTTTATTATTAATAGAATTTTTTTTTTTTTAATTTAGTGGCAATCAGCCTACTTAAAACTAAGACTATAATCCAATAGGTAAATTACAAAGTTAATCGCTACACACTCCAGTCCATTGTTACGTATTATCAATAGAAAGAACTATTCTTGCCATTCACTTTTCAAAGATAATCCCCTTCAAATGTTGGATGATTTATCAAAAAAACCTTATTAAAAAAAACCTCAAGATTGATGACCCTTTACTTATAGTAGCATCGTTAGATCTCCGAACTTGAAAATGTATTTTGTTTTTTGTTGCTTCAGAAAATCGAAGAACATGTTTTCCAACAACGATTACCCAACTATGTTTTTTTATATCTTTTTGGGGTCGCTGAATCCGAACCCAATGTAAAAAAAAACCCCCACAAGCACGTTTTATACGGTTTTTGGAGATTATTTCAAAATGCTTGGGTAACACCTAAAAGAAGAATTTTGAATGGCGAAAGGTTAAATATTACTTATGTATTTTAAATGAGTATTGTAAATGTCATAGTATGTAATAAATTTCCTTAAAATAAATAAAGAAAACGTATTCGAGTGGCTTTAATGCATAAATCATTTTACATTATGTGTTGACTTTAAAGCACCTTATAAACCAGCATTGGGCCTGAAAATAAAAAATACTCTCCATAATATTTTATGCACATTGCATTGTTGCTCTCTTAACTTTTTGCATATATTTTGTCAATTTTGGTAAGCTGTCAATCCATGGTTCCTCCGTTTGGACGATGTGCCTATTAGGCTGAATATTAAAAAATATATGCAGGCATGTGCTTATATACATATACTATACATTCTATATATACCAAAGACAAAAGACAAACTCAGCAGATGACAATAAAAAAAAAAATGTTAACCCTTTTTATGATTATAAATGCACGTCAGCATATTTATGCAAAAATTATGCAATTTGCTTCCGTCCATCGAAATGTTCTATGTCAACCGTATGCCAATGTTAAGATGCAGTGCGTTGGGTGGGGGACTCTTGCTTTGGCTCCGACCAAGCGTAGTTACCCAGTCAATCATGAGTTGAAGAACTCGTCACAGTTGTCGTTTCTGCCAAACGACAAAAGCACCAAGTGCAGACATCAAAAATGCTTGGTAGACAGCGAGGGGTGCAAGACAACACACGAAGGTTTTTCAACAATTTGCAAACCAAAATTTATATTAAAATTTATGACGTTTCTGTTGCAGCATCAAAGGGGGGCGCCACAAATGCATTAAATGCAACAATGTGTACACAATGTGGAAAAGCGACAAACTTTAAGGGTAAGTGGTAAAAAAAAACTCGTAACTCCGCTGCAGTTATTTCATTTACTAAGTTTTTAGAAGGAAGTTCTTTAAAGAAGCTTAGAGTTTGGTTATCTGCAAACAACAACAAGCTTTTGCTTACAATTTTACTGTATAGACTTGTGTGAGCCTAATAAATAATAAAGCGCTGACATTTTCTCAGAAAAACCATTCTATCTCCTGCGCCAGAGCACACATCCCTATAAACTGGGGAAGTGGTTGAAAGACACAAGGTGACGCAAAAAGCGCGTTAGTTGGGCTACGCAGTAAACTGGTCTAACTTTTGCATGGCAGCTATATGAAATAGTGGACCCATTTTTATCAAACTTCACACAAATGTTAAGTCTTAAATAAAATATAACTGACATATATTTGATCGCAATATTTAAAAACATAAAAAAAATATTCTTACATCTACCTGTTTAAAATTGATCGAATATTTCAGATAGCTACCATGCAAAAATTTAACCTGCGCTCTCTTTTCCAAAGAGACACGAATCTACGCATTGCATAATCTTCTAATAGCTGGATCATGTTTGTTGATCACTGACTTATACAGCCTCGAGTTATCGCTTCGAGGCTTGTTAGAAGTCTGGACTGTGGAAAATTGATCGGCTATCACCGATACGAGTTTCGCTCTGATGAATAAGAATAATGAATGAAGAATGCAATGGAGTTTTCAGAACCTCCAATAAGCATTCAATAGAGTCCCGGACTACTTGGACTGCGCCAATATTTGCAGTCTTCTGCGCTACTTTCTGAAGTACAACAGACGATATTATCAGCCGCCAAGCAGAATAGCCATAGCTGGAGTACCCGAGTTACATGTCCTCGCTAATATTCTGTAGAGAATATTTACGGCCGACATTTCTGTGCGGCTTGTCAGATACATGATTATTCAGATTTTTGTGAGTATAAAGCCACGAACGGAATTCAGTAGTAAATTTGCGAATTTGAAATTTGGGCTAGACGTTGGAACTTTGGCATCAATAGAAACCAAACTCCCATTGTAAGATTCCCATGAGGACCCAAAATTTCGACCCTCTCTTCTTGTCGGCGATAAGAATATATATATATCGGCATAACTCTGGAACAGGGTTTTTTTATTCTACGAGGGATTGACTTCATTGGCTTTTGAGGTACGTGATCTGACTGGGGAGAGTACAAGCGTCTAATTTTGTTATCCTACTACTATTGTCCTCTTCCCTCAGTGGGGCATAGGGCCTCGATAATTCTCCTAAATCTTTTGTTATCCGAGCTCTTATTATCTCCAAGATCCATTTAGGACATATAGGTAGCTCAAGCGTCTAGTTTTGTTATCCTAGCTGTTATTATCTTCAAGATCCAGACGTTTATATAGTCATTGTTTTGGTGCTCATAACCATTTTGGAAATTACTTAAAGGGTTCTCTGCCATCGCCTTCTCTAGGTTACATAAATTTGCACAAACTTAATATACCACTTACCTCAGGGTATAGGGCATAAAAATCCCAACTCCAGTCCACATTTACTGCATCCAAAGTTGACAAGCGTGCCCTGACTTATAAACTTAATCATCACGGCTTTAAATTGCTACTATATATACTCGCACAAGTGCCTGGGAACACAGAGTCGCTCTTGGAAGTGCAGTCTGGGACACGTCTGCCGGTAAACTTGCGCATCCATGTGCAACAGCTGCGTTCCATAATTGTTTTAATGAATTTGCTGCGGTTTTGTGCAATTTGCATGTAATTTTTTCATTACAGCCAGAATGTCGCGACTGGGCAGAACTGCAAACCATTTAAAGCATGTCCGAACTGTCCGTAACGAACCAATGGGCAGTCCGAGACCACAAACTCAGTCTACTCTGTGGCGACATTAGTTTGTCACTGCATCAAAATGTCGCCGCCATTATTTCAAAACCAGCCCATAACATTTTCGGAATGATTATTTTTTTATTTTGTTGTTGTTATTTTTGAGAGTTCGTGACGTTGTGACATGTGTGCCTGCCCAGAAACAAGATGCACGCAAATTGCTAATTGAAAATAAATTGCAGTTTAATTTGTTATGATGATGAATGTGAGATGACGTGCCGGTAGCCTACAGTCAAAAAATGGCTCCTGCTGACGATTGTGATAAATTGTGCAAAAGCTTGTCAAATATTTGACCACAGGATGGTTCACAGTAGGTATTTAAGATTGTGGACTCGACTCCAAAGCACTTTCACTAGCGTGTCATGTACATAACTACAATGCCAGCGGGGTCGGGCCAACTTTGTGACTGGGAGGAGACTGGCTTTAGACTTTTGTGACTAGGCCGCACCCACGCTCCCAACACAGTCGGTCGGTCGGAAAGGCTGCAACTCATAAATTTTAACCTATTTAACGGCGGTACCACTGTGTCAGTATATGTGTGGGAGTGTGAGTGTGTGTGTATGTGTGGGGGTTCTCTACTTCCCCAGAGCTAAAGAGTTTGCCTGGCATTGCATGTTGAAATAATTTCCAGCTCTAATTGCGCCACTGTATGGTAGTAGAAGGTAGTAGGTTGTCCAGTTGGACATCCAACTGGCGGCAACGAATAGGAAACGTCAGGCACAAAACTTGATGCAGTTAAGCTTTGAGTTACTCAGTAAATACCCTTTGAGAGGGTACATTTGGTTTGTTTGGACTCTATGTATAAAGATACAGTCACATAAACAAAAGTCACTTGTACATGGTACACCATGACTGAAAAATTAAAAGTTAAATAAGTATATATTATTGTGAAAAAAATATTCACGAGCTATTTAATTAAAGTGTTTATACTTTGGTAGGACTTTACTGTTTTTAAGAGCAACTTAGTTATAAATTCTCTACAAGACACTCATCTTAGCCGTGCTTCTTTACGGCGCAGCAGCGCTTGGAGTGTTCCAGAGAAAAATTCTTCGCAAAATCTTCGGTCCCGTCCGCATTGGGAGCGACTATCGCATAAGAATGAACCACGAACTGTATGAGCACTACTGCGACATCGATGTCGTCCAGCGCATAACAATGCAACGTTTGCGCTGGCTCGGACATGTCGTTCGTATGGACGAAGAAGCTCCAGCGAAAAAGGTGTTCGAAACGAGAGTCAACGATGGACGACGAAGAGGGAGACCGCGTCTTCGATGGAATGACCAAGTGGAGGAGAACCTGTCTACACTTGGTGTTATAAATTGGAGAAGACGCGCTAGAAGCAGAGGCTCCTGGCGAGAGCTCTTGAGGTCGGCTGTAACCCGGTAACGGGTTGTGAAGGCCACCTAAGTAAGTAGTTATAAATTCATTAAAATTAATAAAATTGAAGCCGTTTTTATAAATATTAATCCAATAAAACTTAATTGAAATGAAATGTACACGTCGTTACTCGGGTATATTTTCCTTTATGCATTTATGCTTAACAAAGTGAACATTTAAGCTTATCTACGACAAACTAAACTTTCATCTTTTAAAATTCGATTTTTGGTTTTTTCTACAAGAGTATATGAAATTTTGTAACTCAGAAGCATATTTTCCAGTTTCAAATATTTTCATTTAATGAAATTACAAAAAAAGTCAGCTGCATTCAAAGTCAAAAAGAAGCCCTCGCATTGACACTGCAGCTCTTTGGCTCCGGAGATTGGAACTTCAACGACTTCACCAGGCTGCATAATGCTTGCGGGCGCGCCTCTGTAGCAACAACCGCGGAAATTGTCTGACCCCGCGCCATTGGCAAATGGGCTTTGTATAGCGTTGGGAGGGGGACGCTCAATAGAGGGTACAAGGACTAGGATCAAGCGCGGTTTTCCTGCTGTCGTTAGCAGTGAGCCGCAATGCGCCTTTTAGTGCGTTGGCGTCTCTTTCCATGCACATAGGCTAGCATGTGTCCAGGCAAGTGTACGATCTCAAGTGCGGCACTTTGGCTCTTAAGTTGGGGCTGGTCTCACTTTGCTTAGTTTTCGTTTAGTATGGTTTACTTTTGGTTTGGTTTGGTTGCTTCAGGTAATCCCCATTATTAGCGCAATTAGTGAGCCATGCCTTGGCATGTGGTAGAAAGAGCTGTGGCACTCAAGGCATTGGCATAACCAACTGGGGCGCCAATTGTTAGGCTTTGAATTATGTAGTGTCATTTGGGTGCTGCAAATTTAGCACTGATTGGAGCATAAAGCAGTCTCGAAACTTGGGCACACTGTTCTATATTGAATAGCTGCATATTATAGGCAAAGACTAAGTTGATTGAAATTTTGATTGAATATTTGCGTGGGTCTATGGAAAAATGGCTTGGCATCTTATTAGCAAGTATCTGTTAGACACATAAGACTTATAAATGTTTTAGAAAAAATGTTTAAGGAGTTTTTACATTGATTTTTAGATTCTATGGAGTGAAACTCGTTGAACTAAAACGTGACTGTATGGGATTACTACTGTTCCTACTACGACTACTGTTAACTAACTAAGCACAATTTCATCTGGGTGGGTACTTAGAGTCGGAATTTTCGGCCGTGCTCAGTAAAAGCAATCCAAACATTTTGGGAGTTCGGTGCTCCCAATTAATTCAAAACTAACTTTCTATTAAAAAATATCCTTTGTTATAAAAATAGCATAATTATGGATAGTTTCCCTCGAAAGGTGTAGTGCTATGAACAGGGAAATATGTGTAAATAGCGACAGCAAAAAATTTGGAATTGTGTATTCGTTTTTGTTTTTCAAGGCACGGCAGATTAATCTCAATAAATGATAGCATTACCGGTCACATGCTCGAATATGTCCTTTATGCCGCCAACTCAATGCATCGGACCTAGATTTTTTTTGCAAGAAAATTATAGGTTGACGAAATTGAAGACATAGTGCTGTTTTTTTAGCCTCGTCAGATTTTCAAAATTAGGGGTTCTTTGCAAATTTAACCTCACCGGATGGTTTAAGCTCTTTAATCGTCGACAAACACTCCCAATCCCGCTTGCATATATCCTGGAGCAAACGTCACGATAGGATTGTCGGTCATGCGTCATTGGATTTTACCGGTTCGAAATTGAGTAAAAAAATGTTGACACAGTTTCTTAATATTGTAATTGCAAAAAAGATTTTGGACTGTAGAATGTGTTGCCATATTTTTTCTTATCTCATTTTCCACACCTAACATTTTTCCCAAGTGTTTATGTTCCAGAAATCTATTAGGCCCATTGTTCAATGATCGCTTGGAATGGACATATGTATATTAAGAGGGATTGCCACCAGCTTTTGCCCATCTTTCTGGTAGCATGGCGTTGCCATATCGAAAGAACGATGTCAGTTTCGAAGAGATTCATATCCGTGATCTTATGGATACAGACTGTGACAACAAAAGGCTTAAGCTCGTCGACGAAAAAACAACGAAGGTACAATGGAAGACTAGATTTTAAAGTTTCTGACAGTTTTCCCTATTTGACATATTTAATTGGAGGTATAGATGAAATTTGTTTTTTGTTTTTGTATGCCTTCCCTAGGCCTTTGAGGCCTAGTGACCTAATCAAGACACTAACCCCTCTTCGACAAGACTGTTTAAATTTTCTTTAAAGATTTTCCATAACAAGAAAAATTTGGATACTACACTTTTTTTGTCTCTTTTCTGAGATATCCTTCAAGTTTTGAATACTGCTTCTGGTACACTAGATCGTCCAAGTTTATAACACCCAAAGATTCAAACAGAATATTCGACAAAAGTCCAACCAGCAGCATTGTCTATGTCTCCCACATTCTTTAGTGGTCAATCCTTAAAAGATCAGGATGTAGCTGGAATAGCATTTATGCGCATAGTTCTAACATTATCCTAAAAAAACAGGCAGTTGTCCGACATCCATCGCTCTTAAAAGAATTCCATTAATCAGAAAAGGTATTGACCATATAATGTGTACAGTTGCTTCAAATGAAATTTATGTCAAGAGTGGCCGATTTTTGAACTGGAACAACTTAGAAACCTTTTATAATCAGCTTTAAAAAGCTTAAATTATTTTCAAAATAAATTAGCCAAAAGCGACGTCTTGACAACTTGCCGCATAAGATTCACTTTACCACGCCCAGCTGTTGATGTAAACAATAAAATCCCTGGAAATCTTTAAAGCCACAAAACATGAAAACAACATTCGCTGCATTTCCTGGACCCCATCAAGCTCTTAATGTCTACGCTGACATCTAAGTTAAGCAACGATATGAAAGTTTTACGGCTGGATTGGGTAGATCTATGAATCAGCAGATAAAGATGCATATCGCCAAGGTTTGTTTGCACACACTAGGTGTAGATGCCGCCATTGCTGCTGCCCCTGGACGCACTTAAAGGCACACCGCATACATTCAATAAATGTCCATTTGGTTATTTTATGTTGGTATTAAAATCAGAATTTCTTTTAATGCCAGCCCGTTGGCGTGTTGATTGGGAGTACTCATTGGGATTGGGGCTGGCGCATGACTTAATGACTGACCATGATGATGGCAGCGCGGGATAAGCACGCATGCGCCTTAAAATGCCACAAAACGACAACAAAGTTGTGCGTCGGTGATCCTGGCAAAGAGCCAGGTCGATCGATGCTCATCGCTCGTCGGTGTCTGTCAATGGTTGCAGCGGCCCGGGGGGTCGGTGTACTGCCATAAAATTCTGCAATTAAAAGCGAAATACAGCAGCAAAGCGCCAGAGAGACAATGTGGAAACGAATCGTTGCGGCAAGGAACGTGAAACTGCCCCACAAAAAAAGGTAACCACAGCTGTCAATTATTTCGAGTACTTTTCACCAACGCCTCATGCAGCACGTTGCAATGCACTGAATGCACTGGCTCTGGAAGACGTCTGACAGCTATTGACCACAAAAAAGTGCTCCCAGAAGCCACACGAACTCACATAAATATCGGCAACGAATAAATGCATGTTGCTTGCCCCGAACTGTCAAATTATTTCGATTCATGAATATTAACGCCCGGCAACATGCCGCAGCGACTGTTGGACAACTGGACAGCATGTTGACAAAACCAGCAAAAAGCCTGTAGCTTGGGAATACACTGCAGGGCTGAGAACGTTGGCTCACCATGTTGCAATCGTTGCAATGTTCGGGTAATTGACAGCAGCACTTCTGTTTAAGTCCAACTCGTTGCAAGACGGTTTGTTTAAATTACTTCTTTTTTTTTGTGCTCCTTACGAAATTTATCAATTAATTAAAATTCGTGCATTTTATAAAAATGAATATATTTTGTTGGGACGGCACTGTGTCCTGGCCAGCATACAAGTGACATTTTATTGGCGGCTCCTTCAGTCAATGTCACTTAAATTATGCAATTTTTTCGCTATAAATTTTGCTCTTTTTGGTAATAAACTGTGTAAGTCTTTTTATTCTTGAAAACTTGTTGCCTGACAATGTCATTGAACTCGTTCAGAATTATTATTAAACGGGGTCTTATGTGATTGTTGCCCAGGGAGTTATTAAGAAATGTGAACTCAACGTTCATAGCAACAGGCCATTTTGAAGAAACACAAAAATTTAGTATAGGGTGGTCCAACTGTTGGTTTGCTTGTTAATTGCTTTTTATTCGTATATTTTGCAATAAAATTGTGCTTATGTATGTACATACCATATACAAGTTTGAAAGGACTCAGTTATGTATGAAACATAATATAAGTTGGGAGCAAGTAATTTTCGATGACTTTTTTTTGACGAAAACGCTGTACTCCCCCATGCATTGAACGTGGGCTTCAATTGTTTTAGACGTTTCCAGGGCAACGAGATCGAGATAAACTAGCTAAGCTGGGCTCAGTGGGCCATCTTAGCCATATCCGGAAATGTAAAAATATCATCTGCAAATAATTATTCCCTATTTCTTAAGGTTGGGGTTATATCAAAAACGTACGTAACATAGTTAGCTCCAATATAATCAATCGAAGGATAAATTAAATTGCGTTCGTCTGAACGGCTAGGTCTTGAAGACTACAATGCCTATGATAGCCAAATTTGACATTTGGACTTCTTATATATGCAGGCATGAGGCAAGCCTCATTTCACCACCAAATAACTACCAAGCACTTTATATGCCACATTTTCAAAGTTATAAGTTTCCCACAAGCCATCTTAAGCCCAATCGTATAAGTTTATAATATCTGTTGATATTTTATGAATTATTTTTGAGTTTCTATCTGATCAGTGGGAATCATGATTATTGTGTGCGTCTTGTTTGGTGGTTTGTGAGCTCCAGCAATGGAACTTACCATATGAGCAAAGGTTAATTTTTTGGAACTTATGAACTAATGAGAACAAAGCTGGTTACCAGTACTGTGAAAAATCGATGCTTGCGATGCTTTGACTGGAAAATGTCGATGTATCGATATATCGAAGTTTAAATTAAGGTAGTACAAGGAATGCATATTCTGTTCCGGACAGCACTTTTTCGTATAAATATTTTGAGAAGAGAGCTTTCAGAGTTGTAGTCCATGGAATGCGGAGTTTTTTTCAGATCAATGTAATTGGTGCTCAGCATGTGCATGTACATATTTTAAAAGAAACTCCAAAATTAAATTAGATTCTTCGACATTATTAATAGTGATAAACAGATAGTACTAAAAGCCATAAAGATATTTTCGAATTAAACGCAAAAATGTCAAAATTCAAATCAGCAATGGGGAGCAGTTGCGTTACTCTACACATGACTCCGAAGCAGTCCTAAAATGTGATTTAAGTCTAAAGTCTAAAGAGCAAAGGAAGGGCTCAGTACTGACTGAATTTAAATGCCTAATTCTGTTTTAAATGTACGGTCACGGGGAGAATCCGGCCCAAGGGATTGCAAGGCGTTCAGAATATATTGACCTTCGTTGCTTTAATGGAATTTACCAAATTTTTGGAGAAATTGACAACCATTTGATGGATTCCTATGTGGAACGCTCAGTGCTCAATTGCTTTTCGACTTTGACATTTTGACTCATATGGTTAGCTCCATGGTTAAGATGTCATAAACGATGCAGCTCGGTTGTTCTTTTCAATCATCTACTTTTCTCTATTCCGCACGAACCTTTGGGCAATTGTCGAAATTAAATTTTCTTGAGCTAGTTCCACTAATCCCAAAGAAGCCCTAATCTCACGGTCTGTCGCATGACAAATCTTTCTATAGCAGTTCTTGAGCCGCATTCGTTTTAAAGGTACATCAACAGTTTTAGGGCGACTGTTGAGTAAATTGTTTTGTGAGTACTGAAATTGTTCCAAGCCTAGAAAAAAACAAAGTGTTGTAAACTTTATATTCCATGTGATAGGGCAACCGATATGGATTTCGAGCCGCTGAATTCAAATCCGAGTTCCAAAAATCCATAGCAAATCAGCGTTTTAAGATAAGCTATGAAATATATTATTTAATGTTGGTTTTTAAGGTTATATTGGTGTTTTGGATCTCGGACAAAATCCATAATGGAAGGCGCTGTCACATGTACAGTTCACACCACTTTTTTTTGAGAGTCTCGTTATCCACGTCGAATATTACCTTATTACCCTACAAAAATGCTTCCTGCTTCACTTCAATATTCACTCCATTAAATTCTATGAGTTAATAAGAACAATAAACAGTGTTACCATTCAACAAAATTTTCTACGTTATTTCAAAGTCTTAAACAGATTTGGCAACGCTTTTTACAACAAGCTCAAGAGCAAAAAAATTTTTTTGTTTGATTGAACAAAAAGGATAGTTTTGTTAATCCTAAAACAAAATCAGAACTAAACATGTCTGTACTTACACCTTGCTTATCCAACTTTAGAAAGGGATATCTGTAAAAGATTTTACAGTTTTGGTTCCATCGTTAACTACACATAATATAGGCATATACATATGTGTTTATGCGATACAGGAATGCTTAAAATACGCATGACCAAACATGGTGTTACCTAATTTTACTTGAGTTCATAAATCAATGTCACTCGCCATGATTGTCTTCGATTTTTGTGGTGCCAAAATAAAGGCTTTCAAGTAAATCTTCAAGCTTCTTTTTTTTTTTTGTATTTTTAAAAGTATTTCAAAGACTGTGTCAGTTCATTACCGTCCCAACAGGCCTTGGCAGTACAACAGGCAGACGACAACAGAAAACTGCTGTAAATGCAATTATGGAAGTTGCCTCATGTTGCAACAATATATTGTACCACTCGGTGTACAAGAATAAAAATCCCTTTTGGCACCAAACAACACCAAATAAACAAGCAGACCAAACAATAACATGCCAACACTTGCAATAGATTCATTAGCATATTTGGAAATTTGCATTAACACCTTCTGGCCTATGTAATTTCCAAAAAAAAAAAAGGAAAAAAGCCAAAAAAAAATTATTGCACCAAAGCGTGACTGGCGTAGCTTTGCTATGACCATGGCCTAAGCCTTCAGTGCTTCAATGCTCCAAACATTTATTGTCCTTTTCGCATTGTGTTTGTGGCAAATGCGACAATGTTGTGGCAGCCACAGCAACTTGCCTCCACCCGGGCTGCAGGGGCATATGTGCTCTAGCTTGCCAGCTGAATTATTACATCGCACCAAGATGTTGCGCGCGATTTCGTGAGTGCATCTTATAATGCTATTAATTATTTGCATGTTGCACCTTAGAATGTCAACCTCGTCTCGATGCGGGTCTGGTTGGTTGCCTAAGATGATGTTGCCGCTGCAGCTACAGCAGTAGCAGCAGATTTTGCTACCATTTGGCTGCCAACGACGAGGCCATGAAAAATGCGTGGAGCTTTTGGATTTGCACATGCGAACTGTTGGCCAACTAAAAAAGTGTTAAAATTTCGATGCAGTGGCCGACCATGGGTTACACTGCATCCATGAAGTAATAAAAAAGAGCTGGTGTTGAATTTTTGGACTTGTGACGTCACACACCTGCCCTTTTTCTTATGCAAATTATACGCCTTCCTCATAACCGGCCTTCTTTTGCTTCATTACTTAAGTAAACGAAATTAAGAGAAGATGGATTCTAAAATTGAGACACTCAAACGATTTCTGACATCTACATACAGACGTACGGACTGACGGATACGACTCATTCTTGAGATAAGGAACTTACGCTCTGCCACACCTACATTCTACTCAAATCCATAATACCATTGACCCTAGCGGTACAGTGTATTAAAAACTACAACAAAACTCATCCGTTTAGGTTTAAATTTATGCTGGCAACACGAAGAAATTGTAACAACATGGCAATATATTGCAAGCAACTGCAGCGAGCGGCAAAGAAAGCAGAGGCATTCAACAAAGTTGCCTTCTCTATGAGAGTAAACTGCTTTGGCTATGGAGATGCTGGCTGGATGCAGAAGCTGCAGCAGCAGCAGGGTGTCAACCTGGTCTGGATGCGCTTGATTATTTTTTATTGTCAAGATCTGCGACAGCTGCAGCGACTGCACTGCCTGGGAGTAAAAGTGTTTGGGCCACATTGGTTAGACACGTTCGTTTCACGCTCTTGCCGACAAGAGCTACTCCTTGCCCGGCACCCGGTACCCGGTGCCCGTTGCCCATAACATGTCCCAAGGCGCTCTCGTCTTTGCCTGGTAGCTGCATAACATTTGCAAGACTATTTGGCTGCATAGCATAAACTTGATGCCGCCTGTGAGTAAGTGGCTCAGCCCAAGGCATTGCATATTATATACTCGCACACATGGCCATATC
Organism: Chymomyza costata; assembly: GCA_018150985.1. NCBI lineage: Eukaryota > Metazoa > Arthropoda > Insecta > Diptera > Drosophilidae > Chymomyza > Chymomyza costata. Next base: position 7,071,199 of record JAECWU010000001.1, on the reverse strand, counting down.
AAAATTTCTTTGCATATATTTACCTGCCACATATACTACACGTGCAGTGTAAAAAACACGCGTTATAAATATTTTATGATTTTCTCTAAGCACTTTGAAGTATCATTTCCGAAAACTTTTTAATAAAAACTTCAACTTTAACGATAGCGTATTAAATTACATGAAATAAAATATTATATTGTGCGTAGTAAGGAAGAGTTATTATATACTCGAGGCATTGAGCCTCCTTTATTTACACTCTTTTTATAATCTTTCAAATTAATTTTGCATTCTTAAATTTTTTATTAGCTAAAGCCCTGATTGAGTTAGTCCGTACGGGACAGAACAAATTTATAATTTAAAGTGTTATTACACAATTTCAGACTTGAAGATTTTTTTAAAGAAATTCCTTTCAGTTGTATCTAAAAAATGTTTTACCCAGCTTTGCCGGGTTTTAAAATTTTTATGCGTAAAATTTTATATTAGATTGAATATTGTAGCAACAACTTGCTGGCGCCATCTAGCGTCACACTGAACATATAAATAAATGATGACGATGCCTAGGTAGTAAGCAAACTAATTTGATATTATTGATATGACACATATTCAACAAAAAAAAATAAAAAATTGCCGTACGTTAAAGTCGGGCGCAGACGACTTTGGGATACCCTGTACCACCACATTGCAATTAAGTCAGACATATTGCTTAAAACCTCCAAAAGATATTTTATTCGGCAAATTTGGCTACGATATTTTCACAAACAAACAGAAATCAGTCGAATTTTGCACATATTTTTTTTACCGATCGGTTCTATGGGGACTATATGATATAGTCAACCGATTTTGATTAAATTTGGTACAGTGCTTGGGTACTCTAAAAAACTTCCGAGTGCCAAATTATCTTATAAGCAAACGAATTATCCATCTTAAACTTTTGTTTTTTTTCGGGGTCCTCTGAAACACTCCTATGGGAGCTATATTATATAACCCCGATATCGAAAAAGTAAAATAAACTTGTCTCCTCTGACATAATTACGCATCTAATCTGAAAACTTGGTCGCTCTAGCTCTTACCATCTATGAGATCTTGACGTTCATACAGACAGACGGACATGGGTATATCGACTTCTTTTGTCACCCTGATCATACTTTGGGGGGTCTTCGACGTCTCCTTCTGTATGTTGCATACAATTTCGGCTTGCACAAACACAATATACCCTTTGTACCATACGGTACTGGGTTTAAAAAGGAAAGGAATTTCAAAAAACTTTTTTACATTAAAGGCAAGTACGCAGCATCGAAAATAGCGACGACACAATAAACTGAAATTTCTGTTCGCAGTTTTTGTAAGCAAACAGTGCTGCACATTTTTTAGATAATTAACAGCTAGATGGCGCCAGTAATTTTTGGTAGATGGCGCCAGCAGTAACAGCAGTTATTTTGTTTTAGCGCTAAGCAAAAGTAAATGTACAGCCAGATATTTTGATAGTAAAATACATGACGGATAAAAAAAATTATTGTGAAAAGATTAACAACTAGGTTTTGAAAACCATTTGGGTCATGGGTTAGTTGGCAGTGTCCGATACGTAGCTGCGAAAATGCGCTAACATTTGTACGTAAGCAATCCGATGGGAAGTGGATCTTCTCCCGTGTAGTATTGTGGGCCTTGTAGTTGTGTTGGATGAAGCTCCCCTCTATCGCTTGTTGGTCTTTCAGATGAGATTATTTTGCATTTAAATGATCTTTGGCGAAACAGGATATGAAGGCATATAAGGAGACTGCGATGCAAGTTTAACGGCCCTATCTGCTGATTCATACAACAATGTATAATCGTTTAAACGAGCAGAAGGCCATTGCAGCCACCGCTCTTAGTTCCTAAGCTAGTTCATAATTTTAATTATAAGATAGCTGTTTGTAAACAATCCTTAAAATATAAGGGAAACATATTTGGCTAGTTTTACATGTCCCTAGTATCGATGGCTTCTTAGAGCTCTGCCTTCTTTCATACGAAAATGGATATATCAACTGAACACGAATGAACTTTATGGCATGTAAAGACCCTGTTTTATGAAGTACAAAGTCAGTGCAACTCGAAAATATCTGTCTTAAGGTGAAAGAGACTTTAGAGATCCCCCAAAGATGCCTAAAGTATGATCAGAGTGGTAAGAAAGGTCAATATAGATACGTCAGTCTGCCTGTCCGTTTGAAAGTCAAGATCTCAGAGATTATAAGAGCTCGAGTACACAAACTTTCGGATTAGAACTTTTACTATGTCACGGGAGATAACTTTGTTTTATTTTATTTTTTTTTATATAACTCCCACAGGAAAATGTATACGGACCAGTATATGAAGAAGGATGGAGAATGAGATGAGATATTATGACGTAGAATAACGAGAGGTAGACCATGTTTGCGATGGTTAAATTCAGTGGATGAAGGCGCAAAAACAATCAGAGCATCGAATTGGAGAGTTTTGTCCAAAGATAGTGATGTCTGGAGGCGGCAGCTTGCGAACGGCCAGCGCTTTAACGACCAATGATGATGATAGCTCCCATAGGGGTGTTGAAGAGCACCCCTCTCTCACGATCTGTATATTCTATCACTTTTTTTTAACACTTCCTCTGACTTGAGTCATCTTTCGAACTTTGTAATTGTAAATCCTAGTTTCTAAAAACTTCAACTATTGGCTTAGAGACGCGTATTAGTTCATAGCTATATTTTTAAAAAAAATTGTGTTTCAATTTAGTGTCAATTAAGCTTTTGTTGTACACTTTATTAATAAAGAATTTCGAACCGTCAAAATTGTTTTGTAAACTCATGTGAGCCTAACCAACAACAAAACGTGCTCTCACAAGGATTTCACAAAAAAGTTGTCCAACCAAATCGTCTTAGCCAATTTGCATAGCAACATAGCCCGAGTTACTTATAGCCAACTAGTTAGGCACACTTTGCTAATTAGTCGACTACCTTTGCGGGATTTTTCATTATATTTGGGTTAAAAGCACCAAAGTGCAGCCACACGAACAATGTCGGGCCAAAAAGTTCCAGGCAGCCAGACGCTGCACTTTGACATCAAATTAATTAAGACAAGAATGCGAACGTGCCAAAAACCAAAGTGAATAAACAGTTCATGCCTCCTACTACCAAGAAAAACAAACAAAGAGTCATTAGAAATTGCAGTGCAGCAAATAAGGGCTTTGGTAAAGTTCCAAAAAAGGCAAAGCCGTTTAAGGAACTGCGCTTTTCAATGTTTTTCTTTTCAACACGCGCCTGCTAATTAGCAGTTATGAGTGAGGAACAGCAAGAACCAAGAACGCGGTTACACCTACATAAACAATAAAAACTCTGAACACTCCAAAAATTATAGCTAAGCTGAGTTGAAACCTAATTCTAGACAGACCACACACATTGCTGACGTCACAAGCGAGATATTTCGGGTTTCGGTTTTCGGAGGACGACGGCAAATTGACCTGCAACATGTTGAACAACAACAGCCATAAAGACAACAACAACAATAAAATTGAAGAAAAAAATCTCGAAAATCTTGTTGATTGCTCTATCCAAAAATTAATTGGACCACACACGAAGATTGTCGAAAGGAGACAGAACAAGTTGCTTAGTTAGAGCGCGGGAAAGAGACACAGCAAGTGTATCTAATAAGCAGAGCGAAGCAGTGCATAACTGCAGTCGGGGCCTGCTTCGGTATCTGTGGGTGTCATATATTTTAATGACTGCAACATTGGTGGCATAAAAAGAAGCCTAGTCGGCGGGCACAGGCACAGAGATGGCCACATATTGCATTTTTTTGATAACCGCAGCCCGCAAATGAAATGGAAGTGCGGCGCGAATGGATGCATAAATCCATGTGAAATGCAACTGGCTAAGGCTGTGACTAACTGACTGACTGACTTGCCACTATTTGAGTCCATCAGCTTCGCCCTGCGGCGCGAACCTTTAACGCTGTATCTGTTGGCTTTTTTTTTTTTGTGGTTTCTTGGTTTTTGTTGGTTTTTGGAGCGCGACCAAGTCGCGAAGTGAATGGCAGCAATGGCATGCATTCGGGTCGTTAGGTGCAAATGCGAATGCAAATGAGATTTTTGCATATGTAGGTCTCCTGGGTGTCACTCTTAACCTTATTTCGTCGCTCTTGGCTCATAAATAGGGCACAAGAACGCGCCACAGTGCAGCCGACTGTTTGGGTGGCATTCAGCCATAGACCTGGTCCTATTGTCTGCCCAAGCTTATAGCAGCTGTCTGTGCTGATTGATTGCCTGGATATGTCATGGTTGAGTGAAGCTCAGCACGCCCAGCTAGCTAGCTGAAGCTATATTTAATGGCTTTACTTTTACTTGACTTAGTTGGCGGCTTGGCTTGATCTTGGTCAAAAGATTTAAAAGTCAATGTCACTTGGACTTGGTACTAGCCATTGGTGACTGCAAAAATTGATGCCAATAAATATAAAATATGCTTTTTTTTTAAATGTACACCATGTAGGACGCACACACCAGTCTGTTGTAGGTTTTTAAATTTTACTGCAGTTTATGGGCTTAAACCAGAAATGCCCAGCCTTAGACTATTCATAATGCGACAAAAAAAATCATCTTAAGCCGGAACTTGAGATACATTTGAGGGATTTTATGTTTGTTTTTCTTTTTCAATCCGTTTCTGATTTTAGCCTTGACTTGTGGAGCTGATATTTTTCTGCCCGATACGCTAGCTGAAATGATATTAAACGGAAGTGCTTTGGAAAACGAAAAACCAAAACGAATACATTTTATTCGTTTTTCTTAGTTTTGCCCACATAAAATATGCGTTTTGTTGAAATTGGAAAAAAATATTCGGATTTGATTTCCGGAGCACGGCTGAATGACAAATTGGAGTAATTCACTTTGAAAAAATTTTACAATTTCACGTTCCTCAAGTTTATTTAGAAATTAATTAAATCAATTTGAAAGTATAATCTTACTTATTGCACAAATTAAAAAAAAAATTCTATAGATATAAAATTTAAAACTTTTTGAGAAAAATTTCAAAAGCCATTGTCGGGTAACGACCTGATGTAAAACATTCCTACAGAAGTCGTTTCTTCGCTCACGCCTACACCACTGCGTGATACCAAAGGTACGGCCTAGTACCTGATCGTTCCAAGGGAGGCACAGTCCAAGCCTTCATCGTGTTGAAAAACTAACTCGTTGGGTACTCATGACCCAGCTAGCGGGCTCGTTGAACGTTTATCCGCTTGACTATGTCAATATTGCCGTAGAGCTCATACAGCTCGCCGGTAGTCGTCACCAATGCGTAAACTATCAAAGATCTTTGAGAATACATTCCTCTCAAATACTTAAAGTATATTTTCATCAGACTTGGTTGTCACCCTTGCTTCAACGCCAAACAGTGTTTTGATCACTGTTAGTTTAGTTTGGTGAGAGAGCTACCTACTTTCCAATTGCCTGCTCAGACCAAAGAAGCATCTATTGACTAGAGTAATTCTCCGCTTGATCTTTATGCTAACAACGTTGTTCATTGTCGGAGTGGTGCTAAGGCTCGATCCATTGACTGCTTCATAAAAGTGGAATTTCTGTTCAGCTAGACTGTATCTCATGGATCAAGACTTATGGTAATTCGAAGGAGCAATATTTGGACAGTACGGCGGTTGAGGTAGGACATCCCCTTAAGCGTGAGCAGGTATGTCTGGACCGGTCTACTCAACGATTCTAAGACACATAGTTAAGACGGTGTGTCCTATACCCCCATCCCTCCTATCCCATGTAACAAACGAAAACTAAATCGTAAATTCAAATTTCATATTTTTTTGGAAAAAAAAAATTGAGCAAGACCAGCTTAAGTTCTTTTTTTCAATAATTATAAACTGGCTTTGGCGCATTCTATGCAAACTTAGCCGCACAAGTCCTGCAGCTAACCATCGATATTCCCAGAGACAATGATTGAAATCTCTACGGCATCCCATAAGTGTTGAGCAGCAACTAAACCCAACTTGACTCATAGGCCAAATACTAAGATAGCCCGTAGCTCTTTATGACCAGAATGCCGTACAAACAAATTTGAAATATGTGCAAACAGCAAAAAATTAATTCTATAGCATGGCAACTTGGCCCAAGGCATCATGTACGCATGTGCATGAACACGTGTAAGCCGGGTCGCAGAGAGGCCGAGCTGGCTTGGTCAAATGTAAATAGAATGCCCTTTTGTCAGCCAAGTGCGCCAAATGCATCAGAACAGACATTGCGAGCACTGCGGGCAATGGGAGCTTGTTCTATTGTTGCAACGCATTGCATCGCCTCGCGTCGCGTCGCTTGTAAAAACGCCCCATTGTGGTGGTCAGCGGTGACGCCCTCGAAGCGGGCGCAGTGTGTGTGTTGGTTGCCACACGCCCACCCAGCTAACGTTGATGCAGTGGCTCCGTTGTTGCAGTTGCAGACGTCGCATCGTGCACTCAGCACGTAAATTATGATCAGCCAACGGCGTTGAATATTAATTGCGCTGGACAAAATGAACAAAGCCAGAAGCAGCAGCAAATTCCAGCTAGAAGCAGGCATATGCGAGGGTGGGCTGAAAAGTAAACGGCTAAGTAGAGAAGTTATTACATTTATCAAGAAAAGGCCATTTTATGTATCATATAAACTCGTTATGAATGACGTCACGCGGTTCCAGTTGTTATCAATTTGTTGTCTAACAGATCCGGCTTCTATGCTTTCGATTCCTTTACGGAAATACACAGCTACGATCGTTCCAGTTCCTGGGTCTCTGGTGTTTTGAAATGCATCCAACTTTTTTTTTGACTATAAGCAATCGCTGCACCATCAGGGCGATAGCAAGCTCTTGTTCATTGATGACTTTGGAATTGGGAACTAGTCTATGTCTATGCCGTGGATTCTGTAAAGTGATTCTGGATTGATGAACCGTCTTGAGCGGTTCGAACTAATGATCGGTATTTACAGCGCCACATAAACATTGTCCAACTAGTTTTTGGTCTGATCATGAAATTTGGAATGCGTATGAAAGTTTTTTTTCTTTATATACTTTGGCCAGGAATTCACTGACGGGGCTCCCAGGAAGGCGTGTGAAAGCTTTTCAAAATAAGCTTTGCCAAAAATTCACTTACGCAGCTCCCTCAGTGCTTTGATAAGAAAAATGGTTATTAGCAGCAAGGAGATAGGGATATTTTAACGATAAGGCAACATCTTGTTGTTTATTAGACTCACATGAGTCTTTATATAAACTTTATGGGCTTTTTAACACTCTTTAGTAGTTAGTATTTTTTGGTATCTGTGTTTTATCTTTTTTTTTGGTGAGCAGTTGATAATATGATTTTAACGCTTTTCAGTCTTAATTTGAATCTTTTATTTTTATCTTTTATTTTTGGTCTCAAAAGCAGTTCAGTACTTTTCTCAAAATTATTTAAAATCTGTAATAAGCAATAATATTTAATTGATTTATTACTATTTGAAGGTTCTTATTTTTAAATATTCAAGAATTTTTGGGCTTATTTTCAAAGTTCTTAATTTAAGCACGGCACTTTCAAACTGTTTTATGCCCTGTACCGGAAAGGACACAGAAACCCCCAAAGTTACCTAAAGCATGCTACCGAAAGCTAACCCGCGAATCTGGCACTGGTTTGAAGATATCGTTATTTTATAAACTTCGAATTTGGTCTAGATTGAAGGATTTAAAAACCAACCACAACGGCTTAAATGGAAAGGATTTCCAAGAATTTGTCAATATAAAATAAGGTGCAATTATTCCGACAAGATATATTATATATGTATGTGTAAATATATTTTTTTTAAAGAATTCCTATACTTAACTCAAAATCTTATTGACGGTAAGAAATACATAAAATAAAGACCTACGTTCCTACCTGCTAGATCCAAAACTTTTCAATCTACCCTCGCATCTTAGAGATATGTACATACCTACACAGGCGTTCTCTGCCATCTTTGGCTTTGGATGGTTGTTGTTGTAGTTGTTGTTTGGTGTACTCACATGTGCGCGCATCTGTAACGGTGTCTTTGATAAGCGTCGATAATTATTGAGCAGCCGGAGTCGTTTGTTGTTGTTTGGCAACATAACTTTGTTGTGGCTAAAACCCTCTTCTTCTTGTTCATCATCTTAGCTGCGGCACAGTTAGAGTTTAATTAATTTCCAGGAAGTTTTTGATCAAGCAAACAACTTTGTCTGACCATAATGCTCGTTCGGCTGGAATGTCGTTGTCCCAAGCATTCATTCGGGATGCGACTCCCGTCTAGGGTTTCGTCGATTTTCTCGTGGTCATCACTCAGCCAACGGTGCCGCAACCTGTATGTCAATGTCAACAGCGTCGCAGCGTCCATGGTCGAGGTTCTCTCCCCCCCGCTCTGTTGCTTATTTCTGTCTTGCTGTTTGATGAATTGTCGCCTGCCACCGTTTTGCCTTTCCACACATACAAAGAATCAACAATTCACAATCAACACGGGGTACGTCCAGCTTTACTCATAACATATACTCCGCACTGTTGTGCCAAGGTGTGGTCCCGGCAGAAATTGTTTGGCCTGGCATGGCCTGCCGGTTAAAGCCCTTTTGGGCAAACAAAAATTGTGCGACTATGTGGTTGCAATGTGTCCACAAAGACATGGTTGATTGTCTTCTCTAACGTGAAATGTTTGCAGGCGAAAGGTCGCTGCTGCACAGTGGAACGTACGAAAATTATGCTACAGTACAGTTTAAGTTCCATAATTTTGACTTTTAATTAAATGTTTTGTACTTTGGGGTTCAGATTTGGATATAAACTGCTAACCATTTTGTGTTGGATGGAAGCACTAGTGTATACATAGTCTGGTAACATACGAATAAGTGATTTTTATAAGGTACAAAGGTAAGATAAGTTCCAACAAACTTATATAACTAGTAGAAAAAGAAAGGAGTATCCCAACTTTAGCTGACCCAATTGTTACCTCCAGCAGCTTATCCCTCTCGCCCACAGTGCGTATGAGTAAGCGAATAAGTAAACTACTCAGAAATCGAGTCAATAAAAAAACTGCAAAAAAAACCTGCAAATTGTGTTTTAAAACTATACTACACTGCACTACAAATAAAAAAAGTAGACCACCTACGTACATATGTACCCGTACGTAAACTGGCAGCAGCAACTGTAATGCCAACTTGCTTTGGCAGGAATTTTATCCTGCGGCCATTAAGCAAACCAAAACAAAAAAAAATATGCACGAACTGTAACCTGAAAATTGTATGTGCGCTTATCATGGCCGACAAAGTGGCTAAAATCTCTTATAGACTGAAATCACAAGGCTATCAAGAGCCGCAACCATTACAATAACAAGAACAGCAGCAGTGGAACACAGTTGGTGGTAAAAATAAACATTATTAATGAATAAAGAGCAAGAGAATTGTAGAAAAATCAAGTGACGAAGTATAGGTACTCTAATCGATCAGCATAAACGATATTGATTGAGATCGTCGATCTCCTGGAATGCTGTTTGAATGTGAAGAAACATCAGTACGTTGTGCACAAAACTTGCTTTGGGTGTTTCTGTTTGGAAATCTATCTTTTCGCAACTTGAGATCCTTGTCTAATTTTATCTAAAGTAGCTTCTGTCTTTATGGTCAACCTGGAAGATTGAATCACAAAAATGCTAGGATTAATTTTTATTTAATATTCTGCGTCCTACTACTCTAAGCTTGTCGGAATTTCATTAAATTTTCTTTTTAATTGCATCCCTTATCTATTTTGTGGCTAAAATTTCCCTTTCCATACATACAAGCTTCTGATCACAATTAATTGCTGGAGCATAGCAGGCCAAATATTCCTTTAACTCCGGTTGAAGCGCAGGCCAAAAGACATTTACATTTTTTCTTTTGGACCGTGAATAATTTGATCAGAAACTACAGTTAGATATCTCAAGTAAAATTCTTTTTTGTTCTCATTAGTTAGTAGTTGGCATTCCGACTACTCTGTTTGAGTATTCATTCAGGCATTTCAAAACACTTTTTTTTATCAATTTATTACAGTATAAGTCCTGCCTGAAACAATTAGGGTGTTTACTTTATCGGGCAGAAATGCAAAAATGCACAAGTGCCTGACCAATGATACAAGCAACCCTATCAACGATGCAGAAGTGCCAGTCTAAAAACTTATGCAGCTATTTGCAAGTGACATTTTTCCAAAGGATTGGTGCAAATCTTAAAATAGGCTAGGCACGAAAAACTTCATAGGAAAATAAATAAACTCCTTTGTAGAGCAAGCAAAAGTACTCTATGAAAAAAAGCCTGGAAGCTATAAAAAAATCTGCTTAATCTTTTAATGCTGACTTCGATTCAAGGCAGTTGAGTTATTTCATAACTTATAAATGTATATAGTTGCTACTGCTTATGCTACACTGCGCTGTAAAAGTCTATGCCCACGCTGCTAAATTGTTACTAAGAAACTATTTTTAAAAGCATAATTTATAGCTGTCTACATATAATTTGCCAGCACTGTACACATGCTCATGTAATTAGGCACGATCTTTAGTGCAATTACCACCTGGTAAGCTGCCAAGCCCACAAAAAAATCCAGCATAGAAACCAAAATATGGCACTTAAAATTTTAAAAACTACTGCGGTTCTACATCGATATCGCTTTAAGCCAAAAGCCAGCTCAAAGCTCGTATTTCGGAAGCAAATAAAAACGCAAACAATAAATAATTTAAACTCATTATATGCAATAAACTGTTAAAGTGGACACAGAAACCGCTTATTTATTTTATAAGATAATACCATTCTACTAATTTGGTAGCATTTAGTCCAAGAGTTATCGCTTAACACTTATGGTCCCACGACAAAGAAATCGATCAAAGCCGCAGGAGCTAAGGCTAAGTAATGGCATTGAAGCCTGCATAAATTTATCAACTTGGTAATACATATGATACGCCCATTTCAAGTCACTCAACTGAAAATGTCCAAAAAGTTATTTTTTGCACAATTTAGGCCAAAATTATTACCAACTAAAACAAATGGCACAAATTCTTGGCTGAGGGAAAAGCTATAAGCCATTATAACCACATCACTCATACGCCACATGTGCCCATTAGTCATGTTAGAATGATTGCTATATAAAAACTAACAGCTACAAATACGAAAGTAATTTAAATATTTTCAGTGATGTGAATTTTTCGTTTTTTAAGATTATTGGTAATGTATGAGGAGGCGCATTATAAAGGGTGCTCTTTAGAGGTATTTTATTTTATTTGTTTTTTTATGCGCTCCATTTTCAGTTTGAAAATTCATTTTCATTCCATCATATTATTTTGTTTTACAATATTTTACCTCTAAAAATATCACCCTCTATTTGCAGACGCATATTATCTGCGATTTGCTCAAACTGTTTTACATGCCATATATCACTCATACGCCGCATAGGACGCACATTTGGTATATGGCAACTTACAGCTGGGTTCTTTTAGCAATTTATGGCAAACATGTTGACAAAAATCTTCTTTAGCTATGGCCAAGGAGCTTAGCTGCCAGTGAGTGATCCCTAGTCGCACATTTGCTGCAAGATCTGTGCAGCACCGAGCTCGTTGTCCAACCCGTTGCTATCAATGCTATTAGATCTGCTTGTTGTTGTTGTGTTGTCATCGTCATGCGTTGATCTTCGGTTGACTGCCTCGTATGAATGAATTATGGCAACAATCTTGCATTAACTTGATGTTCATCGTTGGCTTTTTGAATCTTTATAGTCGAATTCGCGAATAAATGTGCCTAGTTGTACTCCAGGCAATTGGCCATAACCATGAAACAAGCCTAACATATCATAGGCCTGGGAATGATTCGATTTAAGGCCAACAAAAAAAAAAAAAAACACATGTATCTATTTCGTTAAATCTAAATTTTCACGACATTGGTGTTAAATGCAAACATTTTGCTGGCAACAACAGCAGCCGAGAGCTCTATTTAAAGTGCCCCGGCGAAAGCCGCTAACAACTCTGTGCTACAGGAAATTGAATGTTAAAACCGACAACTACAAAAAGTAAACACAAGCCCATAGATACTCAGGCGCACACATGTGCAAAATAAATCTATCTTTTAGATTTATGACGCACTAGAGAAACGTTAATAAGCAAATAAGCGAGAAAAAGAATGGTGAAAAATATGTGGCATGCAACCAGAGCCAGACAGCTAAATGGTAATGGTAATAAAACTTTTTTTATGCGCATTTATAGATGCTGTTTATGTGTTCTCTGGCCAGGAATAGCAGCAGCAGCAGCAGCAGCATCAGCATCATACATTATGAAATATTTGGCAATGCATAGGAGAGAAACCTGAAGAATTCTATGAAGCGACCGCTTGCTGTGCTCTAACTAGGCCTAAGGCGCATTAATCATAAAGAAAATCGGTTAAAAGGACACCAGATAGATACACATACGCCTAGTAGGAAACTCCTAGAACAACTATTGGCAACGTGTGAACAGCAAAAAATATTTGTAACTCCGACCATTAAATTGAGTTATTAAATGTGCGACAGGTGCCGCAAGACTTGTTGCAACTTAAATAAAATCTTGTTTAAACAGCCATCAGTTCGGTTAACTACAAAGCAATCGCAGTTGGAGTCCCTCGTCCGTAGTCCTCTGAACTTGACTGAATATGCCACAAGAAATTGAGTTCAATTAAAAACTTTTGTTGTGTATTTTTCAGCTAAAAATCAACATGTGAGCACAAATGTTTTTGAATTGTGAACAAAAGCGTGGCAATTTGAACAGCCAACAACTACAAAAACGACAACAACGAGTGTGGCAACAGTTGCCAACAAACAACCAAAAGGCAACTGCAACTGCAGCATGCAACATGGAATAATTTTGCTGCCATTTATCGTACACTGGAAAAAAAAATATGGCATGCGTTTGAAAAATGTTTCGTCAAAAGTCTCTTACAGAAGATTGTCTGTTGATGAAGCTTTATACCGATTTTGGTGGGTTTGGGATTTAGTAAAGCTTCTAGGTTTTAAAATAACTTCCAACATTCTTAATCGATATTGGTGTAGCAACAAAAACTTATAATTTCCAAAAACTCTAAACTATTTTGATGTCGTTCGAAGTGTGGAGTGCATTACGGAGAGCGGGGTCTTAGGATCCATAAAAAGTCGTTGTGATTTTGTTTAAAATGGTGATACCGCAATACGCGCCAACTAACGCGGGATCAGCATTTCGTCCATTGCCTACAAGGTTCTAAATCTACGATAGACCAGATATTCACATTGCGACAAATCCCGGAAAAGACTCGGGAAAAGAAAATCGACACTCACCGTCTCCTTGTCGACTTCAAAGCTGGTTTCGACGCGCCTGATACAATGAACTTCATCGCAGCCATTTCTGGGCTTGGCATCCTCGCAAAGCTAGTTAGGCTTTGTATGATGACGTTGAGAAACTCTTGCAGTTATGTTTTAATAGGAAAAGACCTCTCCAAACTATTCGATATCAAGCGAGGTTTCAGACTGGGTGTTGCGACTTTTTCAACCATTTGTTGGAAGCCATTCTGCTGCGTTCCGATATCAACAGGTCAGGCACTATCATTTATAAGAGTGTCGATAAACAAAACGAAATACTTCCTATCTACACGTAAGGGCACGACGCCATATGGCTTAGATAGTTACAACTTCGAAGTTCTCAAGGATTTGGTCTACATAGAAACAAACATCAATGATACAAAAAACGATGTCAGTAAGGAGATACGTCGCCGCATAGCTCTTGCAAACAAGAGAACGAATCTTCGGACCGACAAATGTGGACGATGATTCAGTATTCGAATGAATTACGAGCTGTATGAGCTTTATGATGACACTGACTGAGATTGCTCCAGCTAAAAAGATATTCGAGCGAAAATCACTGGAAGGAGGTCCACCACAGGAACGGTGACCTGAGAAGGCCATCGAAGATCTTCGTAGCCTTGGGATAAGCAATTGGAACCAGCAGGCTCAAGATAGGAACCGCTGGAGAGAGATAATTTCCGTGGCCAAGACCGACAATCGGTTGTAATGGTCAAGTAGAAAGATAGATACTATAGTTATAAATACAAGGCGGGAGCTTAATAGGAACTACCGTCCTTTTATGACTAAATACAATATGGAAGTAAGCACTGGAAGCCAGTGCAACCGTTGGCTAGCTAGAAGCTCATCTGCTACTGTTTCTTCAACATTAAGCATACCGACTCTTGTAGGGGTTAACTGTGCATCAAAGCATAGGTAGTTAGCATGAATAACTGTTGAATAGCGCCAAAACACCCGCCATGTCGCTAGAAGGGTTATAGAAACTCAGGATTTAAGAGGAAATCAGAGGAGGAGGAAATGTCCTAGCCGCTCAACAGGTCTTTCGGAACTGCTTATTGGTTATTCGCAGCTAGCTTTTATATCTAAATGACTTTCACTAATCGCAACCTGTAACCCGTCCGGTAGCCTGCAGCTCTGCTCGCAGAACAGATTGTGGTGGTATAGGGTATTTCAAAGTTGTCCGCTCCCAAATTTAACTTTCGAAATATAGGGATGAATAGAAAATTCACGAAATCTATTCCGAGCAATAACAGCGTCGCCAGTCTTTGTACATAAGGAAACCAATTTATTGATGTTGACTAAATGCAAAAGTTCTTTCTCATAGATCAACTTTTGAATTTAGTATTTTTGTTTTTTGTGTGTATCAATCAAAGTGATAAAGAATCAAGCTTTATCTCTAAAGCATTTTTTGGTTTACATAAAAAATCCATTTAGTATATGACAACAGATATTGGGGGGTTTTTTTTTTTTTTTTTGACAAACAACCGGACTAAGGTTTATCTACAAATGCAAAGATCTTGTAGATAGCATTACTAACAATGCTGTGCACTAATTACAAATTGAGGGTCATTCGATTTATAACATTGTAAAAATAAAACTCCGGCTTCCAAATTGCTCTAGTCCAGGCTCTCAAGCATCAATGTGAGTATGCTGTAGCACTGCTTGAGTATCTGAGTTTTATCAAAATATAGTATGAGAATAAAATGTAATTAACAAAAACATTTATAAGTCAACCTACCGCCATGCAGCTGGTTAGAATAAATGGTGGAAACGGACTGGCTTCAATGTCCATCGGTTTCTGTGCACGCTGTATGATGAACATAATCTCGCGTTGTACGCTTGGAGGCTGTTTGTGCCACTCATATATCCCATAGGCGGCTTGTGCCACGTTCTGTGAGTTGCTTCTGACCAAATCGCCAAGTATGCACCAATAGGTAAGATGGAAAAAGTTAACTAGCATAAACAGTATGAATCTGGCTGCTATAGCCGGATCATGTCTGGCGGTGAGAGTCACAAATGTGGACAGAGAGATCATAAGAAGCGCACAGGCCATTTGAACGATCAGCGGCACGTAGAATACTTTGTTGTGTAGTTGCACAATGCTACCCCATAAAAAAAAAGGATTAGATGAGTTCTGTTGCTGCTGATAAGTAACCACAAACTTACTCTATAATATGCTGATGAAACTTAATCAAACGGCGCAGCTCAAAACGAAAACGAGCAGTATTATCCTGACAGGATTGACCAAAACTACGTAGCTCAATACAGAGAATCTTGAAATTGAGCGCCAGCTGTGGAAAGCAATGTGCGCTGAGCAACTCGATGGTGGCTATCGAGATGAGTGAGTAGATAAGCATACAGGATTGCCAAACATAAATGCAAGCATGCATGTTTGGATGCAGTACAGAATCATGCCAGTGATATGGAAAAACTGCATGGAAAGGAAGTTGCTGGCTAGTAAACACCGGCTGTACTATAATGAGGGTCGAGAACACAGCCAGTAATGCATGCCAGGCAACGCCCAAGAAAATCTCGGCCAAGAAGAAGAAACGAATCTCGTTTCTAATTTGAGTATTTCTTAGATTTTGCAAATGCTTGCAATGGCAAGAGTTTAGTGCATCGATAACCTTGTCAATGTCATCAGCATATAAGTGTATATATAGCGTCTTGAATGATATAAAAAAGGCCTAGAAAGAATGCTAAATAATAAATAGTAGTTCTTATGTTTTTGTCTACAAACCCCAATAGTCCATAATAAGTCTTCACCCGTATCAGCCACACTGTGCGAGGACTCAGTAACTGCAAAAATTTGGGTAGTTAAGAAAATAAACAATTGTGCCATGGTGCACAAATGCCAAACACGTCGCAATGTTGAGCGTCTCCCTTCCCGATTCGGATAGTTCCACAAAGCTCTGCATAAAAAAATTTAAACCATGCGTTATAGGTATACAAAACTTACTTTAACTCTTCCCGATAATAGCAACATGATATATGTTTGGGTTGTACATAACGCTGCAAAACTTCCCGGTACTCAAAAACTTGCTCTAATAGAATACCAAATAATGCAAAATTTATTCCTTTAAGCAGTGCCATTTTAGACGTTTGTTAGCCTAATGTTAAAATACGTTCCACGCAGTTCCTTATATAAGCAAGAAATGTTATCGGTAGCAACTGTACCACAGCAGTTAATAACATGTGCTGTTAATTGGCAGTCTAAGTCTCAGGGTAACAATGCTTAGAATACTTTGCAGCCATTTTTGCTATGCTTGCATTTTCAAAAATCTTTGCTACGAGGGTAGCCTTACAAGTTTGCGATTTTTTAGCTTTAAATACAGCACTGCAACTGTCAGCCGCCATCTATTTGGGGCTTTCGACAGCATTGAAAAATATGTGAATAATATGTGCTCATCCAATATTATTATTTTTTAATTCAACCAAACACAAAGAATGTCTGGATGATTGTTATGGGCACTCTGCACCAACGATTCCAATTTCACCCAAAAGAGTTGATCACGCCAGGTATCGTTCGATAAATTTCACGGACGGCCGGAGTATAAAACTGTTTGTGGTGGCTATGGCTGAGCCTGTAGGCAACTGCACTTAATGGAATATGAATCTTTGTACATGAAAAACTGTTCGCGTGATTGTTGCCATGAATGCTCACTCTTGGCCGTAAACGAAACTTGTGAACACTTTAAAAGAATGTTGGGCGATATAAGGTGCAGTCCGCGGAAATATTTATTATTCGGAACTGTTGGGTGTAGTAAATATAAAGCCGATATCTTACATAATTACAGGTCGCAAATGGGGATGGATTGGGCACACTGCGAAAGCCACAAATAAAGTTTGTCATCAGGCTCTTGATTGGAACCCGCAGGGCAACCGACGAAGAGGGAGACCCAGATCAACGTGGTGCCAGCCTGTTTTGAAAGAAGCTGGAGAATCAGCACGTTCCTGGAGCGAAGTGAAGCAATTGGCACAAAACCGAATACTATTTAGATGCTTTACCGAGGTTCTTTGCTCCTCAAGGATTTAAAGGAATAAAAGAAGAAAGTTACATGGAGTCTATAATGCTTTAAAGCAAAAACGAGCACACAGGGTGCGTCTGCCACTATATCCCCCACAAAAGACTCAGTGGTTAGAGATAAAGTTTGTTTACAGAGATCATCGACATGAAAACCATACGAATACCCACTGTTTAAAAAGGATCAAATAATTGCAAAATAGTTTGACTAAATGTATCGAATTTAAAGAAAATTTCTGTCAAGAAATAAAACGCTGCTTGCCATAAAGTACGACTTTCATAAAAAACTACCCCCGTAGGGCACAGCCGGTAAGAAAATTTATGTAACCCTTAATTAGCGAATCGCTACGCCCTTTAATTTAAGAAATTCTCACCTCGAAGCAATAAGGAATATTATTTAATTGTGCCTTTATTGATTGCTGTACATTAGTAAGCCAAGTCAGGACTGACTATTGAAATCTATCAGTAATTTATAATTTACGCAACATTACACTAGTCGACGGTGAAAATTCTTTAGAGATCAGACTTATGTTGGGGCAATGTTTCACCATTCAAAAACCGATTTTTGTTTTATGGGAGGGCTAGATTTTTTTTATGGCTATTTTTGTGAAAGAGGACATTTTTCAAAATACGGTTGCACATATGAGGTCATAAAAACTGTACTAGTTGGAATTTTTTGCATTAATTAGATTTTTCTCAAAACTAGAGTACACTACATTTAAAAAATCATCCCAATCAAATTGGTAACCTTAAAAAAAAACTATAGCCGAAAATGTGTGCCCAAAACCCCGAAAAACACAAAAATTTGGTGACTTTTCGTACAAATATCGCTATTTCTTCCAGCAAAAGTCTTAGACACTGGAAAAGTAAGCTATTTTATGTTATTGGTCATGATATGTAGATGCGATAGTGTCGTCTTTTTATGATACAAAATTAATGATTTTTCTATATTTGAAACTTTTAAATAAAGTAGTAGTCATTACCTTTCAAAAAAGTAATTTTTCATGAAGTTCGAACTGTCCATTAAACCCCAGCAGCTCAATGAATCACCATGAGTACACGAAATCTCATGATTTCACCAAAAATATACGAATTTTTGTTTATAATGGTGCTTGCGTTGAAACAAACGGACTTTAGGCAATTAGAAACAATGGAAACGATATGGCAACGCTCATTTAGAAATTTAGTGTTCTTCTCACTCAGAACATTTTGGGTGAATATTGTTGGTTTTTAATTCCAGTATCAGATAGGAAGCTCAAAAGAAAGAAAACAAATATGCATTTTAAGTAAAATTTGTTGTCCGGAGATTGTTATTTGATTTCTTAGCTTTATGTGTAGTAAGAAGTATTGTTATCAGTAATTATTGTTTTATTAAAGAATAATGAGATAATGGCGGAACGATGTCAACAGGTCATTTGCGTGTATGACAAAGCTCCAAGTGAAAAAGTATTCGAGCGAAAGTCACAAAAAGGGACGCACGCCTCTGCGATGGGAAGACCAGGCAATGGAGGATGTTCGCAGCATTAGGACCACCAATCAGCGCCGGCAGGCACAAGATAGGAACCGCTGGTGAGGTATAATTTCCGCGGCCAAGACTGACAACCAGTTGTAATGGCCAAATAGATACTATAGGTAGATAGATTTTGTTAATTTATATCACTGGAGGCGACTTACAAATTTTAGTGACTTTAGGTCCAGCATAAACATATTTACAATAAGTCCAATTTTTATATGGTTTATTGACAAAGGGCCGTAAAATGGAGTTGTCTGTCTCCCATCGGACGCGTCCCCAGGTAGCGGATAGGGGAATGGTCGGCACTATGCAGCGTCAGTGGAAAATAAAATACCACTGGCGGACCAAAACAGACAAAACACCTGCTTGGAGGGGAAGATAGGGACTCTAACACCAAGCTAGGGTAGGCGGGCTAGCAACCTACCCACCTGAAACATTTCTTGCTACCGAATTGTCAAGACGCCCTATGCTCCAAATAGGAGTTAAAGTAACATATACTATATATATAGCTAACATTTGCGAAATTCAAGAATTCAAGAAGCTAAACCTAAGTTTATGCGCAACTGGTAAGAAATTTTTTGGTCTACAACTCCAGCGGTCTCCGAAACCTAGGTGTTCAGATGAACGATTGATAAGCATTCTGATACAAAAAACTTATGGCCCGCTACGCCTTCTTCTGTCCATAACTTACCACCAACCATAAGCCCTTGGCCCCATGGATATAAAAAAAATTTATTTTTTTTTGCTGTACTAGGACTCGATTATAAAACAATAAGACTAGTGAAGTAAGTTTTTTTTGAGGCTCTGTGCTCCTCTTAGGATTCAATTATGTAAGTAGTAGTAGTAGAAAGTATCCATGGGATATGGTGTGCGTAAAAAATGTTTTAGCAAATTCCATTTTATTGATTTAAAATTTCATGAATGCAGAAAGAGGAAGATTTCCTCCCACTTCCGCGATAACGAAATTCCCAAATTCGGTCTTGCTGCGCAAAACGAATCCGAACATTTCATTTCATACTATTTTTTGTCTTTGTAAATCAAAAAACAGTCACGATCAACTTAAATGTAGAAACTTTTTCTCTCAGTGTACATGTGTGCAAGTTTGAGTGTGAAAATTCAACAGCAAAACAATTACAGTTGCCCCAATTACGGGTCAAGAGGGGCGTAAAGTGGGTGGTTAGTTGCCAGTTCACTTAGTTTTTCTGTCAGTCCTTTAGTCGAGGCGTCGGTTGGGTTACTTTGGCTTTGCCTTGTAGGATATGTCGAATATATTTCAACAAGCGTCGAGAAAACGCGATAAAATTTTTACATATAACTCAAATTTTCATTGCACAGCGTGTCGGACTTTCCGCAATGTGTGTGTAGAGAAAAAATATAATACAGTCGTAGTCCGCCAGTGGAACACCCTTTAAAATTTTATAATTGGTTTCTAAAATCTGTTTTTACAAACTACTTTTATAGAAAATTTGTGCTTATGCCTAGGATGCGGGGGTTTTTTTGAACCCAGATCTGGTTTCATTGACTAAAAATTCATTTTTTGTGGCTCTGTTTTATCGAAATAGGCTTAGAACTATAGGAATCTTTGTGAAGACACTTTTTTTTAAGATCCAAAAAATGTTTTTTTCGCAAATATCTCAAGATTTGTAGCACAGAAAAATTTTTTGAACTGAGTACAAAATGTTGAAATCAAAAGACTTAATAGTATGGCTGAAACCTGCGGCCTTCTGGCGGGGGAAAGGGTAGCAGATATGGTCTTAGTTTAACAACTAAATCTGTCCCGAGATATTACCAATATTTTGGTACCATTTTGTGTTTCTAGCTTTTATCATCATCGAGATACAGGTGTTCGTACAGACGACAATCAAGTCAATTTTCTTGGATTCTGTATAAGCAACTTGTATGCTGCCACATCCGGTTCTGCCTGTTACATATGTACACAGCACAAATCTATTATACTCTATGTACGCTTTGGATACAGAGTATAAAGACCAGATAAACCTAGTGAAAACGGTCTTATATGCTGCATTCGTTTAAATTTTTATCAACAGGCACAGATGCTCATAGTGCTGCTGGCTGCTTGCTCCTCAGTTGCCTCCATCTCTCTACCCCAGTCTACCAGAAGCTCTGTCAGTGTGCACAATATGCATTATGCTTATGACCCTTAGGGTTGCCATGGATAAGATACTTGAAAATAAGTTTATGTTCATTTTAGAGTAACTACCAAAAAAGGTCTGGATAATTGCTGCTTGAAAATGCTTTAGTAATTTGGGATTTTGTAAAATTACGGAAGCGAATCCAATGAAGTGACAGGCACTTTGAATCTGGCAAGGTTCTGGTGCTGATTTGGCTGAATATGAAGAGGCAGTTGCGGTCTTTATCTTTTTTAAGCATGTGCGAGTAAGTACAAGGCTTCTGACTGGGAATAGTCAATGCTGTGCCTATTGCTGGCTTAAGACACAATTTCCACGAGGAGTCCACTGGCTGTGTGTATCGGAGTAACTCTAGACTGTTACCAAGGTTATAGCTATGTAGGTCTTGGTCTATCCCTCATCGATGCATGATGGGAAAGAGAATAAGCTGGAGGAATGCACTGTTATAGGCCATTAAACTATAAAGGATTGTCATGGTAAGAAGAGAGAGTAAGTGTTGCCACATGTAGAAGAAAGTCAGATGCAACCTGGCCTTTTTAGTTAATTTAAATTTGGATGAAATTGAATGTAAATGCAATGCCATATCTGTCATTATAAGCGGAGCTGTCAACTTGTTGGTGGCCAATCAATGTAAATAGAAGTGCGCATAAATGAGTCTGCTTGGCAAGTGACCCAATGACGTAGTCGCTTCCACATGAACGTCATGACCCATTTTGCCAATTTGACTTCACAACAATGCCAATAAATTTGCATATAAGAACAGACGCCGCTACGGAGGGGCGGGTGAAAAAAGCATTTCCTAAAATAAAAAAAATTTCAAAATTTATTTAATTCAAAATGTTTACTCTTTTTGGATTTTCCTTTGCCTTTTTTTTATGATGCATTTTTACAATTTGCAAACGAAATTTCTTCGTCTTTTTGGAAAATTCCGAAAAAAAAGAAAGACAGCTCTTAACATATGCTGCAAAGTGAGCCAAGAGGCAGACAAAGAGTGGGTCTTACAAAAAACAGTCAACGAACAGCGAAATTTACAAATAACTTAACAATTTGCTTTTGGCCCTGATGTCGTGCGAACAATTGCCAGATCCAAAAAGGGGGCAAGGACGGCTGCTGTGCATCCAATGGCAAGTCATCACGACGATGTTCACTCTGGAGTAGCGGTGAAAGTTAAGCCAATCATTGCAACAATGGTGACAGACCCAAAGTAACAAGCAACGTAGTACTACAAGATTTGGTAACAAAGACATGAATTTCAATATGTTCAGTTGAGATCACATCACTGCTCCTTGATCTAAACTCAAAATTCACATGATTGCAATGCACTTTAAAGCCAAAACTTGACATGGCATCTTAAAGCAGGGCTTATTTTGTTTTTTTTTTTTTTTATGCAGCTGAATTATGATCAGTTCGCATTGCAGGCCATAAAAGAGAGTTACTATATAATGTATAAGCTGCACTACTTCTTGCGTATTGAATTAACGTAAAATGATAACCCTGAAATAGCATCGTGGAAATCTATAGAAACTATTTTTGAGAATTTTAAAATTGGTAAACCTTTGGCCTAGAAGCTACACAGAAAGACATAAATAACGAAAATCACTATGAAGCTCCCGATCTGCAACCACGATGTTATTAACCAAGCCATACACGGTGCGACTAGATGTGCAACTTGTCTGTTTATCGAAAAATTAAAACCTTTTTGATTTGTCGAACAACCAAACACTTAGTAGACCTCGAAAGTTCACCCAACCCGATATGTTAAAGCCCGTTTCTCACTGCGCATAGTGCTTCTGAAACTCGCTTTCCGGCAAGAGCCGAGAAAGAAGTCCGGTTGTGTGAGAACTGCGCTATAGGAGGTTTTGGACAACTAGGCAACCCTGAGTTTGGCCAAGAGATCCTTGGCTCACACCTTGAAAGAGCATCTTTGTGCTTCGACACAACGCGTATAAGGCCATTCTTAATGCGCGCAAGCCCTCTGGAACTTGCTTACCGGTAACCCCTTCAGAGATTGACGTCCTCTACAGAGTAGTTGCTGTGTTCCTCGATGTCCCGCCTGAAACGAGGAAGAAGTCCAGTTATTTCAGACGCAGAACTTGGCCAGAGACTCTTAGCATAAAGAAAGAGCACACTTGTGCTTCGACACAACGCATATAACGCGATTCCTACTGCGGGTACGCCTTCTGCAACTCGCTTTCTCGGACCCCCGTCAGAGATGTACGTTTTCTACGGAGCTGTGTCGGTATCCTTTGAGATTCGAGGTTGAGGAAAAAGTCCGGTAGTACCATTGTAGGGGGGTTGAACCTGTCCAGAGACTCTTAGCACATAATCTTGGGTAATGATTTCTCTTCTTTCTTCGAATTCATCAAGAATCAGACTTCTTAACTTTGGCCACATTTTCATCAACCATTGAGGAACTGCCGCCCCCCGTAGGCGCCCCTAATCTTTCTAAGGGTCTCCGTCACCCAGTTTAACGCAGAGTTTTATGGCCAATCACTGCACGAGACATTTCTCAAACTTGGATCGCGACTGCACATGGTTACACACCCATTGCCCCCAGGCGACTAGAACAAATATTGGTCTCCTAAGAAGGTATTTTCATCCCATTCTGTTAGTAACTTTGAAGGGTCTATGACATTTTTGATAATTTGTAATTTTTATCAAAAGTCAATAAAAAGTTGTGTCGTTATTGATTGCCTTGGTGCTATGGAGAACGAATGTATTAGGAGTCTTTCCCGTAACTTTTATACAATACCCACGACTTTATAAATTAAGACTTGAACTCAAACAATATCACATCTGGAGTTAATATACTTTTAAAAGTTTCATAAACTATATTTTCTTCACACTGCTCAACGTGGTTTTTCCTTAAAATTCCACGCCTCTCATCTCATTATTCTCTTTGATGCGCCATACTTCATTATAATGGCAATACTCCCATTGAATACTAAAGCAAGTGGGGTGCTGCAGCAGAAGTAGGCACTTCAATTACAAGTTATCAGGAGTAACGCTACGTGACGTAACCCACAAATGACGTTTCTGCTTTAATCCCACTCCCAGCCAGCCAGGTAACACCTGTTGCAACGTTTTGGGCTTGTGAGCAGCCCAGGCACTACGGCTACTGCACTGTAAGACGTCCATTAATCCCAACAAAAACTTGTTGGCGCTGACAATGACAACGGGATTTTATCGTTGATTAAAAGTCAGACTTAAACGATGCCGTTCAGAGTTATGGGTTCAGGCACAACGAGTGGGAGGGTGTATTCAAAAGTTGCAAAAACAAAAAAAAACAATATTTAATAAAATGACAGTAGCTGTCAGACGCCGTCAAAGATATTTTTCTTTGTACCTGCGCCCAGTTCGATTGTTTGTGGGTCCAGCTGGCAGGCACGAGTACGACTTGGGGCCTACTGGGGGAGCTGCTCCACCCGCCAAACAATGCAAACGGCAAACGATTTGTGATTTCTGAACATTTTGTTTTTGTCTTTGTTTATTTTCCTTTTTATTATTTATTGCATTTTGTCATTGTGTCTTGTTGGGTCTTGTACTGTAGACAATGATTGCAGTCTTGCGCCTTGCATAGAAATGGACAATAAGTGGTTATATAGGTGTGGGTATGAATTTTAATAAGGTTGGTTAGGACTTTTACTTACGTGTATAATTAGGCAATGTGTTTTTATGATCCTTATTTTCGATTATTGGCGATGAGTGTCTACATTGACACATTTCAAATTTACTGTCTTTCTAGGGTTTAGTACGGATGGATCCCGCGTCACAGCAAATCGTTGGTGGGAATACTCTTCCTTAACGTTTGATAAACAATTATAAGGAATAGCAAGTAAGAAGTATTTACAAAACTGGGTTTATTTATGGAATTATTCAGGCTCACACAAAAAAGGAGAGGGCCACCCATACGTAGTATAAGCCGATAAATCGGAAGTGAGGTCCACAAAACACCCAACACCCAAGTGTTCTGAGGAAACTTCCAAAAACTTCATAAAATTTTTTTTCGATTGAAACCGAGGTCCTAAATCTCCTTGCACTTTAGGGTTCCGAGATAACTTCCAAAATACCTTATTTTTTATCTTTCGAATCTATTTCGGAACCCTTGTGTGTTTGGGTTGCATTGGATTTCGGATTCGGAGTTATCAGCTCACAATTCATTTGGGAGCTCTGAAGCCTTGTACAAAGTAAAGGGTATACAAAAATGTATGGTTTCAAAAAAGTTCAAAAGCAACTCTATTTCAAGGGAATAAAGAACCAAAGTATTTTTTCTGCAATCAGTACCATCGAGAAAATACTGGGGCCTCTTGACGACAGTCAACGGACCTTAAGCGCACTATTTTTTTTCTGAAGATTTCAAATTAATTTAATCCAGTGGCGGATCTAGTATTGTACCACGGGGGCGATGCCATAAGAATATCTGCTGCAGCAGCATTGGAAGTCCTTATGGAACGGACACCCTCCATATAGTTATTATATAAGGCTCCAAGTGAGAGCAGGGCTACCTAGCCAAGTAAATTGGCAAAGAACCTTTAAATAGTGCTGAAGACCCCGATGAGCTGGGAAAAGTGGTCCCCTCGATTTGCTTACACAGAGATAAGATGACAAGATAACAGAGAACCAATTCGGAAGGAACATTATGTAAGTACTATTTGAGTGTCGCAAAAACTTACACCACTCTTAAGGAGATACACCCCATGTATTGTGTAAAGATGCTTCTTTGACTAAAGATGGCACCGGACCAAGCACGCCATTCTCAAGAGTTCTGGAAATACCCAACATCGAATTTCAAGTAGACGTATATACTTGGCCGACGTGTGGACATCAACACAGCCAGCAAACATAAAATCAGAGGTATCACTGTGCTGTACTACCGCCTTTATGACTTATAGATAAACTTGAAATTGGTTCAGGAAACCAGAGCCAACCTTAATCATCTAGGACAAGGGAACAAAGTCTGCCTTAGTTGGAACCTACAATCTAAGATCATTACCGGAAGCAAAGCATTAATTTAACTGAAGAAAAAGGATGCTGCAAAAGCACTAATAGGGCCTGAGCCCTGCTGTGACATAGCAGACACACCACACACAACACCACAGACACCAGGAAAAGAGAGGTGATGTAGACGAGAAACAAACTGGAACAGTCGGATAACTTGAAAAGTTTCAAGACAATAACTCAGCAAGGGAAGCAGTTCCATGGGGCACTTACCATGTCCCTTACGGAACACTGGAGACTCATAACACACCTGAATCACATTCACATCAGGGATATGAATACAATTAGTTTTTTTGACATGCTTGAAAAGTTCATTGGCAATTCAGGAACTTTATGGCTGGAAGGAATGATCTAAAAATTGTCAACTAGACTCATAGAAGGCTAAAATAGTAGAGCCTGTCTACAGCCTAACCCATTTAATCCCGACAATTTTAAGCAAAGTAGGTTAGATCGGCGATAATCATTTAGAGTTGTCTTAGGCGTTTCGACCATCTTTGGCATCTACAATTGTTGTGGAAACAACTGAAAATTATCATAACTAAAAATTATATAAAATGGCAGAGAGCAGCAGCATATGCAATACGAAAAAATATGCAACGGAAATGTATTCAATTGAGTAAAAATGGCAGAAATTTGCAACAAAGCAACGCCAATTGGCAATTGCTGTGTGGCACCAACATGGCAACAACAATGCCCCAATGTCAGCGACAAAAAATAAAAGAAACAACGTCGCAGTTGCAGTTGTAGTCGCCGTTGACGTTGCTGCGTTAGAAATCTGCAATTTATATAGGAATGCCACAAAGCAGGGGGGTACGGTACAACGAGTACACCAAACACAAATACTGGGCGACTCTGACCGGCGGCGATCCTCTACAGAAAAAAAAGGAGTTGCTGCAAGAACGATAATCACAATTGTTTGCAGCTTGCGTTGCAAGCATACCGCATGTGCCCCACGCTGCCTGCCGCACATAGTTGCAGGCTATTGTTAGTAGCTTGGTTGGATTTGAACCACCACGAAATGCTGGAAAATTGAGCATGGAAATCGGCAGTCTGGCCGCAGAAAGCAAAAGCCTAGAAAAATCAAGTGGAGAGAAACAAAAAGCAAAAGCTTCTTCATTCACATAGTATCGTAAAATGTTGCGTTGGGTGATGACAGAGTTGCTGACTTGGCCATGGTCTTGGCAAGAAATTGAAGGTGGTGACCAATGCTATCGCTGCTTGCATCATCATGGCCATCAAACGCCATCGCAGCCAATTTGTAGCTAGTGCATGTGCTTACGCCAAAGTGGAGCAATTATAGCAGACAGAATCGGAGTAATATGCACAACAAACCACACCACCCCAACAACAATCAGAACAACATTCCCAACTGCCTCAAAAATTACCAACCAACGTTCAAATGTGCAGTCATTTGGGGGAAATGCATCACATGACCAAGCCAGCAGTGCATTCAAATCGATTTGGTACGCATCTTCCTGCAACATGTTGCGGAAATGCAACAACCAAGCATTCATCCAAACAGGCTATCATCCAAACAACCAAAGAGCCAAACTGCAACATGAACGAATTTCAGTAACAGCAGGGAAAATTGATTTGTTGCTGCTTGAGTGTTAATTGCCACTCCACGATCGCGAGGAGTCGTCCAGAGGAGTTGTGCCATGTGTGAGTGTGTGTGTCTGTATGTTTGGGACTGTGGCATGGCCTAACTGTAAATGCATTCATCAACTGGTTAGTTGGCCGAATAGTTTGCCGAATGTGGGGCACTGGAATTAAGAGTGGGCGTTCCTAGCACACGGCAAACACTTATACGGGGTATACATAAATAGTTGATAGAAATGTGCAGGGTCTTAGTTAGGTGGGGTTCCTATTAAAGGACCAGGACACTAGGACACTGAATGATTCGGTATCTTAGTTCTAACTGTCTGTTCTATATTAGAGTTGGGTTTACTTAATGGGTAATAGTAATAATGAGCTGAAACCTGGACAGTAAAAAGATCGGATTCTAGGTCCAATAAGAGAAAGTGATGCTACCTTTAGATTAAGGTATGATGACGAATGTACGCGAGAACTAAAAGGCCCCGTTCTAAGCAAAATTCTTAGGATGCGTCAATTAGAATATGCAAGACACGCATCAAAAATGAGTGACGAAAATCCAATCAAAAAAGTATTTTTGGGCGAACCAGCTTCTAAGAGGTAAATTGGGAGAACTAAAATTAAATAGTTAAACAATATTGAGAAAACTGTCAACGAGCTATCAGCCATAATGTGGAGAATATTTGAAAAAGATAAATACAGATGGAGGAAATTTCTACGGATCGCAGAGCCAACAAGTATGATGATGAGTAATAATGTAGTTTGAGATCCCAGTGCGTCGTAACATCCCAAGAGCTCCTCAGACCGTCCAGTTCTCTAATCAAACTTAATTATTTAAGATGATTCTAATCGGATGACAACGTGCATCAAATTCTATGCCCGCCGAAAAGTGACATCCTTCATCTAGGTAGAGCGTCACACCCAGCTAATATTTGTGGGAAGGTTCCTTCTCTATTTCACAAAGACTATATATGTTCCAATTCACTGTTCTTATATTGCCCATGTGTTTCCTGAGTCTGCAGTTTCCCTTCAGTAACCAACAGTTTCGAGAAAAAATTTTGGTGCCGTATAGTTCAATGTTCTGAACACATGCAACTTAAAGCGATCTACTATTAAAGCACTTTAAAGATTTCAAAATTTTGAACGCGGTTACTTGGAGAAGCAGTTTTACTGAAGCACCCTTGCGGAAAATAATATTCTTCTTTTTTCTCAATGTTTGTAATGAACGAAAGTATGACGTCACGTGCTTGAAGGTGGCGCGCTTTAAATAGCCAAAAAATATAGGTTCTATAGCTCAGATCCTTGTGAAACGATATAAAATCACAGTTATATAATCAGCGCCTTTATTTATCGACGGATGAGTTACTAATCTTCTTAAATACTTTATACCAATCGTGCCCTATGTTTTTGAAGAATTCTACGAAACTTATAATTTTACCTAAGAACTCACTACTTGAATACTTTTACACAACTCGACAACCCTCTCCAAACACCTCCCATAGTAGACTGTCCACTGCAGTCAATTATAAATTATGTTTTTCCAATGCGTTGAAAGCTCAACGATATTCACAAATTTCTAATGATGAAATATTACTGCCGCACTGCCTGCAATTGGCAACATGAAAATCCTATCAAATTAACAAGATCATCGCTTCCGGCTGGCAATTACACACACACACACACGTACAAACACATGGACACAGCGACAATCCAGGCGTTGTACCAACCAGACTGGACGTGGACTGCCTCCCCGTTCCTAACTCATATGAGCGGGCAAGCATATTCAATTGACTTTGGCATTAATCTTGTGCGCCAACATTTGAAGGCGCTTGGTGTAACCGTTGGCTGACATTGCTCTCGTTGTTCCTGGTGCTTAGTTCCCACAAGAGGCACATACAAAATTTATGCCAAAATGGAGGCAGCCAATGGTGTGGCACATAGATTTGACGTCAAAACTCATGGGTGTACAAATGCATCATTTTGATGGTCATCATCAGTCTCTGCCTATCAAACAATCGACAAAACAAACAACGGTCCGGCCAATCCAACAATAACAACAATAGCAACATGTTGCAACGGCAGCCAAGACATTGAACGTTGGCGTTGCAACAATAACTTTGTAAAGGGTGTTTTTTTGGACGGGTACATTTTCCGGTACAGATTAAACGCTCACAAATTGTTCAAATCTGGTAACACTTTATTGAATTGTGCTCAGCTTTGTTAAAGGCCTTGCAATGAGAGGAGTATACTCTGATAGCCAGCCCACCATATTCTTCCTCTAGTCTGCAGTAATAGGGAGCTCATGAACCCCTATAAACTTTTTACAACTTGACAACGTCATATTCCATTCGTCTTATTGAAGCACACAATTGGCAAACGCATTATTTCCCGAAATTGTCTTGGAGTTACATGAAGTTACAAAGAATCAACTTTGGCTCATTTGGAAAACAACAACCATTGCGGCAGACGAGGAGCCCCATGCTCGAAATAATATGCTAACTTCTAAAATCCACTTCCACTCTCTAGCAATGACAATTTTTGGTTAAAATTATTTAATCCATTAACTGGCACTGTACAGAGCTACGAAGTCGACGGTACGACAGTCTTTTAAGAGAAACAGCTTGTAACTCAAACATCCTAAAGAGACTCTAAGCCAAGTTCTATAGATATTTATTTTTGCACCGTACTTCTTTCGGAAAGTCACAATTAGAGATTAAACCGAACTGCCTTCTATTCGCCTAACCTATATGGATAGGCCTAATTTCGCCGTCGGTAGAGTAGTACTGAACAGTAGCACACAAAGAAATCGGCTGAAGCTTTTCCACGCTCTCGAGCTGCAATTTCGATCATTCTCATCACTGACCTCCAATTCCAATTAATTTAAGAAGACAAAACAGATTTAAAATAATAAATTCAAAGAAATGTTTTTTTTATTAATATTTTGTTATACCAAAAAAAGCACCCATTATATGTGTGTGTGTGTTGCATAATGCGACAGTTAGTGTTGTGCCTGTGTTAGTCTGATTGCTGACTGCTACAAATTTCAACGTCACACAAAAAAGTCAGCCAAGACAGCAATCTGCACTTGAAAATCTAACAGCAGCAGCCAGCTACAAAAAACTCCCAACAACAACAGCAACATTGGAACATTCAAACAGTTCCAGTCCAAGGAAGTGGGCAACGGTCTTGGCCAGAATACTATCCAACCTGTTTCTGCACTTGACCATGTGTGCAACATGTTGCCGAATTGACAATTTCGTTGCGCATGCGCAGCCACTTACCGTTCTTGCAGCAACGTTTGTTGCTGTTGTTGCTGTTTTTGTCAATTGTCAGTTGGAGCAGTTTTCAAGCTGTTCCCCGGTTTATGCAAATTGCACAGCAGCCGCAGATTCAGTTAAGGCAATGGCAATGGCAAATACCAGGTAACTTGCAACTTGCTAGTTGCAAGTTGGCAACTATAGCTCGAGTTCCAGTGGGCGTTTGATTTCAATCGCTTTTCCACTCAAGTAAAAACATTTTCACATACTTATGCACATAGTACACAACGACATAGATGTGTATTCACAATAGATGGGATACAGTTGAACCTCATACTACACGCGGGTGCTTGCCAAGAGCAGACCTGACCACAAACATCTATGGCAGAAATTTGAAGTAAACTAAATTAAGTGTTATTAGAGAAACTGAAGCGGAAATCAAATGAAACGCCTTGGTGCTTAAAATCGCTTATAACAGTCGGAGAGTAACAGATGATGATGAAATGCAACCTGATTGATTAAGAAGAAAACTTTTTAAGACAATGTGTCGCTTTAAATTGAATTCGGATTAGTCGCAGTTTGCGATCAGTTTGTCTGGTAAATTCATGATACGAGTATAAGAAATCGATTCGTTCAAAAGTTTTTTTCAAACTAGCCAGTTTCGTTGCGATTCTTGAAAATAGAAAAGTTTTCTGTACAGAGACACTATATTTGCTTGTCGTGCATATTGCAACTATTTGACACCTCGATTTTGGTAAAAAAATTTCCAAAACTGAGTAAAACATATAAAAACAATGTGGAAAACTTGAAAGCTTGGTAACGATACTTTTTTGCTGGTGCTTCGTAATTATGTTCATATCTTAAATAAAAGAGCTTAGACTGACTGTATGTAATATATTGATTTTGCATCTCATTGCTGCTGTATTTTTGCGCTAAAAAAAAATTATTTTTTTTTCAAAATTGAAAGTGGTGCCGTTCAGGGCATTGTGTCAAAATTTCAGATCGATACGAAGATAAAGGGTTTTCCAATAAGAGTATTTTGGTATTCAAAGAAAAATGCCATTTTTTGAGATAAATGATCGGATGTTTATTTCATAATAAAGAGGAAGGTATGCCGTTAATAATGAAAAACAACATCAGCCAAATGGCCACCATGACCACGACCATATCCTTTTCATGAAATTTTCCATAGCCAAATCGCAAAGTGGCTGCCCTATGTCCTCGATAGCCTCACGAATTCTATCTTTGGGGTCTTGAATCGACACTGGGCTGTTGGCGTAGACCTTAGCTTTCACGTGGCCCCAAAGGAAGAAGTCGCAAGGTATTAAATCACAAGATCTCGGTGGCCAATTGTGATCACCTCTTCGAGAGATAGCACGGCCCGGAAACTTTTCCCGTAAAAGAGCAATGGTTTCGTTGCTTGTGTGGCACGTAACGCCGTCTTGTTGAAAGTAAACGTTGTCCAGATAAATACCATTCAACTCCGAACATAAAAAATCATTAATCATCTCTCGATAGCGCAATCCATTCACCGTTACTGTTAATCCAACCTCATTTTCGAAAAAGTAAGGTCCAATGACCCCCGCCGGACCATAAACCGCACCAAACAGTCACACGTTGAGGATGGAGAGGCTTCTCAACAATAACTCTTGGGTTTTCCGAGCCCCAGATGCGACAATTTTGCTTGTTGACGTAGCCACCGAGGTGGCAATGGGCCTCATTTTCATGCATTTCAAGGACCCAATCAGCAAAGACACGACATTGTTGATGATCGGCCGGCTTGAGTTCTTGTGTTAACTGAACTTTATAAGCCTTAGGACCCAAGTCTTTATACAAAATACGGTGTAATGACGTTTGTGGAATGCCCAATTCCAAAGAACGACGAGAAATGGACAAACCTGGGTTTTTTTCAACACTTTAAGCTACAGCAGCAATATTCTCAGCTGTTCTTGAGCGACGTGCGCGGGTTTTATTCTTCACATCATTAACTTGACCCAACAGCTCGAATTTTTCCACCAATTTCTGTATTGCGGTTCGACAAGGTGCTTCACGACGACCCAAAAATGCTTTAGTTTTGCGAACTGTGAGCGTCATTCTGATGGCTCGCAGAAATCAAAACGAATCCTTCAGCATTTTTAAAATATAGAGTCTAAATAATATTATGGATATACTTACTTTTGATTTTACTCGAAAAAATATTGAAATTCTAGCGACACAAAAACTCAAAATAAAAATTTCAAGGTAGCAATTTTTTTAGAAAAATTTTACCGAACAAAAAAACAAGTGCACTTGAGTCGGAGTATTATCGAAAACGAGCGTCGGTTATGACGTTTATTTGACACTTGGTTTCATACTGAAATGACAACTCAGAAATCTGTTAGGGTGCGTTTCCGAATTCACCCCACTTCCGAATTAACCCAACTTGCCTCTACATAAGTAAAAAACAAATCATCGCAAATCTTGGATTTTTAAACTTAACGTAACGGCGTAATTTAAACTACTGAATATGTTTGCATCGATTTATTTTGCCGCAAAGGCCTTTAAAAAATTTTAAGAATCCCAAAAAAAAAACTACAATCTTATCCATTTTGTATTTTTACAATTATTATTTTCTGTAGGACCTAAACTACAGCTTTTTCCCTACTCGCAATTATTGCTTACCGATTAGGTCATATAAAACTAAGAGCATGGAGCTTTATCCTATTGCAGGTCTTATTTGAAGTTTTACAAATTTTCTTCGACGTGTTTCCACTGTAGTAGCAAAAAAGTTTTATCCTACTTCTTCAAAGCTCTTTTTATTAACGGTTCACCATTCCGATATAATGTTTAGTTATATTTTATTTTGCTCGTTATTTTTTATTGCTATTCATATGAGGCCTCCTTGCTCTGACACTATCATACACACCTACTACTAACCACAATTTTCCAATCTGTGCATAAAAAAAAATCATCAATTATTTTTTATTTTTTTCACGTATCGCATTTGGTGTTGATCTTTTCCTCAATATCAATTTGTTAGGCAATGTGCAACATGTTGCACGTTGCACTTCACAATCAAACCGATCGAAATAATCAAAAAGTGTTGTGATGCATGGCATTGCCCATCAACACCAACAACTGCTACTCGACATTCCATTGCATGAGGAGTGAGCGACACGGGCGGGGGCGTGTATATGCCTGCCGCAAGCCAGGGATTATCGGATCTATCGAGTATTGTTATCGCACAGTTCGATCTTAATGCTCATCGTGTTTATTTATATTTCCTAGCAATGCAAACAAAAAATAATTAATCCTCAACACTTGGTATTGGTATTGCCTTTCGATTTATCGTCTGGTTGTAAGCTGTCAAGTGGACGGCATTAATGCCCGATGTGACACTTGAAATTGGGCATGAAAGATTTGGGTAAGAATATGAGTGCATGTAGCAACGACAGAGGCGTAACCTAGGGGGATCGCTTCAAGTGAAAATTTGAATTTCGAGAAGTACATTCAAATTTTTTTAACCAATAATAATTAAGCCATCGAAGTGATTCAGAAACAAGGTAATTAGGTTCCGGGCGAGTTGAAGCAGAGAGATGTTGAGCGGAGTTTCTTCATTCGGTGTTTCAGGATTCTTGGTACCACAGTACCAAGAGAGACACAACAAAGACATCCTTCAGCATGACAACGCTCGAACACATGTCGCCGGACCGGTCAAGACATACATGCTACTCTCCAGATATTGTTCCTTCGGATTATTATGTGTCTCTATCCTTGGGACACATTCTCGCTAACCAGAAATTCCACTCTTATGAAGCAGTCCAAAAATTTAACGATTCGTCGATCGCCTCAAAAGATTCATCGTTTTTTCTAGATGGTATCCTACAACCAAAAAAATGGTAGTCGCTAACGACGGACAGTACTTTCAACATTGGGAAAAAATTGCGGAGGCAAAGTTGTACATCTATTAGATGGATACTTCAAGCTAACACCTATTTACATCATACATAATGAACAGCTGCGCTTATGTCATGATAACTCAAAAATCTAAACATGATAGAAAAAAGCTAAAAATTAGACCAAGTTTCAATTTATGCGCCTTGAAAACTCAAAACCCCCATTAAGAGGCGCCTCTGGCTAGCGCACGAGCAATGCATAGTTACGCATTGCAGGCAGCTACAACTCCGGCATTCAAATGCAACTCACGTCGAGGCAGTCGTTAAAAATCGAACACGCATTCAAACAATGGAGGCGGATTGATCCATGGTGCATGCGTCTGCGGTCAAAGCGCATGAGATATGATTTACGATTGAGCCATGAAGAATGTCACGAATTAA
The DNA here is from genome assembly GCA_018150985.1 of Chymomyza costata. Classification (NCBI taxonomy): domain Eukaryota; kingdom Metazoa; phylum Arthropoda; class Insecta; order Diptera; family Drosophilidae; genus Chymomyza; species Chymomyza costata. The sequence continues at coordinate 7,036,055 of JAECWU010000001.1, read as the reverse complement.
TAGGCTTATCTGCGCTCACACCAACACTCACTCACAGACAAGTAGACACAAAAGAGTTGGCAGCACCGCGTGCGGTCTAATTATTTTATGACGAACGAGGCATGAACAGTGAGTTTAGGGCCCCCCTAAGGTGACGCGTTGTAAGCAACAATTTCAATTCAATATTTTCTAATTAAATTTTCAAGCCAAGCCCCGTACAACATTACAAACTCTATAAACATCAAAGGAACAGTACATAAGAAATATAATAAATAAACGTGTGACATTTAAGTCCAACAACCCACTCCTCTACAGCGCACCCCCAGACGCTGTCATAAGCCCAAACCCCAACGCGCTTACACTTGCATTTTTATGATGCAACATGGGTCTAGCCTAAGCCTAGACTTGTAGAACCTATGTGTGCCGTTGTATTATACATTCTAGACATACCTTTGAGTTAGCTGTAAAACTACTGCCCAATATTGATTACCAATTTTTGATTTATTTACCTGTAAAACACCATTTGATGCGCAAAACATTTCTTACTCATCATAAATTTTGTTAGAACAGCTTGACGACTGCAGACCACTGGGAGCACTACGGGCTCTATAGCTGCAGAGCCGTAAAAACTTAAATATCACTTTTAATTGTACAAATTTATGACTTTGTAGGGGCGTCCTTTAAGCCATGAACTCAGACCCGATGACGGCGTTAGCGGTTTTCTTGTGTTTTACATCAACGCCAACGATGGAACATTATATCATTAAACAGCCGATTTATTATTGTGCCATCCAGACGCACAGGTTGCTGGCTGGTTCTGTCTCAGGGCTGAGCTATTAAAAGCAAATAAAAACAGAATTTAAGAATTCGGTCTTTTTAATGAATATAGTGCCAGTGTCATAAATCTGGACGCTACAGTCCAGCTGCCCATATCCGCTGAGACAAGTTGCGGCTTTCCAATGACATTGTTTGCATGCCAATAAAAATTCATGTAATAGCCCATTTAAAAAAATATGGGATAAAGTCAAGGAGTTGCACGACAGCGGGATACTCTACAGCAGTAGTGGGCAGTCACTCAATTTACATAGCACGTATGGAAAGCGCACAGAATTCTGTCGCTGTGCAGTCGGCACAAGCACAGTGTACGTGTAACAATTTGCTCTCTCGTTTGAGCTTGATTGGCGATCTTACGCTTATGTGCGCTCTTGCTTGCTTATACAAAGAAACGTTTGTTTGCAAGAGTTATGCCCACCACTGCTCTACAGCCTAAAGGCTGCCCATACGCAGTTCGAAAATTTTCTCACGGAATGACAAAACTTCATACAAAAAAAAATATCCCATTTGGGATATTGCGAAATTTTTCGAACTGCCTATGGGCCTTAAGCAAGTAAGTTAAGTGTGTAAGTATACCAGTTGGCTTCTATAGTGTTGTGCAACGCCAAATTCTGCTATAAGAAAAATGAATATGAAACAAACTTGAGCTACGTACTTATAAAATATCTTCTGCTTACATTTTTTGTCCCAAAATCTCATGGTCTTCAGAATCTAGGCGTTTATGCAGACGCATAAGGCTGCATTGCTACACGAGTTAATAATAAGTGCTTGGGTATAAAGAGCATATGTGCCACCCTTACTACTACCAACTGTTATACAAACTTCCCAAGTCTATAATACCCTTAAACTTATTGCTATAGTGTATAAATATATGTATGTATATAAGTGTGGCTTGTGTATAAGAACCAATGGCGCGGTCAAGCAGAATGATATTAAAATTAATTTTAGTGTTTAACATTAAGAAATGAACTGGAAAATCGATAACAGAACACAAATTGAAACTCATTTGTGGGTTCCATTGTCTTGTTGATTCATAGCGCCAGGGACACTGCACGGCATGCTCAAAAATTTTAGGGTTAGGCCTAAGAGAGGCATGACCCTACCATTTGATAAGCATGCCATTAAACTATACATATTTAAGATAAACCACTGCATAGGAAATTCTAATTTTAAACTGTAGTTCATTTTAATTTTTTTTATATATTATTGTTTTATTAGGTTAATACTTTTTCTTTATGTATAATACAAATGGTATTAAGTTTTTAGATCCCCCCTCCCAAGGTTGGAAAAATGGGTTGAAAGTCTTTTGCGAGCTCTGATATGCACATAGAAGTGAAGATAGAATTATTAAATTTGAACTTAAAAAAAAAAAAATTATACATTTCGATTAATTTGAAGTGATTTTCAGATCTAATCTCTATCTTGCAGCACATTTCTGCAAAGTGGTTGCGTGGTCATTACTAAAAAATTTTGCGAATATAATGAAGAGAATTTGCCGATCTTTATATACTGCCATTTTGCCTATTTAGTTACGTAGCAGGCAATCAAATGATTACCTTTGGTAAATAAGCTTTCCAAAATTCGAAAACTCTCAAATAGTGCGTCATATTTATGAAAATTGAAATCTAAAAGTCTATGAACTTCTTATTTTGTGATTAAAGCTGTTCCCATATCACGTTTTTCCTGATTCTTTGCAACAAAGTATTTCTTCAGCGCCTTAAAGTCTAGATACTTATGGAATTTTCGTTTGCCCAGCTGCGATGTATAGCTCTTTACATTTTAGATAAAAAATGTTTCGCATAAACTACTACAAGAGGACAGAAAAAAACATAGCAAGCTGGCAAGAAAAAAAAAGTATGGTGAACGTAACAGTTGGGCTCGACCGACTTTGAGATACACTGCACTATTATAAGGCAAACTTAATATCTGCATACTTGCAATCAGTTGTGTAATAATTATTTTATTTTTATACCCTGTACCTTAAGGTAAGGGGTATGCTTTATTGTTGTGACGCATTACTCACAAATAATTGTTTGTATGTGTATAATGGTTTAATTTGTGTATGATAGCTATATGAAATAGTGAGCCGATTTTGAGCAAACGTCACATAAATGTGTAGACTAATATTAAAAACATAAAAATACAACAAAATACATGTTGGAAATTTTATTTATTAAAAAAAAAAAAAACAGTTTTAAAACTTATGTTATTTGTATTTTATTTAGACTAAACATATTTGTGAAGTTTGATCGAAATTGGTCCACTGTTTCATATAGCTATCATACAAAAATTGAACCAGTTCTTTGCGGCACCTAGTCAAATTCATCCCATCATGAGTTTTGGTCACCACTGATCTATCAACAACTAAAAGAAATCCAATATTCAAGTGAAGTTATATCTTTTGTGCTCGTCAGCATATAACTCTGAGGACTCTCTGGCCTCTGCTGCTCCATACAGTTTCACAAAGCTAATATGCCTCCTACCATAAATTACAGTGTATAAAGAGCAACATAAACAAAATGCAAGTCCAATGAGCACACTGGGGGCTCATATTTCAATTTCGATTTTTGAAAACGATGTGAGAGCTAAACGCAGACAGATAAACAAACATTCTATACCGAATATATTGGATCTGTTTATACAAGTATTTATGTGAGAGTTGAGGCATGGATGGGTGTGTATGTGTGTGTGTGGTGTATCTATCTTTGCAGCTCGTATCTCTACGGTGCGTCTGACATGTCTTTTGCTGGCTGGTTTAGGTTCAGCTGCAGGTCCAGGTCCTGGCCCTAGCAACGCAATGCAATGCAACTTTGGCTCCATGCACACAACAACAACGTTCGCATTTTATGACTATGCCTGTAAATATGTCCAAAAATGAGGCACAAACATGCGCATACATTTTACCACCAACATGGCCTGGCCAAAAGCAAAGGGCAAAAACCAACAGCAGGACGAACAAGCTGAATTTTGGTGGCAGACAACAGCAGCAGGAAATGCAACGCAAATAAATGAGACTCCTGCCAGATAGCAGCCGTTTGGGCAAAGGCACTACGGACATGTCCGCCAATATTTTGCACATTTGTAATTTTATATTTTGTGCATTGAAATGCAGTTTATAACGTGCCACAAACTAAGCCCAGCCACGCGCTCCATTTCCACATTTTGCAACATTGGAAATTCAATACGAACATGTGCCCTCGAAATTGGTAGTAACATTTTGCAACACTTGGCACGCAGCTGTTCAGCATTGTCTCAGCTTGAGGCAAGCAGTGTACAAATGTTTAGCAAACACCTTTATAACCCCAAGCGTCCACTAATTGCGGGGTGATAGTTAAGCCATGCTTTCGCGCATCCAAATACGAAGAAGGCCCTCAGGTCTTCAAGACTAACGCCACCGTGTTGCACTGATTTGCATAAACATGCAACGTGTCTAAAACCCGCAGCTAAACAAAAGCATGCTACAAATTATAATGACTTTCATAGGCGACAAGTCGGCTAAGAACACAGACTGCGCCAGATAGAGATAATTAAGTCTTAGCAAGACTACTACGCATGGAAAACGCTTGGGATGCCGTCTGCGTCTTCAAGGTTGCCGAAACGAAATGAAACTAATATAAACTACTAAAATTCAATTAGTAGCCAGACAGCGTACACTTCGGCTGAAACATGGAAAAGGCGTAGCCCATAGCCAAGGCTGCCGATCTAACAAATCCACAGAACAAAAACAAAACTGTCTGGCAATGCTTTTCTAAGTCAATGTTTTGGCAATGAAATCGTTTTTTTTTTTTTTTTGGTTGTTCAGAAAAAGTACCTACCGCATTGTGTTGTGGGGCGCCCCAATGGATGAGCATCTTCTGCGGCAAAGGCGGTGTTTCGCAAGTGGCGTTTTGTCAAATATTTCCAGTCAGTTCTGCAGCTTTAATTCAGATTCTTTGGCGTGTTCCTTGTGGCCAGTGCGCTTCACGACTTTTTATACACTGCCACCCGTGGCTACAAAAGTATATTGGGTTGTTCAGCTGGAAGCGACTAATATCGCAGAGCATTTGTACTTCGACCCTCCACACACGTAGTATAGGACATCCGGAGTGTTTCCAATGGAAAATATTAGTCCATTGGAAAAAGTTTACTTTCGCGCATTTTTTTTTAATTTAAAAAAAACATTACTGAAATGAGGGAAAGGCTTGATATGGCGACTCTTTTTAATCTTTAAAAGGAGGTATACACAGGAGACGCCAAATGTTCAGGTCGCCCAAAAGAGATCATCTCGTTAGAAATCCATGGAATTACTCAGTAGGATCGCAGAATAAAATTGCATGACGTGGCTGAGGCTGTAGGTATCTCAATTAAACGTGTATGTGGTACACTGTTTTTCAGGACTTACTCAAGCCCAGATCCGGAGGTCACACTATGTTTTCCTAACGTTTTTGAGGGGCCTGAATTCAAAATTTGAGTCAAGTAAGCCGCAGCACGTTAAGGTTCTGACCTAATCTTAAATAACCTAACCTCTAATTTAATGGTTAAAAAAAAAAAAAACAAGAGGGCAGCGCAAATTTTTTCAGAATTGGATTGGAATAGAAATGAGGCTTGTGAACCATCTTTGTACTCCAATAATGCCAACTCCTTTAGGAGGACTTAAAGTGACGAAATACTATTTTAGTGATGAAAAAACTAGAATCTGGATGGTCTAGATAATTATTATAATATTATTATCGTGATATCAGTACCGAATTACAAGGAAAGGCGGGGGAAGGAGAGGCACTTGTTTCGTAGCACATATTATATAAATTTATGGGAACATTTTCTTATTGAATTTGGAGTGCAAAGTTTTGATGAATCCTGCGTTTTTCAATAGTTCAAAACTTTCAACCATATAACCTTTAAGAAAAAAGACTTTCTTGAGACAAAAAGCCAAAAGCCCGAGTCTAAATCCACTTAAAAATTTTGGGGTTTACTTCCTCATAAAGTATACAGAAATGCCAGGCAATTCGATACTCTAAAGAACTTTATAGTGCGTAATTCAAAATTTAATAAACTTCATGTCTAACCAACATTAAAAAGTGCTAAAGGGTTTTTAGGACCCGGCTTAGGTCCTGCAAGGTCCGCACAAGGTGCTGCGCAGCGAGATGATGGCGGAGGAGATTTCAAAGGCCAACGACAGCACTCATAGTCTCAAAAGCGGACTACAGATATCTTTCATCCAAATGGGAGGTAACAACTACTAAGTTCCTGCATTGAGCTTATCGCATGGGAAGTTGTCAAATATGGCTTATTGGTGCGCAAATATAAATGTGGATTCAAACGGCATGGATAAAATTTCTACAGGATGTAATCGAAATTCGAGAAATCCTCCCGCTTCGGCGGCACGCACATTGGATCTGGTGATGCGAAATTCATATAATCGTAACAATGGGCCTACCATAGTAGAAACCTCTTTGTACTCACCCCATCCCTCCTTAGCAAGCACCGTTCGCTACGTGCGATATTCTCCAGAATCTCAGGCCAAGCGATTTGTTAGATGTGGTAACCCTAAATGGAGGTATAATTAAGACGTTTTGGCAAACTACTTCGCTCTGAAAAAATTCTCATTAATATAGTTATTTATTGCTTATTTTCGTAATATTCAAATTTTTACACTCGCAAGAGGCACCTTTTAATATCACCAAGCCATGGATGCGTTTAATTACTTATCGGAGGCTTCGGGTTTTTTGAAAGCCTATTGCTTGCGAATAACTTTGTACTTAAGAACTTTGGGACTCATAGGCAAAAATGTTCAAATTTAAGCCCTTTCAATTTAAAAAAGAATGCATTCCGAAACATTAATTTTTAGTCACCAAACTCATTCTCGTTGCAAGTAGATATTCAAACTTTACAACACTTACAAATCGTGTGAGCGCTATGAAAATTAAGTAGTGTACAGATATAGTCGTCATGTTTCCGACTGTTAGCCACCGGCTTGTTTTTTAATGAATTTCTCAAATTTTTTAAGCAACTTGTAGCTCTCCCAGCATCTGTTTTTTTCTTTTTTCTTCTTTAGGTTTTTGTTTGACTTTGCCAGCAACTTGTCTCCATGTACAAGATGCGCAAATAATTGTCTCAATTCCGTAAATTCCACGATTTGCGAGCTGCTGCTCAATTCCGGCGCTGCTGCAGCCGTCTGAACTGCGCCAATGGAACGCCAAATGACTTGCATTGGGAATGCACCTGTAAAGATTATCGTCAGGTATTCATTGCTATTGAGAAGACTAGTGGCCAAAAATATTTGTACGCAATGATATTTGAAACATTCTTTTTGAAATGTTTTAGATAGGAAATAATAACATGGATTTTATAGCATTTGTACGCAAGAACTGAATTTTAATGTAAGAGTTTCTCTACCCAAAGTTTTATGTTTTTAGATGGAGATATGCAATATGGAAGCTTTTGGAAGTTTCTACTTCGCACTTTATTTGATAAATGGCTATGTTCTTCTCTTATGGCTTGCTACAAGAGACTTATAAAGAAAATTCGATTTCATATTCACCCAGTTTTTTACTGTTTAACTATCCTGCCTTCGTTCTTATCCGAAGCTCTATGTCTACATCAGTTTTCGGTTCCAATGCAGATTTATTTTGATGTTTACTCGTATTCACGTAGCTTGGCAACAATGTACTGCAACTCAAATGGTTATATCTTTTTTATTTCCCAGCTTATTATCATAAATTAAGCATATGAACGCAGAAAGATCGTTTTCATAACAAAATACCTTACCAACAACTGGCTCATTTCCTTTTCAACTGTCTCACCCTAAATCACTTTCCGTAGTCATTATACAAAGATTGCCAAGTGCAATTTAAGCTCGTCTTGGCTTGTTTGGTTTTGAGGACTCAAATTGCCAAACGCAGATGACAATGAGCTTGGCTTTAGATGTGAACGTGTACCTGGTCGCGCTCAGAGATGGGGTTGGAAGCGGCCGCCTTTGAGTGAACTACCGAGATCAAGCGCTTGGAATATATGATACACTACATCACAAAATATAAATTTTGGGATATTCTTTAAAAGATTTCTGAGTTTGAATTCAGGGGTCTTAATCTGTACCAAGTATACATATGTCTCAGAATTGAACTTTTTTTGAATGATTTTTGTTGGTAGGATTTTGAGATCTATTTCTCAGTATCTCTTAAGAATAAAATTGCACTTGTAGTCAGGGTTGGCCTGTAGCAATAGTAACCTAAATGCCAAATGCTTAATCAAAATAAAAAGCCCAACAATAGCGGGGAACAGTGGCGGATTCGCAGGAGGGTTTCCGGGTCCTAGCCCCCCAAAAGTTGGAAAAATGGGCTGACAGTTTTTTGCGAGCTCTGACATATGTATATACACTTTGAAGTGAAGAACTCTCGTATGAATATGCGCAGCCCAACCCGATTTTTGCGAGACCCATCAGATGGCTATCTATAAGTAAATGATAAAATTCATTTTCCAAGAAGCTCTCCGAGTTTGGATGGCAGCACTGGTTCAACTTTTGTATGGCAGCTATATAAAATAGTAGACCGACTGTGATCAAACTTTATAGAAGTGTTTGGTATATTGCAAAATAGAACTGATAGAAATTTGATCACGATATTTAAAAAAAAAATAAAAATAAAATTGTCTTGCATGGTAGTAATATGAAATGAATGGCTCAACTGCCAAATCGATTAACTCCACTTTATGAATTTTGCGAAATTTAAAAGTCAAAGTACTTGGGGATCATCCATAAACTACGTGACGCTGATTTTCGTCAAAGTAGACCCCCCTCCCCCTTGTGATTTTCCGTATGATCGTGACGCTTCGCCAGAGTTAATCGATTTGGCTTGTGACCCATTCAAATAATGGACCTTTTGTGCACTGTTTCAATTTTTGTTTATTAGCAATATGAAATAGTGGACCAATTGTGATCAAACTTCATCAAATTGTTTTTATATATTCCACATTAGTCTACACATTTATGTGAAGTTCAATCAAAATTAGTCTACTATTTCATATAGCTACCATACAAAAATTAAACCAGTGACTAACGAACCTCCGCATTGCCTAATTGTTGAATCATGCAAAATGCAAGGAAGCGAGTAAAGAAACATAATAACAACATTAAATTAACAATTTTATTAATTTAGCAATAAAATATAAATATAATTATTTTGTTGAAATCAGATATAAAACATATCTTTAACCAAAGCTAATATCACTTTTTATTTAACTTAATTACCCGACTAAGGCGAAGCAAAAATAAGGGCGATGTGTTTGACCTGGGTAAACGTATGACGTATGTTTGAATGCATGTTCATCTGTTCCTTCGTAGCTTCTCATTCACTTATTATCATTGGACAAATGAGGTATCATCCATGAACTATTTATTAATTAATAAATTTTTGGATTTGAATTGTCTGCCATGATGACAACCCGACATTTTTTTAAACTATAATTATGTATGAAGGAGATAGTTAAAGCATTTGGTGGACTTATTTGTGTAATGATCAATTATAACCAGTATCAGTATCAAATAAGCGTAAATCCACGATACGATTTTCGCCGCTTTGTGAATTGTTAAAATTACCAATATCATGGCCGTATCCATGGCAAAGGGTCACACAAATCAGGTTTTCCAAGACAAATCGCTATAGGTTCCCAAACTTTCAGAATAAGGTACTCCGACTTTACATCGAGGCGTCAATCGATTGTAGAGAACCAGATTACCTTTTTCCCCAGCAGAACAAAGATAGGCTAATAGCTCATCGCAACTGTTACAAAAAAGAACTTGTTGGAACAGTCCCAATAAGAAGAATTAAAAGGAAATGCTTTAATGTGCCCACCTTTCCCGAAAAGTGACGGTCTACACACGTCATGAATCATGATACCATATTTACTCGACCGTGGCTAATACAAAGTAAAGACTATTGTAAAAGCCACCCCTGAGGCTTGTAGAACATTACAACAACCAGTCCTGTCCAATATTTTTGTTGTAAAAAAAATCTCGTACCCATTTTTGTAGCAATCATTTTTATAAACTCAATATATCCTTTCAACTTTATTTTCCACATAGTGTATAACAATGTCAGTCAATTCCAATGCAATTTGGGGTATGCGCGACAGGTATGTCTAGTGTCCGTATCCGTGCCCCAAACAACACTTGCAACAACAACAGCAACAGTTGCAACAAAAGCAACAAAAGCAACTGCAAAAAGCTAAACTTGGCGACAATTTTGCCATAGTCTCTTGGTTTGTTTGTTTATTTGGTCGACCTCCATGCTTGCCGTTTTAATTTAGTGCTGCCTCTGCCGCTGCCGACGTTGGCGTCGACTGCATTCCACTGGCATTGCCGACATTGAAAAGCGCCGCAACTAAAAACAGTTCTTGCAACTCACCCCGTTTGAGTTGCAGCTGCCACCAACATCAACTGAATCAGCATGCAACTTGCATACAAATCTCTGGTTTTGGCTGTGACTCCCAACTTGGCAGCAAGTTGGCTTAAACGCTTTGATTTTGATCAATTTCAATGGAAGCGCCGCAGATTTTAATTGTTATTGAAATACCCTTTATACAATGGCATAGAGGTTTTATAGATTTGTGCGATGTACTTATATAGCAAACAGATTTGGATAAGCAGATAAGCATCCCAAGAAGTGGAGACGCAACATAACATATTTCCAACAGATCCCACTTCTAAAGAAGTTGTATATTGTCTACCAGTAGAGTTTTGCGTTTATGGGACATGCTGGTTAATATTTTGAGCTGACGCTATGACGTCACAGTCTCTGCGATTAGTATGAGGAATACAAGAGTACGTCCAACTGCCTAGATGCAAAAGAGCCATAACATGGTGGTGGCACCTACATGGAGGTACGCCATCCAGATCTGAGGTGTTGCTGTTATGTATTCACAGGTTACAAATTGGGGCAATTCGCATTATTACTGGCTGCGTAAGGAATTCGACATTACAAGGATACCTCAGACTGGAGACCGTCGACCTGCAGATCAATCAATGCAGCAGACGACACAACGACGAAAAATCCCTCCCAAGGCAGCAGAGAACTGCCTTGTCCCAACTCCGCTCAGGATACTCAAATCTTTTAAATAGCTACCTGGCGAGAGTAAGCCCTGACGTAGTTGATGCCTGTCCGCACTGCGGCCACAGCCCTTAATAATTTAATTCATTTTTTTTGTATGATAAAAGCTGGTACAGTTACGCCAAATTATGTTGGAAATGACCACAACTGCCTCTGCATGGGTATTGCACAAGTCATATATACCCTTGACTTTAAAGGTACAGGGGATCAAAATATAAAAAAAGTGGCCCTTCTACACACCTAGCACCAATATGCCGAATAGGAATCATTCCGCACTCAGTAAAACCAGCGGCAGGGTATTCCAAAGTCGGACGTCGTTCCGTCGTATTCAAAAGTTTTATTTTTGTTTTTATTTGCAGTGACAGTAGAGAGTCAGCCGTATTTATTTTGTATTCATACGTTCGCTCATTACCACCTTGAACTTGGCTTTGTCTCTTTGTATGGCTTATTATGCGCCCACAATGGGAATTAGCATGTTTTGGTATAACTTTAACCTTTGATTACCCGCTGGGTAAAACAGAGCACCAACATTGTGTTCCTGCCATGGAACAGCGCGCAAACACGTGGAGCCAAAAAAAATGCGCTAGGAATGTAATTAATAAATTAATTATGCTATTACAAAAACATACACACACAAACATAAGCACGAACACCCACGCACACACACACGCACACACATGAACGCACTTTAATTATGCATATTTTCATATTTGAATATGCATACACTTGTTGTATGTATGTGAGGCTGTGTGTGTGTCTTTTGCAGTTTTGCTGCCATGTTGAAAATTCCCTGTTGTAGTGGGGTTGTGGCAACACTGGCTTGGCATTTTCCCTCGCTGCGTTTGTTTGGTGGCGGCATGCCAAGAGTCATGAATCAACCTGCAGCGGGAGTTGACTTAATTAGCCTGACGCACAAATGCCGAGACCTCAGTGTGGTCCCAGTCCCAGTCTCTATTACTACTCCTATTACAAGCATAGCCGCGTAGCCTGGCATGTGCAGCAGGTTGTCTCATCATCTGACATTTCGTTTTTTTGGCAGCTAATTAGGGAATTCATTAAATATGAAAATGGTTAATTTTATGGAAATTTTCAAACAAATTTTTGATTTACATGGCAGTCTAGTTCGGGGTCCACTAAATGCAAATGTCAAGTGCACCGAAGCGTGTGAATGTTAAGTTACTTGACGCTGTTACCGCAGTCGCTGCGCAGCTGCAGCGCTGCCGCAGTGCTCTGGCATTTTATTTGAATTTTATTTCCATGTTAACAGTTCTATTATCCTTTCGGCTGTATCTGTAAGCGTCCAGCGGCCATGATAAATCGCACCATTTACGTGTGTGCGCCTGGGATATATATCAGACCGGCAAGGTCATAAATATTAATTGTATTCGCCTCGTCCGCTTGGCAAAGTATGGTAAAGTATGCTGTTTTTTTGTTTTTTTTTGGCCTGGAGGCGGCTGGCTTGCTGTGCTGTAGCTGTGCGCCATAGCTAGTGTTTGTGGATGCGCAGGCTATTATCAATTGATCGGCAACAGGCGGCATTTGGACCGCTCTTGGACGCTCGGTTCTCTTGGTTGTTTGCATTTTTTTAGCGGTTTGCGCATGGGCGCGCAATGTACAAACAACAAATATTGTTAATAAATATTCGAAAGCGGATCGGCATAATGTACTGAAGCAGCAGTTCTTTGGATAACGCTCATACCCTGCATTTGGTTGACACCTAGAAGAGTTTGCTTCAAGGCGGCTATGATAATTTGTAATTAAGTTCGCAGAAGAGGTATGTCGTAGAAAGATCCTTTATGTTGTTCCGAATCAACCCTGTGCTCTGAAACAAAAGTTAGTCGATGATGATAGCTATCCAAACGTTGTGCTTTGAAAACCATCGTATAAAATCGATAAAAAAGTGTCAACCCCATAATGGCAAGTTAGCCAAACAGTTCAGATTTCCATAGTATACATTTTCGAGGTACCAGGTGCGTCACAAAGCTCCAAAGTTCTTGTGGAGAATTTTGCGCTCTACAACTTTTTAGAGCATATAAAAAAATGTGAAGAACGGGTAAAAGAGTATTTGCAAAAAAACGATTTTTGTTGCATTTGACCTTAAATATCTGGAGCCGGAGTCGTGGCACTTATTGTTACTTTTAAAATTGATCTTAAAATGTCAAAACGAACATTCATGTCATGTTTGAAATTATTATCTTTTGATTCCGGAGAGTTTTGATTATTTGCCATTTTTCCAGGTACTGTTTACTATGGCTTACTAAAATAAACATAACTTTCTTAATTATAAGAGTTACTAACTTTTTTTGACGTTAACCTTTTTTTTTTAAATTGTTTAAAAACGAAAAATTTTAAAGTAAATTAGAACAAGATTTGATTAATTACACAGGTCAACATGGTTTAGTTGTTGAAAAGCTAAGGGTCATTTCCGAAGTAATTTGCTGCGTGAAATTCGAGTCCGGGGTCAGAATTGGCCCATCAAGACAGGATTTTGAGATATTTGATGTTATGTACCCGAAAAAAAGGTGTTTTTTCCTATTTTTGAGGTTATGTACAGGGTGCAAAAAATTGCCTTCGACGTAATTAGCATTTGCATTAAGGCTTTAAGACAATTATTTTTACAATGTAATTTTTTTTGAAAATTTTCACTTGGGGGTTTATTTTTCAGCGCCCACAGACTACAAAATTTTTTGCACCCTGTACATAAGCTCAAAAGTAGGGAAAAACGTCGTTCTTCGAATACATAACATCAAATATCTCAAAATCCTGTCGGGCCGGATGGGCCAATTCCAACCACGGATTCGAATTCTATACACAAATTACGTCAGAAGTGACACTTAGCTTTCCAACAACTGACACAAAAAGAATTGAAGAAAAAAATATAATTTAAAAAAAACCTGAAAACATTTTTTTAGTTCAATATTTTTGTAACAAAAATTTTCGTCACTATCCTTTATTCGTTTAGGAGATATAGCTTGTCAAAGAAAAGTCTACAAATGAAAAATCCAATTTTCAGTTATCGATTACTCGATAAATAATCGTAATTTTGCAATAAAATTTGACGTAGCTAGTAGTTCTACCACATATGTAAAAAATTATTAAAATCTAAGAAGTCGCGGAAAAAAATAGCCCGCTTCACTTATTTTCGTGGATAGACATAATTATTATACACATATAATACATTTTCTTCAAAAAAATTTCGGGGAAAGCTAAATCTTAAAATACTAATTTCTTTCACAGCTAAAAAAACCTCATAGATATAGATGCAAAAATTTTAATTTCAACTATAACACAGACCAACATGGTTTAGTTGTTGGAAAGCTATGGGTCATTTCCGAAATAATTTGCTGCGTAGAATCCGAATCCGGGGCCAGAATTGGCCTATCACGTCAGGATTTTGAGATATTTAAGGTTATTTACCCGACAAACGGCGTTTTTTCCTACTTCTTAGGTTATGTACAGGGTGCAAATAATTTTTGTGGTCTGTCAATCCAGTTACATCATTTAGTACCACTCTTACCCTTTAATTTAAGTTCAAGCGATCATTTACGATTTTTTTTCGCAAAGTTATTGCTATTCAAAGTTACGAAGTATATCCCTTCGACGGTATTAGCATTTCACAGGTCTACAAATATCGTGGTCATGTCAGTTGCTGTAAAGCTAAGGGTCTTTTCCAAAGTAATTTGCTGCGTAGAATCCGAATCCGGGGTCAGAATTCGCCCATCACGTCAGGATTGTGAGATATTTGAAAAAATACCGTTTTTTGGGTACATAACCTCAAATTTCTCAAGATCCTGACGTGATGGGCCAATTATGGCCTCGGATTCGGATTCTACTCAGCAAATTTCTTCGGAAATGACCGTTAGCTTCCCAAAAACTGACATGACCCCGGTATTTGTAGGCCTGTGCAATTATTCCACTTATTTGTATAAAAAAATCAAGCTAAAGTAAAAGATATCGAAAAATAGGCAAAGTTCGGTCAGGGCAACATCGAGCAGTATGTATATATGAAGTTGGCAACCCTATAAGGTAGCTGCAATTATGGTTTTTCTTAACAAATCGTAGCTGTTGAATAGTTTTTGTAGCCCTAGGGCGTATAATTTGGATCCTCGAATGGCACAGGATACAAATCAACAAGCAGCAAAGCGGGGATCTGTGTCTTTTTGGGAGCTGTAAAGAGAGCAATTGGCCCAGAGTCGAGTCGAGGTTATTCACAGTTGCGGGGCAGCATCGATGCAGTGATTAATATCCAAAAGAATGCAGTTTATTGTTGAGGTGTACAAGGAGGCAAGAAGAGTTTGCAAGTAGCTGCAGAGACATATACACATTATAATTTCGCGAAGGCATAAACTAGACTAGCTGAAGCAGTTTTTTTTTGCTTCAACTTTATGCGGAAATTTGTGTGCATTATTTTGGGTTGTGGTAAAGGTTTTTCCAAAGCTATTTTAGCTAAGTTATAAATTACAACAACTATGGGGCCTTGGGCAAGCTGTTCCAGTGTGTGTGTGTGTGTGTGTGCGTGTGTGTTTAGGCCATATAATCAGCATGCTGAAATCTTTTGCCATCCACACTGCGCACTTGTAGTGCCCCACGTATCTATATATACATATCTCGTATCTGTACATACTGTATATACATTTGTATGTATTCACTGCATAGATGCCGGCCAAGTGCAAGTTTGTATTTTGGCCGCAAGTGCGATCTGTTATGGGCTGGGGCCTCAATAGGTATCTATCTACCTTAACCCTAGAACAATGGCATGCGGGACAATAGAGCTGCATGCTGCACGCTGCTTGCTGCAACGCTGTCAGGCTGCCACACAGCCACTCTCATAATAGAGTCATAAAATTTTAGTGCACCACTCAAGTAACCCTCTCCAAGTGCCGCCCCACAAACAACACGGCCGTTGCCCCCCTGTGGCGCCTTACAAGTTGTTTCGCTTTGTTTGGCAGCCGTAACCTCTTTCGTCCATTGTCCGGCCATTTATTCGAGCATAGAAATATATTGTATATAATTGTGATTAATTATGGTACATAAAATTGTTGTAGATTCAACATTTTGATGCATTTATTAACCGAAAAATCACTTGAAATTAGCGTTTTTAAACATAACAGTGGGCTTAGGCCGATGCCGAAGGGCAACTGGTCATGCCGATTGCTTCAGAACGTTTTGATGCTACCAATTTGTTGTACTCTAGTTAGTTTTATTTAACGAGTATGTTGATCATCTTTCGATAGTTGTAGATCATTCTATATTATTATTTATAATAAAACTTTAGTGTTACAGTTTCATAAATGAACATTTAGCAAATATGCCAAGAGAGAGAACTTGATTGATTGCGATTCCATGACAATATTATTTTTCAGTTTTAAGGCATCGCAATCATAAAAGAACAAGTTTCACATAAAAAAATAATTGCAATAAAAAGATAAACAAACAAAACAGTGTTGTCCTATGATTTTACTGATGTTTAACGTAAGATGGCGCCACCAAAGTTCACTAGATGGCGCCTGCAGTAGCAACTGGTGGAAAAAATCATTGTGACACATTTTTTACAAAATCGTTGACTATTTATTAATTGTTGTAAACTGTTTAGGAACCAAGTAACACTCTGACAATCCAAACAATGTATTAAATTAATTAATTTTCGTCATTACAATATTTTCAACGAGCTGTGCCTAAATAAATGTTCAGTTAGCAATAAATCGCTAAGCATCTAAAAATTAACATATGTAAAAATCACTAAAATCGAAAAAATCTATTAGAAATCTGTAATGTCTTCCCCTGGCTCCAATCTTGCTCTATTGTACAATGCATATAAACCGTGTATTAAATCTTTATGAGAACAATTTAGGCCCGACTAAAGAAAAAACTGCGTCCTATGATCTCTTATTTATACCATTTATACCAAGGGAATTTTGCCTTAAAAGTAGTAAACCTTCAGGGTATACAAACGTCGAACAAAGTTCACGACAGTAGCCGGCTTACTTATCATAATTGCTTCAAAATGTTTCATAAGTAAGCTTTTTAATGAAAAGTGCAAAGTGTTGTAAGGATGATGAGCATCCTTTAAATTTAAGCAGAAGTATTGTTAAACCTTAATTGAGTTCATATGGCGCATTTTTGATTGTCAACATTGTCATGGCCAACAAAGTTAGTTGCTCTACCAACTGACGGCACTGATGTGGCTGCTGCTGATGCTGCGGATGGATGTTGTTGATGCTGCTGCTGCTGCTGACAATGGCGATGACAGAGACTCCAATGGCGACGGCTTCGTTATCACACAACATGGCAGCACATGGGAATTGTTGGCTGTCGCTGGCAGAGATTCGCCCATTGCAGGCGGCAACTCTTTGGCTGTACGGCAGAACAATGAATGGGGCCAACAACAAACAACACCATCACCACAACAACAACAATATCTGGAACAACCAACAACTACTGCAGCAATCCATCGCAATCCATCTAAAGACAGACGATGGCATTTCATGCTCATCAAATGCGTTGACATTGAACAATTGCGCGTAATGTTGTCGTACACTTGACAAGCGCGCAAATTGTAGTGTACCTGCTGCCTGTACTTGATTCCGAAACGGAGTCAGAGCTGTTGACGGAGCCTAAGCCGAACAAACAGTCTTAGATTGAATCGACTTTTGGTCTAGCCGAAAATAAAAATAAAATAAAACAAACAAAAAACATGTCTAGAATTTGATGGAAATTGGCAAAGTTGTCTGACGCTCTTCGAGGGTACTCGTCTCTCTGAATACTCGATTGTTTTCTTGTCTCTAGCTGGCTTAATGAAGCGACAACAACCAGCAACTTGCAACAAGCTCAGACAGTTGCAGACAGTTGTCAGAGCTTCTACCAAAAATGTTTGCAAATCTACAAAGCTGCAAACGAAATTAATAAGCCCGCGTGTGTGGGTGCTGAACTTGGTTAGTTCTAGACGTACTCGAATACTCACACTCCAAGCTGCGATACCAAAAGCCAAATGTCATTTAGCGGTCGTTCTTTTAGATACACACTCAAACATACACACACAACAGCCATGCAGAACCAAGTCTTGACCAGAGTTCACTTGCTGCTACCAAATTTGGTATAGGCAATATATTTCAAGCTGTTAAAGATTTGCCGAGCCAAACCGTAAAATGCATTTTCCATGCCTTAAATGGAGCGCAAATAAAAAGAAAACTGAACCAACGTACGATAAAACCTTCAACAAAAAAAAAGCTATGGAAATTTGCATTCCATCGACAGCAGCAGGAGCAACTACAACGGGAGCATGAACAGCAGCAAGCATCGCGCACATCTGACACGTAATTTGATAGTAAACTGTTTTATTCCAGCTCAAGTCGATACTTTCCAGATTCACAATTTCTACAAAATATCGATAAAATGTACTGTAGATAGCTTTATGGTGGTTTGGGTCAGGTAGGGATCAAATTCAGTATATTTTGCTTCTGAAATTCATTTTCAGATGTCCAGCGGAAGAAAAAAAAGAAGCAGCAAGATGTGGATCGGAGAAACGAGTTTGCTAGTGCTAAGAATGGCTTACTCCATCAAAAAACTGGCTAGGATCAAAAAGTAATAGGACTGAATTCCTGGAACGCGAACAGAGCGGTGTACGGCGTTCGGAGCTCCTGAGCGTTGTAGTGGGGAGCCTTCCGAAGATACCGATATTTTTTCCACTGGCCTACAGGCAAGCTAAGACTAAGCACGTCGATTTCCGTGAACTTCTGTTAAGAAGTGTCATCGCTATCCAACATGGAAAAAAATCTCGAGCGGTGCTACGCCATTAAATGTTGCATTAAACCTGGAAAAACCACGACGGATACCCTCGGAATAATTAAGGACGCCTACGGAAATGCTGCCATGAGCAGCATTATTCGTTCGACAAGCTGTCTCGGAAGAGGCGGGAGCTACTCAAAGGCGACTACGGCGCCGGATACCCATCAAATTCAAGGATTAATGAAAATGTGGCCAAAGTGTGCTCTCTCATGGACTCTGGCCGGCGCGCAAACATTAGTCTGATTGTTAATCAATTAGTGATTTATAGGTAGCGTCCAAAAAATAATTACCGAAGATTTGGCCATGAATAATATGTGCACCAGTTTTCTGCGCTGCTGGTGAGGGAGTTTCTATTTAAGCAAAGGATTGCAACGTTGCCCCACCCGTCCTACAGTCCAGGTACAGGTATTCTTGGGGCTGTGACGGCTATTCAGTAGGTGAGTTTCAGAAATCGAGCATTTAAAATCGCGTTATAGGCACAAGGTACACCCCAGATCTAATACCGCCGGAATTCTTCCTCTTTCCCCGACTCAAGTGGAAGCTCAAGGAAAAACAATACAGCTCAGTAGAAGAAGACCAAAGGGTGGTGACGGCATCTCTGAAGGGGTTCCCCAGAAGGCGTGGCGCAGTGGGAATTACGTTATACACAATATGGGCACCCCAGATGTCGCACCGCCGAAGATCTTCATCCTTCCCCGAATCAAGCGCAACCTCAAGGGTAACCGATACAGCCACGAAGAAGACGTCCAAGGGGCTGTGACGATATATCTGAAGGGGTTCCTGGACAGCGATTCCCAAGGGTGTTATATTGAGGACGACTAATGAATTCAGTCCTACTGCTTTTTGGTGCTTTATATACTTTATAGAGTGTGCGACTCAGAAAGTACTAGAACATGGAAACAGTAATATTATTAGACAGTCATAACGTAGCTGAAAAAAAAAATACCAGAGTCATCTTACTATTTTCGAGATAATGGAATAAAGTCAGCCTAAGATGAATCTTAGACCATGCAAACATCCCATGTATCGAAAAAGCTGACAGAGAACTTAGATCGCTTTGATAGTAAGCTAACTAGAACCATCTCAAGTAATTAAGTTACTTATGGAAATTAAGCTGCTCTTAGTAGAAAGCACAAAAAATCCTACAATTTAAATAAGTTGAAGAAAATCTCCCATATGGGCGAGAATTTTTTTAAGATCACTCAAAGCGACATTGCATTCCCTGAGCGAAATGGCCATCATGGACTCTAACGCTTGTAAGTTCTGTAAAATTGAGGAGGGCGATACAAAAATAAGAATTCATGAACCATTGCCGTGGGAATTGGATTGGCTGGAGTGCTGTAGCTGGAAGATTTCCCAATAGCAGTATTCTAATTGTACCGGGCTTTTGAGGAGTTGCTTTCTGAACTTTTAATGGTTCAGTAGTAAAGGACTTCTTTGGTTTTCCTACTAATTTTCAAAAGTTTCATTGATTTTTTTTCAGAAGAGTTCAAAAATGGAATATTGATTGGCTTCTGTTCTTTTGAGCCCAGGCTATAAAGTTAAAAAATGTAATATTTATTTTCTTCAGTTCTTTTGAGGCCAGGATATAACATTTTTTATTTATTAAGGAAAATTATTTATGCTGGGAAAGTTGTTTCTTTTAAAGTTGCATGTTCTAGTCTTTGCGTGGGTATAGAGCATTGATAGGGAAACCCTACATTTCAGTTTGTGTGTGAAATATAAATTTCTGATAGATTTAAATAAGCAATCCAGAACTGCAGTTCTGACTTGACTTACTAATGTGCAGCAATCAATAAAAGCACAATTAAATATTATTCCTTATTGCTTCGAGGTGAGAATTTCTTATGTCTTAATACGTTATATGTAATTAAAGGGCGTAGCGATTTGCTAATTAAGGGTTACATAAATTCTACCTTAACAATTATTGCGCAAATTTTCTTACCGGATGTGCCCTACGGGGGTAGTTTTTTATGAAAGTCGTGCTTTATGGCAAGCAGCGATTTATTTCTTGACAGAAATTTTCTTCAAATTCGATACATTTAGTCCAACGATTTAGCAATTATTTGATGCTTTTTAAACATTAGGTATTCGTAGAGTTTTTATGTCGATGATCTCTGTCAACAAACTTTATCTCTAACCACTGAGTCTTTTGTGTGGGATATAGTGGCAGACGCACCCTGTGTGCTCGTTTTTGCTTTAAAGCATTATAGACTCATCTAACTTTCTTCTTTTATTCTTTTAACTCCTTGAGGAGCATGGAACCACGGTAAAGCATCAATTGCTTCATTTCGCTCCAGGAACGTTCTGATTCTTCAGCTTCTTTCAAAACAGTTTGGCACCACGTGGATCTGGGTCTCCCTCTTCATTGGTTGCCCTGCGGGTTCCAATCAAGAGCCTGATGACAAACTTTACTTGTGGCTTTCGCAGTGTGCCCAATCCATCCCCATTTACGACCTGTAATTATGTAAGATATCGGCTTCATATCGACTCCATCTAACAGTTCCGAATAATAAATATTTCCGCGGACTGCACCTTACATCGCCCAGCATTCTTTTAAAGTGTTCACAAGTTTTCATTTACGGCCAAGAGTAAGCATTCACGGCAACAATCACGCGAACAGTTTTGATGTCCAAAGATTCATATTCCATTCAGTGCAGTTGCCTACAGGCTCAGCCATAGCCACCACAAACAGTTTTGGACTGCGATCGTCCGTGAAATTTATCGAACGATACGCGGCGTAACCAATTCTTTTGGGTGAGATTGGAATCGATGGTGCAGAGTGTCCATAGCAATCATGTAGATGTTCTTTGTGTTCGGTTTAAGTAAAAAAATAATAATATTAGATGAGCACATATTATTCACATTTTCTTAAAGGCTGTCGAAAGACAGAAATAGATGGCGGCTGACAGTTGCAGTGCAGTATTTAAAGTTAAATATCGCAAACTTGTCAGGCTATCCTCGTAGCAAAGATTTTTGAAAATGCAAGCATAGCAAAAATGGCTGCAAAGTATTCTAAGCATTGCAACCCTGAGACTTAGACTGCCAATTAACAGCACATGTTATTAACTGCTGTGGTACAGTTGCTACCGATAACATTTCTTGCTTATATAAGGAACTGCTTGGAACGTATTTTGACATTAGGCTAACAAACGTCTAAAATGGCACTGCTTAAAGGAACAATTTTTGCGTTATTTGGTATTCTATTAGAGCAAGTTTTTGAGTACCGGGAGGTTTTGCAGCGTTATGTACAACCCAAGCATATATCATGTTGCTATTATCGGGAAGAGTTAAAGTAAGTTATATACTATACATCTACCTATAATGCATGGTTTAAAATTTTTTATGCAGAGCTTTGTGGAACTATCCGAATCGGGAAGAGAGACGCTCAACATTGCGACGTGTTTGGCATTTGTTCACCCTGGCACAATTGCTAATTTTCTTAAGTACCGAAATTTTTGCAGTTACTGAGTCCTTGCACAGTTTGGTTCATACGGGTGAAGGCTTATTATGGACTATTGGGGATTGTTTTCTATCATTCAAGATGCTGTATATACACTTATATGCTGATGACATCGACAAGGTTATCGATGCACTAAACTCTTGCCATTGCAAGCATTTGCAATATCTAAGAAATACTCAAATTAGAAACGAGATTCGTTTCTTCTTCTTGTCCGAGATTTTATTGGGCTTTGCCTGGCATGCATTTCTGGCTGTGTTCTCGACCCTCATTATAGTACAGCCGGTGTTTACTAGCCAGCAACTTCCTTTCCATGCAGTTTTTCCATATCACTGGCATGATTCTGTACTGCATCCAAACATGCATGCTTGCATTTATGTTTGGCAATCCTGGATGGTTATCTACTCACTCATCTCGATAACCATCATCGAGTTGCTCAGCGCACATTGCTTTCCACAGCTGGCGCTCAATTTCAAGATTCTCTGTATTGAGCTGCGTAGTTTTGGTCAATCCTGTCAGGATAATACTGCTCGTTTTCGTTTTGAGCTGCGCCGTTTGATTAAGTTTCATCAGCATATTATAGAGTAAGTTTGTGGTTACTTATCAGCAGCAATAGAACTCATCTAATCCTTTTTTTTTATGGGGTAGCATTTTGCAACTACACAACAAAGTATTCTACGTGCCGCTGATCGTTCAAATGGCCTGTGCGCTTCTTATGATCTCTCTGTCCACATTTGTGACTCTCACCGCCAGACATGATCCGGCTATAGCAGCCAGATTCATACTTTTTATGCTAGTTAACTTTTTCCATCTTACCTATTGGTGCATACTTGGCGATTTGGTCAGAAGCAACTCACAGAACGTGGCACAGGCCGCCTATGAGATATATGAGTGGCACAAACAGCCTCCAAGCATACAACGCGACATTATGTTCATCATACAGCGTGCACAGAAACCGCTGGACATTGAAGCCAGTCCGTTTCCACCATTTATTCTAACCAGCTGCATGGCGGTAGGTTGTCTTATAAATGTTTTTGTTAATTACATTTAATTCTCATACTATATTTTGATAAAACTCAGATACTCAAGCAGTGCTACAGCATACTCTCTTTAATGCTCGAGAGCCTGGACTAGAGCAATTTGGAAGCCGGAGTTTTATTTTTACAATGCTATAAATCGAATGACCCTCAATTTTTAATTAGTGCACAGCATTGTTAATAGTACTATCTGAAAGAATTTTGCATTTGCAGATATATTTTGGTGCAGTTGTTTGTCCAAAAAAAAACTAACTACCAATATCTGTTGTCATATACTAAATGGATTTTTTATGTAAAACCAAAAAGTGCTTTAGTGATAATGCTTGATTCTTTATCACTTTGATTGATACACACAAAAAACAAAAATACTAAATTCAAAAGTTGATCTATGAGCAGGAACTTTAGCATTTAGTCAACATAAATAAATTGGTTTCCTTACGTACAAAGACTGGCGACGCTGTTATTGCTCGGAATAGATTTCGTGAATTTTTTATTTATCCCTATATTGCGAAAGTTAAAGTCGGACGACTTTGGAATACCCTATACCACCACAATATGTTCTGCGAGCCGAGCTACAGGCAACCGGACGGGTCAAAGTTTGCTGAAAGTAAAATGCCTTAAGATATAAAAGCTAGCTGTGAATAACCAATAAGCGGTTCCGGAAGTCACTTTGAGCGACAAGAAAATTTGTTCCTCCACCGATTTTTTCTTAAATCCTAAGTTTTTTATTGCTCTTTTAGCGATATGGCTCTTTTGACGTCATTCAATAACCATTCATGCTAACCACCTATGCTTTGAGCATAGTTAACCCTTACACTTCTAGATAGCCAACGGTTGCACTGGCTTCCAAGTGTTATCATCTTGTATTTAGTCATAAAAGGACGGTAGTTCCAATTAAGCTCCCGCCTTGTATTTATAACTACAGTATCTATCCATCTACTTGACCATTACAACCGATTGTCGGTCTTGGCCGCGGAAATTATCCCTCTCCAGCGGTTCCTATCTTGAGCCTGCCGGTTCCAATTGCTCATCCCAAGGCTACGAAGATCTTCGATGGCCTTCCCAGGTCACCGTTCCTGTGGTGGACGTCCTTCCAATGATTTTCGCTCGAATATCTTTTTAGCTGGAGCATTCTCAGTCAGTGTAACCCTAAAGCTCATACAGCTCGAGGTTCATTCGAATACGGAAATCACCATCCACATTTGTCGGTCCGAAGATTCGTTCTTTTGTTTGCAAGGGCTATCCGGCGACGAATCTCCTTGCCAATTTTCGAGATAGCTCTGCTTACTGCTCGTACGTTAGTGCCAATGATGTCGATGTTATGGACATACGCTAGTAGCATGACACTCTTATAAAAGATAGTGCCTGACTTGTTGACATCGGTCCGCCGTAGGATGGCTTCCAAAAAATGATTGAAAAAGTCGCATGATAGTGTTTCACCCTGCCTGACACCTCGCTTAGTATAGAATGGGTCGGAGATGGTCTTTCCTATTAAGAAATGTTTTTGATAATACCACCATGATTCGATTCGATTCCCAGTCGATCGAAATTTCTTTTTTTCTTTTTTTTTTTTTGTTTATTAGATGCATAAAGAGGTCTCCTAGTATATCTAACTCACACATTTTAACTTTAGGGTGGGCCATCTATTGGTTTAAGTAGTTGTAGTTCTTGCGAAAGGTGGATCTGTTTTTTTTAGAGAAAGACCATTTTGTAGTCACTTTTAAGCGTAGTTCGGTTGTTCAAAGATCCATGACTAAAATTAGTAGCTTTGAAATTGACACATTCGAAGAGCATCCACTTTGGACAGGTATGTACAGAATTATGAGTGTTAAACAACCAAACCAACAGATGGCTCACCCTATACTTATGACAAATTCTTAAAGTTTTATTGAATAGCACTGGTTGGGAAAAAAAACTTTTAGATTTCCAATTAGTAAGGTTTATAGGGTTGTTGGGAGTAGTCTTAAGCAAGACAAATCTGTTTTATTACTGACAATGCTGCAGATGATAGTTATGAGTCGTTAAGACGCGGCTTTCTTTGAATTTTTAGTTAGAATCTTGATTAACATTAGTACAGCTTAAGCATTTATAGCTTATTTTTTAGTCAACAATTTTGGGCCGCGTTCGGCTGTAAATTTTGTTAGATACAGCAGCTGCAAAGTATTTAAGCTTCTCAAATTATGTTGTACTATAGTAAATTTATCAATACTTTTGGTATAAAGAAAGTTTTGCAAAGTATTCATGCAACCATTTGACCCCAAAAGGTCGTCCCAGCAGCGAAGCAGTCCGAGCCACTTGGTGCAGCTCTACGTTCGGCATCATAAATTGCAATTGTCTTGAATGTGCGCTGTGGACTTGGAGCTACTGTCGGCGCCTGCTAGGGGATTGACTGCACTGCTCCATCATAGAAGTTTGATTGAATCTTATTGTTGGCAATTAACCTTGGCAGTTACGAGGCCAATTTGCAACAACCAGATAAAGATGCAAAGAAATTTCTACTGCGGTTAATAACTTTATTTGCTGCAGCACAAGGCTTAAGCATAACATGTCATCTACTTATGCCAAGCTAATTACCAGAGACTAGATGCGCCTCAATTAATTAGTTAAACGCCAAGTAACTGGTCACAGACTAGGCCAACTAATACAGAAAAAAAAGTTTGCACGAAGATCATGAAGATGACTTTCTGGCTGCATTTGCATGCCAGATCATCCACAAACTGACTCTTGTGGAAATTGCTGGCTGTGCCTAGTCGAGTCTACAACGATGACGTGCCTTGGCAGTCCAGGTCTACTAATGAAAAGTAAAAACTACGCTTTGCTTGCATATTGTACATAAAATTTCACTTACCTGCCGTCAAGGAGTGGTAATCCCAAAGACGACGACGATGACGACGAGGATGCCAACAAACCTGAGCTACAACAAAATAACGATTTGTCAGGCAACTCGAGTCTTCAGTTTGTCTTCACTTATTAAGAGTAGATACCACTTCCTACTTGAGTATGAATATTGCAATTGCATTTGTTGCTCGTGTTTATTTACTTAGAAGATCTTCAAAGACGTTGGCAATCGCATGCTGCACTTTTGTCATGACATGACAGCAGCCTAATTCATCATTATGGCTACATAGCTGAGGATTGGGTTTGAGTTGGTCGAGAGAGTTTTACGCGAAAGTTTCGCCAGACTAGGTTGTCTGTTGTGCAGTCTCATCGGAGTAGCGATCTCGTTAAGCGGACTTGGAACAGCTGCAGACACAGTCAACGTCTGGATGTTGATGATTCATGCAAGCGCAGTAGTAGGATTTTTCGCTTGCATGCATTTTAGTTGACAATGATGATAATGATTATGGGAGCGCTATGAGTAAGCACTGGTATGATCAGGAACTTGGCTGTCGATGATAGCCTGGTTGACGTCAACGACAATATTATCGTCATCGTATTTAAGTCACAGTCACTTCTCAAGCAGGATTAGAGAACTATGACAGCTTAGGTGACAAGCTTTCTATTAGAATATATTTACGTTGTACACTTTTTTGAATCTGTAATGCTCTCTTTATGGGTAAAGCCCAAAAAATTGCAGCTGAAGCATGTATCTGGACGGCCTCAGCATCCCCAAGGAAGCTCTCAGTGGCTCCAACCCCATATGGGTAGCGCTGTCATATCCAAAAAATTTCATTTATTTTGAACTCTTCACAAATTTAGTCTATAAGATTTCTAGACTTCGAGCATTATTTTCAACTGTGTTGCCAAACGATTTTTCTTTCAATATTTCGCAGCTTCTAATTCAGGGACCGCAAATAAGAGTTATGGTGATGAAAAAAATTATTTCATGATTTTTATTTTAAATATTATAAGAGTTACGGTCCCTGTTCTTATTTAATATTATCCTACATACCAAACAATAAGTGTGTCATATCAACTGTATCAAGTTTTTGAAAGCTCTTAATCATCTAAGCATGTTAAACAAATGTCATGCACGACTTCATTATTAGGCAACCCCATCAGCTGGGCATCACCAGCTGCCCAGCTACCCAGCTCTCGTTCCAAGCATTGCCCCAGCTCGTGACATACTACTCCACAGCACTGTTGAGACTTCTTTGCAATTCCTATGTCATGTTTGAGCTCGTGTTCGATTGACTTGCTGCCTTGCTGCACACAGCTGATTAGCTTCCCAACTTTCATTTCTCCACATCGACTTGGAGAAAAATGCACGAACCGCTGAATGCCACAAATTTGTTCCTCGTATGCGCAGACCCAAAGCTCCAAATGTGCCCATTAAATTCCTACGGCTGTCGCTAATGAAGTCATAAAGCCGCATGACATTTTCGCTACCGCGCTGCAGTGCCCCATGGAAACAGATCTTACGTTTGTCAGCCGATCTTGTTTGCTGGGTCTGTCGTACACACAATTGTCTTGGCCAGGGCTGTGGTCCACTTTGGCCTCTTGGTCCTCCAGCCAACATTCAATCGTTCCAATATGCAAATCATACGACTGTGTACGACGATTTCAGCACCCTCTACCACCCACAGACACGACGTTCCATATGACCACATGCCTATATGTATATTGTCGTATCGCATATGAGATCTTGACTCACTCACCGCCCTCGACTTGGGCTTGAAAACGCTTTCGATTCGTTTAAAAGGGAGTCTGGCAGCTCTGGCCGGTTGGACTGCGCTTAATCTTCTCAACTGATTTTTGTGTTTATTTTGTTGTTGCCAATGTTGTTCAATTCTCTCGCTTCGTGTTGCAAATATGCAAAAATGTTGCAATCGGCGCAGACAGCTTGAGGATGGACGAAGGCTTGAACGTCGCGACGTTCAGGTAGAGCGGCACACGTTCGAGACGAGGTTTTCGTGTCATAAATGGCATAAATATTCCTTCTTGACCGGGCAACCTAAATATTTTAAAGCTTTTGTCTTCTCTTGTTGGAAGCTCTCTTTGATTATTTGCCAAAAGACAAAAATTATGGCAATTGTGGACTTTCACTTTTTTGATATGGTTATTTTTATGGGTTTATTGTGGAACTTTTAAAAACGAAATTAAAGTCTTTGATGAGCTTAATGTCTTGATTGGGGTATTTGATTAAGAGATTGGATATTTTGAATGTGTTGGAAAGTACTTTTATGAAGCGAAGTATGGCCAGAGCTTATACGAAAAATGCTATAGTAAAACTTTGTTAGGATGCGTCAAGAGCAAAAAAATGAGGTGATATGAAGTCTTATGTGAATAGACTAAGTTTGTACAATCAAACATTGTAATAAACAAAGGTCAATAACAATTAAGTCTTAACTAGTCAGTTTTTGAGGAAAAGCTAACAGTAAATTTCGGCAGAGGAGATCCCTTCAGTTTTCCTTTTGGCTCGTTTCCCACAGTAGAGCTGGTTGACGTCACGATGCAAAGTAATATAACTGGCAAACTATCTGCATCCAGAAGTTTGGTGGATTCTTATTTTTATGGAGCCTAAATCGGTACAGCTGACCTGATGCTCGTATCTCCGGATGGAGCGTTCTTTTGCAGGGATTATGGAAAAGCTTGCTATGTTTATTTAGAAGCCAGTGGACTTACCATTAACAGTGGCATTTGCATTTAGAAATAAAAAGGAGTGCCTTATTCTTCTTAATTTGGAACCAAAACCCATGAATACTATGTGATCTGCCAATATGATATCCTGATATAGCCGTTTGCAGCGATGGAAAAGCTTGCTGTTTGTTTAAAAGCCAGTGGGGTCCCTTTTCTAAATACAAGGTGGCGCAAAAGAAATCACCCTATTGGAAGATGCTCTCATTTTTGTAAATGGCCGCCAATATCAAATCTGTTTTGACATTTGTGGACTAGACAGATACAGAATACAAGTGAATAAGCCATGGAGCGATACACTCCCCAAGAACGCGGAATAATTGTGTCCATTTTTTTTTTGCGTAACAATTCGTCTGTGGTGTTGGCGCAGCGCGAATTCCGTCGCCGATTTCCCGGCCGTCGGACACCAACTGCGCAAACACTGCGCCGTTTAGCCACTAATCTTGAAGAGTATGGGACCACACGAGACGTTGCCAAGAGTGGCCGGCCCCGGAGCGCCCGTTCTGCCGAAAATATCGCCGCTGTAGCCGAGGACGTCGAAGTGAGCCCCGAAACATCGACCAGACGACGTGCCACGCAATTGGGCCTCAGCCGGCGGTCCCTGCAACGAATTTTGGTCATTTTTGGTCAATTTTGGAATTTCATTTAGAAAAAAAATAAGAGCCAAACAACATCGGATGACTTCTTTTGCGCCACCTTGTATATGTATGTTCGACGCTTATCCAGAGTAATTCCGAGACATTTAATTGATAAGAGCAGCAGACCGAATTTTTGATCCTAATGGGAAGCTTAAATTTTGGCCCAAATTTCCAATACGAAATACTTCTGAATTCCGTTGGCGGTTTTGTACTGAAAAGAATCTAAGTTTAGTACGCAGCCATAGTCAGCGTACGCGGCTAGAAGTACCTTTTACGGAGTGAAGAAATGGTATGAAGACACATTCTCTTCCAGTATGTGGCAGTCTTCTGTTCTCTAGAAAGGAGTCAGAAGACTTTAAGTGCTGGCAGGCAGCGCAGTCTTCATCTTTGCCTGTAGTTCGAGATAGCAGATCCTATCGAATGACAGCTGAATGTCCAGAATAACTCCGTTGCAGCATTCTCTACATTCACACGTTTTGAGGATGTAACTGCTCAATGAAATTTTGATCCGAGTGGATTTATGGAAGCAAATTTTCTTTAACAATTTTTAATTTCTTTTTATTTTATTTCATTCAAACACCATAAAGTGAACGCTGTAAACGCTGCCCTCTCCCACTTCGTTGCAGGAGAGCAAGATACTACTATAAATTAGTGCTGGAAGTATCGAAGTTAAAAATATCGAAAACATCGAAGTTGGCCAACATCAAAGGAGTGTTAAGTAGTGCTAGAGAAACATCGAAGTTGGCTAACATACATGTATATAGATATTTTTAAATTCGATACATCGATGCATCGATATAACATCGATGTTCCGCCAGCACTACTATAAATTAAAAATATTAAGTTTATTTAAAATATCATATTAAAATGATATATGAGTAAATCGTTGTTTTCCACTTAAAAACATCGGAAACGACGATGTTTTTCCAGCACTGCCTTGCATCTTATCACTGGTACATAAGAAATTCGAGCTGGCAAAAAACTGGTACACCTAGCATCACCTTGAAGCACAATCTTAAGAAATCCGCCGAAAATGATGACCAAAACCTGGAATTCTAACAATAATATATCTCCAGATCTCAAGAAAAGAAAACTGCAATTAATATGATAATAATTGAACAAAAAATTCAAATCCCAAAAAAATTTAATTAGCAGTTGGACAGTATTCTTTTTTCTTGGTTACCATATTGTCTCTAAAGAAAAATTTAGCTTGAGTATTTTTTTTACTCATTCTATTACAATATATCTATATATTAATAATGGTAGAGCATGATCCAAAAATAAGAAGATCACGCAATGCGCAGGTCTGTTATGCGTGTCTCTCTGAAATAGGAAGCACAGGTTAAATTTTTGTATGGAAGCTATATGAAAAAGTGATCCGATTATGATCATACTTCACACAAATGTGTAGACTAGTATAGTTAGTTAGTTCGCTTTATTTTTATAATTTTTAAATTTTGCTTATTATTTTTAATGTATAATTTTTATACGTATTGCTTAAGGAAAATAAACAAAAACTTGGTCCAAAGAAAAAAAAAAAATTTGCATAAATTTATTGGAAACTATTTATGAGGTCTTGATTTTCATTGATTTTAAGATTAAATTTTCTTGTTGTACGAGCTATAAGTTTATCTATCGTGTCAATATTAGCTTTAAAATGTAAATATTTTGTTGGATAGTAATGACGGAGTTTCAATATCATCTTCATTATTTTGTTTTGGGCTGTTTGGAGTTTTTTTAAATGACTTTTTGAACTGTTTCCCCATACTTCACAGCCATATAACATAAATGGTAAGAAAATTGTTTTGTAGATAAGTTTGTTATCCATAGAAAGTTTAGATTTGCGGTTAATAAATGGATATAGAACTACTGAAAACAAGAGTTTTCCCATTTAATATAAGCGTTGTTAAGATGAATGTCATCAATAGGTAAAAAGCATGGTTTTCTTTTTCTCGAAAAAAAGATCGCTTTTATTTTTGTTGGATTAATTTTAATTTTCCACTTGTAAAAATATGATGAAATGGAGTCCAATGAATTTTGTAGTATGTTATATATATCCGTGCATGCATCACCAGTAGTATAATGAGCTGTGTCATCCGCAAAAATTAGAGTCTTGCAATTTTCATGTAATGAAATGTCGTGAGTGTATATATTGTATAAAATAGGGCCGAGAACAGATCTCTGAGGTACTCCAGCACTGACAAGTTTTTTATTAGAGTCGATATTTTCACGAAGAAGTACCTTTCTGTTAAAAAGCTTTGTATAATTTTAGTAATATAAGTTGGGGTATTACATGTAACTAGCTTATGAATTAAGCCATTATGCCAAGCTGTATCAAAAGCAGCTTCAATGTCAAGTGTTACCATCCCAACTGACTTCTTGTAATCTAAATTTTTCTTAATGTATTTAGTGATTTTGTCGAGTGGGTAGATACAGTTAAGAGATGCTCGAAATCCATACTGAATTGAAGAAAGGATTTTATTTGCTTCTAAGTATAAATTTAATCTAGTCTAAATTAATCGCTCGAAGATTTTAGAGAATCCACACAATACGCTAATTGGTCTGGAGTGCGTCGAGTCCATAAGGTATCTGAGTGAGTTATCCACAAAAGTTGATGTGGTAGAATCAGAGTAAGCCTTAGTTTTATTATGTTTAGATTCAAATATGTCAGCTAGAATGTTTGCCTTTTCTTGTCTAGTGGAATGAACTTTATTATTGGGGACGAAACTTGGAGTAAATTAATTAGACTATTATGAAATATATAAAAACATATTAATATTTTTACAAAAACAAGTTTGTATTTTCCAAAAATAACGCAAGAAAATTTATGTTAATTGTATTTTGTTTTGGACTAAATATTTGTGTGAAGTTTAATCAAAATTGGTCAACTATTTCATATAGCTAACATACAAAAATTAAACCAGCCGAACTCACGCACTTCTTTGCGGCACCTTGTAAAAGTGAACCATGATGGTAGACTAGGGCTGCCAAGGTCGCTCTCGCTGGGCTCACTATTCTTATTTTCGTTGCGACTATCCATAAGGTAGGTTGTCGCAGCGCATGTTTTTTTCTGCAGCGGTAGCATGACCGCACTCTCTCTCACTTATTTTACTCTCGCAAAATTTATGCGCTCCAGCCGGCAGACATACACTCAGGCTCGATGAGAGTGGGGGAAGCTAAAGGTCTGATTCGTGATTCAAGCTAAAGGTGTAATAGAGGGGTCGGTACTTCTTCCCCCCGGGCCCGAATTTTCTCTCTACGGCCCTGCATACACTACATGGATTGGGATATCCTGACTATCGGGCAGTAAAAGAATGTCATGCCTTTTCCGAGTTACTTCCAATCGAGCGGAGAATCTTGAACCAGAAGCATCCAAACTAAATGACGCAAACAATTTTTGAGTTTTGCAGCCCTGAATAAAGCCTGAATAATAAATTCAAAAAGAAAAAAAATACTTACATTGTTTGGTATTAAGAAAGAATCAAATATCTACTCTATCTCTTTAGCATAGGAATAAAAAAATTACTTTACACTCTCGCTCATATGAATAGATGCAATATAACGACATAGGTATTTTTATCAAAATTTAGTTGGGGTCACTAACTTGGTGTTTTCTATAACAATTTAGTAATTTATTTAAAAAATTCATTTCATTAAAAATGGCAAGTTGGTTGAGCAAATATTGAACATTTCACTTGATTAAAAGTGTTGATTAACTTGCGTGGCAATAATTTTTACCAATTGTATTTATTGCTCTGTTGACAACATGCACATGGATCCCCCGAACAAATTAAATTATTTTCAAATTGTCTAAAATTATTCTCAATTAAAATGTTTGCAAATGAAAATTCGAACCCTTATTGTTTTAAAATTTCAATAAAATAAAACAAAGCTGTTTTTCAATTTATTTTTAAATTTGATTTATTTTTGCAATTTTTCGTGCTTATTTTTTAATTTTGCACTTTTCATAAATTTTTAAATGGTTTTTTATTAATTATTTCTGTTCGTAATTAGTTGTCTATGCTAGTTTGGAACATTTCAAGTTGCTCATAGTAATTTGCATCTTTTTATTTCAGAATTTAATTAATTTTTATGTATTTATTTTATTTCTTGAAACATGAATTTGCTGTAGCTAATTATTGTTGTTTTTTTTTTATTGAAAAATGTGCATTTAATTTAATGTTTTATAAATATTTAAAATACATATTGCATTCATTTGTTTAGCCCATAAACTAAAAAGGATTAAGGCGCAGTAAATAATTCATGACTTAATTTAAAAACTTTTTAATTATTTGTACATAGCAATGACTTAAGTGACTAGTCTTTGGTAAATTGTTTAAATTGTTTTTGTTGTACATTTAAATAATATTATATATGTATATATATATTTTTTTTTGTAATATGTGGCAAATATTTACACTTGAAACTGTCGTTTGCCTAAGAGAGGAATGTTCGTTTACATTTTTTGTTGTATTTAATTTGTATTTAAGTCTATAATTATATAATTAAAAAGTATCAGTAACTTTTTTTTGCATACTCTGCTATTAATTGCTAATTAAAAATTGAAACAAATTATTCAATATTTACACATTATATACATATTAAATTATTATTATAATTTGCATGATTGTATTTTTTCATTTAAGTACATTTTGTTGAATTTTTAAATAATATTGATATGCAAGTATTTAAATGTTTATGTATAAAAAATTCATTGAATTCGTGAACTGAATAAATTAACATTTTTATACACTGTAAAGGCTGTTATAGGTTGGTACAACGTTTGAAGCAGGCAGTAAAAGGCGTGGCAGCATATTATTTTTTTATACAACAAACTCATAGCATCTTACCGGATTTTGTGATTTTAAAAGCGGAAGATACCGAATTTCCCCAAAAGATGCGCATTGGTTGTTAGGCGGAAGCATTTCTACAAATTCGAGATTTTTCATTGATAGCTGAAAATAGTGATCGATCGTATAGCAAAGATAAAAAGAAAAACTCCTTTCTTATAGATCTTCAGAAGCTGCAGTATTATTCCAATTTCTTTCAATAACGAAATAACATACAATTTGAGAAATACTTCAAAACATATATATGCCGTGGATGCAAATTTTATTGAAAAAGGCTAGGAACTCCGGGATATCTAATCAAAAACGACAAAATTTTAAACCCCTTTGCCTAGAAGATCGTTTAAGAACTGCTTGAACTGCTTTGGTGCAGCGTATTTTAAAGGCGGGCAGGCACAACTGTACTATTGTATTTTCAAACTCATGGAAATTCAGGAAAGTGTAGGGGATATTACGGTCGGGAAGCCTCGAAATGAGAGGATATTTAATCAAAAATGACCAAATTAAAACCCTTTGCCTGGAAGATACTTTAGAGCTGCTTTGGTGCAGCGTATTTTAAAGGCGGGAAGGCACGACTGTTTTATTCTCAAATTCATTGAAATTAAGCAAAGTGTAGGGGATAAAATGGTCGGGAAGTCTCAAATTGAAAACCTTTGCCTAGAAGATCCTTTGAGAACTGCTTGAACTGCTTTGGTGCGGCGTGTTTAAGAGGCAGGCAGGCACGACTGTACCATTCTCGAATTCATTGAAATTAAGGATAGTGCGAGGTATATTATGTCTGGAAATGAATGTGAATGCCTTACGGGGCCGGATTGCCTTATGTTTTTTTTTTACTAATTGTTTGTCTTAATTTCAAAAAATATAATTAAGGTTATTTAAATTGCTTCCCAACAATGTCTGTTAGTGATCTATCAGATGATTTAGCCAAAGGTATAAACAAAATACTAAGACTACCCAAGAAAAAGTTTAATAAGGGTGTTAATAATGTATTCCTAAACCAAAATCCTTATAGGCATTTACTCTCCCACCGAACTCTATCGTTCACAATTGGTGTCAATCATCCACCACCTTAAAGCTGCGTGCAGTGTATTCCACGTTCGGCACCGTCCGCTTAAATATTTTTTTATTTGCATAAATGCATTCAATTTTTTTTTTGCATTTTTTGCGCTTAACCCTCAATGTGACACCTGTGCGTTTTTAAGCCCGTTTGACATAAAAATGCTTAAAGTCCAAACCAAAAATGATATTTAAATTTAAAAATCCAAAAATGAAGTTTAAAGTTATCGATATCGCTTTTATTACTGGAATAAACCCCAAAGCTTTTATTGGAGTTCTTGTTGAGCAACTAAACTATTTGGCTTTGTAATTATAAAACAAATGGAATGAAGTGAAAAGCCACAAAGTTTTGTGCCATTTAAAGCCGAAAACAAGCCAGCTACACACCGCCCACGCCCACATTCACACCCACGTCCGTTTATATGTATACACACGTGCACATATAACCCACACATACATGCATACATATGTACTTATAAATGTATATGCCCAACGGGTTAAATCGAAATTTTCTATTTATACAAAAAACACTCAGACAACAACAATCTCAACTGAGCTGGGAGCTAGAGGGAGCGGGCGCAGGTTACAGACGTGTGCATCATCAGTAGTTGGAAACAAAAAGCATGCCCCTTATTTGCTTTAATCTGACAAAATCCCAGTACTAATGCCAAACGGCAATAAAGGATAAAACGTGCGAAGCATGCAAAGAACATGTCCATATAAACCGATACGTTGTATACCTCAGCTCGTCTGAAAACGCTCTTCCCTACTAGCATTGTTGCTGTTGTTGTCATCCTGGCAACGGACTTGTCTGTAAGCTCTTTTGGTTTTTGGTTACTTCGATAGTTTGCACATTTTGCGGTAACCGGCGTACGGAAGTGACACTAAATTCGTTTCGGTTTTCCCAATTGGAGTCGAGCGAGTCGACACTCGAGTGACTCCCATAACAGGATGAGTTGTCCTTTGATTTTGTTGTAGTTGTTGTTGCTGCTTTTTTTGTTGCCCTGGCCCCAAGTCAATCGGCGACATTTATAGACTGCTGCAGACTTACGGCCAAAATAAAGTCGACAAAAATGTCGACGTGTAATCCTTTTTATGATCTGCGTCCGTATGCGTGCTCTGCATTTTAAGCACAGCACTTACCAGTTCCATGGGGGAAACCGCTTACTGCCATATCCAATGACTGCTCAAGCTCTGCACGCTTTTGGAGCGTCGCCGCGTCCAAGCATAGCTATCTGCTGCTGGCGCCGCTATTGCTGCGTCGCCGCCGCCAGTTGCCGGCACTCAGCTGGCCACCACCATTGTGGTAGCCTGTGGCCAGTGGCACGTATCGCTGGAGTTTGCCTCACAGCTATCTGTAGGCATTGGCAATGGCAACGACAGCGGCAACATGGACGGCTGGTGCTGCTGCAGATGATGGCTAAGCATCAGCGACGGCGATGAGTTTATCGATGACATGGAGCTGCTGTGTTGCCGCTGATGTTGCAGTTGCAGCTGCAGCTCTTGGGGCTGATGATATTCGGGCTCCTCATACTCATACGTATCGTCACTACACTCATGCGGGTAATGTGGCGTCCTATGCAGTTGCTGCATGGGCGTAGCTACCTGCTGCAGCTGCATGGGCAGATGATGTTGATGCTGATATGGTTGAAAGTATTGCGGTGGCTGCGAACTTGACAGCGTGCTGGCCGCTACAGCAGCTGGAACTGCAGCCAGACTGGAAACTGTTGGTGCTGTAGCCGTGGCCATCATTGAGGTCATGGCCGTCAGTGAGGAGGAGGCCGAGAGCGAGGGTTGCTGCAGTCCACGTATGCTGTCGGCTGGATGCGCCGTATAGATGTTGCTACGTCTCAGATGATTATTGTTGTTATGGCCATTATTGCTGGCAATACTGGCGCCGCCAACACCGCTGACGGAGCCGCTCAGTCCATTGCTGTGGGGGCGCTTGTTACGGGACCACCATTGTACATGTGTATCTGTGGGGAAAGTGCAAGAAGAGAGCAAAGCAAAAGGGAAGTATTAGAAAGGTAAGAAGGATTAAAAATTATCTGCCCCGTGGTCGCTTCATATGCTAATCCCAGTCCCACTCTTCTTCAGAGAGATTCAGTTTTTAATGCTTACCATTGCGATTATTGGATGACTTTTTGCGTCGACAACGAACTACGACAATCATTATAATGGCGCCAAAGAGCGCCGACAATACGGAGACAATGATAAGCGTTAGCGGCCAACCCAATTCGGTGGCTTTTTCTAAAATAAAACAAGGAAAAAATCCCTCCGATCGATTAGAAAGAGTTAAGAGCAATTTGCAATTGGGTATGGTCGTTGGACAGAAAACTTACCTATCGTGCCCTCGAATATGAATGTGCTCTTGGTGGGCATGGCCCAGGAACATAAATCACAAGTAGTCAGGCCATCGGTACGCACCGGCTCATCCACAAAAAATGGCGGCCGTGGTGGAGGTGGCACAAAGCGACCATTCCATAAACCATGCTCGCTGGCATCAAAGGCCAGCGGTGAACCATACAAATCGTCGTTGTCGTCGAAGATGTCGAATGTCACATCCCCAAAACTGTTTAAGTCCTCCGCCGAGCTGGCAACCAGGCTCTCAATGCGTGGCGCACTGTATGCAGGAAAGGCGGATGCGGCTGCAGAGCCAGACGAAGCTACGGATGTGGACAAGTCTAACGCTTGATTTACTACATAACTTAGCCGTGCATCGTTGGCACTCGCATAAGCCTTGGCAGAGGCCGGCTCGGCCTGCAGCAAATTGCTGAGCTCCACTGTGGTCGTTGCCTGCAAGGGACTCAGCAGTGCTGCGCTTAAGTTGGCAACTGCAACTGTCGCCGCATTGGCAATTGATGGCATGACGACTATGGGCGTTAAGCGAGTGGAAAGAGTCTGGTACACTTGCTGGCTATCCTTTGCCGGCAACTTCCGGCTTTACTTCTTCGCGACTCGATTCCTTGTTATCGCTGCTGTTTGTGGCTCTGCCTGCTGCAGCCGCTCAATTGGTAGGGGTTTAACTGAAAGTAAGAAGAAAGCGAGACGTTTATTTAAGATACTCGTACTTAAGTGCTTTAGAGCTACTATTTAATGGAGCTGTCAACAATTGCGCTAAGCCCAATGCTCTGTCCTTAATCAACAGACATTTTGCTGCAGTTTTCACTAAGCTCCAATTTGTAGAATTATTAAAAATGTTCTGACTAAAGTCTTGTGCTAAGCTCTTCAAGCCTTAAGCCCAGGCAACATTCAGAGCCACGTTCCACCACATGCCAATGCCATGTCAGCCATCGTTTTTCAATGACTGATTCCTACCGACTAGCAATTTGTATTATATACCAAACCCCACTCCAATGAGCATG
Source organism: Chymomyza costata (assembly GCA_018150985.1). NCBI lineage: Eukaryota > Metazoa > Arthropoda > Insecta > Diptera > Drosophilidae > Chymomyza > Chymomyza costata. The sequence goes on along the minus strand of JAECWU010000001.1, from coordinate 6,997,395 downwards.
TTCTAGCTGCCATCTATTCCTGCCCAACTTTCTTGTTTTTTATGCTTAGTTCCTGCTGTTGCTATGTCTTTTCAATTGGAAATTGAATTTTTGAGTAGCATATCAGACGCTGGCTCGGCAGCTACTCGAACTTCTGTTCCACGTGCAATGCTAACGAGAATTGACAGCTTGACAGCTTGATATCAGTCTGAAAGTCAGCATTAGTTACAGTTGTTGTTCATGAATGTGCTTACTCAAAAAAGAAAAACCAAACCAAAACAACCAAAGTAACGCTATCCTAGTTCATGCCAATGACAGGACCAGCCATCAACGTATCTTTGAGGCAGTAGCCGTAGCCGTAGCCGAGTTGGAAGTGATTTGGATTTTACTTTTTCGTATAGCGACTGAATCCACCATATTTGACTGAGCAAACTCAACTCAATTTGCAAAACATTGTGAAACAATAATCATGATAAATTAATGCTAATTTACAAGCGCCAACTGCGGCATTTGTTTTGCTTAAAGTGCTGCAGTGGCTTAGTCCGAGGGGGTGCCTTTGGAGATAACTCTCAGGTAGCTAGGTAGCGGCTTTCTGTGCGTGTGCTGGCCATAATGGAATGGAATTAGTATGTAATTGTTATAGATTACGCCAGCTAAAAAAGATAAAGTTGAACAGAGTGCTGCGTAGCTGTAGTATTACAACAAAACATACTTTGAGGATAAATGTGAGTGCAAGCTGTTGAAGATTTGTTCAGATAACTAGAGTTCTGACCCATTTGGGTTACTAATTAAGCATAACAGCGCAAAAGTTCTTGCATAGATAAAAGTTTAAAACTAGAAGTAAATCTGGGAGTTATTTTTTGTGAAGAATGTAAGTTTTTGAAATGCTTTTTTTAAGATTGTATAACGTCAAATTGTTAAAAGCTCTTATAAAACTAAATTAGACTCAATAAAGTTTCTCAAAGTTGTCGCAACTATTAAACCTTTTATATATATTAAATTGATATTTCTTTTGTTGTCAAAAATTAACGATACGTCTAAGCGACGAACGTTGTTTTTAACGTCCTTAAAGTAAATTTTTGAAAGAAATGTGGAAAGATTGTATTTCAAACCCCCTCTTTAGTTAATTTTGTATACACTAGCATCATTATACCCTGTACCTATAGGTACAAAGGGTATACTAGATTTGTGCAATGATGTAACGGCAAGAAGGAGGTGTGGCAGACCCCAAGTCCTTTATACCAAAATGCTTATCATAACCTCGGGAAGCGATTGAGCCATGTCCGTCTGTCCGTCTGGCCGTCTGTATGAACACCTAGATCTCGGAGACTATAAGAGCTAGAGATACGAAACTTTACCAGCTGATGCGCATATTTCCTGAGAAGATCAAGTTTGTTGAATCATGTCCATATCTTTCCCCGTTTCCCCGTAGCAGAGTTTCGCGGTTTTTGACTACACCGTTTAATATTTTATTCTGAAATTTAACAGAGCGATGCATTGTGGTTGCATGCATCTGTGTGTCAAAAATAATCGGACAAATACAACAAAAGTTATAGCCTAAAATGTACAAATTTCACTACCCCTTCCCTATAAATTGCGTCAATATTTGACTCTACGTAATTATAGTAACAAAGTAAGCTGATTCATGTGGCTCTAATGAACCAATCTACATCAAAATTTTATCGATGCAGGCCCCCCACCCCCCGCAATCGATTTGTCGTGTTTTCTCCCACACCCCTCAACACATCCCCTTAAAACTTTCCTCATATACTTTTAATAGCTTCTTTGACGTAAATTTCGATTTGCATCAAAATCGGTTAAAATTTGCGGAACTTATAGGTATAAATATCGTTTTGCACCAACAAATAAAATATTCCAATTGGAAAGTTCATAGAAAGAATATGCAGGAATAAAACTTTTTTCGAGAAAAAAAGGTACAGGGTATTACACTGTCGGGCACCGCCTCGACTGTATTACATTTTTTTAATATGCAATTAATCATTTAAATACAAATAATAATGAATTTTAATTTAGCGCTTAAAAATCAGTAAACATTTTTTAATCTTCTTTTAAAGATTCATATTTGCTTCGTAAGCCTAAAAGAAAGAAATTTTTGGGTCTTCAATAATATCTACCCTTAGGTTACTATCAGTTTTATCTACAAGATTTTCCAAGTAGATTTACTATAATACTTTACTGCCACTGCAGCAGAGAAAACAATATCAGAACAACAAGAGCCGAAGCCACGCACTATCAACTTCGTGTTTGTTGCTTAGCAACGTCGTGCAACGTCAGCGTCGCAATACGTCACTGCGGCAGAGAATATTTCAGACCAAAACGCACGCACACATGCATGCGAGATAGAGCTGTGCCGACCATATTGATAACAATTATTCAAAATTTGAAATTTTACTATGCTAAAATCGTATTTAAAAAATTATTTTTATTTTAATTAAAAAATTTTAATCTATTTTAAGAATTTTTTGACTTTATGTGAAAATTTTTAATCATGCCATCAGAATTTTTGGACTTCTTAACCATTTCGACTCTTCCTTATCATCATCACTATAGAAAATTTCATTAAGTTCGATTTCAATATCTGATGCATTTACTTCAGGCACGTTATCATTGTCAAGAACATCGCCAAATGCATATGAGTCACAACAATCATCGTCTCCATCAAGACGTGTGCGTATAAAAATCAACCCTGATTCTTCTGCTACGTAAACACGTATTCTAAGCAAGTTTCACTTTCTCACCAATCATTTTATTGTAAAAATTCGGTTAATTGTCAAATTGTTAAAGACTCGGGTTTATTGTTGAATATTCGTATAGACTATAATTGCTAACACTTGACGGCAATACGAGAATATATGTATTACAGCTCCGGTGGAACTTTTGTATGAAACGGAAGGATTATTTCAGAGTTGAAAAAAGTTTTATGATCTAAAAGTAGTGAAAATTCATGTTAAAAGCCCAAATTGAAATATTTGTACAACATTCCTTCTGGAAATACTTTTTTCAAATCTTTTTTCGTATTTTTTAAGGACTTTTGCTATGTATTTTTTATAAATTGAAAGCCAATAATATGTTAGGAAATATCATTAAACGCCCTATGAAAACGAAATATGCCTGGCTGAATCCGTGTGTCTGACGGAGACTTGTTCTTGGGGCACTGAGTGAATTTCAAATTTAATTCTTTTTTTACTTTATCCATACAAAACACTGCGGGTACTGAGTGCACCAAGGACGGGTAAGCTGAAGGAAAGATCTTGGGTTAATAATCTTTTTTCTCAATTCAAGAATTTTTATAAGAACCGCCTTAATGTGCCGAAAAGGTATTCAAAAGTTGGAGAAAAACATTTTTTTTTTCAGATAATACATATTAAGAGAAAAGTTTAACTAATTTCAAAAAAAAAAAAAAAAAAATTATATTAATTTGTTCTGTTAAAAATATCAGTCTATTGAAATAAAAATTCTTGTTAAATCAATATAAATACTTCTCGCAACCCAGGAAAGAAAAACCTTGCCAAATAAGAACAGAAGAAATTGAGCAAGAGTCGGTTTTTTCACAAATTAATTTGGTCACTGGCTTTACAAATATTTGCACAATAGATTGCATGGTCCCGCCTTTTATTACGGTAAAATGAATTCCTATACCTTGACCCCCGGCATTTCTATTGCCGCGCCACTGGATTAGCCATATTAAGCAATGTGTGTGTGTGTGGTTTTGAGTTGGAGGCTCAGGAATTGCCACAACGTTTGGCAGTTGGCACGTTTCAAGCATTAGTGGACTTGGCAGCGACATCCGCGACGGCGCTCTCCACAATGATAAATACAACTTCGGGTGAGGTCTTGAAACTACCGTTGAGTCTGCTGCATGCACTGCGTGCCCTACTGCCGGCAATGCACTTGCCACGCGCACTCAAGAAGACCACCAACAACAAAAAGTGAGGAAATATGAATAGCCAGCATACCCAATAGTGCGAGGGCAGGCTGATGAGTAATGGGAACTAGTTTTGTGCAAGGACTCTGAGTTCACTCCATGTTAGATTGAGAGATTTCTGTTGAGCGTCGCCAGGTGATACGCGCCCTACCAATGCTGCGACCTGTTTGCTGAAAAGGGTTCCATCGCAACGCCTGTTTTGCAACGCTGTCATCGCTTTTCCTTAGCGTGTGGCCAATCCATTGCCATTTCCTTTTCCTAATTTCTGTAGCCACATCTAACTGGTTTGCCTTTCTAAGCAGCTCGGAGTTTGATATCATGCGAGACCAAAACACTCTCATGATGCGGCGCAATGAGCGATTGATGAAAACTTGGAGTCGTTTTGTTATTGCTGACGTAACTTTCCAGGTGTTACAGCCATAGAGCAGGACAGACTTAACGTTAGCATTAAATATTCGAAGCTTGGTGTTGAGGCTTATGGTTTTATTTTGCCAAAGTGGTGCCAGAATGCCGAAGGAGGCCTTAGCTTTGTTAATTCTGCATTCAATATCAAGCTCCCTTTCGCCATCCGCGGTGATCATACTCCCAAGGTAGCAGAATTTTTCGACATTTTTAAATTGCTGCGATCCTACTGTCAAAGGATTCGGAGTAGGTGCACGGAGACAGAGCGCTTTAGTTTTGCCTTCGTTGATCTTGAGTCCGGTTGCTTTAAGTTCAATTTGCGTTGCCTGAGTCATAAGTTTCAGGTCGCACAACTTGAAAGAAAGCAGGCAAATGTCGTCAGAATATGCTAGGTAGTTAAGATAGGTATTATTTATCTGCCACTGGATACCACGGTTTTGGCTTACACCGGCGAAAGCTGCACTAGCAACGTCCTCAATGACCAGCAAGAAAAGAATTGGCGATAGTATGCAACCCTGCCGCACTCCACTCAGCACATTGAAAGGCGCCGACAATTTCTCCTTGTGGAGAACAAGGCAGCTCGCGTCGTTATAGCTTTCCTTAATCAGAGCGACAAGTTTTTCGGGTATACCTCTTCTCCGCAGCGCAGCCCATATGCACTCTCTCTTGACGCTATCAAACGCTTTTTCGAAGTCAATCAATATAATAAGTAGTAAAATAAAGAAGAAAATTCTGCATTAAACTCAGCTTGAGAGATCAAGGTCATGAAATCTAAAATAAATAAAATCTTTTCAGACATTGAAAAAATGATTTGATAAAATGAAATTTCCTTCAAATGATATGATGCCCTGTGAAACAAATGCCTTTTTTGGAAACCTGGATAAATCGTAATTGAAGAATGCCTAGATTAAGTATATTATTCCACTGAAAATAATTGTATTGCTAAGTGGTTGTCCTAAGTTGTACTGAAGTTATGGCAAATAAGCAATTTTTTTTTTTTTTAAATTGAGTTAGTTTGATAAATAAATCATCAGCCTGCCCTCGCATATGTGCGCTTAAAGAAAGTTTTAATGTGGCAAAGAGTTAAATAATCATTTTCGCCAATGGCTTTAACTGCAGCTGCACAAGGTGCAATGCCAAGGCGTCGAGGCGTCCAGGAGTCGAGTAGCATAAAGTCAGATTCAGCTACAGAGTCGCAGTTGGAGTAAACGATATTTAGTCATTCTCGAAAATGAGAAAACGTGATTCGCATAAATTGGCAAAGGAACTTGGTTTCACGCAAGCGAATAAGAATCATTTTGTTTGCCTACCAAATGAATCGCAGCCATGAATGAACACAGCAGCAACACCCAGACGATCCCAGCCAGAAACGTCAAGTTCCCAAAGCGAGCAGGAGTAGTAGCAGTACTACAGTAACTGCCTTTGGCTGTGGGTGGCTGCAATTCTTCTTACTCGGTTTGCATTTTTTATATATGCGGCGGCGCTATTAATAAATTTATTTCGCGTTTCTGTTGCATGCCTCAAATAAATTGTCAAGTCACGTGAGTTTTGTTTGAATTGCTTTTGATGGTTTTTAAAGTGGGGGGGGGTACACATAGTATGCCTAGTTGCCACAGAGCGAAACGACAGCTGTCGGTTTCCGATTGTCGGTTCTTGGTTGTTGGTTGCTTGTCAGCTGCCAGCTGTACCCTATGCGTGGGCGGTCCAAAAGCTTTGCCGCACAGTGTTGACACCCAAAACAACAAATGACGCCTCCACTTATTGAGCACCGCAGTATAATACCGAAATACTATACAACAATTACAACAAACGTAATAATGCCCATAACAACGTCGACATCAAAAGCAATTACACATGCTGTACAAATTGTTAAATATTTGTATTTGTATAGGACACCCTTAAAAGTCCTGCATCCTCCCTCAGCATATAAAGTTCCTTTTTAATTAGTCCGCAATCGAATTTTAACATTATTTTCGCTGATATTTTGCAAGATTTTTTTTTCAGTAATTTTAATTGCCATGAAGTTGTCATGTGCTGCATATAAAATGTAAATAATAAAAATATTTTCAATATTAAAATTTAATATAAATAATAATTTCAAACTCTTTAAATAATATTCCAACAAACAAATACAATGAAAAAACTACAGTTAAAAACCTACTCATAATTCGTTAAAAGCATAAACCAGTTGCGAATTGCAAGCTGGTACTTAAAATAAATTCATATTTAATTGAAACAAACTACTTAACGCTTTGTTCTATAGTAAACGTCTTAGCCAGGGAATAATAATTATTAAAGAAATCTCTACAGTTTTAAGTTTTAATAAAGTTTTATCAAATGCTTTACAATTTGCAGTAATCATTGCTATATAAAAAGAGCAGCTAGAGCTTTTTATTTAAACCTGATGAAAACTTGGCAGCTTAGCAAACTTTGAGTCTTATAAAAGTTAACTTTTATTGGATTTAAAAATAAATTTATTTTAATTGGGGACACTATATTTACACGTAGAAGTGTTTTTACACAAATTTGCGGGGAAGCGGGCTCGGATCCGATAACCCCCTGTGGATCCGCTACTGCTCGTAGATAATTGGCGCTTCTCGTAAAACTCTTTTGGATAAGTACCCTACTTTCGTAGCCAAGGCGAACAGGCACAAATTCTCTTTTTTTAGTGTAAGTTGCTGCTGTACACTTTGCCCTTTTACCATTATGCATTTATGCCTGACAGAGTGCACATCCCAATTGTTTTTAGTACAGCTTGGCCTAGAAGAGAATAAAGTTCAGACATCTCTTTTGGTCTGCAAGAAAATGCCATCAGAACAGGCGAATGCACGTCGCATAATTGGTTTTGGTTTTTGTGCTGATTATTTTGGTATATTTTTCGTAAAGATTTCTCTAAATAGGGAATCTACAACTTTTGGACACAAAAACATTTTTTACAAAAGTGCATTTGTAGAAATAAGTCGATCTCGTTTAAGCTCTGCCCCCCATATTTTACTGTTGTATATGAAGGAGGAAAGAATCCGCCAGAGCAGCATCCATCCATCTCGGCTTTAATATTAGTTTGACTGAAACCAATCAAATGAAACTACTGTGGAGTGCTACGTTGACCAATTTTTTCCATGTTGGCAAATTCTTTTTAAGTAGTAAACAAACTACACTTTTAGGGTATTCACGCTTGCTGTTAAGTTGAGGAGTTGAACAACAAAACGTACTGGTCTAAATTCCTGCTCTCAACTCAACTTTTTTTCAATCCAGAGCCTATTCTACATTCAAGCTGTTGAGTTGTTGAGCAAGTGTTGCAACTATGTAACATTTAGGATTTTTTAGCCTTATGCTAATTGATTAATTAATGTGCATATTATGTACTTAATTAAGTGGTTTGAATATTATTACTTGTAATTGACTGAATGAACACTTAACTGGAGTTGGATGCCAACTTTGCAAGTTTTAAATATAAAAAATTTGGAAATCAAAAGCACAAACTCAACTCATGAACTAATCAAAAGGTCATTCACGCGTTAGCACGTTGAGTTTATGTGCATCCTTACAAGTGCTCAACTCAACAGGAAAGGTGGTAGCGTAGTGCTAGCGTACTCGCTTTACAACCCGATGGTCGGTGGTACGATTCCCCGCAGAAGCACTGGTGCATTTGCCTAGCACTGGCAGCGCTAGCTGAAAGACGCTATTTGCCCAAGAAACTCTCTATTAATTCAAGACACCGCCGTTCGGATTCGGCTATTAACTGTAGGTCCCTGTTCTCTTTGAACAGTTATTAATAGAGGTCCCCAATGCTCCGCTCAGTGGCGACTGACAAAATAGTCAGTCAGGCAAATTATTATTAACTCAACAGCAAGCGTGAATACCCTAAATGTAATAGCACCAAACTTTGCAAATAAGCTTTCAAACATTTACCAACACTTACATGTTGGGTTGTCTGATTCTAAGCTCACGTAATATTTCTATAAATTCTTATCAGAGTTGCATTTGCCAATAAATAAAAGAATTTCATGCTTAGTAACATATTTCCTACCTGAAGTAAAAATTTAATTACTCATAAAAACACAGACAAATCGATTTTTCGAATAGTAACTCTTTGCTAGAACATCTTTAACTCACTCCGTTTGCTTAAATAAACCCAAGTGATTGTAATTTGAAATAATGAAGTGCCTGTAAACAAGAGTATAACATAAATAAACAAGCGAATAATTTTGCATAAATATAAGGGACGGTCAGAGCTTATGTACTACTAGATATTCAAATAGAAACACCCATCAAAAATTATATAAGCAAAACACAGATACACATACATACACAGAGAGCCAGAGAGCTTTATATTGTCCTGTGCCTTGAACACAGTTGCTGCAATTTTAAGCCTCTGGAACAATGATATTCAAGTTCTATAAAAATTTTCAACACAAAACGTGTCTGGAATTTTTGAACTTTATCAAATGCCAGTCGAACCCGAATTGGCAAGCGGGAGCGTGTGGGTGTCCAAAGCCAACTAAGTTGCCCAGACTGAAGCAGCAAAAGGCAACAGAAAGGACAAAAGTCAGCTGAAGTCAAACAACTGAAGGCGTCTGACTTTAAGGGCGGTTCCCAGCAGAAGACGACATAATTTGCACTGATAATGACACACAGTGTTTGAAGCTAAAGCTGACGAAGCACATCCTGACGCGAGTGTGGTAGGTAATGGACAAAGTAATTGAGTTTACCAGCTAAAATATAATAACATTTGCCCATAAAGCAGCTGGGTCTGGGTCTGAGTCTGGGCTCAATAATAGTGCCAGACCTAACATGCTTACATACAGATACCGAGATAGATAGACAGACAACAAATAATAGAGTGCAGCTAAGAACTTGAAAACAAAAGCATCATGATGAAACAAGGAACTGGGGCATAGAGCAAGCGAGGAACCCAGAGATAGATAGACAGACAGCCGGCCAGCTAAACTGGAACTCAACATAACCAAATGCATGAAAATTGAAATTTTATTCAAATAAAAACGAGTACCAGATAAAAATGCCAACTCAAGCGGATTTACATAAATTATGAGGCCCAGAAAATGTTGAGCCCAACGAGCAGACCAAGAGGCCGGCCAAGGGATAAGTAGCTACATAGATAACCAAGCCAGCCAGCCGGATGAGCGTTTTGGCGGCAAATTAGTTGATTCGTATGCGCCGTCTGATGAAAGCTAATAGAGTTGTATAACAAGTTACTATAGGAGACCAGCCGGAAAACTGAGCTAGAAATTGAAATAGAAACGCTTAAATATCCAAGATTCATGCCAGCCAACGTTTTTGACATTTTGAACACTTAACAGCTGATAAAGTTGGAAGTTTTATTGCCAATTCAAATTCAAATCAATATGCATATATCAAGACAAAAAAAAAAAAACACCAAATATTATTTATGTTGTCTCATCAAATGATTTCGAAGATTTCCAATTTATGCATAATTTGAATTATCTTCACAAGAGCTGTACACAAAAGACCGCAACAGGTCACGAAACTCTTATAATGATATGTATATATGAGTCTCTATGATGAGTGGGGCAGTCTATTGAAATCCAAGTTGAGATTAGCTTTATTGTTGCTCTGTAGCTTATAGATAGAGCTGTTATAGCCAAAGGGATAAATTAAATGGTAAGCATTGTTAGGGTCTTAAAGCTGATTTTTTGCTTTTTGTGGCATATAATCTATTATATGGTTATACGTACAGGAAGTGATCATTATCATTTGGTTAATCATGTACAACGGCAAATGAGGGTCTTAATCAATGAGTTTGAAGCTAAGATTTTACTATTTCGTAAGCATTATCCACAAGCTTTAAGAAATTTGTTTAATTTCGTAACTCAATATACTTCGGAAATTTTTGAAAAAATGTACAAAAATATTCCCAGAAAATATTAACTTTTTCTCGTCTAACTTTCTATACATTATGATTTTCTTCTAAAGTAAGCATTTTAAAAAGTTGTTCTTTTATTTTAATATTTTTATAAGAACTGAACACTATTTTCTAATATTAGGGGTCAATATACTCTATAGGAACGCAAAAAAAAATGTATAAATTTAATGTAGTTCCGCTTCGGCCGTGCTCCGGAATATGAATATTTAAAAAAAAAAATTTTTTTTTAAAAATTAAAAAAAAAAAATTAAAAAAAAATATGTTTAAAGTTTATAATGAATAAATAAAAAGTAATAATAAAAATTCAAAAAAATTAAGGTATTTTAGAAAAATATTCATCTATATATATAAAAGAGTAGCCTCAAAAATAGTATATAACAGATTTTATCTTTACGTTTTTGAGAAAAAAAGGCGAATTTTGCGCAAAAACACGTTTCTTTACGAAAAAAAATAAAAAAATACACAAAAACGATCTCTGGCGACCCTCAAAAATCAAAATAAATGTCAAATATGGATTTCTAGACCTCAAAATCTTGCGAATACACATTTGGGTAGAGAAAAATTAACGTTTTGGGACTTATGAATGGTTTATCTAATTCGATTCGAATCTATTTTCAAAACCCGGCACTTTGACATTTCATTATTTATTTGTTATGCATGATCTAAATTGAATAAAGACCCCCACACACGGGGTTGGCGTGCGAAGTACGCAGGGGGCGGAAACCCTAGTGATTTAACAAAGAAAATGGAAAATTGAAAGCCTCTAACAAAAATAAATCATTCAAATTATTATTATTTTTTTATTACAGAAAAATTCATCATTTAATTAACTTTTTTTTTAATTATTTATAAATAGTTATTGATACCTATCGAGAATAATTTATTTAAATAATTCATTTTTAATAAATTTCTTTATAAATAGTTATGATAAGTGAGAAAAATTTTTATAAAATGCATTTATAAATAAAATATTTTCGAATAAAATTTTATTTTATTTAGAATATTTTTAGAGATTTTCAGAAAACAAAACAAAATTCTTAGAAAATATTTCTTGGGTTCATTTCTAGTGCAACTATTTCAACTTAAGAAAGAAATATATAAGTTCCTATAAGTCCTACAAGGACTAGAGGGCCGCTCAGTATATATATATTTTGCGAAAAATATATCTGCCTCTGAGCCTATAAAAGTGTTACCATCTTACTTTATAAAAACACAACAACAAAAAATACCAAAGCGCTTTATCTCTCTTTAACCCACCCAAACAAAATTTTAAAGCATATTCTTGTTGTTCTATATTATAGTTTCTAAATCTTATTACTCAAGACACTTTCAGCACATTGGTTCCATGGCAACGTGTAAACATAAAACTATATCTCTTTGAGCTAAGCCAAGCAAGCTGTTTGCACTTATATTTATTGTCTTTTGGAAGCCACCCATCAAGAATCTTAGACCCTAACTTGGCTTTGTCATAAGCTAGCAACATTTCTTCATGGGAAACTTGAAAATCTTTGCCGTAAGCAATTTGACAGCTTCTGGTTTGGTAAGCCTGGGCACAGGCTTATGTCAAAATTTATTAAATTCATATAAAATACCGTAAAGCCTGCCCCTCAAACAAATTCAAAACTGACTGTCTGACTGACTGACTGACATGCCACACACAGAAACACTTACACTGCCCCAACCCCCCACTCACCGACATATGGGCAAGCTGTTTCCCAGATTCATAATTTTCGACAAACAAATCGCTTTATAATCCCTTATCAAACACACAGACACAGAGCAGCCAGACACTTGGCTTCATTCTAATCCTTAGCTGTCAATAAGACATTTATGCTGGAACTCAAGTGTATGGAGGAGCATTTACAATGCTTGTTGATTTGGAGTTGAAGCTGGCACAGCGGTAGAAGATCCAGTTACACAATGCTTTGTTGTTATACGCGCCTTTGATGAGTGAAAAAGGATATCTGTGGGTATGTGTGTGTGTGTGCACGCGCTTGAGTATGTGTGATTGTGTATTCACTTGAGAATTTTCATATTTTCCTTGCACTTGCTCTGCTTTACAAAATTCAAGGGATGATGTCCGAAAGTGCAATACACTGCAACTATTTCTTAAAAAACATAATTTTGTATCGATACGTTGGGAATTTCAGGCATATTCAAAGCACTGATTATGATATGAAATGTCCTTTATAAAAAGTAAATGTTTTATAATATATTAGGCTCACAAGTTTATATAATTAGGGTATTCACGCTTGCTCATGAGTTGAGGATTTTCGCAACAACAAAATTTACTGGGCTGAGTTTCTACTCTCTTCAAAACTTTTCCTTAACCCCCATTTTGCCTTTTAGCTTTTAAGCAGAGTTTTTGAGAAAGTTTGCACAAGCTGCAAGTAAAGCGCAAACTCAAGCCAATAAGGTATTCACGCATTAGCATGTTGAGTTTTTGTGCAACTTTTCAACTCCACAACTCAAGAGCAAGCGTGAACACAACAATAATATTTTTGGGAATGCGGAGCTCCTCTATCAAACTCAACTAGTTCAATATCCGAGACAAACTTAATTATTTGTCCTAGTTCTAGTATGTGTATGAGATAAACTTAATTATTTGTCCTAGTCTAGTCGGGTTGCATCGTGTATCGATATTTTATGTGCGCCGCAGAGGCATATCCTTCTTCTGGCTAAAGCAAAACACTCTACAAGTATAGGTTGGCTGGTTTTCTCCTCAGTTTTACAAAAACTACATGTGTTCGAAGTCCCGAAGTCAATGTTACTCAAGTGTTTTCTGAGTCTCGAGTCAATATGATAAGGGCCGTAGTGAGACTTTTTTGCACCCATTCAGATCATAGGATCCGAAGAGCTGCTTAGACAGTCGTAAGCCAACCGCGCTAATCCAGTTCGACTTTCGACTGGATCTCTACTCTTCTCTTAGTCGCTGTTTAGTGGTGTGTTTGCCAATAGCACAGAAGGGTTTAGGTCCTATAAAGGGTTTCTCAGCACCGTTTCTGGCCGGATTATCAGCTACTTTGTTCCCACAGATGTTGTTATGTCCTAGGAACCATCTAAGTAAATAAGGATGGCCTTAATAATGTAATGTAATTTGGTACAACAAGTAGAGCTCTGTTGAGTAGAACCTCTCAAAGCGGCACCAGAAACTCTTGAAACTCTGTCACAAGTCTATCAAGCAAGAGGTTAGTTGGGGGAACTTTTCTCAGACTGGAGTATGATCTCTTTTTATAGCAGTCCTTACTTAGAAGTGTGCGTCAATCATTTTTTTCAGAATCTTGAACTTATCCCGATTTGAATCGGCAAGCTTCATCTTCACATATTTTAGTCTCACTAGATCCTATGATTTCGAGATACAAAAAACTAACGAATGCGGCACAATTGTTATCCAAGAACATGCTTAACATCTTGCTATAAACAACTTATATTCAGTGACGGCTATTTCTTTTTGTGACAAATCTATAGTACCCTTCTAATTCTGCTGGCTATAGTGTATCAAGTACAACAAAAGGAAAATCGTTAATGCACTACGACAGCATTGAAAAGAAAAATTGGAAGAAAAGAAAAAATGAACCACTTCAAAAACAAGAGATTTTACTCTTTGAATTTATTATGACATGCATTTTAATATTTGATTTCAATTTGAAATCTCTCTCTCAAAATGACCTCAGACAAGCACAAATTTATGATGCTCTTAAAGGTTTCACAATTCAGAGCCCCTTCAACCACACAGACAATTACTTGTCTATTCAAGTGTCTAACACAATTTGCTAATGGAGAAAATTTGCTTAAACTTGGCTTTTATGCCAAAAAGGCTGCAAAACCTGCGCAAATTTGATCACTGGGCCACAACCAGCCAAGTACATCCTCATCAAGAGTTTGCGCCGGTCTAGTACTTCAGCAGGTGATAGATTTGCCAAGAAGCTTACTACTGCAGATGCCGCGGGCCTCACATGCAGCAGTGCGAAAGAAATGAAGCGATACAGTGGCCTGGTGTGCCAAAGTGGTTGAGCAATATACATTTTAGCCAGGAATTTCATTTTTCTTACAATCATTTTTCTCTACTACAAAGCTAAGCACAAACACCAAGCCATACGCACACATAGATACAGATACTAAAGACAGATAGAGATTCACACAGGCTTAGATACAATATAGCTACGTCAAAAAGGAAGCTTGCTGCAGGCACTTTGTGCTTTGCCAGGGCTATTGGAACAGACCAGACCAGGCCAGGGTCTTAGCTTGAGCAGAAAATAATGAAAAGTAGCTAAGCAAAAAACAAAAAAAAAAAAGGCAAAAGAAAATTGTGCAAATGAAATAAATACAAAAATCAATATGTAGGCGTAAGCAGCAGCAAAGAACAGTAGGTGACTCTGTATCCATAAGATACAAAAGTCTGCTGCATTGGATAGCAGCAGCAGCAGCCATACTTCCAGGAAGAGGAAACATAAAATGAATTAATTTGATGTTGTTAGCGCGCTCTTCTTGGCGGGGGCGAGCAAACTAAACTCTGACTGTGGCCAGAGTCGGAGGTTCAGCAGTACCCTTGTCCGGGTATAATCGAAAACCAAGTGAAAACAAGCAATAAGTTCCACTTGTTGTGTTTCTTTTTGTTGGGGCTGCTGTGGCTTCTTGTGGGCGTGGTTCTGCTTGGCGGGGGAGCGGCAAAAAAACATGTTTAGGGCGGCAGCGCCCAACGACAGAGACACAAATCTTGGCACATAAAACAATTAGCTGGCGCTCTTGCTGCAGTAGCAGGCAAGGCAACACTATTGGGAGTTAGTCTGTGTTTGTGTAAGTCTGGAGTAGATCTTAAAAACTGCTGAAAATTAGTTGACTTGGCTTGGTGTGAGCAGTGACGCAGCTCAGCTTCTGGGTGGGCTAAGCTTTTGGTTTAGGGGTGTACCAGAAATCTCTCTTTCAAACGAATTTTAAGCAAATTGCAAAATTTTATGGCTTAAGTAAATTGAGCTGCTTTTGGGCAAGAGATTTTAGTTAGACACAAAATTTTAGAGATACCTGGCCACACTTCCATTTCTTGGTATTAAAATAAGAGATTTAGTGTTATAAGATGGGTCACTTTTTGGGGACTAAAAATGCAGCCATTCTTCTACATCAACAGAAGAAACAACATCGCCACTGCTGGCGCCATCTAGATGTCAAGTGCACAAAAACACTGATGGTCCACAATGCGGCGCACTAGAGATCGTTTATTTTTATATGAAGTTTTCTTTGCTTTCTAGACTCTGCCTTGCTGCGTACTGGCCTGCAATTTAAGCCAAGCTGCAAGCGTTGTAACGTCTAGAGAATTTGGTCGCAACCTCGATTTTTTTTTTTTCTAATTTAAATATCTGTTTAAAATTTATGAACACTAAATGTAAAATGTGTGTTAAGATGCGTGTGTGTGTATCTGAATAAATTATGGCACATGCAAAAAACTCATATATCATATATCTAAAGGACTGTGTCGTCATATTCGCATAAATTCACAATTGGCCAATGCACACACATACACTCAAATCTGGCATACAAGAACTAAAGCAAACACAATGCGTCCAGCTCACTCCAACTACCAAAACAATGTCTCCAAAGCAATCCACTTTAGCTTAGCTAAGCTTGTAGACAAGACAAGGAAAACAATTTCCAATCGTAAGAAAAACATTTTGCTTTGACATTAATAGCAATCTATATGTAGTAGATACTATACATATACAAAAATAGCTTATATATCATGTATTTTTGTTTTGCCCAGGCAAAAACTGATAATAGCGCTGCGGGTGGCAGAGACATCAGGGGCAGCGGCATATGTCAGCATGTCGAGTGGTCGACAGTTCCTGGTTGCCTTGGCAATAGATTAACATGCTGCCGAAAGTGACAGAGTGTGGGCGTGGCAGTAGTTATGTGGTTCTGTTTCTTTTGGTCAGCAAACCAAAAAAGCTCAGAAAAACAAAGACAACAAGCCAATTTATGAAGAAATTCATGCCTTAGTTATGAACAAGTTTCATGGCTTAAATAAAAAGTAATCCCAACTATTAAGAGCTCATCATAGAATCTGGACACAACTTTTTTACTCAGATGGTTGGTGCTTCAACTTTAAGAGCACTTGTACTGCACTTGACGTGCTCCAATTAAATTATAAACAAATAAATATAAAATGTCTAGAAATTCTTTAAAAGCCAATAAACAAGCAGAGACCTACAAATAAACCAGCAATAATCAGCAACTAGCTGGCTGGCTGGCCGTGTTCCTTACCCTTGGTTGTACAGTGGTTCAAATGTCGCAATAATAGGCTGAAAATATATCCAGAAGTGTCGAGAAAAACATTGTATGCGTAGAGTTTATGGGTAAACAGTGCTGCCCATATTAGGGTAATTGACAGCTACATAGATGGCGCCAGCAGTAACAGTAACCAAAAGTAAATGTAAAAATCAGCTGTTTGCTTATGTTATGCTGCATGTTAAACCCAATATCGAGGCACGTCCATAAATTTACTAGACAATAGTAACACAACTATCAACTTTCAAAAAACTATATTGTCAAGTATCAAAATTCGTACCACTGTGCAACATTGACGCCGCCGTAGACGATGAGCAAAATGGCCATCAACTTTAATTGAGTTGAAAAAGCAAGCAATACAATAAACAGGGCAATGTTTCAGATACATATATACTATAAATGATGTTGTATCTATATATGTGTTGTATTGTGGAACAGAAACAACAACAACAAGAACAAAAACAACATAAGCAATTGCTAAAGGAAGGACGGAAGGAATTTTAGCAAATTAGATTGTTTTCCACTTGAGTTCGTTTTAACGCTTTCGGCTTGAGCTAACAGCGCCAAGGAGTCTCTGTGCTGGGTCCAACTTCGCCGCATCGCGTACTCTGACTGTCTTTTCCCGCCCGGCTTAGCCAATTTCTAGTTACACTCCAGAGCACCGAAATTACTGCCACCCACACACAGTAAACCGGCGACTGTCAGTCGGAAAAACAACAAGAACGAAAAAACGAAGAGTTTCCGTTGCTTGGAAAGCTCCAGAGCTCCAACCAAGTACAGCGCTAGTACAATCATCACTCACTCAGTCGGCAGAAAATTGATGATAATAATCGCACGTAGCGGGCCTGCACGCCCGACTCTATGCAGAAGTTGGGGGCCCCTATTCAACATCCAGCTGGTTTATGGTCATGACCAAGGCGAACATTGTAGCGTTTGGTAATATCAGTTGCCTGCCTTGCTCGACTTGCACGCAGCCGGCTGATGGCCAACATCTGTCGGCTTTCAAATGTCTGGCAAAAAGATTGGAGCTTTGTTGCATTGGCGGCTAACAGTAACACCTTGCGCGATGTCATTAAAGCCAATAAAGTGGTCGTTACCAATGACACTGTCAGCGCTGCCTTGATTGAGCAGCCGCGAAGCCAGAGGTTGCTCCTGTTCCCAGCAACAGCAGCAGCCTGTAAGCCCCGCCAGCGCCCAAGTTCTACTTTTTTTCTTTATCAACGAGAAAAAATGACGGGAATTTATCTCTATTACAGTTAGCTTGAACTTGCTCGGCATTTGGAGAGGGGGGCTGCATTTGGAGCTGCTTCATATACAACACGCCCCTTGGCGCGCCCATCATTTGTATTGCTGACATGTCGAGGGTCGACATTGAAGATATTCGCAGCGACAGTTGAAGCGACAGCTGAGCTCAACGGACCTTTCAGCCATTTTTGGGAAGCAAAAAAAAAAATGATTGATGCTTTTTGTTTCGTCTGCAAGGCCCACGTCAGGGGAGCAGTCACTTTTCCATTTTCCACATTTTAAAATCGCCAAAAGAGAAGCTACCCAAATTATTTTGTAAAGCAACGCAAAAACTGTGCAGCATTTCCAAGGTAATCTAACCAAATGGTTGCTTGAGGGTCTCTTGTCGGTTGAAAAATTTAAAGTTAATCGTTGGGGAATTTGGGGAAAGGACTTTAAACAACTTGCTGAACAAGATTAATCATGGCCCTTGGTTTTTTTGCCTGTGTCACTCAAATTGTAGATAACAATTTGGAATCGTTTTGTGCATTAAAGTCGTATGTCAATATGAAATTTGCTAGATAATCAGTTTGTGGTACATTTTAGCAGTATATTTTGTGGAAAGTTTGACAAAAAAGTTTAAATTTAGATAAACTCTAAATCAGTTTATAATTAGATACCCCATAACCAATTTTCCGCAAAAAGCTCAAGCTGTAGAATTTTAAAAACAAAACTAGCTTCGTGAGGATATTTTTTTTTCATGTGTTTGGCGATGTTTCATAAAAATAAGGCTGAGTTATAGCTGGATGAAACACGGGTCCATCGCCCTCGAACGAAGAAATAGTCAAAATAATGGACTAAACAAGCAAAAGAGAGCGAGCAGAGAAGACCAAGGTCTATCAAGGTCATGGCTTTAGTTTTTTGAAACGCGCATGTCATAATATTCATAGATTATCTTCCTATGCTTCCTATGCGCCAGATTTAGCGCTCTATGATTATTTTCTTTTTCCAAGCCTATAAAAATATTCGCACATGTTTCAACGACGTCCTCATACCAAACTTAAAAAAAAAAAGTTCGAGTTAATTGAAAGCTTTTAACATTTCGTGTGTCTCAAAGAATCTCCAGCGTGAAAAAACTGAACTCAAGAAAGCTTGCATTTTACCATCTCACCAAAGGCATGCCAGTAAGTTCTCATAATTTACTCTAACACTCGAAAGAAAAACTTTTCAATCACAGTTAGAAACATTTTCAGAAGCTATATGATAGATAACTAAACAAACAATTTTCAAAATGTAAATATCATAAAAGATTGTTAACATTAACTGTCTAATTTGTTGTCATTTCAAGCGTCTCGTTGCGCAGCTACTTCAGTAGAAGATAGTTGGAGACATTCAAAGCCTCGGGCACTTTTCAGTCTTCAGCCCCCAACAACAAAAACAAGAACTGCAAACGAGTTTCGAGTCAGTTGAAGAGCCTCACGCTAATAACTCGCTTTTGACGTTGGAAAATTAATGACAGACAAAATCATTTTAGCCAACTTAAATCACTGAGGAGCAAGATTCAGCTACATTGTCAGAGGCAGCCCGAGCGACAGTCGGCATTCGAAGCAGACATTTAAATTTTGGACAAACATTAATAAATTGTGGGCTTTTAGTAAAGGGGGGCTGGAGAGAGAACCAAGTCAGTTCGCGCTTGCATGCATAATTTCGTGTCGAACGAAAGATTTCCACTAAAAGTTTTCACCAAGACTGATAGACTACCGTTGTGTACTCAACGTCTGCCCTCAGACCATCAACTGTTTTTAGGTATATTTTACACCCTTCTTAAAAAGCAGAGAGGCTGAAGACAGAATTTAAAATAAAGACTACATGAAAAACCTTTTATCTAAAAGTGCGCTTTGTCTGTCCAATCTGCATTTGTCCTGAAAGTACCCAAAACAAGATGTCTGTATTAGAGAGCGTGGACTGCAACTGGAAATTAAGCAACAACAACAACTACAAAGCCAACAAAAGAAAGATACACCAAAAGCAAAACCACAACAACAACAAAAAACAGACCCATCAAAAACAACAGCAACAACAATAACTTGCACTAAAACGCTAGCTGGCTCAATAATTTGTGGCTTCAAAGAGGGCCCAAAAAAGTAAACCCAAAAGAAAAAAAAATTGTGAAGCAGTTAAGGTGAGTCACGACAGTTGAATACACTTCCCAAAAAGTAGTTTGGGAAGAAGTAATGCTGAGCTAAGATGATGAGCTCATATGATTCTAGCCTACATGATACTAAAAGAAAGAGGAATATGAAAGGCGTCTAAATTGTAAGCCCTTTTTCTAATTCTACTTAATTATCCTTCGACCGAAATTCTTCATTCCAAGTTACATAACTAAGCCAAAATTTGTGCGTCTATCTCCGTGTTCTACGTGTTCATGCAGACGTACAGATATGGTCAAGCGTTAGCTAAGGTGATGCTAAGCCAGCTGACACAAAGAAATATATCTATAACAGACATGGTCAATCACTAACTAAGGTGACGTTAAGCATTTGCCAAAAAAAATCTGTGATACCTACAGCTGCTATAGAATACACAAAAAAAACATATCTAAAACAGACATGGTCCATCGCTAGCTAAGGTGACGCTAAGCATTCAGACTGCCTAAGAAATCTACAATACCCATAGCTGCTACAGGGTAGACAAAAAAACCATATCTATAAATTTGTAGATAGCCGAAAAGCTGCTTGACTCTCTCTCTACGCCGTCGCAGCTGTTGCCGCTGATGATGATGGCTAATTAGTTGCAAGTATTTTTTTTTTGTGTCTATCATTTTTAGTACCTCCTCCTACCCAAACAAACTACTATATAACAAGTGTTGGCCGACGTTAAGTGGCCCTTTAGGCCAAATGCCTTATATCATCACTGGCGACGGGACGTCAGTGTTTGCCGAGCTAGCTAGCGCCAACGGGCCATTGACCATGACCCCAACCCCTTTGAAAATGTCTTCATTTTTTTTTGGTGTTTTTTTTTGTTAAAAGCCAAGCAGCTTAGAACAAAAACCAAGCACTACCAAACTGTGCTGAGCCACCATTGTTGCCGCTTGATAGCTGAAAAACCAAAGCAACCCGTTAACTGCCTACATTTGGGCATTTGTGGGGCAAGGTTTCTGGGCTTTTTGCGGCTTTGTGGTGTCTGCATTAGTGTTCCTGCCAATTACTGGTGAAAATTGCTGCACATTAAATGGCACACGAAATGTTGAAAAAAAAATTTGTTGTTACGGTTTGGTTTTTGAGGTTTGTATCTTTTTTTTTACTGGCTCATACTCTCGTATGTTAAGTGCGCAACCGCAATTTAATTGGTCTAATAAAAGTTGAAAAATTTAATGCCAACCTGCACACATTTGATGGCATGCCACATTAATCAGCAAGCTGGAAAAATGCCATCAAAAGATAAAAGATAGGTGATTGTGTGTCTTTGTATTACGTAAATTACAATACATCTGATTGTGGTTTTGACAGTTGGGATTTCAATGCAGTCATGTCGGTAAGGGAAAACCATTTAATAAAAATTTTTCAAACAAATGCTGAATGTCACTCATATGTATCCGAAATTTAAACTAAATTTCAGCGTTGTATGTTGTCAGGTTGCTGACATAAAATATCAAGAATGTGAGATAAACAAAATTTAAATTATTTGGACACAGTACACACTGCACACAATTTGCTGAACTCTTTTTCCGATATTTTTGCAGTATAGTATTTGGCTACAAAAAGTGAATATCTCTACCAAGATTTGTGTCGATAGTTTGATTGGTTGGGGTAGGTGTAAAGGTGTGCAGTTGTTTCAACAAAAAGTCACTCTTACTTTTATTAGGCTCACAAATATAATTTTACCCTGGGCGTAGCAATCCATTAGTGGGTAAGGCTACTCTAGACACTTGTTATCAGCGCACCTCTTTTCGAACTCATTGGAACGCTGGCACTTTTGTAACCTTCCCTGTTTTTCTCGCAGAGTTCATCGCTCCAACGAATACGGTAATCGGCGCTAAGACATAAGGGAACAATGACCTTGAAACATACTGCACTAAATTTGGGGTCTCTAGCTTACATAATTATATATATGCATCCAGCACAATTTGTATTCACTGGGAGTTTTTAGAAGCAGCGTGCTAATATTGGTACATCACTGTCTATATGCTTCAAAGCTTTCATTTCAACTTTAAAATGGCTTTAATCCGCTCAGAAAAACAATTTGTATACGTATGTATAAGGTGGTTCCGGAAAGTAATGCTATTATTTTCTTTTAAGCGGGTAATCAAAATGGCCGTACAGCATTCCGGTCAGTTTGATTAGGTGACGGGTACTTTCAGCATTAGAGCAATACCCCCACCAGACTGCTTCGGGTAGTTGGAGCGTCACGATCGGCAACCCGATTTAGCACATGTACCACGGAAAACGTTTAAATCGTCACTCGAGCAACTTTATTCGATAAAGATTTCTGCACTACCAAACGGGACTGCCCGCATAATAAAGCAAGCTTACAGGGATAATGCCCTTTTGTACTCGTAAGTTTCAAGATAGTTGAAAGCATTCAAGGATGGCCGGGAAGAGCGTCTGATAAGCCCAGCAGAGGACGACCGTCAACCAGCACAACCGATATAAATGTGGCCCGTGTGCGTGTTACGCTGGATTCTGTCCGAATAATTGCAAGCAACCTCTAAGTCAGAAAGGAGATAGCCACAATCTGGAAGTCAAACCCCTTTGCGCGTCCATGAATTCCCGACGAAACACAGCTTCGCAAAACTGTCCCGGCCGCGTGTTCTCACCCGACTTGTCTGCGCCATGAAGGGAGTCCGTTTTGTGTCGATTAAAACCATCCAAGATGTCACGACAACGGCTTCATACTCTTATAGTTATCGACATCTAGGTTTTCATTCTAACCGCAGCTATGTGTTTAAATACGATCCAAACCAATTGTATGTGCTAATATTTATAGAAACGATTGTAAGGTAGTGAGTAAAGTGTGGGTTTGCCCAATACAGGCTCAGAATAGCAAGTAAACCAGTTTGGGTACTTTATTATAAAGCTTCTACGATGACAATTATGTAAATCCGACAAATTTTCACCAAGGCTGGTCAACCCGATGTTCAACATTTTCTATGAAATTCTCGTTTCAATCCCTTAAGTGATGTTGTTTGTTTGATCGATGAAGACTCCATACAGAGACTTTAAGCAAGCAAATGGTGGCGTTCAACTGCATTAGACTAGCCATAATTTTAAACTACTTTAAAAGAAATAAATGCTTAAAAATTGTGTTTTAACAATTAACCAAACATTAAAGTATTTTTATTTTAAGCAAATTCCATTATCAGTTACACATTTCTTTGATTTTTTTTTTTTTTTTTTTTTTTTTTTTTTTATAAAAAAGTTTGTATATCATTTAATAAAGCTAGTTCCCTACTACCAATCGTGGCAGCTTAACCTAGATGTACATTAAAAAATACAAATAAAAACCAATTATAATTTAAGGGTTCTACATACAAAAAAAAAAAATAACAATAAAAATAATAAATTTACAGGAATATATACAAATTTATATAAACTTTAAAACGTTTGAACTTATTTATAAGAATCTCGTAGGAAGATCCCCTGGATGACACCTTTTAAGTCTTCTCTTCCTAGCTCTCAAGGTCAGCCGCCTCGCAAGCGCATTTGGATGTATTTCAAGGCGTTCGATGTATTTTTGAGCTTGCGACCGTATGACGTCGCCAACTTTAGGGATTTTCAGGTCTCTTTCAATGTCCCTTGTACGCATGTACCAAGGAGCATTGGAAATTCTTCTCAGGATTTTGCTTTGCACCACTCTAATTTTATTAATGTGGGACTTCGCAGCAATACCATACACTTGCAACGCGTACTTCCATATTGGGCTCAAAATGGACTTGTATATGGTGACTTTGTTGGAGAGGGAGAGCTTATTTTTGGGGGAAAGCAGCCATGATATTTTCTTAGCTCTGGCAAAAACTGTTCGCTGAACCATCGTTATATGCCTGTTGAAAGTAAGACTTCTGTCCAAAATTACACCCAGGTATTTATGTGCAGGCTCATGCTTGAGAGTGGAACCCAGCATCAAAATTCCGGGGCATGATTGACGTCTTTTGGCGAATGTAACACATGCGCATTTGCTGGCGTTGATTCCTATGTTCCAATCTAAAGCCCACTTTTCAAAACTATATACATATTGCTGCAAAGCCTCCGTGGCAATGTCAATTTCTGAGTTTCTCGTTAGCACTGCAGTGTCATCAGCATAGGTAGCAAATAGAGTGTTATCCACACCAACTCTTGTAACTGCACCAGACGTAGGCATATCTGCAGTATAAATTGAATAAAGAGTGGGCCCTAGCACACTGCCTTGGGGAACACCTGCACAGATTGGACGCTTTGTTGATTTTGCTCCATCGACCACGACACAAAAGGACCTGCCCATTAGAAAGCTGTTGACGAGCTGGAAAAGTTGAGGAGTCAGACTGCTCTTTAATTTGCTAAGCAGTCCATCATGCCACACCCTATCAAAAGCTTGCTGAATATCCATGAACACAGCCACTGAATACATCTTATACTCCATGGCCTCCAATGCAAAATTGACAACACGGTGCAGTTGCTCTGGAGTACCGTGACTTTTACGAAAGCCAAACTGCCACTTTGGAATTGCTTGCGAAATAACTTAGCAGAGAAAGCTCATTGTAACAAGTTTCAAATATTCTGCCTCTTCACATTTTGCTTACCACACGACATAAACATAGTAATCAAAGTGTCTACTTAAGCAGCAAACACAACAACCAGTTAAGCACACAAAACCTCGTATTTAAGGGTTTTACCCACTGCCATATCAAACGTTGAAATTAAATGCCACTCGAGTACATAAAATGTTCCCACAACTCTGAGCTAACGCCGACACAAGGTGTAACCCAGTGCGTGTGTCTATTTGTTTTAATTTTAAACCTCCATTTAAGGCACAACACAAAACCGCAAAGTCGCCAAGTCAAAGAGAATTCCAAAGACGCACCCACGCGTCCTCTACGTCCACTTTCCCAGAGCATTAAAAGGAAACAACCCATGGCAGCCCAACTGGTAGGCAAATGATGCGTGAAATTCAATACAGCAGCGAGTGCTCCGCCTTAAGGCCCCTGCCAGGGCTGCGCAAGGGTTTGTCGCTTAGTGTAAACACAAACCACAGACAGCATAAACGGCTCACAAGGATCAAGAGTGCCGGAATGCCTTGAAGGATGCGCACACACACACACTTAAGTTGTTCTTGTGTGTCATGTTTGTTTTTCGATTTGCTACGCCACAATGTGTGAAAAGGCATCAAGTGGCGTTAAAAATACTTAAAGTACACAGATACACGCACACACATAAGCACATGTCATGGCTTGGCAGCCCGAAAAAAAAACTAAAAGAAATACCAACAATGGGCCATATAAATTCCATTGATTGTCGTAAGCATTTTGTATGACAAGTTCTCGCAGTCGTTGGCGTAAACCTCCCTTCGCCTCCTCCTCCTCCTGACAGTTGTCTTAAGTTTGGCCGTATTGTTTTAGCTGTTGTATGACTTCCCGCCTGAGACACGCCAGTGTTCCCTCTACAACTCTCCTTCACTCACCTGCCAGCGGCGTTTGCAAGTTTCCCGCATGTCACATAAACCGCAGCAGCAGACCGCTGACAAGCGTACCAGCGTTAACGTCCACGTCCGCGTCAGCGTCAACGTCACCATCAACGCCACCACGGCCGGGGCTATCAAGTGAAGTGTGAAGCGGAAACCAAACAAAAGCCGCCTAAAACAACTGCAGGTAGTACTAGCTATATACATAGTAAGACGGGCAGTTCAACTGCCCCCATGCCAGTTCCTGGGCAAATTTCGAGACACAAGCGATACTCAGTCCGATTCTTCAAGTGAATCTTTTCAATCTGGCATAAACTGTGCCACCGCAGCTCCCCTCATCCATATCAAACGGTCGCCCGCTTTTCTCACTTTTAACGTATTGTTTGCTTTGTCATAAAAAATAAAGTAAAGAAAAAATCTGTTTGCAGCAGAAACGTGAAGAAGAAAAAAAAGCTCAGTGAATTAAAAATGAAATTGTCTTTTATATGCCTCATGCCTTTTTCACACCTTGCTGGACAGACCTTCCTTCCCCCAGCATCAAATATCCGAGCCCAAAACTTCTTAGTTACTGTCAATTGCAAAGAGAACTTAAGAGGAAAAGTGCCGCCTGTAAAAGACAGCTGTGTCTCTCACTTGCTCTCTTTTTTATTGCGCTTTGCACAGCCGCTCAACAAAACTATCTTAACTTGTATACACTATAGGCCTGCAGGCAGAAGGTGCTTTCTTAGATTGTAACTACTTATCATTCATTCCTACTATTCCGACTATTACTATTCTGTATGAACGTCTAGATCAGTGGTCGGCAAGGCCCAACCCCATGGGGTAGGAGTTTACACGTACTGTGTTGTACACAAAACACATGCATGTGTGCGTGATTTTTGTACTGAACTGCTCTCAGCAAATTCTCTGGCGTTGCCATGCTCTTGTTGCAAAGCAACAGACACGAAGTTATGCTTGTGCATGACTTCGGCCTTGCTTAGAGAGCGTGCTTGCTCTCTCAACGCTAAAGCGCTCCAGCATTAGTATGCCGTCGCTTTTGTGCTATGTGGCAAAAAACACAAAATCACTTGATGTTTAGCTGTCTGCATGTTTAGATCGCGCTGCGCAAATTTTTGAATTAAAAGGGAAAAATGTTTAAAGAGGGGTGGGAGAAATCTTTTTTCATTGAAAATATGGATGGCGACGCGCAATGCGTTATTTGTCATCGTGTTGTCTCACAATGTGAATTGTATTACATTGAAAGGCATTATAATAAAATGCATGATAGGTTTAAGAAATTAGAAGGAGCTGAACGTTTAGAAAAAATTTTAGAGCTACAAGCTAAATTTTTTCTAATATTTTTAGCTGATGCAATGCCCCAATATGCACATAATGACCCTTTACCCGCAAAAAAAGCGTCCTATACTGTAGCATTAGCTTTAGTAAAGCAATGCCGTCCCTTTACGGATGGTCTTTTTTTTAGAATTTAGCTTGCAGCTCTAAAATTTTTTCTAAACGTTCAGCTCCTTCTAATTTCTTAAACCTATCATGCATTTTATTATAATGCCTTTCAATGTAATACAATTCACATTGTGAGACAACACGATGACAAATAACGCATTGCGCGTCGCCATCCATATTTTCAATGAAAAAAAATTTCAACCACCCCTCTTTAAACATTTTTCCCTTTTAATTCAAAAATTTGCGCAGCGCGATCTAAACATGCAGACAGCTAAACATCAAGTGATTTTGTGTTTTTTTCTACATAGCACAAAAGCGACGGCATACTAATGCTGGAGCGCTTTAGCGTTGAGAGAGCAAGCACGCTCTCTAAGCAAGGCCGAGGTCATGCACAAGCACAACTTCGTGTCTGTTGCTTTGCGACGTCAGCGTCGAAATACGTCACAGCGGCAGAAAATGTTCAATACAAGCGCAAAAAAAAAATGCATATGTATATTTTGCCGACCACTGGTCTAGATCTAAGATATTATAAGAGCAAACAGCAAAAATCTTTCACTTTTTTTTAAACAAACTAACTAGAGCCTCTGTATAGTCGTCAGGATCGAGAAGAGTGACTGCTGCTACTAAGTTCAGAAATGGAACGAAAAGTTTGTCGCGAAGAGATGATTGGAAGCAAAAAACTTCTTCTAAGGGAAACGAGCTTATGAACTACACTGATAGCTCGAAGACGGAAGAAAGCACAGGTGCGGGCGACAAAACTTTCAGTCTTCCCGACTGACGTAGCGTTTTTCAGGTCGGGATATACACAGTCTGCAAGCAGCAAGACTTATAGAAACCTTGGATGGAAATCCAAGGACGTAGTCTCTGTCCTTGCTGTGAAAAGAAACTTATCAGTTACACGCTGCTAGCGCTTAACCCTATACACTGTCACTCAATAATCCTTTATAACCTGGTATATCTGGTAACGAGGAGGCGGGCCAAGGTGCCAAGAACGAAGCAGCACTGTCAGTTACCCTTGCGGTTACGGATATTAAAAGATCCTTTCAAAACGTCATATCGGAAATTAAGGGGAAAGTCAGAGCTTAGACGCAAAGAGAATTGGATACTTCGCCTTGTTGTCACATATTCCGAAAACTCTGAACAAGCTACAATACAATTCTTACATCTTAACTCCTGCGATTTCAGAAAAACAGGTGCAGGATGGTGGTAGGAGCTATAATGGGGGACTGCACATAGGCCCCAATGCTCTCTGGGTGAGCCTAATAACAAAATAACCTAACATTGGCTTCTTATTGAAAATATTATCACCTACATTTTGAGCATTTAATATTTTTTTTCGAGTAGTGGGTGCAGTGTATTCCACTGTCGTTCACCTCACCGACTAAATTATATTTTTTTTTGAGTGCCGTAGTTGGTCTTTTATTTGAGTTGACGCTGCTTACTTAACAACTTGTCACCAAAAAAAAAAAAAAGAAGAGAGAGACGCTCGCTTGTTGTCCTTGGGGCTTGATTCTCGCAGGAGACAAGTTGACACGGTCCCTTTTTTTTTGGCCTTTACGTTTTGCTGACCTTTTTTGCATAACTGCCTACAAATTTCTTGGCCAACTTGGAAGCGTCACTTTAAAGGGTCACACTGGAAACTAATTTTTTGTCACGCGCTGAACATTTTTTGCATTTTTTTTCACGACACTTTCCGCAGGCAAGGGAAATTGCAAAATGTGCTGCTGATGAATTTTAAAAAGTGTTACCCCTAACTGCTACCACAATTATTGACCAAGACAAAGGCTTCATGATATGGGAAAAGTTTCACAAAACATAACGCAATTGTTTTGAGTGTAATGGAAAAAGTTTTCCATTACAATTCGTGACGTCAAGGAAATCAGTTCAATCTTTTACCAATTGTCAACATAAAACTTTTATGCACATGAACAACACCTAGGTAAGTTTCTGGCACTGCCACCTGCTCGTATCAGCGTAATCCTGGCGCACAAGGTTGACCACAAAGCTAAAGGGTGAAAAAAAACAAAAACTCTAATCCCTTTTTAAGCTGTTGGCAGAACTTTCACTCTGCTGTCCAGCAACAAAAACGATCAAGGCCAGAAGTTTTGGCTAAGCTTAGAATAAAAAGCATAACAAAGAAAAAAAAAAAATTGTTAAGAAAAGTTTCGGTATTAAGTCCATTTAACCCGCCATTGAACTTTACGGCTGAACGACCAGCTAATGCAACAAAAAGTAGAAAAGGGGGAAAAAAAATTGACAAAAAAAAAAACTACAAAACTTGCAAGTTCTTAAAAACTTTTGACTGCCAACAACAACAACAATGGCAAATGGAAAATGAAACGGAAAACTTTGCGGCAACATTTAGAAAAAAGTAAAAAAAATTCAATAAAATAACGCTTTTGTCTGCTGACAAAAAAGAAAAACTAAAAAATAAAAGTTTTTTCTCTTTTGCGGCGACAATTTTCATGAAATTTGTTAAGCCTGCTCCACACTTTGCAACACCCGAGGGCATTCAAGTTTTACAAAAGATAGTATTTGTATTTCCTACACCACTTGCTCTCTCCAGAAACCACAAAAAAAAAGTGGGCTGCCTTAGAAAACTCTGTGCTCAAACTTATAGCAGAGGAAGATGTAACAAATTCGGGTATTGAATTTTTACTTAAAGCTGATCCATTGTTGTGGCGCTTGTTTGGGTTTATCTTCGTGAATGGCTGGCTGGCTGGGTGGGTGGGATGAGGGATGTGGGTGCTTTTATATTGCTTACAGTTATACGGATAAATGTTTTTCTTGTTGCCACAGACTCAGGGACGACGCATAACCAAAGCGTGAAAGCGCCAGAAAGATAGAGAAAGACAGAGCGCACTTAGTGGGTGGGGTGTGGGTGAACAAAAGTGTTTAAGGTTGTTGCTGGAGGTAAATCCCCTGTTTGGAGGTTAGGATTTGGTTTTCAGCTGGTGTTTCTCTTTCTGCATTGTAGTACGTATGCTTGGCTGCAGGTTTTGTTTGCAAAGAAAATGGAACAATGGTAGGTAAAGTGAGAAGGCAAAGAAGGGAAAGCACAACAGCTGGCAGCATATGGCATGGAGAAAAAAAAGCAGGGGCGTTGTCAACTGTGGGTGCGCTTTTAAAGAGAGGAAATTTAAGAAGTTGAAGTAAATGATAATAGTACAAGGTTACTTCAATGGACATTTTTAGCTAAGGTAACTGGCGGAATAGGAGATTCAGACAGCAGTTGAGCATACCAAAAGGGCAGGAAAAGCGTCCAGAAAAAACTAAGGTTACCTTAGACGTTATATTATTTTAACCCTCAGCTGATGGGCTTCGTCGAATCGACCTCGAAAATTTTTCTAAGCATTTTTTCTTGATTGTGATCATTCTTTTCTGCTCATTTTTGTTACAGATCTACGGGTTGCTTTCGAGGTAATATTTCTTTAATTTAAGACCAGTGGTGGGCAGTCTCTCAATTTACATAGCTCGCGAGAATAGGGCACAAAAATCTGCCGCAGCGCAGTCGGCTCATGCACGGTCCAAGTGTATGAAATCTCTCTCTCGTTTTTGCTTGATTGCGATTCTTGAGCTCTCGTGCGCTTTTGCTTACAGCGCTACTCGCTCACACAAAGAAATGTTTGCTTGTATGAGTTTTGCCCACCACTGTTCTAGACGGATGGTCTTCGTCGAATCGACGAGATGAATTTTTCAAAAATACTTTTTTTTTTAGTTTGTGCTTTTTCTTTTGTAATAATAGTACATAGTTTATTTGTTGTTTTTTTTTAAGATTTAAGTATTAGGTAAGTGTAATAAATAAGTTATGTTTTTAGTCTTTTTCATTATGTTTTAAAAAATATGAAAACTGTTGTACATTTAGTTTTAAATTATTATAAAAAAAAAATTGATTATACATAAAGTACTTGAGCGATCTAGGGTCCATTGGTACAAACTAATTTAAAATTACTCAACTAGTGTTTATTATAGTTTATAATTTAGAAATAATTAAATTAAATAAACAAAAAAAATCAATGTTTCATTATTCTCAAATGCTATGAAGGGAGGCATCAATACGTTTGAACAATCAATTGCTGGCCAAAGCGTCTGCTTCATTGAATTATAGAGTTCCTTTATTATTTCAATGTATTATTTTAAGGATAAATATAAAAAAATTTAAGAAAGACAGACCAAAGCTAACCAATTTTATAATTCAAAAGAAGACTATTGGGAAAAGATTGCTAAAAACAGTGGTTTTTTTATATAATGTTAAAAGAAAAGGTGCACAAAAACAAGTTTATATTATAATAAATAAAATAACTAATAAAGTTAATAGAAAAAGTTATAATATTTTTGTTGTTACCAATTCAAAATTGGTCGTAGTCGTTTCGACGAAGAACCAACTTAGTGTCGTTAAAATAAATACAAGCATCTGGGGTTAAATAATTTTTCATTACAACTTAAATTTAGACACGAATATGGAAAAGCTGAAATAAACATTGAGAATAATAATTTAAAAAAAGTGGTTGTACTCGATCGGAGACAGCAGAAAAACTTTCTTGACACCTTTAATGAGAAAGCCATTAAAAGCAGCATCAACAAAAGTAGTAAATAGGCTGTAAAAAGTATCTGGAACGAATAAAACACTAAAAGATAATTAATATCTACACTAAATTTCGTTCCACCATTACACTGGCTAAAACACACTCATTGATC
This sequence comes from Chymomyza costata, assembly GCA_018150985.1. Classification (NCBI taxonomy): domain Eukaryota; kingdom Metazoa; phylum Arthropoda; class Insecta; order Diptera; family Drosophilidae; genus Chymomyza; species Chymomyza costata. The sequence continues at coordinate 6,965,869 of JAECWU010000001.1, read as the reverse complement.
ACCTCGTAGACCACTGTCATTGTATCCACAAGCTATGAGCTTGCTTCATCATTTCCAATGTTCCCTTTTGCTTGCCAAAATCAAGTGTAGACAAAATATTTGCCAATATGCAGAAGGTAAGCTATTTCTGGCTTAGCAGCCAAACTAATGGCTTCGGTTACACCAACCCAACTACGCCACTGATATAACACACTGCTGACTATTATCGCAAGATAAATGCCAGCTTCACATAACTAGGACTTACGAAGATGCACAACAGCTGTGTGCTGCCGTGAAACTGGTTCAACAAAACGCAGAAAAAGAAAAAATAGACACGAGGCAAAAGGATAAGAATAAACTAGGAGGACGAGTGCCAAAAACGGTGGCATAAAGAGGATGCTACAGCACGGCATGTGCATTGAAGCTGTGAAGCTGATTGTGGCATGCCTGGCCAGAGTGCAGCAAAACGGTGCCTAGGAATTTTAATAGAGCGAATTGCTGTGCAAGAATTCCCGAATCAAAGAGGAGCATAGGAAAGCAGGAGAACAAGAGCCAGCTACGGCTAAGTTTTATATTCATGCTTTCTTTTATGCGTTAGTAATAAAACTTGAAAATGAAGTTTAGAAAACTTTTTAAATGCCTTTTTAGACGTCAAGGCGGCAGCAGGCGCAAGCTTTGGAACCAAGACGAAGGACACAAAAGTCCAACCAACAAGCGCCGCAAAGCGCAATTTTATGCGTTTTTATTATGGTCTACGACTAGGTCACGGATGTGGAACGAGATGATGTTGATGTGGTATGTAAGGTATTTTGGGTGATGTTGTTGGGAGGGAAATTGTACTTTACGCACTTGTTATGCGGCAAACGACAACAGATACAACAACCACAACAAAGCGGCCATAATAATAATGATGACGCCCACCATACAAAGCAACACGCCTACGTTAAACACGCATACACACAGATACCCACATACGCATACACAGATACACAAGCCATATAGCTTTTAGGTGTAGCATCTTTAGATAGTCTAGGGGTGTAGCAGACTATGTATGTCTTATGCTCAAGCTAAATGCTAAATGGCCCCAAAGGACTTTGGATGCGCGTTTTTTATTTCATTTCGCAGTGTGTGGTGCAAAAAGGACAGACAACCACAAGCTTTTTGCCTCTTCTCTATTTCTCTTCTTTCGTTTTTCTTTTTTTTTGCAAATTTACGATTATGATTATTACAAGTCAACATTTTTCTTCTTCGGGGTATTGTGTTTGCATTTGTGTGCGTGTGTATCTGTTTGGGGGGTAGCAATTGGCAAAAGCAGCTATAAGAAAAACTGCAAGGAATGCGTCAAAGAATTTTAGCACTTTACCAACACAAACAACGACAAGGGGGGACGCGAAACACAGCTGCAGGGGTAAGACAAATGTACAACTAAAGTTGAGGAAAAGTTATTACCACGTTAGGTGGGAGAGTGCTCCTTGTGACTGTGAGTTGTCTTTTGTTTGGCTTTGACTAAGCCGTTGACCTGCCGCCACAGCAGGAAATCTGAGAATTCCGCGGGGCATAATAAACATAAGATAAAAGTCAAAAGGGACAAAAATTATATAATAAACTGTACGCCAACTGGAATTATTTGTTGTTGAGCAAATTATTGCAGCAGGGATGGGACTTGAAGGCTGCTGTTGCTCTTCAGTTTGATATGCCAAACTCAGAAAGTTTGATGAAGTTATTCAGATACCCTTCTTTAAATCAAGTTAACTATAGAAAAGCGTTTACTTATACTTTTGACTTTTTCACGAATCTACGTGGGCTGGAGTTTAAATGCGCTTAAAGGAAATATATTGAAAAATTCAATGAGGATATTCATTAGGTGTATCTAGTATTTAGAAGCGGATCCAGCATTTGATCATGTTGGGGTGTTACACTTCGAAGACACGACAACCCCCCGTGGCTCCGCCAGTGCTATTATTTATAGTCTCTGTGCTGTAGGAGTATTTGCTCAAAATGCATAAGATGTTTAATCAAATATTTGATTCGTCAGTATGATGATCACATATTTGCACCAAATATTTGCCAACATTTATTTTTTTTTTTTTAAATCGTGTTTGCCAAATAAAATTGTGAGCAAATATTTGCTTCATGTAATGAATCCCGTCGCCTGAAAACCCCCCGTGGATCCGCTACTGCTAGTACTTAAAGTCTCTGAGCTGAAGGAGTATTTGCTCAAAATGCATAAAGTAAAAATTTTATCAAATACTTGATTGTCAGTATGATGACCACATTTGCACCTAATATTTGCCACATTTTTTTTGCACTCGTGTTTGCCAAATATATTTTTGAGCAAATATTTGCTTCATGTAATGAGTCACATAGCAAATATTTGGGCGAACATTTTGTTTGTGCATACAGGAAAGCGGTATGAGCAAATTACCAATGTAAAAAGCTAAAATTGTTAATTTTGTTGTGCCGTTCATTATAAATTCAGACCCCTTCAACTCTGATAAATAATTATATTCTTTTTTAGTGTTCGGATAAAGTACAAAAAACTTTAAAAAGGTATGGGTTTCTACATTAGACACGACCAGTCACTGCTTCCTCTATACTTTAAAAGCCGAAAAAGCCTCAAAATTACACCTTGCTTTTCTCTGATATTTAATTTGTTAGAAAAGAAGAGCTTGGCTAGCAAATATTTTCATTAAAAAATTAGCAAAAAAGGTTTACTCACTATTGATCAGGTGTTTGCCAAAGAACATTTGGTGCAAATATTTGCACATAATATCGTAAGCAGACAGCTTTGCGCAGCATCAGTATTTGGCCAAATAATTTCGTCAAAAAGTGAGCAAATATTTGCTATGTATAATGCTAGCTTTAACTGCAAAACATGCCCATAACAAACTTAAGCTGGCAGTTTAACAAATAGTTTGGCTTATATTTAAAGCTTTAGAAAGAGGTTGCAAATATTTGCCTAACTAAAGCTTATTCTTTAATAAGCCTTGGAGAGTTAATTCCAAATTGTTTTTCTTACTATATTGCAACTTGCTCACAAATAAGCTCAAAATGGCTTGAAGTTAAAATATGCTATGAAAAACTTGTGTTTGCACTGGCTTAAGCTTCCCTTAAAGTAGCCAAAGAAAACTATAGACAATTTAAAAGGCGTAATTAAAAGTTTTTCAAAAAAGCAGTAAAGTATATGCAAAATTCGATTTTAAAGCTGCTTTATGCTTCTTGCTAGCTTGTTTTAAAAACTTTTAAAACAAAAAACAAAAATTTTACTCAAAAAAGCTTAGCCCTGTGTTCACTCTTTTTTTTTGGTTTCTTGGGATGGTTGGCTGGGTTATGGACACACCTACAACAAGGTATAACAATAAGTCAGCGATGCTGGCGTATCGCACCAACGTGGCTTATCAAGTTGAGCGCATCAAATTCAGAAAATACCAAAAAAAAAAAAAGTAAAATAAATCTCAAGAATATACTTATATACCAAATCATAAAACCATGACGACGAGTAATTTACAAAAGCCAAAAACTGGCACGTTGAAATAAAGAATGACAGCAGTATGCTGAACCAAAAAGGAGAAAAAAGCGTTAGAGGGTGTTGGGTAGATCCGAATCAAGAACGTGCGCCTTTAGAACTCTAAGCAGACAAAAAAGTTTTTGGCTTTGGCCATATGAAAATTTCACTACATACTGAATCGAGCTGACTCCAAGGCTCAAGACTCAAGTCAATTTATATTTTTCCACAGTAAAAACAACAAAATGATTAATGATGAGCGTCTTTTGTGTGCCGCGCATTTCACTTTTCTATCTATCTGCAGCTACTTCTGGAGCGGCTCCCGCTGCCAACAACTATGCCAAAGATACTCAATGCCACGATGCGTTCGTTCGGTTGTTCGTTGGTTGTCTAAAACAAATCTGCCGCCGCTTGCTCCAGCTTGGCCATGTTAACGCTTCAATTGAAAATTGAAAATGTTATTTTTCAACTTGAACTTTGATTGCTTGTGCCGGCAGCAGCAGTGGAGGGCAGTGGATGAACTACGAGCAGCAGACTTTGTTGCCCCGTTTGGATTACTGTTACGTTCCTTCGATTTTTCTGCTTTCTACGTCGTTGTAGTAATCACTTTGTCATTGCCATCATTTTTCAGCATCAATTGTAAGCATTCTTTCTTGGGACGGGCTGTGCGGCATGGTATGGGGGATCGCACTTGAAGCCACATACATACATACATACATATATAAATTCACTTTTCAAACGTAATGCGAGACGCAAAACCTACTTTTTGGTCTAATGGAATCGCTCGATTCCAGCTCAAGTCGAGTCAAACTCTCTGTAGGTCTTTTGAGAAGCAGTCTTGAGCTGACTCCCGAGTGCATAGTATGTAACTCTAAATGAATATTTGTGAGTATGCGGTTGAGTGCTTCATGTCATTTGCTTGCAAACGTCAGAGTGCAAGTCGATTTGCTAGAGTCATGCGTTGAACATATGGAGAAATTTGAAAGAGCTTGTCTAGTTTGTGCCCTGAAGTGGACTTTCTCGGAATGAGCTCGCTAAATGTTTTCAAAGTTTGGCGCTATGTATAGCACTTATGTTTGGTATTAAATGCATGTCAAACAAATATGCCAAATTATTTGTTATATACATACCCCCTATTTATCATAAACGAAACATCTGATGAAACTGACTAGGTCAAGGCATGACACACATCTTGAAACTCAGAAGCTTTTCGTTTGTTATTAAATGCAAGCTCAAGATGTGGCATGTCGCATGTCGCATGTCGCTTGTCTCAGCTTGTATAGTGTAAATAATTTGAAATTTTATGGTATATATGTTGCATTGATCCGTAAGCTGCGCATAATAATATAATACTAATTGATGTAATCTTAAGTGATGTGTGCGTATCAAAATGTCAAATTTTTTGTCAAAACTTTGCTTTCAGATGGCATTAATTACATCACAAGCCAAAAAAAAAATTTTCTTGGTTTTTACGGCAAACATTATCTGTTGAGTAATATATAACTGCTAGTTAGTAAATTGTTAGAAGCGATTCCTAATTGGGTTCTTTGTAGATACTTATCAGAAAAAAGAGCCGATCTTAATCTGACTTCGAACTTTCTCAAAACCAGATTTTACTGTACAGCACTTTTAATTTTTTTGTTGGAACATTTACCAACACTAATATGTTAAGTCGGTTTATACTGGAACGGACCTTTTACAAACAACTCGAAACAACTCTTTTTAAATTCGAGGAGAAATATTCAGTTTTAGACTTGGAACAAAGTTCCAAACAATCCTTGAAATTTCATCAACTAAGAATTTTTTTGCCATTTTACTTAATGGAAGTTCCAAACAATCCTTGAAATTTCATCAACTAAGAATTTTTTTGCCATTTTACTTAATGGAAGTGAGTCTTGGCTAACAACAGAAGCTATTCTTAGCAAGATGCAAGCCTTTGTTGGAAGAGGTCTCCGGCGCATTCTGAAAATCTGGTGGCCAAACACGATCAGCAACTCTGAGTTGATGCAGCGATGTAATATGAAACCGATATCCTGCATAATTACCAGTCGCAAATGGGGATGGATTGGGCATACTTTGCGAAAGCCACCACATGAATTTTGTCGTCAGGCCCTTGAATGGAACCCGCAGGGCAACCGAAGAGGGAGACCCAGAACAACATGGCGCCGAACTGTTTTGAAAGAAGCTGAAGAATCAGGACGTTCCTGGAGGGAAGTGTTGCAATTGGCACAAAACCGGATAAGATTTAGATGTTTTACAGAGGCCCTATGCTCCTCAAGGAGTTAAAGGAACAAAAGAAGAAGAAGAAGTATTTTTTTCCAGCAGACGTCGTTTTTAAGATTTCGTTTACGGTACTATAAGCTTATTTATTATAAAATACTTATGCGGCTGTGCCCAACTGTGGGGTCTGAAGTTGGTACATGATTGCCCATTGTAACAGGATGTTAAATATCTCGTTCTCTGTTACTCGATATACTGACTACAGGATTTTAAGCAAATCGATCTGTAGCGTATATAAGCACGATTCAACAGTAAGTGGTTCAATTTTTGTATGGTAGCTATATGTAATAGTGTACCAATTTTGATTAAACTTCACACAATTGTGTGAACTAATACGAAGAAAAATAAATAATAAAATAAACCAAATTGTTTTTATTTTTTAAAACATCGTTATCATTGATGTCAGTTTCATTTCGTATTATACTACACATTTGTGTTAAGTTTAGGCACAATTGGTCCACTATTTCATATAGCTGTCCCATAAAAAAAAGCGCACTATTTTGCGACATCCTTGCAGCATGTTGTATAAATGTGAACAAATATTTAACATAAAAGTATTTCAAAAGTGTTCTAAATAACTAACGCTGATAATTATCAACATAAATCGCCAAATACGCATCTTTTAATGAAATCTGCCGTCCATCGTTTTTACGGGCTACAGTATATATGCATTTGGCCTTTTCGCCACCTAAGTATATTGCACCAATAGGTTCAAAAAATAGCTTTCAAATTAAGTGAACCCTTATATGCATATTTTTTCAATTCCAACCTTTTTTTTATTTTGGCTAAGTTTATCCAAAACAAACAGCCGGAAATATATTCCTGCAACCAAAGTTTTAGTGTTACAGAATATCTAAAGAAACAAATCTTCTTCAACTATTGCTCTCATACGCTTTTTCTTTGAAAACTATTTTATTGTATGGGAAACTTTCGCAGTATAAATTACGGCTTTTTAATAGCCCACAAAACGAGACTCCAACAAGAGTCATGTTGATAATTCCACAAGGCAAAGTAGCTCAAAAGTTAAAAAAAAAAATAATAATAAAATAAATAATTACTCAAACTTACCTCGTTTGACATGCCAATTAGCAGCCTTGTTTTCCAGTTGGAATGTTTTATGTGGATACTTTCTGTTGTTGTTGTTGTCGTTGTCCTTTCACGTAACGGCAACGCGTTGTTATAATCCAAAACCGTTTAAAGCACGGTAAAAATAGAGTAGTTGTTGTTATTGGGCGGTAGGCCTATGGCTGACTGTGTTCGCTTTTCGCAGTCGCTGCCTCAGTCGACGTAGCTGTAGCAGTTGCATGCTTAGCATGCAACCAAACAAATGTCGTTAGGTTATTGGCCACTGCCGTCGCTGTCGTCGTCTACGTCGACGTCTGCCGCTCTTTGCTTGACACTTTTCAAACTGTGTTTAAACTTTTTTGTGCCACAAGACAAACACTGGCGCACTTACTCACAAAAACGCATGGCAACACTGGCTAAAACACACACAGATACACATATACACTCACAGATACAAATGTATCTGAAAACGCTTTACTATGCGCTAATTTTTTTCTCTATTTTTTTTTTTTTTTTGTGGCTCTTTGTTGTTTTACACTTTTTGCAGTTTTGCTGTAAATCTTGGCGCGTTTGTTTTAAAGAAATTCTTTTGCTCAATGGCAAATGTTTCAGGCAGCCGTAAACCCCCTTTAGCGTAGACTTTTCTCTTTTTTGTTTTGTTTTTGTGGCAACTATGCGAGTATTTGTACTTTGTATGTAATTTTTTGTGGCGCTTCAGCAGCCGGTCCACCAATGCCGGTTGCCTGCCTAACTTTGCCTGGTATCGTGGACCGTGGCTTTGGCTGGCTAGCTCTTCCGCAGAAACAAGTCAAAATGCGCCCAAGCAGGTTGCAAGTGCTGGCCAAGTTGTAAGTAACAAGCTGCGGCAATTGTTGCAGGCAGGGCGCGGCCTGAGCCAGGGGCGGAGGGCGTGCCAGCTACGTGGAGCGCAATCTGCAATCTGTTTGTGTTTGTGGCATTAAATCAGTGAACCAAGACGCGCAGCCAGATTTGTTTATACGCGTTGACGAGGCCTCGTCGTCTTGCACGGCGAACTTCCTTGGCGTCGTCAAAGTCGTCGTCGTCCGTCGCATCCGCAGCAGCTTAGAAGTTGTTAGTATCTTTTACACTTTTTGCACACAAACTGCAATTGTTGTATGCTAATTTTTACTACAAATCAGCTAACTTGAAATTTCTCTATCGAAAACTCTTTCACTCGCGACAATTAGCCTCGAATTTGTGCTTACAACTCAATTAGCTTGAATTTTGTGCATGTTTAAACTTGCACAATAGATCACTCACAAACACATACACCCACTTTGACACAGACACTCATTGCACTTTTATTTAAATATTATTATATATTTAAATTTTTTAAAGTAAACCTCTACGTACGTTTTTTTTTTAAATTTTTTTTGTTGCTGGCTTTATTGTTAATATCACAATGTCCGCGCGCCGCACATTTGCTTGCCAACGATTCGATTTCGTTTGTTTCGTGTGTTTGTCGGCGTTTACAGCTTGTGTCTTGTTTGGCTTTGAGCGCAACGTTGGCCACTTGAGTGCTGCAACAAAATGGCAATGACACTAGTAAACAGCTGGCAATGAAACCAGCATGAGTGAGAGCGCCACAAGAGCGCTTACGTTTGGAACGTTTTGGTAATGCAATACTTGAGCAATTGTTGTTTGTTTGGCAGCGCACGCGACTGCTGCGTCAGCTGCGCTGCTGCAAGTCCACTCAACGCGAGACGGTTGGCAATGAAACAACCAATTGTTGTGAGTGCAACATCAAGTGTTGAGTGCTTTCAATTGAGTACAATTCTTATTGCACTCCAACTCCAATTGGAGTTTTTTTGGGTCAGGTGTTTCAAGCGCCTTTGAGCCGCATCTAATTCTAAATGATTTATAATGGACTACGGTTAGAACTCTTTTTCGGGTGAAAGTACTTAATAGAGATGGGAAAGGGAAACAAATTTCGATCTCGTCACGAATGTATCAAAATAGAGACTTTTTCTCCTGCTTCTCCACAATGGAGTTTTTTTTTAAATTAAATTATTAATGTTCGACGTTCATAGATTTCAATTGAATCAATTTTAAGCAATATTATAGGTAATTCAGTGTGAGCCTTATGTACAAAAAATTTCGAACTTCTTGTTTATAATTTCAGAAAGTGTGACCACAATAAGTAGTCTTAAAACAAAAATACTAACTCTGGGCAATTTCGAAGCCCACGACAATCCCGATGACGGCTACCAAAAAGATGTCCTTTCGTTAAGGTGACAAAAAATTGTGAAAAATTGCATTGAGAGCGAGTGCAGCATTGAAGCACCTGGTAGACAGTTGAATGAGCATGCCAAATTGAAATAAATATTCATACGAAAGCAATGCCGTTAAGACCCCATCAGACGGCGGCGCAAAAAATAAGAGCAGCTGTCAAAGTGGAGCACAGAGGGGTCAGCGGTGCTACTCTGTGGCAGTAGCATGAAACACAATGTGCGGAAAATTGTTGCCACACTTAATCCTTTCAGGTCGTTGGCTTTAAATTATCAGGACAAAGGACGCGGCATTAAGCGCAAAGGCAGACAGCGTGGAGCAGAGAGTGTGCCCGGAGCCACCGCAACAATCCACACACAGTTCACTTGGTAAATGTAAATACAGCTCGCGTTGACCGTAGCAAATAGGCGAATTCCCCCGGAACCAGCACCGGCCCTGGCCATGGCCCTGACACAGGCCAGCCATGTAGCCGATCCATGGTTGCTGCAGTTTGCTGCCTGGACAACTGCGGGTGGCCGCTGAGTGTTTGGTTGGACCGCATGGAAGAGCTGGCGCAGTGGGAGTAGTGAGTAGCTTTTGCACTCTGGCACACCTGTTTTATTATGCGAATTTCGCCGGTTGTCGGGCTTAGGAGCATATTTTATGCACAGAAAGGGCGTCGTTAGTTTTATTTTGTGCACCGCTAAAGAAGCTTAGTTAAATCCTAAAAATCCGCCACCAGATAAATAGTTTTAAGTAAAAGCAAGTATTATAAAGTATTTAGTGTAAGTACAGTCGGATTTGGGTATCTGTTGACGGTCTTACATAGACTTATTTAAAAAAGTTACAAACTTAAAAAGTAAATTAAGGAATACAAGTGAATCTGAAAGGAATCATTTAAAACTTATGATGACTTATGGGAGCGAAGTCAGTAACTTTTTAATAGTATAAATAAGAATTTTTAGGACCCAAACATTTCCAATATCATTTTACCAATTTGCAAAAGTGCACATGCTAATGGCTTGTACCCTAGGAAATTATATTTTGAAAAAATAAAAAAAAAGTTTGTAGTAACTTTAACTTGAACTCTATTTAGGTTAGAGGATTTCAAAACTTTAGCACTTAAATATTTTTATTACGTCGATTATATCCAAGAAAATACATTTCTTTCTACTCAAAATTTGGGTATACTTATAGTAGTGTTCCTATAGAATATTATTTTCTGAAGACCGAATTCCTAAAACTTATCATGTTATTAAGATACGTTCGAACCCGATGTAAAAGCCAAATGTGGTTCCGATATCTTCATAAACAAATGTATCAAAAATTGTTGTATTCTTTCGTGGTGTTCTTAAGCATGCATATGGAAGCTATACAATGTAAGCCCAATATCACAAAAGTAAAATAAACTTATCTCCCGAGATAATGGCGCGTCTAATCTGAAAGTTTTGTTGCTCTAGTTCTTACCAGCTTTGAGATCTAGGCCCTCAGGCGGCCTGGAGCACAGATGGACCGACTGGCGAACATACGGACGAACGGACATGTCTACATTTCTTTTGTCTTTCTGACCATATTGGAGCTAACTTTGGGGGGTAACATAACATATACACCTCTAACCTTTGAAGCAGGGTATAAATATTGTGGGATCGGTAACGATGCCTTCATAATTTAAAGGAAAAGGATTGGACAACATTTTATTGTTCATGGGCTTCACGGCATTATTTAATATGTAAGTCGGATGGCGTCTGATATTATTATGGTTTCGAAAATTTATTCATTCTTGGTTATACTTTGTACCTTAAGGCAATAAGTCATTCAGTGTGTGTAAATGAAGAGAGAGGAGAAGTAGACCCATCGAATATGATCTGCAGGACCAAAGGCATTGATATGAAAATGTCCGAACTTCTGTATGAACACCTTGATCTTGGAGATTATAAGAGCTACGACAACCAAACTTGACAGTTGGACTCTCTGCGTGTCCCGAGAAAATATTTTCTTCATCTGACACGTCCCCTTCTGCCTCCAAAAGAAGGAGACCTCTCGAATATGTAGTACAAAAAATATTAATATAAACATGTCCGATTGTCTGTATGAACACCTAGATCTTGGAGATTATATGAGCTTCGACAACCAAACTTGCCAGTTGGACTCTTTATGTGTTCCGAGAGGCTGAGTTTATTTTTTTCATCTGCCCCGTTCCCTTTCAACACCAAATATTTTCAAAGCGTCATATTTTATTACAATTCGCTAATACAGCTTTTGTTTGTTTGTGTAAAATGCGCGAATTAAAAAAATACTTCGACTAACTTCAATATTATTGAACTATAAATATCTAAGATAGTCCCAATAAAGAGTTTTAGATACCAAAGACCGAATCGCATAGATAATTGAGGATAGTTGAGTTGGTAGATTGTTGGTCTGAAGTCTTAAAGCTATCTCGAGAGCACGGTTCCATACGCGGTCGACGTAAACTATTGGAAACCCATGACGGCCAGTGGAAGGAGGGACACATATCAGAAAAAATATATACTCAGCCAAAAGTTTTCGTTCACTGGAAAACCCTTATTAAACCGTTGTTAACCAAATTTAATAGTCCATACTGATAATAGTGACAGTCTACGTGAGAAAACCTGATCCAGCTTCTATTACGATAAGATTTAGGATTGGAATGAGCTATGATAGGTCCAGCACATGAAGTATTACTTCTACTGCTAACTTCACTTGTAAATAAGAACACTAGAATTTCGGTTCTGGGTATATGTCCTCTGATATTAACTTAACGGGCGTTATAACGAGCCCTAAAAACCTATCTCTATATTGATTGCAAGTTCACATAGTTCACATGGAACTTAATAGAATGCTATGTTCAAGAGTAAATGTAAATCCGTTGTTACTAAGATAAAAGCTGTCAGGGAACTTGTCTATTAGTGATATTTTTCTTTGCTTTACCATCATCAAAAGCAAATCTGCACTTAGTAAAATGTTAATTCCCATGCCACCCACTCAGTCACTTATCAAACAAAGTTAAGTGTTAACATTTCATTAGCCTCAAATAACATAAAAATCATCTTCAGCGCCAAATCCTTTCAAGCAACCAACAAACAACTCATGTGAACACATCACACTCACATACAACTCCAGACCACTCACTCACTCACTCACTTACTCGTCAATCCGACGCAGTCGCTTGGACCAGTAACTGGAACAGAGTCATAGACAAGTTCAATGCCATTGATGGCACAGACGGTATCGAGGTTCCACAGCCAAGTTCACTATTTGCGCTGACTTGGCGCTGATGTAATGCTGCTGCACAGACTGAATGATTTATGAGAAATTGTGCTGCAGTCACAGGGAGTCCAGGGAAGCATACTCTGTGAAGGTGGAGCGCCGTCCGGACGCGACAAGCAATTGACATTTGATGGATGCGTAACTCGTGCATTCAAATGCAAGACGCAGCCTTAGCAGAAGCTGACGTAGACGCAGATTGGGACAGCGGCATCCAGTGACCAAACAAGCTAATTTTGACAGCAACTAAACATGCGAGCATGTGCGTCTGATGAACGATGTGCAGCACACACAGTTTGTCTCAGGCCTACACTAATTGTTATTGATAAACGCGAGCTGAATTTGCTAGCAAGGATTGAGTAAAGGAACAACAGTTCATGCTTAGAGTAGCCGCTCCAGTTATGTCTCTTTTTAATGTAATTGGCAAGTTTCCAGACAAGCAGTTAAATTAATTAGTCAATTAATAGCAATGAATTTGTGGAGCACTTGAATTGGTCATAGCTTAGCAGCACTGACTCCAGCTCCAACACCAACTCCAACTCTGACTCTGACTCCGGCTGTGCGCTAATCAGATACGTGAGGCAGCTTCTACACAAGACCTTTAACTTGAATTATGTTTTGGTGCACTCATTGTCAGTGAAAATGCTGGGCCACAACTGCAACTAAATCTGCAGCCAGAAGTTGGCTTTTCCTGAAAATCACAGCTTCCATGGGCAGCAGGGTGACTTGTTGCGCTGCTGCCGCTGGCTATAAAGATTGGATACACCGACAGGGTCTTGGCTAGCTGGCTAACTGGCTGGCTAACTGCAAACAAACTTCTCTATTATTGATTTATACCTTTCAACGATTCTCTGTATTTATCATGAGTGCAAGGCACATTTATCATTAATAATGCGCAGTGCTCGCTGCCACCATGAGGCAACTGCAGCTTGAGCTCCAAGTTGCAACTTGCAGCATCAACACATCCCCATCAACGGTAGACGCAAAGTGGTAGCCAAACGAGCAGCGGCAGCCCGAAGCGTATTCCGCGTCTAGGCTATGGCACAATCCCAGGCAGCCGCTCACAACTGACTCTCTTTGGCAATGGCACTGGGCACAACTGGGCACCCCCGTTGTGCAGCAACTATAGCTGAAACTGCTGGCTGACTGGCTGGCTGGTAGTCTGTTCTGATCCCCGCGATCATTTTCCTTACATCATTTCTATGCTGTATTTATTGCCTTGCATTCAGCGGCAGCGCAATGATCATCATCACGGACATTGTGTACCCGCGCTCCTGCATTTCCGTTTCAACTACAGCCAGAGAGGCAGAGAAAGAGAGCGAGGGAGCTACGTCCTCCGTCGGGAACTTCTTTGTATGCGTGTATATGTGAATTGAATGCAAAAGTTCAGCTCAGCCCAGCAACGGCGGCAAAATCCATTTTAGGAAGGTGATCTGTGGGATTGTGCTAATGTCAAATCAAGCTGTGCCCCCTTGTTATTTAGTCAGCGTCAGCTACAGGCCCCAAAAGGAGGAAGCAGCCCTGGACATGCCTTGACTGGGCTAGCTGTGTGTTGAGCTGTTCTTGCTCCTGCACTGGTGTTGCCACTGCTGCTGTTGTAGGAGCATCACATGGCGGCGGCGGCGACGGCGATTTGCAGCCAGCACTAAACTCCATGTTGATTTTATTGTAAATTGCATTAAAAGATTGGATATAAAGAATTTTATTTATCACCTAAGTTGTTAGAGAAAACGCTGTTGGAGACAAAAGTTCTGTCGGTTTCTGTGCTTCTTGTTGCAGCTTATTGTTGTCCACGTTGTCCAAGGTCCTTTGTGGCAATTCGTTTCTAGCTTTTTATATCGAAGGTATCGGATGCATGCGCTTTTTTGTTTGTTTCTTTTTTTGCATGATTGCACTTTTTATTGTATTTGTATCTTATGTTTGTTGTATCTTGACATTGTTGTAGTTGTCGCTTTGTTGTTGCTGTCTTTTGGAATTGGAATTGATCTTTGCCAAATTTGTAAACGTTCTTTAATGGAATTCGAACACTTGCTCACATCTACTAGTAAGGGTTTGTTTAAGTTGCTTCTTTGGACTTGCAGCCGAGATTCAGTGGACTATGACCAACTGATCTTTGGTGTTTTTTTTTATTTTTCTTAGGGGCTTGCCAGTGTCAAGAATATAAGAATTATTTCAGAGTACTTTGGGTAAACCTTGAAAAGTCTACTGAACCATAAAACAATGCTAAACTTGTGAAGTCTCAAGTAAATCGATAAATAATTTGCAAAATCGAAATACCCCATAATTGGCAAGTCTCGTGGAACTACTACCGGCCCCTGCGTACTTCGCTCACCAACCCTATAGCATATAAAAAATGGGGTTATGCTTATGAAATCTAAATCGATTAGATAAAAAAAAAATTCTTCCTTCCGTCCGGCTGTCACATCTCCCGAGCACTCTGGCCAAGATACAACCCAAAGCGAACTTCCGAACTCCTGCGATTCCACAAGAGCAGGGCTAAGAGGGTGACAGGAGTTGTAACGGGGCACTGTGCCATAGGCCTTCTGGCTGAGAGGATGCATGTCCCCCACAACGACTTCTGTCGGAGCTGCGGAGATGAGGAGGAGATAGAAAGCATCCAACACCTGCTGTGTGACTGCCCTGCACTCTTAGGAAACGCACCCAGTACCTGGGCAAACCCTTCTTTGAAGACCTGGGCAGTCTGGCAAACTAGCGGACCTGGCTCTTTTTATCGAATCCTCGAAATTGTTCAATTAAATAGGATACAGAAACAGATTAAGCACGTATAGAACTTACTCTCTCTTAATTACTGTTAGGACAAATTGAAATTTTGAACATAATGATTTGTTACCGACTAGAACCGTGTTTATATCCATGGGGAATATAGTATTACAGATTTGAATAAAGAACCTAACAGTAAGAAGAAGGGTCACTTCGGGCAACAAAGGAACCATGTTCGTCCGTCCATCTGTCCATCTAATCTAAAGGTTTGGTTCCTCTATCTCTAACATTTTTAAGATCTAGGCGTTCAGAGGAACAGACGGATATGGGAAAATCGACTTCTATAGACACCCTGATATGTTACATTGGTAAGGTTGAATAGACTGATCAGTCAGTGACTGAGTGCGTTGCCTAATTGTGAAAAAGGAGGAATGGAATTGAAGCAGGGGGGAGGGTAGAGGAGGATCAAAACTATTGCGAATCTCTAGTCACCTAAGTCTCTCTTATTGCAGAACCATTTTAAAGATAGCCACATGCGCTATGGGCACATAAGCCAGGCTACCCAGGTTGTCAAAGAATGGTGTACCCAGAAACTTGGTTCGTCTTCTAAGAAGCGCCGGGCAGTCACATAGCAGGTGTTGGATGCTTTCTGTCTCCTCCTCGTTTCCGCAGCTGCGGCAGAAGTCGTGATGGGGAACGTACAGTCTCTTAGCCATTTGGCCTATGGTGCAGTGCCCCCTTACAACTCCTACCACCATACTGGTCCTGTTTTTATAGAAGATGTTCGCTTTCGATTATACCTTGGCCAGAGTTCCCGGGAGATGCAAAAACCGGACACAGTGTCCCATTCTCTTTCCACCAGAGCTCTGGCCATCCCCCTAGTTTGCAAGGTTAGCTGCCAGTGCTGAACCGTATCCGTATTGGGGGGTTTCTGACGTCTTCATCCATATATTACATACGTTTGCGGCTTGCACAAAGTTAATATACCATTTGTATCATAAGGTAGAGACTATGCATATGTCATTCATACAATAAGAACTCAGTACTGTGGACAACTCTATAGCCTTTGTTCAGGGTATGGAAATGATACGCATATACCTCTCTACCTCTAAAATCACTATTTATTATACAACAAGGAATCTTGGTTAAGCGTATGCTTTTGCAATACCGAGTTTCTTCTTTATCAAATCGACTCTCCGTTCACCAATATTTGCGGGTGTACATACATTTATTACTGTTAAAACTAAAAAAGCTTTGGGTAAAACATTTGGGTCTCATAAAATAGGCTTCCATCCATACAATATATGTAACAGGCAGCAAGAGGCGTACTTTAGTACTTTATGCGAGTAGAGCCATGTTCTTCTTTCCGGCAGTCTGAACAACTAGATTTCGGATAAAACAAGAGTTAGAGCCGACAAATTTAATGAACATATTCGCATAATACCTCCACAACGCAAATTCTTTAAATATCGTTAAAATTTTTGAACTTATAAATGGTAAAAAAATTTGTACACAAAAAAAAAAAAATTTTTTTTTTTTAAAAAGGCTAAAGGTATTCCGCTGTCAAAGACCGCCTCAACTGTATCGAATAGTAATCAAAAGCTACGAAGGTGTAAAAATTTCGTGCAAATATAAAACATATGTGTTCTTGATCAGAATACATAGGCGAGTCGAGATAGCCTTGTCTAACTATCCGTACGTATGAACCAAATGATCTTAGAGACTATAAGAGCTAGAAAGTGGTTTACATTCACCCAGTCAAAACTTAACACTGTTATACGTCGATATAAAGACTCATATTGATTAAACTATAAACAAATATTTTATGGGTTACCGTCTACATGGAGGAATCTAAACGTATTCTATTAAAAAAAACTTTAAACATCTGTAGAAGCACTTGATATGCCCTCTTTTTAATGTTGCCTAGATATTGAACAGGAGTGAAATGCGTTAGTTAAGGACATTTTAAAGCCGGACAGGCAAAAATTTAAGTAATAAAGGCAAGTGCATAGTCGGAATGTCTCGAAATGCATATTAAGATCGTACAGGGGTTGGCGTGCAAAGCAAGCAACGGTGGAGCCCCCTATTTTGTATACCACAACTCTTGTCATATACGAGGGTTAAGTAGAGGGATTAAACTAAAAATTTTGTTTCTCTAATATTAGTGAATTTTAGAAGTGTGACGTAAGAAAGCACTTTTTCGGACACTTCTCTGTTCGGAGGCTCTCGTCGTAATCGTGAGTTATGGGAGCTTAACAAAGTAAATAAATGTATATTATTCAAATCTGTCCCTTTTTAAGGCTTATTTCAATCATTACTATAAGATGTTTCAGTCTACTAAAATTTATTCCTAAAACTAATCAGAAAATCTTATTTCAATATTGTTCACAACCCGAAATTAAGATTAATCATGCATTATTTTTGTACAGTGTATATTATAAGGTATAAGAATCATTTAAGGCAAAGTAGAAATGTACAAAGAACATACAAAGCTAAGGGTGTTTTTTTTAGAGTAACACAAGTTTAAATCATAATAAAACAACAAAATATATTTTTAATATCAATGAAATGGGCTTTATTGGATAGCCAATTTTATGATATTATTGTTTCAATACGATTTTGGCCATGTGGCCGCCACGGCAGGCGCGTACAAGGCGAAATCTGGAACACTAATTTTCACAATTTTCGCAGCATTTGCAGCCGTATTTCGCCAATAACTCTTCGCATGTTGATTTCCAGGTGTTCAATTGTCTCTGGTTTATCGACGTAGACAAGTGACAGTAATTTTCTGTGGATGTAATGGTGTTTCGACAAAGCTTGTGGATTATCCTCACTCCAAAAGCGAAAATTCTGCTTATTTACGTACCAAAAATGGGCTTCATCGGAGAACAAAATTTTGAATTTTGAATAAGTTTGACAAACGGAACCATTATTTTGATAAAAAATTTCAACAATTTGCAAGCGTTGCTCTGGTGTAAGTCTTTCCATAATAAAATGTCAAACCAAACTCAACAAAAAGCAACTATCAGCTGTTAAACGGGTTGTCAGATAAAGCAGTGTTACCCACTTAAAGTTGTGAACCTCTAAAAAAAACACGCGTTATACATAATTTATTCTATGACTTTTTGGTTCATTGCTCATCAACAATTAACAATTATATTTATTTAGTTTATAAATGTAATAATTTTTTAACATAACAACTGCCCTTTAAGTGTTGAAAAATATGTAAAAATTTTCGTATCCCCCAATTCTTTATGTTTCATTTACATTTTCCCCCAAGTCTTTTGAGTTAAATTGCACAGAGGTTCATATTGAAGTTCCTCAAGACTAATCAAACACACATACCCACTAGCCAGACACATATGTAGGTATATTGGGCCACTTATATAACACTAGAAAATGTTTTGACAACTGTGGCCGGCCTCGAGCATCGTTCGGAAATTACCTTAAGTAGTTTGGCAAGCCAAAATATAAGGCTCTGAATGCCTTTTGAGAAAGCGAGTTTTGCAGACAAATAAATCAAGGCACCTATGCGCAAAGAGCGCGAGCTCCATTGTATGTCCTGGGTCTGGGTGCCGCCATAGCCGCGTCAGAGCAGCGCTGCTGCCCGTTTATAACCTATACCTATACACACACACTACATACTAGTATCTTAAAATGGCAAAGCATGTGGAGATTGCGAGCATTTGTTGTTGTGATTGTTGTTGTTGTTTGGAAAACACGCGCACACACAAAGTTTGTACAATGCAATTGTTAACAAGCAAAAATATGCGAATAAAGCTAAGCAAAGACCGACCAAGAAGACGAACAACATCAAAGGGCAGAGCCACAGCCACAGCCGGAGTCCCAAGTCCCAAGTTGCAAGTTTTAACCAAAAAGCAATGCCAAGGCCCCAGCGAAAGCCTTTTAAATCTAGGCAAAGAGGCAAAAGTGTAACTTAAAGTTTCGCATAAGAGAGAGGGGAAGAGGTCAGCGGTTGCTACCCAATAACGCCTGGAGGGGGCGCAAGGGGCGTGTTGTGCCTGGCCAGCAGCGCATTAAATCTTTGCCGGTTTTGTGTGCGCGCAATGCAAACAGTGGAACATGACAAAGGATGTGCAGGCACCAAAGGACAGATTGGACAGAGCGAACAGACGACGACGACAACAACAAGCAGACGGACAAAGCGACAGAGAGACAGAGTGAGAAAGACACGGGGACAGACAGCAAGCGTAAACGTGTAGACGAAGGTGTTTAACAAACAGCAAAACAAACAATTGTAAAACGCGCAAGCAACAACAACAACAATTTGTGAATCCTTCAAAGCAGTGTGCGACAGTGGAATGCCCTGCACCCACTTTTTTCAAATCAAACAAATATTGCTTCAGTACATTGAGAATGTTTAGTCAACACTTCATTTTCGATCAGGCTCACATGAGTCTACATAACTAATTATACATAGGTCTCCAGCTTCCGTTTGAACCTTCAACTTCTTATATTCAGGATATGTCTCTAGTAACTAGTTGTCCATACCAAAGACCGAACATGGCTCAATCGCAAGCCGAGGTGCTGATCAATTTTATGGTTACAAAGATCTTATGCTGCTGCATTTTACAAATCTATAAAACTCTTGTTGCCATAGTTACAGGGTATAACTACAACCAGAGCGACAACTCCAACGACAGACAGACAATGGCAACAACGACTTGCTGAAGGGCGTGGCTATTGCACGCCCCAAAAAAGCCAAAATCCAAAATGCAAGAGCCAGAGAGCGCCAAGAGCAAGCAGCGGGAGTGACCCAATGCACGCGTTGTTCGCGGGCGGGTGTCATTCAGAAGGGGATTGGCAGAACCGTAGAGGGGGCTGGCTGCTCAAGGGGTTTTGGCAGCGGTCAAGCAAACATTTTGGCTGCTGCACTTTATCAGCGATAAAGAATCTGAGACAAGGCACAAATAACCCACAAAAATAAATAAGCAGCACTACAAAGAAAAATAATAAGAGGAAGAAGCAGCAAAGGAAGCTCAAGCAGTGTAAGAGGAAGACGGAAGGAGAAGAAAGGAAGCGACGTTCCAGGTTTTGGGCAATGCTTGTGGAACCTTGCATTTTTATGCGGAAATCCAAATTGAAATTCAATGCGAAACAAAAGTAACGCTGCTGCTGCCCAACTCACTGCCAACTACAGAAGGTTCGGAGCATTAAATTGGCTTTCGGAAATAAATAAAAATTCTGAGTGTGTGCGTATGCGTACATATAGGTGTGTTCCCTATGTTCATGCGTTAACGGTGAGAAACAAATGGCTGTGGTGATCATATGTTTATGGGTGAAAATATGTGAAACGGGCCGACTCAAAATTTGAACACTTTTCGCGACATACATTTTTTTACTGAAAATCGATTAGTGATAGGGTTATAGATAAATAAATATTTAGGTGGGCCAGCTCGTAAACAAATAAATATTTTTGAGTCCATTTATTGTGTATTTGGATCATGAATTTCACTCCATAGTGATATACTAAAATTTTTCCTTTTTTTATGCTTCATTTTGGGAAAAAATTTTAAACTTAGTAACTTTAAACTTTTTCTCCCTGTACTGCGTACAGTTTTGAAACTTGCCTTGATTTTATTTTTTTTCACAAGCGATTTTAGAACTTGGTGTGGTCCCAGCGATGAAGTAATCGAGTGGTGATGTGTGAAGTAATCTAATTCAAAACCATTAATTATAGTTTAAAAAAAATACAATAAATTTAATTATTTTTTCTTAATTCCAAAATTAACATGTGTTCTCTCAAAAAAGTGAATTGATCTACTGAGAAAGTCAAATAAATAAAAATGTTAAGCTCCAATTGGGAAAGTTGTGACTTTTTTCTTGAGCCAATTGTATAGCTAGTAAGCAGGTAGTATGGAGACAAAAAATCGATGAACCTCGGAATCGATGGGAAGGATATATATATTTCAGCATTTATGTGTTATCTAGCCACACAAAAAAAAGTCATCTGGGTCGATTAAAATTTTTTTATTTATGTATTTCGATGCGCTGAGACCGAGTCCGCTAGAAGAATTGCTTCTACAGATTTAGGTTGTATCCTAAACTCTAAAACTCCATAAAACGATTTCTTTCGTAGGCTTTCTTAGAAACCTGATCCGCTGGAGTTTTTTTGTCATTGGAATCGGATTCAACTTCTCCAAAATCAAATAAAAACATCTTCGAACATCTGGTCTCGAAGAATACAATTTTGTAATTTTTTTATAATAGGTTATGTTATAACACAGCTGCGTAGAAAAAAAAATCGATTTTTAGGCTCAGAAGCCAGACCATGTTTTCTATATGTTTCTTGGATCGAAGAATCTCAATACGAGGTTACAAAAATCTCAGCATGCAAGGGCCCTAGCATAACTTCAAAGAACTCTAAAGAATCGAGATCTTCTCAGAAACTCGTCGATTTAAAAACGTTTTGAATTCGGATTCGAATTCAGCGAGCCCAAAAACGCATGCCATAGAAC
Source organism: Chymomyza costata (assembly GCA_018150985.1). Lineage (NCBI taxonomy): Eukaryota > Metazoa > Arthropoda > Insecta > Diptera > Drosophilidae > Chymomyza > Chymomyza costata. The sequence goes on along the minus strand of JAECWU010000001.1, from coordinate 6,944,326 downwards.
ACATTGCCGGAAAACCGGTATTGAAAAAAAAATTTATTTTTTTTTTCGGGTAGAACCCAGACCTTATTTACCGATTCGGGATTCGAATTCAATGTACCTCATCTCCATCCAGATGACGGCACAAATTTCAAATATAATAATTTTTAAATTTCATTGAACATCAGGGCTGCGGTTTAAAGTATTCCAGGTATCCTTTTACAAAATTCCATAATACATACCATTTTGAGTAGTACAGAGTAAAATCTTTAAAAAAATCTACCTGCTGCAATATCTTCTACATCAAACGGTTAAGAGATGATGTATTGTTTTTTTTTAAATTAAAATTTTTAAGAATCAGTTTTGGTTACCGAGTTATGGCTAGTTCGAAAAAAATATATTTTGAAAGCTCCATTAATAGACGAAAATTTGAAAACAAAAATTACGAGGTGAAAATTGAATAGAAATTTGTTGTGGTGACCCGCTTTAGATATTTTAGCCCATCTATATATGGATAGCAGAGAATATATACATACATATGCCCCCAAAAGGCGCTTTCAAAATAAGTGCCACATGCACGCCCCTAACCAGGACCAGGCGCATGACCAGGATGACTTTTGTTGACTTTCAGTCCAAGTCCAAGTTATAAGTCGTAAAACTGTTCTGCTTGCAGTCTCTGCGTCTCTTCCTCTCTTCAACGCTCTCTCTGTTTCTCTCTTTTATAATGGTGAGGCAGGCGCTTAAGGCGTGATTGCAGCTTGTTAACAAGTGTTGGCAGTTTAATTGACTTTTGTTGAGCCCTTGCCACGCATATCCTGCCACTCGTTCAATCCAACCAACATATAGACGATGAGCCAGTCAGACAAAGCAATTCCAGGCAAAAGTAATCAGCTGTCAACGACTACGAGTGTCCTACTTAGGAGCACGCATGTCTCACTTCCTGTGGCCAAATTGAATGCCTGTCAACGATGATTACAACAAATGTCCAATTTGTGTGTTCACAGTAACAAAGTGCCTCTACATTCTAAGGCGCTAATATGACAATAGGTAATAGACATTGTTTGTTTGGCGTCGGTCCGTCCATCCGTCTGCTGGCAAAAGTGCACAATTGTCATGTCCATCAAGGCGAAGTGAATCCACCCGCAGCTAAGGCGCTGGCAATGGTAGATGATTTGAACATTTAAAGAAAATTCTTATATTTTTTTAAATTGGATAGATAATAATAATAGTATTATATCATATACTAAGAACCTATTGTGTCCCCTTCTAGCGCTAAAGTTGCTCAGCTAATCCAACAACCGAGACAAACTGATCTGCAACTGGCAAAAAAGAAGAGAGTCACACTCAGTAAGCAAATGTTGGTATAAAACCTCCTGAATTCCGCAAAACCTACAAGTGTAAGAGCCGTGATCCCCAATTTATTCAGTTGTCTCTTGAGCCTACAATGTCCCGTATGTAGCCCAGTCAGATTCCCAAAGGAGTTCTTGCCTTCTTCTTAAACCTATTTTAAATTATAGAAACCGAGCAGTTGCTTGGCCGTGCTGATCCAGTCTGCCTCTTGTTCTCTTCTGTTAGTAGCTGTTTGGTAGAGCTCTCTCTGCCTATTCTACAGAAGTATACGGGCCCTATTAGTGGCAGCACCGTTCCTGGTCAGCTCATCAGCTGTTGCGTTCCCGGTATTGTTTTTATCTTCTTCGTCTATAAACTGTAGGTCCCTGTTTTCTTCGAGCAGTTATTAATAGAGATCCCCATGCTCCGCATAGGGGCAACTGACAAAATAGTCACTCTGAGAAAATATTTTTTAAAGAGTGAAAAACTAATTCAATTCAGAGTGAAATTCAAAAAAAGTTTCATATTGAAGTCTATATGAGATATTTTCTACCGATTGTTGTAACTGCTTCTAGGCAATTCAATTCAATTTAGGAATTTTCGCCTATGAATCCCAAATTGCTCAACTGATTCTAATATGGATCTATGTGGAGTTTTAATATTGTAGTTTGGAAAATGTGGGAGTAAATCACAATATGCTAGGTTGGGCTGATATAAAGAAACAATTCAATTAAAAAACCAGACTATACTGTATATTCTAAGACATTGTGGCAAAATTTTTGCTTCTTCCTCTGTTGAACAAGTAGACAGAAGGACAAACAGACATTCGCAAAAGACGATAAATCGATTTCTTTTGTCGTCCTGAAGTATAAAGCTAGCTGTGAACAAAAAACAGTGTCCCCAAAGTATGCAAAACACTCAAAACAGAATCCGATCTTTTAAATTGAAAATATTTATTTTGAAGCCACTGTGCGTTAGCTAATCAGCATGCAAAGTGCTTTATGCTGATTCATAGATCATCAGGGCAATCGATGGATTGTGCCAAGCTGCCGATTAATTGACTTTGAGCATTTTTATTAGGCCAAGCAGCTTTGTGGTGCCCAGTCAACAACAAGCCACACGGCATTTTCCGGTTACCAACGAACAAATGGCTAAGAAAAATTATGGCTACCGATTATGTCGGCGCAAGCGAAGGAAGTCGCCGACACCAGACCAGCAGGCAGCATGGTGCAGGCAAACAGCCCTGGCCACTGGCCATGTACAGAACCAATTTAGAGCCCGCTGAATCAGAACCTGAACTAACTGTGTTATAAATGATCTTATTAGCTTTTTTGAAACAAGACATTCTAAAGATCATTTTTCAAACTCAACGGCAGCGGCAGCCAGCCAAAGCACAGACCAGAGATTCAAATTTAAACACGCAATGGAGTGGCAAGCGGTCGGGAAACGATTTGCGTGCAATGGCTGCAATTAATCATGGGACGCCTAACGTCCAAGTCGGCGTCGCCTCGTTGTGCCAAGTGCCAGAAGATGCATGCATATTTGAAAATCTGCAAATCATATCACGGCTGGCCGCACAGCCCAAACACATTGCGATCGATCTTGCAGCCGGCTGGAAGTCTTGGTGTACGTAGCAGTCACTTGCTTAGTCAGCCCTGCCAAAACGCCCCCAGCCGGAGTTGGCAATAAGCCTAAGCTGCGCTGAGCTGTGCTGAACTGTGCCGAGCTTGTTCGATTTTGGTTTGATCACTGATCGCATTCCATGATATGGTCCAACAGCAGCAGCCAATGAGTAAGTGAGCTTCTTGCGCCTGGGAACGAAGCGTCACAGCCAACAGTACGGCGCATTTGCCGTGACACTCGATTACACAATGTCGAAAAGATCCCCACACGCCGCTACGAGACGAGCCCCGACTGCGTTCCCTTAATAATTAATTAATGTAATTGGCCTGTCGTTGTTGCCGGTGATAATGATCTCATCAAGATGTGTGTTTGAGATTTCGAATTCAATTTTGAAATGCATTCGCAAAAGCTGCAAATGTTTGCGCTGTGAGTTAATGAATCGGCTTTTTTTTCGGCACTCATTGTAAAGGCTTTGTCTGGGTCTTTCTCTGATTCCCTTGCTGATTTGTAGTTTGGGTTTGGGTAATTTGAATTTTTTTTTGGAAGGAAGTGCGCTTGGAGCAACCTGATCGATTGAGCGCAGCTTTGAGTTTAGGTAGCAGTAATAAATAACAATATTTACAAGCTCTCAACTTTTTCAAATTCCAAGCCATAACTCTTGTCGAGAACAGCTTTATAACCTCAAAAATCAAATGTCAGCGTTGAGGTCATAACGCACATATAACCATAAATTTCACGCACCCAAAACGCAAGACAATAGCTTCAATTTTCAGCTACAAAATCTCCGCCGTAGCCATAGAATAATTGAATTGGATTTGATGTAGCGAATACAGTGAAAACCCAAAGGCAAATCTTGCTGCATGGAATTTTAACGTTCACCTAGACCCGAACTGCATAGATTTCACAAATAACCAAATATAGCAGCAGCGTTGCGTGGCCCCTAAGGCGCGCTGGCGTTGTCCCATAGACAATAGAACGACCGACGCACAATTCTCAAGCTGCTGCCCAAAACGGGCCAATACACTGGAAGAGTGGTAGTGGTTGCAGCAGTTGTCTTGGCCTGTCTGTTGTCCACCAAGTGGGACTGTAAATACTTTTCGTGTTTTCCTAACACACTAAGACTACAACGGGGTGTACGAAATGGGGCATGCAACTGTCAATGAAGCGGACGGTGTTGCACGCTTACAGTTAAAGACCTTTTGCGGTTAGGCGCTGGGCGCTGATCTGGCCCGATACTAGTGCTTAAGATTTGGCTGAATACCGGGAAGCATATCGCAGTTGGCCAACTATATGAATATATTATTAATGCAACATTAAAGACAATTCATAGTCAAGCATAAGCTGCACGGCATTCCTGGCTAGCAATCAGCAATTGCATCGAACTGAGTTCAATGTGCTACCGTACAGCTACAGACTGACTACGCCTCACTAATAATAATTCCTTCAAAAGGGGCGCTGCTTCCTTTGTCCAGCTCCAGCTCAATTGCACATTTATGCATTTTCAATGAACAATTTTTATGCAAAAAGTGAACAAGTTGCACAATTTACTCATTTTAAGTCCAACTGCCAGAGCCTGCCCTGAAAGTGGCCATAGCAATTGTTGCTTGCTCTATAAAAGTGGCCCTGGCTGCAGCCAGGTCTGGACTTTTGCGCTATGCTTTGGTTTGCCTTGTCAGTGGGGATTAATCTGAGCAAAACACAAGACCTTGCCAGGCTACAACTCCTGCTCCAACTGCAACTCCAACTCCAGCTTCGCTGAGGCTGTAGCATAACTTGAGCTCTGGCATCAGGTGCGCTACGACAAACGACGACGTCTGTCCAGCTCTAACCGGCTAAGAGTCAGGTGGAGGAGTAACAGGCGGACATGGCGGCTAAACGGCAACGCACTTCATTTGAATTTCATAATTTCTTTGTTAGCTCCAATTTATGGTCACGGTTTGCTGGGCAATTTATGGTCATAATCCAGACGTCGAGCCACAGAAACAACAAAAAACAAAAGGCTTTAACTACATTGACGATAACGATTGGAAAAACATGCCAATGCGCCTCTACATAATATCTTGTACATATTTAATATTGATTTTGTCGTTGGTATTGTTTTTTTTTTTCGTTTTTGTGGTCGGCATAAAAAATTATAATAAATATTAATGCAAACTAGGGGAAATTTTCGTTTCGGTCACGGAGTAGCGAGTGTCGCGTTTCGGTTTTAAGCCGGCCTCTGAGAGTTTTCCTCACTTAATTTAGCTTTGAGTTATTTAAAAGTAGGTGGAGTGATAAATTTCATCTTTAGGTATCATATTGTGCATTTTGTAAAAGTTAATCTTTATTAAAATTTATCGAAAAGCGAGACATGAAAATAGACTTTCGATGTGTCTAATTTAGTGTTAATGACTAGAAATGCGAGGTGACTAATCGTTTGTGAGTAAGAGCTTCCAAAATTTAACATATTAACACATCAACGTATGTTATTATGCTCTCTAGCCAAAGAGGTGCAAAGCTTAGCTGGTAAAAAATGGATTTGAAAGCAGTTTGGTTAGGTAAGCTCAGGATTATAAATTATCAGTGCCAAAATTTCGAAACAATTTTCTGCACATTGGAAAATTGTTGCCTCAAGTATTTCTCCGAATTAATCTCCTAATAAGTCACGTAACTTTCTAGGACCTTTAAGGATGGAAACTTAGTTCCCGCTGTTTGTCAAAAGATGTCTCCAACAACAAGTGTCGGTTAATTTTGACATGTTTTGACAAAGCATCATAAATCAAGCCAAATAATCGGCGAATGAAGCGCTTCGATAGCTCCAAAAAGTTTAGGGTGACGCTGCCCTAATTGAATTAATATGCAGTGATTGGTTCCGTCGCTTCAAAGCTGGGAGTTTCGAAGTTGAGGACCGTTCGCCCAAAAAACGTTTGAACTGGAGGCATTACTCGATGTATGAAGATCCGTACCAGACGCAAGAAGATTCTTTTTCTGCATAAGGAGTTACCCGCCAAACTTTTTGCATTTAGAAGCAACGAACTTGGGTTCCATTTAAGCCAAGGGACGTTTATCGCTGTTTTTTGCCCATGAACAATTTCTGCAGTGGCAAAAAATTAAATGTTTTCTTCATCACTAATGGCTGGTGATCAAAAATGAATTCAAACCAGCAACCCAAAAAAAAAAAAAATCCATGGGAACTTCCCGTACATGCTTCTGCGAACGTGATGCTCTGTATTTGGTTAGTCTAGCTCGGAGTTATCTATTATAAATTGTTAAGACCAAGAAAAAACCTACCTATAGACGCTCCAAATATTTCAACCTCTGCTTCTTACATGTTCCAGTTTGATGTCACATGGTCTATCTGTTCAGCAGTTCCGATCAGCTCCTTTTGCTTTGTAGATTTAATCAAAATTCTAACAGAAAAATAATTTCGAAAGTAATGAATCGGTTTTGGGGACTAAATTAATTAATATGGCTCCTCTGTACTTAAAGCTTCTCCAAGCCCCACGATTATTTTGCCGATTGCTTTACGTAACATACTGCAAATGTGTGAACCCAGTTGTCCTTTTTTGAATCTTAGATCGTTTTGGCGTTTTAGGAAGGTTTTCTTGAACTTACTCTTACTAAGATGAAACACCTAAGGAATACCTTGATCTTTTGATTATTACACTGTCACAATAGTTTCGAACATATTTTCAATTTTGATTTGATGGTTTTAAATATTAAGTACATTATTCCGAATTATTATTATTAAAGCGCTTTTAATTATGTAGCTCCTCCTTAGCTGCTTCCAGCTTATGTTCATCTCAGCTTCTTTTTTACTCTACCCAGCTCTCATTTACATAGAACAAGCACTGAATGCTTCTCTAATTTGTAGTCTGCGGGAAACTCAGACAACGGCTACACCTATAGACAGCTCCCAAAACACGCCTTCGATTACAGAAACCAACACCTGTCGCTGTCTTTGATGCCCAAAGAGCTCGCTTCGTGCTGTTCCCACCTACAGACTTATCCCAAAAAAAGGTGTGTTTTTCACAACTTGTGACATGAGTGGACGCGGCCCAGTCGTCGCCAATATCATTGTAGTAGTCGATTTCAGTGGGAACGGCATTGTCGATGCGGTCGGCCATTATCTATCCATCCAGTTGATTTGCGTTTTAGTCGCTGCTGCAGTCGCTTAATCAAACATGGGGCAACGACAACCGCAATGCCGAAGCGTCTGCAAAAATCCCTTCTGGGCTTACCAGACTGAGCGCCTGACTGACCGCAGTCGGCAGTGCACTGTATTTTGCATTCATAATTCAGTATTCCGACTGCCGAATCAAGAGCTGAGCGAGCAACTTAGCTTAGCCCAAGCACCACGCCACTTGGCATATTTTCTAAACAACTTTTCGCATAAATCATCGACGACTTTGCCCCACCTCCAACGACAGCGAGCTGCCAATGACTACGCTACCAGCTGACGACTGCCAGCCAAGTGGCAACTGGGCTCTGCCGATGGCCGTTCTTGGACACGGACTGGGGGATCCACCCCAACCCACTATGCATTGCGATAAACTTGGAATTTTGCGTGCCAAACGAGCAGTGGTCATTGCCGTGGACTGAAAGCAGAACCTGAGTCCGAAACTAATGAATTTATGATGAGATTTTTCAGGCAGGCAGGCAGGCAGACAGAGAGATAGGCCGTAACGTAGTCCAAGTCAAAAAGCCAGTAGCCAGTTGTAGGCTGCTGGATTTGCAGCTTGCAATTGAAATGGAATGGTCAGACATGGACATGTACATACAAATATGTGTATCCCTTAAAAAACCTTGGGCTTACTCGGTGCGTTTTGATTTAGGAGTGCGTGGAGCAACAGAGCGTTGACCGTTATCGTGGCATCTTTATGGGCAGACATGCTGGCATCAAAAATTCTATTACGTAGCCAACATTTTGAATAATATACGGGGACGTCGTTGAAACACAACACTTTCGGTGTAACCGCAGTCGAGGTGGAGAAAGGAAGCGAGACAGCGGCGAAGCTGTGGCAGTGGCAGTGGCTTACCGCAAGCGGGTCTGGGCAAAGGGGACAGGATGCAATGTGCATGTATGTATGTATGTGTGCATAGCTTGATTTCAGTTGCAGAGTGTAGATGTGGATGTGGATGCGGCTGCGGCTTGGACTTGGACTGTCGTTTCGGCTGTGTTCCTGTCGCCATAATTCAAAAAACAGCAACATTCGCACGTAAAATGTAAACCAAACCAAGCCAAATCATTCGAGTGCAGCCGGTCGGTCAGGCCCAACAGAGTAAAGCTCGACCCGAACCAAGCAAACAAACAATCGAGCTCGAGCTCTTGTTCTTGTTCTTACTCTTCCTCTTACCCTGGACAAAGGGCAGCCGGCCAGCGAGGGTTCAACGAAAATACACTGCGACAAGGCTTGACGCTTCGCAGCCGCAGACGCAGTACGCATAACAAGGAAATCCTTTGGGACCTTGGACTTCGCCGTTGTTAATGTCGACCTACGAAAGCTGTGCACGAATTATAAGCAGTCTACGAAATAAACAGCAAAACCTTCATTGCGCCATGCAGCCAGAACGCTGTCGTCTAGCTCGAGATCCAGCATTCGACCCCGACCCAGAAACAGATTTTGAACCGGAGCAAGAGCAAACAAATGCTGCTCCTGGCATTGGTCATGCCAATGTTTTCATACTTTCATTTTGCATTTGTTTTGCTTTTCGTTGTTTTTATTTTTTTTTTTTCGGTGCTAGTCAGCCAGTAACAACAATAAGAGCAAGTACAAATAAATGAAAGGGTCGAAGGGACATGTAGTTGGTTCTGTGCTCTGGTCTGGTCTGGTCCGGTCACACAAGTACCCTGCACTGTCGATTACGTTTCAAGTAGTTTGCTGCTCTCAAGTGTGATGGGGGTTAAATTGCATAGACAAATTCGTAAACTACTTGGGTTTGTTTATATTTCATTTGGACATCTCTGATTGGAAGCATTGTAGTTGACAGTAAAACAGAAACGAACCTATTTCTAATAAAAGACTCTAAAGGGAGCTGCATCTACAAAAAATATTATTTAAGACCGAATTCAGTGTCAAAGTTTCCTCTGTTTTGTAGTCGGAACGTTCTAGGAGTTGTAAATTTTGGCAGCGTACAAATAATATGCGACTTTTGCTCAAATTTTGTCTCCAGCTCTTATGCTGCCTGAAATCTAGGTGTTCCATACAGAGGGCTCGGTTATGAGCAGCATTTTGGAGTGCGGAACTTCTGTTCAGCCACCACTATATTGCACAACTCGAGTATATCCTTGATGGGATGGGAGTATGGATTCAGATACTACAAAGGCTTTGTACTCGATAGTAGCTGATAATTTTTTTTAATCTACTATTTATAAGAATTCCAAAATGATACACAAAAGTAAAAATTTAATCTATAACAACTAGTCTGATGGGGGAATTTGAAAAAATAAAATGCGTTCTCGAAATGAGTGCAGCAATTTATAGAACAAGACCATAGCAGGCTTTGGACCCTAACTGGCTATCTCATTGCGCTCTATAGCATTTATTAACAACAAAAAATGTAGTATGTGTAGTTTCTGTGAGATCTTATCACTCTCATAAAATCGGGCCGTTCAAGGGAATAGCCTACCTTAATCATCTTAACCCCATCCGCTGGCATGGTCTAGACAGAAGTGGTGCTAATGCAAGAATGGAAATTTCTTCTTCTTTCCAAAAAGTTTTCAAACAAGGTTGTGTTTTCTTTTTTAATTTCGAAAATTTTCTCGAAAGACATACAACAACAATTTTACAAAAAGCTCATTCCCTTTACTTTGTTTTAAGGGGCTGAAGCATGGGTATCAACACAGAAGAAATAGTGAACAGGAGCTTACTCGCTGACAACGATTATTGGAACTATAAGCTCTAGTAGTTCTTCGACAATGTAGTCCTGTAGCTTGCGTTCGTGTTGCACGTAAGAGCAAAAAAGCTCCAGGGATTAAGGATGTTAAAGGAAGAGAACAAGGAGGTAGATCGTGTTTTCGCTGAAAGCAGCAGGATCATGAAGTATATTTACATATATTATATTATTATTATTATTATATGTATTGTATTTTACATACAGTTCAAGAACCATTCCCATGTATACTCGTTAGCTGTCCTCAAAATGTAAGCTTAAACATTATTTAAACAACTTTATACCATGCGTATTTATAGTATTTATACAGTCCCCACGATCTTCTGCTTATATACAGGCACTACATACAGACCCGAAATAAATATGTCACACTTAAATCGCTTATATGACAACCTTAATGAAGTTTTTAGCAACACTTTTAACGGCTCAGTGCCAAACCACGGCAGGCATGCGACCTGGTACCATACTGACAATTATAAATAACAAATTTTTGAAGCATTCAACGCCTAAAGTGCCGCCACCGCAGTCGTTGGTAGCCGTGCCAAAATCCCTGGACTTGGTTTAATTTGTTCGCGGAATCTGCACAGAACCACAAGCACGAAGCCAAGAAACAAGCAGTTAAAAACAAAAAATCCCATAATAAAAAAAAAAAACAAAGATATAAAATAAAACGAATTATGAAATATTTCTTAATGAAGTCATTTTGCGGCTTAACTTCCCGCATGAAGCTTCAGTTGTGCGTCGGCGTCGGTTGGCAGCCCGATAATTTACAAAAATAAAAGCTAAGCACCTACATAAGCTTATAAATGGTGGAAAAAAAAAATAAAGTTGGAAATTTAAAACGAAGTACTAACAATGTGAAAAGTATGGAAAATTGATATTGATTGTATTACCCTCAGGTTCTAAGACGATATCTATGTATAGACTTCAGACGCCGATCAATTAAATTTATGATAAAAACAATTTTAGCTGAACCAACATTCCAAACATATTCATTTCCTGGCCGAAACGCCAACGCAGCGCCGTAACCCAATATGCTTCAACTTACAACATTAACACACACTTCAGAGCGCGCCAACTTAATCTTTAAATATTTGAAGCCGCTTTAAATAATAAATTACAATTTCATCAATTAATTTCCGCAGCTTGCCTAATGCGACGTTATTAAGACCAGATATGAAGTTGGGTCAACGGAAGCTTTGGCGACGTCTTGTCGTTTCTTGTGTTAAGTTGGCAGCGCCGATGCATTTTTTCGTGGCATTTTGAGCGTGGGTCGCATAACTTTCGGTGGGTGCCACTAATTAAGTGTAAATAACTTGTAAATTATTGTTTGATTCATAAATTTTGGATTATGCTTTGGCAAGCGGCACAGTGGGCCGGAAACTTCAGTTGCCCTGCGTCTGGTCAAATAAGCTTTCAAAAAATGTTGTGGGATCTTTGAAGAACCTAGTTGCGCGTCAGTATTTATTCTTATAATTTTGAAGAGTATAGTGACTTTATGTATCTGCAAACCTAATTAAAAGAATCTTTGCGAAGCATTCCTATAACCTTCAGTCATACATGGAACAGGCTTGTAAAATATATTCGTACTTGAAGAAGTGTACCGGCTACCCGAACCCTTTTCAATTTCCACAGTTTCCATCCGATTTTCACGCTTCTTAAGCCCTGGGACTTCAAGACGAGCCTAGTGTTAAAGTATTAACAAGGTTTTTTTCTGTTCAGTACCGTAAAGGAAGGTAAGAGGTATGGCATAGTAAGGAAGAATTTCCAACGTTAATACAATATGGTCAGTAGGACGAAAGAAATTGATTTAGACATCTACGTCAGTACGTCTCCTTGTCTTTATGAAATACTAGATTTTTGAGAACATAAGAACTGGAACAAGCAAACTTGAAATTTCGACTCATTATAAGTCAAGAGCGATGAAGTTAATTTTCTCTTCCTCCTCCAAAAAATTCCAAAAAACATCGTTTTAATCAGAGCATAAATATCGGAGACAATTGTAATGTAATATTTTGAAGGTCAAAGTTCGAATCACTTCTGTGGCCAAAACCATCGCAGCTGCCCTGCGTTAGTAGAGTGTTTTCCAAGTTTCAATTCCCAGTCGAGGCAAATATATGCAGACACTAAGTTATATAATGCGATGGTACTGTGTCTCTCAAAGTCGGCCACACTCAATTTTAAAGTTCGCCATGTTTTTAAACTACACCATGTTCATATATTTCTCTCAGCGTACATATCAAAGGAGGAGGGGAGAGGTTTCAACCCTGAAAACTTGTAATATCCCGCTCCTAGTTCCTTTGGTCCGCGAGAAATGGGCAACTCAAATAAACAGAGCTAAATGGTTTCTTTTTTAACATTTCCTGGACATAGCTCCCATTTGAGAGTTTATTTTCTGGACGCTGTGTTCCCTCCCAAAAACTTAAATACGAAACGACTATATGAACCATTTTTTAAAAGCACACAATGCACTGAAATCTGTTTTTCAAAAATTAAGTTTATGGAAAAGGGAGCATAATGATTGCACTTTGAACTTAGGCAACGGCACATTGCCCTGCATATGTGCAACATAATGATAACAATCACTGGAAATTTGGTGTTGACCATGTTTGGTGCGTCTAAGCCAGGCTATGGCCCAGGCTCTGAGCCACAGCTGTGTGTCTGTGTCAGAATTTGGCCATTGCTTTTGGCTGCTCCATGTGTGTGTTTTTTGTGTGTGTCCGTTGTTGTAGTCTTCGTTGCGATAGTCGTCGTCGTCGTCGTTATAATCAAATGCAGTTGCTCCCGAAAAATTCAATCAACATATTTCAGCAGCACTAACGAATTTACAAAATAGGCAAGGCAAAGGATGCGCCGCCATTGCCCGATTCCAAGCAGAGTTGCCAGAGTCGTTCCACTCTCATCATCATAGTCAGCCTACACAGTGTACGCTGATTTTCGCATTTTCTTTGGTGCAAGCTTGCTCCTCCAACCTTGTTGCTTGATGGCTTCTAAGCAAATCTGCTTTGGCCTGACCACAGCTTAGCCAGTTAGCGGAAAAGTGTGTGGCCAGCAGCATCCAAACAAGAGTCGACCATATTGCAATTTGTAAACATTTCCATATTTGGTGTTTGTTTGCCGGTAGCTTCTATTTCCGCCTTTTGTGCAGCTTGAAAAAAAAAATTTGCAAAATTGCAACGCAACTTGATGGAAAGTTACTTTGCAGACTCTGTCTATATAATGATTTTGTGATCATGTAGAACAATAGGGCGCATCTTGGGGCTCTGTGGCAGCTCAAATATGCCAAAAGCTGTTGTTCTGCGCGCTGTACTTGACAATTTCTTTGTTCGGTTAACAGCAACATGCGGCAACAATCCGCTAGCACAACAAACTATGGCAAAACAAGCCCTTAATCAGTGGAGCCAAGCTTGGGGCATGGAATCTCGGCGGTGGCGGCATCGTCTGCGTTGTCGTCGTCGGCGGCGGCGGCTAGGCACAGGTAAGCTAAACAACTGCAAAGATTTAATTGCCGTCGCAGCCGCTTAGCAAGCGAGATCTTGAAAGGAGCACAAAGCAACACAAGCCAGTCAGCTACTGGTATCTGCTGGATGCGCTAAATAGTTAGCATCATTCTTATGCCTTACTTTGCCTGAACCAGCTGCCCCCGAGCTAGCCCAAGACGAAGACGACGCAGACGACGACGACAGCGCGCATGCCAATTGACTTGGTTTGGGGCTGGCTTTTGTCGTTGTGCCCACTGTTCGTACCACTGTACGTAGTACCACTGTTGCCCATTGGCGGCGGGAATGGCAGCCAAGTAACTAAAGAATTGTCATTTAATTGCGTCGCGTACGTGATCGAAGCATTTGCAAGTGGCATGCCACCAAGCTCCTCCTATCCCCCTCCCCAGTCTTTCTGATAGTTTGGTAAGCGTGTGTAGGGCATTAACTGCCGACCAGGCTTATAAATTTTATGCGTCTGCCGCTGGCCATGTCGACTAGCTCGATTGTCGCTTGTAAATATTTTGCTGTTGTCTAAAAACAGCAACAACAATTCGTTAATAATCCAAATTCCCACATTGGCAGCGCCTGGCTGTCAATTATTATTATTTTTCATAGGAAAAACCAATGGAAAAATAAATGCAAGCGGCGGCGGCGACATGGCAAAAAGAATGCAGTTTTTTTTCTTTTTTTGCTTCTTTCATTACGAGAGCAGTTTGAAAAGTTTGCGATTTTTTGTTAACCAGTGAAAATAGAAATGCTTTCAATTATCATAAGCTGCTTTGGTCAGCGGCGGATGTAGGGGAAGGGTCTTTGAGATTTAGAACTCGTTCGATATATCTGAATATCTTACTATGTTCAAATCACGCTGTGAATGAAATATTTTAAAATCTAGTGTGACCAAAAAAATGTTTTTTCTTTCCGTATATCTCCTTTAAGTTTGAAACGAGTTCTATTTTTGTAAGCTTGCATTATTGTGCCGATAGACAACTCGTCTTCAGCGATTGGGGCTTCTTCTGTAACGTAATACAGGCTTTAAAGGGTTTGCTCTTCTTAAATCTTCTTGACCTTCGAATGTTCGACATTCCGACCAGCTCTGCGGTTCCTATGATCTGAATAGGTTCAAGAAAATCTCCACATTGGGCAATAAATTCCTTGAGACACTAGCTGGGTTACTTACGAGACACTGAAAGCTCAGGAAGCAGTTAAGCAAAACGGCCATCATAGATTCTAACACTTTCTGTGAGATTGATTAGGAATCCTCCTAACATATATTAACGCTCTGTGACTTTCTTGATAGCCGAAGAGCATCACTAAATGGCGGTCATAGAAACATCCCATATATTTTTTCACAACGGGCCGGTCAAGGCCCAAGTGTGCTGGCTTTTTAAGCCAGCTGCCGCTCTTACCTACCTTACCTAACATCGTATATAATTGAGTCTATCCCTGCAATTCAACTATCTGAGTAGTTCTTGGGCAGGTAGGGAGCACAATAGATCGTATGGGTCGCAGTGCGGTTTCCCCCAACAATTATTAATCCCTCTCAAATAACAAGGCTTAGAAAAAGAAAAAATCGTTTTTTTTTTTTATGTAGAACCACCGCTGAGTAATATTCTCTTGCAATCGTTTGAACGTTTTCAAAGTAATTGATATGAATAATACCGACTGTACCCTAAAAAATAATTGTTCGCCGACAACTCAGCCTGCCCTTCTTCGGTGCATGTTCACCAGGACAAGTTCACAGCTTTGACTATTCTTTAGTAGCCATGGATTCATGAAGCTACGCAAAAACTCATTCGAATTACGGTTCACTTCGTGGTCATGGTTTCACGGTTGCGCTTTTGGTAGAGTAAAGCAATAGAGATGCCTACAGCTTTATCAAGAGCTTTCGTTTTCCGCTCGATCAATTTTATTCTATAGATACTATCGACGTTTTTTGGCATTACAATATTGTAATTTTTGATGCAGAATCAAGCAGACCAAGATCCCGTCAGTCTGAGAATTAATCTTCCTATATTGATAGGCTTGCTTCCAACGTTGACAACTTGGCGGTGAACCTGTTGGACAATAGCACTCAAAGACGTCGGCTGATGCGTTTCCACCAACTCGAACGTTTTTTCTGACCAAGTTTGTCACTTCTTTCCAATTCCAGATATTATTAATGTTAATAACTTCTCAAGCTTCCCTCGCCGCTACTCATATGTATATGTATGTGTGTATATGCATTTTCTAATGCGTTTGCGTTTGCCACTTACCACTTAACCCATTGTTGCACACGCGTGATTAAATCTGCTGAAATTGGCCTTTGTTCTGCCTGCAGTAGTTGGAACCTTAAACTACCAAAAATAAAAATAAAAACAAAGGAATAGGCCTAGGCATACGCAATACTCCGCTCGACGCGCATCACATGTGTGGCAAGAAGTCCAAGCCAGGCCAGGCCAGGCCAGCTCAGGTAACCAGGTCCAGCCAGCATATTTGGCTACCAACTTACCATAAAGCACCGTTACATTTTTCCGCCAATATTGCGCAGCTAACAAACGGACCCACAGACAGATCCAGACAAACAATGCAATAACCAATGAACATTGCTGATCCCCGCCGACTGGTAACGCTGCGCATGCGTACCCAACTTTCCATGCCTTTTCCCTTGATAATGAGAAGCAAACATTGCGTTCCAGTTGAGTTTTCAGTTTTTTTTTTTTGTGTTTTTTGGACTTGTTTGCGTAACAAGCCAAGCACAGCAAAGCGCAAAATCCCACAAAACAGCTGACAAAAATGCATATCTTACTGGGTATACATTCCAGAGGAGGCCACTTGGTCAATTGACTTTGGTTGCTTTTGCTGTAGCTTTCGAAAATTAGCCTGGCCAGATCTAAACTGAAATGCATTTTGGTTAATTAAGCGCGTCCCAATGATTTCCCGCTGTTTACCATTTCGGGTTGCAACCAATTAAGTTGCCGCTGTCTGGCTATGGCCAGAGTCCATGACCATTTGGAGTGCACAGTGCTACGCCAACCAGGATATTTCCTGTCACTTGTGTATTGTGTCTGTCGGCATATATAAATTTCAACTAGCAAACGGCTTTTGGAGTCTACCCAGCCCACGGATTGCTTATTTTGAAACTGGGCCTAGACTACAACTTGGTCTGTTCGCAATTGCTCCTAAGAGTAGGTGTCATATTTATAATTTACAACATTAGCTCGCCATGGGGTAGCTTCGCAATCTTGCAAAATTTATGCATAAAGTAGTTGTGGTTATATATATTTGCTACGGCTGGCTCTGCCCTTACTCTGCTTACACTGGCTCCAGTGCTAGACTGGTCCAATTGGGGCCCTGCTGCCCTCCTGCTGGGCAATGCGGCGGGCATATGTAACACACGTTTACGAGCATGTAAAATGCGTGTATTTTATTTCACCTTTATTTTTGAGCTCACATTGGTTTTATATTTTTTTTTTGTTCATACTCTTGAAATGAGGTATGTTAATATTGTTGTGTTGTATGTAGAACACAGTAGTAGACAGATTTCAATGTTTACAGCAAGCATTCAAAGCTAAAAGCAAAAAATAGTTTTGTTTTGCAGCTTGCAAAGAGTTTATTTTGAGAAAATTTGGTTCTAAGCATACCCAGCTTTCAAACCTAAGCAAGACGAGCTTATTGGAGAAGACTATGCGTAAATTGTGGAACAAAAAAGTTAGCTTCTGGAGGATTACAGGGCTGGGCCGAGTATGCATCCAAGGTAGTAGCCAACAACTCACAAAGAAGGTACAAAAATTTTGTTGATTACCAATTTGCCAACATCCAAATGTACAGGAATCTGTAAATCAAGGAAAGGCAGATCTGCCCTATGCGTCCCCAAAGGAGGCCCAAAGCACTACAGATTAGGGAAAAGTATGTAATCATCATCATCATCATTTCCTTTATCTCTCACTGGAGCATAGGGCCTCAATAAAGCATTAAGGCGTTGCACATCATAAGTTCCGCCATTATCTATCTTTCGGCTATCTACATGAGACTGTCTGCCTGTCGCATAAATACCTAGATCTCGAAGACCATAGCTAATGTCCAAATTTTCCAGAATCTGATTTCAGATAAAGTGGTTCAATCGATTGTGATATCTAGCCCAATTAAATTTACGTACATAACTCGGATAATAATTTTTAAGCAGAGATCGTCAAGGGGCATGATTCAATAATCAGAAGGTCACGCAATGCGATGGTCCGTTATTAGTGTCTCTCTGAAATACGGGAATGCAGGTTCAATTTAGGTATGGTATATTTGCTTCTAGGTTAAGAGCGTATTGAACGATCTTGGTTTTTTGCTGTTGAGGCAGGGTTGATAACAGAGACTTATGGCACATTACTGAGTGACTTCAATACTAATGCTGCACTCCATATGTTGGAATTTTTAATTTTTTTAATCTAAAGAACTCGCTAAGAATACTGAACGTAGAAATAGATTGAACGTTTTACTGAGCTAAATTAGTAATACTTTCAACAAAGAAATCAAAAAAAATATGGATCGAAAGCTCTTTAAGTGTAGAAAATAGTTGACTCTACTGATTTTATCATTTTCTTGTCGCTTTTGTGTAACTTTTACTTCTTTTAAAGAGTAAAGTAGGTAAATTGACTGATAGAGCGCATGACTGCTAACGAGAACTTTTTCCCAATGGAAGATTTTCCATGCTGGTGTTCTTGGGAACTTTTAACTAACTAGTATAATGGGAAAGTATTGACTGTTGGCGATACCCTTAATCAGAAAACAATGGCAAAATGCAATGATGCATGATCATATAGATGCATATACCAAGTCGGCCAAGACACCAAAAGCTTGATCAAGGACTCAGGTATACATATGTACTGATTAATGTGGCTTTGCTTAACAGTTAAGTGGCAATCCGGAATGATAACAAACAATGGCAATACCAACCCACAAGCCAGAGAAAGAGCCAAAAAGCAAAAAGAAAAAATCTGTGAAAGATCAGCAAATAACCCAAGTCAAGAGCCGGCAATTACCGAATTCCGAAAAATGAAGAAATTTTCAAATAAACAAAGTAAAGTGAGGCAAGTGAGAACTCAACTCGCTGCTGCGACCCAGAGACATTCACAACGACGACTCCAACTACTTCGACTTGGACTTGGCCAAAGTCTGAGGCCAGCAATTACAGTCAAGTGAATAAACGAAACGTAGCGAGCGAACTGGCGCATACAACTCCCGCCATTTACTTAGCCTTTTTTCGCTGGAATTCATCATCATGCGAATTATCCAGCAAACGATTGGGGCAAGTTTTTGTTATTTTTGGTCAAAAACAAAAAAAAAAACAAAGTTGGCTTTAAAGTTTTTGGGCCAGGAGTTTCCTGGCACTACCAATTTAGTTGTCATAGCACTCAAAGAATTATCGCTTGTGGCGGGCGACCCACCAAAAATTTTGTTGTCAACTGGCCAATTGCAGGGCCAAGGTGAAGTTCAGCCCCGATCGTTGGAGTTGGTGTGAGTTTATTATGGTTATATGGTATACTTGTGCACGGTATACCATATACAGCTAAAGTTTGTTTCGCGGAAGCGTGTGTTTAAGTAATTTGCTAGGCTGGACACATACTGTAGGTGCTGTTCGGTGTTGGTTCCAGCGCCCGAAATGTTTGGTAGCTTTCAAAAGAGATTATGTTTGATGTGTAGTTAATTTGTGGTTTTTGCATTGGAGTAGGGTACGGATACGCTACATTGTCATTTGCGGTTTGAATTATTGAGTTGACTTTGGGCTTTGAAATGTGAATGGTTGCAGTCCGCAGGTGACGACAGAAGCGCTAAAGTCAGACGCATTAGAAGACTACTCTTTATAGCGTAGAAACCCTCTTGGGTTTAAGCGTCCGCTCATCAAACCCTAATGAACAAGTTTAAGCATCGATGAGTGCTCCTAAATAGCCGTTATGCAGTATTATTGCGCCATATTTCATTAACCGATGTCTTGGCCAAGAACTGCACACACACATACATATGTTAGTTAGCCAAGCTGTCGCTGACCAGCCACAGGAAGGTATAATCTCTATAGGCCACATTTATTTCCATGGGTCACTGATAGCGTGGCTATCAAAACACGGGAACACTTTTAAAATCGCAATGAAAAGCGGCAAATGGGATGCACGCGCTAATAAAATGCCGATATTTTATGGCAAAGCAGCCAGACAAGCAGCCCAGACCCAGCCGTACACATCCACATGCCCCAAGTTTGGCGGCAGCACGAGACGCAAGCGTTGTGCAGAACGCGTCTTACGGTTTAAGCTGCAGACCAGACTCTGCTCACTTTGGCGTTGAAGGCGGCGATCGCGGTGGCAAGTGTGTTTATGCCTCCTTCAACTAGTGCTCCACCAAACAGTTTCGGCTGCTGAGGCGCCAAGCCCACACAAAGCAACAAATAATGCCGGGGCAGCCGTTGCGGCGACCGAAAATGAATTGCAAGTCATCGCTGTGGCCAAGACGCTTTTGCCATATCCAGAACACACGTCACTCTGTCTAGGATAAAACCAAGTGATCAGCGTATGCATATGCATTGGTTTCCACTGCAGCAGTGACTTGTTGCGCCCGCATCCTTAAGTGCAAATTACTCGCATCATTTGTAATGCTAATCAAAGCTTGTTGTTGCCTTGTTGTTCTTGCCTTGACCAATCCACATACCAACAAGCTCGGCCTGGCGTTCCATATCTTGAGTTGTGCGCGGAATTAACCTACATATAATGGTGTTCTTCGCTTGACAAATCTGCACGCCTACGTTGATTAACAATCGAGGGCCAACAAACAACTGATAATGAGAGATTGGCTCCACAAAAAAAAAAAAAAAAGAGAAGAAATATTCGCTTACAGCCAGGTTCTTCGATAGCTTTGCTTCACTTAGGGCGGATTGGACAGCAATGGAGTACCTTAAGTGTGATCACTGATTAGTCTTATGTAGCATGCCAATGAGTGTGGGTGTAGTGGACGCAGTTGAGTTGAGTTAAGCAGTTTCAAGTGCTGTGGCTAACTAAGTGGCATGTTCCTAGTTGGTTATTTGTGGGGGCAGTAAACTTTTCGATCTAAAAGTATGCTTGGAAACTCCTTAATATTAATAATAGGAAAGAACTCACTTGCTTTTTATGCAGACATATAAAAGGAACTCCTACTTCTTCTACTTTTTAAATTTGTAAGTACTGGGCCTTCTCTCCTGTTTACCAAGACTATTCCTTTGCTATTTTTAAAAAGAGCTACAATTGGATCGAATTCTTTAGCCAACCTTTAGCGGCTTAGGTTGTTATATACTAAGTCAGGCAGCCCCATGCCCCATTGTTTCAACGTCTTCTACTGAGAACAAAGTAACAGTTATTAGCAAGAGCTACTCTTCATCTGATCCCCGGGTTGACATCTTTGTTCCTTGCGATAGTGTGGCCAATTAAAACAAACTACTTGCCTTCTTTCAGCCTAAATCTTTTAATCTGGTCTCCAAGTTCTATAACATTTAGCTAATGGCTTTAGTTACTCCCACTATGCGTTCGATAGATCTCTGTAAAAGTAATATAGATGGATCGTACGATTTGTGAAAAATTCCGTAGAATTAATTTCCCTTTATTCCGCGTGAGAAATAAATGTAACCAAACCACTTTTAACACTTTTTAGCTAATTTCCACCCAACTGTTATTGGACCTGATTATTATTGTCGCTGACAAGTGAAGTGCGTGCCAGTTGGATAGACAGACCGACTGCTTCGCTGACTGACTGACTGACTGACAACGACAGCAGCTCCTTAAATGTGTAATCATGCTGGATGATGTTGATGTGCCTGTGAAGCCCCGCGCTTTTAATCGCTACCAATGACGCTTGAATGATGCCTCACTTATGTGTGAACCTACCGGAGTGCTGTCAAGAGCTGCCGCTGCCTGTTGTATCGATCGATAAAGATGATTTCGGATCGATGAAGCGCTCAGCCAGCTAACTCCATACACATAACCAACTTATGCCAATAGAAATGTTGGGCTCTGTGTTTGACCAGCCTGCCAGCAGACGCGGCAGGCGACATGATCACTGGCTACTGGCAAAGTTCCAGCTTGAGCAAACATTTTGTTGATCATGATTTTTGAGTTGACAAGATGTCACCGCCGGCGATCGGTAGATCGCCTCCCTAGAATGTTGCTGGCATGTTGCGTCCTTGTTAAGTAGCATTTTGTTGTGGCTCTTTTTTTTTGTGATGATCACGCGCTTGGTCAGCCCAAGACTGATCTACAGCAGCATCACTTTCTTTGCCACATGTTGCTATGTTTTGGGTTTTGTCTACCCGTCGTTGCTGTCAGCGTACGACAAGCTCACTCTGCCTGATTGTTAGATCGATGGCAACGATCGGCAGTCGTTTTTTTTACGCTCTATACGATCTTGATGCAGTTGCTCTTGCTGTTGTTGTTGTTAGTGTTTTGCTCTGGAAATTTAAAACGAGATACATAGATTGCGCGGCTCTGATAAGCTTAGGTGCTGACATTGTAGAAGCGGGCCATGATTGAGCGGGCCAATATAGTGCAGCCTTGATCATGGCCTGGCTAGTTAGGTAGTGGTGCAGGTGCAGCGCACTAAGCGTCCACATTTTGGACATGCCTCGAATTCCAACAACGTGCTGCTGCTGGTTTACAACAAGCCCAAAAAACGTTTTTCCTCATTGGAATTTTAATCAGCATTAGAACTGGGCGATGAAGCAGCGGCAGTTTTAATTCAATTACATGCCACGCTTGAAATGCGATACCCGGCAATGGACATGCTCAAAGTAAGGTTAACCAGCCATTTGACCTAATGCTACAAGAGTTTCACCCCCGCAAGCGGCTTAAGTGCGGGCACAGCTCAGCTCTTATTGCGTGGGCCAAATCCTATTAGCTTCGTCGAACTGCTTAATTCCCTGCCAGCAAGTAAGTAGAATGTTCCAAGCTTTTTAATCACAAACAGACCGTAAAGTGTCTGACCAAACGCCGTGCGAGCATTGCGCTCCATTGATTGATTTCGATAAAGTAAACTTCGTCGGCTGCGACTGCGGCAGCGACTGCAGCTGAGGCCGCTTCTGGTGACAGCTTTTTGTAAATGGCTTCCGGCAACACTTTTGATTGCAATTAAAAACGTAAAATAGCAGAAAAAGAGCACAGATGTATCTGTATCTGTATCTTAGTAGCTTTGTTACAGTCTCGTCGCCTTGACTCAATTCAAGCAGCGCAATCGCCTTTGCTGCACAATTGCGCGATTAATCATGGTGCGCTCAGTGAGTTGTCAGCTGTTTGGAAGCCTACAAACGCTCAGCCGCCGCCACGCCGACTGAGTGAGTACAACTTCTACTTCGTCTACTGACTCTTAACTCAGATCCGATCGTCCGTCACAAGCGATTGGACACCCAATTGTTGTCAGCCCAGACGTACGGGCGGCCAACATACAACGGTGAGAAACAACACTGTTGATACCCTTTAACCATAGGGTAGAGAGCATATTATAGATTTGTGTAACAGTCAGCAGCAGGCGCTTGCAGATACCCAAAACATAAGATATATCTTCTTGAGGACAGGTAAATTTATCATTGTAAGCAACTAAAAACTTTACCCCAGTTTCTGGATTTTTGTTCAAAAGTATAAAAAGTCGTTTGGAAGCTGTTATTATTAAAAAGAAATGGGTACAGTGTATGCCATTGTCGGACAACGCCTCGACTTTATTACATTTTTCTATTTCTATGCTTGCTGTTTGCGGCTCCCTGTTCTCGGGCTCCTGGCTCTGTTCGATATTCGCCGCCGTCTGTGGCATTCATGCGTTAAAAATTGCCAGCGACTTTGTCGATTTGCAGCGCCGTCAATTTGCCGTTTACCAGGCGCACAACAGCCACACCTTAGCCCCTTTTTGCCACTCGCCCTAGCATTGTTTCTGGACTCGAACTCGGCATCGTCTGGTTGACCGCCCGCCATTTGGGGTCTGCTTTGTTTGCACTTCTTGGCCGGCAGTTTGTTTAACTGTTGTGTGTGCTTTGCTCCATTTGAGTTCTCTCTCTGGCACTTCCGCATGTGCCTAGCCAGCAGCAGAAGCAGCCAGTCTACTGCCCAGTACATGCCTCTTGCCTTGCCCACTTTGTGCCACTCAAGCGGCAACGGCAACGGCGCTGCCGCTGAAGCGACGCGTCACTATGCTGCTGTCGCTCTGTTGTGGATGAGTTGCTTTAGCTGAAGTTACTCCGACTTGGTTACGATACGCTAGCTGCGTGCAGCTTGGCAATTCCATAAAGTGTTTTATTTAATGGAAAATCTTTCAATTGTGGAAAATGGTGTTAATTAGCCGCCATTAAGATCATAAATTAGTCGCTACAAACGATTATGACGCGATGGTTGCTGCTCCATTCCCTGCTTCGCTGCTATTCCGGCGGCTGCTGTTGCTGCTTCGCCTTTTTGACGGCATTTTACAAAGCATTCGGGTTTTGGCTTATTTGGTTACATTACAATAATAGCTTCATGGTACATTGGCCCTCTCGAGCGACTTAATAGATTCATGATTTATTTTAGGTGCCCATATGAAGAATAATTTGTGTATTCTATGTATTTCTATGGAATTTGGGTGCAACACTCTCTTTGCTCTGCTACTTACTCAGAACTTTCGAACTTGTTAGCGATCGAAAAAAAAATGCTTAGTTGTAGGCTTAATGTAAACAATTTCTCAGCTGACATCGATCAGCTGACTTTTTTTTACTCTGGAGTCAAACAGAGACCAACCGGTCAGTTATGAATATGTCTAACAGCTGTTTTTATTTTACATTGTATATATCTCAAGAAAAATGGTACTTGGTATAGGGAAACGCAATTTCAAGGTTCTCAAATCCAAGATTGTTTTACGAGATATATAAAATTATATATATATTGTTTATTCATCATATTATTAAAAAAAATGCAATGCTCATAATGGAAAATTATTTAAAAATACAATACTTAAAATTAATCATTATTTAAAAGCTCGTTAGAAATCAGCGACCGTTAGTCATTTGAAAACCTGAAACACGGCAGCGTTATAAAAAAATAACTGCTTTCATATGTACTACTGTGATGAAATGGAAAGGTGAAATTTAACTTTCAGGGTTTTTCCAATCGACAACTTTTTTCTTTCTGTAACTTGGTAGCAAATTTTACATCAAAATGTTCATTAATGTTTGAGATACGCTTGGTTTTGTACGATTTTCACTATACATTACATTTTGTTTTTCGGAAAGGCATTTCGGCTACGGAAACGTTGAGAATGCTGCACATCGCCTTTGGGGATCAGTCTTTGTCTTTAAAGAATGTTTACAAGTGGTATAACGAGTTCAAGGCCGGCCGCGAGAGTATTGAGAAAAATGTGGTATCTAATCGGGCAAAAACCATCGACTGATGAACATCACGTCAAGCAGGTCAAAGAAATGGTGCTTGGAAATCGTCGATTGACTATTAGACACATCACTGATAGGTTGGGCATATCATTTGGATCGGTGCAGGCGATTTTGAGTGGCGTATTGCGCTTGAGAAGAGTCCAATCTGGAATGGTTCCAAAAACACTCAATAATCAATCTCACACGGCACTGGTTTTTCGTGAGCAACAAATATCGCTCCGCAACGTGTTTATTAACCTGATTTGGCTCCATGTGACTTCTGGCTTTTCAGCAAACTCAATAGACCACTCCGGGGACACCGTTTTAACTCGATTGAGAAAATAAAAGCTGAATCGCAAAAGGTTCTGAAGGACTTTCCGAAGGAGAACTTTGCCAAGTGCTATGATAACTGGAAAATTCGTTGGTTCGTTAAATGTATTGCAGCGGAAAAGTATTACTTTGAGGGGGATGAAATAGATTTAGATAAATACAGCACCTATTCCAACCGAATTTCAGTCCGAAATTATTCAGTCGCTGTGCCAGAAATAAATTTTACAGATTTTAAAATGATTTGTGTACCCTTTACCTGTACTTTAATGCTACAGGTATAAACGTAAAACGTTTTATGATATGTTTTTAAGAATATATTGCCACTAAAAGCAAGTTTTTTTTTAAAATCGGTTGACAACCTCATGGCATTTAGCCAAAAAATGCCGAGCTTAAACTTTTTTGCCTAGAAGAAAATTAACGTAGTTAATGGATGATCCTTTATTTTAATTTGTAAATGTTTCTTATTTGATTTTTTTTTTTTTGCCCTACTGTACAGGGTGTTAAATAGTGTGTTTTATACATATTTATAAAATAATTTATATTTAATTTGCATATAATAAACAATCACGAAAAACTACTTTTGTATGTTTCCCAATTCTGTCTCAAAAAAATAACGCAATGAAGCATATTGAACTTCGGGATAAAAAAAAATGTCATACACTTTTTATACCCTGTACCTATAGGTACAAAGGGTATACTAGATTTGTGCAATGTATGTAACGGCAAGAAGGAGGCGTGGCAGACCCCAAGTCCTTTATACCAATATGCTTATCATTACCTCGGGTAGCGATTGAGCCATGTCCGTCTGTCCGTCTGTCCTTCTGTCCGTCTGGCCGTCTGTATGCACACCTAGATCTCGGAGACTATAAGAGCTAGATACGAAACTTTACCAGCTGATGCGCATATTTCCTGAGAAGATCAAGTTTGTTGAATCA
Organism: Chymomyza costata; assembly: GCA_018150985.1. Taxonomy (NCBI): domain Eukaryota; kingdom Metazoa; phylum Arthropoda; class Insecta; order Diptera; family Drosophilidae; genus Chymomyza; species Chymomyza costata. The sequence continues at coordinate 6,918,416 of JAECWU010000001.1, read as the reverse complement.
TGTCCATATCTTTCCCCGTTTCCCCGAAGCAGAGTTTCGCGGTTTTTGACTACACCGTTTAACATTTTAGTTTTGAAATTTAACAGAGCGATGCATTGTGGTTGCATGCATCTGTGTGTCAAAAATAAACAAAATCGGACAAATACAACAAAAGTTATAGCCTAAAATGTACAAATTTCACTACCCCTTCCCTATAAATTGCGTCAATATTTGACTCTACGTAATTATAGTAACAAATGGACTAGAATCACAATTTTTGGTAAGCTGATTCATGTGGCTCTAATGAACCAATCTACATCAAAATTTTATCAATGCAGGCCCCCCACCCCCCGCAATCGATTTATCGTGTTTTCTCCCACACCCCTCAACACATCCCTTTAAAACTTTCCTCATATACTTTAAATAACTTCTTTGACGTAAATTTCGATTTTCATCAAAATCGGTTAAAATTTGCGGAACTTATAGGTATAAATATCGTTTTGCACCAACAAATAAAATATTCCAATTGGAAAGTTCATAGAAAGAATATGCAGGAATAAAACTTTTTTCGAGAAAAAAAGGTACAGGGTATTACACTGTCGGGCACCGCCTCGACTGTATTACATTTTTATAAAGTATATTTGGGTGCATGAATAAAAACGTATTCACTTACCTGCACACATCTGTTATTTTGGTTTAATATGTATTAACATTTTTCATACATTTATTATTATTTTTTTGTGTTGTATTGCTCACAAAGCAAAATATTAATACATAAAACAAAAGCAGGACAGTCTGCACGCGATAAAAACTCAGATTAGCCTTGCCGTTTACACTTTTTGTCTTTGCTATACAAAAGAAAAATTGAAACCAAACAGTAACGAATAAGACCAGCTTTGCTCTTTTAACACACACCGTTGACAAGTTTTACGCCCACTGCACACTGCACATAAAAAAATAAAACAAAAACAAAAAAATTTTAAAGAGAGCAATCTTTGCTCTTTGCACACATACACTCTTACTGATTAGATTCTCTGCCCATAAAAAAAAAAATAGCTTGCGTAGCGGTCGCGCCTTTTCACCTTCCTTTTCGCACTTTTAATAGCCAACTTCAGCGCGCACTTATTTAATTTTCTTTATTTAACTATTTAAACTTTGCCCGCATTTTCTAACAATTGTCATTTGTTGCTATTAATTATATTAACTGGTTTTGCATATTTTAACACTATTTAACAACGCGCAAAATATTTTAGTTTAAATTAAACCGCAGCGTGTATTCGCACGACATATTTGGTTGGAGGATGTACTCTTCTTACCATTGGTTTTCTCATAGGTGTAGCCAATTTCTTAACAAAGGGGCTTCATGCATTTTTAACAATTTGAGTGTTTTGGCGTATTTTCCCAATAACATTCACAGATAATTTTAGCGGTTATTATAATTTGAGGTAAATCGAAACATTTTTAAAAATATTTTAAAGCGTATTTTAAAAATTTCTATAAAATATATTAGTAATCGGAACAGGAGCGACGCGTCACCTTGGCTACGCCCTTGGCTTTCTTACTGTGCTTGCAATAACAGCATTGCCAGCAGTTCAATTTTCAATAAGAACCATGGTTTTCTTCTAAGATCTAAAAAGCAATGCGCACATCTGGCAACGCTATAAAAATGTATGATTAATAAACTGCGCGCAATTTGTATATGCCGCTTAAAAATTATAAATTTATGTATTCCTTAAAGTGTAAATAAAAATATTTTACAGACATTTTTTATTGTAAATTATTGTGTAAGGCAAGTCTTTAAAAAGATAACTTGTTGCGGCAGGGTGGGCAGGCAATTTGTGGTTCAAGAGCAAGTTCAAAAACTTCGAAATAAGTCAACTGCGCGTGCAACAGCTATTATATTTTATTTTTAACAAGAGTAAATTGTTGAAATGCTTTCCATAGAAAATATTGTTTTTTTTTAATAACGCAATCGGCTTATAAAGGGAAACCAATGAAAAAAATTTCTGCATTTTACTTTATACCAAATCACATTTGGAATATTTTTGTTTTTTGAGCTTAATCAATATTATTCATGCAATTTCATGTATGCCAGTGAAAACATAAGCAACAAATACAAATTGTTAAAATTCTTTCTATAGAAAAATGTACATATACCAGTGTATTCATTTGGGGCCCTATGCTCCACTAGGAGAGAAGGACGGCAGTAGTAGTGTATTTATGCCACCACCATAAAAAAATAGCTACACTTATTTATTTATTTAAAAAAATTGGATCGCCATTAAAAATTACTACGCAGGCCTACATACACAATTAAAGCACTACTACAAGAGTGAATCAATAATCGCGAATAACAAGTATAAAAAATATTTAAAGTTAGCCAGCAAATATTAATTTAAAAAAGGATATGTACACACTGATGCTGTTTTTTATGCAGAGCTGCAAGGAGAGTAAACTACAATGAGGCGCGCGTAAACACGTGTCAGGTGCACAGAAGTTGGGCAAATTTTATTTAAATAAGCAAACAACATATTATTAATAAATATTGAACGCAAAACGCACAAAATTAATATTGAGATCGACTAAAAATGAATTCGCAAGTTGCATTCGTAAAAAACAAACAAATTTATTTGCATATTAAAAAAGTAAGTGTGGGGCGGCTGCCAAAGCAATAAAATTTCTTAAGTAAGTATAATAAACAAATCCATTTATATTTGCATGTATGTATCTTGCAGATTGGCATCAACGACTGTTTGGGCTGCAGCAACGTAGATCTAGATCTGCAGGATGCAACAAACGCACACCTCGTATTGTACAATGTGGCACCAGACTTTAAGCGCGATGCAGAGACTGCAGTGACACCTGTAGTACTAGCCGTGCAGCTACTTTGCACCAACATTTACCCAGATGCAGGCAGCTTAAGTCGTGTACCTTTGCTTAAGATTGGACGCGGTAGCGTCTCTGTGACCTTTTTGGTAAGCAATGGACAGAGCAAGGAACCATTGCCACAGGAAAACGCTGCTGCCATATCAGACGACGAAATTGACGAGGGGCCTAGCACTTCAAAACAGGCGCGTCTACGCGAGGAAATGCGCCTACAAAGACGCCAGGAGCGGCAGCAGCAGCAGCACCAGCAGGCTAAACATCAGAACGCGTTCGAGGTGACCGCCAGCCGTTTCTTTGACGATGTATATGGCTTGGACAAGATTCTATTTTGCATACAAAATGATCCGCTAGAGCAGGTAACAGTTGCAACATTTCATGATATGTTCTTTGCATCGCCGCAACACTCGGATCCATTGTTATGCAACTTGTTGGCAACATGCGGCGGCAACTGGCTGCGTGTAATACGAGCTGATAACGATAGCTACGCAAGTTTCAAGTATTAGCAACTAAGACTGCCAGCGTACACATGACTAAACTTTTGTTTTACAGAGGCGAGAGCAATCCGTTTGAGATCTTTGCGGAATTGTATGAAAAAAAACAATTCGAGTCGGATACTTTCGTTTTCAAATTGGCTACGGAATGTATACTATCTAACGAGGCAACACGCATCGCAGAACGTCGCTTTGTGTTGCAGGTATTTGATATAGTACGCAGCCTATTTGAATATATTACAATTGGCGAATATTCTGTATGGTTCTTTGTGCCACGTCTGAAGACCTATGAAAAGCTGGAAAATATGGTAAGTGCTAAGTAAACATGCTATTACAGCAAACATATGAATTAATTTTTATGTTTATCTTACAACAAATAGACTGTCGATGACTTGGATTTGAGCAACGTCAGGACCAGCATTAAGCGTGTCAACGATACTAGCAGCTATTTCTTTAGGAACGCCGACAACAACAGCAGAGACATACTCCTTATCGCCTTTCAGCTGGCCTTGGCGCATATTGCTGATCAATCTGTGCTTGTTTTGACTAACATGGAGAGGGTACCTAAGTCATACTTATGTAGTTCCAAAATCTGTGCTAAGCTTATTATGTTTTGCAGCTTGCTGAGCACATGTGCATGAAGTTTGTCACCGCAGCCTATATGAACAAAACGTATCCTAATGCCACCGTAAGTTACATAGTTTACAATTTCAACATTTTGTTCATAAGCTTTTCATTTAAGAAATGGATTTGTCAAAAATATTTGGAACGCATCATGTGCTTGTGTCATTCACTGGGTATGATCATATTTATTGAGTATCCCGGTACATTGACACTTTTGCCGGAAAATATAAAAGTTATAAAATGCAAGCAGCAACAAGATCAGCGCACTGAAAGCACTTTTTGGAGCGTTTACGAAGACATAACTAAAAACAACTGGAATCTACAGGACATAAATGCAAGCGAGCAATTTGACATGCCTTCATAAAGTTTGTTTGCATGCACTTGGAACACATACACTTTTAAGTTTTAAAGAAACGTGACAACATATTACTTTTTATGATATAGCCATAATGGCAGGGCTCAAGCCTTAAAAACCAAGAAGCGCTTAAAGCCGTCGCTTTTATAAAGTTGCAGATTAAGACTGGCAAGAATTTTATTTCAATTTATTTATATTGTTTTATAAAACTAAATTAAACTTTTTTATAATTGTTAAGGATCAAGTATTGCGTATGCTATGTGTTGATCCTAATCCAATTTCTGTATTTTATGAAAATATCTCTTGCGGAAATGTGCCAGAGTTCTATGAATGAACAACACAACGATTTTATCTTGTTTAATTTTTGATAATAAAGCTTTTGTAGCGTCTTTTGAAAAATTCTGCCTTGTACCTTTCCAATAATGTATTCTACTAAAATTGTTAAACAGCAAAGCAACTTTATTATCAACATCACAAGAGTCATATAACTCAACTTTGTCATAATTTTGTAAATATTATAGCCCAATGCAATGGTTATAAACCAGCTTTCGGGTTAGTTGCCAATTTATTGATTTTAATTGCAATTCGATACGTTTATTAACCAGAGGAATTCAAAGCAACAAACGAGACAAGCCAGTTAGCCAAGTCAGCGTCGTTGCTGGCATACTAGTTCATAGTTTTTGGATGAGCTGAAAGACAAATGCATAGCCTGGCTTGGTCAAAGACATTTGCCATTGCCATTCATTGCAGGCGCACTGCGCACTAAAAACCGCTGTCGTCCTGTGCTGTCCAGTGGCTTGACCAACGCAACAAACAAACAACATCCCACAGAGCGTGGGGCATATCATGACATTTTATTGTGTTGTCAGTTGGAAAAGTGCTTATTACGCATGCGCAGCAGCGTACACAGCGTCGCCGTAGTCGCAGCCATGGCTTGGTTTTAATTGTATAGTGCTGCATAGGATTGGCGGGCAGCTTGTTGGCGGCTGGTTTAGCGGACTGGTTCGGCTTTGTGTTGTGTTGTTGTTTACGTAGCGATTGTTTTACAAATTAATATTATTTTATGATATCGCGTTTGTTTTGCTAATTGTTGCATGTATGGCGTAGATTGCATTTCATTTGAAGCCGGCACCGTCTGTCCGGCCTGTCCAGCATTTCCTTTGCCTCACAGTAGCCGGTGCATTTTGACAGTTTTACGAGCTCAACTGTTTTGAAATGAATACCTAAGGCCTGCGACTAAGTTGAGTTGTGGGCTTGTCGCTGGCTAGGAATGCGCCGGAGGAAGCCTCTAATGAATGTTTGTTTAAAGTGTCATAAATTGGAAACATCAGAACCTTGGCTTGTGTCGTCATAAGTCAAATAGAGCAAACAGCGATAAGTTGCTATATAAATACATTCCATGCTTATCGCTGACTCCGTCGCGTCAATTCACTTTCTCTACTTTATTGTCTGACATCAAAAATCTGGAAAATCATTTGTGTCAATATCACTGGACACATGTTTGCTCCAGCCAAAACGTCCAAGCGCCCACTTCAGTTTTAGTGTCCTGTAAGGCGTCATCGTCGTCTTTTTTATACCCTGCGCAGTAAGTTAAGAATGGAGAAGAATAGAAGATTTTGCTGACTCCAATATATGTAAGTTAGTATAACCAAACAAGCAAAACTCGTATATAGCCTAATCCTTAAAAGAAAAGTGTACCTTTTCACAAAGTATAACACACTATTCCACTGCATCCTTCTACAAAACTCCACACCAATTTGTCGCAATTACTTTCTTTTTTGGAAAAAGTGCAGCGTATTCCAAAGTCGAGACTGGCTCAATTTTTTGTTGTTTGTTTTGCTTTAATTGTCAAATGTTGGCTTTATCTTTATGTTTGTTATAACAAGTAAAAAAAAGACGAAAAAGAAAAAAAAATCCTGGCTTGTGTCATGTTGCATTACTTGGCACTGCAGACCAGACAGCTTGGCTGCAACAGCGCTGGCTCTTTGCCTTTCTTTAGGTTCCAGTCCCAGTCCAAGTTCCTGTCCCAGGCTCAGTCCCTTGCTCGACTGTCAACTGTCAGTCAGTCATTCACTTGGTTTTTGTTCTTTGTGTAGTTGTTATAGTGAACGACGTGCGACTGGACATCAATATGGTTCTATTTAGTACGCAGTATTTTTTTTTTTACTTCGTTCTTTTTCCTCAACTCTCTTCACTTGGTGTGTCTTGCAGCTTGTTACTTTGATTTCTTCTGATAACTGATATTTGACAACTTTTGATGCGTTGACATTGACGCGAAGTCTCCGCTTAACAGCATTTAGAGAAATATGGACATCTGGCCACAGTTATGTAGTATTTGCTAGTTTTATTAATAGGTTCTCACTTGTCTTTCCAGGAAGCGAAACTGAGAGAGTATGCTTGTATAGAAAATCATTTTCGCAGAAAGGCAAATGTGTTGTTACATAATACATTTTTTTAAACTCGGACTCAAATTCAGCAATCCCAAACATATATGCATAGAAACGGAAAATCGTTTATTTCTGAGACCGGTTATAAGTCGATGTTTTTTTAGATGTTTTTCGGTCGTTAGGTTTTCGAGAAAGCCTCTAAATTAAGTGATTTTTTGTGGTTAGGGTAAAATCATAACCTGTTAGTCCAGCTCGGATACTTAAGAAAATACATACCTCGTCCCCACATCACGAATAAGATTTAGTTAACTTACATTTTGCCTTTTCCGAAACTTTTATTCCCATACGGCATATAAAAGAGATATGAATTTGCTTTATGTTCCTTCAAAGTTGCTTTAAAAACTCCATTTGGTACTCCCGAACCTAGATAAAAATGTATGTGCAGATCACAAATCTTTCAAAAAATGTTTTGTTCCGAATATTGCTGTCAATTTACATGTACCGATGCAAATTATTGTAAATATTTAAAGGCCGATATGCGTTTGCATAATTCGCAGCCCTACAAGAGCTGCGTCAAAATGCAACAGCTGTTGGTTCTGCTGGCGCCATCTAGTTAACTTAAGTGGCGTCATCTTATGTTAAATAATAGCACCACACTGTTTTGTTTCTTTATCTGTGTACACTCGCCGTTTGGACATGAAATATTTTTGTATATGAGGTTTTTTCTTTAAATTAATTTGCAAATCAGATACAATACATTTAATAACTCTATTGACTCATTTTGAAGTACATAATGCATATATATTTGGCTAATTTCAGCTTGTTTTCAAACTTGATCAAGATGAATCTGCTTCTGTGGGCGCAACAGTTAAAGGAAATCTCTGTAATGTGTATTTTATGTGAAAACATTTCAATAAACCCAGTTCTGCTTGTAACACCCATAGCCATTCAATAACAAGCTTTTATTCATCCTGCCTGCTATTTAATGACTCCGGCTGGCAACAAAAAACTTGCTCTCCATTAATGATAATGACAGAACCCATTTGAAGCCAACATATAATATCAGTGGGAAAAAAAGAAGCTCGATTACGATCGAATTGTGTTCGAAATTAACTCGTTTTCATTGAAATAAGGTTTGGTAACGTGCAATTTGGCGTAGCTTTTCGAAACTACCGCGCGCAAAACATTTTACGAGGTGGTCAAGATTTTGCCAAAAAAGATGAATACTTACAAGACTACTACTAAAGCGTTTCCCATTCAATTTGATGTGTACTTCTAAAGTGGGGCAGTACTTTGAAGCATGGATAATAAAAGATAAAAAAAAACTCATTCAGTGCTGCTGCTTGTTGTTAATTTGGAGCAGCATCTTCAAAGAACTAAAGTTTTCTAATTAGTTGCCTTATAAGTACTACTTAAAATGTCATATATAGTCGCTAAAGTAACTCAGTTGAAGTCTGTCAAAGACACATGTTAATTGCCCATCATAACTAAGTGGACTGCAGTGAAGGGAGGCAGCTCCAAAACAAGTCAACCTAATTATTAATAAGCGTCAACGTACTATTTGTACTTGTTGTTGTTTGCAACTGTCAGCTCTAGACGGCGACCCCCCTCCTAGACCAGCTGGTTGTCATCATTTTAATGCCAACTCGTTACTGTATTTATCATCAACAACAGCATCATCTCAAGCTCTGACAGCAGACTGCAGACGGTAGACAGCGTAGCGGCTACAGTAGCCGCAACAGTGTCTGCAACAACATCATAGAACATTGAAGCAGTTCAAGTTGCAACAACCCAAGCCCAAATTGTAGCACACAGTACGCTGCAGATAAAAGCCTTTCCATGTCGCTACAAATTTAAGTTTTCAATTAAAAAAGACATAAACTGTTTGCTATGTGAGAGGCGGCACTGAGTGACGTCACACAGACAAATATTATAAGATTGTTTGACACTGGCATCATAACTGTTTTAATGTCATGCAGACAAAAAAATAAAAAAAAAAGTTAAAACCTTTTTTATGATTGCGCCGCAAAACTTCACAAAAACTCTTAAACTTCATTGACATTCGTTAAAATAAAATGCTAATATATCTTCCAAAAAACAAAGAGATCCAACAAAATTTGGAGCATTTAAGCATTTTTATGACTTTTTTCTCTCAACTTGTGCGTTTTGGGAGCGCCCGCGCTCAATATGCAAATCATTTTGTTAATTTTATTGCGCCGCGGCAAGAGTTCAATAAAATTTGGTCACATTTTGAACACGGTGGCTTGACATATAGCGCCAGAGGACTTAAAACTATATGACGCGGCTTATGAACGATTGGGAAACGGATTCATGGCCAAATAGCGTACATTTTTGCAAATTATTGAATTTTCGTATGAAAAAAAAAGCAATTGTCAATTTTTCAGCCTATCGGCTTGAAACTCGGATTGTGTGCATCATCATATGGGCATTAATGAGAAAACACAATGTTACCCACCTAGGGGTAGCTGGCTTTAAAGGGGATATTGGGTGATTTTTATCCAATCGATTTGACACATGTATGTTTTGCGTAGTGATTAATGTAAACAGTTTTTAATGTTTTGGATAGTTCGGCCTTGAAGGGACGAAGTTGGAAGATATCGGTTTTTAAGGGGGCTTTGCCCTTGTTTCATCAATCGACTTTAAAGTCTATATAGGCATGTTTTAAATAATATATTAGTATTGTAAAAACATGAAAAGTGAAACTATACCAACAAACGTATAAATAGATAAACCGATTTCGATGTAAATGTAAATATAAACAACCGAATTATGGTCTTAAAATATTTTTTACCGATTGGTCCTATAAATGTTGCTCAATGATCAAACGATTTGGATAAACTTTGGTACAGTGCTAGACAACTTTAAAAAACTTTCGAACTCTAAATTTGGTGCAAAACATATATTCTGAATTTGGGCCTATAAAGTACTATTTTGCAATTTTCTTAGATATTTATGGTCTACAGACCTACAAATATCGGGGTCATGTCAGTTGTTGGAAAGCTAAGGGTCATTTCCGAATTAATTTGCTGCGTAGAATCCGAATCCGAGGCACCCTGTACTTAACCTCAAAAGTAGGAAAACGCAGTTTTTCGGGTAAATACCTCAAATATCTCAAAATCCTGACGTGATATGCCAATTCTGGCCCCGGATTAGGATTCTACGCAGCAAATTACTTCGAAAATGACCCATAGCAACACATACAACTAAACCATGTTGGTCTGTGTTATCGAACAGAGCTGTAAAAAATTTTTGAGTATATCGCTTTGAAGCAATTTGTAGTTGGAAACCGGCAGGGGAGAAGGAAAAATAAACTTTATTTGGTTGGACATATAACGAGCCCGAATGCCAAGTTTGGATGTCCCAGTTCTTATAGTCTCTAAAATGTAGGTGTTTAACAGACGCACAGACGAGTTTATATCAATTTCTTTTGTCCCCCCAACCATAAGGAAGATAACTTTGTGGGGTCTTCGAAGTCTCCTTATTTATGTTACTTACTTAATATACAATTTTCCTTTCCCGGGCCCGTAGTTTTTTCAGGGGCCCGGTGTAATTACTGTCGTAATAAAATTTTACTGAAATAAACAATTTTTTTTTACGCTATTTCCCTTATTTCAATGTTCGTATGAACACTGTGTACTCTGTATAGTATGTATATATTTTTATATAAATTAAGGAAAGTTCAGGGTACAGTATAGTCTGAATGTCCCGCCTAAAACTGTTCGCCGAGTGTTGGCGAGCGCAGCATGCAGGGGCGGTTGCATCCTAGTCAATCTTACATGATTATCTCAAGATGTTTTGAGAAAAAAGTGACGAATCAAGCAAGCGCCACACATGGGCTTAGAGTTATTAAGCTCTCAATTTTGTGATCATGTAAGCTGTAAACTGTTGAATCACATCTTAGAGGTACTCAACTTTGAGTTAATAAAGTGCTTCGAAAATTGATTTAATCTTATGCAAAAGTGCATAGAGAATACTTTGAAAAACGATAAAGCTCTCTTACAATTAGCAAGAAAATATAAAAGCCAGCCCTCGTAAAACTATTTAAAACTATGTACAAAAGATATGAAATAACAGAACTAATGAAAAAAATACAAAAAAATCGTTGAATTTTGCAAAATATTTCTGCGCCCCAAATTGGGCGCTGAAAAAATTCTGACTTTTTTGGCAAGTGCGCCGTTAATGCAAAACTAGACATTGAGTTGGCTACAGTTGAAACTCCAAGCGAAAACATTGTCAACGTTGTCAATGTCGCAGTTATTGGCCAAAACCAAAGTCAAATCCAAAGCCATTGCTAGTGCCATAGTCAACGCCATTATCATGGACCCAAATGTGCGCAAAAAGATACTGGGAAGTGTGGTAATTCTATGGCTTTCATTGTTAGATGACGGCTACATGGCTGGCTCCGCTCTGACTTTGGCCGTGAGGCTTCTTTTTGGCGTCGCATGACTGGATGCCTCCTCGTCTGTCTGGCTGACTGTCTGCTCTAACTATGGCTTTTTATGTTTAGCTGAATTTGAGCTAAAAAGATAAAGAAAATTATTATCGCCATTATCGCTAGCATCTGTTGTTCGTTCTGTGGCGTTGTTGTCGTTGCCACTTCCTACCATTGGAAATGATATGCTGGCCAATGCAGCCACAGTGCATACAAATTGGCTATAACCATCAATTGGCAGCAGCAGCGGCAACGGCGGAGTCAGCGATCATAGCAATATTAGCCACAACGTAAGCGGCTTTGGTAAAGGTGCCAGTGTTTGCATTAGAATGAGCTATGCCTGGGATAAAGCCACAGCTTCAGATACAGCTGCAGCATTGTCAGTACACTGCAAGCAAAACAATAGCTCTAAAAATCACAAATTTTTGGACTTTTTTTCCACTTTTGTTGGGTGACTTTAAAACTGTTGGACTGGGTCTAATAAATCACCAAATTCTTTTGGGGGTCCACAAGATGCAGCTTGTGGAAAAATATCATGCTCTTAGTTTGAAAGTGTTGGTTCACATAAAAACACGGAAAACAAGTAAAAATTTTTCTAAAATTGTGAAAGCTGTATGCATAACACTTGTAAAACGATGTTCCACCGAAAACTCACACCGTTTCGACTGTTGCACAACTTGTTTCTCTCAGTGTAGCTTTGCCTCTGCTGCAGCGGAATGTCGATTAGAGTTTATCGTCGCGATCGTTTGGCGGTTTCTACTGCTGTTATGCTTTCTTTGTCTTTGCATTTTCGCTCTCTGTCCGACTTGCAACATCCTCTGCCCGCCCCAGCTTGGCGACGATGAGAGATCATGGATAGATCGTGTAGAGATGGCTTAAAGAAAGAACTTGTGCGGCGGCCATAATTGTATTTTCGGCATTCAATTCTACATATTCACCATGCCGTAATCGCAATCGCAAAGCTTCGAGCTCCAAGCTCAACAGCATCCCAAAGTCTGCAATTTGGACAAATGGCACTCGCTACGTATTGTCTATGCCATTGTTTCTTTCAATTGTTCATTTGTTGTGAATTGTTTTTGTTGTTGTTGTATTGTTGGAATAGTTGTTGCTTTTATTGAATGTATAGCATTCGGATTGGTATTCCCAGACTCATAGCTGCTGTTGCCTGCCGACTAACGCATAATTGCCGACACTGGCATGATAATTTCAGCCGCATTGATGTCAAGAATGTTAAGAGCCATGCATACTCAATCCACACACAGATGCAGCTGATATGGTACTGTAGTCAAGTTTTCTAACATTCACATTTGCCTACTAGCCTAAAAATTGCACCAAAGACGCAATTGATCAATTCAAAAATTTGAATCTGTCGGCGCATTGGGATATGCTGCACACACTTTTCCTAATAAAAAATTTCATCTGCGCCGAATGTGAGATTGAATGAAGACGTATTCGTTGAAAATGGTAAGGTGTCTGGCAAAATCATTAAAAAGCTGACAGTTCAATAAAAACATTGAAGAAGGATTAAAGGATGATCGGGTGACAAAGCTTGTGGGCGTTCCTAAGCTTTTAAGTCTCCCTCCAGCCCAGATCTTCTAAAAAGGGTTTTCCCTGAAGTTTTCTGAAGTCTTTTCCTAAGAAGTGCAGGGCAGTTACATAGTAGCTGTTGGACACTTTCTATCTCCTCTTTATCTGCACAGCTACGACATAAGCCGCGCTGGAAAACACCGTCTCAGCCGTTAGGTCTATGGTGCAGTGCCCCGTTACAACTTAAATCGATCGAGTTAAGATGTTCGCTTTAAAATGGACCTTAACAAAATGCTCGGGAGACGGGACAACCGGTTGCAGTATCCCATTCTCATTTTGCCTGATTTGTATAATACTTTAGTCCAAGATGTCTATCAGTCTTATCGATTGCCAAACCGCTTATAGCTCAGCCTGGAACACGCTACATCAGTTTGTAAGGCGGAATGAGACTTTTAAATAAACTTTAGTATAATTCCTATGGGCTCCAAGTTCAGAATTTCTAAGCAACGGATCGCAGAGATCGAGACAGGCAGCGTTTTGCACTCTCTGCAGCTTGTGAGTATTTGTCTGACAGCTGCTGTGTATGACCAGTGAATGATATACGCTTGAAGTTCCTATCTGCTACCAAAGATCTTTTTACAGGCGTAGTAAGCACCCATAGCTCCCTTCATTATTTCCACGCAGTTTCTTTTCCCAGAGAGTTTGGAGTCTAGAATAACATCCAAATACTGCGTTTTTATAGATCTTACTAGTTTAATTTCTCCGAGGGGCGTAGGGGTGAACTGAGCTATCTTATATAGTCTATTGAACAACATCAGTTAAGTCTTCCTTGACTCCGAGATCTTCCTGTTTTGCCCAGTGGCGGATCCACGGGAGGTATTCGGGCCCCCCAAAGTTGAAAAAATCGGTCTTCTACGAGCTCTGATATATTTGTATACACTTCGAAGTGAAGAGACCATATCCTTGATCCGCACCTGGTTGTGCCCATCATAAGGTGACTTCAGTTGTTCACAGATTATGGGTAGAAATCTACTATAAGATTGAGGTATGCAGTCATTCTACATCCTTTTTGCTTTAGGGTTAGAAGAAAGTCGTTAAGAAACAGACATCATAAAAGTGGGTAAAGTGGTGGTGAGATGGCACTACCTTTTGGAGCGCCTTTTATGACATTCCTTCTTACCATAGCTGATCACCCGGCTTCTTGAAAATTGATCACCTGGCTGTTAAATATGCTGCTTAGCCAGTGGCTGATCCTCGGATCGTATGTGGATTTGTTGTAATCTTTTTTATTTTTTGACTAACAACCAAATTTTTCTAGCTAGAATGGTCTGCGACATCTCCAAGATACCCCAACTCTATCGCTACACGAGTTACAATTAAAGAACTGCCACGCCTCATTATGCACATTATTTCTGCACAAATCCAGTATACCCTTGACCCTTTTTGTAAGAAATATGAAAACCCTTCAAACTGTCGTAAACTGCCTACCTGAACCCAGCTAGATATGCCATAATTGCGCTGTCAGTTGTGCCAGAACCTGGCAATGAATGCATTCAAATATGTTATGAGCTAGCTGATGGCTTTGGCCGTTGATGAAATCCAAGTGCACGCGTTGCTTTTTTGAAATCCATTTAATCGAGCCATCATACTCGACTCTAAGCATTCTTACTCGCTCTGCCTGTTTCGACTCCCTGACAAACCATTTGTTGATTTATGAAATTTTTCCTAGTTTAGCCGTTTGCCATCGCGATGCAAATTAAAATCCATTGGCAAGCTGCAGCGGCAGGCACGCGTTTGACTTTGGATTGGGGTATGGGTCTGTTTAAGCATCTACCAACTATGCTTTCCATTTGGCCAATATGCCAAACCGTCCCACTGTCACAATGTCGCTTTGTCGCCTTGTCGCTGTGCCTTGCCTTTAGTTTATGACCAGCTTAAAAGCTGATGCTCAGCCTTAAAGCCTAATCCCAAGCAGCTAAAAGGCGTTGCACATAATTTGCTTTGATCAGTTTCGTATTTTGCTAGCTGTCAAATGGCACCGACAGTTAGACAAACAGACGGACGGATAGACAGACCATGCATTGGAGTCTTATAAAAGAAGCTGCTAGCCAACTTGGCTTTGGAGTGGTAGTATTTAGGCGTAGGTTTTCTTGCCAATTGCATAAAGTTTATTTCAAATCAACTTGCATGTCGAAATTAATTTGTTGCAATAACAAATTGAAAGTAGTCATAAAAAGCTGTAAGATTACTTAGCATGGAGCAATCTCTGGAGTTAGTTGGTTCCAAATTGATTGGTTGCAAGCATGCTCATATGTAGAAATTTTCATTAACTGTATCTCTTTACGGACTGTTTGTATAAAGTATTTAACCTTAAGTAATTACAGGGCACTCGACAATTTGAAGACGTTTTATAGAGTGCACGTGCCCATTGTAAGGTATTAAAAGACATGTAAATTTTCTAAAGATAAAAGAAATTTTGAGCTGAGTTCTGTCAACTATGCGATACACTTTCTTTAACAAGTATATTATAAGTAAGCCTTATTAATAAGCCGTAATAACAAAGTAGCGTAATCTTGAGACACGGCATATGTTTTGTAATATATTGTATCCAAATTTGGTATCGTGGTTCTATTCTAATCTCTTGAAATCATCGAATATATATATTTTCGAGCCGGCTGTTCGTTCGGCAATGTTTTGTGTTATGTGTTTTTGGTATTGCTAAGTCCGAGATCTGAGATAAACTTCAAAACACCTTGTTTTTTGGTGTTTTTATTTGGATTTGGATTATACGATTTCCCCGACTGATTATTTTGTCAGTCGCCCCTGTGCGGAGCATTGGGGATCTCTATTTAAAACTGTTCGAAGAGAACAGGGACCCACAGTTTATAGCCGAATCCGAGCGGCGGCGTCTTGAATTAAATGAGATTTTGGATTTGGATTCAGCGACCTTAAAAATCTTTAGCAGACATGTTCTGGCCCACAAAACTAAAAATCGATTACAAAAATACCCCAGCAGGTCAGGTTTCCGCAATAACCTTCAAAGCACTTCGTTTTTTTTTGAGTACTCCGATATGCTCAAAAATCTTTAGTATACATGTTCTGGCCCACAAAATGAACTTCGATTAAAATAATACTCCAGCAAGTCAGGTTTCTGCGATAACCTCCAGAACACCTCGTTTTTCGTTTTTTTGAGTACTGCGATATGCTGGCTTTTTATACCCTGTACCTATAGGTACAAAGGGTATACTAGATTTGTGCAATGTATGTAACGGCAAGAAGGAGGCGTGGCAGACCCCAAGTCCTTTATACCAAAATGCTTATCATAACCTCGGGTAGCGATTGAGCCATGTCCGTCTGTCCGTCTGGCCGTCTGTATGAACACCTAGATCTCGGAGACTATAAGAGCCAGCTGATGCGCATATTTCCTGAGAAAATCAAGTTTGTTGAATCATGTCAATATCTTTCCCCGTCCCCCCGTAGCAGAGTTTCGCGGTTTTTAACTACACCCTTTAATATTTTAATCTGGAACTTAACAGAGCGATGCGTTGTGGCTATATGCATCTGTATGTCAAAAATAAACAAAATCGGACAAATACAACAAAAGTTATTATCTAAAATGTAAAAATTTGACATCCCCTTGCCAATAAACTGCGTCAATATTTGACTCTACGTAATTATAGTAACAAATGACCAAGAATCACCAATTTTGGTAAGCTGATTTATGTGGCTCGAATGAACAAATCCACATCCAAATTTTATCAATGCGACCCCCCAACCCCCGCAATCGATTTACCGCGTTTTCTCCCACACCCCTCAACATATCCCCTTGAAACTTGCCCCATATACTTAAAAGAACTTCTTTGACATAAATTTCGATTTTCATCAAAATCGGTTAAAATTTGCAGAATTTATAGGTATAAATATCGTTTCGTACCAACAAAAAAAAAATTCCAATTGGAATGTTCTTAGAAGGAATATGCAGGAAAATAACTTTTTTCGAAAAAAAAAGGTACAGGGTATTAATTACACTGTCGGGCACCGCCTCGACTGTATTACATTTTTTTTAAACCAGGATTTGGATTATGCGACCTCAAAAATCTATATGGTCTAAAATTTCAAAAATACCCCAGCAAGTCAGGTTTCTCAGAAAACCAACAACTTGTTTTGTAGGTTTTTTTTTTGACGTTCTCGTGTTTTTTGGAACCAGGACTTTGATCTTTAGGCACTGGAATCTTTGGGCACTCAAATCGATTGTACCAACTGTTCGATAAGTAGCCGAGCTGTACTGCTAGAGAATTGCGTTACCTGTTATCGATATTTTTTATAAGTAACGCACACTTGGGCTTGTCTGTTTCCAAAACCAATATACTCTTTTAAGACATATAACAACTATAGAGTATTAAATCAACCTCACAATCGCTTCTAATAATGTTCAATTTTATATCCAATTTGTACTTGGAACGGCCTACAAAATCTAAAATAAACACTTGAAAAAAAAATATAAAAGCGCGTCACGATTTTTCAAAATTTTAAGTGCTTCAACAAAATGATTTTTTTTCCCTTTCCAAGACCAAACCCAAACTCTGTATCACTCTGAAAATACTACACGTATGTTAGGGAAATAAAAATAAAAAAAGATCTTTAGATCTGTAACAAATTAGACTTCATTCAAGCTGTGCCAAGCCCCAAAGCCGAGTTGCTTTGCAGGAACGGCAGCATAGAAATCATCGATTGTCATTATCAACGTGATAAGCTGTAGCTGTACATTGATCGAAATGCAACATATGCCTGCCACTTCTTGGTGACTGTGTGCCCCTTCACTTTTTTTATTATTATTATTTTTTTTTCTTTTTTAAAGAAATCTGGCCAGAAACGCCAGCGTGCTCCAACAGCTGTCAGTGTGGCGCGGAATACTTCGAATGCACTTGAGACATTTCTCTTGAACTTCAACGCCTGCCATGCCGCTGTCAAAATATTTCAATGGGTTTTTTTTTTGTACATCTAGCTGAGTGATCAGTGCATGTGCGAGTGTGTGTGCGTTTATCACTGGAACTGGCAACTTGTTGTGCGGTCTCTTGATGAGATCTCTCAATATGACAGCTATGAACAGCTCAGAACAGTGCCGGGTCTACTCGAGCGAGATCATGTCTTGTCTGGAAAACAGTTTGTTAGACAAATTAAATATGTTATTTTCAATTTTCAATACACCGAACACGATAAGAGCAGTAGTGGCAGCAGCGTATCAAGTAGCTTGGAAACTTGTTCTGAACCTGACCCTGGCCTCCGCCAGTACCACAACATACTACATTCACTACCAGTTGGTTAAGACTTGGTAGATTGTCTCTGCATTCCCATGTCGCGCTGTAACCACAGATGATCGGGCGTGATCCGATCATCGACTTGCAACTTGCACAGCTCACACCGACAACATTTCTGTATTTATAAGGTTTCTGCCATTTCTTTTAAGGATTGAGTTATTTGCCAGGGACCGTGGGGATGTTTCGTTTGTATGCACAAAATGCGGTTGTTCTTAGTGTAAGGCGATACTTTGCCATTGATTTCAAATGATAAGCTCCAAGTCACTTTATAGGCATACAAACATATACATACTTGAATAATAAAAATATTTGAATAAATCATAAAAGACGTTTTAATGATATTAAATGACCATAAAGAGTAATGCATGAGTAGCTAAGTCTGGGCATGGATGGAGTATGATATTGTATGCTAGAATTTACTTTTTGGTAGTTAACTTTAGAGGCATGTAGGTTAATATAATGCTGGCCTTTTCAAGTTCAGCAACTAACCATCCTAGTAATGTTAGATTGGGTATTTCTATTTATTTTTGTTTCGATAAGATATTGTATCTGAATGTAATTTTAAAACTTAACTGAGTTGAATTTTTGATGATTAAGCAATATCAAAAATCCCAATATCAAAAATCCCACTTAGAATTTCACTCCAAAACTTAAAAGAATTTTTCGTTCTCTATTTTAAAGGACAGTACGCAGCAATAAAACATGCCCAAACAAAAACTGCAACTTGTTGGCAAATAGTGTGGACTTATAAAATGCCGTCTTTTTTGGTAATTTTTATATTTTTGTGGTATTTTTTTTTGCGTTAGTGCTGTGTAGCAAATTTTGTGTGGTACTGTTGTAATTAAAGCTCAGATAAAGACTAAAATATTTTCAAGCATTCGTGAGTGGATACGATTTTTTATTATTATTTTATTTTAACTCGTAGTTGTAAAATAGGCACTCCCCTATATAAAATGTACAATAATAAAATTGGAAACAAATAAATAAATAAACTGAACATAAATTACACAACCACACAAAAAAATTTAATTGTCGGGTTCGGGTATCTGATCATGTTAACCATATGTGTTTGGAGAGGCTGATTTCGTATGTTTTAAAAAACTTCAGTGCGTCAAGCTTCTGACATAACCTCAATAACACCGCTGAATATTTTTCCAGTTCGGAATTTCTAGTCCAATAATAGCATTACATATAACTATTGCATATAAACATCACTTAAAAAACGCATAAAAAAGAGAATCTCGACTGGGAATTGAATCTTGCTCTCTAGACGGCTTTAAGCATTGAAGCCAACACTCTACCAACTCAGTTACCCATATTGAGGTGAATAGAGCTTTGGCCTCCAAAATACTATAATGCGTTTATCTCTAATAAAGGGTTTTCCAATAAGAGGTATTATTTTGGTATTCAAAGAAAAATACAATATTTTGAGATAAATGATCGGATGTTTATTTCATAATAAAGAGGAAGGTATGCCGTTAATAACGAAAAACAACAGCAGCCAAATGACCACCATATCCTTTTCATGAAATTTTCCATAACCAAATCGCAAAGTGGCTGCCCTATGTCCTAGATAGCCTCACGAATTCTATCTTTGAGGTCTTGAATCGACGCTGGACTGTTGGCGTAGACCTTATCTTTCACGTGGCCCCAAAGGAAGATGTCACAAGGTGTTAAATCACAAGATCTGGGTGGCCAATTGTGATCACCTCTTCGAGAGATAACACGGTCCGGAAACTTTTCCCGTAAAAGAGCAATGGTTTCGTTCCTTGTGTGGCACGTAGCGCCGTCTTGTTAAAAGTAAACGTTGTCCAAATCAATACCATCCAACTCCGAACATAAAAAATCATTAATCATCTCTCGATAGCGCAATCCATTCACCGTAACTGTTGATCCAACCTCATTTTCGAAAAAGTAAGGTCCAGCGGGGTGGACCCTAAGCCGCACCAAACAGTTACACGTTAAGGATGGAGAGGCTTCTCAACAATAACTCTTGGGTTTTCCGAGCCCCAGATGCGACAATTTTGCTTTTTGACGTAGCCACCGAGATGGAAATGGGCCTCATAAGTCAAGATGATTTTTCGATGGAATTCCGGATCATTTTCATGCATTTCAAGGACCCAATCTGCAAAGACCCGACATTGTTGATGATCGGCCGGCTTGAATTCTTGTGTTAACTGAACTTTATAAGCCTTAAGACCCAAGTCTTTATGCAAAGTACGGTGTAATGACGTTTGTGGAATGCCCAATTCCAAAGAACGACGAGGAATGGACAAACCTGGGTTTTCTTCAACACTTTTGGCTACAGCAGCAATATTCTCAGTTGCTCTTGAGCGACGTGCACGGGTTTTATTCTTCACATCATTAACTTGTCACAAAAGCTCGAATTTTTCCACCAATTCCTGTATTGCGGTCCGACAAGGTGCTTCACGACGACCCAAAAATGCTTTAGTTTTGCGAACTGTGACTGCAAGATTTTCACCATTTTTGTAGTGAGTTTTAATAATTTCAATGCGTTGTTGAAGCGTGTATCGTTCGATTTTTAGTAATGGCGTAGTTTTTACTTGTCAAATGTCAAAGAATAAAAGCTTCAAAAGTGACAGCTACCGAAATACCGGGTGATTCAAAATAACACCTCTTGTTGGAAAACCATATACTTATGGTCTGATTATAGTGAAGTTTGCTGACAAACGAAAGATTTGATTATTGCAAACTAAAGCTGTAACCTTAAAATTTTAGAAAACCCAGCGTTCTGACAGATAAAAAAAATACTTTATCTGATTGTAGACCTAGGGAGTCCAAATGTCAAATTAAGTTAAGAGATAATACAGAAGTTAAAGTCTCTCTTATAATCTTCAAGATCTAGGCCTTCATACAGACGGCAAGACAGACAGGCGTACAGACGGATGTGTCTAGAATCTAGACTCCAGATCCATTTCTTTTCACATTCTAAACGTGTGTCAATTTAGGGATCTCTTATTTTATGTTACATGCATTTGCACAAACCTAATATACTTCTTACTTTAAGGTACAGTTTATACAAAACTAAAATATTTTAGTAGAATTTAAACTATCTTGTTGAGAGTAAACAATAAAGTTTTTTTGTTTTTAATTGCTCCAATAAAAATAATTTTTCGATATTGATAAAATTGCAATAAAACTAAGTTGGTGTTGGCCATGTTAGGTTCATCTGTAGTATCAAGTTATTGACCTTATCAAAGCTAAAATCATTTGCATGTATGATTGCATAAACAAGACAGAAAGCCAAAAGGACAAACACGACAAACAAACAAATTCCGGATGACTTCTCTGACGTAAACATGAAACACTAGAAACAGAGAGCGAGAGCATAAGAGAGGGAGAGAGGAGAAAGAGTGCGAGAAGATGTCACTGCAAAAAGGCAACATGAAAATTCAATAAGCATAAGAATTTCAAATTTACGATGAAATTAACAATAATATTGCAGTTGTTGCTGAACGCCCAGGGCCACAAGCGTCTCCAGGTGTCCAAATGTCCAAGTGTCCAGTCGGTACAGCTGTCCAGTGTGTCCACTTGTCGATGTTAGCAAGGAACCCAAGCACTAGTGGACACGACACCCCGCCGTTTGAACCTAGACAAGCTGGCAAAAAGAAAGCTGCGCTTGTTCCTTTTGTTTTTGTTTTTCTTATACACTGTAGCTTAAGTTAAGGGGCATACTGGGCTTGTGCAAGTATTTGGAATATAGAGACGGAGGCTACGGGACTCGCCCAGGGTTACCTACAATAAAGTTTGGAGGATAAAAGAAACTGACGGAAGTCTGTCTATATGAACGATTTGAAATCGTTATATAAAAGCCGGGATAACCATACTAGAAATTTGGACTCCTAGCACGTGCTAGTGGAGCAAGTTATTTAAACTTTATTACTATCTACAACTTCAAATTAACATCTTTAGAGTTTGTGGCTAATATGGATGAAATAAATCTTTTCATTAATACCAAACATCTTCATCACTCGGACCATAAATATCAGGGATAATATAGAATTATTGTTTAGTATTATATCTAAATGGCCAGAGTCCGAAACGGCACAGTGCACCGTGTTTAGAGCCGATTTGCCGAATCTCGCCAGGTTAGTGCGAATGCAGCGGTGTTGGGCGGGCGGAACACCTGGACATGGTAGTGTGAAGACTTCCTAAGAGAGCAAAGTTTTTTCCACGCGCCTTTGGGTAACCGAACAGGATGGTCAAACCAACTGGTCGTGGCAGTGGGGAGACTTCCTAAGAGAGCAACATTTTGCCAAGTACTTTTTGCGAAAGCGGAGAGGGCTGGCGGACCACCTTGGCGTGGCAGTGTGGAGACTTCCGAAGAGAGCAACCTTATTTTCCAGCGCCTTTGGGAAAGCAGAGAGTAAGTCTATTTCCATGAATTTTTGTTAAAAAGTGTCGCAATCCAAGATGGAAAAGACTCTACAGCAACGTTACTCAGTTAAGTTCTTTGTTAAGCTCGGAAAAATCGGAACGGAGACTTTTGGAAAGATTAAGGAAGCCTACGGGGATGCTGCCATGAGCCATTCGAGTGGCATAAGCTGTTCCGGAAGGAGCGGAACCTCCTATGCTGAATCATACGGAGAAATAAAAAGAATTTCAACAAATATACCAAAATAGTTTTGGATTTTTTAAAATGAGATGAGACCCATATGCATCAATTTTGTGTGTCTTGAAAAATCTTGAAGGACATGTAATTCGCAAAATCTAGAAATGGGGAATATTTCCATATCATAAAAAAAAACATAAATTCCAAGAATCATAAAGAAATGTTCAGTCAGGTCTGAAAGATTGAAGTTGGCTGGAATTTAGTTCTGCATTAAACTCGAAAAAATCGGAACGAAGACTTTTGGAATGCTTAAGGACGCCTACGGGGATGCTGCTATAAGCCGTTCAACAGTGTTCGAGTGGCATAAGCTTTGTCGGGAGGGGCGGAAGCGCATCAAAGACGACCAGCTTGTCGATTGGCCAACTTCAAGGATTGATGAAAATGTGTCTACATTGATGGCGCTACTGGAATTTGTCCGGCGCGCAAACGTTCGTATGATTGTTGATGAGTTACGGATCGCGTAAGGTAGCGTCATTAAAATTCTTCTGGTCAAGCACAGGGTTGCCACATTGCTAGAACTTTTGCCTGGAATTTCTGGAATGAGTAAGGACGTCTACGTGAATGCTGCCATGAACCGTTCAACAGTGTTTGAGTGGCATGAGCTGTTCCGAGAAGAACAGAACCTCGTTGCAGGCGACCAGCTTGTCAAGGATTAATGAAAATGCTGCTAAATTGAAGGTGCTTCTGAAATTCGTTCGTCTTATTGTGAATCAGTTAGGGATTAAGTACGGTAGAGTCAATAAAACTATTACACCGTGGTGCTGATGAGAGCGTTTCTGGTCAAGCGCAGGGCCACATTGCTCAATTTTTTTTTTATTTTTATTTTAAACGCAATTTATTAGACGACTTATCGTACAGTGTATCTTAAAGTCGACTATGCTCGACTTAAACATTCGCCATATTTTTTTTATTTTTTTTTTTATGGTTAACATGCTTTAATGCATTTATTTAATAAATTCATATATAGAATTTTACAGAGGCCAAGTTACCGCTGGGCCGCACAACTGCGTCACGCAAGTAACCAACACATCCTGGTGGATGCGGCTGCCCGTTGTGCCGCGCCCGGTTTACCGATTGTAAATAATTTTACGAGTTCGCATACCATAATCTATGCCATTTTATTGATTCCAAGACTTTATGCTGGGCATAAATTTTGAACTAAAGTAGTTGGAACTACTACTGATGAACTTTCTCTGTTAGGCACATAATGAATCTTAATCTATTAGTCGCTGCTGGCCAGATCAACGCTGATAACAAGACGTTGGCTGATTGTCAGCTTGTGTTGACATGGGAATGTGGCACTAGCCACAGGTTGTCCCATTTTGTTTGGCCTAGGCCCACAGCACTATCTCTAACTGATTGTCACCTAATGCTAACGTTTGACTAATGAACTATTGGAGTGTTGCTGTCAGAGAGCCATTGGGCTTCCGTAGTTGAAGTTGGAGTTGGAGTCGCTGTCGCGTTGTGTTGTTGTCTGCGTCAATTTAAGATAAGTTTATCTAAATTGTTTTCTTTGTATATTTAAGTTAAAAAAGTTATCTGTCTATGGTATCTGTGCTGCTTAATTGAGCACCAAAAATTGTTCAAGTTTAACATTCTAGTCTGCAGTTAATTAAAGGGCTACGTTTCCAATATGCACAATAACAACACTGCGGCAAAACTCCATAAAACGCGCAGGGTTGTCAACTTCAATTTTAATCGCTTGTCATAAACTGAAATCGCATTAATTTCCAGCGTCTGACATGTAATTATAAAGTAAATAAATATTTGTTCAAATTTATTTATGTGCATTTTTGCAATTATTTGTTGTTAAATTAACTAAGAACATAAAATTGAACTTTATTTACCAATATCAGTTAAAATTCTCAAGTTTTATTTAAACTTGCACCATAAATTCTTAGATTATCCACAAAATCTATAAAATCTTTGCCCTTCCCATTTAAGCACTTTTAACTTTCGACTTTTAATCAAAGTTTAAGTGGCTCGTATAAAAATTTAACTTCAAAGAAATTCTAGTATGCCGTCATAGCACCACATGCCCTTTAGTTTATGCTCATAAAAATGTTTAAATTATTAAATACCTACAATTTATATTGATTCTCTACAGTTTTAAAATTAAACAGCATAATTATAAACCTTTAACATTTTCACGCTTTTAAATTATGAGAACTAAAATTTAGCATTTTACCGACTTTATTTAGAGAGGTCACGTAGCTAACTTCCGCTTGCTGACTTTTGCATACTCTGCAAGAAACATTTTCAAAATAAAAGAGTAAAGTGGCAGCTGTACTCAGAACTACTGGATTAAGGAGATTCGAAAGCTTAACTAAAATAAAATTCCAATTTTGGCCAAGAGGCACCAAAATTCGTATATAGAAATCTGATTTATTTATATAATTATACAGTAGAAGTTAATTCTACGTACTAAAAGGTTTATAGCAAGAGCAGGGCCTATTTACCCAGCTAAACAGCAAAATTTGTGCCAAAAATGGGTATAACTATTTCGGGCAGCATCCCAACTGATCCAAATTCATAACCATTTTTTCTATGCACTGTCTTTTTATCGCATCTTTATATAATTAAAAATTTATTATAATTTTTGGTGTCTAACAAAAAAACATTAAAAAATTTTGCACTTTTGAAAATAGAAGTTTTAAAAAACATTTGCCCATGAAGTATTTAAAAAATATCAAAAATTTTAGATAGAAGATATACATATATAATAAAAGTTAGGAAAATAAGAATAAAAACTGAAATTTTCCGTAGAATGATTTTGTTTGACTCATAAATCGATCTGCATCCGCAGTTTAAAAAACCCCGGGTCCAAGTTTTGGTACCTTATTCATTAAGACCCTTTAATTTAAATGTGATTTATGTTTAAACTTTCTGCTCTAAATTTTATCCCTTATACAGGGAGCCAAAATTTATGTATGTATTAACTTTCTTGCAAAAAGAACCTTAAAATTTAAAAAAACTGAACGATATTTAATTTTTATCGACAAAAAAGTTTGATAGGGGAAAAATATTATGCGAACCCCAAAACACATTTCAACGAATTTTCCAAGTCGGTTTAAAAAAAAATTCAAAAAAATCTGAACAATATTTAATTTTTTTCAATAAAATTTGATTCGATTTTCGAAAAAATATTTATTCGAAATTTCAAAACTTTTGGCAACGAATTTGCAAAAAAAAATATTCTCAGTGAATACCAACATATTTAAAGATAGTATCGATAGTTTCATTTTACGAATACTATCGATGGTTTTGTTCGGTATATCGATAGTGCAATTTTGTATGTAAAAAACATTTTTGACGAATCAACGAACCAAAAATTGGCAACATGTAAAATAGAATACAAAGCTAGTGGTAACACGTCGAAATCCATTAAGCTTTTGGAAGCTTAGTATAAAAAATTAAAATATGTTACTAAAAATAATACTACTTTCTGGGATCCGACTGTGTTGGACTACAAAACTTAGTCTACAAATGTTTATGCACTCCTGCCAATACTACTGAAATTGAGAGGATGGATGCCTTATAGTTTTCGATATAAGGAAACGACTGAAACCTAGAAATGTCGACTTGTTGGTCTTATGCCACAAAAACAAGCTAATTGAAAGACAGTTTTTTGGTTTTTTAAGATGTAATTTTATAAGGATCGCTTTTTACAGTCTAATGAATAAAACGTTTCTGTTAAAAATTTTGAAGTAATCTCCAAAAGTGACTGTTACCAGAATATCTGACAATGTCCATTTACGGCCAAGTTACCTTTCTGCAACGAAGCAAACTGCTTAACAAAATTTGCAAGACTCACGCTCTGTAGAGTATAAAAATTAATAAAAATACACATAAAATATTTAGAAGGTGTATAGCCATGTCTATGAGTAAGAAAACAGGGAATTTTTATTATTTATGAGTGTCTATTTTTTTGTTGGTTTCTGGATGCGCAGGCAGGCGTGACTAATCAGCATACGCAGAGTCAAAGTTTTTGCTACTAATTGCCGTGAAGGCGCCGCAGCCATAGTCATAGCCATAAGAGGCACAGATCCGGGTAGCCGCACCAGCTAGCTAGCTCCCTTCTCTGTTGGCTCATTAGGGTTGCGAACATGTAAATTGCAGCAACAAGTGCAGGCTCATAATGCGCTGTAGAGGGATCTTTCTCTCTCTTCATCTGTATCTCAGACTCTTCCAAACTATTAAGCTTAATTGTCATAGCGCACGGTCAGCATTTGTTGTACTATGTAGAACCAATCAGCAGAGCCAATACCAAAATGGATGCATGTGTCAACTAGGAGAGGCAGAGAAAGATTTGCAACATGTTGCGCTAATTTTATATGCAAATGATGGTTACCACGAAGCACAAGTTGTATGCTAATTTGCTCCGGGTACTCAGTGTGCTTAACACTTCTTTAATGATTTGCACTTGCCAGAGATATGGCAAAAAAAAATTCGTAGAATGCAGCCGTTCATCATCATCATCGTCGTCATCGTCAACGTGATCCTCGTCTTTGGTGTAGCCCAGTTGGGAACAACTGTTTGTGTTTCTTTATCATGAGTAAAGTGTGAAATTTTGACACCACGTCCAGAGTAATTTTTTGCTTCACTTCTTTAGATATGTGGATCAGTCGGTGAGCTGAGCTGACGCTCCTTTCACCAGCGGCGCCCAAGACAGAAAACTTACGAAATATGGCTCTTAATGATTTCTGAATACACCATGCTGGGCTCATTTTAACACACATTTTTGCATTTTGCACTTGGCATCTTGACACGTCTTGTGGTAGTCTGTCTCAAGGGCAGCAGTCGTTTCAAGGGGTTCTTGGGCAGGGAACCGCTTGGTACTGCGGCTGACTGGCAGCATATGTAAATCTGCTTTATGCGTCTTAATTAGAACTGCCAGACAGTCGTGGCATCCTGATAATGCTATATGCCTCAAAACTTTCACAATATACGATTATTTTTTAAGTTCTTAAATTGTAAATGGCAGCTTAATTTTGGGTTCGCTTGTTTTTTGACCAAAGTGTAAACGTTTTAATGGTTAGATAATAATATTGGCTTATTCGGACATTTCCCAGGATGCTGGGTAGTAAAAAATTATATGAGAAAATGTTTTTGGTTCCACTCTGAAGATACTGGCTTGATAATATGGTATATGTGTGATAGCCAGCAAATGCTGAACGTTCGAGGTACATAACAATTGGGATGGTTAAAAACTGCTCCTTGTTGTATCCCCATTGATGAGAATTCAAATGCATCCCAGGCTGATTTCCACCACATTGGCAAAGTATGTTTTTCCGAAAAAGCGCCAATTTTTTAAATTCGAATAGAATTTTTGAAGAACTTTTTGCGAAGAAGCTATAGGCACCATGTCGCATGTGCAATTATGTAGCCTAAAATATTGAAGTTTTTTTATTGGTCTATCAACCCCCATTCTGCCATTTACTATTTACTCCGAAACTTTTCTATATATTTAGTCAACACATACCTTGCTTCTTTCAATACCTATCCGTAAAAGTAACTTCGGGAGTTCTCATATTTGAATCCCTTTGCCTAGAAGTTCCTTTAAAAACTGCGTTAGTGCAGCGTATTTTAGAATCGGGCTGGCACGACTCTAACATTCTGAAATTTTTATTCATTAATAATAATTATTAATATTTTGGTCGTCTTTTATCGAAATTAATTAATTAAATCTTATGTGGGTTGGTGTGCGTAGCAAGCAGGGTGCAGAGCCCCCTAGTTTTAAATTAAGACGTAACGCGTTAAGTTCAAAAACTAAAACTTTGCGAACAAATTTTTTTTTATCTACAAATCGATTATTAGTTTTAAAAAATCGTTGGGTGTCGTTCTTTTGTTCCTTATGCATTAAAATCGTTAGCGCACGATTTTGAGATACTTAACTCAAAGTTGTATAAAAATAACAATTGAAATAGTATATAAAAATAAAATTAAATTAATGGCAATTAAACTTGGAGCCGTAGCCGACTTTGAGTTTTGATAACAGCACTTTACTAGTTCTGCTATCCTTATACAGGGTGATCCATATACATATGACCCCTAGTCAGGGCCCTAGAGTGAAAATTCGGGCTCGGGGGGAAATGTACCGGCCCCTCTATTACACCTTTAGCTTGAATCACGACAGTACGACAGTATTTACATCCTTGAGAAAACTCCGGACCCGGGGGGATTCCCCTCTTCACCCCACTATATATGGAGTATGGGTAGTCTAACTCTTATAATCTCCCAAATCAAGAAGTCCATATAGACGTCAAACTAAAGACGGACGGGCAGATTTCTCTATATCTCAATTTCTTTCTTTTTTGTAATTTCAAGTTGTTTCTCAACAATTGTCCATAACTTAAAAACATTTTAATACACTACCTAATAAAATTGTTGCGTTCAAATTTAAAGCTCTTAAATTAGGGTAGTTAACTTTATCAACTTTATTGAAATAAAAATAAAATATATTGCCGCAATTTGCTATGAGTTAAACATTAAAAACTTTAAGAAGCATGCAAATAAAGTTTTCAAAAGTGCTCAACCAACTTTTGACATTGTTGACCTAGGGCACTACTTAGCCCACTCTTAGAATGTATCTCTCTCAAAGCTATGTAGGTCCTTTAAGATAGCATCAACTTTTTAGCTACCATTTGGGGCACACTTGAGCTCGGCCAAGTCGTGCCACAAGCCACTTTAAATAGCCTGAAATGAATTTCAATAAAAAACCATTTAATTCGACATTTGTGGCCTCAAAAAAATAAAAACACTTGGCGATTAGCCGAGTCATTTTGGCCGGCTGCTGTTGTTGGTCGCAGCCGTTTGAACTAAAATACTGCAACGGCTGCGGGAGGGTGATACCTCTTATAAATCTCTCGTTGTAATTGGCCCGATAAGCGCGCCCAAAAGGAGTGGGAAGCCAGGCTAGAGCGCTTAAAACCGGTGGCCCGCTTCAATATATTTTGGCCAAAAAACTACATAAATTTCGCGTAAAATGCATTTGCGACCGATAAATTCGGCAATGCGGCTCTGTCGACGCAGACGACGCAGTCGACGGCGATAATCAACGCAATTGCAATCGATTTTGGCGTAATTTAAGTTTGGCTTAAGTGTCTGGCCGGATTGCCTCTGAGTTGGCTAACAAGCAAGTCTACTTATACTAAATGGATGCTTTGATTGAAAAAACCGCAAACTGTTTTCGTGTGTGTGAGTGAGAGTGTGTGTGGGCCAACACCTCAAGTTAACTGAAATCAAGTTAAATGCTTAAGTCGGGCAGTTACGACTATAGAATGCACTGTAGAAGGTTAACCGAGGAATAAAAAATGGACAGCTATATCTTAGAAACTTATTCAAGCTCTCGAATTTGGGATATTTTTAAACCTTAAGAATTGAAAAAATATTTTTTTTTTTAAATTTTCATGGGTTTTTTTTTGTTAATTTTTTATCCTCTTAAAATATGTTATTATATTATTGTTCGTATAATTTGTTAAAAATGTTGATACTATCTAAGTAGAAAAGGCCAAAAGTCTAACCTATTTTTTTTTTTCATGCATTTTAGATCTCAGAGTTTATATTAACCAATTTTTTTCAAAATAAATAATTATTTTTTTTATTAAAGACTTAATTGTTGTATAAACGGTGCTACAATACAGGCGCCATTAACGTAATTTTTAAAAGTTCTCCATCTTGGATTTCTAGCCTTTTCTTTTGTTTTTTGTTAGTTTGGAATTCTGACATCTATCAGGCAAGAGTTATATTCGATGGAAGACCGCATAAAAATGGTGCAAAAATTGCCAAATTGATCTAAGATTATCGTTTCCCTGCTGGATAAGTTTTGCGGCTTACAGCTATTTCATAAAAGCCATAATATCAAAACTTGGGAGTGGATAATGTCGAATTAAAGCTGTTTGCTTTAATTTTATAAAACCCCCTCAAGTTAAGGGTATATTTTATACAATTTCAGGTAGGACCACCGCCCTAATGTCTTTTGAGATAAACCTTTTAAGAATATATGTAGCAACCTAAGGATCTGGGAGACAATTCCAGTATTTCCTAACAAAATGTAATATCAATCTATAGGGTGGGCCATCTGTTGTTTTGGTTGTTAAACACTCATATTTCGCAAAAAAAATAATCATCCAACGGGGATGCTCTGCGATGTATGCTTTAGTTATGGGTCGTTTAACAACCGAACAACGTGTAAAAGTGGTTCAGGCGTTCAATGAAAATTGTCGTTCTGTAAAAAAGCATAGGCCATCGTTCGAAAAACTTACACTTTGTTAGGACAAATTTGCGTGGAATTTTGCATGAGGATCGCTTACAAGACTCAAATAATGTAACAATTACAGCATAGGGACGATGGGAGAGCAGCCAGATGAGTTTTCGTCAAAAAAAAAGTTATACGGGCCTATACAGCCAGCCGCGGCGCCCATTAGGACCATATTATTTCAAACATATCATAAATGAATAGTTTTCAACTTGCATTTGGTATGTATAATTGGTCCAATTTTATAGAAAAATATACGAATAAAATGCAATTAACAAGTAAACCAACAGATGGCCTACCCTATATAGCTATTACTCAGTCGACGATTTTTCATGTCAACTAACTTCACCGCTTTAACTTTATTTATTTCTAACAAACTCTCTGTGAGCCTAATAAACAAAAAATTATTACGTTTCTTTTTACAAGCAATCCATTTTTTTTTTAAGAAATGGGTGAAGGCTATGTATGTAATTTTTTTGTATTGTATTTAATTCACAGAGACTCAATATGTAAAGCTTCTCAAGCATAGTTACTTTGTTTGTTACGAAACGTCACCTTAACCTACTACGACCTTTACCCCAGAGACTATAGTGTACAAGAGGAATACAAAAAAAAAACACAATGCCAACAATTTAAATCAAACAGCGTTCGACGTATGAGCAATTTTTGGATTTTTTTTTTTTTTTTGGTTAGAGAATTGTTAGATAAACTACCGTTAAACTCAGTTTCGCAGCGGGCGCCCAAAAAAATTACCCATACGCAATGTGTGACCCCAAAGTCGACTGCGTCTTGGCCATACGATATTTGCTTGTTGCCGCCTCTGTGCGTACTACTACTACCGCTCTTGGCTGACACTCGACCTCGGCAGTTCCACGGCTCTGCTGCGCCTCAGCTCTGCCCGCGTCAAGGCGGCGGTGACTTGGTCTCAGCTTGTTCCATGCTGCTGATTAATTACACCGCCCGCTGTGCAAATTCCTCAATAAAAATCATAATTTCATGTTTTCGAGCATACAAACACATTAAAAGCCAAGTTGCCACGTTGCCGCATTGCCTCTTTGCCGCCTTTTGCTGTTGGCCAAAATGATGATTATTGCCGCATTTATGTAAGCCTTGGCTTATTAGTTGCACACAACAACAACAACAACGAGCTCAAATCATGCCAGAGACCCAAAGCCTGATCCAACCATTCCAGTCATCCAGGCAAACCGCATGCAAAGTGTAACGAATTTTTGATTGAAACTTAAAAAATACTCGTTAGGGTTTTTTTTTTTTTCTCAACGCGCGTGCGTTTATCTTTTGATTAGATTCGTTAGAGTTTGTATTGGCCTTTTGTATACCAAAAAATTGGGCAGCATTTACATGTTGAGATCTATATAGCAGGTATATGGTGTGAGTATGTGTATGTATTTATGGTGTCTGGCTGCTGCGGTGGCTGCTTGACTGACTCTATAGATGGCTGGAGATGGAGTCATTATTCACAATTTAGTAACACTTGATTTGCGTTTGGCTTTTTTCTATAAATTTTCATAAATTGTTTTTGTTTTCTACTTGTATATAAGTATGTCAGTTGTATCACTTGCCTTCCTTCCTTCATCTACTCTATCTTTTTATTAAGAGATATCTTTGTGTAATTGGACATAGATACTTATATAAATGATATATGTATCTTATGTCTGTGTGTGCTGTCGTTGTTTTTGAGTCACTTTTTAAATGTTGCAAGTTTTTGATTGCAAAAGTTTGTTTGGCAAAATTTTTGTTTGCTCTTAATCGAGCAGAAAATTGTTTAACTTGACCCAATCTTGTTTGAGTTTTATGGCAAACAAAGAAGTATAATTATGGCTTAAATAAAACTGAAACTAAAATTATATTGAAACTTGATGGCTTTGTACATAAAATACCTTAAAGCTATTTTAATTTTAAAGTATTTAAGCTTTATTGTAAACTGGTTAGGCAATTAGTTTTGAAATTGAAAAAGAAGAGTTGAAGGTATTGAGTATACCCTACACATTCCTTGATTTCACAGAGTTCCACTGATTTTTCCTAAAGGTCTGTATGCAGTTCCAAAATTTCCAACCGTTGTTT
Organism: Chymomyza costata; assembly: GCA_018150985.1. Lineage (NCBI taxonomy): Eukaryota > Metazoa > Arthropoda > Insecta > Diptera > Drosophilidae > Chymomyza > Chymomyza costata. Next base: position 6,885,424 of record JAECWU010000001.1, on the reverse strand, counting down.
AGTTTTGGTTGTGGCGACAAAACAAAACAGCTGTTGTTACTGCTGGCACCATCTAGGGAAGTTAGGCAGGCCTTAAAAGTAAATGTAATCTCTACATGAGTCTTAATTGGTCACTATTAACAAGAATTAATAAATATATTGTCTCTAGTGGAAATTCTTGGCAATAGCTCTCGAAGTTCTTTACTGGTTTTAATAAAACCAGGGGCTCTGCCTCCTGCGTACTTCGCATACCAACCCCCGTTGCTATTCCTCCGTTCATAGTACATTTTAATGTTTCGTATGAGTTTTCACCGGCATGATTTCAACGTATCGAAGTGAAACTTCCATTGTGCATATCGTAGGAGATGTGGCTATCACATATTGTAAAATTTACCTCGATAAGTTCACGCATATGAACACAATCGGTACCACACTGATTTTTTTGTTGACTTTTTATATAGATATGCATTATTGGATGGATAATGGTTCAATTTAATAGCTCGAAAACTGTGAAAGATTTTTTCCGAATTTCAGGAACGTATAAAAACCAAATTTGAACATTCTAGCGCTTACACTCTCCGTGATACGATTATTTAACTAACGCTCGAATTATATCATTTTACCATTGTCCTTAAATATTTCCTTGACAAAGGATGGCACCGGTCACGAACGCAAATGTCAAGATATCTGGACTATGATAAGCGCGGGGGTTGGATCAAAACCACTAATAGGACCTGAGCCGCACTGTCAAACAGCTGATACGAGAAGATTGTACATCCAGAAAAACCATAAACTGGATCAGAGATATTAGCGTGAATTGAGCATGAATTCCCTAAATATACTGAATTAGAATCTCGATGGACTATTTTACCTAACTACAACCACTCCGAGGAGGAGAAGCTGAGTAACATAAGGGCTAGAAGGGAGCACAACAGATACTTAGGGTCACCCAAAAAAAAAAACACGTTGTGTGGACTTTATTGGTGACATGTCTAAGCTTATGGATCGCTGAATCCGAATCTGAGGTACAAAACCCAAGCACTCCAGGTTTCTGTAGTAACCACCAGAAACCACGAATTTTTGTGGTTGAAGCTGAAGCTAGCACGTCAAGGTTTTGAGGTAACCGCTAAAACACCTCGTTTTTTAGTTTGTGTTAGATCCCTGACGTGCTCGGTTCCGAAACACTTCGTTTTTTAAGTTATATTACATCCCTGGCGTGCTCATAATTTTTTGGAAATAAATAAACAAGAGTTTTTTTGTGACCAGATGTCTCGAGATCTTTTTTATATGATTTGAATCCTCACCTCAGGTTGCTGTGATAATCTCCAAACCCCTTCGTTCTATGGGTTTTTTAGAGGTTATTCCAGAACCTTTGAATATTGCCAATTTTCCTACCTCGCATTCAGATTTAGCGGCTCAAAGTCCTTATGGCTAACGCTGCCACGTGTAAAGTGATGCACCACTCATTTTTTGTGAGCTTGTGTAATAGAACAGGAGTTCCAATGTTTTTCCCTTATTCCCTACAGTCATTCAATGTTTGTTTAGGTATCTGGGTGGTTACCGATCAGCTGTGCTTCTGGGTTGATGCAAGTAATTGATATATTCGCTTGGCCCAGAGTGAGCTCCCTAGTGCACTGTCTATCTGCAAGGAAAGGAATAAGTGACTCGTCAGACCAATTCGCCAGCTATGCAATTCTACTTCAGCCACATATCTTTTTGAAGCTGTTTATGTCTTTCACATCCTATCTGAACGTTTTTTCTCTCCTGTTTGAAAGAAATACAAGCATCAAAGTGGACCAATAGCCTCTGTGCTATGTGTATCGATAAATCATGAAACGCTTTTTATCGACAATCAAGTCAAATGCAATATAAAAAAAAAACATAGGCTCAAGTTTCCTACACTTTGTCAACATCGAGTTCGCCATCATTGCGCCTATCATTAGACTCCAGTAGCACCCTTTGAGACATTGCAGAAGCTGCAGATTAATCATCATATTCGGTGCACTTTGGTTTATAAAGATATTAACGCTGGTGCATTACTAATTGGCAGCAGATTTTTATCTAATCCACGCCACGAATTGCAATGCCAACTAATTACAGCAACAGAGCCGAACGCAGAAGCACTTGAAGTATTTAGATGAGACTATACGCCTTGGTTGTTGGGTTGGGGTGTCCAGACATGTGTCCACATATGCAGTGCCACTTTGGTTGCAAGTGCTGTAAGCCGTGTCAATGATTTATTGGTTTGTAATTTCCATTCGAGCCCACGAGCAGAGCTTCAATGAGCCGAGCTTAGCCCGCTCATCCGCTCGTGCGTATGCTCCACATACATACGTACGTCCAGTTCCAGACATAAAACAAGACAGCGAAGGCAAACATGGACACTGATCGCATAGAAGCCAGTGGCTGACTACGTTTGCCAGCAAACGTGCCCAACCTGTCTAAACTGGGCCTGAAAATGATGGTCTAGGTTCAGTGGCCAAGTGGCCGATTTGGACGCATGGACCAATACCCAGCGGCAACTGTGACATTCACTGCCGTAGAATTTGCGCAGCGTCAACTAATGAAGATGCGCAATGCATCATGCGTTCAAGAAGCACCACTCCCAATGTAAGCCAACATACACCACACACATAGTTGCCTCATAGCCTTGCTGCAACGAGTGGGTACTTGGCTGTGCGTGTGTGTGTGTGTGTATGTTGCAAAGCCCAGAAGCAATTTTCGTAATCAGAGAAATTCATAAAAATTAAAAGAGTCATTTGCATGTGGTTGGAAGATGCTCGACGAGCGACATGACCATGCCATACCACCACCAAGCAAAGTAAGTATGTGCCAAGTTGTAAAGTAATGCAAGAAGGATTTGCAAGCTGGACAACTCTGCTCAGTCGTTCAGTTTCTGTCTGGTTTGCTACGGCTCTCGGCATTTGGGTGTAAAATAAAGGAATGACTAATTTTTCAACGTTTCGACGAATGATAAATGTGGCATGTGGCGAGCCCGAGAGCAATCATGTTGCACTGTCACTTGCCTCATGTGAGACGCAACAGCCAAGCCAAACGACGTCCAATGCTCCACTCTGTATGTACTTAAGACTCAGACTGCTGGTAAGTCTGGCCAATGGTCCCAGGGCAGTTCGTCTAGGCTACGGCTTGGAATTGTTGCAACGTCATAATTATCCGCGTACACACATGCACATACTACATAGACGTCCCAGAGCATGACTAACGACTGTGGCGATAAATGGACAAATGCAAGAAGTACAGCCTAGATTTTAGTTTAAAAATTTTGCATATAGTACTTAGACCTAGAATCAGGGTAGAGTCAGGTAAAGTAAAAAAAAAACGAATCTCGCCGTAGAATCGAATCTGGAAGTCGAGGTTTAGTGGTCCAGACTCTAACAACTCAGTTACCCTCAATGTACGCCTTTTCAAATAGGTACGGATATAATATTACGATTGTCTCTGATGCGTATGTTGTTAGTTTCTTTATCTCCTTGAGGAGCTTAGGGCCGAGAATCTTAAGATTTTTTTATTCGCTAAATTAAAGCTATACGCCTTGAAATTATTAAGGGTTGGAAGGGAGTAAGTTTGATCTCTCGACACATATGGGTTCACTGTCCCACTGTCTTCTTTACCACGATGAAGCACATTTTTCAAACCTCTCCCTAAGACAACAATCACTCTTCGCTGTTCCCGAAAACAAAATTCTTCAAAGAAATCACAGATGATGGCGTTTTGTTCACTTAACTAAAGGTTACTTCCAGGAATCCCATTATTCGGATTGTTAAGATGCCAGTGCGGAGTTAGGAGTTCAGGTCAAACATTTTACCAGACCATTGACCAGAGTAATGCGTTGTGGTTGTAGATATTGAGCTCCGCCTGTGGCGTTTTTTCAAACACTTGTGCATTTTATGAGTCCATCTGCGCTACCCCAAATTTTCAACTGTTTATACTCAAAGCAAATTTTAACTACACACTTAAAAAATAAAAAGTAGTTCATTAAAACATAAACTCACACTGAAATTTTTGCAAAATACAGAAATTTGAGGGATTCAGTGCTAATATTGTGCACTGTAACCAACCACTAAGACACAACCCGAGAGAGAGAGATGGCCTAAAGGTATTGTTTTATAGTCATCATCTTGGCAACTAGTGGGCAACCCGAGCAGCAGCTATGATGTTTCCAAGAGCTGTCTGCTGCCGCCTCTTAAAACTAAACTAGTTTGTCCGGCTGGGTGTCTCTGGAGCTGCGCCTGACGAACAGTATTTAATGAAGTCATTAAAAGCGGCGCGTGTGGCGCGATCTCAAATTACTTCGCATAACCAAAAATTACATACAAATGGTAGGCCCTAGCTAGAGGAATGCTATACAACTTGGTAACTGCAGCTAGGACTTGGCAGTAAATTGGCGAATGGTGAAAAATTTTATAAATAAACTCTACAGCGTGGTTGGGGTAAAAATATGAATACTGTAGTAGGAACATGAGTGAACAGGGGCTGCCACACGGCTGACTAAATGAACGTTGCACAAAAGTGAGGGACTGTCAAACCGGCTGTGCAACAACCTTCAACTCTCTGCGCTGACGTTGGGAATGACGCTGATGCTGACGCTGACAATGATGATGACGATGACTGCATCCGCGAACTAATGGACTGTGCAAAAATGAGTGACGCAGCATCAGCGTTGATGGCACTGGCAATGGCATTGGCAGCGAATCCTGCAGCGTGCTCAGCCAGCTGCCCATGGCAATGGCAATAACTGCAACGAAGATGTGAACGTAAACGTTGTCTTGGTGTACGACGACGAATGGCAGGTCTTTATATGCAATGGCCATATTTAGATAAGGTAACGACAAAATTTTTACAATATAAATGCTGCCACAAATAATATTAAAACCAAAAAAAAATATAAAAAAAGCAACTTGTAGGTAAAAGTTGGCGGAGTGCGTGAGAGGAGTTGATGCACACACGTGCATGTCCGTCCGTCCAGAGGTTTTGTTTTCTTTGTTTTTGGTCTTGTCCGACTTAATAAAAGTAATGTTGAACGTAAAGGGAATGAAATAAGGTGAGGAGTAAGCTCTCAGCCAGCAAACACGATGAGAGTAAAATTCGTGTTGAAATAAATTAATTGCGCTAACTTGCAACTCATGTGCCCCTCAGTGCCCCTCTCTAGTCAGTGACTAGCTAGATATGTAAAAGCAAACACCGGGAGAAAATTTTTAAGCTTTAAGGGAGGAAATAGTTTGCTCTACCGCATGATGCAACTGCTTTTTTTAGTGTTTCTGTGAGTGTGACCTCACTGATAAGATTTCTAGCCAGAGAAAATTGACTCAAATAGCCTCTGCCTCATGATCCAACTTAATATAGAAGGTAGCACAGTGTTTTTGTTTGTGTTTCTCTAAGCTTGGTATAGTATGAGAAATCATGACGTCACTGTTTTGGTTTCTATCGAGAGAAAATAATATTGGTAACATTAAGGTACAAAGACATTGCTCTGCCACATGATCCAACTAAATATCGAACGCACACTTTCTGTATTCATGCTTCTCTGGGCGTGGATAATATTGGACGTCATGACGTCACTGATTTGAATTTTACTAAAAGAAAATTTAAGAGCTCTAAAGGAACGATGGCTTATTCTGACGTATAATTCAACTAAATTCAAAACCTATATACAGGTAACTCACTTTCGTTATTTGTGTTTAACTGAAATGATGACGTCATTGATTTGATTTCAACTGAGAGAAAATTGATAAGCTTTAAGGAAGCAGGGTATAAGTCTGCCGCATGATAAAGCTTCATACCAAAGGTAGCGCAGTTTCATCAATCATGTTTCTCTCAGCGAGGTATCATAAGAAAAGTCATGACGTCACTGATTTTATTTCTATCGAGAGACAAGCAAGGGATAAGTCTGCTGCATGATCCGACTAACTATAGAAGGTAGCTCACTTTCGTTATTTGTGTTTCTCTTGACGTGCTATAATAAGGGAAATCATGACGTCACTGATTTGATTTCAACCGAGAGAAAATTGATAAGCTTTAAGCAAGGTATAACTCTGCCGCATGATACAGTTTCATACCAAAGTATATTTCAGCAATTTCTTCATTCATATCATCTAACTAAATATAAAAGGTGGCGCGGTTTTGTTTTTCTTGTTTCTCTAAGGGAGAAATCATGACGTCACTGATTTGATTTATAACGAAAGAACTCTTACTCTGACGCATAATTCAACTAAATACAAAGGCTAGCGCAGTTTGCGTATTCGTCTTTCCCTGAGTCTAGTACTATATTAGATGGCAACCCATGACGTCACAGATTTGATGTCTATACAAAAACAATCGTTAAAAGAAAATTTTTGTTAGGTGAATTTTGTTACTTTCTTATAACTTAATCCTTTAGTTACCATGTATTTCTCCAAGTGTACAGCTGGACACGCATAAAGGAAAGACAGCCGCCACGCATTTCCAATGCCTATGCTACAACAACAGTTGAAATTGTCGTCTATGTCGACATCGTCGTATGTGTCCGCCGCCAAAGCTGAAGCCGGACTTGTAGTCGGAGTTAAGCTTGATATGGGCATGAGCGGAGTTGGTGGTGGCAAGTGCAACGACGTGCCTGCAGCATCGTGAGTGCCATCGATCAAAGTCTGCGTGCAGTTTGAGTAGTTGGCGTTCTCTGGGCGACGACGACAACAACAACAACATCAACAGCTTCGACGACGATGGGGAGAATGAGGATAAAGATGATGACTGCGACGACGACGATGAAGACGAAGTCTTTGTCGAGGACGCAGTGGGCAAACGGTAAGCGTGCGCATGCGCTGCATCTTGTAGCGCATTTTTGTCTCGCCTCAAGTCAAATGTCCACAAATTAATTTTCTTTATTAAATTTTTGCATGAAAAATGACGCGAAAAACGCTTCCGCATGAGCAAAACTCAACTCAGGTGCTGTCCCAGACTGCCAAAAGATGCAGCCAGGCTGGCTACCGGCTCGTCTGCCGCCTGGTCAGACATCTTTGTGTATCGCATCTTTAATTTGGCTAAGACAATGTGCCGTTTTGAAAGATTCTTCAGCGGCTTTGCAGTAGCCTAAGTACTTAATTGATGTGCAGTGTAACTTGTAAGTGCAACCAATGAATGCTTTATCTGAGATGATTAATTTTCATAAAAGCAGCGGTAAAAATCTTGAGGAACTTATAGGTGCCTAGCAATTAATAATATTTGCATAGGCTATCAAAGTGTCGGCTGTAATGAGCATGAACCTTTTTTTGATAGATTTCTCAGCAATAATGTATTAATTTTTAAAATTGTACAATACAAATAATTGTACCTATTTAGCCGCAGATAAGTGAAAGGATTAAGTTTTGTAATGATGCTGTTTAAGATATTGGACTTAAATGGACTTTGCGCAAGCCCTTTAATAGGAGGAGGGGTGGGTATTCGCGCAGTAAAAGCGCCCGTAGATTTCAAACAAGTTTTTTTCATCCTCGACGGTCCTGTTTGGGATGCTTGTTTATTTTTTTTGATGAAACGTTTGAATTGTTTTGTTTGTTATGTCACTTACCGAGAACTTATGCGCCGCCTTCTACTCCCTGTGCTCTTGAACTTGCTAGTGCACGGTAGAAAAATTTTATTATTTTTTTTTATACGCAAACAATTCCCTGGGGCGATAGATCCACTACGCCACTGTAAAGAATTCAAATACATCATCTCGAGTTTTTTTGTATATAATATAACGCTTATGAATACGGATTTTGATGTATAGAAGTATTTGCAACAAAATCAAGTTACAATATTGACCTTGGACGTAAGTCCAAGCAACGTATTAACTTGCTGCTATCAAGGCTCTGTTTCAGGCAGGAAGAGAATGGGACACTGCGTCCGGTTGTCACATCTCCCAAGCACTCTGGCCTAGGTATAATCCAAAGCTAGCATCTGAACTCTTGCGTTTTCATAAGAACATTATCAGGATGGTGACAGTAGCTATAACGTGGCACTATATCGTAAGCCTAATAGCTGAGAGAAGTTGTGTTACACATCACGTCTTCTGTCGCAGCTGCAGAGATGAGGAGGAGATAGAAAGTATCAAACACCTGCTATGTAACTGTCTTGCACTTCTGAGGAAACGCACCCAACTTCTGGGTAAGCAGTTTGACAAACCTGCCCATATCGGATCTGGTTATATTGAACCCTCAATATGGAACAGCAAGGAATGAAATTTAGGAAATTGGGATGCCACCCAACCTTCATATAAACCACAACCCAAAATTCCCCTTCCGATTTATGCATTGTCTTCCAATAGTATCGTTAGGCATCACATTGTCTCTGGTTGATCTCGACATAGACTGAGCAGCTTGACTAGCCTAAGCTTATCTACAATGTGAACTTAAAGGTGACTCCACATATGATTACAGAGAGAGTTGAACAAAATTAGTTAAGCCGTTTCTCGGAGATTTTTAAGATCATGGAAATCCCACTACGCCTTTATCGATAATCTGGAGGAACGCTTTATATTTTAAAACCGACACCCAAGGCGTCCCAATGCAAGGGGATTTATATCTTAAAACGAAATCTTCTGAAATGTGAATTCCTGTTTTTTTCCCTATACCCAAGGTAAGGTTTTATAAAGTTTGTGCCAAAAAGCAGGAGTTATCGGAGATTCGAAATTGATCAAGACATGTCCCTCCGGCTGTGCGTTTGTCAGTATGTCCGTACGCCTTAGTTTTGAAGTTGGGTAAGGTCCCCTAATGTCTAATGAGAAACAAGATTAGCTCCAATAGGGGTATACCAACTAATTAGATGAGTTTTACAACTAAGTTAGGTTTTATTAGCGATTCTAACGTAATAGAAGAATCATAGTTAACAATATATTGTTTCTAAGAAAGACTCAATTTTACGATTCTATAAAAGATTATTCGATACTTCCATGTATGATATTTTTATATAAGCAAAAAGTAAGCCAATTAAAGTCTTAGTGCACCTATGTATGCTGTTAAATATTCTAATTGACAACAATAATAGCTCATTTCTTTTATGTCTTTTTTTAGAGTCAAAGAAACCCAAGCCAGATAACATAAGAGAAAAGAAAAAAAACTTGAAATCATGCCAAGCTTCAATGAATGCTATAAAGGAAAAGGAAAGAAAAGTCAAAGTCATTTCCACAATTTCAATTAGGCAGCCTCCAATTCAATTTTGAAACCAAATGTAAAACCCATAAAAAGGAAATAATAAGGCGTAACTAAATAGGCGCTTTAGTCTATAATCATGACACAATTTCCGCCACAAACTCGAGCAAACTTGCGCACACTCACTAGATCCCCAGACCCCAGACCCAGATCCCGAGTGTAGCAACTACTCATGAGCACACCCGCTTTTAGACAGCAAAATGTTGTCAGTGTCAGGAAGTTCACATGACTACTGCCATCAACATGGCCATGACTTGGCAAAATGTAAGTAAATATCGAGCATTAAATCCATTTACTATTAACTAACCCATAGCACTGCCGCAGCGTTACAGTTGAGAGTTCAACATGAAGAGCAGAGCCGCCAAGATGATGATGACGCGCATGATGATAATGCTGCTGATGATGATTTGTAATAAATTGAATATTAACCAGCATTTGTTCTTTTTTTTTTTTGTTGCCATTATGCTATCTAATTGCAGCTCTGGCAAATTGCCAATGCTTTGCTATAATTTGACTACAAAGTAGACAAAGAATAATATGCATACTTATCAGCAAAAGTATCTCAAAGATACTGATAAGCACAAAGGCACAAATGAAATGCAAAACGACAGCATGTCACTCATTTGCACACCAAAACGCCACTTTGCGACGTCTCTACTTTGTGAATGGGGTTTCCATAGTACTGTGTATATGCTAGTATGTAAATATGTAAGCGCAGTATTTACTTGTACATAAATATGACAGGTGCACAATAAAACCAGGGTGTGAATGCCGCTGCCGTATACGGAATGCAGCAATGAAAGAAAGCGTGTGGCCAGGTCTATAATTAAGATAGCTAAGTACTGTAAATGCACATTGGCGGCCAGATCAGATCGCTGGATGTCCAAAGGAAGTGGTGCGGTTCTTGAGCTCATGGTATGCGCAATGTAATTTGTGAACAATTACGCTTTGTAATAGCATTTAATGACTTCATTTTGGAAATAGTGGCACTCCATCTAGGAGGGAGGGAGGAAGCCTTTGTATATCATTTCGAAGAGGGTTGTCTATAAGTACATTATAAAAGCTTTCAAGTGCTGCGAGTGGAGTGGTCATATTAAAAGAGCATAACTATTTTGGGTTTAAAGTGGCATACATAAGTTAAAACGTTTTATATAGTTTTCATAAGTTGAAAATGTTAATTAAAAAAAATAAAAAAGTTTCTCAAACTTTTACTCACTTTTTTACCAAGACGCCTAGGTTTCAGATATCGTGTAGCTAAGAAGCTCGAAATTCGATACTGCGGAACTGGCTAAGATATTGATATAATTCAATAAACTTCATCTTCTAAGAGATTATGCGCACCAGCTGGTAAAGTCACGGGTCTCTAGCTCTTATAGTCTCCGAAATTTAGGCGCTCATACATATATCTGAATTGCTAGTCAGTCTTATATTCGCCCTCGTTACGGAATCCCGGGACAGGTTCATCATGTTCAGCACATACTTGACGCATTTGAAGAAAAGCAGCTTTGTTAGATGTTAAACAAGATTTTGACTGCGCACAAAAATTGATTTACCTTCTTTACTTGGTCCTCAGATCGATGATAATAGATAATAGTGATGTTTCCGGAAAGCATTTAATTTGTCTACACTTCTTTGTACCAGTGGCGGATCGACTGGGGCTTTTCAATCTCAAAACTATATGGCTTATTCACAGTTTTACTAAGATATTTAAAGTTTAAGACCATTTGGGATATCCCATTTGGGGTTTATTTTTATATGAAATTTTGTCATTCCGTGCGAAATTTTTCATTCTGCGTATAGGGCTTTATAGAAAACTAAAGAGATGTGGCGAAAATAATCGTAATTTGTAGGTTGAAGGAATTTATAAGCAATAGGACAAAAATTATGATCTTAACTTTAAATGAATATAACTTCTAAAATAGCAGGGATAGAGCGAAAATAGCGTAATTCCTTAAAAATGACGTCTAGGAGAATGATAGGTAGTAGAAATTTATAGCAAAATCGGACAAAGTTTATATGTTTCGAATATAGCGTAATCACACTATTAAAATTACAAAAAAAAATTATGTGATAATGAAAATAGTTAAAAATAAATTTGCATTTAAAAACTCTTATTTTTAAATTTTTGAATTAAAAATTGCGCAATATATATATTTTTTCAATTTATAAAATAAAATTTGACAAAAAATTTGTATTTGAAATTTTTTGAATAGTAACAAATAAGAACAACAAATATAACATATGTTAAATATAATAATTTAATTTATAAAATTTTGTTTTATATTTTTTTTAGGACAAAAAATATTTTATTTTTTACGACAAAAAATATTGCATTTTAGGACCAAAAATATCGCATTTTTTAGGAAAAAAAATATCGAAATTTTTAGGACAAAAATATCGCATCTTTTAGGACAACAAATATTGAATTTTTTTAGTTTTAATAGTTTTGAATTAATAGATAAATATCATTTTTTTTTAATTTTTTAAAATCAAAATAAAGAGAACAAAATCAAAAAATAAGAAATAATGGATTCTTATTTTTTTGACATAAAAACTATTTCAATTACAAAAAATTTATATAATTATGAAAATAGTAAAAAATAAATTTGTATTTAAAAATTACAAAATAACTCTTACTTTTAAATTAAGAATTGCGTAATAACTCTTTTTTTTCAATTTATAAAGTAAAAATTTACCAACAATTTACATTTTTAATTGTTTTAATAGAAACAAGTAAGATCAACAAAAATAACAAATGTTATAATAATTTAAAATTTTGTTCTTATTTTTTTTTAGGACAAAAAATATTGAATTTTTTAGGACAAAAATATCGAAAGTTTTAGCGCAAAAAATATTGAATTTTTTGGGATAAATAATAATGAATTTTTTTAGTTTTAAAAGTTTTGAATTAATAGTTAAATATCATTTTTTTTTTTTGATTTTTTTAAATAAAAATAAAGAGGAAAAAATCAAAAAATAAGAAATAATTGATTCTCTTTTTTTTTTGACATAAAAACAAAAACTAAAAATGAATCGTTAAATGAAAATTTTTAACTAAAATTAGCAAAATATCTAATTTTTTAAATTTTTTGTAAATAAAAACTATTTTAAAAATCAATAAATTATTACAAATTTTAAGATTTAAGATCTCTGTATCTTTAATGTATCAATTTATATTTAGGAAAACCATAAAGTGGAACTTTCTTTCAGCTCCCGAGATGTAATCTCAGAAGTCCTTGACAGTAAGTTCAAATTAGTAATTTCTTGATCAATCAGTATTTCAATGCATTGTGCTTTTAGGGCTCCCGACTGAGAATTCTTTTAGTAAACTTAAAACAAAGAAGCTTTCAAAACCTGCAAAATTGGGCATTCAGATGGTTATCTCACTCACACCTATTTATGATAACAGGTTGGTTTGGCAAATTCAAAATAGGAAAACTGCAATTTATAAAAAAGATTCCTATATCGTTAAAATCATTTTTTTTTATCTTATAACTGCACTGGTTCCAATCAACAGTTCTTTGATTCAACCAAAATGTTTGTTTTGTCTTCTACTAGACAAACTCCAAGCATGAACTTTCCATAAAAGTATGAACTCCCATCAAAATGCTTAACCAACTTCCATTAAAATTATACACCAAATCTTATCACTTATATTGCATATTTTAGTATCTCATTTAAATTTCAAATAAAGATTAAAGACAAAATTTGATTTTTAAATTGATTTTCGCTTACTTCTACTTTATTTTTTATGAATTTCTTCATGGATTACCATTAAAACTGTGCCCAGCTTTTAGCAACTTATGCATATCCTTGGCATCCTGCATTAGTGCAAATAACATCAACTCACGAATCAACAACAATTTGTATAGCAAATTGCAAAAAGCTCTTAACATTATCAATGAAGTAATCTGATACGATTATCACTGGCAGTGCACATTACCACAAACTCATTTCATTTAAAGATGCCACAACCACCAACAAACATCCAGAGTCTAGTCAAGCGTATGCCTGTTCCTCGGCTAGCCCTCAACTAAGCCAGTTTTAGTCTTAATCCAATGCGATATCATTAAAAATACTTAAAACCAATGCGTCGGCACTCTACTACTTCCAACTCTACACTCGATCCTTAAACCAGCTAGACAATTGTCAAGCTGTTGACGTTTGTCTGATGACCAAACTGTTGACAACGCTGGCAATGAGCTGAAGCTGCATCCTGCCACTTTCCGCTTAGACTCTTTGCCGCTCTGCCCGTTTTCGACTTGGCTCTGCAATATACACACAGTGCATAATCGTAAACATCACTTTGCATAATAAGAATGCTCCATCAATTCCCAAGCAACTGAACGAAACGGACTAGAACGGTCATCACTTGGAGCACAGCCCAATGCCAAGCGAGTGCACAACTCTATCTAAAGTGATATTAATTAAAAGATCATTTATATCAGTATTCATAAAATAGCAAAATGTTACCAAGCCAATGCACAGTGGTCTAGATGTGCGTTTAAGTTCAAATTAATAAAACTTTAACACATGGGTCAATCGCTTATGTTTATTTATTAATAATATTTTATAAAATGTTCTTAAGATTTTGCTAATTTTTTCAATCCTTAAGTTTGCCTTTGCCCATGTTGATGTTCATTGTAATGTGGTATACGATTTTTTTCTTAATGGAGAGAAGATTAGGTTTGGTTAGTTAGGCTGCTCGGGACAAGGCCGGGGTCAACCGGAGAGAGAAAGGAATAGAAGGCGGGAAGAGATATAGTTGCTGGGTGTGGGGGATGTAAAATAGCCCGTGTACGCCCTTAGGTTCGCCTAATCTTCTTACTGAAGCAATTTAAAGATTCGATAAAAATCTGTTATGGCCATGCTGCCCAGATCTTAAAAGAAGGATTTCCCAAATTGTTGAACAGTATTACAACGATTGTTCCTAAAAAGAAAAAAAATGCATGACTTAATTCGGGGAAAAAATACAAAATTTTAAGATGGGACAACTTGCTTAATTTATCCTAAATCACATTTTTGACGACCTTTATAGAACATTTTTGGACATCCACAGTTCAAAGACATGATGGTTCAAAAAGCTCCAGAGCTCTACTTATATAAAGCAGAAGAGCGGACTATATCAACAGACGACAGAGTGCATTCATTAAAATTTATATTTTCTTTTAATTTATATATTATATTTCGCGCGGAATATTTCGAACTGCGTATAGGCCCTTATATAAAAAAAAATAGAGTAAATAAAAATCTTTTTTTGACCGATCGGCTCGTAAAAAAATCATGCATTATGCCTGGGTACTCTAAAAGACTTCCCAACGACACATATGGGAGCTATATAATAAAAGGGGTTAAGTTTTTGTGAAAACTAGAGAGAGGTGGGAGCTAGGGGTGGGGTGACTTGTCATATACTACGGATGGTCACCGTGCGTGGTATTTTTAAGACACCCACCCAGCTGAACAGAAATCACGTAGTATGAGTACGTTCCCTATGCATCTCTGAGATGCAGGTTTTCATACGGACGGATAGACTCTCGTCTGCTTTGGTCAACCTTATACCATAGGTAACATTGCGGGGATCTCCGTCGCGACGTCTCCTTCTTTTTGCTACATACATTTTCGGCTTTCAAAAACTTAATATACCCTTTGTGGCTTCCTTTTCCGGATCTGGGGTAAAGCTACACTAAAACTGCCTTATCCAGGCTTAGCTACAAGGATCAAGAAAAGATGAATGTGGACAACAACCGACGAAATGTACTAGCTTAATCGATTATTTCGACCACTGTGCAACGGCGGCGTCTGCTGACGTTGTTGCTACAACACGAAAAATGCTGCTGACGTATTGTAGTTGCTGCAGTGCCCCAGAGTCAAGATCAGCGGCAGCGGCATACGCCTCATCAATGCCAAACGAAATAAACTTGGTCGTTGGGTAACCCAACAACAACAACAACAACAACAGCAACTAAAACAACAACAACAAGAGAAGACGGCACATGGAAAGAAGTTGTCGCTCAGTGCGTTGATATTTATTGATACTGACAATGAACTCTTTGCCAGCGCTGACGCTGACGCTGACGACGAGGACAGTGTCCACAAGACGACGATGAGGACATGCTTGGAGTGCCGTACGCGACGGCTGCTGAAGATGACAAGTTATGCAAATCGTGGAGACACCAAGATCAAAATAAACTTTACGCATGCATTGCAGGTGAGTGGGCAGAACGCACGACATGGACAAGGTCACTAGAGTGGACAACTGGACGTACATTTGGAATGGGGCAATGGAACTTTGGACAAGCCTTAATTTCGCTAGCACTCTCAATTTTTCAAGCATGCTGTCCGAAACGAGTGCAAAAGTGAAAGATTGATGATGAAATTACTTTAAATGTTTGTTTACCCAGCCAGGGCCTGGATACCAAGAAGGGCTCAGCAGCGGCTTCCACCTACCTTGGCCACTAGTGCTTGGCTTTAACAGGCAGCCAGCTAAAATGACTTAGACAAACGTCTGCATTGATCAATCTGCTGCAGCTAAGACTTAGGCTGTACGCCTACCCAAAAACTTGGCCAATGTCAGCCCGCTCCCGCTGCTCTCGGTGGACAGGCGACAAACCTGTCCAGCGGCTTGCACGTACTGTGTACATATGTACATCCCAACAAAATGCTTGCATGCCATTTTACACTGCTCCAAACTACATGGAACTCTGTGCTGTACTTGGCTACATTGTTGCGCTTGGCACTGGCTGGAACTACCAGTGTCGGCTTTGGTCGCCAACTTGTCGCTTGGCCAAGTCTGGATGGCTCTTTGGCTGGCTGGCTGGCTGCCTTCAATCAGTCGAAGGCAATTCAAGTTGACAACATGTCGCAAATGCGTACGAGAGACAGAACTGTGGACAGACGCTGTGGCGGTTGGCCAAGCGACCATGTTACAACATGCTCCATTCTTTTGATTATATAGATTATATATCCAAGCTGTGCGTCTTGACTCTTCTTGTGTTGCTTCCCCCTGTTGGTTAGTGGGATCTGTGATCAGTCAGCCATATGTAATCCGCGTTCACTTGCCGGCATTGCGTTTGCCTTTAGAGAGAGCTGCAGTACTTGTTGTTGCTGTAGAGTCGAGTGGAATCTTGCGTGATTGAAAGATTGAGTGCCAGGCGCAATTAAAGTGCTGTATGATGAATTTGTGTGTACTAGAATTGTTGCAATCCTAATTTGGCAGTGAGTTTCTTAAGCCAAATGCAATTGAACAGGTGCACGCATCTGTAGAAGATCTTCGTCTAACTGTTTGAGGATCTTTATTAAGTTTACTAGCTACTGATCCTATTCTTCTTGGAGTCTTGGAGTTGCAGTTGAGCAAAGCATAAGGGTTGGTAGAAGATTCGACTACGTGCTAAGCTTACTAATACCCTCATCCATTCTGCCTAAAATACAACACAGTAGTTAAGCAAAGCTAAAAGAATGAATCGAATAGGAGATTTTCGAAAACCAGGCAGCGGCTTATAGATCTGTCCAATTTTAGCTAGCTAGAGTTCTCAGCATGATACTTGCGGACTCTGACATTTAAAATATTTAAGAAGACAAATTTGTTTGACATTTATATAGATGGACAGACGAACGTGTTAGTATCGACCTCTCTTGACACCCTGATCATACTTTAGATGACTTTTTGACGTCTCCGGCTGGAACATATAGTAAAGGGTCATCAAAAAACCACAAAAATTTCAAATGAATCGGAAAATCTTTACTATCAATAGAAAGAACCATTCTTGCCATTCAATTTTTGAAGATAATCCCATTCAAATGCTGGCCGCAGCTGAGCCATAGCTCTTCCATGCGGAGGTTCCAATTTTCGATGACGCATAGGATAACACGGGTAATGTTGGCCTCTTATGCTTCAATCGTAGCTGGCTTATCCGCAAACACTTTAGACTTCACGTAGCCCCAAAGGAAAAGGTCTAATTGTGTGATATAACACGATCTTGGTGGCCGGAGCGTGAAATAAATTGTTCACCGAATTGGTTCCATAAAATGGCCTAGGCGCGCGAAAAATATTCTTTTCAGAACGCGAATTTTCGTTATATAATTGTACGATTTGTAAATAATGTTGTTCGGGTGTTAGTCTTTCCATGATGAAAACTGAATAAAAAACACATGGCAACTAGACAGAACTCACGTGTGATTTATCAAAAAAACCCTATTGAAAAAAAAAAAACTCAAGATTGATGACCCTTTATATATCACAGCGACTATTTTTCAGATAATTATTAGTGCTCCAAAATATTTATATTTTAATTTCTCTCCCTATGGAACAAATTCCAAGTCCAAGTGCGTACGAAGAGTGTACGCTAGCAAACAAACAAAACAGTGTTGCCCTTTGATTTTCTAGAAAAATATGAACAGCTGTTTTGTTTTACCGCCACAGATGAAAGAAATGTAAGAAGTAAAGGCCCCTACGCAGACACGAAAACAGCCACCTAGCAAAAAGACAGACTTGTTTTGGTCACAAAAGGAACAGTGTGTCTCTAGTAACAAATTGTGCATTTTATCGGAATTATTATCGATAATCAGCTGCTTTTGTTTACAAATAGCTAATTTTTGAAAGGCGCGAAATAAAACATAAAAACATGAATAATCGTGAACTTATGCTATTGTGTGTAAACAATGCAATAATAATGACATGCATTGCAATTGAGTTGTTGGATGAGGAAAATAAGCGACGAAAGGATGCAATATACAGGAAAAGGGGGAATGTTTGGGTGAACCCATTAAATATGCGCAGAGCTGAGTGTGGACGAATTGGATAGACGTATTTAAACGCACATTTTTGTTACAATTGAATTATTTTATTATTATAGCTATTTTCCCATCCTTTCCCAACGATCCGCAACGATTTTTTCGACCAGCCATAAATTTCGCGTACAAAATAACTAGCTGCACATAAGTTTTAATTGTGGCGCCAAAACCGAACAGCTGTTTTTGCTGAGTGCGCCATCTATGGTTTGCTACTGACATTAAAAAAACAAAAAAACGAGCAACACTGGTCTAAATACCACCTGCAAGAACAGTTTGTGACCAAACGTTTGTGAGCGTTTTTTTTATATGAAGTTTTGTTTATTTTTCGTGTCTGCGTAGGGGCCTTAAAGAAGTAGAAAAAATCTTTCTTTGATTCACGCACTTTTTCAAAAAAGGTATTTTTCGTTTCTTTCAAAAATTTTACTTTAAAGATAAAAACATATTAAGTGTAAATAAAAAAAAAACAATTGAATTTAAATACAAAAGGAACAAAAAAAAGGAAAAGATCGAGAAAGACTTATTTTTGAAAGTAAAATTAGGAAAAAATATAGGGAGTAAATAAAAAAATCTATTTTTTGTCTTAACTTGAGTGAAATCGATTAGATTGTGAATAATTTTAAAATATTTTTGAAAATAACGATTTTAAAAGTGCAAGCTACGGTTTCTTCTCCAAAGATTTTATATATAGTATATGCAATACTTTATATGAGCTGAAGCCAATGCACTCTCCAAGTATAATAGTTTTAATTATTTTAATTTAATTTCAGAAGCTTGGTTCAGTTGCAATAAAAGTTTATATTTAAATTGTCGCCGTTGTTTACGGAATATAATATTCACTCACGCTATGTTTTATTTTTTAAAAGTTTTCTGTTCGCATAGAAAATAAATTAAATTTTGCATCTGCGCTGGCTTAAAGTTCCCATTTCATGATTTACACAATGAAATAAATGTTTATATTATAAGCATTTATATTGTAAAATTTATGCTTAATTTCATAGTAACTATCTTGTATTTCCTTATGAGTATATTACAGAGCCTAAAATACATTAGGCATTGCTTTGGCATAAACATTAACGCACATAGTTGTAATAAATATAAAAAACAAATCGTTTATAATACTTAATTTGTGTTTAATAGCCCTGGTAGCTCCAAACCGCACCTGTTCCTGCATTAAGCATACCCCGGAGACCCGGAACAGAGAGTAAAGAAAAAAAAACGCTCATAAATAACGGCAACTCATAAAACCTAGTCGATCTATGAGGATTTGGATGGTTTGGTTTTTTTTTTGGCATAAAAGTAGCTACAAAGCTTCTTGAGACGGCTGTAAAACGACTGACAATCAAAACAATAAAAGATTTACCGAAAACATATTATGAGCCCAACAAACAATAACAACGGCTAACAAAGAAAAAAGTGCAATGAAAATGAATGGAATGAAATAATAAAATAAATAAGCGCATGAAAGGTGAACAGCGAAAATTTGCAGTAATTTGAGATTATGTTGGCATTATGCGCTCCAAAGAAGAAGAAAATCTGCAAGACGTTGCAACTTCGACGCGGGCAGCGAGGCGACGTCAACGTTAGCCGCAAAGTGGTCACAGCTTTAATGTGGCAACAACAAAAACTAAAAAGAAATAAGAAAAAAAAACGGCTAACAAAGACACAGCTGTTAATGAACGGTGTTGCAGGTAATGAAGTGTTGGCTTTAATACGCCAATGAAGGCGACAACAGCAAAAAGAGAGGCTCTAAGAGAGAGGGAATTATATTCCAGAGTTAGCTAAAACGTTGACAAAGATTAAAGACTGAAAATGGAAGTCATTTATAAGCTAAAGATTTATAAAGTCTAAAAACTTTTGCCTAGGCCGAGTTTTTAGAAAATGCAAACATTGTGAAAGTGTAAGTGTGGAATATTACCGCATTATCTGAAATAATTTAGATTAAGTTTAACAATCCAATTGCCAAACAAAAATTTTTTTTGTAAATTTTTGGATACGCAGTCAACTGCACTTCAAAGAAAATCAGATCGACACATTTCACTTTTTTATCGACTAAAAGGCGGGTTTCGTTAGTCCACTGAAAGATTGCCTGTATGCCGCCATGTCTGTGCTTGGTATCCCTGTAAATAGATACGAATTTGCAGAATGACGCTGAGAAATACGTCCAGCTCCGTCAAGGTAGACAATGACCTCTCCGACACGTTTGATATCGAACGAGGCCTAAGACAAGGCGAGTCGCTCTCTTGTACGCTCTTTCATACCCTAATGGAGAACATTATGAGAAGGGATGATGTGCATCGAACGGACAGAATATTAATGAACAAATGTGTTCAACTCCTTCGTACCGAATGCTCAAGTGGGTTTAGCAGTAAACGAGGACAAGACCAAGTTTATGGAGTGCCCTAGTAAAGAATCATGATGTCTTGATTGCCAGCTGACTGCAGAGAGCTTTAGCTTCGAGTCCGTCAAAGAATTTGTTTATCTCGGCTCGGCGGTAATGAACAAGATCAATGGAGATCAAGCGTAGAGTAACTCTTGCCAACAGTTGCTACTTTAGGCTTAGAAGGCAAATGAACAGTAGAGTCCTCTCTCTCCAGACAGACTCTATAGGACACTCATCCTTCAAGTTCTCTTATATGGCGCAGAAGCCTGGACGGTAACACAGACGGATGCAGCTGCTCTTGGGGTGTTCGTTAGAAAGATTTTTCGCAAGATTTTCGATACCGTCTTCTTTGGCGATAATTATCGTGCTCGATGGAACGATGATCATCAGCGAAAATCTTAACATCCGGGAGATGTGCCATTGGAGCACTTGTTGTTGTTATGTCCTGTGAAGCATAGGGCTATAGTCCGTTTGTTCCTACATATGTTTATAAACCTACTCCTATATTCCATCAGTGCTAAGTCAATATCTCTCTAAGAACTCATGGTAAGCTCAAAACTCCTATTGTCGTATTCCAAAAGAAATTTCCCTCCAAGTCCCTCCACTCAACCAGTTCGACTACGTACCCCACCATCCTAAAAAACACACTGATTTTATTGATTGGCTTAGGCGCTAGTAGACACTAGCCGGTCCTGCACTACTTGGAGATTGCCGAAGCATTTGCTTTAGGATAGACACTAAATAAAGTATAACCAACTTCAATCTTTGATCGGATGCACTTATGAGTGTCGTAAATATGTTAAATCGAACCACAGAAGTACCAATCGAGAGATGGATCCGCTGGTCATGAAAAAGCGATAACTGCGGCAGAAGTGGCGATCCAACAGATCATCAACTTCAGAGTACAGACAGAAAGTAGCTATAGACAAAGCTAGACAATCGGGCAAATCTCTTCCACCAGCACAAGGCATCCATTGTGTAGAGCCGATCGTTATCTAAGCGCCTTAATCGAAACAATCATGGCATTACGGAGTCCCACGATGAAGAAAAAGTGAGAGCATTTAGTGCCCATCTACAACAAACTAGTAGAGCCATTAGAATCCATCTTTTTCCGGCCGGACGAAACTGTAAAAATTATATAAGAGCAGCTCAACCCGGAAATCTCATAGTACTTAATAATTCCGAAATTTTTTGTCACACATCTGTCGGCTTATTTGAGCACTTATAATCGACTCTGCAAGATGGCTCAAGTAGAATAGAATCCATCTGTCCGCAGCTATCCCTTCAATTACTACTTATCTCCAAAGACCAGAAAGCCTCTAGGAAATATTGGTCTGCAGCGCACAGTCTAGCGAAACCAACTTTACCCACCCTTATACCTAAGTTTGCACAAATTGCCTAGTATTGGACCTTTTAGACTTTAAAATAAAATTAAAATCATAAAATATTTTATACAAGTGAAAATCCAATATGATGACCATCTGGCAGCTTATTGCCAAACTTGCAAATTCCTTTACTCTCTACTAATGAGTGTCCTATAAAGCCTTAAATGCAGGCAACACAAATTGCACAACTTGCTGGAAAACTGCAATTCCTAAGCCGTAATAATCCAATCTCAGCTGCAAAAGCCGTAGCCAAACATTTGCACACATCATAAAGACCAAGGCGGAGCATCAAAAAGCTGATGTAGGCAAATATTTATCTTTGATTTAAGCCGTACTTGGCATTTGTGTACCAAAGTGCCGACGTTGACTGCAACTGGAATGCTCCTTGGCTTGGGTCAGGGCTTGTGCAGTGTCTTGGCCTCTTGTTTTTACCAAAAACTCACAATCACACACACACACACAAAATGACATTCAAGACACAAATCATGATTTGTTGTCAGCGGCGACAACCCAGTCAGGGTTGCCGGCAACGGCTGACTCTGGATGTGGCTGCCACTAGTGCGCTGCCTCCAACCGCAACTCTTTTTGGGAAATCTGACTATGACCATGGCAAAGGCAATGTCAACAATGAAATTGTCAAGTGTTGACAAATAAATTTGAGGATTTTGAAAAGATTTACTTATGCTAATGAAAGACACTTGTCACACATATCCACACATAAATATCTTTCTTTCACTCGGCGCGCAGCCTAGTCACAGTCACATACATGCATAGTATGTACATATATACGCTGTATTCTTACTATGTACGAATATGTAAAGATTTTGAGATGTTTAGATGTATGTATGTATCTTTAGGATGCATTGCGGCGCGCATCTTCTTTAAGTGCGGCTGACGCTTTGGCAACGTTGTGCCGCATAAATATGGAACTCATGGAACTCAAGCTGAGGCTGCACTCAGAGCTAGAGCTAGAGCTAGAGCTGGAGCTATAGATTTGGATGGAGTGTTTGTGCAAACTGGCAAAAGTACCGTAACAAATTTGCAAAGTGAAAGAATTTGACGAAAGAGAGATGTTCGTTCGAATTCGTGGAATGAGTCTTGGGAAAGCCATAGAAATAACGTGTCCACATGGTAAAGCCGCATTAATATTTATGAATGGTTTTGCATAGGAATGGAGAAAATTCAGGAATTCGTTTAGCTCTGGACGTATGTACTGTCTGATATATTGCTGAAGCTGTGCATAAACATCTTGCATATGGTTCAATGTTCAATTTAATTTGCCAAAGACACAAATGGTTTTTTAAAGGTTCAGCAGGTAAAATCTGTGGGTTCAGATTGTTAGCTAAGCCGATAGCTGATATTTACTCCATTACCTTATATACTATACATCCACCCTAGCGTAACCATTTTTGCAAATGGCGGTGGCGTTATTAAAATCGTCGGTTTAAAAAATTACCATACCGGCGGCGGCCACCCTAATCCACACACGCTAAAAATTTCCAACATGTATGACATAATATATCTGTTTCGAAACGCCAACCCTATGAACTGAAACGAAATTCCATTTCTTGCAGAAAGGTCATTAGTAAGGGCCGCCAATTGTGTGAGTCTAATAAACCAAAAAAGTAAACCTCTGCTTAAAACAAACCCCCATCAACTTGCACCAGCAAATAATTTACAAAACATGAAATATATGCACAAGTTAATAAAAGTAATGCATTCGACTTTGGGAAACCCTTACGAATGGTCATTAGCATTTTTGGTATTCGAGGATTGAGTATAACTCTGCTGATTAATCTTGAAAAGCAGCTTATAGATAAAAACATTCCACAATCCTAGAATACCAGGTTTATTAGATAAGACAGAACATGTTTCCTAATTCCTACAATTTCTTTTTTTTGTCGTCATAAAAGTATTAGGGTATGCAAAAAGTTGTTATACCCTGTACCAAAAGCAAGGGTAACATAGAGAAGAAGACATCGGAAGAAAACTATTTGGTCTAGACTTGTTTGTTAGTTAATTCGTACGTCAGTCCATTTATCTAAATGCCTTTATCTTGCAGAGGTTAATAGCTAGAGCAGCGAACTTTCGAGTTAGATCCTCTATTATGTCACTTAAGGGGTATATTAAGTTTTTGCAAATGTTTGTAACATAGAGGAGCCATCGGATGCTTCTCCAACATGACCATATTCCTGCAACGCGGTCAGAAGTACCAAAGAAATTGACATGTCTGACGGGTATACGATGTTGGCAATAGCTAGAGCAACCAAACGTTCGATTTATATCCACTAATATGTCAGAGGAAACAAGCTAATTTTACATTTCCGATATGAAAGTTGTATTATATAGCTCCCATAAAGCACCTCGAAAAAATTATGAAAAGTTTCCAGTGCATAATTTCATTGATTATAAAATTATCGTTACCAAATTTAGTTATCCAAGTTTTTTTCGATGTACCTTAGCAATATGTCGAATTAGATGGCAATGTGATGTTACAGGATATCTCAAAATCGTTAGCGCTCCACTTTAACATGCTTTAAGGTCTTTGCTGGCTCCTTTTGATCATTAAAAATTCGAATAGTATTGTGATAAATAAAATCTGTAGATGCCAAATATTTTTGAATCCTTTAAACGAGATTTAGTTCAATTTTGAAATATATCTGATATGTATGTTCTTTATAAAAACAATCAAATTGGACTCAACGGGTCTTGGTGCTATCCTAACCTCTAATGTTGTATATATGTTTTTCTTGTCTACAATATTTATATTTTCCTGTTTTCAGTCGCTAAACACGAATTCGAGGTTAGAGAAGCCCAGCACATAAGGTGTCTGTGATAACCTCCAAAATACATTTTCTTTTCGGGGTTCTTGAGATTTTGTTAGAACCTTGACGTGCTGTTGTTTTTTTTTTTTTGGAATTCGATTGCGGATGTAGCTACCCTAAAAGTCGTCTGACCTCTGGATCCGAAAACACATTTTTTTGTGTGTAAATTCAGTCCCGCGCACTGTGTAGACCAGTCAACGTTAACTTTGCTGATGTTTTAAAAAGAAATGGGCATGATTTTTAATTATATATTTGATGCATTGGGTCAAATACAAGATGACTGACATGGCGGAGAGGTGTCAACAGAGAAACCACCAAATCTTTCAACGAATTAAGTAAGGCATATGGCTAGAAACCGTGATTTATGGAAGTGCTACGTATATAGACTAAGTTCTTAATTACTTTCTATGAATGTAACAAAAGAGCATGTCATTAATAGTAATAAATTAAAGTTTGAATAGTTTTCACTGATCTACTTTATCATGATATATAAAGGGTCATCAATCTTGAGGTTTTTTTTTTAAATGCAGAAAAACAAAAAAATTTCAAGTGAATTGGAAAATCTTTATTATCAATAGAAAGAACCATTCTTGGCATTCATATTTAAAGATAATCACTTTAAAATGTTCCATGCGGAGGTTCCAATTTTCGGTGACTCGTTCGAGCACAATCGGCGGTATCTTGCAAATAACGCGGGTAATGCTCAATCGTAGCTGGCTTATCTACAAGCGCTTTAGCCCCAAAGGAAGGATCTTAGTGGCCAATTCACCGGTCCGGAGCGTGAAATTAATTGTTCACCAAATTGGTTCCATAAAATGGCCTAAGCGCACGAAAAACATTCTTAACAGAACGCGAATTTTCGTAATATAATTCTACGATTTGTAAACGTTGTTCGGGTGTAAGTCTTTCCATAATGAAATGGCAATGAAAACTCAATAAAAAACATATGGAAACTTGACAGTACTCACGCGTGATTTATCAAAATAACCTATTGAAAAAAAGATTGATGACCCTTTACAATGATAATAGAATGAAATCAAAAACTTCAAACTGCCCCACGTGCCAAAATCCTGGACCCGCCTCTGCTGCATATTCAAAAGTTTCAAAATAAAATCTAAAATAAAAGCCGTCAAGGGGTTTCGCTGATTTAAACTTTCTAAAATCAAAACAGAATTTCAGAGTTAATTTTGTTTTATATTTATCGATAAATTTACAATTTAAAGCTCTGACAGTAACATTGAAGTAACATTGTCACGTGCCCACGTAATTATTTTAATTGAAAAAAGCTAGAAAAATACATACAATACTTAATAAAACTACATAGAGTAGAAATAATTACAATTAAGAGCGCCATTAGCTGCGCTTGTTAGGCTTGGATTTCTTTTTATGGCTACAAGACCCGCTTAAATTGTATGCAGGCAATCATAAATGTCCAGATATTTTATTTATCAACGGCATTTCACATGCTCATCATTTTAACGCACTGTGCAGTTGTAAATAGGAGGTACCATATAAATCTTGGAAAACACTTTGGCAAGTGGTTCCCAGCTGTTGTTGGGATAATAAAAGCAACGTCAACATTGTATATAGGTAAAAAAAAAAAGTGAAAAATCTCTATCTGTATCTAGCTGTGAACTCTAGCGATAAAACAATAAATTTTCTAAAATACAAGTTCTAAATTGCATACCACAAAAGATACATGCTTATTTGGCTCCCATTGAGTGCCTTGGCATAATTGAGTAATTAACTTTTAAGCGCACTCAAACGAAACCTGTTCCAAAACACTCAAAGCACACAAGCAGGTTTTGAGTGCAGCATTGAGTGCTGCCAAGAAACGTTGGCAAACGAAACGCTGGGAACAAGCCGGTTTTGAGTGAAACAACGCAACGCTGGCAACGAAACAAAGTAGCTGCCTTAACAAATGGCGACGTTGACGTCGACTGCGAATGCTTATTGCGCTGCCGCCGTCTGTTGCCCGGTGCTGGGTCTTCAGAAACTTTGGTCTCTTCTCAAGCGCTTTCTGACGTTCGTACGAAACGTTTGCCGATTACGCGTCGCCGTCGCCGTTGTTGTTGCAGCGTTTTTTCGTGCGTCTTTGCCGCATTGCACGCAACAAATTGCAACAGTTGCAGCATGCAAAATAAATTCTTAATTTGCTCAAACTAAAAGTGCATAAAAAATTAAACAAATACGCGAAAATATTTTTACAAAAAATATTCAAGTTTAAAAATAAATTATTATTTGCTTAAAAAATATACATATTAAAGCAATTAATTGGCGCGCAAAAATTATAAATATTTGCTCAAATTTATGTGCCTGAAGTGCCTCGTAGATTAAAAATAAATATTTATTCAAATAATTACAAAATTTGCAACATGCCAATAAAGTGTAAACAGTTGCAAGTAAATACAAATTATATATAAATAAAAAAGTAAATAATTAGCAGTTATTATAACGCAGTTGCATGTATTAATATTTAAAAATTCACAAGTTGAAAATCCTACAATAATATAAAACGTGTAAAATGTTTGCTGAAAAGTTGTAAAAAAGTTTTTGTTGTTTTTTTGTTGTGCCACAGCCGTGACGCCTGCGCAACCCCCTCGCGAGTTTTTTTTAATTGGATATTTGCAGTGAGCAAACAGGAAACGGAAGCGGCTGCCATTTGCAATAGAACGCTGCTTGAAACTAACACACACACACACAAACGCCTAAGGTAAATATGTACATAATAACTTGCACACATAGCAAAAATGCCAGCTTATATATTGCAAACATTTAAAAATGACAGCCATATAACAAGCGTGCAATTTTTCAAAATCAACAAGCGGGGCAAACATTAAACTCTACGTGAGCCATGTCAAATAATTAACTTGGCCAAGTGCCACAGCAAAACAATTAAAGCCAAAAATAAAACATACGAAAAAAAAAACAAACAAACAACTAAGCTTAGTCATTTAGCCAAATAAAACTGACAAGTGGGTCGGTAATAGGCGGGATTTTGCGACGAAAGTATACACTGCATTATCCATAATTTGACAGTTTTCAGTATTAACTTGTTCCGGAGTACTGGGGACTGGTTAGCCAAATAATACAAAACAAATGTGTACTTAGATCTTCATGCATCTACAAACCGTTTTCGGTAGCTATGTAGCCTTTTGACAAAGTTTATTTAAAAGTAGGTGGTTTTTAGAGGGGCTTCTTAATTTTTGCCTATAAAAGGGATACGGAGAAAAGAATAAAGTAAAGAAAACGTATATATGTGGCAGTTTCTATATTTCGTCTTGAATACCTCAAAATTATTTTTGGCGGTATGGGACGGTACGCAGCAACAGAAAACTCGTCGTATGGTATTTTTTGCAGTATTTTTTGATTTTTTTGATTTTTGTGGAATGCAGGTAATTCGGCTAAAGTTCACAACAAAATCAACTGGTTTTTACAAATGGTAAACGTTTTAAAGATTTTCCTTTTTAATAAAAATATTATTTCTTCACATTACTTTCAATTTACCTCATAAACAACGCGTTACAAACGTTCTTGTTTATGAAATAATTGGCAACAAGAGCAGGCAACAAGCACTGAAATGCGAAAGAGCAATAAGAGATATACATATATTTAAATAAAATAATTTTGCAATTAGGGTATTCACGCTTGCTGTTGAGTTGAGGAGTTAAAAAGTAGAGAACTTTTGCAGCAACAAAATATACAGCGCACAGCTCTCAACTGAACTTTTATACAATTCACACCGTAAATTAATTTTTAGCTGTTGAGTTGAGTAGAGAGTGTTGCAAAATACGGCTTCCTCGACATTTTTAGCGCTTCATTATTTCGGTACTTTTTAGCCTTTGTGTGTTGTAAAAAGCGCCCAATAAGGTAAACAAAGTGACTTTTAAGAAATTCAACTTGATTTATTTGTATTTTTAGTAATTTTTTTTATTTGCTATCTGTCAGATGAGACAATCAGCAAATTATGTAGATACTGCAAAAATGACAGAACTGATTGTGCTTCAGTGAGTACAATCAATTGTAAAACTTGATTTGATGCAAATAAACAATAAGGTCTTAAATTATGCAATCATTTCTTTAAAATGCCGTCCAAACGGCTAAGAATGCTCTAAATTTAAAATTAACAAAGGTAAGCAAAATGTGTAAAGAAGCAGCACAAACTCAACTACTCATAAACTAACAAAAGGGGCGTTCACGCTTTAGCTTATTGAGTTTTTGTGCAACTTTTCAACGCCTCAGCCCAGCAGCAGACCTGAATACACTCAATACTCATAAATGTTTGCTTTTGAAGAGAGAGTTTTAGTTTGAGGCATTAAATGCATAGTCAAAACGCATATACGCACAAATACTCAGTCAGACAAAGTCGCTCACATCCCTAAGTCAATTTTTTTTTGTATTCCAAAAAATTTTGGTATAAGCTTTGTTTGCTCTTACCTCCAAATTGTCAGCCACAGCTAATAGTACTAAAATAATAATCATTGCATTTGTATTGACTAACAAATTAAGACAACACACTGACATAATTTGCAGTTTTGTTTTTGCGTATATTTATCTATTTCTATGGCCATGTTTTATTATAATATGATTACACTTGACAGCTGACATTTTTTTTGAAAATATTCACACATTTTTCGGTCTTTTGCATGCATGTTTTAAACGTTTCTAACAGCAGACACAAGTTTAATGTGTGTACATCTGAATAAATTGACAATTTAACTGACATGTTGCATGCCCCAAAATGAAGTAGAGCCAGCGTACTGAGTGCGTTTGTGAGTGTAAAGCATGTGCTAGTTATTTTGGGCATAGTTCTTGTATGACTAGAGCAAGAAGAGAAGCTTGTCAAGCCATTAGTTAATGAATAACACACTATAGGTTTTTGGAATTTTTACTTTAAACTGGGACTCTAAATTAAGTTTATTAAACTAGAAATTACTTTTTGTTTTTTTTTGTTTCTTCAGGCTTGGATTGTAAATATTTATATGGCTGGTGCAACATTTTTGCGATTATTAATAAATCGTATGAAACAAACATTCCCTTGATATTTCGTTGATAAATCGTTAAGCATTAATTATGCATGAACACATGTGCTTGTTAGGAATCTTTTTAAAAACTCCAACATATTTTTTCGCAATGCCTTTATCTGTCTAATTTTTAAAATTTTCATTAATTTTTGGTTTCAAACATGCTTTTAACATGAATTGTGTCATTGTTAAGTATTCACCAAGGCAAAGTAAATGTGGTGCCATTGATTAAAAAGGGTATTCTTAATGGCTCATTCTTCTAGAAAAGATTGATAAGAGCTGGTTAAAGCAGCTTCTCTACAGTCTACTTAACGTAGGCCGTTCCTACAAGTCTTCTTGCGAATCATTGTGCCTATTGTAGAAAAAGGAGATGTAGATCTCTATAGTACAGTACTTACTGACGTGCCATTCTTCTACCGAAATAAGACGGAGTAACGTACAGAATACGGTTTGGCTTGGAAACTATAGCACTTTGACTTAGCAGCGGTACTCCAGATCTGAATACCATATCTTCAGGTAGAGTAGGGGGGGCCACCCCCGGTCACGGAGTTTTCGCATGTGCCCGGTGTAATTATTGTCTTACTTTCGTGATTCAAGCTAAAGGTGTAATAGAGGGGCCGGTACATTTCACCCCGGGCCCGGATTTTCTCTCTACGGCCCTGGGTAGGCGCTATGATCTGCTGGTAGACCATCCGAAGGAAAATGCCGAAATATTTGTTCTTCTTATTCGACTCAAGTTTGTAGTTAAAATTAAAAATTCAGGGCACTGATTTTGGTGACTGTTTAAGCGGTTTTCAGTAGAGCTTCTAGGCAAAAGAGTTACAAATTTCGAATTTATCTTTTACTTATAACTTTCGCAGCTCAATCAATCGATTTTAAACGAATAGATACCAATAGGTAGCTTATAAATAAAGCAAAATCAGCGTTATGTTTAAAGATTTCGAAATGTTGAACATGTGGTAGTAAACCGCAATATTCTACTGAGCGGAAAGGCGGCCCAAGTAAAGAGCTCACAAATTTCGTAGTCCTAGCTTTCTTGTAAAAGCTTTATATTTTCTTACTCGATTCTTTCTTTGTATTTCTCTTACCATCGCCTTTGGAAACAGGATGTCCAAAATTCAGAAATTTAAATAGCAAAGTAGTAGCATCAAATAACTATACAAGGCACTCTACGCGGAGCCTATTTTTTAAATATATTAAGGTAGCATCAAAAAGTAGTAGCACTGAAATTATTCAAATATTTTTAATGAACTAACGATAAAAATACTTAGTAGACCTCCAATGAGCACCCGTGTGCGATTAACACTCGGCGTACGTCTTCTGAAACTTGCTTTCCGGAATGCCCTTCAGAGATGCCGTTATGGCCCCTTAGACTTGTTCTACGGAGCTGACACGGTTTTTCTTGAATTCCTGCTTGAGCCGAGAAAAGTGCAAAAGGCCGGTCTTCCAACACTCGGATGTCACGGTTTTTTTTGAGTTCCCGATTGAGGCTAGAAAAGGGCACAAAGGCCAGCGTTGTTAGATCAGGACTGTTGGCGTAATGGTGCTGCCCTGTGCTTGGCTAGAAACTGCCTCACCAGCCTCGCTGTTTGGCAGGTTTTTCTGTTGAAACTTTATAGACGTTGGGCCACACGCTAAGTGCGCGTTTGCGCAACATTACAAGCAGATCCGCTTAAAATCTGGCATTTATAGTTCTCAATGTGAATACAAAAATCAACAAAGAATTTGACCTCTTGCTCATTCTGGTTTTATACGGACACTGGGAGTTGCTGCTGTGGCATTCGGCCATCTGGCGCTTGGTCTTCGTCGCGGTTTTCCTAAATTTTTCTCCATTTCAGATTGCTACGACACTACTTAACAGAGTTACATGGAAATTGACTTGTTCACTTTCTTCGCACGCAAAAAATGTCAGACTCTTCGTAAGGCTCTCTAGTAACACGTACAGATGGTCCGACCGTCCTACCTAATTTTAGTTCTACAACTTTGTGATGCTACCCTGCATAACCTAGTAAATAAGTTTTAAGATGATGTTGGTGGCAGTTAGGTAAATTTTTGTACTCTTCTGTAGGTTTCTGTAGGTTTTATATCTATATAGAAATACGACAACAAATTGATCAGTGTGGTACCGATTGTGTTGGTATGCGTGAACGTATCGAGGTGAAACTAACACTTTGTGATAGCCACACCTGATAGGGTGTGCACATTGTAAGTTTCACCTCGAGAAGTTGAAATAATGCGGGTGAAAACTCATATGAAATATTAAAATGTATCATGAAATTAATATTTGTTGTAACAGTTGCGAATCAGAGTAGCATGCAGGTCGCTGCTGTTCCAGAGTATTACAAAGTCGGGCAGGACCGACTGCAGCATGACAGTGGGATGAGCATTATGGAAATAAAGAATTGTAAAGGGTATATATAGTCAGGATGATCTGAATTAAACAAAGCAGGTTGGGGGTTGGGGTGCAAAGCACGCAGGCGGCGGAGCCCCCTAGTCAGTAATAATGATACTTAAATGGAAAATTGAGTACCTGATGTACTTGCAGCGCTTTCAAAGCTTAAGATGAAATGTTTAGGAAAATTTGCATTACCCTTAAAGTTATCCGGTATTCGCATATTTGAATTGAAAACTAAAATATCTGTTCTAGTTTATTATTTGCAGTGTGAGGCACCTTTCTTAAGCCACATTTTTAGAATTTCCAGATAGACTCATTCATACCAAAAACACATTTTGTACTTGTAACATCAAGCCACAGACTTATCTAAGTTATTTATCAAAAATTTAATTCCAAAATTCCGTAAACTTATTTAGCACACTTCGCAAATATTTTAAATTATCCAATATGAGTATAAACTCTACTAGATAATTATTATTTAATTTAGATCTTGTTTTCAAGATCTTTTCCAACCCAACATAAATAACAAAATTAAAGCTCTATGTCATTTAATTATATCGAAGTAATTAATAGCTCTATTAAATTCAAAACTGATATATTGCCTACTAAGTAATTAAATGCCTATAACTCAGCCAACACATGTAAAAGCGCCTCAAGCTATGGAAATAATTATTTATAAACAGGAATGGCTGATTTCTAAGTTTCACCCACTTTAATTTGAGTTCTGATTGTTAGTAACCTCGGGCAAAACTTTGCAAAACAATTTAGTAAGAAAAAGTTGAATTTCAGAGAAAGCATATTAAGGCTTAGAGAGCGTACGTAGCAATAAGTTAACCCAGGTATGATGTGGTAAGCAATTAGGCCATTAGGTGCGGCTGCACATAAAGTATACGCATAGCTGGCAAGCTAATGAAGCTAAAGTTACAATAAGTTGTAAGCTACATATGAGCCAGTGATAACTGCTTATGTAGTAACTAACTAAAACCATTCTATGTAATATAATAGTATTGTTAAAAGATAACAAATAAATACCACAACTTCAATTTGCTCACATCCATAGCAAATTCCAATTAAAGCAAGACAATAGGGCCGGCTACTAAGCTGCAGTCAGACATCAAGATCTACGCAAAACAAAGCTGTCAACTTTTTCCAGAGTGCAGGCAGAGTCTCTAAGCTGTATACATAGACAACTGCCGTACGCCTTAACGCCCTTGTGCAAAGCCTCTACTCTCTCTCTATATACTCGTACATACTCAGTTCATTTATGCGTTTTGTTTTAGAAACTGCACGGGGTAATATGCAGTAGAGAGCAACCACCAGCAGTACCACCACAGAATCCACATCAAGCTGTCTAAGCTAGCCCTAGACATGTTGCCCTCTATAGCGCCTGCTGACATGGGGCTGGCATATTCCATGTAGAAGAAATACAACACGTTGAAAAAAAAAAATGGGGGGGGGCTCAAGTTCAAGTGCAACTTATGAAGGTTTTCTTGTTTTCTGAGCCGCAGCAGTCTAGACAGCAGACGCACAGCAGACCGACCAGCAGCGACCCAGAACCAAAACCCAAAGACCAGACGCAAGAGTTCAAGACATAGTCGCCAATAGAAGAGTCGTCGGAGCAGCAAAAAAAAAAAACACTTTGAAATGTCACAAAAACAACAAATATGCCTACAACAAAGTCGGTTCCCGTGCCGGCATATTTGAATAAACATTAGAGACAAAGGCAAACGCAAAGGCACTGTCAGTTCTATATAAATGTTTATATAGCAGATACTTTTGTATATACAAAATGCTCAGCAAATTATAAAACGACACAAGAGTGAGAATTATTATAGCGTTGACTCCCATAAATTATGCCATACCTCAACAGCTTTTTTTCAGCAGTCCAGTAGTAGGTAAGCCTATCGACAAAGACATCAACAGCTTCGTTAACATTTTGCGGATTAATAAAGCGGCTAATTTGAATGAAAATGAGCTCGATCTGTTTTGCCAATTCGTTTTGGCCAACCAATTTGAAGCGCTCGTACCGTAGATTGTTGTCTTAGAGCCAAGTAACCCATAGGCAATGGCTCAGTCAACTATTAACTGACTTTATTTAAAACAAAAAAAAAAAAATCTAAGCGACTTGGAACGGAAGTCCAACTATGGCAGTCAATTGCTGTGAAATTTCTTTAATCGATCTCAGTTCAAAAGCTGCTTGGATTTTAGCTCATCGGTGTTTGAACTTTGACTAATTTCACGCATTAATTAGACGGAAGGTATCCAAAGAAACTTGGTCTAAAAATATAAAGTGCTCTTGACTGCGAAATTTTTAAAACTTTGTAAAATACTGTGCAGCTACTATGGTTAAAGCGAAGAAGGTTAGTAGTTTGCGCCCGACTTGTGAGAGCTAGGGTAATCATGTTCCGTCTTTGGCGATAGGGTTACCTTAAGTCTTCAGATACTTCTCTCCTCTCTGAGGAATTGACGGTCCTACATTACTTAAAAGAGAAACAGAAGATTATTTTAAAGTACTTTGAGAGCGTAAAGCTTTTGTTGGATTTGGTTGAAAGACAGGGTAGGATCAAAAAGTAGTTGCACTGAATTTCAGTAGCGCGAAGGTGGAGCGGTGCAGAATGGTCTGGCCACCTGGGCGTGGTAGAGAGGAGCTTTCCGGAGAAATTGATGCAGTCTACGGCGGGCAAGCGGAGTCGACTTCCGTGAACAACTGCCGTCGCGATTCAAGATGTACAAAAACCACAAGCAGCGCTATGAAAATAAATTCTGCGCTTAACTCGGGAAATGCGTGACGAAGACTCACAAATAACTTAGTACCCCTTTGGGTATGCAGCCATGAGCCACTCAAAAGCGTTCGAGTGTCATAAGTTGTTCTGGAAGGGATGGGACTTCGTCAAAGAGGACCAGCGCGCCGGTCGTCCAAAGTGAAGGCGCTACTGGACTCCGACAGGAGACAAATATTAGTCTGATTGTTTATAAATAAGGGATTTCCTATGGTAGCATCCATAAAATTAGTAACAAAGATTGGGTGTGCGCAAAGTTTGTTGCCAGGAGTCCTGAGTGATGAACAAAGAGCACAGGATTACCACGTTGCCCCATCCTAGATCTGGCATCGCCGGACGTCTTTCTCTTACCTTGTCTTAAGCAAAACCTCAAGGGCTAACGATTAACCTCCATAGAAGACGTCTAAGTGGCCGTGAAGGGCATCCCAGCAAGCGAGCTCCAGTAGGCGTAAGAGCAGTAGAAATAACGTTATTCGCACAAGGTACAACCCAGATCTGACATCGCCGACCTTCGTCGTCTTTCCTCGGCTCAAGCGGGGACTCAAGAGAAAACGATACAGCTTCCTAAAAGACGTCCATTGGGGGCATGATGGCATCACTGACGGGCACACAGGAAAGCGAATTCCAGGAGGCGTGGCATTGGGAATTGTGTTATACGCACAAAGTAAACCTCAGATCTGACACAGTCAAACTTCTTCCCCTTTCCTCGGTTTAAGCGGGAACTCAGGAAAAACCAATACAGCTTTATAGAAGACGTCCAAAAGGCCATGACGGGGCCTCTGAAGGCCATCACAGTAAGTGATTTTCAGAAGGCGTACGTGTAGAACAAATTGCGTAATATGCACAAGTTCCCCCCGGATCTGGTACAGCAGCATTGCTTGCTCTTTCCTCGACACAACCGGAGCCCCAAGGAAAACCGGCATAGGTTTCAAGCTTTTTATAAAAAGCTAAAATGATTATTTTCATATCAGCTCAATCATCCAACTTGCCCCAAAACATTTGGAAAGTAATATTCACACACGCCTTCAAAAACTATTCGAGCATAAATTGAATTTGTTTGCCCAACACAGACACATTTTAGAGCCAACAAATTTTGCCAATTAAATAAAGCCCTATCGACTCTGCCTACATGACTCTATTAAGGGCACTTAGGAAGAAGACATTGATATGCTCAGTTGATTAGCTCTAATTTGGAAATTATACCAAATTATTGCCCGGAATCAGGGCCAAGTTTGAGCCGGTTGTAGCACTTCAGCTGCTGTAAAGTTGTTGCCAGTTTCAGTTTCATTTATTTTGTTTGGCATCTCTCAACTTCAAATTGTCGTTGTTGTTGGTATTGTCTGCGCACATAACAAGTTAATTTTCATGTAAATTTCTCTTGTATCAGCATATAAGACCGGCTGCCATCCATTGAGTTAGGAACTCAGCCAAAACAAAACCTTTCATTTCTCATACAACCAAGATGGCTAATGCCGGCCTGATGGTGATTCTGAATCCGCCGCCAAACAACACAACCGGTTAACATAATCACTTAATTTTCGGATTGTGTGCGTGCCTTTATTTGGGGTGCCTCAACAGCTTCCTCTTCGCCGCTGCCCCGCGTCAAACGATTAAAGACGCTGCTGTGTGACTAGGAGAAGTAGTATCTTAATCGAGCAGCGGGCAACACGCACACAATGGAAAAGCTTTAGAAGTGTCAATAATATTAAGTGATGATGTTCAATAAGTATTGTATATGGATCTTTTGAAACGATTTACAGCAATGATAAACGACTGACAGGCGGCGCTTTGTAAATATTGAAAAAAATACAAAAAATGAAGCTTAATTAAGTGAAACTTGTATTTTGAAAAGAAGAGAAAAAAATCGTAGACATAAACTGACCAAAAGTTGATATATGTTTTTGTATAAGTTGTTTAAAAATTATTTATAATGTTAGAAACTAAATAAATCAATTTGGTAAAAAGTTTTAACTACGAATGGCACACCCAATTTTTGATGAGAACTTTTGCAAGACGGATTTCAATGCAATATATTTCAGCGCTTTTTTAAAGAACTATGTTAAGTTTAAAAGTATAAATATTTCATAAATTTTAAGTAACTTTTAAGCTTTGATCTAACTGAGTGTGTAAATTTGCTAAAACACTTACTATAGTTTTTACAGGTAGACTCCGCCTGGCAGCGCAGTTCTTCAAAGAGGGCTGTAATTAAAAAAAAAAATGTTTTCAAACTTTAAAAAATCGCAGAAGGCCACAAATGTTGTTTTGGGCAACAAACTGGGACTGTACCTACAAATTCGGTGTATTGTTAAGGTACTACGAAAAAATTTAGCTACGATATATAAACAATAATAATATATATATTAGGGTGGGTGAAATTTTTTTCGAATTCGCGGCGCCCCCTATTATTATTCTACGGTTAATTCTAAGCAACTTTGCCGCGGAAACCATAAGTCTATCTCGAATTTCGGGCCTGCAGATTTAGAAAAATAGGTTTTTTCCCCTATAACGACAAAAAGATAACATTTTAAACCAAAACTTCATCTTTTTATGTGTATGTAGGGGGTTTTGGGGGTCAAGGAATTCATTTTTGATATTTATTTTTACTTATGATTGCCGTCAGAGTGCGTTTCGTGCATATTTTGCAATTTTTTCGCTTTTTCAAGAAAAATTACGAATTTCTTGAAAAAAATTAGAAATATTTGACTTTCTCGTATTGCAATCTAAATTTCTATTTAGAAAAAACAAAATAATTTTTTTTTTTCAAATTCAAAATTTTATAAGAGTTATGACTTACGGGAAGATACGACTTATCAAATTCTAAAAATTAAAAAAATCCAATATTCAGTTATCGATATTTTGATAAATAATCGGAATTTTGCAATAAAAATTTATGTGGTTACTATTCGACAGTAGCATGAAAAAATCATCACAATTGCAGAGTTCGACCTAAAGTTGCCCGCTTCACTTATTTGCGCCGATATATAATCAAAAATTTTGGTTTCTCTATCTCTGACCATATCTCAGATCTAGGCGTTCGTACGGATGGACAGACAGACATGCCTGCATCGACTTATTTAGTACAATATTCGGTTTCTTTTCGATTTCATATATTTGGTTTGCCAATTTCACCAAAACGATTTTTTATGTGGTCTGAATCCGAGAATTGGCAAAATAGGTTTAATAGCTTACTTATTTTATACTGAAATAATTCTTAAAATATTCTAAGATTCCATTTATGACAATTTTAAGTAAAATATTTATTGATAACACAGACCAACATAGTATAGTTGTTGGAAAGCTAAGGGTCATTTCCGAAGTATTTTGCTGCGTAGAATCTGCATCCGGGGCCAGAATTGGCCTATCACGTCAGGATTTTGAGATATTTAAAAAAACGCAGTTTTCGGGTAAATAACCTCAATTATCTCAAAATTCTGACGTGATAGGCCAATTCTGGCCCCGTATTCGGATTCTACGCAGCAAAATACTTCGGAAATGACCCTTAGCTTTCCAACAACTGACATGACCCCGGTATTTGTAGGCCTGTGTAATTGTTTATAATTTTTTTTCTGAAAACCCAAAAATTTGTACGCCATACGTTCATATACTCATTGGCATATCGATAACTAACAACGTGTAATAAAAATAGCTAAGCCGTGGTTCATCTCATAAACAAATTTTTATGATAATTACGAATTTTCAATAAAAGTTCCGAGAGCAAAGGTAATATGAGAATTTATTAAAAAAAAAACAAGGGAAATATGACAGGTTATCGAAAATAATTGGGAGCATGCAAAAACGAATAAAATGTAAAATGTATACGTTTTTGTTTAATGAAATTCGAAGCACTGCTGAATAGTTACATATGTTTTTGTGTTTCACGGCAAATAAGCAAAGTATTTACAAAAATCCTGCAAAAAAGGTGTCTAAAAATTTTGACGTATTTCATACGATTCCATTTATTAAATAAACTGCATAAAAAGTTACGACATCACATGTTGATGCTGGTCAAGATCATATTTCAGGCACATGAATTCCCTTTCCGGCTCTGGCTCACATAAACGTTACACAAATATTAGAGCACATTTTAAGAGTTACATAGTATACAAAAAAAAACTAGAACAAAACAAATCAAAACAAAAGCAAAAACCCGGCAAGCGCCGACAAGGGCAAAAAATGTGTACTATGAAAAAATATGAAAGATACAAAACAAAAAAATAACAAACTACATAATAAAATAGCAAACAAACAAACAAACCGGCAAATGCAAAAAGAAGTAGCCACTAAATAACAAGCAAAAAAAAAAATAAAATTCATTCAAAACCAAACCAAAAAAAGCTAAGCAAAAAACAAACAAAAAAAAAAAACAACGTTATACACGGTGTGTAGAAAAAAAATTGAAACAAATGCTGAATTATTAGTACATGAATTGCCAGCGGCCAAAAACGGTTGGGGTCAGTGGGGGCGGGCGGGTGTGCGCTGGTTCTCGTTATTCGGGGCAACGCAGACACAACAACACATAACGGATAGCCACCGAAAATAAAAGAGAAAAGAAAAGACGAAAAAAAAGAAAAACTTGCCAAAATAGCAACACGTGAAGCGGCAAGAACTTGGTACTAGGAAAGCAGAAAATGTAGCTGACAAAAATAAAACAAAAAAAAACTTTAAGATATTTATACTAAGTACGAACATAAATGTATCTTTATACTATGTGTTATTCATATAAATGTGCTTTGCGAGGGCGGCTTTTGTAGTTTAGATAATTAGAACTACTTAAGCAGGCTTCAAATAATAATAATATTGTTATGGCGACTTGAGCTGCATTCGGCACGGGAAACCTCAGTTCTTCAGATTTCTAAGATATTCTCGAAAATATGTCGTTTTATAGGGTTTTTTGCGGCCTGAACTGCTGGAGTTTCAGATTGAATTCAGCGACTCTAAAAGCATATATATACTTATATATAACTCCTATTTGGAGCATTGGGCATCTCTAAAAGCATATAGTGCATATGATTTGGTCTTTGAACTTGAAAAGCGATCTCTAAACACAGCATTACAAATCTTTTTTGAGCCCTGATATCCAAAGATGTTCTTATAATATTATTTATTGTTGACGCTGCATCCGAATCCAAAATTCAAAAATCTTCGACTCGTTTTATGAGGTTTCTGAATTTCGAATTCAGAAAGCATATGTGCGTTCCTAAATCATGAAAATTTTTTTTCGTTTTGTTATTGAAGCCAAGAAAAGTTGCTTACTCTTATCGCCTTGAGTCAGTCTGCAATCTGTAGTGTGAATTTAAATCACTTTTTTTAGTTTTTATTTCCGTTCTCCAAGCTAGATTATCTGTATGTTACGCTTTTTGGCTCGAAAACTAATGATTTCTTGAATTTATTGTAGTCCTAGGCTTTTTCAAGATTGTTTTAGAACTATTTTAGCGAATTGAAGTAATCGTGTATTTTTTATTGTAAAGTTAAGCAGTTTTGAATCAGTACTTATATTGAGAATTCGGCTACAGGGAAACTGATCAGACACCAAAATAGTTTGACCAACTTAATATGCGTACTTTTTGGTAAAATTTGGCATTTCCAAGTTAAATGGTCTTTGGGATATTTTTATTCAAATAGAACTTGCATGGCGGCGACTTACTGAATTTATGGATTTGGAAGTTTTTGTAAAAATAACTTTTTTATTTCCTTAATTTTTATGTGAAAATTTAAGTAACAATTTTAATGAATTACCTACAGGAAATTAAAAAAAATGTGTATACCTAACTATTTCACAATTTTTAAAAATATTTTAAATAACAATAGCTTACACGGAAATTGAACCTTCGTAAAAAAGTGTTTTTAGAGTAATTTTGGGTCGTGAAACACGAAAATTACATCCATTTTTTTTTTCTTAAGCAACGTTTTTGAGATTTTTTCAAAAAACATGTTTTTGGCTACTTTTTTTGTGTTTCGAAGTTGTTGTTTTACGAAGGTTCACTTGATGATCCTTAAATTTATAAACTAGTGTAATTTACCAAAAACCTTTAAAATTTCCTACATATGGTTTTACAACAAAAACGTCCAAATAAAAACTTAAAATCATTTGAAAATTAAAGAATTGTCTAAAATGTCGTATTATTTAATTCATTCCCCTAATTTCTTAAATCAAAATGGATGATGGATGAATATTTTCTAAAACTAGATTTTTTCTCGTTGAGAACTTTTTTAATTTTTTTTAAATTTATTTACTATTAATCGATCCCAGCTATAAATATAACTTGACGGTTGAAGCGCTGCCATATTCTAGATTTTCCGGATAGATATTTATGTATGTGTACGGAATTGCTGCGAAGTCCCACATTAACAAAATTAGAGTGGCGCAAAGCAAAATCCTGAGAAGAATTTTCAATGCTCCTTGGTACATGCGCACAAGTGACATTAAAAGAGACCTCAAAATCCCTAAAGTTGGCGACCTCATACGGTCACAAGCTCAAAAATACATCGAACGCCTTGAAATACATCCAAATGCGCTTGCGAAGCGGCTGACCTTGAGAGTTAAGCTGCCATGATTGGTAGTAGGGAACTAGTCTAATTACATGATATACAATCTTAAAAAAAAAAAAAAATTTACATACAAAATTTATATGTACAATCTCATCAAATCAGTTTTAAGTTATATTGGTTGAGTTTATTGAAACACATTCGATCATAGTTGTTCAAACATGCATGCAAGATAAAACATTTTCTTATTATTCAAGTACATATTGTAATTTTAAAACTTAAAAAAGCAAAATTCAAATTTTAACTAAAATTCAACAACTTTTCAATCAACCCGCGTGCATAAAATTACAGCATGGCCAAATGCATACTTACATCT
Organism: Chymomyza costata; assembly: GCA_018150985.1. Classification (NCBI taxonomy): domain Eukaryota; kingdom Metazoa; phylum Arthropoda; class Insecta; order Diptera; family Drosophilidae; genus Chymomyza; species Chymomyza costata. The sequence continues at coordinate 6,843,822 of JAECWU010000001.1, read as the reverse complement.
GAACAAGCACTATGTACAACATTTGAATGTGTATTGGTATAAGTAACCATGCATTTATGATGATTTGAAGCTGGCAAGCTGCATCAGCAATGCAAACTCAACGGATAGACAGAGGCAAGGGGTCCGGTTTTTAAAGCCGCACACACTATAAATAAAACAGAATGGCAAAGAACAAACGCGAAAACACACACAGTGAAGGACAGAGCGACAGAAAACCAGAAAAAAAAACCGTCCGATAGATAGATAGATAGGTATGTACTATAGCTGGAACGATGGATGAGCTAAGTGGCCCCAGTACCAGGGTTGGGGCTATGGCAGCTACACATGCGAATGCATCACAAGTTGCAGCTGAGGAAGTTACCTAACGCTTGCATATAGTGGATACAGTGAGAACAAAAACTGTTTGGACAGCTTAAGCTTTGTAGTTTACTGAGATTTTTTTTGTTGCATTTCGAAAGTAAACATTAAAAAAAAAAAAAATAATAATAAAATCAAGTTCCTTATTCAGCTGTACAAGATGCTATTATAGAAGTCCGCTCTAAAGCTAATATATATCTATGTCTTCGAACTTTGACGACATCATGGAACGGTCCCGAATTGAAATCCTACAAACAATAACTAAGGCCGCTAGGTACTTTAGAAACGAAAATCCTCTGAAAAATCGGATCATTAAAAATCTGGGAGATGAAATAGCCAAGCAGAATGCAAAATACTATACAAAAATATACGCAAATCCCAATCAGAAGCCAAGCTCACATAACCTGATCACTAATCGCAAAAGATTACAGTGCAATATTTTTTTCCAAACCATCAAATCAATGTCCGTAGGCAAAAAAAAAATCAAGAGAAAAAGAATACAGATTGCCCGAAGATAGGCCACAGAAAAAAAATTTTTACGGGCAGCTTACCAGGCAACAGAAGAGATGGATAGACGGAGTACAGGAGGATCTACGAAGAATTGACGTCACTAATTGGAAGGACAGATTGAAAAATAGAGAAGAGTGGAATGCTTCTACACGGACTGTCAACGTCCTGGAAGAAGAAAAACCGCCCTTATTAATAGTGAAACATCTTATTATTATTATTAAGCACTGCTCGACGTCGCGACGGTGATTTCGAGCTGCCTCTATACTGAGCACAGGCTATCTATAAGTAGCTTCCATTGTCGTCTATTCGCCGCGACTTCACGAAGGTCACTAATGTTTCTGGTATTTCTGATCCTGTTTCTTTCCGTAGCAAGCTGTCCATTAATTTCATTTAAAGTTGAACGCCTCCATGTTGTCTTTAAGCGACCTCTTCGTCTGCTGCCTTGAGGGTTGTACTGTAATGCCATGTTAGCAATATCATCTTGAGGTTAACGCAGAGTGTGACCAATCCATCCAAATTTGCGTCTTCGAATTTCAATGTTGATATCTGGGATATTCGTTCATAATATCTAAAATATCTTATTACTTATTATTATTTACTTTTGATGTTTTTTATAAAGTTTTCATGAGAGCATAAAACTTAAAAATTTAAGTTGTGCACATAATTTTTGTTCTCACTGTCAAACCTATAACTAATAAAAAAAAAAAACAGCGAAATCGCACAAAGCAACGGAAAATAATAATACAAATAACCAGAGATGCATAGATGCGAGGATAGTAGTTGGATGGACAAGCGAGACTGAAGAAGGATGTGCATTTGATGCGACTTTGTCTGCCTACGTCATCGGTTTCATCATCATCATCATCGTCATCGATTTTGTTGTTGTTTCTCTTTTGCTTTTTTTTGATGCGTTTGTTGTTGTCGCTTGCTCAGCTGCGCTTTGGAGTTGCTCTGCTCTTGCCGTGGCCATAATTGTTTGGCCATAACCAGAGCTAGCTTAGCCCTGGCCCACCTGCATGGCCCCAACTATCTGCAATTGTTGTTTTTGTTGTTGTTGTAGGTCTCTCCTTTGTGCAGTCATGTGCAGCCAAGTCAACAAGCAGCCAAAGAACAACATAGGAACAACAGCAGCATCCAGTGTGTTGTAAACTCTTGTATACCCTTGCATATTTCTCAAATAGTTTTACAAAATAATTTAATAGAAGAGGACTTTTATTAAGACAATTAAGACAATAAGAGGCAGAGAATGAAAAATATTTTTTTGTAGTGCATTTCGTGGTTATGTACTTGTAAGAGGCTTAAAGACTGTTTTATATACAGTGCACATGAGCTTAAGAATGTTTTAGGTTGGGGTAATGTAGAAAACTGAAACCCTTTGTTCGTAGCAAAAAACTTAGTTGTATCTCAACTGCTTGTATTAGGGTAGCGAGAAAGCGATGCCACCAAATTCAAATAAAAGATACATTTATCCGTTTGCTGAAGATGAAGTTCCTTCTCTTTTCAAACCAAGCTTCACTTTATACTACTTTATGTAGAAAGGGTATATAAAGTTTGTACATAAAAAAAAAACTGCATGTAGCACCTAAAAGCAAACAGTAAGACCCCACAAACCTAATACCAGAATGAACAGGCAGACTAAAGCAATCAATACATCCATGTACCTGTTTCGCCCATCTGCCCGTATTGCCTGTTTATCAAAGGCCAAAAGAATTAGAAGCCAGAAATTTTACTTTGTTTGTTCTTCACGGGGCTTCCTTAGTTACAGATGAATTAATATACATGCTAGAGCTTTCAGGCACTATATGAACACCTTTATGTTTCATATAGGTCAGACAGTATTTAAAAAAATTTGTTTAGCTTAGAATACTGCCATATTGCTCTAACTTTTTACTCTACAAAGTCCTTAGTCCTTTGTTTACTTAGCTATACTAAAATGTGATTAAAATGTTACAAAAACATATCTTGAAACCATCTCTAAGTTGAAGAGAAAGTTTAAAAACCAGTTAAGCCAAAGCACATTAGGCTAGATTGTCAAATTTTCCGGCAGCAGTTGAGAAATGCTTGTACAGAGCTGAAACTTGGCGAATCAGATTTTGCTTTACGCTGCGTTGCGTATACGTATTTGAAACAATAAATTTTGATGGCGCTCTGGCAATTCAAAAAAGAAAAAAGTGTTATATATGTATTTTTTTTATTGAGCTAGATTTTTTAGGAAGCAACTAATAGAGTCAGGTTTAGATCTATGGTCGAGGCCTTATGCTCCACGAGGAGAAGAGGACAACAGTAGTAGTAGACTTTTTACGATGCATCGAGTAAAAATTTTCTTAAAAATTACAAATTAAATTTGGGAAAAAAAATTGTCAATAACATGTTGAAAAACACATTTAAGAGATGGGAACAAATATGTTTTACTCTACAGAAATTTGCAAAAAAATAAACAATTCATAATAAATGTACTCGAGAAATATTATGCGATTATTTTATATTATTTTCGTTAAAGTACATATCATCATCTTTATTTTTCATATTTTCATAAATTTTTTTTTTGTGCTCCCCAAGTCACACTTCTATTTCAAAAGTTGAGGTTATAGTTTATACTTTCTATGCTTAAACAATCAACTTATTGTTTTTATAGTTGAAAAGCTTATCAAAATTCTATGGTTGGCATCACGATACTTTAGTTTATGAAATTTTCGTACGTTTTTAAAAAAAAACATTAAAAAAAAAAATTTTGAGCTCTTTTCCAAAAATTTGTGAGCTTAGGAAAATATGCTATGGTCGAGATACCTATGATATAGTCAGAGTTGACTTTTATTAACAGCAAATATATTATTATTTTAAATTAAATCTTTAAGAGTCTATGTCAACCCAAAGCTTATCTGGCAAGCATTAAGATAGTTGAATAATGAAAAACACTGTGTAGCTTCGCTTTTTCTAACCCAGTTGATATAAATTCTTCACTTAAAAACGTTTCATTTCCATTTGTTTCTAATTTGGGAAAAGTTGCTTAAAACGTTTTGAAGAAGAGTTGCGTTTAATTTGTGATCGTAAATTTTTTTTTATATATTTGTATATAAAAAATGTATTTTTTTTTTAAAACTATATATACTGTATATAAAAATAAATTTTGTGTGAATACTAGGGGGCTACGGGCCCTGCGTGCTTCGCCAACCCAAGGTTTTCTTTATTTAATTCAGATCATATAGACAGTTACATACCTTTTATTTCCATAATGCTCATCCCATTGTCATGCTACAGTCGTTCCTGCCCGACTTTGCAATACTCTGGAATAGCAGCGCCCTACATTTCAATATTTCGTAATAGTTTTCAACTGCATGATTTCAACGTATCGAGGGAAAACTAACATTGTGCACATCCTATGAGCTGTAACTATCACATAGTGTAAGTTTCACCTCGATACGTACACTCATACGAACATAATCGGTACCACACTGATTTTTTTTGTTTACGTATTTATATTTAGATATACTTTTTAAGAATTTTTTAAATTATTTAATAGTTTCAAACGATTATAGTATGTGCAAAAAAATGAATTTGGCTTGAAAAATAAATGGGAATGAATAAAAAAAAATAACCGTGGTATCCCGGTTCCTGTGCTTAATCTGTTTCAATATATAATGCAAAAGTTTCATTTCCAATGTAAAGTGAAGATAAAAGAGCAGTATTTGAAAGATACTATGTCGGGGGCGTACGTGGTGCATAAAGGCGAACTAGTCTGCACAACGTTGATAACATTATAACCAAGTTAATAACTCTCTATGCTGAAAAATGCAAAAACCACAACAATAAAAAAAATCATTGTCCAGGAATCAACTCAAGTGCAGACTCTGGCGTTGCTTTGGCTCAGGCTCAGCTGAGCATTGAAAGCAGATAAAGTTTAAACCTGATTATGACCACAACTATGACTATGAGCGAGCTTGTGGCAGTAACTGCTGCTGCCATCCCTGTTGCATGTTCTTGTGTATTCTAACACGATGCGGACGCGCTTGTCGTCGTTCGCGTCATCTTTGTTGTGTTTGCTGTGCTAGTCGATGTGGTGGAAACCTGGTATGGATCTGGGCAAACAAAATGCGTCTTTAATGCAAACATGCAGCGAGCAACAACAGTCAACAGCTTCCTTTGAAGTTGTTTTGCGGAACGGAAAATGACAGGGAGGAGTTTGGAGGTTGCAGGGTAGCATGGCTAAAGGTTTGTTTAAGAGAGTGCTAGTTGAAGGGCAGAGAAGTTGGGGGGTAGGCACTAGTTGCATGTGCGTACAAAACTTTAAACAGGAATTTTAACAACTTGCTTTGTACTTTGCTTGTTGCATGAGCTGGGCCGTTGTTGTTGTTGTTGCAGCAACATTCTGCGTGCAACATACAACAACTGATTTATAAGAAACGAACATTTCTATGCGTTGTTGTCGTTGTTGTTATTATTTAGCTTGTTATTGTTGCGCTTGCCCCAAAAGGAAGTGAATGCCAACAACAAGCAGCAGCCAACAGAATGTTGCCAATTAAAAGGATATTTCATATTTTATTTTTATTTTTTGTTAGCAACAAAAGTGTGTACACACAATTCAATTAAAAAATTTAAACTCATGCAAGACAGTTCAAAAGGTGTTTCAAAACAAAATGGCTTTAAAGCTAAATGCAAGATCAAAGGCGGCAGCTACGCACGTGGCCATCAACAGCTGTTGCCAAAACAACTCAAGACGCAGCAGATAAGTCGTAGTGCTGCACTCACTCAGTCAGTTAGTAAGTCATTCAGTCATTCATTCATTCATTCACACTAACTCACAACATCAGCTTTGACTTCAACTTCTGCAACAGCTTCAGCTTGCGGCAACTTGTTGCCATATCGCGATAATTAACAAAAACTTGAGGCACAACAGCAGCCAAAATCCAAACTTGATTCACAGCAGGGTGGTCGGTCAGTCAGCGGCTTTGAAGTGGTTCAACTGAGTGGTTGCAGCAAAATAAGACAAAGCTACGGAAAAGTTTAGCTTGGGGCCAACGAAGCTTATATACGCTTGCGAGTAACTCTACACACAAGTTTAGACAAGACAGCTGAATACGAGGGTGGGCTGAAAAGTAAGCGGCCTAAACACTTTTTCTTTTCTTCTTTTGAATGCTTTCCAAAAAGTTTGAAGTGAACATTCAAGTCTGTAAAAAGACAATAATTCGCAGAAATTGGTAGTTGGGAACTACATATAAAATAGTCGCGAAATTTCATGTCTAAAAGCGTATGGTGAACGCAGATAAATAAACAAAACAGTGTTGTCCTATGAGTTTACTCATACTTTTCGTAAGATGACGCCCCCAAGTTCACCAGATGGCGCCAGCAGTAACAACATCTAATTTGCACAAAACGGGCGTAATAAATTTTTGGTAGAAAACATTTTTTATTTTTTAATTCGGGTTTATTTAAAGTCTCTGGACAAGTCTGTTGGTTAGAAATCTAAAAACTAAACCTCTGATTTCTAGCCTCATTACAATTTATATATTTTCTTTAACTATATGCTATGTATATCTTCAATATATAATATGTTATATTATTATTTTTAAAAGTGTTAATTTAGATGCCAAAGTTTGAGTTGAGTAGCCATCGGGGTTAGTGCTTTAACTAATAAACTTTGAAACTAGTCTTAATAATATGTAGTAACTAAATAATACTGTCTAAAATACCCAAACATCTTTAAAAAACCATTTCTTTTCATCTACTTATATATAATTATTTTTTTATAAGACCTTAAAAGATATATAAAGCTAACATTTTTTTAATTTATAATATAAAGCGTTACAAACTTAAGACAACAACTCATCTACCCGCTGTTAGAGCATAAAAAAGTATCTTTTCTTTATTAAAAAATTGCAGTTCGTAGAAACACATTTTAATTATGGATGCGAAAACGATATACCGCAGCAACAATTAACTAGCAAGTGGCAATAACAAGGTCAGGGCTAAACTTGGCTTAAATATTGGTATTAAAAATGCATTAAGTTGCCGCCAACTGTCATTTTCTGGCTGCCACTTATAAATAGTATATATGTATATATATCTTTGCTTGTGTTGTCTCTTGTATCTTTGCATTTTTGACAGATGTTCCACATTTTTAGACGCATCCAAACATTTGCTGACAATTCAAATCTTACATGATTTACTAATGGCTGCTTTGAGTGGCATAATGAATCTCCCATAGTTATGTAAAGACTTAGAAACATACATAGATAAATGATTCGCTGACATGCCAAGGTGTTGGTTACGTGAGACTGTTAAATGTATTTACTAAAAGAGTTGTATTATGATTATATTAAAGTATTTTTATATGCGAGTACATAAGAGACTTACATATTCAGCAATGTGCCAGCGATCTCTAGAGATTGTGTCTCAAGTTAAGTTTAAACTGTCAAGAAGAATCCGTCCTTACTAACAGTGTAAAAGATTTGGTTTTAAAAGCTGACAATTGCTTATTGTTGTGTGCGACTATACCTTAGCGAATACTCGACCTTCAGAGTATATTAGAAAATTAATTATTAATATTTATTTTTTAATTTTGAGCAATATTTTTATATACATAAAAGACATACATATTTAGCCATACGCCGAAAATCTCCAGAGATTTTGCTCAAGTCGAATTTAAAACGTCTAGAAGAATCCAAAGCTGACAATTGCTTATGATTGGGAACGAGTACACGTTAGTGAATACTTGACTTTCAGAGTATTTTATAGAATTAATCATACATATTTTTTAAATATAACTTAAAAATAAAAAATGCAAACTACAAGCGTGCTCTGCTCAAGTAACTTGAGTTCGTTGCATAGCTTGCAGCCTTTGTATGATTGCAGCTCAGCTTACAATGTGATATATATTTTATTCATTTAATTTATATTTTTGAAAAAATGTATTTTTTTTTAAATAAAAAAACTATAATCTATTTTAGCAATAAAATTAGTGCTTGATTAATTTTTTAAAGTACAAAATAAACGTCACAGTTAAGAGTCACGTAACAAAAGCTAAGAGTGTTTAAAATGCTGTAATGTAATGTAAAATGTAATCACTTCACTTCAGACTTTCTTAGCAGAATATTTCACAGGCAAGCGATAAAGGATAACATATTGTAGCTACTTTTGATTTTTGTAATTATTCGGCCGCGATGCGGAAAACGAAAAAGCAAATCGAACAATTTTATACGAATTCGTTTTTGCGCGCTCTCAATTCCACATTTTTTGCTGTTGCCATTTGCTCATATTTCCTTTGCTCATTGTTAGCACAGCTTTACACCTTTCGCGGGAAATTAACTATGACTATGCTATTCCTATGACAAGGGAAATTTTTCTTATGCAAGACATGAATTACACTAGCTTACAAATTTAAGGGTCATCGAGTGAAGCTTCGTATAAAAGTGGCTTTTAGCGTACTTTTGGGTCGAGAAACAAACTCGAAATGTTCGTAAAAGAATTCTCTTTCATCTTAAAGCTTAACATAATTTGTTTTCGTTAATAAAAACCAAAACGAAAATTTGTAATTTTTAAAAATGTACGAAAATTACACTTTTTTTCGACTTTGGTTGCTTGCAACTTCAATAATTTTTACTTAGGCCGCGCTTACACAGAGCGCTGACATGACATGAACTTATCAGCGCGGTCAGCCGCATGAGTTTTTTGTATGCTAATTTCAGCATCAGCTTATGCACGCTGTGTACGCGTTCTCATAGACCACAGTGTGTTTGACTTTTTTGCGCTAATAATTTCATGTCATGTAAGCGCATATCAGCATATCAAAATAACCCTAAAAAACACTTTTTTACGAAGGTTCATTTTTCGTGTAAGCAAGTGTTATTTAAGCAAGACATGCTACTTTTTAGGTTGAAAAAACAAAAAAAAATTCATGAAAAATATTTATCAACAACTTTTTAACTTGGAATTGGCATAAATAGTATCTAAGAATATTAAAGAATTTAAAGCACTATTTCAGTTTAAAATGCGTAAACTATTGAGCCGATGTTGCCAATTCGTTTTAATTCATCTTGGAGCAAAACATTCGGTTTCAAAACACATAAAAAAATCGTGTTAGCGTAATTCGGAGCACCAAACATTGGGTTTCAAAACGAACAAAATGTTCGAATTCGTTTTCCGGAGCACGGCCGTTCAACTTTTCTTTGCATGTCCCTTACAATAACCACATGGGCTACTATTTTTGCAAAAAAAAGTATTTTTCCTGAATCATCTTAAAGGATTTTATAAACAAAACAATTTCAGTAAAAACGGAAAGAAATTGTTTAAAAATGATTTAGATTCCAAAAACTCTGGGGTTATCAATTATTTCGATTTTTTGTTAGAATTTTCTGAAGAAATGCTCGATGAGGACATGAATGTGCCAAAAATGGTTCTAATCTAATCATTGTGTTTTTTGTATACGAATCTTTTGAAAATTTCTAGATAAAGTAATATCTTGACGCAAAAGTTCAGCTCACGATTAATTTTTCAGAATTATTTTAAATCATATATTAATAATTAAAATATATTGATCAATATAAGTGATCAATATTGCACAATATAAACTTTTAATATTAATATTTTAATATATTTTTTTTTCTTACAGGTAAACAAAATATGAATCTCAAGAACTCAAGCACGGCATTTTGTTAATAAATATATTGCGTATGTAAGTGAGACAATTATTGCAGAAGATAAATATTGTAATAGATACGAAAGTGAATCAGCATTTTTTTAAATTAAAAAAAAATTAAATTTTTATTTATTTCATTAGTAACATTGACACATTTATAAATCGGATTTTGAGATGTAAAAAAAATATTTTTTGAATTAAAAAAAAAAAAAGAAAATTTTATTTATTTTATTAGTAAACAGCCAGCTAAATCCGTAAATATATTTGAAACATTTATAAGAAGTAAAAAACACACATTTTTTGAATTAAAAAAAAGAGTTTCTTTTCTTCATTTCAAATATTTGATTATTTGTATCTTATATTGCGGGTGCAAGATGTACCATGCAGCTTGACAAGTCCAAAAATTCATTTGAAGTCGTTTCAAGATTATTTACAATAAAAAAACATGTTTTCAATGTTAAAAAAAGTATATGTAACAAAAATTTTTACAAAAGTTTAATTGAGTAACAAACAAATGTTTCAGACTCCAAAAGCTGAACTTCAAAATCAGTTTGATACATCATTTTTTGACTATTACAATTAATTTGTTTATTTATTACAAAACTAAGTACAAATACAATATAACCAATTAAAAGTGTAAAATTAAGCCGATAAAAATTTCTAGCTCACGATTAAGTTTTTTTTTTGTATGCTTTGCACACAGAGCATTTACTTGACCCTTTATGTAAACCAACTATGTAAAATAATCTTTCGAAAAAGTTTTGCTGCATCACGATTTGTTGCAATATAACTACAACTGTTTAACTTAACGATCGAACTTATTGTTTAAATCAATAATTGGCATTAGTTTTATTAAATATAAGTATTTATGTACAAAAATAAATAATAAACTGACAACAAAAGCCAACTGCAGCACGACACAGCAAAGATACATTGCCTCTTGGCCAGACCCAAATCGAAATCGAGCAAACACCTGTGCGGCCCAATCAGTAAACGTATAAACGAACGAACCACTTGCAGCACCCATTGAATAAAACGTGTTCACACGTCGGCGTGACGCCAGCAATCCAACAATAGGCAACAAAAACAGAAATATGACCTTTGTATATCTATATGAAACACTGTTGTCGATGTCGATGATGCTGACGCTGACGCCAACGACCCCCAAGCGCAGCACACCCACCAACACATTGGTGGCACTAACGCGTTTGTGCCACAACTGCGCGAATTCGTCATGCGGCTGAAAGTGCGGGGCTAGCTTGGGGCAGGGCTCATCAAATTCTCGCATGTTGCCTGTCAAACTTAACCAACACAGACATACATACACACATGCTCGAACGATGGGACCTGTACGTCATCCTGCTGCGCTCTCTTCTTGCCAACACAAGCTCACCAGCAGCAGCAGCTGCAACGTCTCTCTGCTCTTGGCTGCAATTCCTTTGAAAAAAATTTTTACCAGTTGCAGCAGCGACAACTTTAACTTGGCGCTGTATCTTTTTGTTTATTTTTGCTTTCGCTTTAGCCTGGCATCCTATCCAAGCAGACCTCCCTGCCCGCTGCCTTTTATAATGCTCTTATGATGACCCCATGGCGCAGTCGTCGACTGGCCTGCAACTGCACAGTGGAATGAAATTACGATTTTTTTGTAACAATTCGAAAAATGCAGCTAGACATCTGAAGTTTGGCATGTTTGTTAAGCATATTTTATGAATAGTAGGTACTAAAAGTTTTCAGCAGTTTGGTGGATAATGCACTCCAACACAAAGATATATCAAGATTTTGCTACAAAGATATCACAGCAAAGTTATTTGTAGCAACAAAATCAAATCTACTTATGTCTAATTATTAATTATACCCTGTACCTATAGGTACAAAGGGTATACTAGATTTGTGCAATGTATGTAACGGACAGAAGGAGGCGTGGCAGACCCCAAGTCCTTTATACCAAAATGCTTATCATAACCTCGGGTATGATCCGTCTATCCGCCTGTCCGTCTGTATGAACACCTAGATCTCGGAGACTATAAGAGCTAGAGATATGAAACTTTACCAGCTGATGCGCATATTTCCTCAGAAGATCAAGTTGGTTGAATCATGTCCATATCTTTCCCCGTTTCCCCGTAGCGGTTTTTAGCTACACCGTTTGATAAACAACAAAATTTCAATCTGAAGTGATGCGTTGTGGTTACATGCATCTGTGTGTCAAAAATAAACCAAATCGGACAAATAGAACAAAAGTTATGGTCAAAAATGTACAAATTTCACCTCCCCTTGCCCATTCACTGCGTCAATATTTGACTCTACGTAACTATAGTAACAAGTGGACTAGAATCACGAATTTTCCTAAGCTGATTCATGAGGCACTAATGAACAAATCCACATCCAAATTTTATCAATGCGGGCTTCCCACCCCCGCAATCGATTTACCGTGTTTTCTCCCACACCCTTCAACATATCCCCATGAAACTTTACCCCATATACTTTAAATAATTTCTTTGACGTTAATTTCGATTTTGATAAAAATCGGTTTAAATTCGGGGAACTTATAGGTATAAATATCGTTTTGCACCAACAAAAAAAATGTTCCAATTGGAAAGTTCTTAGAAGGAATATGCAGGAATAAAACTTTTTTCAAGAAAAAAGGTACAGGGTATAACACTGTCGGGCACCGCCTCGACTGTATTACATTTTTTTTCTTTGCATGATGCACTGATATAGTAAACATCGTCATACATCAGGACTCCAAAAAGATTCTTTATGAGCTGCTTTAAGGTTATGTTACAATCAGATGTGGATCTAGGATTTGGTCTTGGGAGGTACTTCACTTCGAAGTGTTTACATATCAGAGCTCGCAAAAGACTTTCAACCCATTTTTTCAACCTTATTCAAATATTATTTTCTGGTTCAAAGGCCTGACATGTCTTCTATATATTTTTTGGGTTGCTGAAGCCAAATCCGAGCTCCAAAAACCACCAGCTCGACAGGATTCTGCCAGAAACTCAAAAAAATGCCATAAGACATGGTATTTTTCAGCTTATTTTTTTTAATCTTGGATACAGACATCGCCGGACAACCGGTCTAAAAAAAAAATAATTTTTTTTTTGATTTTTTAGGTTTGAACAAAATCGAGAGCCATTAGGCCAATTCGGAGGCAGCTCGTCGGAATACATAAGAAAGCATATATGCCTTGAACCCAGATACCAAAAAAATTTTATTATTTTTTTGTGGCTGTGTATTTTTTTTTTTACAAATTGGGTATAACCCAACTTAGAGTCAACAAAAAGCTTACATAAATTTTGCCTTAATTGTAAAATATAAAAAAAAATTTCAAACTTATGCCAAAATAATTGTTATTTTATCCCACTGTGCACTGCTTTAAATTCATACTAAGTTGTTTATTGTCCCTATAACGTTCTATTTGTATTCTTCTGCAAAAGAGTATAACAACTTTGTGTAACAATTTGCAGTCTTCCCGTTGATCTTATCTTGTCTAGGAATCAATCCAAGCACTAAACCTTAAAACTGAATCTAAGCTGAAGCATTTTTTTTTTTTTTTTGTTACCAGTTACCAATGCGTAGTAGAGGTGACGTCAGGGTTGGCCCCTCACTAAATATCCTAACGCAATATAATAAATAAAAAATATTATTTATTTTTAATCACTATAGAGAAAAAACGCAGTTTCATTTTATAAACAATACAAAAAAGTAAAAAATATATTTTGCATTTTCTTACTTGCAAACTCTTTTTTTTTAAAGAGGGCCAACCCTGACAACAACTGATATTAATTAATTAATAATATTTATTATTATTTTTTTTAAATATGTGGACAAAAAAAATAGTTTTATTCAAATTAAAAAAAAAAAATCCTTTTTTAAAAAAACACCTTTTTACCTAAAATATTATTTGCATTTCAGTAACAATTAAATATTTCACCTTTTATATGTTGACAAAAAAAAATATTTTTATTCAAATTTAAAAAAAAAATCCTTATTTAAAAAAACACCTTTTTATCTAAAATATTATTTGTATTTCAGTAACAATTAAATATTTCACTTTTTAAAAAGTTTTTTTTTTTTATCAAGCCGTAACGCGATAAGCTTAAAAACTGACATTATGCGATAAAAAATTATTAGTTTTATTAAAAAATATTAGTTTTTAAAAATTGTTGGCTGTTTTTTGTGCTAGACCATTTGAAATAATATATAGAAATTTTTTTTTTTTTTTGGAACAAGCTCTAAGAGTATCCTGGATTCTTTACTTCAAAGTCAGCTTCTCTAAGTGATTGCTTTCTACTCCGTAATAAGCCTTAGCTACAGTCTGCCCCGAAGTATTCTTGGCAATCGCAAAGGCTCATGATGTAAAGCCAAAGCTCAGGAATCAACAGACCCTACAGACGGCGTAGTGCTAGTCCACATAGTAAAACTTTTTGCTTTGGGCTGTACGTACTGCTCTGAACCAATAAACATAAAATTCATTAAGTAAATAAGCTTAAATCTAAATAAAGCAGCTTTAAAGACAATGACTTGAAATTCCAGCAAACTGTGCATATTTATTTTTTTTGGATACCACCTAACCCCATCAATGGGCGCATACTTCGGTTACAGGTCAGCAACGACTTAGTACAGCTGCCATAACCAGCTGGGTAACTTCAGTTATGCTGCAACTACGGCTGCAAGTCAGGTAAATAATAGCACCCAGTGGCACCCAGACAGACAGAGGCTAGTACAGCAGCCGGGAGTGCAACTTCGACGCAATCCATTTCAATTTTTGCAGCGCGTCTTAGATTACCCGTCCGATTAGGAAAGCAGCTGGAAAATGCGTTTAAGCGCACGCGTTTGCCTCATTCCTGGCATTGGCCAAAGTCGTTTATTAGATGCCTAACTGGGCTGTGACTGTTGCCAAGGCAATTTCCTTAATAGACATTTATTTTTTTTTTTATTCTGCTTCTTTAGATGCTTGTGGTAGGTAGGAGGCTTCTTTATTATTAACTATGATAGGGCAACTACAGCTGCATTGAAATTTAAGTACATCCAATTAATCTAACAAAGCATATTAGTTTTCCTGTCTGACTGGTTCTTAATAAACAGTTTTCCAAGTTTTTAATTTAATTTTCGCGCATGTTAACATTTGTCTAGACGGCTTTCAGCGGTACATACTACATAATTATTGTAAATGGTTCGTTAAAGATATCTTTTTAGTTGGGGCTGTCTTAATATGTTTCCGAAGATGATAGCAGCTAAGAAAGACAAAAGACTCCGGAAGTGATGCACAAAAGCGATCAAATTAAAAACCCTTTGCCCAGAAGTTCTCTCCATAACTGCTTTTTGTTACAGGAGACTTTAGAGTCGGGCAGACACGACTATATCATTCCTAAATTCATAGAAATTAAGAAAAGTGCAGGGGATATTATGGGTAAGATGTCTCGAAGGCTGTGTGCGAAAAACGCAGTTGATATCTGCTTTCGTGCAGGCTTATTAGCTTATTGATTCCAAAAAGCCTTGTATTTATTTTTTGAGAATAACTTTAGCTCGATTTTATTTGCTGCAGGGTTGTATTCTTTATATTACCAGCATGAATTGTGTTGAATTTATGAGCGGAATTCGCGCTGCGCCAACACCACAGACGAATTGTTACGCAAAAAAAATAGACACAATTATTCCGCGTTCTTGGGGAGTGTATCGCTCCATGGCTTATTCACTTGTGTTCTGTATCTGTCTAGTCCACAAATGTCAAAACAGATTTGATATTGGCGGCCATTTACAAAAATGAGAGCATCTTCCAATAGGGTGATTTCTTTTGCGCCACCTTGTATATGTTCCTTTAACTCCTATTTGGAGCATAGGGCGTCATGACGATTCGGTAGGTAGGTTGCTAGCCCTCCTACCCTAGCTTGGTGATAGAATCCCTATCTGCACCTCCAAGCAGGTGTTTTGTCTGTTTTGGTCCGCGAGTGGTATTTTATTTCCCACTGACCCTGCATAGTGCTGAGCCTTCCCCTATCCGCCACCTGGGGATGCGTCCGATGGGAGACAGACAACTCCACACGGAAGCAATTGAAGTGCTAAAATTAAGATTTATTTACATTCATATACTGCCAGACTTAATCTATAGCCGCCTGTGAGGTTTATTATTAATATTATTTCTTAAAGAGTGACACCCTGTAATATGTACTCTAAGCCATAGTTTTATTGCATATATAAATATTTTACATATTTCTTTCCTTGCCATTCTTAACTTTAAATTTTACTTTTAAATTTGAATATATAGAGTGGGCCATCTGTTGGTTTGGTTGTTCAACACTCATAATTCAGAACATACCAGTCCAAAGTGGATGCTCTTCGACATATGTTCGACAGTAGTTCAAAACTACTCCATTTTAGTCATGACTGGTTTAACAACCAAAAAACGTGTAAAAGTGGTGCAGGCATACTATGAAAATGGCCCTTCTGTAAAAAAACGTAGTTGCTACCACTTTGCGTCGACTTTTACGTACAGATCTGCATTTGCACGCTTACAGAGGTTAAATGACGTAACAATTGAAGCCCACGGAGCATTATTAGCGCCGCTTAATCATACAATGGGGGAACAGCCAGATGAGTTTTCGTCAAAAAAAAAAGTCATCGAAAATTACGATGTTCGCATGGGGACCTGTATGCGGTATACTGGCCTTTTAGGCGATATTATTTTTCATAAATGAGTAATTTCAAACTTGCACATGGTGTATACATTTGCTGAATTTTGTTGAAAAATATATGAATAAAATGCAATGAACAAACAAACCAACAGATGGCCCACCATATTTTTTTAAAAGCTTATTTAAAAGCAGTTACTCTGCTAAAATTAAGATTTTTTTTATAAATTGTGACTTTATGGCAATTATAGCTATTTAATCAATTTTTTTCTTGCCATTATTTTTCTTGAGCTTTAAACATTCATTTTATAAGATACTGTATCTATACTTTGATTTTCTGCATATAAAGCGAGCTTTAAGCAAGTAATATATTGCAAAGTTCAAGCTAAAGCGCGTTAAAACATAAAAAAATAATATTTGTTATTTTTTTTTTGTAACTTGAAGTGTTTTATTCTGCTAGCTCGTGCCAAACCTTTGACTGGCCAATGTCAAAGAAATCACGTTTCAGCTTTCGTCAAACTGAAATTCTTATCAAGTCAAATGCTTGCACTTGACTTTGCATTAAAAACATATTTAAAAAAAAATAAAAAATATTGCAAAGCGCAGCAAGAAAAAAAAAAATATATCGCAATAATTAAAAATCAAAGTTATAAAAATAACTCAAGAAATTTCATTGCCAAGTTGGCAAGTTTTCTTGGCAACAAAGTCAGCATTAAAATTTTAATGCACTCAGCTGCAGTTTTTAATCAAAGAATATGTAGTTTCATGTAGTAGTAGTAAGTATCTGTGTGTGTGTGTGTGTGTGTCTTATACATATGTGCAAGTTTGTTTATATAAATAGCTTGTGTGTCTGCGTATGGCGAACAGGAAATGACAAAACTGGCAAAAGTTTTAATTTATTAATCAAAGAAAATAAAACAGCAAATTGTCAATAAAAAGGCAACAGGCAATCAACTC
Source organism: Chymomyza costata (assembly GCA_018150985.1). Lineage (NCBI taxonomy): Eukaryota > Metazoa > Arthropoda > Insecta > Diptera > Drosophilidae > Chymomyza > Chymomyza costata. The sequence continues at coordinate 6,826,734 of JAECWU010000001.1, read as the reverse complement.
CGAGACGCAAACCAAACAAAATGCAAACCTAAAACTTGCTAAAATTCCAACAAAACCAACAACAACAACTACAACAACTTGGATCTTCATCAAAGTTAGCTGGGTCTCTCTCTCTCTCTCTTGTTTGAGTGCCCAAAGCTACGGGCATTGCGGGGCAGTGGAAAGTAAAGTGCAAAACTCTTTACGCATTTACAAGCGCTCCCATGCTCGGGGCTGTGGGAAAATTGGGCGTGGTCGCATTAAACGGTATTTCAGCTCATGCCCTTTACTGCTGCAGCAATCAAAAACAAAAAAAAGAATGATGCACTCATGCAACTCCTACCAAGCGCTGCGCCCAGCGCCCCCCATCCCTGTAACACAACACAACTTCTAGCCATCAGCTGATGCTGAATGATGATGCATTAGTAGCAGCAGCTCTTTTAGCTTTTGATTTCATTTCATTTCGGTTTGTTTCATTTCATTTTGTACCATGTCGTTTCATCCGCTTGTTGTTTACTTTTTCGTCTCATTGTCGGACACAGCACAGTGGGTGAAATTAACAAACTGACACAAAATTGTTAATAAGCTAAAATCAAACGAAGCTAGCTATAGTTTATGATAGTATTACAAAATTTAATAGCAAGTATTTCTTACCCGAGTTAGGAGGCAGACTGTACATTTTTTATATTTACTTTTGTGCCAATAGAGCTTTATACGCCTCACACATAGAGACACAAAGATAAGCGAACCAAATTTTGTGTTTAGTGCCTCTTAAGATAAAACTTTTTGTGTTGAGTCGATATCTGGTCCCTTTTCTCTCAGCAGAATTTCGCAGTTTCTTGCTGTTCAAAATTTTAATTTCAAATTTGATAGAGCTTTGTTTTTGTTTGTCAACGTTTAAGGCCCCTAAGCAGACACGAAAAATAAACAAAACTTCATATAAAAAAAACGCTCACAAACGTTTGGTCACAAACTGTTCTTGCAGGTGGTATTAAGACCAGTGTTGCTCGTTTTTTTGTTTTTTTAATATCAGTAGCAAACCATAGATGGCGCACTCAGCAAAAACAGCTTCTCGGTTTTGACGCCACAAACAAAGCTGGTCAACAAAATCGTTGCGGATCATTGGGAAAGGATGGGAAAATAGCTATAATAATAATATAATTCAATTGTAACAAAAATGTGCAATTCGTCCGCACTCAGCTCTGCGCATTAAATATGGGTTCTCCCAAACATTCCGCCCTTTCCAGTGTATTGCTTCCTTTCGTCGCTTTTTTCCTCATCCAACAACTCAATTGCAATGAATGTCATTAATGCAATAATAATTTACACACAATAGCATAAGTTGACGATTATTCATGTTTTTATGTTTTATTTCGCGCCTTTTAAAAACTAGCTATTTGTAAACAAAAAGCAGCTGATTATCGATAATAATTCCGATAAAATGCACATTTTGTTACTAGAGACACACTGTTCCTTTTGTGACCAAAATAGGTCTGTCTTTTTGCTAGGTGGCTGTTTTCGTCTCTGCGTAGGGGCCTTTAATAAAATCGGAAATACGCAACTTGGGCTATGGTTGTACTTCAACGTCTTTCTTTAATGAATTGCATCAAAATCCGCATTCTTATAAGTACTGTAAACTATCTAAAGCCGCTAAAAAGTTTAACTGGATAAGGCACTGAAAACTGCCCCAACGACTTTTGAAAACTACACTGATAAAAAAACAGTCTGATTTCAAGATTTTTGGTCATAAAATCGTGACTAAATAGTCACGAAAGTATCGTGAGCTTTTTTGTTGTTGTCAATTTAAGAATGCAGTTCTTGATTAAAGATTTTTAGTTCTTAAGTCAAGAATTTTAAGCTTATTTTAAGATTTTTTGGTCACATTTTATGCATTAAAATCAAGAATGCAAATATTTTGATTTAATATTTCTTTTTTTTACCGATGTAATGATGCAGATCGATTGGTAGGTAAAATTTTTTTATTTTTAGTATCAGCTGTTAACAACGCCTTATGGCTTAATTTAAAAAAAAAAAGTTTTTTTCACTTTTTACTAAATTGTGACTAAAATAACTATTTTTTTTAACAAGCACATTTTCTTATAAAAATATAAAATTTTATTTTTTTTTGTATGGTATTTTTCTTAAAGATTGTTTTTAAAACAAGTATTTTTATCTCATCTTTAAATATGCATCAAATCGATTTGGTGCAGCAATTTTAAAAATAAAAGACAATTTTTTGTTTAAAAAAAAGGATGAAAACAAATTTTGTATTTGTGTTATTTGGGCAACATAAACGTATTGACGTTGTGTCCAAAGAAGAGCTAGAGTTTTATTCGCTGACTTCTGTGCGCAATTTGTTTCCCTGTTTGACGTAAAACCCATCATAGGACACTTTTTGTAACTTGGCGCAAGTTTTCTAAGCTATTATAATTTAGAGTTTATATCAATATCTTGACAAACTTAAAAAATACTGCACTCTGACAGCTATAGCTTATACAAAATCACAAAATTGCAATCAGCAGCTGACCAAAAAAAATTGAAGAATTCGCACGAATTCACAAAACTTTGTTTAAGTAAGTTTTACGACTAACACACGTTAAAAGTGCTTTCAAAAACTAGCAAACATTTTTTTATTTTACAGCCTTACACAACAAAACATTGTTAAACATAAAGCTAAATTACAAAAAAAAATAAACAAAAACTATAAAAATAACTCAGCACATAAAAAATGGCTCGTAAAGGCATAAAGGCGGTAAAATAATTTATTGGATTTGCTAAATTTTAAAAAATACTTATACCACATTAATTGATCATTACAACCACTGTGCGGTGGCTGCAATTAATTAACTTCACGTTGTTGGGCATCCAAAATAAAGAGCTGCCAGCAAAAAGCACAAATGCACAGATACACACATGGAAATGAAAGGAGCTTGAGCAACGGACTGTCGTCCATTGGAGACACAAACTAAAAGTCAGACAAATAAACAAACAAAGTTGTCATCGTTGCTCTACACTTTTGTGTTCATGAGCGGATGATCCGGTGACCATGTCACGCCATAAGCCATCTATGTGGGTGTGTACCCATCCTGTGAGCACTTTATTAGTGTGCACCCTAATCAAGTCAGTGTTATGCAGCTAGTACACTTAAAAAAATGCGTTTTAATAAAGTAATATAATATAAATAAAATATAAATTTATAAAATTTTAAAATATCTGCAGCTTATCAGACTGGATAATAGAAAACTGCGATTCAATAAAATTTATGTATAAAATTTTTGATGATTTGCATATATAAATGCAATATATAAAAAAAAATATAAATAAATTAAGAAAATATATATAAAAGTATTTGTCTGATCAACAGCCAAGTAAAAACAAAAAAAAATGTTTACAATACAACATTTTTTTGAAATAAAATTTTCGCATTAAAATGTTTTCTTTGTTTTATTTATTTTTAACTTTATAGCTGGCTCCATAGCCATATAATAATATATCCCCAGCCAAACCAATCAATTTGTATTGCATATTGGGCTAGTTAAGGCTCCTTAGCCAGTAGGGCAGTAGGGCGAACTTAAGAGTCGTTTTTGTCTGGTTTTTTTACCTTTATGCCCCGTTGTTAGGGTTGTACAAGTCGCTTTTGGGGTATTTTTTGCATTTATGCCCCAATAATTTTGCAAATATTGCAGCTTAGTCTTGTAAAAATGAATAATGGCTTTAGTTCATGGAATATTTAGGCAGGAAATGGCAAAATTGCGTCAAACAACACCAGAAACCCCGTTTTGTTAGAATACTATTAAGAATTTGTGTTCTAAAAGCTGTATAATATATTTTTCATTTCCAGCCTTTTCTTTTTTGCTCTCCAAGTTTTCTGCCAGTGTAGCTATAGCGCACCCGCTCACGCTAATGCTGTCGCTAAACATCTTCATCATTAACTTTGCGGCTGGCAAATTGTTTCATTAGTCAAAGTGACTCTTATTTTGTAAATAAGCCAAAGCCAAATCCATTGCCAGAGTAAGCTCCAAAGCCAGCGCCTGTTGCAGACACATAGACTTGCAGACTAATGGAGCATTGTCGCATTTGCTTCCTTTTTTGTCATGTTGTGTCTGCTACAAGAGTCGCGTAAATCCCCCCAATGCGGATAGCTGCACCTGCAGTTGGTCTGTTGTCGCGTGAGATTTTTTTCAGCACAAATTAATGATCATTTATTTATCAAATTGCATTTGATTTGTTAATTAAATTTTCTATTTATGTTTATTAAGCCCAGCATGGCGGCCATTGTGCAGTGTTGGGCATGTCGTGCAAGACATGAAATAGCAAAAGGCAAAAAGTCGTTACAATAAGACTATATTATACACTGTACACAGCCCAATACAATTTTCAAAATTTAAAACAATTTTTTGAATTCAAATAACCTTACACTTTAAAAAAAAACTTTAATTTAAGTTAAAGTTCAAAATTTTAAACAAATTTATAAATTCAAATTAATTTTCAACATTTTAAAAAAAAATTTTAGATTCAAATTATATTCAACGTTTTGTACATTCATAATTTCTGTCATTCAATTTCATTTTGAAAATGTTTTTAATTCAAATTAATTTTCCAACTTTTTTTTAATTCAAATTAGTTTTCAGTTTTAATAAATTTTAAATTGAAATTAATTTTCAAATTTTTTCAATTTAAGTTATTTTCCAAATTTTAAACTCAAATTAATTTTTGACAAATTTTAAAATTCAGATTAATTTTCAACATTTTGTAATTCAGTTCAATAAAAGTACATTTTAATAATTCAAATAAATTATTAAAATTTTAAAAAAATTGTAAAAATTAATTTAAAAAATTTTTTTAATTCGAAAAAATTTGGAAATTAATTTAAATTTAAATTACTTTTCATAATTTTTGTAATTCAAATTTATTTTTAATATCTTAATAAATTTTTAATTAAAATTAATTTTCAAAAATTATTTAATTCAAATTATTTTCCCAATTTTTTCAAAAATAATTTAATTCAAATTATTTTCCAAATTTTTTCAAATTTATAATTCAAATTAATTAAAAAAATTTTTAAAAATTGTTTTAATTCATTAATAAATTTCTAAAATAAAAAAAAATTTCAAATTAAAATTTAGCTTTCAAATTTTTGAAAAAAAATGCTTAATTAAAATTAATTCTCAAAATTTTGAAAAAAATTTTAAATTAAAATTTATTCTCAAAATTTTGACAAAAAATTTAAATTTGAATTCTCAAAGTTTAAAATTTTTTTTGAAGTTTTGATTCTCAAAATTTTCAAAAATTTTTTAAATTCAAATTCAAATTGAAACTGCCTTGGAAAACACTTAAAATTGCAAAATTAAATTGTTTATGATTTTAATCATATCATATCGCACACAAACAATTGTTTCAAAATTATATTTATTACATTTTGTTTTATTATAATCTCGAACAATTCAAGCGAAAAACAGTCAAACAAAAAGGTCCTTAATTGTTTTTTCACAGCATTTGCTGCACCTTGCCTTCTAGCTTCTCCTGTATTTCGATAAACTCTTTAAAACTCAGTTATAGTGTATCAAAAAAAAAAAAAACACACCCAGAGCAATATTTACTACTAAACAGTAACTTAAAGAGCTAAATAAATAAATAAATATTGTTTAGGAACATAGTGGAGCGAGTTAGGGGAACTTAGGGGTACCCAGTGTCAGCCAACCGCTAGCTGTTTTGTCTACTATGGCCTGACCATTTTGAGCCAATCTAAATGGCCAACAGATATTGCCATTTTGGTATCCAACTGTTATCAACAAATGAACCGTTTGTATCTAACTGTTGCTTTTCGATTGTGTCACATTTTGTGTTTTTATTAACTGGTCTTTGTTTTTATAACCAAGCTGATATTTATGGATTTCAAATTTATTTTTATTACCACTTTAATAACATATAAATGCTGTATTAACTTGTACACCCGCTGTGTGCTGTAGTTAAAAAAAAAAAATAAGAAACTAGTCTCTGATTTTTATAGTTATTTTAAGTTGCTATATTTTCTAGGTTTTTTTTTTTTTTTGCACTAACTGGTTATCCCTTTTGAGCTTTGAGCGTTTGTTAAAGGCGGCAGCCAAACTCCCACGAGTTCGAGTAAACTTCAAGCATTGGTCAGACATTCCATGGCTGGTTTTTTATGGCCTATTCCCAAGTGTTTTTGCCAGTTGACGTGTCTGGCTAATGGCTGCACCTAATATAAGGTGTGTAGCAGTAACACTTTTTTATTTTTTTATTTTTAAAACTACTAAAAAAATGTGTTAGTGATGCGCGGATTGATTCATAGTGACTAATGACTAAACAAGTCTATAAAGCAAGCTGAACCAATGTGCAAATAAACTTGGAACATAGGTGAAAGGCAGTTTATCTTGTGCCCCGAGAGTTTTAGACAAAAAAATATTACGATAGCTTTTGAGCCAGTTCGTGGTTACTTTGAAAACTGCATATAAATATAAAGTCATAAAGTTCTTTACTAAATCATTAAAAAATGGCAACTACAATAAAAAAAAGCATCAATCAAACTTTTGTTGGTGTCTGCCATATTTCAGCAATTTTCCAAAAAGACTTTTTTTTGCAATAGACTTTTCCATAAATATAAAAATAGGCGTTGAAAAAGTGGCGCAAAAACTAAACTCAAACTTTAAAATCGCAGGCTTTCCGAAGTTGGTTGTACTATAATATAAATCTTTTGAAGTTTTTATCTAGCTAGAGACTATGAGTTACTAAAATCAACTTGGAAAAATAAATATTTATGGGTCATTCTCTGTCAAACCAGCCACCCACTCCTTACACTTCAATCTTTATAACGATAATTCATAGTTTTTAAGCTAAAACTTTCGTCTTTTTGGCGACTTTTTAAAGCCGTTTGGTGATTTTGATATTTCCGCAAACCAAAGTAACTCCATCATTTAATCACTATTTGTAATCTTATTTTCAGAAAAACATTATTGCAACCCCTTTTATATGCTATTCAGACATTTTTGTGGTAGTTGATTATAGGAACCTTATTAGTTTTCAAAATTGCAAAATGGCGGGCCTAAGATGTGTTTTTCATTTAAAATTCGAGTTGGGTATGCAAAAATAGGTTTTCGGGGTCGCTCCAAATTACAAAATGGTGGAACTAAGATACCCGCCAAAAACCTAAAAAACCATTCTTTAAACATAGAACTAACTTGTCTTCCGTAGCATAATAAGTTAACAAACCCAAAATGTAGTTGCTCTATTTCTTAATATCACTGAGATCTTCTCGCTCATACAGACGCATTTTCGGCTTTCACAAACTCAATATACCCTTTGTACCTTAAGGTACAAAAAAAAAGTAAAGAGCCAAGGGAAGAATTCGTCAAGAAAGCCCAAAGCCACAAGACAACCCTTCAGTTCGGTTCAGGCCTGAATAAGTCATGAAATCATGCCTGAATTTTCAGTACCAGCCATGAATCTACGCATTCATTTGTCACTGAATTTAACACATGCATGTCCTAGGCGTTCAGGGCTGAACCTTAGCCGTAACAATCAGCTATGAATTCAGTGCTGATTGACATTGAAATGTCATGCCTGAAATCACAGGTGGAATTTTTTAAGAATTGGACATGAATTCAGTGCTGATTCGTTTTTAAAAGTCAGGTCTAAAATCATAGATGAGTAATTAATGGAACAAATATTCTTCGTACATTTTTAACAAAATTTTACTATCAATTTTAATGTAATATTATAAATTACAGTGGCTTGGGTGCAGCCCTAAAATTGAGATTTTTGTGGAACTTCATTGCATTACGCAGCTGTGATTCCGCTGGGCCAGAGTCCACTGTAACTGGTATTGATTCTAAAATCAAAAACTTTTTATTATATATTACAACACCAGTACTTTTTGACCTACCAAGTCAAGAGGTATAAAATTGCTTAAATCCTTTCAAGGCAACCTTCTTTTGCACGTCGTCACTGTTGGCGCCCATGAAAAAGGCATCAGTTATTTTTTTGCCTTGTTTACAAATTCGTCAAAATTTTTCAAAGTTCTACTTTACCAGTACGCCCAAACTTACGCAGTTATCTTTTGCTCCACATTGGCAATACCTTTAAAAATATTTTATAAAGAAAAATAATACTTCAAATAATAATATTTAATAAATACTTACCTAGTAATTAAAATTTTCACAGCAAATTTTCTTTGTGTAATAAAGAAAACGTCAGAAATAGCTACGCATACAAACGCAAGCACCAATACTAATGTAAAGTCAAGTAATAAAATACAATTGACTTTTCTTATTTCTCTTTGCTTATTCTTTTTTGCTTTAATTGTCTATTAAAAGAAAGAGATAGAAAGCGAAATTTTATATTTGTCCTTGTTTCTCTTACAAAGCCATGAGCATTCGCTTCCTTTTCATGCCTGAATTCAGGCTTGTACGACCGAACTGCAGGGAAGTAACTCAAGATAGAAGTTACAGAGAACTGAGAGCGTTGAACAAAATGAAAATTATCTACCAAAAAAGTAACTTTACTTTAGAAGCCCAGCGAAAATATTCAGGGCAAGGGAACTAGGCAGCTAGTTCCGTTCTTTATCGGAAAGAGAAGAAACTGATTTGACGCTTTCTTCTTAGCATACTGTAAATCTATAAGTATTATACGCTGGGACCAGAAGTATTCGACAACTACCAGCAAAATGGGAAAAAGTTATTGCTCACGTCGGGCAGTAATTTCAATAATAAATATATTATCACTTTTTTACAATAAATTCTTAAACATTGGAAAAAAACGAAGAAAGCAAAAATTTACACCTAATGTAATATTAGATACACCTAATGCATAAATTAATAGTATCTCCCACATAAAAGTATAACTTCTTCTGACACAGCACATATCAGTGGTGGGCAACACTCATACAAACAAACATTTCTTTGTGTGAATTAGCAGCGCAGTAAGCGAAAGCGCACGAGAGAGCAAGAACCGCAATCAAGCAAAAACGAGAGAGAGATTTCACACACTTGTACCGTGTATGAGCCGACTGCGCTGCGGTAGATTTTTGTGCCCTATCCTCGCGAGCTATGTAAATTGAGAGACTGCGCACTACTGGCTTATGTGGTCATCATCTACAACTACAAGTCATAAAAATTATCTTTTGAAACAATACAAATTAATAGAATCTTCCATATAAGAGTAGAAATTTTTTTCGATTTTTTTTTATAGTATTAGGTGCGCAACTAAGTTCTCCTTGTTTTTTTGATGAAAATGTAACTTTATTGTAAAAAAATGGTTACCAATGACTCATTCAAAGTATTGCCCATCGCTAGCTACAACTTTTTCTTATATTTGAACAACTCTCACGCACACACACACCCGCACGGTTTTTTTTATCATTTCACTCTAAGCTACGAGCTTCGTTCTAAAAACTCATTTTAAATCTAATATTAGAAATTTTAGAACATTTAATTCTATCTGCTCTTTTCGTGACTTTTTGTATCTTCTTAGGTAACGACTTCTTTATCGTTTCACTCAATGCTCTTCATTCTAAAAAATCATCTCGAAATTGATAATCGGATTTAAGGACATTTATTTCTATCTGCCCTTTTCGTGAGATTTTTTTTCTCTTCTAACTTTCCCTTTCACGCTCAGACTCTTCAACGAATAAAAGATATACAGATCGCACATTGCCCTTATTACATACTAAGACTATATTCGATATCTATATTTGAACACCTAAAATATATATGACAGCAACAAAAAGAAAAACAACAACAACAAAAAAAAACATCGAGTGTCACCTTTTGTGGTTCCCAAGCGAATGCTGTCAAGCGTAATTTTATATGATCAGCTTTCGATTTGCGAAGCCTGAGGTTAAAAATTTAAGCACCAAGAGCCGAGAAACATGGCCAAGCAACGATAACTACAGATTGCACATTGGCTTGGACTGGCTCAATGTAATTTTGTGGTTTGTATTTATACACACTAGCGTACATATATGTACGCTATAAATATATATATCTACATATATGTATATGTATCTATACGTATGCCAAAAAAAGTCGCAGTGCTGCAGCGCAGCGGCTTTATGCAATTGATACGTCGGGGAGCAAGAGGATTACAAACGAGTCAACCCAAAACTACAAGCCAACGTATTGGCCAAGTTTAAATTTGTGTGTGTGTGTGTGTGTGTGTTTGTGTCACTGTAGTTGGTTGTGGTTGTCGCTTGTACTTGGATGTGTCCATCCGTCCGCCCTTCCTTACTTTATGCGATATGAATTACATGAGTTTCCTGGCACTTTTGTGCATATCTGCCGCAGCGTTTTATAGCGTTTTCCTTATTATTATTATTATTATATGGCGTGCCATGCGTTTACATATATATAAGTTTATATATATATATATAAGCATTTATGTATGTGTGTCTGCGCTGCAGCATAATATAATAATTAAAAGAATTGGTTAAGTGTGTCTCCTGCAGACGGCAGACTTCAGCGATACTCTTTATACGAAACATGCCAGATTAAATGCGCTTTTTGAAGGGTATATAGGGTATATATGTTTCAGTCTGGTAAAAACTTAATAAGTTAATATATAAATGATAACAAGTTACAGTAGGTAGTAGATAGTAAATTGTAATTTTTTGAAGATCTAGCTGTCAGATTGATCGATGCTTTAAAAGTTTTGAATTCTTGAAAGGCCATTATCTTAAGATGCCTTTATTTTGCACAAGTCTTCCAATTTCTATTTTGTAGGAACAAGCAAAAACTTTTGATTCCAGCGTGTGCACTTAATATAAGTTCAAAAAAAAACAACTTACTTACTTACTTAGGTGGCCTTCACAACCCGTTACCGGGTTACAGCCGACCTCAAGAGCTCTCGCCAGGAGCCTCTGCTTCTAGCGCGTCTTCTCCAATTTATAACACCAAGTGTAGACAGGTTCTCCTCCAATTGGTGCTTCCATCGAAGACGCGGTCTCCCTCTTCGTCGTCCATCGTTGACTCTCGTTTCGAACACCTTTTTCGCTGGAGCTTCTTCGTCCATACGAACGACATGTCCGAGCCAGCGCAAACGTTGTATTGTTATGCGCTGGACGACATCGATGTCGCCGTAGAGCTCATACAGTTCGTGATTCATTCATAGTCGCTCCCAATACGGACGGGACCGAAGATTTTGCGAAGAATTTTTCTCTCGAACACTCCAAGCGCTGCTGCATCCTTCTGCGACACAGCCCAAGCTTCTGCGCCGTAAAGAAGCACGGGTATGATGAGTGTCTTGTAGAGTGCAAAAAACAACTTACAATAAAAGAAATGCTGCCATTCTGCACGTCCAAGATCCTTGACTATAGAAAATAGGGCACTTCTGCTCAAAAAAATATTGCAAAATCGCCAATATCTAGCAGTATGTACACACTAAAATATATTGGGGTATTCACACTAACGTGCCAAACTTCAAATTAACAAGTATAAACAAAAACAAAAGAAGTGTAAAAAAATAAGCACAAACGCAACAACATAAAGAGGGCGTTCACGCTGTACAGCCCGTATCACTCTTATGTGCAACTTTCCAACATCTCAACTCAACAGCAACCGTGAATACACCAAATAAACGAAAAGTTGGAATTAGTAATTGCATAAAGCTCTGATTGCGATGTGGGTTCTTAACTACTCTTTTAATTACGGTCTTCACATTGCCATGCAGAATACAATACAAAAAAGGCTGCGATTCTGCATGATCAAGACCATTGACTATGAAAAATAGGGTACTTCTGCCCGAATCAGTGTTGTAAAAATCGCCAATATCTAGCAGTGTGTACACACTGCTTGCAGTATGGCATAATAGAAAAAGAAAACTAAAAAAAAATTTTTTAAATATTTAATATTTATTTATTTATTAATATTTAAAATAATTTTTTTTGAAACTAAAATAATTTTTTTAACACAAAATAATTTTTTTCTAAATAATTATAATAATTTTTTTTTAATAATCCAATAAGGTTATCAGCAGCTGTATATATTGCAACAAAAAATAAACAAAATTATTTTTTATGGGCAAAGTTCCCAACAACTTATAAAAAAAAACCAAGATCTTGACTACGTAAATTAGGGCATTTTTACACAAAAGAGTGTTACCATATTTTTTTACTGTCTTGGGTGTTATTTTGTGCTTTAAAACTAAACAACTGCAAAAAGTAAATATATTTTCAGAAAATATAATTGAAATTGTAATTTGTTTGCAGATGAAAATGAGAAAATATATATGGTGTTATGCTATTAAATATACCAAACTTTATTTTTATGCTTTTAAATAGCTTTTGTTCCTCACAAAATCATTTTTAACAAAACCAAACAAACAAAACCAAACCTGTTGTTGCTCAGGTTGTTATTCGGGCATATTTGCCTTTATGCCTCGTTGTTAGAATTACTGACGTCAGGCATCCTTGCCCTAAATAAGATATTCTTTCTACTAGAAGCGCATACCAACTTAGTCGTGCATATTTACCTTCATGCCTCCTTGTTAGGCGTGCTCACTTCGCGTCGTTACTCAGGCATACTTGCCCGCATTTAGTTTACCTTTCTGCTTGAAGAGCATACTAACTTCGGCGCTCCAAAAAAGTATCTACGCTTTTTTTTTTTTTTTGGTTAAGTATATATGTGCATATCTGTGAATGAGCATAATGTGGCTGAAAAGTATTATATACACATACATAGTAAAAAGACGACAGACCTTGTGCCTTGTACTTGTCGAAAAAAAAGGGTTTTATATTCCTGCCTTTATTTGTTTTTTTACACTCGAGGTGTCAATTTCAACGCCCTTCTTTTGTTTGCCAGCTCGCTTGTACTCGATGATATGCATACATAATATACTTGTATTATATGCTCTCAATATACAATACCATACCATACTAAACACATATGAATATTACCCTCGTTTTTAATTTCTTCCAAATTATGCAAAATTTTTAGCAACAGCCACTCCGGCGACTATGGAGTTCTTGCTGTCTGAATTTTTAGCCTGTCGCGCTGCACCGTGGGTTGTCAGACAGTCGTCAGACTTTGTGTTGTTAGAGACCTTAGAAGGGTTAACAGCGTACTAGTACACTGCAAGAAAAACAAAAAAATGCAAAAATTCGAACTGCAAATTGCATAGCAAATATGCAAATTGGACAAAGGAAGGCGCACAAAAAAAATCTTTCGGGGCGTGTTTTGGAAAAATCTATAAATATTGCTTTTGAGCTGCAGCCACACCCACACGCACACACACAATCAACTAGTGTGTACACACGCCTACAAAAATGTTTACCATAAATATTTGCCCAGTTTTCAAACAACAACAACAACAACAAAGTCTTCTACAAGCTAGTAAATTGGAATTAAAACACATGTACGCATATAAATTGCCTTTGACTTCTGCCATCTGCCCACCGGAGCAATACCAGGAAGAAGCAACATCATCATAGGCATATAGGGCGTAGTAGAGGCATATGTGAAGACTGGTACCTTAACTGTCTCTGGGGCGTTAAAAATCATCACCTCATCTTTTAGCGCAGCTCACATGTGTCCGTGCACAGAGATATGCACAATTTTGGGGTGTGTGCTTGGATTTGGTTTTTTTATGAGGATCTTGGAGAAAATGTGCAGCACATTGCATTTCCATGTGTGCTTGAGAAAACTGACAACTCAATAAAATGTCGCTATTTTAATATAGCCTTAATGTAGACCGCTTCAATCAAGCGGATGTGCCGCCTGATGTTGTTTATAGATGCTATTAAACATTATCTTTTATGAAAAAAAAAAAAAAAAACAGGCTACAAAGTACGAATATCAAAGGATATTGTTGTGAAAAAGTTATGTTATGTACTTGTAGAAATCAGTGGGTTACGGGATAATGTATATAAGCGGCTTTTTGTCTGTGTTTAAGACGTGGAACATCAAAGAGCAGCAGTAGAAATTTTTAAGGCGTCATAGCTCTTACAAGGGACAGACAAAGAAAATCTAAAATCTTTTTGTAAATTTTCTCCTAACAGCAGATAAAACATTTATTTAAAGTTTGGATCGTAGATAAACGAAGTAAGAAAGGGCTTCATATTAAGCAGTGGTTCCCACGGCTAAATATTCTGATTGCGTCGCTGGCGGCATCCATACAGTATTGCCAACTTCGTTTTTACTACGAAGCAGGAGTACGGCTGCTCGTCATGATGCAGTTTTATAAGGTGTTGCAAAGAAGCACGTGCGTTTGACTGCGCAGAAAAGTGGTTCAACTTTTGTATGGTAGCTATATGAAATAATGGTCCAATATTGATCAAACCTCACTCAAATGTTAAGTCTAAAACAAAATACAACTGACAAAAGTTTGGTCAAGATATTTAAAAAAATATTGTTTTTCATATTTTTTGTTTTTTTTTTTTTTGTATTTCATATTAGTCTACATATTTGTGTGAAGTTTGAACAAAATTGTTGCACTATTTCATATAGCTACCATACAAAAATTGAACCTGTGACTCTATTTCAGAGAGACACGAGTAACGAACCGGCGCATGCGTGAACTTCTCGTCATGAACGTGATGATGCAAAGCAGTGCGCTTTTGCCGTCTTCGAATTCTTGAAAACGTCACACTATTTAACTTTTTTATGCAAATATGTACTTATAATTATATAAATAGTCATTTGAATAGCATACACTTAATGAATTGGTATTGAATCCTATGGCGCATATTTTTAAAATGTTACGTGTATTATATTTACCTGATTGGCCTTACTCAAATGAACTAAACAAGTATAACATTAAGCAGACTTAGTTTTAATTTAGATTCTATGGGGAAGAACTAGTATATGATATGGCTTCCATCGTCTAATATCTGCGCTTTTATCTAATTATTTTTGCAATTAAAAATTTATTTTCATACTATACTATAGTTTTGACAAGCATTGTATATAGAAATACACTAAAAAAAATAAAATTTATGTAAAAACGTTTAAGTTGCAAAAATTTATATCCCAGTATTCTTGCTATGTCTATCTACTAGTAAGAGTTTGAAATTAAATATGAGTAGAGGTAGAAAAAATATGTAAGATCAAACTTTAGGCAAAACGAGTGAAATGGTTACAATCAGGATATTCCAACTATATTTCATGATTTCTACAGTGTCCATACGGTTTTAAGGCATAAGAATTTTGTACACAGTGATTTTGGTAACGCTACCTTCTTTTCAAAATAATCAACTTGGAGTCTTCCAGTAAAAAAGTGTTATTTTTCCCTATAGGTTACTTAATTTTTGCCTAGAACTCCCGAAGTTCCCCAACGATCTTAATAAAATTGGAACCAAGGAAGGGTTATTAAAAAAGAAGTGTCTAAATCGGGCTTTAAAATCGATTGAACGTAAGCTTCAAAATTCTATTGCAGCGGCAAGGAATCCAATATCAAAAAACTGAATGCAAGTGCAGAACTGGACCATAAGATGCAACATTTTATGCTACTAGCTCTATTGGTCTTTAAAAACAGGCAGTATGGATAGATGGACAAACGTTCATGGCTTAATCTATTGCGTCATCCTGAACATTTTGGTATTAAGTTGCGAAGGTCTTACTCATTTCCATTTAGTAGTTACGCACAAAATTCTAAACGCTTGTATATAAAAAAAAAGAGTTCTTTACTGGAACATGAATCGGATATGGCTAACCTAGCTCTGGGCACTGAGGCGAGACAAGCTTTGGTCGCTTAAATACTAAAATACCAAAGTAGAATGTCCTAGGAATAAATTTCCTTTTCATTAGCGTTGCAATTGGGAAAACTCCTGTTCTACAGGACTATATAAACAACTACCCAATCTTATAAGATTATCTGCTATGTCTGGTTTTAGTGTTTAATGCTCTTTTGACCATTTTGTTTTTTTTTTTTTTTTGTTACAACTATGGCTAATAAAATTTACTCCACAAACTGCTCGCATGCAGTGCTATGACTGTCTGCCAGTGTTACCAACTATAACTACGTGTTGACAACAAAATTAATTCAAATTAGCGAAAAAAAAACAAAACCCCCCAAACCAAGGTTAACTCAATTTCAACATGTGGCAACATGAGAATCATGTGCGTGTTGAAAATGTGGCAGCACAAGAATTGGTAGCTCAAATTGCTGCAACAAATTAAACTACGAGTAGGTACCTGCTAAAAGAACTTTTACTTATGGCAACGTCCTCAGCTGGCAAACACAAAAAAACTGTAGCCAACCAACCAGTTTATTTGCCATAAAGTAGTTGTAATTGACTGTTACCAGACTAATTGTTGAATACGTTTTTATGATCTACAAGCGAGACATTATTGCGTTTTACGTTTTTTTTTTGTTCATCATTGATTGGGTTGGCAACTCCTTGCGTGCTGGTGCGCAACGAAGACAGAGCGCTGCCATTTTGTAGAATGCAAAACTGCAAGTGGAATATGATGCTAGAGTCAACACTGCAAAAGTAAAAAATAAAACTGAGCGGCAGCTAATAAAGTGTCTTGACAAGCAAGCAATTTGAAGTGAGACATTAATCTCAGTTAGGTTTATCTTTGATGCATAATATATTAGATACTTTTAGTTTCAAAAGAGACGCCAGCTAAAAGCAGCCATTTCTTAAAGCCAAAACGCCCGACAGCCAAGTCAGGCGGCAGCCAACCCGATCTTATTAACCCAGTTTCTGCACTGTCCAAAAAAAAGACTAAAAGAAAAACGTTGTTGCTTTTAATTCCTGTGGTGTCTTTTATTTTTTTGCATTTGTGCCAGAGTTTGTGGCAGCTTTTTTTTATATTTTGTTTTTGGTGTTTATTTTCGTTTGCAGCGGCAGCGTTTGCCTTGTAAGTTTGTGTGCCAATAAAAAGAAAATTTCTTCATGCATAAAGTAAACATGGCAAAATTGCAATCACTTTGCCATTATGAGACTCCGTTCCAGCCTGGCCAACACTTTGGCCATCTACATACAGCCTGCAGCATCAATCTTCTAATGCGTTCAAAAATTTTGCTGTCGCTGCATTTTATTGCAACTCGTCGTTCCACACAGCGTGAACGCCCCCCTTTACAACGTTTTACCCAAAAACTCAGCTTCAATTTTTTTTGCTCAACCGTTCTGCTTCATGGTGTTTACTTTTAACATTTCTTTTGCTGCATGCAGCAAATTTTTATACTCTTTAATTTGAGTAGTAGCATATTAAGTTGAATGCAAAAATATTTTGTCTGAAACAACTGGAATGAAACACGTCAGACACAACAGTTATCTTGCCCAAAATAAATGGTTGAAGAGAGATCTAGGTGCTTAAAAAAAAAATACAAGCAGTGTCTTTAAGTCATTGCCAACCCCAAAACAATTTATCGGTGATAACACTGAGAAAAAATTAAGAATTCCGAGCGTTTTGTGCTGCAAGCAAGAACTTCGGTAGTAGATTTTAAGAACAATTTCTGTTTCTAAGACTTCTTACTTTAAGAATATTTTGCATAATTTAATTTTGTCTAGAAGCTCTCGATCGACAAAATCGGTATGTACACTAAGAAAAATAATCGAGCATCAAGCGTTTTAGCATAATAAAAGCAGTCCTTGTAAAACGGCTAGTAAAGATGCTAACAAAAAATGGGTATGTAGCATATGGTAGACTCAAATATATAAATTTTTCAGCCCAGTCTTCCACAAAAGTTTGCCATGTTTCCATTTCTGCTGCAAAGCAGAAACTTTACAAATGCGCAAATTAAAGACATTTAAGGGTATTCTATATTCGTTATGTCTCTACCCTAAACGGTTAACCTTTTTTCTTTTTATATTCTTTTTGGCACTTTTTTATCCGTTTTCGTTTTTCGTTTCTGCCGAAATTTTGTGCTACATTTTAGCTGCTTACTGGCGGGCGAATTGACTTGTTTCCACGCCCCTGCCCTGCATGCAAATTTATGAAAGATTCTTGGGCTTTTATATTAATTCTGTTGCTTCCTTCTGGCATAGTGGTAGTCTCTTGTAGCGCTGCCCAGTTTTTTCGCCCCGCTCATTACGGGGGCTCTTCACTGCGCTGAGCTTGTTTTCTTGCGCCTTTGTTAATAATACGCAGGCATTACGCGCGATCCCAAAAGAAGATGTCCTCTTAATGACTTCATTAATATTGAGTAAAACACTGAGAAATGCGTCGACAACGACGCTCAAAGTGCAACCATGCAGACAAGACAAGATGGCAAGTTGGCAAGATGTGCCCGGCCCCAGTTCCAGTTCAGAGCTGAGCCTATGCAGCCAGCCAAATGAAATGTGTTCCGGCAAACAATTCGCTTTGCCGCTGCGCGCAATTGCCAAAAGCAGCAACAGGAACGAAACGGAATGCAACGCATCAGTTGCACTGTTGCATAGCTGCAGTGTTGCTATTGTTGTTGTTATCGTTATCGTTCTGGTAGTTGTTGTTGCTTCCACTATGTAGCGCACTTAAGAAGCTGCACAAAATTAATGGCATTGTGTAGGAACAACAAAATCGGCACATATTTTAAAAGCTCTACAGCTTTAGTTGTTGCAATTAAAATTAATTTTAAAATTAAACGGATTATTTAATAACGAATGCAATAGACATTAGGAAGTTGTTTTGCTCTTAAAGCACAGAGCTGAAAATGTAATCATATTAATTAAAGTAATGGATGATTGCCAGATAAGCAAGAGCACTCGGAAATTGCATGCTTAGAATTTCAGATACAACATGTACATAGTATAAAAAGTTTATATTATATACTAACTGTGGGAATGGCTTGTAGAGTAACAGCAAATTATTTTATTACAAATTTCTTGATAAGCTGTTAAGTAGTTGGTAAAGCGGGCTAATGAATAAATAATTCATTTCTGGTATAAGTTGCAAATTCATGTGGGTGCAACCAGGCATATTAAAAGCATTTTTTTTTTTTTTTTTTTTACTATTAACAGATAAGCATTTTATTTACATATAATGCATATGAACAAATTGTGTTAGCAATTGAGTATTGCAAGCATGTACTAAAAACTACTATCTCTAATGCCTTAGTCCAATTATTACATTTGTAAGAGTTTTGAATTAAATTTCCTGCACTTTAAATGGTAAAACTAAACTTCTAAGCAGTGCTGGAAAAACATCAATGCTGTTAAATGCAAAAAATCGATAAATCGATACATCGAAGTTTGAATAAAGCTACCTAATATAAACAATGAATATTTAGCCGTGCTCCGCAAAACGAAAAAACCAAACTGAACAACTTTATTCGGATTTGTTTTTGCGTGCTCTGGAAAACGGATTTTTTGTCGATATTTCCCTTTTTAGTTTCGATTAATTCGTAAATTTCCCTTAAATTTTCTTTGTGTTGCGCGGGAGCCCTGTCGTACTTATCGTCATGTGTTCGTGTATGATTTTAAGTTCTTACTTTTTAAAATACTATTCTGCTGATTCGTTATAATTCCTCTTGCAATATAACATTAAGTTTGAAACCGCATGAAAAATTCGTTTTGGTGAAATTGGGAGTACCAAACATTTCGTTTCATAACGAATGCGAATAAAATGTTCGGATTCGTTTTCCGTTTTTAAATTTCGATATATCGAATAAGGAATGAATATTATAAGATATAAGATTTTCATTGAATTACATTAATAAACGATCAACAAAAAATCAAAATAAATAAATAAAATATATATTAGGGTGGCCATTTTTGCAACATCTCACGATTTTACTAACGCCACCTCCCAAAAAGTTTCCTTTTTACCTGCATATAGCGCCTGTAAAATTTAAAAACGATCCGAATGTATTTGATGGTACCGGGAATAGGTCAAAGGTCATAAAAAATGTTTATATGAATGCACAAATAGCGACAAAGTTGTAAGTTTGTCACAAACATTTTCCAAATATAATCGATGGGTAATTCAATTATCTCCAGTCAAGTAAAAAATTACCAAAATCAGTTTAGTATAACCAGAGATATTTGCCGTTAAGTAGAGGCACTTTTTTTTCCTAATTTCGAAAAATGTTTTTTTCAAAATATCTCGAAGCTCGTTTCATAAAAAATTTTTTTGACGGCATTTTCGGTTTTAGCATGTCATTTTACTACAGAAGCGACTAAAACATTTTAAGAATACCAAAATTTTTTTTTTATTTGTAAACTAGTGTAATTAGTCAAATTAATCAATTTTAGAGCTTACCAAATTTATTCAGGCCGACTCAATATTATTTTAAATTATGTTTAAATTTATATGAGACTTTTTGAACCATCATTTGTTTTATTGGAAATAAGATTTTAAAATTTATGTAGAACAATACATTCAAAAACGGAAAAAGTGCAAGTTATGACCTTTCCGGGAATAGTCCCGGAACCATCAAATACATTCGGATCGTTTTTAAATTTTACAGGCGCTATATGCAGGTAAAAAGGAAACTTTTTAGGGGGTGGCGTTATTGATATCGACGGTTTAAAAATCCTCCATACCAGCGGCGGCCACCCTAATATATATACATCGATATATAGATACATGAATGTTTTGCAGTAAAAAGCATAGAAAGCATAGATGTTTTTCCAGCACTGCTTACATGTTATAAACTTCGAAATATCGATACATCGATGTGAATGAATATTATAAGATACTAGTGAGCCCGGTGGCGAAAATCGCCAGATAATGCATTGCATAATATACAAATAGCTTTGCAGAAAATAATACATTCTCTTTATTCAAAAAAGTGAAAAGTATAAAATTAATAAATTTCGTTATAAACAATATTTGAAGTTGTGAAACCTTCATTCTGTGGAAGGATTCTTTGGTTTGGTGATTTTTCTATAAATACTCTTACTCCAGTAAAGGAGCGGGCTCGGCTCAATGCCACATAGAGCTGACCATGAGCAAATACCGGATTCGCCAAATAAATTGCTACTTTGCTCAATGATTGCCCACAGTGCTGGCATGTTTTGCTCAAACATCCAAGTCGCTGCATCTCTGGTTGGTGATTACTCATTGCAATTTTATATGATGAAAACCGTGATATCCGGCGTGTTCGCATATAATTTCTCCGATTTTCGCGAGTTAACCTGTTAGAAATGTTTGTTGGGGTTCTTCTAGGCATAGTTACAAATTATTTTTTCACCACTAATTATTATGCAGTTGACAGTTGACAAATAGTGAAAACTTAATGATAGAGAGGAGCGATATCAAGAATGTAGATAAAGCAAGAACGATTTTTAATCGAATTTCATATAGAGCACATAGAGGTTCTCACACACCGGTCAGCATGCAGCTGCAAGCAAAATGTGTATTATAATGTGTTTAATAAAAAAGGAAGCCTAATTACATATCTGCGCGTGAATAGCTATCGATTGATACCTCATTTGTTGAAATTGGACCATCTTTGATTGAAATTTTATTTAGCGATATCCGACAAAATATAGATTTAATCGAAAAAATAACACCTTATTGCACATCGGAGCTTTTGATGTCACAAAAAACGGCCTTGTGTAATATATATATAGATAAGATTTTTATTGAACTATACTAACAAACGATCAACAAAAAAATATATCGATATATAGATACATCGATGTGTTTCAATTAAAAGCATCGAAAACATCGTTGTTTTTCCGGCACTGCTTGTTAGAATGTAACCAAAATCCACACAAGGAAGACTGAATTACCAGGTTAAAACCATATACGTACACCTTGTTTGATAGATCTCTTGAAGACATATCATTTTCAGACCACCTGCTCAACATACTAACAAAATTCCACATCCTGTACTAATGTTAATGTTGGTATAAGTTAGACAACAAGTTTGATATTACGATTCAAATGCTCAAAGCAGATTTGGCTATTTACATTGAAGGAGAAAGATTTAGGATATCAGAAGCGCTCACCAGCTTTGCCATCTGAACCATCTAGCTCCACCACATGTGTGAGGGAAACAAATTAGACATCAAAATGGACCAAACGGCTTCTGGGCAAACACGAATTAGACTGTGCAGCCTAACTTAGCTAAGCTAACCCTCATGTGAGCCCAATAAGCAAAAACTTTGGTTTTCGAAACTAGACGGTCAAAACCATAGTACTTTAGTAATTACCTTGAGTAATTTACAATAATGCTTTTACTTTAAAGCATATTTACAATAATGCATCATTTTCGACAAGCTACTGTACATACTACGAAAAAACTGGATAAACTTGGAAAATATAGCATTTAGATTCATGTGAGCTTAATAAACAGAAACTTTTGATTTTAAATAAGTTTGCCTTTACCATACAAACTATTTGCCTTGATAGCGCCTAAAGATTTAATATTAAGATTCATGTGAGCCTAATTAACAGAAATTTTGGCTACCCTACAAATTTTTTGCCATGTTAGCGCTAGCAGATTCCGTATTTGGTTTCATGTGAGCCTAATAAATAAAAACGTTGCATTTTGAATGCGTTTCCCTTTATCAGACAAGCTTTTTATCTTTTTAGCGCCAGCAGATTTGGTTTTTAGATTCATGTTCGCCTAATAAACAAAAACTTTGGGTCTTGAACACATTTTGTATTGCTTCGCAAAGTCTCTTTAGATTCATGAGAACCTAATAAGCAACAACTATGGCTTTTGAATACGTTTTCCTTTACAGCAACAAACTTTTTGTCATGTTAGCGCCAGCAAATTTTGTATTATGATACATGTGAGACTTATAAATAAAAATTTCGACTTTTAAACACGTTTTCCTTTAACCTATAAACTCTTTGCCATGTTAGCGCCAGCAGATTTGGTATTTAGATTCATGCTAGCCCAATAAACAACAACTTTGCCTTTTGATACATATTATGATTCATGTGAGCCTAATAAACAATAACTTTTACTTTTGAACACAGTTTCCTTTCCCTCCATAAACTCTTAACCATATTAGCGTCAGCGAATTTGGTATTTAGCTTCGTGTGATCCCAATAAACATTTAGGCATATTTCCTTTAGCCCACGCCAACGTCCAGCTCTCAACACCAAAGTCAGCTAGTAAAAATGTATCTACACAATAATTACTGCATCTAAGAAATCTAATTGGTATTGATTTCACACAATTTATTATAATTGCTTTTTCCAACACTGATAACTGAATTGCTATCAAACATTTGTGCCTTAAGCTGGCCTAGTTACTTTGGCCAAATACAATGTGCCGCCCCCGAGGCCAGACTATGTAGGTTGCTGCAACGCCCAAATCATCAGTGGCCAGCTCAGTTAAATACAGTCTAAGGACTCTATAAATCAGACATATTTCTTAACACTTTTGGCTCGTTGCAACACTTTCAACCGCTCATTAAAAACCATTAAGGAAAATATTCAACTGTGAAAAATTATGGTGTAAATGATACCCCCCTTTGGAATGGCAACAGCAGCCAGCTCAGCGCAATAAACGACCCGACTCCGTGGCCCCAAATCCAACCCGGTTGAACCAAGTCGAGATCGTAATTCACAAAACGCGTTTTGCAGTTTACTCGGTTTCTGTGTCATTTTCTTGTCTGCAAGTCGGTTTTAAGCGTCAAATAAATTGTGTCTAAAAAAAAATAAAACTACAACAAAAGTTGTGTTCCAAAGTTGCGTTCTTTGCAGTTATTTCCATTTTTTTTTGCAACAATTTGTTATTGGCCATTTAAGCCATTGCATGTCCCGCCACACCGCAGCAGTTTCCGAAACCCGCGGCTCTTTGACCAGAAATTTGTTGAGTGTTAATGACATTTTTATGTTTTAACGCTTGAAATGGTACGGACTTTGGTGGTCGGGCCTTTGAACGAACCTGGTGCGCAATGGGAAAGCAAGTCCAATTGAATTATTAGACTGGTTGTGGATGCCCGCAGTTGGGTCTGGCTGTTTGTTGCCTGGAAAGGCATTTTTCTAGCTCTGCTCAAATTGCTTGGAAAAACTTTCAAGTTTATTAACCTTTTAAGAGCATCATTAAAATTGTGGGGTTTTCTTTTGTAAAATTTAAATGTTCAACTCTGGGGTTTGCTTTTATCAGTTTCCAATCGTTTTTCTGCATATAAAAGATTTATTTATGACTTATTATTATTACATAAAAACTCAAATTCAGAAAGTCTATCATAATGATATTTCTTTAAGCTTAAAGTATCTTACAGCACTCTCTTTTATGTAGCGTAACGTATATGTCCACATTAATTTAATTAATTTTAGTGCTCATCCAAAAATTTTTTTAGAAGCTAATTGGATTTCGACAGTCACCAACAAAGTAGCGCAAAAAAAAAAAATCCCTGTACAGTATAAGCTTAAAGAAATTTGTTTGCAACGCACAGTAGGCCAGGTAGTTTTTCAATAGTCTTAAAATCAACAATAAGAAAACATATCATAGAAGACATTTTTTAAAGATTGCCGATTTTTACCAACAACAACAGAAAACTGATGAAGCTTTAAAAGGAAAACCCCTAAAGTCAAACAAACTTTCGATTCGCAAACAATTGTAAGGAATTCGGTTATTCGATTAATCGTTTTTACTTAAACGAACGCCTTTTAGTACTTATTTCTTTTCCAAATTTTTCCACATTAAAACCTTATTTCTTTTGCTTTAATAATGGGATCGAAATTATATATAATAATTTCTTTGTTTTCGAAAATAGGTTTCTTAGTTTAATTTCTATAATAAATAAAATAATAATAATATAATATATATATATATCTAGCTATCAAATTTATATTAATTTTTCTTTTTGAAACCGTTCTACCGTTGCTCCACCTTACTCTATATATTTAACTTGCTGCATGCTTCTTTTGCAAAATGTGATGAGAGTATAATCCGCAGTTTTACAAATAATAATAAGGAGAAGCTAGAACTCCTCTTGGACATGCACATCCCTGGAAGTACCCCACAGGTGGAAGGCAGAATCATGCCAACAGGTAGTAACAGACCATGTGCCACTGACTGGGCCATTGCCAAGTCTACAGTAACGGCAGAGAGATTAAAATGGGCAATTGGAACGTTCCATCGCTACAACCCTACATCCGGTCCTTCTACAAAATGGACTGGACTGCCTATTGACCCCTATCAGGAAAGTACTGGTTAGCAGTACTTTGCTAGGGTATATGCCTACAGCATGGAATAAAGCTGGAGTGGTGTTCATTCCGAAAACTGGGAAGAAAGACATCACAAATCCAAAGTCATATAGACCTATCAGCTTAACTTCGGTTTTGCTGAAAACGTTGGAAAAGCTAGTAGACTTCAGAATTAAAAGCACATTGCTAGAACAGCGATCTCTTCAACGGATGCAACATGCATACAGAGCAGGAAGGTCTGCGGACACAGCACTGTATCAGCTGAAAACCCCTATTGCGGAATCTTTGACTCATAAGGAAGTGGCATTATGCGCTTTTCTGGATACACAGGGTGCTTTTGATAACGCCTCCCACGAGGCTGTCAAAGCATCACTGGCCAGAAGGGGCCTAGACGCAACTACCAGCAGATGGATAGCTTCACTGCTAGCATCTAGGCAAGCCAAAGCAACTATTGGTGGGCAATCCACCACAGTAGTGACGACAAGAGGCTGCCCTCATGGCGGTATACTATCACCCCTCTTATGGAGTTTACTAGTAGATAAGCTGCTGCAGAGACTAGCGGGCAGAGGCATACTATGTCAAGGCTATGCTGACGATATCGTCATCATAGCCAGCGGCAAGTATGAGGAAACACTCTGCGACATTGTCCAGCTAGGTCTCAAGGAAACCAATGACTGGTGTAAGAAGGAAGGCCTGAACCTCAATCCTGCCAAGACAGTCATAGTACCTTTCACAAGGAGGTATAAACTTGATAGGATGAGGACGATAACCCTATCAGGATGTAGCATAGAAACAATTAATGAGGTCAAGTATCTTGGAGTGACCTTTGACTCCAAGCTGAGCTTCAAGACCCATGTAGACAACACGATAAATAAGTGCTCAAGGGCTCTCTTTACGTGTAGAAGTATTGCCGGAAATTTAGGGGCACATCACCACGAATAATAAGATGGCTGTACCTAATGGTTGTCAGACCCATGCTAACGTATGGGGCAATAAACTTCTTACAGTAGAATTTAATTTTTTTTGTTTTTAATTTACAACAATGTCTAATAATTGTTATTTGATTACCGACATACATAGGTTAGCTAAAATGGAAAAATCTGGGCAAAATAAAAATCGAATTTTGTCAATCGAAACAACATTTTTTTTAATATGATAATTCGTTCCATAGAACAAATTTGCAGCCCCATTTTCGTCCTTCAAATACAAAAAGGGATTTGAATATTTTATTTTTCAAATTTGTCAATTTGTGTAATCGATAATTTTGAATGCATGTTCTTGTGCTACACTCAGCAAAATGGCTGTACTCTCTTTTTCGGTATTGCGTTTTAAGCCAAAGATTTTTCCGTCATTATATTCACATTAAAGCCTTAAGTGTATATCATTTTATCATATCATACCTCTACTTTATTCTTTTAAACTGTTCCTTTTTTTTTAAGCAGAGAGTGCATTCAAACTTCGCTTCAAGGAAATAAGCTATTCTTGCTCCTTGCAAATGTTTTTGCTCACTTTTGTCAGCCCTTGTCGCAGAATACCGTTTTAATGATTTATATTGTTACCAAACAAGAAATTTATTTCGAGCAGGTGTCCTTTTTCAGCAATTTGACACATTACCTGGTCAGACAGGACAAGCATAACAGTTGTTTCGTTTTAAAGCTGTTCGGGGCTGTCATCGCTGGGCACGTGCGACTGAAAAGCTAAAGTGAAAATTCGTTAAATTGTTAAGTTGTTCAAGTCGAATTCGCAGACATGTTACCCTAAGGCTTTCAGACTTTCTAAGTGCTGCATGTATCAACATGCGTCACACTCTGGCCTTTATGTCTGGCAATTAGAGGGACGCACTGCGAGTGCAACGACTCTATACACTGTCTGCCTATCGTTGTCCCTTTCTGGCCAACTCTAAATGCAAGCTGCGCTTTAACAATGCCAAAAAATAAAAACTTTTTAAAGCTCAACGCACAAGAGCTTAAAACTAATAACCCCTAAATGGTAGGATGCAAGCTGAACGTTAATTATGGCAAACTTTTGCGAAGCCAAGAACTGCACACACAAAGATATATAGTTACACAAAGCAAACTTGAGTTGGCATGAGTTGGCAGTTCCTTTAGCTGAGCCTAAAACGTTTTCCGTAAGACACAAAAAAAAGAAAAAATTAAACAAGCTAGGTTCGGATTGCAGAAGTTTTTATACTCTTTTAAGAGTTCTAAATTTAAACTTAATCGTTATAGGATAAAATTAAAACTCTAAAAAAACACCACTTAGCGTGCTTGTTGTATAAGATCTTGTAGGATCTTGGAAATAAATTGGTTTTAATGAGTGCCAAATTCAATCATAAAATGTTTGGCAACACTGGCTCTCATATAGCAGCTTTGTCTGCTGTTTACTCTCCCTCTCCGGCCAAAAAATTGCGCAATAAATGCGATTTTGCAATGTTTAAAAGTCTAAAAGAAAGAAATATGAGAATTTATCTAAAATAAAAAAGGGAAATATGAAAAGTTATCGACAATACAAAATAGAAAACGAATAATATTTAATTATTTCGATTTCGCTTTGGGAAATAATTTTTGAAAATAAAAAGCAGCTGATTATAATATGACTGTTTGCCACTTTAACGCAAAGTATCGGAAATATAATATCGATGAATACCACAAAAACAAATAAACAGAATTCGATCAAAAATAGCGCTTTACTTTATTATGCACACACTGATGGTTCCATCTGAAATAATATGCAATAATTTCCATATGTAAATTTTCGAACTGCGTACGGGCCTTTAAAAAGGACTACGCAGACAAGAAAAACACGAGGACACAAAACAAAACTTTATATAAAAAATGTAGCCAAGCGTTTGAATGCAAACAAACAGTGTTGCCCCATTTTTTTGGATTTGAAAAATACGAACAGCAGTTCTCTTTTGTCGACAGAACAAAAAGTTACGAGCAGCAACTTATTTTGGAAGCAAAATATATGTATGCTAGAAAAATCATTCTGCATAATTTTTTACTAAACCATTTACTCTTAATTATTTATTGAAAGCCGTTTAGGAACCCTTTGGAGCTTCAACAATCCAATTGTAATAATCATAATTTGGTGGCCAAATACCACAAAAAGAATAAAGCGATAAAAATATCACAAAAAGAATAAAAAGACAAAAAATTACCAAAATTCGTTTCTGGAGACAAGAATTTTTTTTCAGTGTAAATAAGTTGTTAGAATTAGAGTTTGCTGCCAATATTAATAATTTCAGAATGCATGCATGTATATCATGTTCGCTTGAATGCTATTCAAAATGCTTGACAATTCTATAGTACCATGTACTCGTACACTACTTGAAGAGCATAAATATATGAAAAAACAAATGCCAGCTACTGAACTTTTGAACACTTGAGCCTTAGCTGCTGCACTGGCTCCTATGCATGTTGCTACATAACCAACAAAAGAAGACTTCTCCATGCTGGTGCCGCGTTAGCTCTATCCTCCAAAGAGGCTCTGAGGCTCAAACTGCAGTTCCACACTTGGCTTTTTCGACGTTGTTGTTTGGATTGCATTTTTTTTTTTTCGTTCGTTCGTTTTTTTGTTGGTTTTTTGCCATTTGCCAGACTTCAGTCAATGCACTCTCAATGACGTTGACGGCGTCGACAAGGGCAGCGACGTTGACGATGGGCAATGCAGCGCAGCATTTCACTGACTGCACAAAATGAAAAAGTTACGAAAAATAAAGCACGGGACCAAAAGGAAAAATTCTGAAACAAAAAAAAAAATAACAAAAAAAGTGAAGCAGTCGAGGTGAAGCACGACATGGGAATACACTGCACACAGTTTTGCCAAAAAAAAGTATTTTTAATTTGTAAGTTGCGAATTGTAAGCGTATTTAATGAAAATAGCCAAGGTTGCATTGTGGCTAAGGCTAACATAAGTCTACACTCCAAATTTGGTGGCTTTTAAATGAGATGCGGATCCAGTATTTGGTCTAAGGAGGGTTCTTCATTTCGCAGTGTATATATGTATATCAGAGCTCGCAAAAGACTCGAATTGAGGTGTGGATCCAGGATTTGGTCTTAGGCGGGTTCTCGTCGAAGTGTATACTAAATATCAAAGCTCGCAAAAGACTGTCAACCATTTTTCCAACTTTTGGGGGGGTTCGAACTCGACTTACTCATAAACATTATTTTGACCCCAAGAAAAGCACAATCTGTCCTGTCTCTCAATACAGCACAGATATTACATTAAACTGCATGTTATCTTCCTGTCTTTAACTAAGCCAAAAATTCAACTTTTAAAATCGTTAATCCCAAAAACTTTTGTGCTATAACCTGCGTACATATAAAGCGAGTCGTTTCCTTCAATTTTATGTATCTAGCTCTTATAGTCTCCGGGATCTAGCTGTTCAGACAAACGCACGAACATGGCGATGTACTGGTCTATCACGGCTTCTTCTGCTTGTTAGATAAGTTCCGCAAATCTTACATAACCTGTATAGGGTATAAAAAAAAAATATACAAAGTGTGCAGGAAAAACTGCGGAGGCGTATATTCTGCGTGAGCTCAAAAAAGGAAAAATTATTATTAACGCCTGTTGGGTATGCCACAGGACGATGTCTGACGCTGCCGTTGCCTCTTGTTGCGTTGTTGTTGTTGTTGTTTTTCTTTTTTTGTTGTTGGCTACTGTGCACAAATTTTTCGTCATGCTGTTGTTGCTGTTGTCGTTCTGTTTGCATGTTTTTTGGTTCTATGAGAGAGAGAGTAAGAGAGTGTGAGAGCACCGACAAAGTGCATGTGCCTGCAATTCGGTTGCAGCTTGCAACCAAGCAAAAACGAGAAACATGTAGCAGCGCCATGACGCAGCATTGTGGCCTCCCTTTTATGCCCTGCCCGCAAAGTTGTTGCACTTGGCGCTGTCTGCACATCATCCTGCCGTTAGGCAGCAAACTCCACTTGCATCCTGAGCTGACTGCATATGAAGACTGAGTCTTAAGCATATCAACAACAAAAATAAACATCATCATCAGCAGCGTCATCATTGTCAACAACTTCATCATCTTCATCATCAACTTCATCATCTTCATCATCATCATCAGCTTCATCATCATCGTCATCTTCGCCAACAACGTCATGTTATTTGCGCTGCAACTGCGGCCGGCGGACATTACGTGTCTCAGGCAGTTGCAAATTACGCTCTCAGACTCAATTGTCTTTTGCCTTTGAGACTTGCTCCAACCTCTTTGTCCCACAAAAACAACAACAACAATCAACAACAATAGCTGCATTTAACGCAATCTTTTGGCTAGACAGACGCAAGAAACTCCCTGAACTGCCCATGGTTCCCTACCAGCTACGCCATGGCTGTTGGGAGTCTGGTCCTAAATGTCGCGTCATCGTCTCGACTTGTACTTCAAATTTTTGTATATGTTCATTATAAAGCTGTTGTACTAGATGGTGCTTGAACGCCCTGAAGTAGGCAACACGTTTTGCCAGGTACAGTTGTGTCTTCAATCAACTGTCAGTCAACACGCAGGAAGTTAGCTCTAACGGAATTTCCTGCATAAAATTAACCATACCCTATTTGCATACAAGCGATTATATGTATATATGTAAATTTTTCTAGATTTCTTAGCGACTTCATTGAGTACCTAAGCATAAATTGGTAACAGCGCATTAAAAAATTTGGTTTTTTTTTTACCTTTCAGCACTTGTTCATGGACTTATGAGGTATGTAAGAACACTATTTAAAAGCATAAACAACTTCAACCAAGCCCAAAACATAGCAGCATAAAAACAACAACTACTTTGAAAATAATAAAATTAAGTCAGGACCGACTTAAATATACACTATGATCCTCTCAACATACAACACCTAATTGAATTAGTTTGAAATTAATTATAATTAAAGTGCTCTTTGAAATATATATTCCCTTGTGCGAAGTTTAAAGTTTTTATGTTGAAAGTTCTGAGTGCCAGCAGTAAAAGTGAAGAGAGTCTGTGGGTGGTTAGCCAGGCTCGCAGCTATGCGTTGGGCTAAAGGGTCCGCAGCTTCTCCAGAAGCTATGTGCATTTTTTTAATAAAGAAAGATAAATGTTTCGTTCAACGTAGGTGCATACGTGAATTTTTATATGCCTATAAGATTATTTTAAGTCATCTTTATTCAAGATCACCCATCTGAAAATTATTGCAAACAGCTGCAGCTCCATATGTTCAAGGTGGTCGGAAAAGGATATGATGAATCAGCAAACATTGCTGGTCATTTCAGCGGTTATTTATTCACTGAGTAAGTCATCATTTGAACCTAGATTTGTCTTATTCTATGACAATTTTTTTCGATCCGGAGCTCTACAACAGATTTAATAAGAAGCCCTCGAACTTCAAGAACATGCTTCAGAAAGTTAAAAGAAACGACTTCTTGAACTATTCGATACAAGCTGTAAAGAAAGATATTCGTAATTTTTACATTTGTAGAACTTTTTAAATGCATTGTCAGCAGCGTAGAAGAAAATTCTGGCAAAACTTGGAAGGTATCTGCTACAGCATCAACCCATCTGCCAGCAGTACCGAGAATCGTATGTAAAAAACTCTTAAGCTAGTCTTATCAATATCTATGAGAAACTGCTAAAGACTTATTTGAAGTTATTAGTTAGGCGTACTCATGCCAAGAGTCAAGTAAGTGAATCCCCAAACTTCAGCTGCTTAAATGTAGTTCAGGGTCTCGATTCTTATTTCCTGCATCGACTCTTGAATGTTCTCCCAAGCTCCCGAGAGCGTCCTTCAGAAATTGTGGATGATATTAAAAAGTGTTTTACCTTCATTGATGAAAAAATATCCGACTCTGCGGAAGACAGGCTGTGATGCGAAAGAATATCGGCAATCAATTCTTCCATTGAAGTATGGAAATTATTGTAGTACATGCTTTCGCGGAATATATTATCTTCTTATAGTTTTGGTTTCTCCTCGAGTGGCAACGATCTTAAAGCGAATAAAAACTTTTTGTCGAAGTGTAATGATTCATGAAAGACTGAGAGCGCTTGTACTTCTGTACACTGGTTTATTTAGTTTGGGTCCAGATGAAGTGATTGATCTTTTGCCAAATAGAACCTAGAACCGTTGGACAATTTATATTATTTCCAGGTTCAAAGACCAGTCCTACCCTCGCAAAACCCCACATAATATTTTTTTAGACCGGTTGTTCGGCGACTTTTCTTGATATGCACGTCAGAGTTCTGACATAACCTCACAAAACGAGGCACTATTGTCGTTATCGCAAAAACCCGAAGTGATAGAATCTTTTCGACTTCGAATTCGAATTCAGCGACTGAAAGGTCTCGAAAAAATGTTTTAAGAATTTGAGAAGTTAGGGTAGAACCTAGAAGCGTTGAAGCAATTCTATAAGCGGATTCGGATTCAGTGCGTCGAAATACCAAAAAAACATACGCCTCGCCCCCCAGCCAAAATACCTTTACCATTCAAAAACGTATCTAGTATCTAAATCTCTTTTATGTAGTATATTATGACAAGTGCGTGGGTTGTTTGAAAGTTGCTGGAATTATCAAAGTCAAAGCTTAGAGTCTTAGACACGGGCTGTCAAAAAATTTGAGAGCGGGGCATCATCATGTCAAACGGCAGCAGTACAACATCAACTACAACTACAACAACATTAGCTACCAAATTAATAACAAAGGCAACAAAAGCGCCAACGTATGCCAACAAAAGTCAGTCAAAAGGGCCAACAACAACGCCCCAAATAACAACAAAAAGATACATGATGTGTGTGTATATTGTATCTTTAAGGTAGCCAAACTTTAACTGGCAGATACAAAAGCTAGCGCTGATTCAATGAATGATTGAATGAATGGCCTGAATGTCTTATTAGAGAGACATAACGAACGTATCTTAAATCGCTTTGATTGACAACTATGTTGAAATATGAAATTAA
This sequence comes from Chymomyza costata, assembly GCA_018150985.1. Taxonomy (NCBI): domain Eukaryota; kingdom Metazoa; phylum Arthropoda; class Insecta; order Diptera; family Drosophilidae; genus Chymomyza; species Chymomyza costata. Next base: position 6,793,836 of record JAECWU010000001.1, on the reverse strand, counting down.
ATTTTCATAAATAGAAGAAAATAAAAGTTAAGCCGCTTTAAAATAAGGTAATTGCTGGTCTATTAGGCCTGGGTGTGGATGCATGGTAAGAGTGATGGAGCTCTTAAACACTTTGGAGGTCAATGACAACTCATAATTGATTATTAAACCAACAAACGAATACTTTTGCCTTATAATCAACTTTACATCTGCCTATTCATTAAGCCATGCCACAAGTAGTAAAAATTCATTAAAAAATTTTATGCTACGAAATTGTAAAAAAAAAAAACATGTTTTAATTTCATGCTCAAGACTTTACATTATAAGCGGAATTTTAATTGCCAGTATCTAAACTGGCGAATAGCCTTGGCAGCTGGCCTTAACGTATGCGCACTGGAAAACATAAAATTGCAATACTGCTTGGCATTCCTATACCACAAGAGTCTGTGTGACGTCATATATTACTATTTATTAGAACGCACATATGTTCTGGCAATATAATTTTCTCGCCTTGCCCAATGCGCCTACAGCTAAAAAAAAGAAGAAGCCAAATCCATATGAGCATCTTAAACCAGAGCTTGGTGAAGCAATCGCAATACCATGGCAGCAGCTCGAATTGTATTTTGGCCTTTATTTTATATTCCAGGCGCTCTAAATGTTCTGCGCGTAAAAACCAATCAATGGTGCAACTTTTATTGCACTTGGCTATGGCCGAAATCCAAAGTAATGAAGTTTTTCTTTATACACTTTACCTTAAGGTAAGAAGTATGCTGAGTTTATGCAAGTGAATGCAACATAGAGAAGGAAGAACTTCTTTAGGTTAAAGCCACTATGATCTCTATCCATATACTGATATTGATATTTTGACTTCACACATAATCTGCATGGTTACAATGCGGCAAATAAAAACGGAGATAATCGAAACTAATATTTTATGGCCTTTTGATCGAATCATAAAATTCGGTATTTTAGGGCTACTTTAAAAAACTTTTTTTTTGTTTAAGCGCTTTGGAAGCTTCTAAAGACAAATCAATTTAATCAGCACAGCTAGGATAATGGATACCGAACTCTTTGCACTTTTTGGTCATATATCACCCAACTCATCTGTAACTGTCTTTGCAAGTCATATCAATCTGATAAAGGAGTCAATGTGCTGCCATTAGGTACTTGTCTTATCACTGCATAAATACACAGTGACGTCACACTTTTCTTTAGCTATTGTTTACCTAGACGTTTATCGTAACAATTTTGGTATCCTTCAAAAGTCAGCAAATATTTCCCGCCAATTTGTAAATTCCAGGGCTGAGGTATGTACTTGTAAAATTTGCACTCGTCTTCTTCTTAGCTTTACGGTCTTTGGTGGGCCATAGCTTCCGCAACAATCTCTCTCCATTTGTCCCTCTCTACAACGTCATCTCTCCAGTGACAGACTCCTATTTTTCAAAGATCGGCTTCTACATCTTCCAGCCATCTTCTTCTTCCTCCAATCCGTTTCAGCACTCATTTTTCAAAAATATTTTCATAAATTTTTGGATTTTATACCGCTCTGGGACCATTGCATGCTGCTAACTAAAACGTGTCTATTATAAGTTGTGGAAGGATTGAATTTGTGAATTAAGTTTATTCCATAAACTTTTGATCTGAAAATTGTACTTTCATTTCTGAACTTCTGGGCTTAGTATATTACAACACCTGCACGAGCTAATAAAGCCTTTTATAAGTTTCATAGGTATAAGTCTATAATCACGTATTCTCACTAATTATACCTAGTAAACATAGGCAGGCCCGACGAGAGGTTGGTGAACGGGCGATTCCCCCCCGGGCCCGGAGCTTTCTCAGGAATTTTCTCAGGGGCCCGGTGTAATCACTGTCGTGATGCAAGCTAAAGGTGTTATAGAGGGGCCGGTACATTTTCCCCCCGGGCCCGGGTTTTCTCTCTACGGCCCTGCACATGGGGTTAGGGGTATTATAGAGTTTAGTTTTACACGCAACATCCCTTGCAGAATATTAATAGCTTTTACTATAATGATAAACCTTGCCTTGGCAGTCGACTTAGCTACGTACGTCTGAACAAGTATATATCGGAGTCCACAGAAGTTACAGGCAAAAAATTTCGTCCACGAATGCACATAATGCGGGGTCAGTATCTGCTCGACTTTTCTCACGGAAGCATTCCTCTGTATTAGAAAAATGCTACAAAAATGATAGGTAAAAATATGTTGATATCTAATACCACACGCCGCGTCAATAAATTTTTATTTCAAGATTCAACTACTTATATCTACGACCAGTGGAGGCGCCATCAAAAAAATAGCCATAACTTCCTTAACTAAAGTATTTATAGTATACATATTATTGGCTTTCTCAACAAAAAAAAAACTATCCGATAGTTTTTATTTTTAAGGAAAGTGAAGTTCATTTCTTTTCCGACTACGGCACAGCAAAAAGGATGGTTACACAGGGGTCAAGTATGTATGTTCATCTGTTCACTCGTAACTTCCAAGCCGTTAACCATAATTTGAAAAATGAGGTATTGTTGGAAGCGTCTTGACTGTCCACTGGTTGTAGGCTATGTGACGTCACACTAAATTATGTGGCGAAAAATTATAGGGGACATTAAGTCATGAATACCAAAAAAATTGTGTATACCTTGTACCCAGTGGTGTTTCCACGGGGGGTTTTCGGATCCGGGAAAAGTTTTTTTCGGATATACAGTTTCTTTCAAAGTGAAAAACCCCACCTGCTTGTACCTATAGATACAAAAGGTATACTTCCATAGGCTTGCGCAATGTATGTAACGGACAGAAGAAGGCTTGGTAGACCCCAAGTCCTTTATACCAAAATGCTTATCATAAACTCGGGTAGCGACTGAGCCATGTCCGTCTGTCCGTCCTCCCGTCTGTATAACACCTAAATGTTGGAGATATAAGAGCTAGACATTTGAAACTTTATCGGATGGTATGCACATTTCCTTGGAAGATAAAGTTTGTTGAATTTTGTCCGCATCTTTCCCCGTTCCCCTAATAGAATTTCGCACTTTTTAGCTAAGCAAAAAGATCTTAGCACGATGGGTTTCTGTGCTAACCTTCAAAGTTCCTCGTTTTATGGAGTTCTTAGAGCACACCAGAATAAATTCGAACGTCATCATAGTAATAACTAGAAAATTCTTGATGTTTGGTTCCACTGTTTGCCGCATATAAATCGATAGCTACAGCTGCCTCTAGTTCTTTACAAAAGAGCGGCACATGAGCATATGTCTGTCCCATCCCAAGGGGAGATTGGCTTGTCATTTATAATTACTGCCGGCGTATAACTATCGTGGAAACTGTGCAGAATTTGTATTTTACGAGCACATAAATGTAATTGGATGTGCAAAAAATATATAAACGTAAATTTATAAATTTAGAAAGAACATAATCAAAGGAATTGCATTTGCCGGTTGGCTATCATGGCCAAAGGTGGCAATTTTCAGCAGCAAAAAAAAAACAAAACGTAATCTGCGCATGGACAAAGCCAAAACGTGTCATCATCGATTACGCCACGTCGCTTTGGAGTCAGTTGGAGTCACATGTACAGCTGCAGCAAGGCGGCATAGACGATAGTCACCACGTCAATGGCCCAGTGCAAACAAGTGGCTGCTGCTGCTGCTATCGCTTTGTGTTATCGCGCCCGCCCTGGCATCAAGCTATAGGAGAGGGTTGCGCTGAATGCTTCTGTTTTTCACTGGAGCTTGCAACTTGGTGGCACGCACACCAAGTCCCCGGGCGCGTAACTCAAAGCGACAACACTTGACACTAATTAATACATACGCACCGGGCTGGCTTTCAAGCTGGCTTGATGGCTGCCTGGCTGACTGGTTGCTTGGGAATGTATCCTACGCCCGGAGCCACCCACTCTGTTAGTTGTATGTCGACGCGCTTCTTGCATTTCAATCAACTGAGGCAGACACTCAGTCAGTCAGTTGGTTGGAGCCAGTTACTCGCTCACCGTTGAGATTTAGACGCGATAAAGTTGTTTCAAAGTGTTGCAGTTTACACAAAACGCATGCTCCTATACAGTTACACTTGCATCATGTTAAAACTTCAGTGCCTAAGTGTCACATGGACTAACATGTTGCAGGGAGGTGGGCTGGGATGTGTAACGTTTGTCTTTTCCTTTGTGGAAGCGATCTTTATCATTTTGTCGATGTCGTCTCATATTCCCTGTTTGTTGGGTTTTGGTTCGGTTTGGGCTTTAATGAATATGTCGTCTCTACTGTTGCACTTGCTATGCAGTAATAAATATAAAGCATGGAAAGCGTAGAGTGTTGCCAGCAGGAAATAAAATGCATATGTTCTAATTATATTAATACTATGCACTTTAGTTAATTGGGAAATAATTTGTCATGAAACAGGGCATAACAATGTGTCATAATTAAGAGCTTAAGTCAGCTTTATAAATATATCCAATTTTGTTTTTACAAGGTTTTGAAATAACACGGTCCAGAAAAGAAATTTTTACACAATTGCATTCGATTCAGCCTACTAAAAAAGCTATTTGATTGAAATTTTAAGGCAAAATATTTGTATCAACCTAATCTTTTAGAAATTTAGTAGTTAGGGAATTTCCCTTTCTAATTTATTTTCATAGCAGCTTAAGCATTTACTTCATATCTATTTTTACCACGTTTTTTCTGGAACGTATCTACCGTGTAATAACAGAATCAGGTGTACTTTATTATTAATTTCAATTTATTATTATTTTTAATCTTAATACCCGTACCGAACAAACACAGATAAGTTAGTGACAATGGATATTCGACCATATAAAAATTTCACAATTTCGTCGATAGCTGGCCCTGTTTTTAGTTTCAGATCAAAATTTAATCGGTTTAAAACTTCAAACGATAGACTTAAAAATATATCAATGATAGACCTCCTCCCTGAAAAAATTTGTGAAACTTTTTTGCATTGAAAAACAGCTAGATACAACAAAATCGCTGTACTCCTAAAGCGCTACAAAACAAAACTTTACCAAAAGGTGCTCATCTCAATATTCAGATGAAATTTATTCAATTATCTCGTTATCTTGTCCTGTACGCCCTTATGCCCAAAGATTTGATAGAATTGTCTTTTATTCTGAACCAAAAATGTTCTCGAATTTTGTTTCGATAACTCGCAAAAAGTGTTGACTAGAACGTTTATCAATCACAATATGTTATCGCTTATCGCTTGCCATGAACACGATAGTTATTTATTTCTATATTGCCATTGAAAATTAAGCTTATTAGAATTTTTAAGCAGCCAACATTTATTATTTGGCCATCATGTCAGCTTCATATAACAATTTTGTTATTTCCTATGTAATTAACAAAATAACGCTTCTGGCTAACGCATTTTGTTGGCCAAATTAAAATCTTTGAACGCCTTAATGTGTGTGCGCCTCAATCATATCAAATAAACAAAACGCCCGCTGGCTTTTTTATTAGACAGCCCGGAATCCGGACAATGATCGATGACGTCGAGAGTTGGGTCTGTGCTCAATGTCTGCTGCTTGTGTCCAATTATTGACGAAATTGAAATCGAAATAGGGCCACACAAATAAAAACAATTTTCAATTGATAACAATGGAAAATTCAACACAAAATGGCATTAATTTTCAACTTAAAGCAACTTTGACACTGGACGCTGAATAAACGCTTAATTAACACTCCAAGAGTAAGCCAAATGTTTTGGCTCTGTCAGTTGCGGAGGCGGTACGGGTCAAGTAAATTGCGGCAATTGAAGGCGCGTCGAATGCAGCCGTAACCCAAAGTAAAGACAAAAATTAAAGCTTTTGTTTTGGTGGGGGGTTTCGATTAAGCATGTTATTTTTTTACACTCTTTGTGGGGTTATATAATTATGTGAAGACAAATGTAACGCACGTTAAAAATTTTTGTTTCCATACGCAGTACAGTTGCGCAGCGAAAAATAAATAAGGTCAAGCATTTTTCTAAGAAGACAGAAGAATCATCGAGCCTCGGCAGTCTGCCCGTTGGAATACCTAATAGTCGAAGATAATTTTTAGCAAAAATTTGCCTAATCCATACGCAAGTTCGTTTCGAATTCCGCCTACATCATAAATCCTAGCTATAAAATACATTTAGAGGAAAATTCCAAAAGACAGTCACAAACACATCAATTGCAGGTCCCAGCTCCTTTAAACTGTAACCTAATTCGACTATTTGTATTAATAAACCGCAACTACCCAATTTTGTGCCTAGACTTTTTTGAGCTGAAACCCAAATAAAACTTAATCTTAAAACAAGCCCTACCTTCAGCCTATCTTCCGAAAACTAAACGGAATGGTCACGCCTTTGTATCAATAGCGATTTTATTCGGATTCGATTTAAAACCACTTGTTTGGTGCTCCCAATTTCACCAAAACGATTTTTTTATGTGGTTTGAATTCGACTACTGTAGGCTCAAAGGTGCATATAATTTAAACTGAAACAATTTTTACAATATTCTGTGTATTCTTTGATTCTAGTTTTAGTTAGATATTTTTTGAGGGAAATATGAGAACGTATCGTTTTGTTTCGTTTTCCGGAGCGCGACCTTTATGAGTAAAATAGATACAAATTGATTGAAATTTTTTCTACTACGAACGCTTTAGTTTTTTCAAAAACTATGTTGAATTGTATTTTTCTTAAAAGTGTCTGCATTGGTGTCCTTTTTCGACAAGTTTCCACACTATCAAATTTATTTCGTTATCGCTTTCTAATAATATACCAAGGACAACCGGGCACTTAAACACACAATACTTGATTCTCTTCCAACATCAAATAAGAATAATGAATATAAATTTAAATTTTGTAATTTTATTTCAATATTATATTAATAGGCAATCAGCTGCAAAAGGCTAGCATCCTACAACTGTGATATGTGACGTCACTACGATAGAAAGTATTTATTTTATACATTATGTTATAGAAAATGATATATATCAAAATTAGCTAGCCCCTACGTCACCATAGTAGTATATTAAAGTGTATTTAAGATTCGTTTCGATTAGTAAAGTTTCGATTTGATTTCTAAACGCTATACCTTCAGGTAAGCTGTATGTAACATTTAAATTGAGACACCGGAGAACCCCTAAAGGTGCCTTCTAACTGATCAGGAGTAGAACGAGAATCGATAAACATACGTTTGTATTAAGATAAATAGGGTGGGCCATGTGTTGGTTTCTTTGTTAATTGCATTTAATTCGTATATTTCATATTTATTACTCATTTATGTATGAATAATAACATCACTCAAATGGCACCGCCGCGGCCCGAATGCGAATATCGTTATTTTCAATGACTTTTTTGGTCGAAAACTCATTGGCGGTTCTCCTATCACGTAAACGAATAAACGACGCTGATAATAGTTCGTGAGCTTTGATTGTTGCGTCATAGAAAATTTGACGCAAAGTAGTCCTTGAGAACAATGGCGCGTCGATGTTTCCGATGACTCGTCGACACTGGCCTCAAGAACAACCATTCTCATAGCACGTCCGTACCACTTTTAAGCGTTGTTCGATTGTTAAACGATCCGTGACTAAAATTAAGAGCATCCACTTTGGACGGGTATGTTCCAAATTATTAGTGTTTAACAACCAAATCAATAGATGGCCCACCCTGTATATTTCGTAGATTATGAAAGCAAGAAACAGCCTGTCTTTTTTGGATCTGGTTGTATGAGCAAGTGTTTTATATGTTTTTAAGGTCGCTAAGCTCGAATCTAACATTTGACATAACCTTAAAGGATGCCATAAAACGAGGTTCTTTTGTGTTTATCTCTACAACCCGACGTAAAGGATTTTGTTGACATCGAATTCGGACTCAGTGACCCCAAATACAATACCAAAAGCATATACGAAACAAATCCCGACAGCAGGTCTCAAAAAAAACGTTGCTTGTTGTTTTGGGGTTGGGAGAGAACGCAAACCCATTGGGCTACCATATATTTTTTTTATATTTGCAAAGTTATAGATTTAGATTGTTAGCACGAAATTAAAAGTCTTTCGACTAATACCACAACATTATAATCGAATCATAAATATCGCAGATAATCGCAAAAAATTATTATATTTTAGGGGGTCAGTCATTAAGGGGTTGAGCTAGTACAGTATTGGCTTCAATTCTTAAAGTCGTTTTGAATCGTCGTCGAGAGAATTGTTTTTTCTGTTTTTTTAACTGAAGTGCTATACAGGGTATCTCAAAGTCGACCGCAGCCGACCCTTGCAAATGCCATAGTGTTTTTTTTTTGTTGTCTTGACTGCACAAAAGTAAACAACACAAATTGACATTTTGGCTTTCCAGAAAATCTTGAAAATCCAACAAAATTGTTTCTTTTTTTTTTGTGGCAAGCCCAGCAGGTATCTAAAGACTTGAGCGAATCGAAAATGACAGTTGCAGTTATTTTTTTAATGTTTTTTTTTTTTTTGAGTTTTGTGGCAAACAAATCGCAATCGGAAAAAAAAGCGACCGTCACTAAATGACTGACTTTGTTCGACATCGAAGCGACGTTGGCCAATTCACAATTGGCAGTCGGAAAGTGAAAAGCTGTTGCAACAACAAAACAGTCAACGTCAGCGGTCGGCAACACCTGAGGGCAAGAAGTCGCTGCGAGTGCCGCAGATTTTGTTACGTCATGGCGGCATGAGTCGCTCACAGAGTTGTTGATGCTGCCGCGCAGGCGCAGCGCTGTGTGGGTGCCACTGCCACGTCGAAATTTGGTGGGGGGAGTGGAATTGCTAGAGCAATCGCTGTCAGCAAGTTGGAGCAAAGCAATCGATGATCGCGTTGCAATCTACTCGCATGTAACGTTTAAATTTGTTGCAAATCGAGGGGAAAAAAAAATGCAGCCAGACGACTCGTTAATGGCCCACCTCCCAATGTCTGGGCTTCTCCGTTTTGGTAGTCGGCTTTTTCCTTGCACTTTTTTTTTTTTTTTTGTTTGTATGGTTTTTCCAGTCGCAACACATTCGGATTTTCATGCCTTTTTGAGTAAACAAGAGTTGCACGATTTTCTTGTAATTTTCCGCAATTTGGCTTTTAAAGCGCAGCCAGAGCTATGCCCCCGCACACCCAAAACCAACAAAATAAAAAAAAATGAAACACACGCGCCCAACGCAGCCAGCTTCTTGGCCAACGGCGAGGCACTGCATCAAGGCTGCAACTGCTACATTGTAGCATGTATATAAATCTAAATGTTTAGTTAATTTTATGTGTTTTTGTTTTAATTTGTCTCAAAAAAGCCAAATAACCGAAATTTGGCTAATTGCGCAGAGGGCGAGGTAAATGTTTTTGGATTGCTGGCTTGGATTCGCTCTCTGGCTGCACCATGGGCTCATTACGGCTCATTTATGTGGCATGTTGTAGCAGGTTACAGGTTCTTGTTCCCTTTTTTTATTGCCAATGATCTTGTAGTTAGATTAGCATAGATTTTGTCTACTATTTGTGATTAGATGTTTCGGCACGATTTTGTTTTGCTTTCGGAATGTTTGTTCAGCGACAATGTTGAAAACTTTACAAGCATGTCGGATTGTACAACTATGCGCTAGTTCTTTAGAAAAAGAAACAAAAAAAATCTCAACAGCTACGCAAGAACTTGGCAATTATTCTTAAAATGGTATTGGTAATTACTATGTGAATTCCTTCGGAACAACGCAATATCTTCTAAAAAAAAAAATACATTACATTATCTTTTAATCATATTTTTCATCAAAACGTACTACTCTGTTTGTATGAACAGAGCAGTGTGGACAGATTAAAGTGATGCAGCTTCGATTTATTTTACTTATAATTTAAAAGGGTGCTCCGCTAGTTAATCACCATCCCAACGTTCTTCCAGCGAACTTCTTCAAAAAGTAAAGTTTCTCATGCCTTCTGGAGTTACTCGTAATTTTCAACCATTCGTGGATCCAATTTTGCATTGCATGATTCTTTTAATTTCTTATGCTTTAACTACTATAGCCTTTTTAATTTGCTCTCTTTTGAGCTCTCTCTGTGCTCTATCTAGCGTCATCTTGATGTGATTCTTCGTGCATTCTTGATGTGTTCAAAATGGTGAGCCATCTTTTTTAGTTGCACTTCCATTTGTAGCTTGGCTTGGGTGTTTTTCCTGCCCTCTCTTCTACTCCCTTCTAGACCGACCAGAGAGACACGATCTTCGGCTTTGTTGCACTTTCCTAGAACTTTCAGGGAAACCGTAGAAAGAAAAGATCCTTTGCTAGATCTCTTATTGTTTTTAATGCAAGATATGTTTGACAGCTTGTAATGAACTTAACTGGTTTGAGCATTGGGTTTGGTACCAACTACGTAAGAATATTATCCAGCAATGAAAATAAATATTTAAAAAAAAATCGATTTAACCGCAGTCTCCAATAAAGTAAAATACCAGAGATATATATTTCAGCTTAATCATAAATCCCTTTTTTATTCCGAAATTCTACATAGTGCAGGTACTATTTTCTGCCAGTGTATTTTAATGTTAAAAATACTAAAATGAGTTTAGACGACCCACGAGAAAAAGAAAATTCCTTCCATTCCTAAGGTAAGGTCTCTGATGAAGCATAATACCGGAGATATATATTTCAGCCTTATAATAAAACTCTCTTTTATGCCGAAATTTTGCATAGTGGAAATTCTGCCAGTGTATCCTTAAATGTTAAGAAAACTAAAATGAGATCAGGCGACTCACTTGAAAAAGAAAATTCCTTTCATTTCCAAGGTTAGGTCTCTGATGGAGCATAATACCAGAGAGATATATTTCAGATTTATCATAAATCTCTCTTTTATGCCGAAATTTTGCATTGTGGACGTACCATTTTTTGGCAGTGTATCTTTTGATATTAAAAAAAAACTAATATAAGGAATAATAATAGGGAACCCGCATCAAAAAAAAAAAATAATTATTTAGGGAATTTTTTTTATTAAAAATATTAGACAAAAAAATAATTAAGAAAATAATAAATTAATACACGCTACACAGGCCCAGAAAAAAAATGGGTCTACCATATGAATTTAAAGCCGATAAATTCGCATCCGAGTTCCAAAAAACTCCAACTACCTAGTGTTCTTAAATAACCTCTAAAAACACCATAAAAAATTTTTTTTCGATCATGTTTTTGGGGTCACTGAATCTGAATCCGAAGCTTAAAAACTCCTGGCACCTCAGTGTGCTGAGATAACCTACAATATACCTCGTTTTATGGGGTAGCGAGCCAAAAGGCATATAGTGAACATGATCGGACCTCCGAATCCGAAATTCGATTTTTTGGGCATCATGGTCGGAACTTTGAATCCAAAAATTGAAGCTGCAAAGCACCTCGTTTTATAGAGTTTTCGGAGATTATTTAAGCACTCGGATTCGGATTCAGCGAGACAAAAAGTGAAAACGATTGAAACTCCGAATCCGAAATTTGTTTTTTTTTTTAAATAGGGTGAATCTGGATCCGAGTTCAAGCAAACCCCAGCATGCAAATTTCAAGAGCTACGATAAGATTGGGTAGCCCTGCCACCTGTAAAGTTCACACCAAATTTGTTTTTGGACCTACGTTATCAAAAAAAAAATTTTTTTTTAATTTTATAAAAAATATTTGATTATAAATAACATAAAAAAATGTAAGCAAAATGATAATTAAAAAAAAATTTATAGAAAAAGTAAATTGTGGATTATACTAAAACTAGGGACTCCGCCCCTTGCATGCTTTACACGCCAAACCCCATAAGGCCTTTATATATTCAATTCGAGACATCCCGAATTTTTTCCTTTATTTTAAAGAGTTTAAGAATGCTACAGTCGTGCCTACCTGACTCTAAAATACTCTGTACCAACGCTGTTCTAAGCAGAATTTTCTTCAATCTGTGCTTCTCCGTAGAAGAACTTTGCGTATAGCCAAAGTCAAAACTATTGCAGTGTATCCTACAGTCTGGCACTGGCCCGCCTTATTCCAATTTTTATTTTTATAGATATTTATTAGCTTTTGTTTTTTATAAACATGTAAATCATACCCGATTTAATTAAGCAGCACCCAGCCCACTTTGAACTTGTCAGTGAAGCACATTCTTACTGACCATAAAGATTTCAACATATTTCGACACTTTTATGATATGGTTGCTATAATTCGGTACCATTAAACTGTGCACCCATTGTTGGAGTTGGAATTTTTTTGGTTTTTGTTTTACGATAGCTGCTATTTGAAATGGTTTCGTTGTTGTCCAAAACAAATAAAATTAAAGATCAAGTCGCGCTTTATAGTGCCTGGTTTTGCATATGACAAACCAATGGCAAGTTTTTTTTTTATGACTTTCGCTTTTAATGGAACGCGCGCACAAGGTGGCCCAAGTAAGGTCCATAACGTAACGAAATTCAATTCAGGCATAGTATTGTGTCTCGTCTAGCCGCTAGTCAGTTCCAATATGAGCTGGCATGCGGCAGCGATTCCTGCAGATCCCACTAGTATTATAAAATATGGCAAAATACATAGTAAATCGATGCCTGGCGTCGACGGCGGCGGCGGTGACTACAAATCTATAGCACGCGGCACAGGCCACTTGTGGCAGGCAGGCTTGTAGCGCAATGATTTTGTTAAGCGAATGTGGCAGCAACGGCTGCAGTGGCTCAAAATTCGCTGCGATGCAAAGCGATACAAATCGAAGTTGCGATCATCGCCATGGCGGCGGAGGCAGCAACATGGCAGAGCCGGTGATCATGTTGCACTTTCTGTTGCAGCATTTCAAATTGCAGCGTTTGTCGGGTTCGGGAATTGGACAAGCTGCTGGTCGAGTCTGTCCTGTCTGCCGGCTGCACACTACGTTGTGCAGTTGCCAGCTGCCTGCGGTTAAAAATGCTCGACATAAAGGGCAAAAGTTCAGAAAATTGTGACTATGGAAAATATTTTTGCTGTTCTTCAGTGTTCCAAATTGTTTTTGTTGTTGTAGCATGTTGTTTTTATGATCACGTTGCTCAAGGAGACTTGGCAATAAATATGAAATATTGCCTACATGAGGCAAAAGTCTGTCAGTTGTTGTTACATTTGAGATTTTCTTTTTATGTAGTATAGTCGAAAATTGAAAGTTATTGTCACCTTTAGAGTATTTGAAAATTTTTTAGGTTATGTTGCAGTCATGTGAGTTTATGTATGCAACATGCCAGATTTGTTCTGGCCTAGTGAAAGGTGGCGTGTCTTGTTACGAAGGTAGTTAAAACTTTTTTTATTGAAATATTTGTGCTGCATGTAAGAAAGCATACATACATGTTTTTATGAATTTAATTGTTGGGTAACTATTTTAAACAAGCTAAACATTCAGGTCAGAAAACAAAGAAAATGAGCATAAAGTTAAATGGGTTTGTTTGGCAAGTCTTTTCAGCGCATTTGGAACGTCTGAGCATAAACATGAAACACAGGATATGAAACAATGTTTAGGCTCGAAGCAAACTTCCTAACAACCTTTAGCGGCTGTACTCTAGATGGCTTCGTCAGCTTAATGTTGGCGCTTAAATCTCGCCAAGGAACAATAAATGTTACATTCTTCATTGTTCCTGAATAACGGAGAAACTTTTGAATGATAATGGAACTTCAGTTTTTTCATTAAATATAATAGTTGCTTGAATAGGATAAATTGGATGCCATTTTTGTAAAAGAGCAGTACGAATATTTGGTCTTCTTCCACGTCTCCAAGCTATTTACCTTTACTTTTAAGCTGTATCTCTAGTTTCTACTTGATTTTCATTATATTTATTGACCATAAAAATTCAAGTTTTAAATACAAGGATGAAGCAAGAAGTTTCTGGCATATCTCTAAGCTTCTCCATCTCGACAGAGCTAGGAACTTAACGATTTGCCAGCGATGTATAATATTTTCCCATTTTCTTACCAATAGAATTTAAAAGCTTTCGATACCATTTTAGAAATTATTTAAGCTAACTGAGCTAGCTCGGGCTTTGGGCTCTACGACTATTATCTTAGATATTAAGGTTCGATTATAATGATACTTGGTCCTAGTCAAAAGATTTTTTATTTTTCCATATTTTACCCCTGACCATATTTGAGATAACTTTGGAGAATCGTTTGTAAAAACTAAATATCACCTTTACCTTAAAGGTGCAGGGTATTAAAAACAATCCTGCTCGGAACTATATGCAATATAGAGAAGGAGATGTCGGAAACCCGAGAGAGTAGAGGAATCGATATAGACGTGTACATACATATGTCTGTTCTTCCTTATAAACGTCAGGTCTCAGAGATAATAGCAGCTAAACTTGCAGATTGGAAACACATCTGTTTTATTTTTTCGATAAGGGGCTTTATTATATAAAAGTTCGGCTGAAAGGTTAGAGTCGTTTCAATGTTAGGGCGCCACTAGAATTTAATCCATATCATGTTTAGTTAGTACTAACCTGCGGGTTATTAGTTTCTGATATATATAATTTTGAGTAAAGCAACTTTTGTTATTTTAAAAGTAATGGATAAAAAGGAGTTTCGTGTGTTAATAAAACACTATGTTTTGATGAAAAAAAAATGCTGCTGATACCTAAAAGTGGCTTGTTGAGCGTTATCTGGACTCTAGGCCAGGCGAAAAAAGCATTTATAATTGGTTTTCTAAATTCCGTACAGGCCATATCAGCACCGAAGAAGGATCACCTCGAAAAAAAGCTTTAAGGGCATAATTCGTTTGCCTATGAAAATATCGTGACTAAATTTGACGTTCGTAAGATTTTTGAAGTTCTTAAGCACTTTGCAAAATTTAATAAAAATCTCATAACTATATCATATAGCCCCCAGAAGACCGCTCGGTCGTTTTTTTTTTATCAGGAATTTGATCGAAACTGGTTCATTAATTTATTTATTTATTGTGATCCTACAGGACATCAAACAGAAAAAATAAGATAAAGCTCGATAGAAGATTTTTAATAATTTTCTCTACGATCTCAGTTATACTTTTATGAATAGAAATATCTGCAGTATTCGTCTTTCGCAGTTTCAAATCATTTTAAGATATATCAATGTTGGGAATGGACACCTTTTCAAATTTTTCTTTTGTTGGTCACTTTGCCCCTTTACCATTATTCCCGGCACAGTGGGCCGAAATTCGATATGATTTGATTATTATTGATAATAACTTGATAACTAGTTACCATCTGAACATATAAAAGAGAGTTAAGATTTATGTTAGTTACACCATTTATAACTCATGAACGGCTGGGCCGATTTAGCTGATCTACGGTTTGTTGGATTCGTCTCCGCACTGGTTAACAGAGTAACGCATAAAATATCGGAAAAAATCACATAAAAAGAAGTAAGCCGCGAAATTATTTTATTCTTTTTCATCTGAGTCACTATTATGCGCATCTTTTGTAAAAATTGCAGCTCTTATAGTCTCTGAGATTATTTTACTCATACGGACAGACGGACAGACATGGCTATGTCGACTCGGCTGTTGATAGTGATCAAGAATATGTATGTTTAGGGGGTCTACCACGCCTCTTTCTGAGCGTTTCATACATTTGCACGAACTTATAATTCCTTCGTGGCAGGATGCAGAAATTCGGCGACTAGAGCAAGTTTTCAACACTATACTTAGAACGCAGCACAGAGAAGACATAGAGTCTAAGATTGTAGAGAAGAAACACTAGAAAACAGCTCAGACAGCTGCAAAGTAGGAGCGTAATATATTGCGTAGATCACAGAGCAGATAGATTGAAGATGTTAGGCGACACGGGCAAGTAAGGAAAACTACGCAAAGAGGACTGCTCAGAGAATATTAAGATTTCACCATTACAGAGCAAGATCTGCGTCGATAGCAAAACAGACAGGTAGGAAGATGTTAAGAAACAGATAGATAGACACGCAACACAGAACAATACCAATTCGCTTTTTGAGAACGATTACGAAATAATTAAACAGCGACCCGATAATGTTTAATTTTGCTGTAAAGACTTGATGTTCCCTCATAAAATATAAAGAATTAGCTGTGATTATATAGAAACTTATTTGTTTAGTTCAGATATGCTTCATCTGGCAGATCTGTTTCCTTTTATTATCGGCATATTAACATTTTGTAGAACTTGCAACCGTACAATTAAGGCAGGTAGGAATCCGAAAAATTTAATTTAAAATGGCTCAGATTTAACAGATTTACCAGAATGGTTAAAAAGCTTAACATCATTAGAGGAAAGATTAATGTCCCCTCAGCTACCGTTTATGATAAATAAGTCATTGGGATATAAAGCAGGACAGTATCAAAGGAGCCATTGTAAACATTTGTATTCCAATTGTGAGTCCAAGCAGCGACCTGCATTGTTTCAGGGTATTTTAAAGATGGGTTGATGAACATTATGGAAATAGAGAGTTACACAGGGTATACAATAATCTGGATAATCTGAATTGAATAAAGCAGATTGTACGGGGGTTGGCGTGCGAAGCACGCAGGGAGCAGAGCCCCCTACTTATTAATAATTGTACAAAAGAGGTAATAGGTATCATATTTGACGGGAAAACAGATATATTTAAAAAATCACGCACGGAATACTTAATACCTGTTTCAGGAAAGTCGGTAGGTCATAGAATTTATTTTTCTCTTGTCATATTTACCTTTGGGTTGCTCATGTTGTCTGGTATGCCCGAGTAACGTCATTCAGACGTTTTAAAATTTTTTTTTTTTTTTTTTGCCTATTTAAAAATTTCTAAGCAGCTCCTTAAATTTTAATACCGGATTTGCAAGATTTTCAGTTTCTGCACTGTATGTATTACACTTTTTATAAAATCCAGTTTATCTGGTGAGCTTGTTTTTCCCAGCCAGTATGGTTACGTTACGTTTCATTACAATAATCTTTTATTAAATCAATCCTGCCGACTAGCTTTAATCATAAAACTATCTTTTCGTGTAAATAAATTGGCCAAGGTAATAATTATAAGTGTACAGCATATGTTACGTAGCTTGACTGCATTTGGTTTGTTAATGTCTAAGCTTGCTCTGAGCCAGGGCAAACTTTATGTTGCAAAGTCCCATGCGGTGCCTACATCTTAATAAAGTCTTAAAAATCGAAAAAAAAATCAGCTTAGCACCCCCGCATAGTTAGACAGAGCATGTTCGTTTAACTCTTCCAACATTGGACCACTCAGGCTTATTTGCCAACAACATCCATAACAACAACAACAACTACGGTACAAAAAAAACACCACAACAACTCTTGTAACTTTACATGGTTGAACATTTTGCCAACGGGATGCATGCGAACTTCGTGCATGCAACACTTACAACCTCAGTGGCTGCAACAACCACAACAAAATTAAACGCAAATCGCAACCAATCACAAAGATTACCCCCACACACACAGACACGGACACTCGCACAGAAACAAACACTCGAATGCACTTTAAAGGAGCAGCTCCCCCGCCGCATGCCTTCGGAGCGAGCAGCGTCTGTGCCCAACCAACCAGCTTAATGTTGTTGCCCGACGGTGGTTCACCGCATTCTATGTAGTGGTATTTTAAACACTGCCAGGCGCATAATCAAAACGCTTAAATTATAATAACTTTATTAAGAGCGTTGCCAGCCTGCAGAGTGCGGCAGAGGTGAGTGGGCAAAAGTGAATTCAAGTTACAAACATGAGTTTGCTGGGTTTCCCATAACTTTACCTACAGAGCTTACAAATACACACACACATATCATGCACCCCATACCCTTCCCATAACCATCATGCCATCTATGCCTAGTTGAATAACAGGTGTAATGCCAAGACCAAGCTGGACGGTTGGCCACTTGCTGTAGTGACTTTGTAAGACAACCCGAAGCTTTCATGCCCTTCATGTGTCGTTGTTAGAAGAGATTTTTTAAATTTATCTAGTTACGTCCCATCCGGAGATTCTTCGAATGTTAACCGTGCTTCCAAAACTAACTCAACATAAAAATTTTGTACTTCGTGTAGTCTTCAAAAACTCGCCCGTTTTCGTCCCGTCCATCAAAAAACTTGTTATGGCACCTGCTTTATTTCCGATCCAGATCTGAGATCTGGAGTTCACATGAATTAAGATCTAGACCAAACCTGAAAATATTGAATCTAAAACGTTCAATCTTTTACTGAAAGGTTTAAAACAAATCTTACAATATTCCTCTTTTAACTTACCTTTAAACCTTATACACTTAGAAAAAAAAGGACTGTATAAAAAATTTTGATTTACAAGAAAATTAACAAATGGTCTATGTAAGACTTCCAATCTTATTTCAAGAATGGTTGGTCTATATTTAATAATTTCTAGACGAGATTTTAAAATCTTTTAGCCTTCTTTAAATTTTGAATTTTTTTTTAATTCAAGATTTTTAAGCTTATTGAAAAAAAAAAAAATTAACTTCTTAATAAAATTTAACATTTTTTTCAATTTCTTTTTTTTACTTATTTGAACAACTAATGGTATACACTGTTAAAAAAACGACCTGAATTCTAGATTTTTGTTTATTTAATGCTAAATTTATGACTTTTAATCTTATTTCAAGAATTATTAGTCTAAATTTGAAAACTTTTTGACATGATTTAAATTTTTTTTAAATATTTATTTTCTTAATTAAAGAATTTTAATTTTCATTTAAGATTTTTCAGTCTTCAACAATCCCAATTTTAGATTTTATTTTTTTGTCACTGTAGGATATTGTAAAAATTTTCAATAAGTTATCAGACAGTACTTGCTTAAAAATTGTTATTTTATTTCATTCCCAAAAGCAACTTCCCAAGTCTTCAAGAGCTTTTAAATCTTAAAAAACAATAAGTCTGCACTTGGAAAACAAAAAAATTGAAACAAAATAATGTTAATCCGCAAATGCATTTTTTAGAGCAAAAAATAAATACAAAAATGTAAAATAAAATTTCTGACGATTATATCAGGCTTTGGGCGGGTTTCTTTTCACAAAATTCCTTTTGACAATGGGTCTAAGAAATAAAAGCTTTCCAAAATGTATTCTGTCAATCCAATTTCCCTAAATATGAAAACGAACATGGGTATCTTACAGTTAAACAAAAAAATTTTCATACTTTTTGTTTTATATTAAAATAGAGCCTCAGCCTGGGAGGCCTTATTTGCTCTGATTATAATTATAAATATAAATAAATTTTAATCTTACAAATATTTAAAAAAAAAGGCCCAAACGTAGCTGAGCTTAAAAATTCTGAAATAAAAAATGTTTTCGTATGCATTCGTATAGTGTGAAAAAAAAGAAAATTTTTCTTAAAATAAAGGCACTAAATGCTTAACATAGTTTTCCAAAAATTAAAAATGTTTTTTTTTTTAAGGCCCATACGCAGCATGCAAAAATTCCGCACGAAATGTCAAAACTTCATATAAAAAAAAAATTCCCTTTTTTGGTATATTTGTTTTTATATGAAGTTTTGACATTTCGTGCGGAATTTTTGCATGCTGCGTATGGGCCTTTAAAATCAAAGTACAAATAAAATAAAATGTTATCTTGTTCTTAGTTTTGTTACTCCAAAGTCTCTGAACGAAAATTCGAGAAACTTTTAGCGTCGATAGAACGTGTTTTTTCTCAGTGTAACATTATCGTACACACAATTGCTAAGAATCTGAATGTCTTGACTAGGCTTACAATTTAAGGCCTATACGCAGGTCGAAAAATTTCGCGCGTAATGACAAAACTTCATATAAAAAAAAAATCCCATTTGGGATATCCCATTACGCGCGAAATTTTTCGAACTGCGTATACCCCTTTAAGCTTTCTAGATAGTAAATTTAAAGTTGGGATAATATATAAAATTGTTTTTCGAATTTTTTCGAACTGCGTATACCCCTTTAAGCTTTCTAGATAATAAATTTAAAGTTGGGATAATATTATATTATATATAAAATTTTTTTCAAAATAAATCTAGTTTGTCAGATTTATGGTTTCTAAATAAGACAATTTCGGTTGTATCTTTCTAAATCTAATTTGGCTATTTATCCAAAAATTAAAACACTTTGTTTTATCGTACAGCCATACAAATCTTCATACAACGACTCCACATACGATGCAATCGATTGTACAACCTGCACGATAAAAAGCTAATCACATCGTGAATGGCTTGGGTCAAAATAAGTATTTGATCAATAAATACAATAATTTTTTTTTCTTTGGTAGACCGAAAGCACAAAAAAAAGTCAATTGGACTAACCGCTTATTTCAGTAGATTATTTATGTCAAATACGTAAAGAGTATTTCAACTTAGGAAACCGAACCATCCAAAACCGAAATGATTGTCTGTTGCCTTTTTGAGTGGTTTTCACTTTGTGCACACACTCCAAACTTGTGTGTGTGTGTGTGTGTGTATCTTGGTTGGTTACTACTTATGTTTTTTTTTTTTTCATTTTCTCAAGTGATGAGTAGGATATCTGTTCATATAGCTAGCATTGGCAGCAACAATAGCAACAACTACAACAAATAACAAAAACAACAAGCTATTTGCGGCTCACGACTTTTCATGCAATTTTGAATTTAAAATTCTTCACACACTCTTTTCATTATGTTCTCCATTCCTGTCTGCCTGACTAACTTTGGATTTGGCTGATCGCTCCTCGCCCTGGCCAATAGACCGGCCTGGCCTGGCCCGGCCCGGCCCGGCTCGTCCGGCCTCTAGCTGAAAATGGCCCGCCATCGAAGCCAAGGCAACAAAATAAGATGCTACTCTTGTGGCCATCTTGAAGTGTTTGCATGTGTGTGTTTATGTATTTATGTGTGTGGGGGGCACTCGAAGACTCCTCAAAATCGCGCACCATTCAAGTTTATGTCGAAAGCAAGACACAGTGGTACAAACTGTAGTTTTCATGAAAAAACAAAAAGAGATTAAAAAGTAAATCTTAAAGCTACTCGCGAAAGAATTTAAAAAAAAACAGAGATCGCAAATAAGAGTTATGGGGTTGAAAAAATTAAAAGCGAAAAAAGTGCTTTGGATCAAGCCACTATATGCCATATTTTTTAAAGGACTATTCGGAATAAAGATGAATTTTTTATTATTATCCGAGTCGATGGCCTTGTTGCTCCCACTCTTCCCTTAAATATTAGATTTAGTATTATATACTTAGTCTAATGTAAATAAATAAAATAATATTTTTAATTTTTATCAAAAAAAAAAAAAAAAACAGATCTCTTTTTTTGACTTTAAAAATAACAAAATTTTGAAAAAATATTTAAATGCCAATTTTCATTTAAAACTGCGATATAACTCTTATTTCTTAATTTTCATAATAAAAATATAAAATAAAAATTATTGTCCAATTTTTATTTTATAAATTGAAAATACGTGATATTCTGCAATTTTTATTATATATGTAAATTGAAAATGAAAGTAATTTCAGCAACTTTTATTTTCAATTTTTTAAAATCAAATCATCCAATATATTTTATTTAGAAAAAATGAAATTGTAAATTGAATTTAAACATCTTTTTAAACTAATAAAAAGTATTAGCGTGGTTTTGTGATGCACACTTTAACACATTTGCATCGATGTCCAAAATGTCCTTGAAGGATCAGTTTAAAGCATGCCACAAGAAAAAATATTTAATTTAGAAATATTTTGAACAACGGAGTTTATTACCATGATTAGCGTATTTTTGGATGCAAGTCCTTGAAGGATAAAAATTAAGGATCCCACAAAAAAACAATTAAATTTAAACGTTGAAAAATTTAGTTAAAAGTGCTCGTAAAGAAGCCACAGTTACTAAAACTGATACATAGACTCATTTAGCATATGCTTTAGTCAATATATAAAGTAAATGGCTACTCTCCAAAGCCAATTGATGTAAATATGGGCATAATGAAGTATTGAAAAGAAAAAAATTATTTTCAGAATTGTTTTGCTGATCTCAAATTGAAACAAATCTTCATCTTACGAGTCCCAGAAATCGATTTGCACAATTCAAGCTTAAGAAACAAACGCTCGAATTATGTTACGATTTAAAAACAGTTTCCAATTTTTTTTAACTAAGTCAATTATTTTATTTATTTTCCAAGGAGTTATAGAATTAGATTTTACTCAAACCCGACTTAAATTATTAAATAAAAAATAAACCAATAAATTCCAATATGATGATACAAAAAAACAACGTCCAACCAAAAAATACTTAAAAAAAAAAAAACAAAAATTAGTTTCAGTTATCAAGCCATTTCAGCCCACTGTGCAACACG
The DNA here is from genome assembly GCA_018150985.1 of Chymomyza costata. Lineage (NCBI taxonomy): Eukaryota > Metazoa > Arthropoda > Insecta > Diptera > Drosophilidae > Chymomyza > Chymomyza costata. Next base: position 6,771,678 of record JAECWU010000001.1, on the reverse strand, counting down.
TGTACAGGTTGTTTGTGTGTGCATGTGTGTGTGTACGTTCCTCCGCACTGACTCTTTAAACTACATGCCGCTTGCGCTACCCACCAAGCTACCGAGCAAGCAACTAACTTGGTGTTGCTCCAATCCGACCGGCATCCACTTGGTGGTCCAATTCAACGAATTGACTATAATCAGTCTAGTGCCAAGTACATTTCAAGTGTCTACTCATGCACTTCTGTATGTACTAAAGTGGAGTATGTAGTGTAGACTAGGCTACGAGTGGAGCAACCGGGCATTCGATATGCGATGGCGGCAAGTTCCAAGTCCATGCTATGTCGCTCTCAAATGCAAATGGGCCCTGTGCCACTTGGTACACAAATGTCAGATCTCACGAGCTGGCTGCTGAAATTAATTTATTACAAAGCAACAAATTACAACACTCATTAATATTTAAGCCAAGTTGTGCGTAGTTAGTCAAGAGAGCTGGACACGGAATGCCACAGAAAGGAAGCTGCGCTCCAACTTGCTTTGGTGCGGCAGCTTGTTGACAACTTGCCTGGTTGCACTGGCCAGCACGCCGAGTGGAAACGACAGTAGACATAAGGCGTGTTGGACTGGCCAAGTCCGACCGGCCAGCCAGCTCGAACCTAATAAATCTGTAATTTGTAATTAATGTGAAAAATTGCTGCCAGAGACGCCAAACAAGCCTAAATTGTTATTATAGCCCCGGCTTGGGGCGCCCAAGTTTCGTTTTGATATGGGGTGCTTTTTTTGTTGCTGTTTTTTTTTTTCGCAGTTCATAAAAATTGCACATATTCAGCTTATGTGTGCCGCTCAGTTGTGGGTCAAAGCCATAATTCTTCGACAAGTTCGCCGGTTCGGCAGTTCTTATTGCCTTTGGCTTAAGCTCAAGCTTTTTGACTTGGTGTTTTTTTTTCTTGTACATGCAACAGACGCCTTAAAAGATAATGTTCGTGCCGTGTGTTTCTTAAATATAAATTAAGCCACTTGACTAACGCACAATGACGTGTGGCTGTTGGCGGTGGTGCTGGAAGTGCTGGAGGTCCTGGTGGTGCGTGTTTCAGTGCATAACTTGGTCAACAGTTTAAGCTTAGCACCAATGTTGCCAAAATATTGCAACATCCAGTCGCCCACTTGGCCACATTGCGCCATTGTCTGCTGAAAGCAACTCATGCGGCGTGATTAATATGGAAGATGACCAAAAAAATTGCTTATAAAGCAAACATAATTACTAAATTTATGAGGGAACTATGGCAAAAGTAGGGAGGTGGGCAGTGTAGTCAGAAATAACCAGATTTTAAAGATTTATGTCATCTACGTTTATAAGTCACTTATCATGGATAATTTTGGAAAAGCCATGAAAAGTTATTGCTAATAAGTCAATAGTCTGCATGCAAATGATTAAAATCAATCCAAGCCCGCTTCAAATCCAAAGGATATATATTCTTGAATCGAAATTATAAAGATAAATTTTGCAAGTAAATAAGCAAACTTTATCTTTTTTATTATTATTATGCGTTGACTTTGATTTATATACATAGATTTTTGAATCTGATTCCGATTTTTGGATTTAACCATACAGTGTTTCCTTATAGTTTTATTTTTAATAAACTGGAATCGAAGTGCAGTCTATTGTATAAGAAAGCGTTTTATATTGGGACATTTAAATTGTTGAACCGCTTTGTATAGCTCGAGTAACGTTGAGGCTGGTATTTAAAGGAGTTCATTCTCAAAAGTATAAGTTTAAAAGTAAACATTTAAACAAAATTTTGCGTTTATTTGAATGCTAATTGGTCCGGCTTTTAGTTTAAAATTTAATTGAAGAGCTTGAATATTATATCAAAGTGTTTTGGTCTTTTAAGCTTGATAATTTTTTTAATTGAAGACTTTCAATCTTATTTCGGGATTTTTCGGTCTTTTAAAATTAAAGTCAAGTATGCTGAAAATCTTTGCTTTTTTTGCTAGTGTATATAGGGCCTTGTAATCTCTAGTCAAGCTTCTCTATAAAAAGGATTTTTGTATTTCCATCTAAAGGCCTATGCAGCATGCAAAAAAATGAAAAACTTCATAAAAAAAAAATGGTTGCTTAAATTCCGATCAAAAATTTTTGACAATGGGACGCAGATAAAAAAACAAAACAGTGTTGTCTAAAAATGCTTAACGTTAGATGGCGCCACTACTTCACTAGGTGTGGTAACACTAACAACAGCTGTTAGGTTTTTGGCGCGAATTAATGTATGTGCACTATATTTTGTTCGAAATGGCAGGTAGGAGAAAACGGTGCGAATCATTTTTAAGAGATGAGAAAATAGCGCTTATTAAAGCAGTGTACCCAGTGTTATGGGATATAACAAACAAAATGCACTTTAATGTACTGGTTGCCAACTTGGCCTTAGCCGGAAAGCGTGTCTGGTCGTGTTAGCCGTTTAGGAACCAAGAAACGCTCCAACATTTCGAACAATATATTGAAATTTGTTGAGGACATATGAAAATTTTCATGAAACACCAATGGATTACGCACCATGGCCTCAAACTTTAAATTGAACACGAAATATACACAATTGCGTTGAAATATTAGTCCAATACAAAATACATGCATCTTTGAAAAATCTTCCACTTTCTGCTCTGCCCATTAAATAAGGGTTCACCCAGACACTTCTATTCCTGCGCCCTCCCTCTTCTTGTTGTTTTTTTTTTTGCAGCCAACCTCTTTACAATTAGGAAGGCAGTCATACATGCATTGTTTATACTAAGTAATGTTAACAATACTTGTTGATTCAAATCCATGTTTCTTTTATTTAATTCTTTGTCTTATTTTGTGCGCTTAATTTTTGTAAACATAAAGCAGCTGATTATAAAGTGAGTGTGCCCACATTAACCCAAAGTATCGGAAAAATATCGATTAATACCACAAAAAAGACGATAATTCGATAAAAAAAATAGCACTTTGACTTACTTTGCACACACTGGTGGCTCCATCTGAAATAATATAAAATAGTTTTCATATGCAATTTTTCGAACTGCGTAGACCCCTTAGCCTGATTTGAAACCTTAGAGTTTTGGAAAAGATGAACAAAAACAACATAAGACAAGCGCTTGAAGTGACGTGAAGGCACAAAGCTCTTCATAAATCAACAGAAATCTATCTCTAACAGTGACTATTAAAAATCCTAGAACTCCTGTTGTCTGTTGTCTTAAGGGGTCTACGCAGAGACATGATACGTCTAAACAAAACAAAACTTTATATATATAAAAAAACCGTCATCAAAAGTTTGTGGCAAACTTGTTTTAAAAGCATGTTGAAAAAGTGTGTTGCCCTTTTTTTTGTTAGAAAAATATGCAATTAGCGCAAGATGGCGCCACAACCAAAACTAATATGTAACAACTTATTTTGGAAGCAAAAAATATGGCAGGTAGACATAATCGTTGCGCGTTATAAGATGATAAGCACTGATAAGATCGCTGCAGCAACAGGCGGTGTTAATTAATTAATTATTAATAATTCATATATTCATTATGTCAATTATGTCTCATCAACTTATTTTATTCCAAATTTGAACTGCAATCTAAGTAACACTATAATGCGAAAAAATCACGTTTTTTACTGCTTCTAACAGTTTAGCATTTGTAAGCAAAAAAACAGCTGATTCAGTATGACCGTTTCTCTTTAATCGCTAAATTTCGCATTTCGTTTTTAGAGACACACTGTTCGCTCTGTAAGCAAAATAAGTTGCAGTTTTTCTTGTCTGCGTACTGGCCTTTAACTATAACCACTAAGTTATAAGTTATGCCACTTTAACAAACCACAATCGTAGTTGCAACGATTTTAAAACCGGCCTGTTAAAGTGTTCAGCTACAATTGCATTCGCAATTACAAATCCCCGCTTAAAGATTTTACTGTCCAATTTCCGTCTATGAACAAATAGGGCATAAAATGTCTATACGCATGATTGATAATGCTCAAAAACAATAAACGAAAGACACAACTATTTTTGCCCGCTGACCGCAATAAGTTAAAAAAAAAGAAGAAAAAATTCGCATTATTTGCCCGCGTTCCCCGGGCATGGAATCACTGTGGTCCAGTCCCCGGTCAGTCAGCGAATCAAAACAATTTTTTTTTTTTTTGTTATGCTGAAGCTGCCAGAAGGAAACGTGAATGACTGACTGAATGAATGAGTGACTGCGGCAATGAGTGAATGATTCAATGCGGCTACTCATAAAAAAAAAAGAAACGTGAGCTTGAGACAACGTGAGACAACAACAATCGTTTATACGGCTGATGAGTGGAGCGCGGGCGCCTTTGCACTAGGCCACGATAAAAATTTCGGTTCACTTGTGATATTTTTTTTTTTTACACAACGAATCAATCACAATGATTATGATAAATGATTTCGGATTTTTCACTATTTTTAGGCATTGTTTATTGTGTATATATATTTTTTTATTTGGTATTCTTTTTTTTTTTGGTAACATTATTATGCCGCGTAATGGCCGCAGACGTTGTAATTGTTGCTTTATAAATCATAGAAAATAAAAATCGCCGCACATAATATTTTTTTTTTATTTTTTTGGTTATGCCTTTGAGTATGATCTCTGTACATTTTTGATTAGCACATTTGTCTGACGGTTTTGGCTGGAGTTTCACTTTTTTGGAGTTTGGGCAAAAATAAAAAGAAACCGTACAAAATGAACTGTAATGTAATGTTGACCTAATGAACTTTTTACTTGCCATTTTTTTTTTCCTTTTGGCTTTCAATCTGCGCCGCATAACGGCACTCATTGTGTATATAATGCTGATTTATTTCTTTGGGTTCCAGCAACGGCTACCTACCAACATAGTACTACCCAGACTATAGCGCGTTTATCGCATTTTTCTAATCTTGTTAACAAAAAAAAAATAAAAAAAACTTCATTAGTGTCACAATTTTTTTTATTTTTTTCTTCATACTCCAACAAGCGCCTTGCATTGATTAATGTATGTCAGGCGGAAACTTTGGGGCAACAACCAAAACGTTTAACGAAGCCGCGCTATCTTGGCCTGGCCAAGTAGCTAGCTAACTGCCGCTTACTACCATGTTGGTGTTTGCCCAGTCACGCCCAGTTACTGTTTGTCCCCTGCAATTTGAAGTCTTTATTGCAGATTATGAATATGAATGTTTATAGATAAAAGTTGGCATCATTAGTTATTGCTTTGGCTTCGGTTATGCTGATGAAGACAACTCGTACATATGTTTAGACATAGTTGTACAATCTATTAGCTTATTATAGACGAAATAAGTCATCGTACTTGTTAATTGCAGGTTTCTGGCTAGATGCATTTTTTTAGTGACGATAAACAATTTAAAAAGCGCTTGCAGACGAGCAAGTTCTGTATATGTTTGTGCTAAAAAAAACCAAATGTGTGAACAGTAGCTGGTCACACTAAAACTGCATTTTTGAGTCCTCAACAGCAAAACTAACTCATGCCGTATTTTTTTTTTAGTTAAAAGCTTTTATGACAGTCAATGTAGCATAAAAAAAGTTTAGTCGAGGCCCTATCCGAAAGTGGTATTATCTGCACCCATGTTCCTTAAAAGAAAGATAGGGCATTCTTCTGAAAACGTATTCGAATATATTTTTTCTTAACCGCATGTTTGGGCTCCCAATTACGCCAAAACCAATTTTTTATGTGGTTTGAATACGACTACTTTGTTTTAAGTTATATGAAAACGAATTCGCAAAATAAGTTTACGTATTTTAAGCTGATATACATTTTTAAGTTTTATTTATATTTATGCTTATTTCAAGTTAGATATTTATTGATAATTATTTGCGTGTTTTTGCAATCGTACTGACGAGTGTAAGAAAATTGTAATTTTTTCAAAATAAAAAAAACAGTTTTTCATTGATATGGCTCAAAAGCAACCATCTCTTTAAAGATGTTAAGTTCTTCCGGCTTTACTTGAGGCTTTTCGGATTAATAATAATACTCTCTATATATGTTGCCCATAAGTTCGACGGTTCCAAATAAAATATAAAAAATTTCTAACCGATCCAAAAAGTGCCTTCAGCTTAACACCTAAAAAAAATTTCGCACAGTGGGCAAAATTACCAAAGTTTTTGTGAAAATCTCAATATTTACACAAGGGTACATTTTCTTTACTAATATTTTCTTAATTTGCTGGCGCCAGTATTACCATAAATAAAAATATTGTGATGGCAATCCTTAAATTATTACAAGCTTGCAAACTCTGATCAGCAACCAGCTGGTTGTTACGCTTAACAAAGCAGGACTTTAATATAAAATAAAAACAAGGCTACGAGTTGACCGGAAATTTTATGAAAATATAGATGATACAAAAAATATAATTAAATAATCGCTTAATATCCCTTCAGTTCGGCTCAGGCCTGAATCAGTCATGAAATTAAGTCTGTGTATTCAGTACCAGCCATGAATCTACGCATTCATTTGTCACTGAACTTAACAAATGCATATCCTAGGACCTAGGCATTCAGGCAGGGAGCTTTTAAGATACATTTATTTTGAATTGTTTTTGTCTTGTGCTAGAATAGAAATAGAAAACCAATTTCAGTCAATATTTTTAAATATTCTTTAAAGCAGCTATTTATGAGAAATAAATAAAACTCTTTAAATTTTGTACTTTGTCATGATGCTAACACTTTTTGCCATACTTTGTCCATTTGTTGGTTTTGGGAACTATTAAACGTGTGGCTAGACAGGAACACCAGCTTAGAAGCCCTTTAAGGCTGGATTGGAAATCAAATGACTCGTGAAAACAAAGCATTTATTAAAAAGCTTATACAAGTAAAAAATCTACAATTTTACTGGCTATAGCAACATCACAACTCAACAGCAAGCGTGAATACCCTTATTATGTTCGCCAAAAAAACACACTTAATTTAATGTCACGTGCGAAAGGTTTGCTTTTTTTGCCAATATTTATCAGAACAACGCCCTAAATCAGCTTTAGCACTAATTATAGTGCTTAGTTATTACATAAAAAATAATTCAATATAGGTTATACATATATCGTTTTTAATTCTTACGGCTGTCACGTTCGACAATTGGGAAAAGTCTCACACAAAAATACCAAAGATACTCAAAATTAAATTTAAGTGACTCCTAAGTACTAACTGCGATAACTTTTAACTTGTACAGCTTTCAATTATCTGACTTTTTTGTAGAATTTTGGTAAACCTAAAAACTTCTTTAGCCATTTCTCAAAATAGCCCAAACTTAACATGTAAGGGCCTATACGCAGTTCGAAATATTTCGCGCGGAATGACAAAACCTCATATAAAAAAAAAAAATCCCATTTGGGATATCTCATTTGGGATTTTTTTTTATATGAAGTTTTGTCATTTCGCGCGGAATATTTCGAACTGCGTAGACCCCTTAAGCCAAGTAATAACTTTGACTCTTACCATTCGGATTAATTAAAAAAAGCTATTTGTAAATTTATATGCCCATTTGCAAAAGGTTACTGAAAACGTCGTTCATAATCTTAATAGTACATTTACTTCAATCAACTTCAATCGTTGTGGCAACTTTCAAAAAAGTGCTAACAAGCAACCTGTTGCTAACCACTATGCGTGTTGCACAACTTGACCATATCATATTTATCCATATTTTTGCTTTATAATTTGTGGCAAGTTTTTTTTTTTAATATACCTCCAACTTGTTTTGCCAACTCTTTTGCAGATTAGTACGGGAAACAACAACACAAGCTATCCATGTGGCTACCAGAGCCGCCGCACTGACCACGTGAACTGCCGTCAGCCGTAGTCTTGTGCAGCACGGAAAATGTTCGCACGTCTGCCCGGTTCAAGTGGGACGGACATATATCAGGATGCGGCCACAACGTTACGTTCAGTATTTCCAAATTCACGTTTGGACTCGCTAGCAGCGCATCCAACGTCCGCACAGCACATCAACAGTCAGTTACCTGCACCTTATGGAGATGAGGATGCAGCCGGCACAGAGTTACCCCATAGCGGTGCCGGTGCTTTCAATCCAATGGACGACAACGATGAGTGGTGGTCCAATGCCATTGAGGTGGACACATTCGATTCGCCGCTGGCCTTCGATGCCAGCGAGAATGGTCTATGGAATGGACATTTTGTGCCACCACCACCGCGTCCGCCCTTTTTGGATGAAAGCGTCGCCGCGGATGGTCTCACCACCTGTGATCTATGCACGTGGGCATGGCAGCGTAATGCCTACTCTCTGGACGGTTCGATAGGTAAGTGCTGATATCGTTTGGGCTGTGCCCCAGTACGGCAGAACTCTTTAGGCTAGCCGTCCATAAAAAAATATACGATCGTTGCAAGCGATCTTCACTCTTTGGCTCTTTTGTTATGGCCCAATGACTTTGTCTGCGCACGCTCGAGCGTTTTTCAATTAAAAATTCTGCCAGGTTTCTCGGTAAGAAGACAATATCTATAGTGCACATCGATCGCTGATATCAATTTATCAAACTGATGTTGGGCGTGCATTGTGCGATTGCTTTTCGGCGCAAGATTTTTCAAGGCACACTCCATTAAACTGCATCCTGCTCTCACTTGGCCAAAGGGTCGTCTCTCGCTCATATGCATTTGCATTATTACTTCTAGCAAATTTAATTTTGCACATAATTCTTTGTGGCAGCTTTTGGCTTAGGCGTTTCATGGGGTCCCCAGCTCATTTGTTCCCTCGTCGTGCGTTAAACGCGCGGTTCCATGCCGGAACCCTATCGCCGACATCTCAAGTCATTTGTCTCTGCGCTTGTAAAGAGAAGCAAACGACCTGAAACTTAGACGAAAAATTATGAAATTATAAAGCAGTGGGCGTTTTGTGGAAGCATCGCCTAGACATTATCGCTCTTAGTAGGTTTGCCCTGATTTCATTTAATTTTTATGAAATGATATGTTTGGAAATTGAATGTGGGATGAGTGGGACCGATATGTGAAATCTTTTTGCAAAGTTGTGTTCAATCCTTAACGAGTTGCTGCCACAATTAAAATTGGATTTGTTAAGAGTAGTTTTTAAAAGTCTGCTGCTTTAGTTCGGTATCGTTATGGTTTGCGTAGCGTAGTTGAATCAGTGGGACTCAAGTCCCTCTTTTATTTTAAAAGTGATAGCCACTTAAAGTTAAGAAACTAATCTATCGCTCGAAGACTCTTTATCGTAAAAAAAACGCAAGAGGTCAAATTTTAAAGTTAATTTCAAATACTTTAATAGAGAAGTTTGATATGTTTGCGAAAAACCGGCCGATTTTAAGGTACTTGCAGATTTTTCGAAAAGCCCCAAAACTCTTCAACTTTTTTACCTTAACCTCGATTTAAATTTTATTTGATAAATAATTGTACTGCCAACAATTTTGAGCCAGAAAACAAAAGTCTGCGATTGATATTAATAATGATACCTTGCTAGATCCGCAACAACCACATATTGGCAGTGGGGTAACTTGCCGCTCGCCTCCGAATAAGAAATCTCGGTTTTCAACTTCGAATAGGGTGGGACCCTAATAAAAATAATCCTTTAAAGTTTCATCAACTAAGTATTTTTTTCCAGCAAACGTCGTTTTTGAGCTTTCATGTACTGCACTTAGCGCAGGCTATAAATATAGGGTGTTTTTTTGTGAATAGTGTCAGCACTTAAATTTAAAAAAAAATTTTAATTAATTGAATGCATTTTTTATTCTGTTTGGAGCAAAATTCCATGGCATTTATTTTTTTAAATTGATATCTGATAAATGACCACCATGACGAGCATGTCACGTCACATTGCAGTCCAATTTTTGAATACTCGTCAGGTTTCTGAGATAAGCGCCAAAATAGCTATTTTTAATGGTATTTTTTGAAAGACTATGTCAGAGTTCTGGCATGCTGAGGACTTTTGCAGCTTGGATGCGTTTTCAGCGATTCCAAAAATGTATGGAAGATATGGTCTGCATCCAAAAAAAACCGCATACATTTTTTTTTCGAGACCTTAATCCAAATCTAAGCTCCAAAAAAAAACTCCAGCACGTCAGGTTTCTGAGATAACCTCCAAAATGCCTCTTTTTATTGGATTTTTGAGGTTATGCGTTTTGCAGCTTGGAATTGGATTCAGCGAGCTCAAAAATATTTAGAGGACAGGAGACTCTGAATCCGAAACTCGTTTTTTTTTTTTGTGTGTAGCTGCGTTTTAACACTATTTCTATTAAGAGGTGCTAATAGACCCCTTTCAAATTTTTACTGACCATTATTTTCTTAGTTTAAACATTTATCTAAAAAACATATAGTTGTACGAAAAGACAAAAAAAAATTTTGGATAAATGATTGAACTAAGAGAATAATGTTAAGTGAAAATTTGAAAGGTGTCTTTTGACACCTCTTGGTAGAAATAGTGTTAGCACAACCTCAAAACGAACTATAGAGAATCTCTTTCGAGTCTTTCGGATGTTTTTAGGATTGCTGCATCCAACTACGTGGTGCTAAAATGCATTTTAGGGTTCTAAGAAAAATAGCTGGCTTATGCGTTTTTTATGTCAGAATCTAACAATTTGGATGCGCTGATTTGGCAAAACTTACAAACAAATGAGAATTAGCAGTTAGACCTATAGCAAACTCCATTGAAAAATAGTATAAACTAAAAAAAACACCCTCTATAAACTTATTTTTATTTCAATTTGCCTTTTCCACTGCTAATCTCTTTATTATTAAGCGCAACAAATTGCCTTTAACTATAGACCATACTATATTCCAAAAAAAAAAAACACAGTTTGTAGTCACACCTACTTATTTAAGTTTCAACATGAATTCTTTGAAAATCGAATGCAGTAGCAAACAAGAAATAACACCCACAATTTCTGAAACTTGTTAAAAAGCACCGCATAAGCCAAAATCAAAATTATACCATACATAGGTATATGTATGTATAGTATGTCTATATCTATAAAATTTATATATTTGTATATGTCTTATGCACATGGCATGGCATATTGCTGTTTGATTTCCAGGAATCGTTTTCAGCACAAATTGAAGTCATTATATACCTATATATGTACCTACTAGTAAAAACTGTGGCCAACTAGGCGGCTAAACGAACCGAACCGAACCATCATAACAAACCAAACAAAAGCTGGCAGGCGCACAGGGCATACACAAGGTTCCGTCGTTCCATGGTTCCATCTGTCGTTCTCTCAGCTGTACGGCCCTGCGTTATTAGGCTAATTATAGAGTAGAGTGCTAGTGGCAAACATTTCAACATTTTTCATCATATATAAATGACTTTATGTATTCATGTTAGGCGTATTTGCCGCAGTCGCAGTCTCTGCGACTGTTTGGCACTGTTTTTCGCGTCTGCGGTTTTTGCTCCTACAGCCTTTTGACCATTTGCACCGGGAAATGGCTATGGCAATAGGGATCGCAATGGCGTTGGTTATGACGACGGCGGCGGCGGCAGCGGCGGCAACGTGTCAACTAATTTGCAACACTCGCCACGTTGCAAACAAAAGTTCCATGGAACTACCTGAGCACGGCCAAAGCGGCAGCCTTTGGCATTTGCTATTTACCTTCACACATGCGCAGTTTCTGTGCACCTAAAGGGATTAAAGAGTGCGGCAACTCTATTATACATATATGTATGTTCATATGTCTGTCCCACAGTCTGTCTGTCTATGGCGGCATATTTAGCAGCTCTACGTAAATGTTAAAAAAAATTTGACTAATGTCTTAATTTAGTGCTAGGTGTCGGTGTTTTTTTTTTTTTTTTTGTTTCTTTCAAACCCTGGTCTCGGCCAGCAGAGTTGCCAAGTTGCGCTACGCCAATGAGTGACTGCCCGTACTGTTTGACTCTTTGACTGCAACGAATGCCATTCACTTCGCTCGAATGAGTTAGGGTAAATTAAGTTTTTGCATGTCGTAGACAGTCGTCGTGCCTAGAGCTTGTGCTTGGGGAGGTAAGGGCTTTTGGCGGGGGCTTTTTGAGGGTTTTATGCCTTTTGTGACTTTTGCAAATTGACAGCTGAATAAAATGTTATTATATTTACACCATAATTTGCATGGCAATTAATCAAATGGCATGCAAATTTTTTTGACAACAACAACAAACACAACAGCCAGTCTGCCGACAAACAAATGAACTTTTTATGATGGCGACACATTTTTGGGGCACTGTCAGTTCCTGGAATTCTTAACAATTCTAATAAAATCTAAAAAGGTTGACCCACGAAATGTCTAAATTATGTTGACCGTCTCGCCTCTCTAAAAACATTCGCACGACTCTTTTGGGTCACTATGTTGAACTCGAGCAGAGAGCATATTCGCTTTGTGACGGTCTTGTCTTATACTCTGGAAGTTAGTTTAGAGAGCTGATTTCCGACATTTCGAAACAGTTTTATGCAGTCGACTAAAAATATTTTTTTTTTTAAGTTTTGGGCCGCTGTTTTCAAAAAAAAAACCTTCGGTTTTATATATGAAATCTACATGAAGTTAAAAATAAATTATTTTTGTTAAATATACGCAGAATGAAAAGTTTCGCGCGAAATGACAAAACTTCATATAAAAAAAATCCCATTTGGGATATCCCATTTGTCATTCCGTGCGAAATTTTTCATTCGGCGTTTACGCCTTAGATCCTGTACGCAGTTCCGAAAATTTCGCGCGGAATGACAAAACTTCGTATAAAAAAAAAAAACCCAATTTTTTTGTTATATGAAGTTTTGTCATTTAACACCAAAAATTTTAAAAGCCATAATCATAATATTTAATTACAAAATTTTAAGTTAGTAAACTCACGTAGATTCCAAGAGCAGACGTTAAACAACTTTTCAAATATTGATAACTTTGGTGCGTTGTTTATTTTTTTTTTTTAAGAAAACGCTATTTAGTTTGTCAAAATACTTATACCGTCGACTGTATACTCAAAAACTTATACCTATAAGATTTATACTTCTGGCCATTTTTATCAGAATTAAGTTAATTCCAAGAAAAAAGTAACTTTTGTATTTTTATTTTGACAGAATTAAAAAAAAATATAAGCCTTTTGTCTGTTTTTTGCACATACAGTTGACGGCAAAAGTATGTTGACAAAGTAAATGGCATTTTATTTCATTTTTAGCTTTTTTAATGGGCTTAGAGAAAATTCAAAATAAATATGATGTACAAAAAAAGTTATAGAAAATTTGGATAAGATAAAAATACAATAAAAAATTATATATAGCATATATTTCAAAAATATACGTAGGACTTATTTTTTGATTTGACTTTTGATTTTTGATGCAGAAAAAGTTAACAAAAGTAATTCCTCAATATATTGCTACATTATGTTTATAAAAAATGTAGGCATCCACTATGAATGAATTTTTTTATTATTATATTTATTATTATCACCTTTCAGAGTGCTCCAACCTTTGAAACTTTATCCTCGCTTTATATATTATATATAATATATTTATATTTTTTTTTAATTATACTCAAGTAGCGATTACCAAATCAGAGAGTTAGACCCAACAATATTAAAAAAATTTGAAATCATTCAGCGAGCTCTTTATTTAATTTCTTATTTTTGTTTTAAGGCCCATACGCAGTTCGAAAATTTTCGCACGGAATGACAAAAAATCCCATTTGGGATTTTTTTTGATATGAAGTGAATTTACTTGCAAAAAATTAAATTGGTCCCAAACTTTAATAGAAGTTAACATCACTTTTGAATTTTAATATAAAAAAAATATTTAAAAAAGATAAAAATTTCATTTTTAATTTTTTTTTAAATTAAACATTTTTTAATTCATTATTATAATATTTTATCTCTTATTGAAAAAAAATGAGAAGATATGGCTTTTCAAAGAAACGTACACATTAATTTAAAAATGTAAATATTCAGTTATCGATAACTCGATAAATAATCGGAGAGAGAACATAGCAAACACTTCTTCAAGGGCATCTAAGCTTCGCAACTCCATATACTTTCGCTTCATATTTTTACTCGCCTTGTTCTCCTAACCGCAACGAATCACTGCTCGTTAGGTTCTGCCCGGAAAGAACTTGCAGATTGGTAAAATTCCTAACGGGATTCTAGCAACCCGCTTTATGGCAAATTAAGTTCATCGCTTGATTATTTCAACGGCATATTTTATGTAATTTTTATGCCTTGGCTCTTTTTATAATTTTATTGGCTTGCCTGCACACACCAAACAAACAGACCCAGACAGAGAGCCAGAGAAACAGGGTGAGAGAGAAAAAAAAATTAATATGAAACAGTCATGGCGGTGCCCGATAGTGGGATACCCTTTGCTCTTATTTAGCAAAAAATATGTATTTGTTACTTCACATTTGGGATTTACATTGAGGGCTGTATATTTACCTTTAAGGTAAGGTAAGGTTTACAAGATTATGAGGTGTTTTGAGAGTAGAGTCAACGTTTTGTTTTTAATTTTTATATTCTATGAAGTTTGCATGCTATTCCTTTCAATAAGGTGATTGATCTAACAATTAGCAGGTGACGCAACGCGTAGTAGCGTTATTCATGTTTCTTTGAAATAGTGAGCACAGCTTCAATTTTTGTATGGTAGCTATATGAAATAGTGGAGCAGTTTTGATCAAACTACACACAAATGTGTGTGAATATATGAAACATATAAATACATGTTAGAAACATTTTTTTATTTTTTTACATATTGTGAGCACAGCTTCAATTTTTGTATGGTAGCTATATGAAATAGTGGAGCAGTTTGGATCAAACTTCACACAAATGTGTAAGCTTATATGAAACATATAAATACATGTTAGAAAGATTTTTTTATTTTTTTACATATAGTGACCAAATTTATGTCAGTTGCATTTTGTGTAAGGTTCAATATTTATATAAAATTTTATCTTAATTGGACCACTATTTCGTATAGCCATACAAAGTTGAACCAGCTTTCTGCGCTGAAAAACTTGCGCACTTCTATGCGGCACCTTGAAAAGTGCATTACATCATGGTGAATAAGTGTGTTTTATTTCAATTGACAACGTTTGCAGTGTGACCATATACACAGTATAAGCATGCATTCAGACTTCCAGATATCGATATGCAAATTTTTAACTCTTATATGGTCTTTGAGATATAGGTTTCAATCACTATTTTAGTTTATGCTAAGAATTTTGTTTTAAAATATTTATGTACTGCCACACCCACAGCTTGCACAATTCTATAACACTCTTGACCCATTGCTTACAGTGTATACACAAAAGGGTAGCATAATGTATGTGTGTTTATGTTCTACAAATATTTACAGCAATTTGTGGCACAATAAAAATATGAAACTCCAAGTAAACGCGGCAAAGGGAGCAAAAACCAACAACAAAAAAGGATTCTGTACAATATAAATTTGACTTTGTGTGGTTCTGAATGTTTTATTACATGTTTCAGTCAACAATAACAATAACAACAACAACAATGCCAGCCTAAAGAACAACAACAACCACAACAATGACCCCATATCAAAAAAGCAGCTGTTTATGGCTGCAGCTCCTGCTGCCTTTTTCTATTTCCTTATATGGTTTTTATTATACTCTTTATTTTAAGAATTCCAATTTGACTTGTTAAAACAATTTATAACATATTAAAAAACTAGAACCCCATTGAGTTAAGAATATTTCATTTCCGTTAACTGAGTTGTTTTTATGTAAATAAGAGCTGTAATATGTAAAACAAGGCTTTGAAAATGGCTGTCATAAAAAATCAGCTTTAAGCATAAAAATTTGAAATAGTAACTTCTACAGATTGCTCACCTACTTTTATTTTGTAAATTTTTTTTTTACAAAGGTCAGATTATAATAAATAATAATAAGTAATAAATAATTATTTATAGAGCTAGGGATAAATGCACTTTTAGAGATATAGATAGATAAAGGGTTTTCCAATAAGAGGCGTTATTTTGGTATTCAAAGAAAAATGTAATTTTTTGCGATCGGATGTTTATTTCATTATAAAGAGGAAGGTATGCCATTAATATTGAAAAACAACATCAGCCAAATGGCCACCACGACCACGCTTACAGGACCATATCCTTTTCATGAAATTTTCCATACCCAAATCGCAAAGTGGCTGCCCTATGTCCTCGATCACGAATTCTATCTTTGAGATCTTGAATCGACGCTGGACTGTTGGCGTAGACCTTATCTTTCACGTGGCCCCAAAGGAAGATGTCGCAAGGTGTTAAATCACAAGATCTCGGTGGCCAAATTTGATCACCTCTTCGAGAGATAACACGGTCCGGAAACTTTTTCCGTAAAAGAGCAATGGTTTCGTTGCTTGTGTGGCACGTAGCGCCGTCTTGTTGAAAATAAACGTTGTCCAGATCAATACCATCCAACTCCGACCATAAAAAATCATTAATCATCTCTCGATAGCGCAATCCATTCACCGTAACTGTTGATCCAACCTCATTTTCGAAAAAGTAAGGTCCAATGACCGCACCGGACCATAAACCTCAGTTGTTCTTGGGCGACGTGCACGGGTTTTATTCTTTACATCACTAACTAGTCCCAACAGCTCGAATTTTGCCTCCAATTTCTGTATTGCGGTCCGACAAGGTGCTTCACGACGACCCAAAACTGCTTTAGTTTTGCGAACTGTGACTGCAAGGTTTTCACCATTTTTTAGTGAATTTTAATAATTTCAATGCGTTGTTGAAGCGTGTATCGTTCCATTTTTAGTAATGACGTAGTTTTTACTTGTCAAATGTCAAAGAAAAAAAACTTCAAAAGTGACAGCTACCGAAATACCGGGTGATTCAAAATAACACCTCTTGTTGGAAAACCCTTTAGTTTGACAATTTGTTTTTCAATGAAGCGCAAACTTTTTATTTTAAATGTCTCGTATATTTTTTATAAATATTTTTGGACATACTTTTTAAGTATTTTTTTTTTTTAATTTCAAAATTACTTAAATGGTACACAAATTTATTGACAAAGTGTCTGTTACTGGTTCAAAAGAACGATTCAAGTGAATCATAGTTATCAATAAATACAATGGTTTCAATATGATTGAAAACTACTCACTTATGACTCTAGTTGTTGACTTAATAAATAGCTATTATAATTAAATTAAGTAAATTAAATAAGTTTCCTCAAAAATAAATGATATCTTATATGTTTCATCAAAGCCCTAATTCACAAATCTCAAGAGTTTGAGCAAATAGTTGCAGATTTGTATCTATAGAGTATCTACTTTTCTGCTTTTCTAAACTTAAGTTTTTTGTTTATTTTATGCGACGTTGAAAGCTTTTGACATTTTTGTTGTTGTGAAATAAATTCAAATAATACATAAATATATTAAAGCTGCGGATTTTGGTATAATAAAGCACTACGTTCTCTCCATCTCAAAGATATTTTTATTGTGAATGCTGCTCGAGTTCTGGTACTTTTAACTATCGGGGCGTAGACCACTGTTAAGAACGACCCCAACAATTCAAGACTTCTTTGGCAGTCGACATTTGTAATGTCATAAACCATATTATGGATTTGGAACCACTATAAATAATATAACAATACAGTTCCAGTCACAATACGTATTTATTGGCAGATTTATGCACGCAAATCGCAATTGTAAGTTATCCGATGAATTGCCCTAAATGTGCCAGTTAACGAATTTGGTATGAAAATGGCTTAGAATGTTTGCCAGCTGGTATAGCTTACAAGAGGCATTTTGCAGATATTCATGGCGAGGTATAAATGTGTATAAAATGAATATGCATTGGAAAAAAGATTTGCTGCAAAATTTATTTATTATGGCTTTGTGAATAGATTTGTTATTTTTATGGTTCTTATTGGCTATATAAGTTAGCCACCTTTACCTTAAGTGGTTTATGTTTGTTTGGCTGGTTTTTGGTAATGAAGAATATATTAAATACTTTAAAAATTTAGGAAATTCCGGCAATTTAGTAAATAGTAGATAAACTGCAACAAAATATGGCTGCTTTTATGAGCAAAAGCAATCAAACTTTGTACATAGACTTATGAGAGCCTAATTAAGCAAAAGTATTTTAGCTTTTTTCAAGACAACTGCCATACAACTATCTCCTAAAAGCCAGTTGCTGCAAAATGGCAAATTCAATGATTGTTTCGATACAAACATTTTCGCAGATATTAACTTTTTTGAAGACTTTCTCAGCCCCGACTAATTGAAATTTTTCAATGTCATCAACTCAAAATTTTAGGTGTTATTTAAAAAATTTAATTTTAATATTTAGAAAGCTTATGCTCTTAAAATTTAAGATTATTTTTATTCACAGTCATGAATTGACAGAAAAATAAAAAATCTATTTCGATATTTTTCGGCATAGTGCTTATGTACTTACTCTCAGAAACTGTGTATTGCCTAATTTGTTTATAAAAAAAAAACGAATTATGCCCCGAATTCAACCCATCATTCCTTTATGATAGAAAAAACCGATGTTGTTTGAATGAATGCTTGGGAACATGAAAAAAATCAAATTCCGAACGCCAAATTTGCTAACGCTATGAATTTATCTTCATAAAAGTTATGCGTCTAAAACATTTTTCTTTACAAAGTGCCTTGTTAAGTACCCCTAGAGGATTTAACGCTGATATAAAAAATTTTTTTTTTTTTTTTTTTGCCCGAAACATAATGAGGACTCATATTTGAAATTTTGGTTGCTCTAGCACGGAGACTCATACGGACTAAACGTTACTGTTTCGCAACAATAAGAATTAGGTCGGAATGAAATGAAATGAAACAGTCACTGGAACATTGTGATGTTTTTTAAAGTACTTTTTCGATACAATAAGAAATTAGACGAAATTAAATGGAATGATACATTCGCTTTCAAAATTGTTACGCTACACTGTGAGCCCAGATTGTCATATTTTGGACAAAAATCTGTAATTTCCATGATAATTTTTTTTGAGTGATTAAATTTTAAGCACATGTTCTTAAAGGATTGAACTACTTTTGGGAAGTTTGAGATTTTTTTAAGATATACATAGATAATCCAGACCAAAATTGGAAAAAAAAATATACTTTTAAACTTAATTTAAAAAAAAAAACGGTTCATTGGAATTGGACCATATTTCATAAAGAGGTAGATATGAGCTTCAGATACATGGAAAATACACCAATATAACTATACCCAAAATTTTTCCAAGCTAATTACAAAAAGACGACTCCATCAATCCATTTGGTTTTTAAAAAGTACACTAGTTAACAAATTTAAAAAAAATGTTGTATCCTCAACATGTTTCAGTCATTTCCGTAGTAAAATGGCACGCTTAAACCGAAAATGAAGTCAAAAAATTTGTTCATGGAACGGATTTCGAGATATTTCGAAAAATCCATTTTTCGAAATTAAAAAAAAAAAGTGTCTTTACTTAAAAGCAACTATCTCTGGTTGTACTAAACTGATTTTGATAATTATAAACAAAGATTCGTATATTTTTTGTGAATTCATGAGATTTCGTGTTCTCATGGTGATTAATTGAGCTGCTGGTGTTCAACGGACAGCGCGAATTTCATGAAAAAGAACTTATTTGAAAGGTCATGACTACTACTTTATATAAAAGATCCAAATATAGAAAAATCATCCACTTTCAGAAAATTTCTTCGAAAAAAATTGTTGCTTTTTTCATTATTACTTAAAATTCAATAACTCACACATTTTGTATCATAAAACAACGACACTATACAGAAATGGCATCTACATATCATGACCAATAACATAAAATAGCGAACTTTTCAAGTGCCAAAGACTTTTTCTGAAGGAAGTAGCGATATTTGTACGAAAAGTCCAAAAAATTTTGTGTTTTTCAAGGGTTTTGGGCACACACTTTCAGCTGTAGTTTTTTCTTATGGTTACAGTTTTTATGACCTCATATGTGCAACCGTATTTCGAAAAATGTCCTTTTCCACTAAAATAGCCATAAAAAAAAAACGAGCTATGGGAGGATAAAAAAAACGGATTTTAAATGCTGAAACATTGCCCTAACATAAAATATAAGTCTCATCTCTGGAAAAAAAAAAATTGTACATTTGTCGACTAGTGTAATTTTTAGTAAACTGTAGATAATTTAATTACACATCGATTATGCTTGAAGCATATTTTTTTCAAATTTACGGCTTGGACGCTATTTATGCATTTATATGAAATTTTACATAATTTTTAGCAAATTTTTGAAAAAAAATTTGGCATTCGAAAGTTTTTTAGAGCTTTCAAGCTCTGTACCAAATTGTTGTCAGAATCGGTTGACTATATCAGCGGTGGGCAAAACTACAATGCAATTTTTTGTGCCTGTGTACGTAAACAAAAAAGAGCTTTCGCAAAGACCAAGGTACAATGGGACAAATCCTTTTTTTTTTGGCATAGTTGTCATTAAATTACTTTATGCGGGACGTATATGTTATACTCTGCACATTGAGCAGAGCGATTTCGCCTAAAAATTCGGTTAGGGTCGTGTCGATCAAGGGCTTACCTACAAAAAAATATGACTTGCTCACATCATTACTTATTTCATATGACGCCAGCCAGACTCGCAAATTTTAATGACCAACAAAATCCAAATATACGCAGAGTCCGTACTCTTTCGTGTTTTGACATGTGACTATGCTTTGCGTTCCATTGTAAAACTAGCTCACACGTACGAGACGAGCTTTTACGTCAAAAATCTCTTTTCTCGTACGTGTGAAAGCTCTTTGGCACGCGTGCCCACGTGCCCCCAAGTGTTTGGTCACGCGCCCATTTTTAGTGATGAGCGCACAAAACTCAATGTATCGATAGTAGAGATGAGCATAAACACGATATTTGCGCAATGCAAGAACAAAATGATATGAAGAAATAATAAAACATATATTTTAGATGGAATTTTTTGTGTGGCCCATTTGGATACTAAACGTGTTTTAAAGGCTTAAGTCTTATATATTCAGAGTTCGATGGATACCGCAGAGCGTATTAAAATTTTAAAAAGCAGCCAAAATTGCTGACAACATAAGCTCAATAAAAAGCGCACAATTTTGCTACTATCCAATCCCCTCAAAATGCAACCACATTTATTCATTTAAAGGCCCCCAAAAAAAAAAAACAACGTTGCCCATGTAAATGCACTCAAGCGACAACCTTCAAACGGAAGCAACTACAAATAGCTGGAGTTTTACAAATTGCAATACCTTCGATACATAAAAGTATCTATCTTAGTAAGTTGAGCAGTATCGTAAAACAACGCTGACGCATTTACCACATGAATTTGGCCAATGGCAACACGGTTGGTTAACCTTCCGGTCAATGCAAGATAAATTCGCTGCTTATGAAATTTATGCAAAAACCACAAGACGAAGATACTATGATGAAATACGGCAGTATTATGAAGCAGGGGCTTTTGTTTTCGAAAATGCAGTAAAAATCAAATTGTAAGCGGAAATGTGTGAATTCTTCTCATGTTTTTGTAGCATTGTGAATTTGTTTCTTTAGCTTTGCTTTTGTTGTTATTTTTGTGGCTCCATATAATTGTGGAAACGCATGAGTTGGGCCTGGGGTCTGTGTCTGCGCCTGAAACCATAAAAAGTAAACACAACAACGACTGATACTTATTTTGCTATTTTCAGTGAATTTTCATAATTTCTGCTATACAGTTCCTACACTTTATCAGTGTCTAGGTTTGTGGTTTTTCATTATTGTGCAAGACGAGGCTAAAAAAGTAAACAAACGAACGTTGCAGTCATCATCAACTTGGCAATGGCAAGTTGGAAACTTGGAAACTTGGCCAGCGGGCCGCAAACGTCTGCAACAGATCGAAAAATTATTATTAGTGAAATATTGCAGAGTTTGTTGTTTTGGGGGCGGTCAGTGTGTGGGCGTTGTATATGACAGCCAAACGCTGAGCAGGGGCTACAGAGAGAGAACACAACGACTGACTGACTGACTGACATAGACTTATAATATTTTTAACTTTGTTTACATTTTGCATTTTTATTGTGGCAACGTTGGTTGCACTCGCTGCTTTGTTCTCTTTAATCAATTAATGCAACTGCAGGCCAAAGACGAGGGACGCATACGTACCACATTGCGTGGCAGAAGCGGGCGCAACCAGTTTATAGTCTGATCTGAGACCACACACAGCCGCGAGCCGTTGTTGTTGTGGGTCTGGATCTGTACTTTATACGGGCGCCATAACTAGCTAATAGAATTGCTGAAATGTTGATTAAAATAGTTTCACTTTTTAATTACAATTTATGCGCTGCTCGTTTATTCCTAATTATTCCTATGACCATTATTGTTATTATTATCATCATCTGCGCGCCCAAGCGACGCGTCAAGCAAAAGATCAAAGCGCCCTTGCAACTATGACACAAACATGGCATCAGTCAACGCTGCGCTGGCAACGACAACATTTAGCTTGCCGCAAAAGAAAAGAAATCCAGACGCCTCCAAATATTGCCCCAGCAACGCGACAAGTCACATCAAAGGAAATCTTAGCAGCAGTTTTCCTGCCCAAACATAAACATATGACTATTTGTATTTTTTTTTTTTTTTTTTGAGTTTTTATTTATATTTTTCTTGCGCCCCACAACAGCAACTTTTCCACGCATATTTAGTGGAAAATTAAAAATCAATTTCTTTGTGCCCCTCCAAAACGATTCTGTAGCTGTAGGCAGCTCATTAGCAGCCCGTCTCTCTGGTGAAAAACCTAAACAGAATTTTGCAGCCAAGCGACACATTCTTTGAAAAGTTGCCAATGGCCAACAGTCAATAGTATTTAAACCATGCGGGAGTAGCTCCGGTCTAGCAACTTATTTTTAGTGCTGGAAAAATCTAATTTACTAATGAGCCATAAGCATTCGAGAAATGCACATAAATTTTGCATAATTGAAAAGCCATGAGCGGATAATTATCCTGAGTCAATCCACATTTAGTTTTGAGCAGGCAAATTGTGTCTATCTGTTTGTGTAATGACAGCCTAAGGGCTCTGGGGAAATTGTTTTGAGCGAGATAAATTAGTTTTGTGGATTACCCGAGGTCAAGTTGCTGCTACAGGTGGCAGAGTATTAAGCATGGGCTCTTTAAAATAAATGGTGATTAAAATTTACTGCTATAAAATCAATCAAATTTACTAGAGATGAGCGCGTGTCGGCTACTAGTTTTATGCGATAAGCCTAAGCTTTTAAATCACGCCTTGTACGGAACCCGCGAAATAAGCCAAATGGGATACCACAAAATTCATATAAAAGGTGATTTTTTAGCAACTTTCTTTTTGGCAACACTGTTTTTGTCAGCTCAGCTGTTTTTGTGTATTGTGTTACTGTCAAACATGTTCAGTTTGGTCTATAATTTGACAACGAATCGACTTTCAAACAAACAACGCTTGCTTATTAAAGTTTATTAGCTTATTCTTATTCTTCAACACTTTGTATACCATTTTTGTTTTTCATAAATTGCGCAAATATTGTGATTATGCTCAGCTCCACTATCGATACACCGATATTGATAAATAATTTCCCTGACAGACTATTTCGTCAGTCGCCCCTAGGTGGAGCATGAGCCTGCACGTAGTCAGACCTAACTAGTAGTACGGGCACAAAGTAACAAAAGACGGGCAGGATTAAGAATTCACAACAAATGATTTAAAGAATGTTACCTAAAAAACGTTATTGCTATGTATTTTTTTAAATTATATTTCTGAACAAAAGTTACAGAAAATATAGTTGACCAAATCTTATACAACGGCAGTTTACGATCTTTTCGATCATTAAATTTTCTGAGAATCATGTTTATATTCAAATCATTTGTGCGATGACTTCGAAAGCTAAATACACAAGTTAAGCCATGCGAGCATGGGCCATTGACAGACGCTGTGGCCTATTGATCACAGTCAATGTCGAAAACGTTTATTCGAAAGTTGCTGTACTACAACCGAATGTCTCAACAGCTGCCATCAATTCGAACGTTTTTTAGGATAGCTTCACGAAATCTGAAAAGTACCTCCAATCTCGTCCCATCGCTTCCCGATTCATCTAGAAGTTTTTCACAACTGTCAATTCTTCTTCACAATGAGCTTTTAAAGCTTACGATATATGAATTAAGCCTTTTTTTGACTGTTACTCATTTCAAATTACCTAGTTCTTTAAAAATGTTCAAATTATCGGTTTTTAATTCGTTTATGCTGGAAATAGTAACAAGCTCTTGATTATCCGAGAAGCGTCGATTAATTTCATTTATGATGAGATGAAGACATTCATTCCACTTTTTTTTTAGCTGCATCTTTGATTCCTGTAGATCTCCATGAGTGGCGCGATTCATCGAGTGTGTAGATAGTAACTTCAGTGTTTCATATTTTATTTTTCTAAAGATCAGTCTTTTCTTAGACGGTCTGTACGGGCAAACAAGTCGCTAGTACGGACATTGCCCGTAAATGCCCGTACGTGGCTACGGGCCTGAGCATGGGGATCTCTATTAATAACTGTTCGATGATAAAAGGGACCTACAGTTTATAGCCGAATTCGTTTTTCTTGGGCAAATAGCGTCTTTGAGCTTTTTTTGAGCACCAGTGCTACTGTGGGGTATCGAACCAACGACCATCAGGTTGCAAAGCGATTACGATACCACTACGCTACCGATGTCCACGAATAATTAAACATCGTATGATGCCAAAATTCTGGTTTCAAAGACTGTTCTGCAAATCCATCAAATACGCAAGGCACCAAGCGTCTAGCGAAAACTGAACGCAATCGATTTTCAAAAACTAAGGATGTACCGATTCACCGTAAAAAAAAAAATGTCCTAACTTTGACAGAATATAAAAAAAATTATTTTCATAAAATTTAGAAACAAAAACCATTTCAAAAAATTATTTTTTTTTAACAATGTCGCACCAAACCAATTTGATTCGTATTTACAACTTATTAGAAGAGTATTAAAAAAAATATAAAAAATTAATATAATTATTTTTGTAAAAAATAAATATTATTTTTAAATAATTTTTTTTTGTATTTTTTTACTACAATCAGGGATCGCAAATAAGCGTTTTGTAGTTGAAAAAAATCAAAGCGAAAAAAGTGCTTTGGATGAAAGTGCAACCTACTAAATATCATATTTTTCATATTTTTGAAAGGACTATCCGATATAAGGATAAATTTTGATTTTAAGTTTTTATTAAAAAAATTACTCTAAAAAACACTTTTTAACGAAGGTTCATTTTTCATGTAAACTAGTGTTATTTTTACTTAAAATAATTATGAGCTACAATCCTTGGCCAAAAGTACATATTGCAATTTCGGGCTTCTCTAACGTGACTGGTTTTAAAAAACATTTATTCTTACCATTTAGCCATAGTATTTGTCCATTAGACATTTTAATTTTTACTAGAATGCAACATGTTATTATAAGAAAAATAAACCATAAGTAGCGTATTATATTATCTTTTAATGTCCCTTAGTCTAGCAGTTGTTAACATACACACCTTTTTCTTTTTAAATAGCAACTGAAGATCGCCTTGAACGTAACGTATTTAATTTTATTTCTTTCCAGGAAGAAAATTAGTTTTAAAATTAAAATAACTGACGACCATTTGACTAATTGGTTAACAACTAAAATTTAATGACAGTTTAGCTTCAAAACATTCTTAACACTGATCCACTAAAAAAGAAAGTAAATATTTTTAGTGTTTTAGTTAACGAGGCTTCATTTTTTTTATTTACTTATAAAGTAGCACTAAATTTCTAGACACATAAATGAAAGTCGTTTGTTTCCATGAAATTAGCCTTTAAAATAAAGGAGAGAATAGAGCTACTTGCTAATTAAAGACAAAAGTTTTTTACGCGACTTATTATCTTTTGTAGCCTTTTGTTTAGGAATTAAAAAGGTTTTAAAAAAAGGAACTTGAAGAAATATTTAAGTAAATAAAATTAAAATTTTGAAATCAAATACAACAATTAGTTGAACCGATAGAATAATCGAAAGAGCAACCATAATTTATAAAAACGATTTTCGACGTTCTTTAAGTATGATGCATTTTAATTTGACGAAATTGAATAAAGAGCATCTACTCTTTTCAAGAATTTCTTGTTGATAAGACAACTGCCGATATGCTTGATTCTTGTAGAGGCTATAAATTTATCCAGTAGCAATTACCTGAATAACTATGGTCTACTTTGGTATTAGGTGAGCAACTAAGTTCTCGCTGTTTTGTTGAAAATGTAACTTTATTATAAAAAAATGGTTATCAATGACTCATTCAAAGTATTGCCCATCGCTAGTTACAACTTTTTCCCATCTTTCTGGCAGAGTTCGAATACCTTGACGGTAGAAATGTTCGTCTTTTGAGGCTATCCACGAATCAAGCCATTTTCCGATATCTTCATATGAATGGAACTGCTGATTAGCCAGACCATGTGCCATCGAGCGGAACAAGTAAAAATCGGACGGCGCAATATCTGGGGAATATGGCGGGTGGGGTAGGACTTCCCATTTGAGCGTACCCAAGTAGGTTTTAACAGGATTGGCAATGTGAGGCCGAGCGTTGTCATGCAGTAAAATCACTTTTTCGTGACTCTGCTCGTATTGTGGCCGTTTTTCTCGCAGTGCTCGGCTCAATCGCATCAATTGAGTTCGATACCGTTCCCCAGTGATGGTTTCGCCTTGTTTCAACAGCTCATAAAACAACACCGACCTGGTCCCACCAAATGCACAGCATAACCTTCGCAGCGTGAATATTCGGCCGAGCCAGTGACGTGGAAGCATGACCGGGTTGTCCCCAAGATTTTTTCCTCTTTGGGTTGCTGGAATGAAGTCATTTTTCATCACCCGTCACGATGCGATGAAGAAAACTCTTCCTTTTTTGTCGCTGGAGCAGTTGTTCACAGGCGAAAAAACGACGCTCAACGTCCCTTGGTTTCAAATCATAAGGAACCCAAGTTCCTTGCTTTTAAATCTTGGCTTGGCGGGAACTCCTAATGCTGAAGCAAGCTCTTCTTGCGTTTGGCACGAATCCTCATCGAGCAATGCCTCCAATTCAGCGTCTTCGAAGGTTTTGGGTCTTCCTTTACGTGGACGGTCGTCAACATCGAAATCACCGTCGCTTGGAGCAGCATCTCCGTACACTTTTTGGAGCTCTCGATGCGCTTCAGCTGCCGTTTTTTTCGAACAGAACAAGAAAATCAACACTTCCCGCAAATGATGATTTTTTGGCACAAAACTAGACATTTTCACGCAACCACAAGTAAATAATGCAAAAAGAAATTCACTAATGTGCCATAGCAGTTTGCTTACCATATGCCTAAGCTTCGTTTATGAAGTTTTGGGTATGTCAAAATCGACCAGAACTTTCTGCTAAAGCCATCTATTGACAAACAGCGAGAGCTTAGTTGCGCACCTAATAATTCAAAATTAATGAAAAACTTTCATTTTAGTTTTTAGAAGATTTTTTTTATATATCTAAATGTCATCTAAATAAATTTATACACTTAGTGTGTTCACTTTAGTGTGTAAAAATACACAAAGGCAAAAGTGCCTAAGTAACGACGTAGGCAACCCAACAAAGAGACATAAAGTCAAAAATGTCGGACTAACTAGGTGGCAAAAGTGCCCGACCAACAACGTAAGCAATAACGATCAGCTGTTTACAGAAGTTTTAATTTTTTCTTAAAAAAGATATTGTTTGAAAAGTGCCAATTAAAAGCATAAAAGATAAAGTTTTGAATATGAGTCAGTAAAATATACATTTTTGCTAGTCTTTCACCTAGCAACCCAACTAGGTGGCAAAAATATCAGACTAACTGGAAGGCACAAAGGCAAAAGTGCCCGACCACCAACGTGATCAGCTGATCAAGAGTTTGTTAGTACAATATACATTTTTGCTAGTCCTTTACTGCACATAAATTAAAACTTCAAGTAACAACGTAAACAACCTAACAAGAGGCATAAAGGCAAAAGTGTTAGATTAACTAGGAGGCAAAAAGGCAAAAGTGCCCGACCAACAACGTGAGCAGCAAAGATTTGCTATTTATTAGTGTTTTATGTTTCTTAAAAAAGTTATTGTGTGAAGAATGCCATTAAAAAGCATAAAAGTAAAAGTTTTGTATATTAGTCAATACAACATACATTTTGCTAGTCTTTCACCGCAAATAAAATATATCTTAAGGTAACGATGTAAGCAACCTTTCAAGCTAGCAAAAGTATCAGACTAACGAAGGGGCACAAAGGCAAAAGTGCCCGTACACCAACGTGATCAGCTATTAAAAAGTTTGTTAGTACAATATACATTTTTGCTAGTCCTTTACTGCACATAAATTAAAACTTCAAGTAACAACGTAAATAACCTAACAAGAGGCATAAAGGCAAAAGTGTTAGACTAACGAAGAGGCACAAAGGCAAAAGTGCCCGACCACCAACGTGATCAGCTGCTTAAAAGTGTTTTGTTTTTCTTAAAATATTATTGTAAGAAAAATCTTAAAGCATTAAAGATAAACTTTCGAACAGCTGTCCATGCAAGATATATCTTTGATGATCTTTCACTGCAAATAAATTACAATGTATGCACATAATGGTAGATTGTTACAACATAGCTCAAAGACTATAATTTGTAGTCACAATGTTTTTTGATTTTATAAGTGTCGAAGAAAAATTAATTCGTATATTTTTTTAAAATTTGATTTAACATTCTTTGACGGCTGTTTACAAACACATTTTACATTTTCTAACACACTAAGAGCGCTACATAAAAACAGTAAAAAAAAATATGTACACACTGGCAGATTATTAGCCATTTTTACAACCTCTTTTTGGGCAAAATCGATGTACTTCATATTTTTGGATTTGATAGCTAGCGAAGAAAAAAATTACTTTAATTATTTTTTTTTAAACTGATTTAACACACTCAAATTACTAAAAAATATGTGCACACTGGTAGATATTGTCAATTTTTACAACACTTTTTTGGGCAAGTCATCATCATATATTTTGACTTCATAAATTTCGAAAAAATTCCTAGGGAATTAAAGAAGTAATTACTCTATTTCTGCACCTTTAGAAGAAACCAAGAACATTTCTATTCAAGCTAGCAGCAAAACCAAAGCAAAGCTTCATCTGAACTTCCAACAAATTGTCCTCGAGTAGAGAACCCATTACAGATGCACACGTTCATAGCAGCTACGTTTTGGGCACAAGATCATAAAAACTTTTTATGAACTGTAAACGACGCTGACGACAAAAATGTTGATGACACACGGTCATTGTAGACCCTAGGCTTATCTGAAACTTGGCTGCGGGTCTAGCTGCCGTCTGTCTACGCGCTTGTTTGCCATAACACCTAATGTTTGACTAATTCCAAATATTTTTACGACTCCGAAGACTATGTAACTAAGCCTGCTGTTGGCTTGGTCTGCTGGGCTGTTGGGTCTCTTGGTGGTTGGGCTAGCCTGGGTTAGGAACACCGTCCCCCCTATATAATTATTTTATGAGTCGCTGCCTACCCAAACTGTTCTACTGTTTAACTTTTGATTAAAACGATGTGTCCCATAGATAAATATGGCCAGTGTCATGTAACTGTTGACTTTACGTTGAGAATCGAGGGTTTCAAAAAAGTTACATTTTCTACAATTTGCATAGCGATATGGATCAAGAAAAGCAGTTAAATATTTTTCTACATTTTTTAACGATATGGCTTGTTTTTTTTTAATTGTCTTTTATTGTAGAGTTTCGAAGACATTTGAGTTTTATTACTTGTCGAGTAGTGTAAATATTTTAATGCTAGTTGTGTGAGTTATGTATACATACATATGTACCTAGCACGCAGCATATAAACACATTAAATGCTATATATTATAGCCCATATTGCCTGCTTAATGTGCCATATAAATTATCAGTTTAGCCCAAATAGCTACATTGTCCATTAGAACAAGGCACAGTGCCTAAGTTTTATGCATTTTTCAAATGTTTAGCATACACTGTCTGCCAAAAATAAACCCACTTGGCAGCAGCCTTACAAAATAGATTTCCAAAAACTGTCGCCAGATTTTTAAATATCCATAAATAAAACATAAAAATTCTTTAAACAACAACATTTAAAAGCTTTCCGCGCTAATTAACGTTGCTGTCATATTTCTAGGCACGGTTCCACAGGGGTTAAGCTTTATAGTATATACTTACGGCCTAAATGTTTGCTGGGTTTATTTATTTTGCACCGATTTATTTCTTATATACGATGGCAGCAACTTTCAACCTAATTGCTTTTGCAGCAAAACTTTGCGACACAAATTAAGGCAGTTGTTGTTGTTGCTGTTAGAGTTCTAGAATTTTGTGGCAGGGGTTGCCACTTCTTGCCAAAAACACAAAAGATTTATATACGTGCCAAGTTCACAGTTTTTGCCTGAGGGGGTGTTTGGAAATGGAAATGGAAAATGGCAAATGGAAATGGAAATGCAAAAGGCAAATATACAAAACTAATTAAAATTCAACTTGGCAAAAAGTTTTGCCTAAGCAATAAATATTCTAAAATATGCTCCATGGCACGCCCCCAAAGACGCCCCTTTTAGCACATTTGTACGCAGTGTGTTTTTTTTTTTTTTGAGTATATATGTAGTATGTATTACAATTTGTCATTTGACTGTCAAAGTTTTTATTTATGCTGTATATAATATAACATGCACATACATATATGTATATTCCATAAAAACCAAAGGGCAAAGTATGGAAGCTACGAAAATTGGCAAGCTGATAAGCCAAGTTTCCAAATGCGAGCATGGATTTGTGAAAACTTCTACAGATATATGGTGTTAGTGTATATTACGAAAGTTTTTGAAGAAGACAATTTGAAGTGCAATCACACTAAGTAACTAAGTTACTATATACATTATCTTCATTAAAAGTTTACACAAAACTGTTTGCAGTTTTTCCACTAGATATTCAAGTTTCATCACTTTCGGAACAAATTACCTTAATGAAGCCTGTGGATACAAATAAATAATAAAAAAAACACCACGTAACGAAATGAAGAATGAAATAACAGAGAAAACGTTTTACGGAGTACTTTTCTCTCCTAAGTTACGATCTTAAAATCCGCTTCTGACTGAATAAAGCTTAAGATTGTAAATATAGTGAAAAATAGTGTAGGTATATCCTTCCATAAATGCACGGCACTTCTTAAAGGGTTTCACCCAAACGCAATCCAGATTTTTTTTTATAATGTGCGCCAAAAGTCTCTAGATGGTTTGGGCTTAATTATTAACAGTAGCTATTCTCAACTCAGGTATACATTCTTCGTATGACCACCTAGATCTCGGAAATCATAAAAGATGCGTATTATCCGTACACTGCATTAAAATTATTATATCTAAGCCCGTTCACCTTAGAGGAAGCGCGTTCCCCTTAGAAGAAGCCCGTTCCTCTTATCAGCTTGCAACCATACTATAAAAGACGTTTCATGAAATTCCTTTATGAGACAATGTTGCCAGTTATCAAGAAGAATGGACAAACATCTCCCATGACACAGTGGGTAATAGGTATAAAAGGAATGCACCATATGATCAAAATTAAAGGCCACAGCTATTGTTGTCTAAAAAAAGAAGGCGCCCCGAATAGAGGATGGCACAAAAAGGACGGACTCTCCAAAAACATATAAACATTCCACAAATAGTACAGTAAACGAACAGTTTCAGCTCGAAAAAAATACTTAATGCATGAAACTTTCAGAGATCGTTAGGGACCTTGTTCTAAAACTAAAACCGAGTTTTCGTTTTTGTGGGTAGCCCACTGGCAATATACTTATGTTGGTACGGTTTTTACATGATATCTTTTTTTTTGTCAAACTTAGAGTCATAACTTGAATTTCGAAATTGTTAAGTACCAATAAAAGTGTCTATCAAAAAAGACTTAAAGATTGTTGGTTCAGCATAATGCCTGGTTAAAGTTAAAAGTTGGAAATCATGTTTGATGTTTTTTGAATTATTTGCAAATATCTCAAAACAGGTAGGTTTTTTTAGGAAATTTTACACATATATTTTGTTAAAATTTTTAATTGAAATTACTACATAACTTTTCTACAATTAATAGTTTTCCAGCAATCGAACAAATAAGTCGCTCACTTTTTGACGTCGCTAAGTCCAAATCCAAGGCCTATAAAAACCTCAACACATCAAAATTCTGAGAAAACCTGCCAACTACCTCCTTTTTTGTGATTTTGAGGTTATGGTGAGCGGGGGAGCAGCTAGAATTCCGATTCAGCAACCCAAAAATATATAGAAAAGAGAGTCTGGACTCTGAACCCGAAAATTGTGTTTTTGTGTCTTAACATAAGCACAAAACACTCCATAAAGAATCTTTTTCGATGTCCGACGATAATTTTTAAATGTTTTTAGGACCGCTGCATCTGAATCCGAGGTCCGAAAAAAACGCAGCGCGTCTGATTTCTTATATAACCACCAAAATAACTCTTTATATGTGGTTTTCTGAGGTAATGTCTAAACCTTCACCGCGATGAATCCGAATCTGCTATCAGAATTGGTCCTACAGGTCTTGATTCCATAATAACCTCACAAAACACAATATTTTTTTTCGAGACAGGTTGTCCGGCGTTATTTTTTTAATTTTTTGTTGGAATCAGAACACGAGTTCAAAAAAATCCCAGGTTTCGGAGATAGCCGCCAAAGTGCCTCTATTTATGGTGTTTTTTGAGATTATGTCAGAAACGTGACGTGCTGGGGTTTATCCTTCAATTTTTTTTTTTCAGAATCAAATTCGCTCCATAAGTACAGATCCTTTGCACGAACATCTCAAACTCTTCTGCAAAATGATAGCACCAATAAATCTAAAGCCTTAAAAAGAATAGATTTTCGGATAGGGAATATTTTTTGCGGCTAAAGCAGTTTAAAATAGAACAAATCTATCAGGAAAAAAGCAAAATTATCATTACTGGCCCTTTCAGCGGGGTTCAAGAGCAGATCCAGGATTTGGTTTTTCACTTCGAAGTGTATATACATACATATATCAGAGGTCACATTTTTTTGTCCCATTTTTCCAAATTTTTGGGGGCCCTGACCCGAGATCCTACCGTGAGGTTTCTTGACAAAATGATCTAAAAACTTGTAAATTTTGCCTATTACCTCCGAAGTTTCCAAAAACTAGCACTGACGCAGCTGTTATCCAAAAATCAAGGTCTGGGGTAGTAAGCCGCAAAATGCTATCAAAAAACTTAGTGCAAATGAAAAATGGGAATATAAGACCTAGCTTGTGGAAAAATTGTATGTTCCTAGTTATTTCGGAAAAAGAAATACAGACTAACGGAGATGAATAAATCAAAAAAAATTTGTCGTCCTGAACATTATACTTATAAAGGTTATGGAGTCTCCTTTCGGGTGTTACACTCAAAAATTGCACTAACAGGATATAAAAAGGCTAGAATTTTAGGAATATTTACAAATCGCACTACCAAAAACATTTAAAGTTTTGCAGAAAACACATTAACAAGTAAAACAACAGTGATTGTAAAAGTTCACAGGCACAAACCTAGAAAAAATCACTTCGCTTTGGTGTAAAATGTCACTTTAGGCCATAAAACAGCAGTTACGAGTATTTACCAAAAACATAACCTAATATATTCACATAACCATACCGAAACTGACACCCTTTAGTGTCAAGAAAATTCCATTATCTACTTTTTTGTCATTTGCAAAACTTTTTGCCAACTTTTTGTCACTTGCTTATGGCTTTAGCGTTTTTGCCAAATTTCCTGGCCATTTGCTGGCTCTTAACTTTGGCACTACGCCAATGAGATCAATCCAAGTAAAAGCCAAAATCTGTTCATTGCCAAGGCGGCACAAGACAAAATTCAATTATGCAAAAGAGCAAGAAAATTTAATTTTCCAGCTGCCGCCCCTTCCTAGAAAACGACATGCCAGTGACATAAATTTACAAGCCAAGAATTCTGTCCAACTGTTTGGCCAAAGAGCTAAAGTAAATTATTATTTATGGGCCCAAACATTTTGGCCGTACAACTTTTCCCACATACAAAAACCATAAACATTGATTAATTGCCAAAAACAATTAGTGCATTAACACGCTTAGAGAATGTTATAAAATATTAGAATAAAAATATAATAGAACAGTAGAATAGTAGCTGTGCAGGGTTACAGCTGGCACTATTATTTGATACCATTGTAAGTTGTTTATGAACAAGCTGTAGAAAGGGCTAGAACTAGGCTTCAAAAGACCCACACCAAAAAAAGAAATATCACTTAAGCCGCATGCATAAATTAACGCTGAATGAAAAAGAAATTAAATAAAAATTTTATATTCTAACCAAAAAAAATATAAAGGAACGCGCGCGCAGAGTTGCCACATAAATTAGGCATTACCAGCTGATAGCGATCAGCTTTGAAACGGCTGAAAAAGAGGAGCACAGCAAATTAAGCCACAAAAAAAAAATACTAGTGAGTTGGTAATACTCGATAATATGACGACTATAATATACACTACAGCTTGCTAAATTGTTTGGGAGACAACGGGTCATCGGACTCTATTTACAGGATAGGATTAAAAAGCTGTAGGATGGAGTGGTCGACAGGCGTGGTAGTGGAATGCCTTGTGTTCCAGGACACATATTTTTTTTCGGTCGCCTGCTGCACTGCTGTTGTTACTGCTGGCGCCATCTAGTGGACTTGCGCTGGCGCCCTCTTACGTAAAACAACGTTTCAACACTGAAACATTTTTTTGTGACATCTTACACGTTTGAACATTTTTACACACTTACTCAACACACTTCTGTTAAGGGTATAAAAAGTGTTGATGAACACAGTTTGTCTCCCATATCATTATCAACACGCTTGTAAAGCACTAGACCCCAAGTAGTATTAGTAATAGCCAAGTTTGAACCCAGTTTGATAAAGTCATTTGTCAAGCGCGTAGCAAGTTCTGGCTACAAATCTACATACCTAGGAGTTATTAATAATGATGATAACAACAATAACAATGGTAACCACAGCATTTTAAAACTCATTAAATATGCAAAAGTCTCAATGTGCGCCAAAGACGTAAGCCGACAGTGGCATTCCAAGAAAAAAAGTTCTACATCTACATATGGAAATGTTTGAAATTTGTTGGAAGCCCAGAGTTAATAGAGCCAGGCGTGAGATTTACATACACCGACAGACACAATGCGAACCGAATGTCTCAATTATGACTGCCAGCTGCAGCTCCATACGTCGATTTCTGGAACTTGGTTTCTTTTTTTTTGTCGTGTTAACCAAATTTGCATAACAATGCCAACAAATTATCTACTAAACATTTATGTAATTATTTAGAAGCTGACTTATGCACTTCAAGCCACATAATTTCTCATAGCACTGCGAAGAATGTCTTAATTGAATTTTATGTCTTTGGCATTTCTATGGAAACGCTTTGTCGCCGTCTTGGCCGTCCCATATCTTATAGTCTTAGCCAAAGATTGCCCAAATTGAAATTAAAATGTCACTGTTTTGGCTTTGTTTAAGAAGTGACAACAGTTTTTATACTTTATGTATGCCGCTTGGCACACGAGTTTACCCGCTTACCTAGATGCTTATCACGCATGACCCTACGATTGGATACCCATGAGCAGCTCATTAGACTTATCACACAAACAATGCACATAATATCCTGGCACCTAAAACACCAAAACCAAAGCAGGTAGTTTTTCAGCAGGTAACTTCTAGTTCCTGTACACACACTCAACAAACTCGTTGACTTTTAGTGCCTCTTGATAAATGCTTAATACCCAGTTCGGACGATTTCCGTTGACCCTAGTTTCGGGAATGCTGTCAAGAGCAAGCATTAGGGTGACGAAAGTATCTATGTCTAAATTATTTCACCATTCTTTCAGTTTTGAAAACGGAAATAGGCGTAGAAATGATGGGGCAGCACGTCGCACAGTGGTCGATATCACTGGTCGACAAAACAACACCTTTTGTGTGTAACATGTAAACTTTTATCTAGATATGTTAAGGACAATAGAAATAAACTTAGAATGCTTCAAATACGAATAGTTTTTTTGTTATCTGATATTATGTACATTTTGGGCACTATTTTCTGTTATTCCTCAATATCTCGTGAACGAAATTTTGTATCGACAAGAAAATAAGATCGAAAGGTATCGGTGTGCTCTTTACAGTGATATATAATTATGTAAAGATTAAATAAAAATTATAGAAGTTACAAGCAACCAAAGTCGAAAAAAAGTGTAATTTTTGACAATTTTTCAAAATAACACATTTTCGGTATGCATTTTATTAAAAAAATTTTGGAAAATTATGTTAAGCATTAAACTGAAAGAGAATTCTTTTACGAACATTTCGAGTCCAAGATTTTTAAAATCGGGTAAGAACTGTAGATGCTATCGTACCATCTACGGAAGCTCCAATCTTCACTCAATCTCACTTTTGTATGAAAAAACAATTTTTAACTCAGTTTTTTTTTTTTTTGCGTTCAGTTGCGTCTTCATGAATTTGTATGCAGCTGTAGTCGTGCTTTGTCGTTCGAACGAAACCCAGCATTTTTGTATTATTTATTTACAATGTTTTTAACTGTCAAAATTTGGAGGATATATGTTGATAGATGGCGAATATATGGCCCAAATCGATGTGTGGTTATATGACAGATATACGATATAGTGGTCCGATCCAGATTAAATTCGGCAGTATCTTCCCTTAGTATTTTATTTCTTATACTAACTTCGTAATATATTTAAACATCAGACTTAGTAGACATTGAATATTATGACCTAAATCGACTTCGGGATCTGTGGCTATATAAAATAGTCATCCAATGCGGACCAAACTTGTCTTTTTTATATAGCTATTTAAAAAGTTTTGAATTCTCAAATTGGAAGGACATGGGAGAGATATGGCCAAATCCGATTTCGGGTTATATGGCATTCGGAATGATCCAGATCAAATTTGACATTATCTTCCTAAAATATTTTTTTAAATACCAAGTTTGGTTGAGATAGAATGTTAAACGACGGAGATATGCCTCAATTTAGGGAGATTGTAGAGTCAAATATTGACTCAGTTTATAGGCAAGGGGAGGTGAAATTTTAACGCTTTTGACTATAACTTTTGCTGTATTTGTCCGATTTTGTTCATTTTTGACACACAGATGCATGTAGCCACAACGCATCGCTCTGTTAAATTTCAGAATAAAATATTAAACGGTCTAGCTAAAAACCTCGAAACTCTGCTACGCGGGAAACTGGGAAAGATATTGGCTACAAACTTCATCTTCTGAGGAAATATACGCTTCAGATGGTAAAGTTTGGTATCTCTAGCTCTTATAGTCTCCGAGATCATCAGATTCATACAGACGGACAGACGGACGGACAGACGGACATGGCTCAATCGCTACCCGAGGTTATGATAAGCATTTTGGTATAAAGGACTTGGGGTCTACCACGCCTCCTTCTGTCCGTTACATACATTGCACAAATCTAGTATACCCTTTGTACCTATAGGTACAGGGTATACAAATTAAGTTTTGAATAGTTTTAAAAAATTCATTATTTTCGATTTTTCATCACTTCATAAAATGCGTTGTTTTACCTGCAAAATATAAAATTCAATTGCACGCCTTGGTAGAGACCCCGAAAAATAGACCTCCTGAAAAGTTCTTGAATTTCAGCCACTTTAAAAACTTATCGATATGAAAAGTCATCAAATTTGTTATGTAGGGAGTGCAAAGGACATTCCAGAAAAGGAAATTTGACGGCGTAGGAGTTTAGATATCAACTATAAACTTGTATTGTCTACGCTACCTAGTGCATAATGTTCGACATCTCAACGTTCATTAGAATTGGTTCTTTTGATTTCTTCTTTCATACATATGATCACACTTTATAAATCTCTTTTCGCTTCGGTTCAAAATCATTTTTTTGTATTTTAGCCTCATAAAGATAACACTTCTAATGTTTATTTGTTTTTCATTGTTTTTTTAGTGCATTGTTTATTGATATCTAAAATGATCACGTTTTTTTTCTAATGCATCCATTATTACCTAACGTTTTTCCAGAACAATGCGACAGTACAATACATATGTACACTTACATAATATTATTCAGCATTAGAAAACACAAGTTTTATCGCAACAAACAAAAAAATTCTAAATTACGTGCAATTGTTAACTTTATTTTCTATTCCTTTATTTTTGTGGTAAAATAAAGTCATTAAAAGTGTTGGTCAAAACTAAATAAACAACGCTAATGATGGCCACAGTAGCTAGTCAGACAGACCAGCCCTAAAGATAATTTCATAAAAAAAACGCAGAAATCGAGACGCGTAACAACTGACAAACAAAAAAAAACTTGGAGTGTAAAATTATTGTGTTGTTGTATTGACCACAAATTAACAGTTGTAACATTTCACTCAGCTAGAACAATTTATGTAAAACACAAAGTACTGGTTAGAAAAAAAAAAAATAGACACCTTTTACAAGTGCCAGGGTTGCATTTGGTGTTGTCTGGGCTACGAGGAAAAAAACGCGTGATCGAGAGAGTGTTTGTGGCTGAGCGGGGCTGGAGGGCAAGTTGCGTAATTACAGTGCGCATTATACACATACACACGCACTCATACAAACAATGTGCATGCGAGCATTTGCACTTAATTGTGACACTTAATTAGACCAAAAAGGTGTACCTAACACACTCACATAAAGGCACGCACACACACACAAAGTGTGAGCAGAAGTATTGTTCTTACACACCTCGTCACTTGAATAGTACAACTTAATTATTGTTCGTACTGAGCTTAAGAATATAAAAGCTAGTAGCTCAGTTCGCAGTGGTTAGCACAGCTCTATACCTTCCGATTGCAATTAGTCGCGCCTAAGCTATTTTTATTAAAAGCGAAATTTTTTTGTACAGGACATGAACCATTTATGCCAGACATCAACATTTTGTATGCAAGAAATGAACCATTTAAATGATAGCCAATGCATTTTTGAACCTATTTTGTCGATTTGGTTTTACTTGCAACAGAGTAGTCGAATTCAAATCATATAAAAAATTCGTTTTGGTGTAATTTTTAAAGTTCCAAGCATGTGGTTTGAAAACGATTCCGAATAAAGTATAATAGCATTTCAAATAAAATATTCGCATTCATTTTCATCTATTTGTATTATTTTCAACTTAAAAAGTTTCCGCATGCTATTCTAGTGTCGCGGAATGTACATGAATATACATTTTTTTTAAATGCTCAAATAAATTTCCTTCTTCTGTTATATTTCTTTCAAAGCACAAAATGTTGTAAAATGCTATTCAAGTGGCGCGGAGTGTACCACAATATATGAATGATGAAAATGCATTTGAATAAAGTGGAGTATTTCTTTTGACGACTCAATCCGCAACTCGCTTAATTACGACTAATTGTTTTTGTTACTGCTATTATTGTGACTTGTCGTTGTAGCTTTAGCTTTTTTTATTGTTTTTTTTTTTTATGGCTAACATTGTAGGCTTGCTGTGAAGCTACCAAAAAAGGATTTCACTAATGATTGGTTTGCACAAATAACTTACTTACAATTTGCCGCTGCATTTTTGTCGAGGCCCCGTAAGTTCAGCGACCCAACCGAAACAGCTGAAAGTTGCCAACAACAAATTACAAGCCAAGTCAAAAGTTGACTGAAACGATTCTTTCCCAAGAGCTGGCTCATGTAATTAAGCGCAGTGGCAATTTGGTCCCAACTGGAGTCAAGTGCCAGACCAGGCCAGGCCCAAGTTCAAGCTCGTCGAAGTTGTCGCTGGCTTTGTGGCCTTTCTTCTCCACTTTTTCTCAGTCTGTTTGTTGTTGTTGTTGTTTTTTTTTCTTTTTGGCAATTTCACTTGAAATTGTCGCCATCTGAACTTCTGTTGAAATTTTCGGCATACGCCGCATACGAACGGAATCAACATCAACCATCGGCATTGGCATCTGCATCGCTGGCTTGGATCCGTGTACATATCTGTATCTCGTATCTGGTGGCGCCGCTGCTGGGGGTCCTGTCGCTGTCGCCGCGTTTGCGCATTCAATTTAATTTTTATTTCATTCACCATCCCGCCAAATCTCTCCCAAGAGCTCCTCCTTAACGCATAGTAGTATTTGACTTGCTGACATTTGCAGTCGCTGAAAAAACTTTTGTGCGTTTTTTTTAACGTCTTTTTGTTGGCCAGTCCAACAAGCCACAATAAAAACAATACCAACAACAACTGTCAAAGAGCACGTCACTCGATTGGGCTAAATCGAAAGATACTATCAGAGGTGTATCAGGCCGTTTTTTATATACGCTTACGTAAAAAAGTGTCATGATCTGGGAATGGGCACATGTTTTCTTATGTATTACATATTTCGACGCGCTGAGTCCGAATCCGCTTATAGACGGTTGTTGGTTCTATCCTAACTTCCAAAAATGCGGGACCAGTTATCTGATGATGTTTTTATATGTTTTCGGGATCGGTAACCCGAACTAAGAAAGATCCCAGCTGGTCGGGTTTCTTTTTTGTTGAGTTCTTTGAGGTTATGTTAGTACCCTTACGTGCTGGGGTCATTTTCGACCTAGAATCGGATTCAGTGATACCAAAAACATATTGGAAATCGATTTTTTTTGTAGCTTTGTAATAACATAACCTTAAAACACCATATAAAGATTTTTTTATTTAGTACATGTTTTTGGAGTCGCTTAATTTGAGTCCGGAAACAAAGAGACCCTAGCACGTTGGGCTTCTGACATAACCTCCAAGATACTCTTTTTGTGGGATTTTTTGAGGTTATAATACAACTCTGACGTGCTGGTGTCTTTCTTACCTTGAATTTGTATTCCACCACCTCAAAAACATAAAGAAAACATGATCTGGCCTCTGAACTTGAAAATAGATTTTTGTGTGTGATAACATAAGCTAAAAAGATCTCATAAAGAATGTTTTTGGAGCCCCGAAGTCCGACGAAATTTTTTTCAAAATTTTATTGAGTCGCTTAATCCGAATTCGAGTTCAAAATGACCCCAACACATTGAGTTTCTGAGATAAACTCTAAGATACTATTTTTGTGCCGTTTTTTGAGGTTTTGTCAGTACCCTGACGTGCTGGGTTCTTTTAACAATGGACTCGATTTTTTTCAAAAACTTCGAAATCCAGATTTGGGAGAGGAAAACGAAAAAAGCCTTCTGCTCGAAAGACTGCTTACTGCTACGAGGGCAGTTTCATAAATCAGTGACTTTTTCTCAAGGCTCTTAAAATATGCATCTGTTTCAGTTATGATATCTTCATGCGAATATCAGTTTTGGAAATTGAAAATCCTTACTAGATTCTGGTGTATGTGGGACAGCTATTCCTAGCCCATATGCATTCAAGTACATACTTTTCATCACATATTTTACACCGCAAAAACCTATTCGTTAATGTATTTTCTAAAAAATCGTTACAAACATCAATCAAAATTAATATATGCTTTGTCAGGGTATTTAAGGACCCATAAAAATGCCGCTAAAGAATTGTTCAACACTGCAATTTTCATTGTCCCTGTAGTTGTTCATTTGATTATCGCCACCGTCGGCGTCGTCATATAATTTATTACATGGTATTGACTTTACTGGACTTCTCCAGGTCGTTGTTTTATTATTATGGCTTCAACCTTTTGGTTACCTCCGCGTTGCTGACATTTTTTAATTTGTCATTTAATTTTTTTATTTAGCTTTTTTTTCAGCCTTTATACGCTGGTTTATTGCTGTTTTTATCATATGTTCAAGATGCGTAATGTTTATGGTTATGGTTTTAAAATATTATATACTTACATACATATGTATGTTGTTTGTGGTTTTTTTTTATGTTGCATATTGACTTTTGACCTACATCGGCTACTTCCTTGGCTGATATATGAGCCAGCTCAACCCTTCAATGTCAAAGCTGGGGCAATGCTGTCAACTCTTATGAGTCAACTTAGCTATAGCGCAAACAGGAATCAGAGCACTAATTAAGAATCATATAGTTAAAAAAAATAACCTAAGAAGGTGTAAAGAAATTCAATTGAATGAGATTTTTAAAAGCACACCATAGGAAGAAGAAGAATTCAGCAGGGTTATTATGGAATCGAAAAGAGTATTAAAAAAATATTTTTAAATGAGTTTTAAATTAGTTAAGAGTTTGAAATCTTTAATATAGGGTGGGCCATCTGTTGGTTTGGTTGTTAAACACTGACAATTCAGAACATACCCGTCCAAAGTGGATGTATTTCGACATGCAGTGCTTTTCAAAATTATAGGACACCTTGAAGTTTTATATTAAATTGTAAATATCTCTATTTGTGGGGGTGATCAACCATAGCTTTATTTGCCACTATAACTGTCTATTATTTGAGCTTTGGAGTAACCGTTAGACCTTTGCATTATTGCTTCACACGATTTTTCGTAATGGGTTATTTAATTATCTGCAGTTTCAAGCGTTTTATAGGACATTAGTCTTTTATAAGGAAATCAAGTGTAACGATGGCATAAATATATATATTTTTTTAATTTTAAATCGCTTTTTGTTCATTTTATGATAAAACTCCGCAAGGTTTCGAGGAAAGAGACAGAATTACAACCAATAACGACATTGGGCTTATATTGGTCAACATTTATGTAAAAACATATAAACCGATATCATAATCACATTTCGAATTTCTTTAAAAATATTTCCAAATAAATTGATTAAATAAATTTAAATATTGTTATTTTATGCAAAAATTATTTTTTAAGAATTTTTTTTTTTAATTTTTACTTGACTTTTCTGCCAACTAAAAAATATTCGTGTAACTTCATGCCCAAAAACGTACGCTATGGCAAGTGTACACTAAGAAACAAATAAAACCGTATTATGTTATGATTTCATGCTTGACGAAAGATGGCGCCAGCGCAAGTTCACCAGATGGCGCCAGCATTAACAACAGCAGTTTTGTTTGTTCAACCAAAACTAATGTGCAAGCATATTATTACGGCCGTAACAAATGGCTGGTAGTTAAAATCGTTGCGAAACATTTTTTTGCAAAGCCGTTTACAATTTATTGTGAGCTTTTTTCGAACCAAGTGACGCTCTAACAATCCAATAAAGTACTCAAATAATTAATTTGCGCTGTCATATGAAAATTTTCATAATTTGGAGCACAACATTTTTATAGAAATTATATGTAACTTATTTCGCTTTGATGACAAAAACTAAAGCATTGATGACAATTCAAGTTGTTTTTTATTAGTTAGGCTTAACACATGCAAAAGTTTCCCATTTTAAGGGCCTATACGCAGTTCGAAAAATTTCGCGCGGAATGATAAAAAAAAATCCATTTGGGATATCCCATTTGTCATTCCGCGCGAAACAAAAAGCAGCTGATTGTAGTATGATTATTTGCAGCTCAACCCAAGCTACCGCAACAAAATACCAGCATCCTACAAAAAATACCACTTTGTGTTTATATGCACACACTGGTTATTAATTCATTTGCAGCTCGTGTAAATTTGTTTATTTTGGTAAAGCATATAGGCCTTTTTTCTTATTCTCACTTCAAAAATAAATTTTCGTATTAAAAACCAAAATGATCAAATATACCAATAATATATTTAAAGCCTAGTTAAATCGTGTTGTTGTTTAAATTGTTAACCAAAGAATAAACATGAAAAAATATATTTGGCGAAATTCAATCAAATTGATTGTTGTGAATAAAATTTTAATTTTGTCAGCAAAACCAACTCCCACTTGACTAAAAAATTGGCAAACAAAAAAAAATACTCGCTAAATCATTTCTTAATTGCTCAATTTAAAAACAAATGTGGCCGTTTAATTTAATTGTGTGCCACGTTAATTGAGTCGTACCCGTGCCCACAATTTAGTTGCATTTGGAATGGATATCCAGCTGGGTGCCACAGACAAATATTGTAAATGCAACACAAATGTGGAAAATGGGAGGCCGCCCCCCCTTTGGGCTGATTTGGTGTTAGATAAAACAGCAAGAAACAATGTTGTTGTAGTTGTTGTTTATTTGCAGCATTTTTGCAAGGCAATTAAAAACTTGCAACTGCAATGCGACAATTTGGCCAAAAAAAAAATCGAACAAAGCTCAGCTGCAAATAAACTTAAAATGCAACTGCAACTACAACAGCCAGCGGCAACTGCAACAAATGCAAATTTGCAACATGCGATTCATGGCATTCCTTTAAATACGAGCATTTTAATGATTTACAATCAAAAAATAAAGTTTTTTAGCAGCAGGTGGGGATTGGCTAGCTGCAACTGATACAGATAAGTCAAATTATGGGCCAGCACAGGAACTCAAGTGTCGAAATTAGCTTGGAAAAATTATGCGATAATGTACAATTAATGTCATTTAAAGTTGGTGCAAGCTTTCAAACACATAGCTACAGACAAGCCTATGCTTGTACGAGTATCTTATAGATATACATGAGTCAAATGTTGGGCCATAAATCACGCTCGCATTTCGGCTGGCTCAGCATCAATCATCTTTCGCAGATCGATTATTACAATTGCTGACAGACGACCACGGCAACTGCGGACCAAAACGCGCACCCATTTGTATCTGATGGATGTGCAAACAGAGTATCTCTGCCTCCTGCTGCTGCCGCTGCTTAAACATGCAATCGAGTTCTTGGGAAGAACAACTTAAAGGCACAGCTGTGCACGTTGTTCTAGTGTTGTTTTTTTTTTTTGTGCTTGAAGTTTCGTTTCGTGTCAAGTCCTAAAAGTTCCAAGAAATCCAAAACTATGCTCTCTGTTGTGTTCTATGCCAAAATTGACGAGCCAGTTACAAGCTACATGCTGGCTGTCAAATGTTTTAGCTTGGCCATTACGAACTAGTCGTGCGGCTCCACGAAATTATTTTAATGAGTTGCCAATTAGATTTGTACCCCGGTTGAAATAGATCAGCGAACTTGCAACATTGCTAATAAATACCCAGACCCGTTTGC
Organism: Chymomyza costata; assembly: GCA_018150985.1. Classification (NCBI taxonomy): domain Eukaryota; kingdom Metazoa; phylum Arthropoda; class Insecta; order Diptera; family Drosophilidae; genus Chymomyza; species Chymomyza costata. Next base: position 6,726,787 of record JAECWU010000001.1, on the reverse strand, counting down.
GTAGCTTTGCGCACACCTGTTGCTGAACATTTGGACGGGATCTGTTTGTTGGCGGACCCCCTTTTTGGTATGGCATTGGCTTAAATGAAGGGTTCCGGTGCACATAATGGCTGACTAGGCCCGGTCAATGATGGCCAGTGGCAATGCTACCAAAACAAAAGTCATTTAATAGTCAAAGAGTTTTAATGCGTCGATTTAAAGTAGCTAAGAAAAAAACAATAAAATTGATATAAATAAGTGAAGGCCTAAGGCTATAAGACGCTTAGTAATGGTCCATAGGTATTGTTAAAACCAAGTAGCATCTGTCTGATTTGCAAAAGCTGCAAAGGCTTAAAGGTTTAATTGGTACCAGCGATATTGCATTTACAAGATCTCATTTTGTTTCAGAAGTAAAGTCAAGTTAATGTATCTTTGTAAAGTGACATTCCATAAACGTCTAAACAGTTTTCCAAAAAAGAACTACAGTCGAACTGTCCTTAAATAAATTTCTTTGAACCCTGTATCATAAGTTTGTGCAAATGTCTGTAATATAGAGCAGAAAAGAAGGTCAGGTGTCAAAAGTCCGTCTGTCTGTCTGCACGTATGTCTGCGTGACTATTGGTCCAATATCATAAGATAGGGATTTCTTAAGTTGGTGCAAATATATGTAACATAGGGAAGAAGACGCCGGAGATCACTCCAATAAGGACAGGAGAACAAAAATCCGTCTGTCTGTCTGCCTTCTTCATCTTGAAGCAAACTTGACATTTTGACTTCTTATATGCTTATCCTAGTCAAGTATTTTACCCTTAAGGCCTATACGCAGAATGGAAAATTTCGCAAGGAATGATAAAACTTCATATAAAAAAAATCCCAGTTTTTTCCTTCCGTGCGAAATTTTTCATTTTGCGTATAGGCCTTATAGCTAAAATGCTAATTTATCAAGCAAACATAAGAGCAATAATCACAAATGCATGTAAAATATGGTTCAACAGATCCCCTTCATATATGCATAGAAAGAACCCACGAACTTCCAAGTAAATGTCTGAGAATATAAACTTTACTTTACAGATCTCTCCAAAAAAATGTATTACTATTTGAGAATTATCTTTTCAGTATGAATATCCCTAAAAAGGACTCATATCCAAAATTCTCTTAGAAGAACCCTGATCTCTTGTTATCCCAAAACCCATAATCCGACTACCTTCTTATACTATCCTTTTCTCTCCGGAGATAATCGCAATATCGAATCGCCTCAGTGAACTTTGCCCCCAAATCCAAATTTTGTTAGCAGAAATTCAAAAAATAAAGATACGGCTATGAAACTTGGCGTAGACTCTTCCTTTATGAACATTTGTTAAGATCGTCCTGATCGAACCAGTATTTCATATAGCTGTCTTAGGAAATATGGGTCTATGATAGAGTCTTTGCACCGGAAACTTGTCATAGGAACTATCGGCAAAATATAAGATTTTTTTTTAATTTTCTTAAGTATTGCAGCAAAACATGCCAGTTTGTTAACTGGTTGCATTCTTGATGGCTGGATAAAATTCTAAGTGTATTTGTAATCCTCAACATCCAATTCATAAAAGTACTTATTCATTTAAAAAATTGTATAATCTGTATCATCAAGGAGGTCAGTAGATTGATAACTGCTTTTCTAATCGCTCTGCTTCTTCTTCTTACGATAATTGGCGGCGTCCTACACAGGGGCTTTAAGGATGGGACTCCATTCTACTTAAGTACGAAAGAATAAAAAAAAACAAATAATATTATTAATTTGCTTATGCGTTTTTTCAAATACGTTATTTGGTGATACGGTCATTCTCTATCTATCTCAGGAAATTATATAATTATATAGTATTGTAAAAAATCAATGTCTCATATTATGAGTACATGATCATTAAGCTACAAGATTGCATTAAAAGCTATCGAAATCCGCAAAACCAAGCAAATTTTTGTCCAAGAAAGAACAAGTCTTGTGAGTTGAGCTGCATAAAACATGAACTTTCTAAAAACACTTGCATTCGGCATACCTTAAACTTATTTTCCGTATTTTACAATTTTTTTTTTTTGGCAGCAGAATCCTACACCGCACGGGTTTAATGTTAGGTTATGTTTTTTCAACGAACAGCTGACTTTCAGGGCTTGGCATACAAGCAGGGCTGGAATGCACACTAATCTACATATTAGCATTTTTGTTAAAATATAAAAGAAAAATTCGTTTTAATATCAATTCTCGTACGAAAAATCAGTAAACTTGAAAAAACTTCGTTTTAAATAAAGTTGTTTGTATATAGGGAAGTTCGACTGTATAATTAATCTCAAACATGCCCTAATGAAATTAGGGTTCCGATGATTAAAATATTCTATTTTGACTTAACTTACGGTTGAATAAGTGTTCCGATGTTAAAAATATTATATTTCGACCTGAAACAAAAAAACTTATCAACAATATATTTTTTGACCATATATTGTACGATTACTTTAAGCTATCGATAGCTTACAAAAAGTGTAAAGTGGCTCATGTTTAAACTTAATTCAGGCTAGGATTCCAAAAAAGTTCAGATATTACATGCAAAATTGTATACAGTCCTAACTTATCTGGTCACTACTTTTTTAATGATTTTTCGCGATTTTTTTACGATTATCATAAGCTATCGATACCTTAGAAAAAGGTGTAGGTAGCTCAAATTTGAACTTTTTTTTATTTATAGGTGTCAAAAAAGTTCAGGTATTACGTAGACAAGTTAAAACAGTTCATAACTTAGGTAAATGGTTACTACTTTTGTTAATTTTTTTAAGACTTTTAACGATAACCTTAAACTATCGATACCTTACAAAAAATGTAAAATAGCTCACATTGGAAATTAATTTATGTTAGAGTTTTCAAAAAGGTTCAGGTTTACGTAGACTAAAAAAAATTTCGATTTCATGGGAATCCTATTGTTTTTCTCAATAAAAGGTATAAGAATAAAGCAATACTTTTTTTATAAAAAGTTTAGTACCCTTCAACAGAGTATAGAAAAATATAAATATATTTTGTAATTTGTAAAAATTAAAAAAAAAAGAATATATGTACATAAGAGCATAATTTTTTAGCTGCTGTAGATTTCAAACAGATGCATCCCTTAAATTTAAAAAATATTAAAAAGTGTCTCCTATCATTTTTTAAATAGTTATATAAAAAAAATTAAATATATTAATACACACCCACCAATTTATGCCTTTTGCTGTCCTTTTACGAACTAAGAAATTATTTTTTTTACATTAATTTTCAAATATTTATTTTTTAAATTTAACATAACCCATATGCCTAAGTGTAATAGATATAAGCAAATGAATTCTATATCTCATTTTTAAACATTTATTTTTAATCTAAGAAATTATTGTTTGTACATTAAAAAAAATAATTATATTTAAAATTGAGCCTAGTTATAAGCAAAAGAATTTTATTCTTCTTTTTCAAACATTTATTTTTAAACCATGATTGCCTTTCGCCAAGTTCATAATTATGGCTTAATTAATTTTTCAGCTTAAAACTAATTTTGGTATTGAAGATTAGCGCAGCTCTTAGAAAAAAATTCATTATATTAAAATTATGACTGCGTATTAACTTGTTTATCTGAAAAGTTATAAAACATGTTTATGATGACCATAATGTCATAAAGTTATTATACCAAACCCAATCACTAGGCTCGAATCTAAATATTATAACTACCTTATGTGATTTTTTTTTTTTTTTAATCTTAATTTGCAATAAAGTCCATAGGCAAACAAATTTTGTTGCTTAGCTTTCTATTTTTTATTTATTTAAGCATACATTTTATATACCAACTCGAAACTTTTTTTCTTTTTATGCTTTTTGTGAATTTACATTTTATGGGAAGAACAAAAACCTCTGCGGCCATTTTTATTCAAATGTTGGCCTAATTAGCATCTTATCCAAAAGTTTGAGCACTAAGCTCTTTATCAAACTAGCTACCGCAAATACATACATAGCTGAAAATGTTCAAAACTTTTTAAATACATATAAATAACACAGCGTGAGTCAGCTTAAATTGTTCATTGTTATGGTGTTGGTTATTTTTTTTTTTTTTTTTTTGGTGCTCTTTTTAAGAAAATAACTTTGTCGCTTCCCATTGGACGTCTTGAGTTCTTTCTTAATCTTGGCAGCGTTTTTTGTTTTCTTAATAGCCACAGTGCGTCTTCTGACGCCCCGCTTATTAACGCGTTTCCTGCAAGGGGCGTTCCCACTTCCTCAAATCGCGTAATTTTCATACATAGTATGAAAAATTGGTTTCCATTCGACTCTTTGTTTGTTATTAATTACGCTTTCAACTCGTGCTGCTTTCAACTCTTTTACTTTGGGGCAATTGAATTATTATGCTTATAAAGTGGCAAAGACAATGAGCGGAACGAGCGCGTAACAACCAGCAGCCAGGGGCGGTTTAACAAAAACCAATTTTTGGGGGCTTTCAAATTTAAATGGCAGCGTGTTGTTTGACAAAATATGCAGAACATGTGTAAAATTTTGTAAGAAATTTCAAATGTATGGAAAAGTGTGAACTACTAGGACACCCCCCTTTTCTATGGATGCGCTACTGACCACAGCAACAACAGTTTCCAAGACAACAACGACAGCAATAAAAAATTATAAATGGCTGACAAGCCAAAAACAAAAAAAAATAAAACATAATGGCGTTTGCTTTCATTATAACGCCCAAATTCTGCTCAGATCTTAAGCTTAAGCTTGAGCTATATATTTTACCAACTAACAATGAGTTAACAAGCTCAAAGATATTTTAGCTTTGAAGTTTCGAGAGTCAGAACACTCTGTTTCAACGGAATAGAACATTTCTAGTTTTATGTAATAAAAAAACTTTAGAAAGTGCAAAAAGCCCATTGCTCCAAATAGGAACCTAATATAGGACACTAACTAAGGATCCCAAAAGAAAATCTTGCTTTTAATAAGTTCAAGTTTGATACAAGTAGGTACTTTATCTCGCATAGCGAAATACTTAAAGTTTAAAAATGGATAATATTTAAGTGCAAGTGAGAACTAATTTTTTTTATTTTTTTTTATTTATTGCATCTCCGCTTTTCCATAAGGGACTAACAATAATTTATCAAATCTTATTCTTATTTAATTTACAATTGACTATTAATATTAATAATATAAAAAATGCATTTAAATTAAATATTTTTACTCGGAACCCAATATCAGCTTAGTTTACGAATAGGAGGCCTAAAATGAACTGGAATTTGATTTCCAAACACAACCCTAAGCGGACCTTTGTATAAAAAGATTTTTTTAAATATTTATTTAATAGTTACAAATTAGCTTAAAAACTAAAAGGTAACTTTGTTCAAGCCCTGGCATTTTTTTAAATATTACACAACAATTTATTCGCTTTTTAAATTTTTGATTTTTACAAAAGACAACCCTTACGAAAATATAATTAAACATTCGAAATGTTTCCACCCAGTGCACTGTGGGCCCGGATTTTAAAATTTTGCCCAAAACCCTGTCATTTCCATATTAATTTTTTTAGAGTGATAAAATTTTACACACGTGTTCCTAAAGAATTGAACTATTTTTCTGGAAAGCTTGAGCCACCTTAGATTTTTTTGAGATATAGATAATCAAGATCCAAATTGGAAAAAATTAAAAAAAACGAAACAATTTTTTTAACTTAAGGGATCTACGCAGTTCGAAAAATTTCCCAAATGGGATTTTTTTTTATAAGAAGTTTTGTCATTCCGCGCGAAATATTTCGAACTACGTATAGGCCCTTAAAAAAAAAGCAAAGTAGCCAAATGATAAAAAAAGCAAAAAAATCTTTATAACTACTCGAATATGTTTAAAAGCGAAAAGCGGTTAAGCTCAGTTTTATTTTTTTTCTGAATTTTATAAATAATAAAGCAAGTAAAGATTTCTTAGCTACATGTGCTACTTATCGCGAAAGTTCAAAAAATACAAAATGTCAACTAAGATGGCTTAAAAACCACAAATTAAAATTAACAAATTTTTTCTGCACATGATACCTTAATATGTGTAAAATAATATTAAATTGTTATTTTGTCCAAATTTTGACTTTCATCTGGAGCGCTTTTGGCCAAAATCTGGCCACGCGGGCCCATTGTGCAGTGTACTATTCAAATGGAACGGTTTGTGTGTCTACAATAAGTTGGCAGCCACAGGAGCAGGCAAAAATTTATAAACGAAAATGAGGTCAAAGTTTTTGTAGGCAGGGAAGAGTTGAATGTTAGTAGTCCATTCATCAGTTAGTAACAGCAAGTAAATTATTCTTACTGGCGCTTTGTTTATTTCAGTTACAATTTCGCCTGCTTTTATCTTTGCCAGTTGCCGCTCAACGGCAGCTACAGCAACAACAGCAAAAGTATCGCAAAAGTATCTCTCAGAATGCCAGGCAATGACAACAACAGAAGTCCAACAAAAGCTAAAATAAGGTAGCTGGTTGGAGGGTTAGTGCGGGAAGCTGAGCGTGGACTGAAATATTTATATGCGTGTTGATTTCTGTTTGCTGAATTTAACCTTTTGGCATTCTCTTGACGTTGAAAACGACCCCTTCGGATTTGCTCACTCCCTTTGCAACTAGATGGCCACTTTGTGATAACGGCTGCTGGCGGCCTTTTTTGGGTTAGCACAAAAAGGGTCAAAAGAGAGCGCCAGAATGCAGGCGCGTGTGTTTGCTTGGCCCAGTATGTTTTGTGCCCACTCTCCCTCGCTCTCTCTTGCCAACGCTGCTCGTCTTGATAAATGTTACGCTCATTTAGCCGGGGCTATAAATATCCTAAATCACCAAGAGCAACAGCAGCAGCAGCGGCAGGAATACTTGTAGCAGTGGCAAGCTGCAGTAGATTTGTTGCAAAGTTGTTAAGATAATAAACTTGGTAATTAATTTTGCATCGTTAAGTGAGCAGCTTACCTATATGCCACAAACCACGATGCCACTCCCCTGCTCATATTTCAACCATTTTCATTTGCCAATATATAAAGTGTGAGTGTAAAGTATATATATCCATATATATCTAAATCTTTATATATAGAGAATTTTCTTGGTACACATTTTTGTGGGTTGGTGTTGTGCTCACTTTATTAGAAAAATAAAAATATGTGGTATGTATTTGGGTAGTTCTTTTTCAGATCGTACAGCAATTTTCATTTTAGAATTTTATTCGCGTGAAATTTTTGTTGTGGATTTAGACTCTTTTATTTACGAGCATCCAACATTCGGTTTCAAAACGAATCCGAATAAAATGTTCGGTTTTGTTTTCCGCAGCACGGGCGCTACATTTCTTTCGAATTTTTGTTACAAAATAAAATTAGACCAAAAACACGACGCTTTAAAAAAATCATGCATGGTTGTGTCAAAAACTTCTAGATGGTGTCCAATTATACTATGTTCCATAGTGTCCAGTTGACATGCAACAAGCAAAAGGAGGCGTGATAAGCCACAATTTTTCTACATAAGCCTCTCTGGGTACCAAACAATGCCTCATAACATCTATTCAGATGATTTTTGTGCAGTTAAGTGCAGATCTGCTCGTCTTTCAGTATTATTATGAGCAGCAAATACTAACGTAGTGAAGATCAACCTGTTCATTTTGTACTACACAGACAAGTCTTTGACAACAAAAGGCACCGGACTTGGCGTCGAACGATCTAAAAAGCCACTATCAGAATCTGTAGGCCTAGATCAGTATGGTTGCTCTATTAATAGAAAATACCTCAATAGCCATATATCAATACTTAAAAAGACCCCAAAATAAACTACAAATTGGTTCGGAAACCAAAGCTAAATTAAACCATCTAGCCCTTTATTATTTTCATAAACATACAAAAAACAGTCGAATTTTTCAACAAAATCGTTTTTTTCACGGATCGGTCCTATGGGTTCCAATGGGGATCAAGCAATTTTCATAAAATTTGTCACAGTTGTTGGGAACTCTACAAAACTAAGGAATGTCAAATTTGGTTGCGATATCTTTTTAAAAAAACGAACTATTCATCTATAACTTATGTTTTTTTTCGAGGACCCATAGGGGACTTAATACATAATATATTTCCGATATTTGATGAATATTATTTATACATTTACTTACCTAAACAAACGTAAACGCCAAGTATTATTATTTTTTTTACTAAACATTATTTTTTGTTATACACTAGAAAATTCTTATTTATTAGCGCATATTTTTTTCTTTTTAATTTGTATTCACCAAACAAAAAACAAAAAAAAAAATTAAATGAAAGAGCAACAATTAAATACTTAAATACTTTTTTTTCTCTTTTCCAATATCAAATAAATTTTGATTTATTTATAATTTAGGAGCAACACTCACTCCAACTCTCTTATAAGCCATTTCTCTTGAGTGCCAAAAAAAAAAGCACGTAACAAAGAGGAGTTGAAATTAATCAACACATACGCACACAACGACATCGACTGCGACGCACACACACACGCGCTGCGCTGCAGCTCTTTAGGCTGCTGCATTAAGCAGCGCCTCGCTGCCGACGTCAGCCAACGTAGCTGCACAATGTACCGTTACATTAGCCGCTACACGAAATACGCGTGAAAAACACTTTAACTGCATTAGATTTGATGAACTACACGTACAATGATGTGCCAAAAAGACTTTTCTAAAAAAATTATACATTTTCCGACCTTTTTCACTTGATTGTAATTAATTTAAGATCAGCTTATATGAAACACGACGCGCGCAGCTAAAAGTGCAAAATAAAATGACATTGAGAACTGCGCTGCAGCCTAACTGCAAACAAAATTTGTTACTCTCTTCTCTCTCTCTCTCTTTGATTTTCTTAAACAAAGAGTAACAAATACCAACAAGCTCTTCTAAGCATAACACAACAAAAAAAAAAGAAAGAGAAAAAAAAATTTAATTTATTTTATTTGTTAAAATTTTTCGTTCATTTAGTGGCTGTTACACTGCCTTCCCCTTGCCACGCTCTTTCTTAACCACAATCTTTCGGGGAATTATGTAGTTAAAATGTATTTTCAACTGGAAAAAATTGCACTCTGGAATTTTGATTGCTTTTTTTTCGCTCATTTAATTTTTTTGGGTCAATAAGTATGCACTTATGTAATATACTACAATAAACAATAGTTAAAGAATTTAAATTTAAAAATTTTTTTTTTTTGGTATACACAAAATACTCTGAAGTTCATGTTTTTGCGGTAATGGTTGCCAAGTTAAGGGGTATACGCAGTTCGAAAAATTTCGCGCGGAATAACAAAACTTCATATAAAAAAAAAATCCCATTTGGCCTATCACGTCAGGAAATTAAAGGGTAAGAGTGGTACTAAATGATGTAACTGGAGTGACAGACCACAATTATTTGCACCCTATACATAACCTCAAAAGTAGGAAAAAAAACCGTTTTTTGGGTAAATAGCCTCAAATATCTCAAAATCCTGACGTGATAGGCCAATTCTGGCTCCGGATTCTGATTCTACGCAGCAAATTACTTCGATAATGACCCATGGCTTTCCAACAACTAAAACATGTTGGTCTGTGTAATGTTTTTAAAAGAAAATTAATGTGACTACAAATTATTACGAGTTAATTTTTTTCACTTTATTAAATACATTTTGAAATTTTAAAAATTTTTTAACAATAATTTTTGTGCTAAGCAAGTAGAAGACATAGAATTAAAGCACAAGTCTATAAATGTAAGCTAAGTCACTGAAAAATTCACTAAATTGAATACCTTTGTTGATTTTCTTCTTTTTTTTTTGTATAGTTTGAATATATAGATAACAGCTGCGGATCCAGGATTTGGTCTTAGGGAAGTTTTTCACTTCGAAGTGTATATATAACAGAAGTCAACCCATTTTTCAAAGTTTTGGGGGGTCATCTGTCAACTGGTTGAGAAAAGAGGGAAAAATAAAATTGAGTTTTTTCAAAAGTTTTAACCAAGAATAATATGTCTAGCCAAAAATCAATTGATAATGAGAAGATTGGTATTCCTTTACTTATTTAAACCTTTTTATTTCGACAAATCTTATTCGGATTCACTATGTTTAGTGATTGTTTACCTTGTCTTGCTTTAAAGTTAATCGCAGGCTCATCATCGCAAACCTGGCCACACTTTGCAAAAACATTTCCTCACTTGGCAGCTTCTTTCAGTACCCAGTTTTTATTTTTTATTGTTTATTTTATAGATACTTTTAATTTTGTTGTTATTGTTGTTGTGCTGTGGTCTAATTGACCTATCTCACGAATTTTTCAAGCTGTTCTTTTTCTCGACAGGCGTTTTTTAATCAGCTCTGCGAAACACCTTTTAAAGTTACTGCTATTGCTCTTCAACATGGAGATAACAAAATCTCATGTACATACATAAATATTCATCAATTTTTATGAATTAATCATTTTTAAAGCGTCATAAAATAGAATAATCATAATAAAAAATGCTTCCATTTACTAAACTACCATTACCATCACTACTAGTGACTAACTAAAAATTTTATTTAGCACGTTAATAAACTTTTTTCTTTATTTTCTTTGTAGATACCGCCGGAGATTTTGGATGGGCATTTACCCTAATCATAGTTTCAATCATATCAGCTCTTATAGGTGCTATTGTAATGGTCATAGTTCTAAGATGTAGAAGGTAAGTCATTAATTAAACTAAGCATATGTATACCAGGAATTGTCGTAGAAGTTGGTCACACTTTTTTTTGTCACACGTTGTGTTTCAGGAGTTTGCATAACAGAAACCGTTGGATCGAAAGTTACGAGAAAAAATGTTTGAAGGCAAACGAATTTAATAAGATATATCAAAGTCCGAAAGTTTACAAATGCCATAAGAATCGACAAAATTTTTGCAAAATTTTGGAAAATTTTAGAAAAAGTTTTTTAGGAGAGACCAAAAATGATTAAGAGCTTACTCCATGTAAATTTTGTACTGCATAATAAATTAAAGAATAAATTTAAAAAATTTTCACTAAAATCCGGTTGGACCAAGCATAAGAATGGGGCGTCATTGCGAATCGTAGTCGTGAATTTCGAGATCTCTAAAAAAACTTGGACTGAAGAATATTTATATATTTCCCGAACATCAAGAACTAAAAAAAAAAATTGTTTCGAAAATAAAAAAAAACTTCAGCAGCATGCTATGGAACACAATTAGAAAGAGCAGACTCTATAAGCAAGCTATTTCATTTCATTGCCAGCCGTGCTGGAAAAACCTTGGTGTTTTCTGTGCTTTTAACTGGAAGACACCGAAATATCAATATAAATGTATAAAAGAAGTTTAAATTATGGTAATATATATAATATAGGGTTTTCCAATAAGAGGTATTATTTTGGTATTCAAAGAAAAATGCCTCTTTTTGAGATAAATGATCGGATGTTTATTTCATAATAAAGCATAATTATGCCGTTAATAATGAAAAACAACATCAGCCAAATGGCCACCACGACCTCGCCTACAGGACCATATCCTTTTCATGAAATTTTCCATAACCAAATCGCAAAGTGGCTGCCGTACGTCCTCGATAGGCCCAATGACCCCGCCGGACCATAAACATTACCAAACAGACACACGTTGAGGATGGAGAGGCTTCTCAACAATAACTCTTTGGTTTTCCAAGCCCTAGATGCGACAATTTTGCTTGTTGACGTAGCCACCGAGGTGGAAATGGGCCTCATCAGTCAAGATGTTTTTTCGATTGAAGATTTTCACCATTTTTGTAGTGAATTTCAATAATTTCAATGCGTTGTTGAAGCGTGTATTGTTCCATTTTTAGTAATGGCGTAGTTTCTACTTGTCAAATGTCAAAGAATAAAAGCTTCAAAAGTGTCAGCTACCAAAATACCGGGTGATTCAAAATAACACCTCTTGTTGGAAAGCCCTATATAACATAAACGTATTCACAAAGTTTTGAAAACGAAGTTGAGTTTTGTTTCTGTGTCACGATTATCACAACTTTCGGCTTGGACTATCTCGACGAGAATGCAACGATCAACTTCATTCGACTTTTGCTGATCAACTGCTACATAAAGCCATTACGCAACACTGGCTTTCAGAATTAAGTCGACAGCTATCAAAAATCGCCCGTTATCGCAGAAAACATCGATGCGATGCTCGGAATGATACAGAAAGATCGTCACGTAACAAATTAGGAGATTGAGGCATACCTGGGCATTGATTACACTAATTTACTATACATTCAGTATTGAATGAACATTTGGGCGCCCAGAAGATTTGTTCATATTACGTATGGTAAAACCAATCAAAGAAAAAAAATGTTTGAAAATCGGCTTAAGCGCATAAAAAGAGTTTAGATCTTAAGGCCAATACGCAGCATGCAAAAATTCCGCGCGAAATGTCAAACTTCATATAAAAAAAAGTCCCAAAAAAGGGAATTTTTTTTTTATATGAAGTTTTGACATTTCGCTCGGAATTTTTGCGTGCTGCGTATGGACCTTTAATGAAACAAATGTTTAAAAACCGCAATAGTGACCCTCGTATACTGTGTATATAAAACAGTTTGTTTAATATGTTTTAAGTTTCTGAAATCGAGAACGGAGCTTAGTCATAACCACAAAACAGCCAATAAAAATATTTTTCGAGTCCGGCGATGTTTTTTATGCGATTTTGGAGAGCTTTAGTGTACTGAGGTATCCGAAATCTAATGCGCTGGGGTCTATTTGACTAACGATTTGGATTAAGCGACCTCAGGAACATACGGATAACATGGTCTTTTAGTTTCGAAAGTCCGTTTATTTATATTTGAAATATAAAGGGCCATCAATCTGGAGGTTGTTTTTTCAATGAGGTTTTTTTGATAAATCACGCGTGAGTACATACTGTCAAGTTGCCACGTTTTCTTTATTCAGTTTTCATCGACATTTCAGTATGGAAAGACTTACACCCGAACAGCTTATACAAATCGTAATATAATTACGAAAATTCGCATTCTGTAAAGAATGTTTTTCGCGCGCTTAGACCATTTTATGGAACCAATTCGGTGAACAATTAATTTTAAGCTCCGGACCGGTGTATTGGCCACCAAGATCTTTTTCTTTTGAGGCTACGTGAAGTCTCAAGTATTTGAAGGGGATTATCTTTTAAAAGTGAATGCAAGATTGGTTCTTTCATAATAAAGATTATCCGATTCATTTGAAATTTTTGTGTTTTTTTTGCATTTAAAAAAAAACATCAAGATTATGACCTTATAGTATTGGGCAAGCTAAAAAAACACCCTTCATTATAAAAAGCTGCAAATACTCTTCAAAACGATCTAATGCCAAAGCGTGAAAATTGACTTTAATATTCTTGCATTGCTTAAACAAGTGTTTTGCATTAGCTCCCATTATATGAGAGCTCGTTGATCTTTAGGCCTAAAAGTACTTATACAGTCGGTCCAAGAGCTGTTCGGTTAATCATAAATTTGCATTTTAAGTCAACAACAAATTTATACAAATTTACCATGAACATGTATTGGCAATAACAAATTACCATAAAAAATTAAAACAAAAAACGAATTTATAAATAAATAGCCATTTTGGCATTTAGCTAGAGAAACGCCGCAATTAGTCACACACAATTCACATACTTGGGGCATGCGGAGTACATATATGTGCTACATGTATCTATATGCTACACAGACATAACGGACATTCAACTCAACCCCAAGCGACCTCAACGATCCGTCATCCAAGTCTAGCGCGACATTTACAAGTTGGACATACTCGTAGATACAAAAATTGAATATTAGCAAATATTCAACTAAGTAATAGTACACACACACACACACAGATGTGATTGAGTATGTGCGAGTGTGTGTGTGTGTGCGCTAGTAACAGCTGTGGCAAATCTATTAAACAACACCAACAACAATTCAATTAAAACGCCCACCAAAAAACCTTTTGCGGCACATAAGATACAATATAATAAAAAAAAAAATAATCGACGAGCAAAACACCAAAAGACAAAAGAACATGAAATTGCTTTATTACTTAATTGCTCTTTAAAAGAAACACGATACAAAAACAACAATAATAATGGCAACAATTTTTGCCAAAAGCATTTTGGGGGGAAACTATCAAAAATCTATAGAGTGGGTCATATATACTATATATACAAAATCGCAACAAGATACATTTAAATGGGCATACAAATGCAGCAAGTTGGAGCGCAGAGTACGCCTGTTCGAGTGGGCAGCACCCTGGAGGCATTACACACATACACATATGTGTATGCGAGGGCAGACTGATAATTAGAACAGTCACACAAAAGGAAATGCTGGGTGATCGGGGTATGAGGTTTACTCAAGTATTTTGACGCGCTGAATTCAGAATGGGTCTTGGTTCTATACTTACCTCAAGAAAATTTGTTTTCGAAACCGGTTGTCTGGTGCTATGTTTTATATGTTTTTGGAATCCGAATCTCATAAAAATGGTGATGTTATTTATCGCTTAATCCGAACGAAGCCAAGATCTAAAAACCCTCCAATGTACCTAGCTTAATGGGAATTTTGAGGCGTTTTGGGGGGTTTCTTAAAATTTCGAAGCAAAACGTAAAAATGTGTACCGAATTCGATTATCGGCGATGTTTTTTTTTATAAAACCCAGCAGTTAAGTAAGAACCTTGTTGTGCTGTGGGTTTTTGGATCTCGGGTTCGACAAACTCAAAAACATAAAAAATGCTCCTACCTCTGGAACCAATTCGCATCAGAGGGACACATTTTGGAAAGTCCCATTTCTCAACCTTATCTTGTTTCATAGCAATAAACTTAATATTTTATTTGTCAATGTCCTAATATAGTTATCCTTATAAAGGATCATTAATCTTTTTTCCGATTCATTTGAAATTTTTGTGCTTTTATGCATTTAAAAAAAAAAACCTCAAGATTGATGACCCTTTAAGTTAGGCAGACCTTTGACGAAACTTTCTCACGAAAGCTTTCCTAAATTTTTTACAAAAAATTAAGTTTAAAGTAAATAAATGATTGGAAAACAATTGGGTGCACTTTTATCCAAAATAATCTTCTTTTGAAGCAAAATAATTAGTAAAGTTCCAAAAATATTTTGAATGTCTTCCAAAGTTGCAAATTTGTCAAAGTCCTCAATATTTCCATTTTTGAACATTATTTTAGGGAAATTTTTACACGAAACTCTATTCTTTGTTTGGTTTTGGAAAAAAAATAATTATAGAAAAGGTGCCAAATTTGAAAAATATGGTTTTTGGGAGAAGTAGTTACAAAAATTTTTGAATGTCTTTCAAAATATATTACACTAGCTTACACAAAAAATGAACCTTCGTAAAAAGGTATTTTTTTAGGGTAATTTGGGGTCGAGAAACACAAAAATGGCAACCTTTTTTTTTTCTTAAGCACCGTTTTCGAGTTATTTTCGAAAATCATGCTTTTGGGCACTTGTTTCAGTTATTCGTCAGTATCTCGTGATTTTAAAGATCTTGGACTCGAAATGTTCGTAAAAGAATTCTTATTATTACACTTTTTCCGACTTTGGTTGCTTGTAACTTCTATATTTTTTATTTAACCTGCACATAAATAATATATCACTGTAAAGAGCACATCTATACCTTTCGATCTAATCATCTTTCATGTCGATACAAGATTTTGTTCACGAGATATTGACTATTAAATATATAGTCATATATTATATGACTACTATGATTATTAAAAATATTCTTACATGAACCCATTTTTCCGGCTTAAGGGGTCTACGCAGTTCGAAAAATTTCGCGCGGAATGACAAAACTTCATATAAAAAAAAAATCCCATTTGGGATATCCCATTAGGGACTTTCTTTATATGAAGTTTTGTCATTCCGCGCGAAATTTTTCGAACTGCGTATAGGCCTTTAGGAAAAAAAATATTTTTAGAGGGCTTCAAATTCGAGGTACTTATATGTGATGTGGAACCAGCAATTAACTTAAAATAGAGATTCCAAATTGTTAAATGCGTTCCCAAATATATGATCTTTCAAAGTCGTCGAAATGGGTAATTTTCTTGTGCGTTCATATGTCTAGTGGCTACAAACAATATTTTCTTTTTATCATATATGTATGTAGTAAGGACATCATCGTTTCACCCAAAACACCTGCTTGGCCTTTTCGATTTCATTCTTTCATTACATAATCTGGAAAATCTATTCAAAAGCTCTTTTTGCCTTCTCCGATCAATCTAAACAATATTTTCAAATTATCGACCTTACAATTTATGCCAAGGACATCTGATCTTATTCACCAAAAGACCCGCTTGGCCTTTTTAGATGTTGGTTCCTTTCTTTGCCACATATCGTATTTTTTTATTGTTTCGTCGGAGGGGATTCGGTCCAAGTGCTCATTTTGATTTCTTTAATGTAATCCAGACCCGCCTGGCCTTTTTAGATGTCAGTGCTTTTCTTTGCCATATGCGATATTTTTTCATTATATCATATATACATATCTCACATATGATTTAGTCTATTTAGTCCAAAAGAACCAATGCACTGATTCGGTTATTTCTTTGCATCGGTTGTGTTATGATAGATTCTAATTTTATCCACTTTCTTTCTCATATGCAAATGCATATTGGGGAAAAATATTTTTCGCATATTCTCTTGAGATTCATTTGTTCTCTATTTTCTAAAAAGTTCTCTTTCAATTCAGCAGAATTAAACATCTTACCGCAAAAATCTCATAGAAGAACAAAATTAATGTAGGGGTTGCTAATGTAGTTTCTTGGCTAGGCCCCATAACTTTTTAGCTAGCCCTAGTCTACACACACACACAAGCAACCAGACGAGCGTGGCAAATTAACAGAAATTTTGGCAGCATTTGCTGCGCAGGCGCCGCAAGCTATATGAACAGTTAATGGTTTTGTGGCAGGTAACGGGCTGAGGGGGGTTGGCGGATACCGACAGTGGCATGTTTGCGTCGTATGTCGCGTCCAATTAAATTGTCATGTAGCAGTCTGGGGCTACGTTTTGGTCGTCGTTGTCTTATTTTGGCGACATGTTTGCATAAAATTAATTTCCAAATAATTTGCCAAACAAACAAGAAAACAGCAAATTAAGCGCCCCAAAATCTGTACAAATGTTTGGAAATCAATGAAGTTTTCGCGCACACACAAACATGTTCTAAAAGGCCCCCTCTGAATAGTCTAAGAAACTTGCTTACCTTACCTACATCGAATGTCACCGACTTCGTTTTACTCGTTAGGTCGAGGAGGTACTTGACACTGGATACTCAAAAAAATGGAAAGTACTCTACCCCATTTAGGTGACCAAATTTTTCCATGTTAGCTAGTTCACTAATAGTGACCAGAAAAAACTTTATAATTTAATAGAAGCAGACTTTTAACTTATTTTTATTTTAGAACGTTTACCAACACTAGTAACTTAGATCGGCTAATTCTGGGACGGCCCTCAGTTCAAGTTTACGAGTCAATCACTGAATTGAAACTAAATCTTAGTTTTAGTAAAATTTCGCACGCAAATCAATTTTTAAAACCTTTTTAAAAAAAAATTAAGATAGTTTAAATTAAAAAAATGTCAAAAATTTGGGATAAAATTCATAAAATGAGTATTTGAGTCATTTTTAGTATTTTAAACCCTATAAGACTCGTTAGTTTTGCAGAGTTCTCAAGCACAGGAGCAAATTTTAGCAAAATCGGTTTACTATCATGTAGCCCCCATGATACCGATTGGTCAAAAAAAAGTTTTTTTGGTCACAGTTCGTTGGTTTTTTGTTTGTTTAGGAAGATGTCATAACCACTTTTTTTCTGGAGTTCCCAAACAGTATTCCAAAATCAAAAAAAAAATGCGTACAAATGCGGGTCACTATATCGTGTAGAAAAGATTTTATTTGTAATTATTGGTAATCGGTCATCAATCTTGAGGATTTTTTTCAATGGGGTTTTTTTAATAAGATTTTTTTTTAATTCAGTTTTCATTGCCATTTCATCATAGAAAGACTTAGACCCGAACAACGTTTACATATCGTACAATTATATTACGAAAATTCGCGTTCTGTAAATGTTTTTCGCGCGCTTAAGTCATTTTATGGAACCAATTCGGTGAACAATTTATTTAAAGCTCCGGACCGGTGTATTGGCCACTAAGATCGTGTGATATCACACCGTTGGAATTTTTCCTTTGGGGCTAAAGTGCTTGTAGATAAGCCAGCTACGATTGAGCATTACCCGTCTTATTCGTGAGATACCGCCGATTGTGCCCGAACGTGTCATCGAAAATTGGAACCTCCGCATGGACGAGCTACGACGCAGTTGCGGCCAACATTGAAAGGGACTAACTTTAAAAAGTAAATGGCAAGAATTGTTCTTTCTATTGATAGTAAAGACTTTCCAAATCATTTGAAATTTTTGTGTTTTTTTGTATTTAAAAAAAAAAAAAAACCTCAAGATTGATGACCCTTTATTATTTATTTGTTTGTTGTGATGGTACAGTGTATCTCAAAATCGTAAGCAGCCTATTTTAATGTCAGCCATTTTTTTATTAAGAGCTTTCTATACAGAAATCCCAAAAATATTAAAAAAAAAATAAAATAGTTTTGTGTTGGAATTTCGAAAATGTGTATCGGCGAAAATAAGTGAAGTGGGCCATTTTTTAAGGTCGCCTTTTTCGATTTTGATGAAAACTATGTTAATTTTTATTACAAAATTCCGATTACTTATCGAGTTATCAATAACTAAATACCGAATTATTAATTTTTAGACGTTTCTTTGACGCGCCATATCTAGTGAGCGAACATCGATATTTAAACCTCCAAATTCTGCTGAGCGAAAGAATTGCAGATATCAGCCAAATTCAACATGCAAAGGCATTACCCCATCATTAGCTAACAAATTTAAATCCCAAGCTCTTGCAGTCTTCGAGATTTTTTATTTGGAAAGTGCTTTCTTCTGGCTGTTACATACCCTTTATATAAACTCATTGTACCGTTATAATCTACGAGTAACAGGCATTAAAACTAAGCCCCTTGGCCAGGTGTCAGGCCGTTTACTTTGCTGTCAGCTAAATGTCATTTAGTCAGTCAACGCCATCAGACTGTCGCTCGGACTGCCGTTCAGTCTGTCTGCTCGTGTATCGTGCTTTTCGACTTGTTTTCGCAACAGATTTCTGGCTGTCCGTCAGTCCGTCCGTTTGTCCCGCTTGCCATGACGTGTTGGCTGCCAAATTAGCCGCAATTACATGTAATATCGGTTACATTTATTTGCATATTGATGCAATTCTTGAACACTTAATGGCACTATAAATTTTCAATACTACATGCTGCATTAGTTTTTGCATAAATAATTTTTAAAAACACGAAAATAAATTGACTATGCATTCGAATTGAGAGACACTTGTCGCAGCTAATCAAAGTCACATGGTTGCATTATATTGAACAGATTTAGTTCTCAAGACAAATAATTTATTAAGCACAAAGCTATCGTATAATTTATTTACAACTCGGCCAACTCAAGACAAATGTTTTAGTTATTTATTTATAATTGAGATAGTACATTTTAGCAATTGGTAATGAGCAGAAAAAAAGTAGTTTCAATTGACAATTTTTTAAATAATTTATATGTTTCCACATAGTACTTGCTTTAATAGTATTAAAAAAAAAAATATTTAATTTTACTTGTAAGGGCCAATACGCAGTTCGAAAAATTTCGCGCGGAATGACGATATCCCAAAAGGGATATCCCAAATGGAATTTTTTTTTTATATGATGTTTTGTCATTCCGCGCAAAATTTTTCAAACTGCGTAGACCCCTTTAAGTTAAAAAGCGTGCCTTCTTAGTGATCACCGCTGTTCTACAACATGCCATACACGATGCAATCGATTGTACAACCTGCTTGATGTAATACATGCAATTTTGTTCTTTATCGAAAAATTAAAACATTTTGATTTATCGTACAACAAATCACGGTGTATGGCTTGAGTAAAAAGCCGAGTTGTACAACCAGTCGCATCATGCATGGCTTGGGTAAGATACTGTACCCCATATCATGCCGGTTCTGGATTTCGATTCCAATTCCGATTCAACAATACAGTTTATCGTAACTCAAGCCATATACGTTGCGATTGTCGTAAAACTTGGCTGTTTAGCGAGCAGATTGTACAATCGATTGCATCGTGTGGGATCGTTGTAAAAAGTTTTGTATGGTTGTATGACATGTCGGTTTTTTTTTAACTTCTACAACAATAGTTTACAAATACAAGGGCCGTCGAGTGAACCTTAAAAATGTGTTGTACTATATGTACAGATTAAGTAAAAATTATTGAGATTACAAGCAACCAAAGTAAAAAAAAAAAACACTTTCGACCATTTTTTAAAATTACAAATATTCAGTTTGCTTTTTATTAAATAACAAAAAATTTGTTCAAGCTTTAAGGCTCATACGCAGAATGTTAAATTTCGCACGGAATGACAAAACTTTATATAAAAATAAACCCCAAATGGGATATCCCAAATGGAATTTTTTTTTGTATATGAAGTTTTATCATTCCGTGCGAAATTTTTCAATCTGCGTATGGGCCTTTAAGCTGAAAGAGATCTTTAAAATCGGGTAAGAACTGTAAATGCTATGGAACCATGTCTATCGATAAACAGACCAGTTGTACAATCAGTCGCATGATGTTTGGCTTGGGTTACTATAATATCATGATAAACTGAATTTTTAAATCAATAAATCGAAATCAAGATTGGACTAGATTGGATTCTACAAAGGACTAGAAAAGAACTAAAAATTGTAAAAAAAAAAGATAACTAGCCCACCATAAAGTCAGGTTGACACAAGTAATCAGAGGTGTATGTTAAAAATCGGTGTATAAATACATACGAATTCAGCCATCTTAAATTTTTTGGAAATATTCTAGACCAGGGAATTAAGTTTATTTTGCTGCCTAGTGTTATGAGAATAATATAAATTCCATTGCTAAACTAAGAAATAACTTAAAATTTTCTAACACATTGCGCCCTCTTGTTGGACCCACATGGTATCCTTGCCGATGTCCTACAATTGAGACCAATATCGTGCACTGTTGACAGTCACCTGCTGGCCGTTCTCTTTTCGCAGGATATGCAAAATTACGAACTTTCCTAGTTATTAGGCAACACATTGGAACGAGATCTGGGTGATCGAGCAACCTAAGTAACATCGCCTACATTGCTTAATGAAGCCGAAGTCACAATATGCACACCGAAGAAGATAAATATCTTCTCCAGAAGCAATGGAACACTGCTTTTATTTCTGTGGTTTACACTCTCCCACCAAATTCAACTATTTTATTTTGTTACAAGATTTTGTTGAAGAACATTTTTTCAACAAAATTTGGACACATTCTCAACTATGCTCTATTTCGAAATGTAAAAATCATTAAATGTTGCAACATTTTATGGCATAAGCGCATATGGTGTTTGCTTTGATGAGCAAAAAGGCATAAAGGCAAAAGTGCACAAGTTAAGAGATAAGCTACGCTAAAAGCAAAAGTGCTCGACTAACGACATTAGCACAAAAACAGCAGTTTAGTGCTCTAAAATACGGCAAATAATACCAAAAATATTATTAGTGTGTACACACTGATAGTTATTACCGCTTAAATAACACTAGGTTACAATATTCCTTTTCCACATCGTTACGCAGATACACTGCAATACAAATAACTTATACAAAATAAATGTGCCCAAAGTATCATATTTTATCGACCTTACTTTTTCAAGCGTTTTGCAAAGTATCCACACCTATAGGCAAGGCCTTAAAGCAGTTTACATAGTTTCCATTTGACAATAACATTGTTAAATTGAACAAACGTGTTGCAGTCTTTGCCCGTGTACCAATTCAAGTTTAAATCGTTTACAATAACAACAACAACAACAACTTCGATCAGTCCAGCGAGACTTAAAAACATAAAAAGGCGTGTTCAATTAGCATGCAGCATAAAAATAATCCAACAAAAAATCAAAGCAAACTCTGAAAATTGAACATGGCTTGGTTGAGGAAAATGGCTGGATCATAAAATAAAAAAAAAAATGTTGCATTACTTTATATAAAAAAGGAAAAACAGTTGGAAAATTAGCGCACCCAAGAGACTGACAGGCAGCAGGCGAAATGAATGAACGGTAAGCTTGTTCAATTAAATTGAATCGAATTGAATGGAAATATCGAATGTGAGTGCGAGGCGTGCGGGCTCAGTCAAAGTTAACATTATAATCGAGCAGCCAAGGTGAAACTAGAGTAACCGACTTCAATTAACGGACACAGACATAGCGTTAGACAGACGCAGTCGATAGATCGATAGTTCGACAGACAGTTAATTGATGGAAAATGCGCTTACGCATAAAGCATTTGTTGCATTGCTTAGAACAGGTGACCCAGAAAACGTCTTGGCGTGCAAAGTGCAGCCCGTATAAATAAGGCAAAAATAATGAAGATTTTCTTTAGTGAAAATCGATTAACACGAATCACTAGCTAATAGACGTGCTCTACCGCGGAAAATTGTTATGAAAATTGATATCGTTAGCAGCGCTTAGAAAGTTAGTCAGGCCGACGACATAAGAGCCTGCCCAGCCGCTGGCAACAGCTGCGTATTGTGCGCTCCAGCGTTCCAAAAATTGTTGCACACAAATTGTACTGGGAATCCGGTTTAAATGCCAACATCTTCACTTTTTAGCGATTTTGTAGCTAATCTAATCACATCGTTTGTGTCGTAACAAATGACAACGACAACATTGTGGTTTTTGTAGCTTGTAGGTTGTTGTCTTCGCTGTTGTTGTTGTTGTTGTTGTTGTTGCTGTAATGCAATTCTGTTGTTTATTTTTTTTTTTTAGCAAATGGAATTGTTATCTGTTTAAATTTTGCAGTAGTTTATCTGCGTGTCAGTACGTCACACGCACAAAAGTTATTTGCATGGGCTCCAAGCTGCTGCGAGTCTGCTGGCAAGTTTGTGTCTTAAGTCTTTCGTTTTGGCATTTGCAGTTTGTTGGGACTACTGACATTTATTACATTTACATTGTACTTATTTATATGTTTAAGCTAATTTCGTTTATTAATTGCTGCTTTTTATCATTTTATCTTTTCAGAATTAAATCAGCAAATGCCAATGGTAAGCCAAAACTTGTATTTTTAAGTATAAAGCGTGGTATTGATAAAGTTTTGAAAAGTCAAAGAGGTGCAGCCTGTTATTTATTGCTTTTGCACAAGCCGAACTTTCTAACCACAGTGCCTGCGCTTGGCATAACTTTATGTAACTTTTTTGAAAAAAATATTTATTTAGCCATGTCCGTTTGTGCGTAGATTAAGTTTAAAACGTCGAGAAGTGACTTGTCCACTTAACCAACAATTTACTCTACGCTTCCCTCTTAACATACCACCGCACAGTGGTCCTAATGAAGCTCCTAGCACCCCAAAAATATCTTGTTTGTCTGAGTATACCACTAAACTCGGCTATACAATTTTTTATATGGTAATATAAGGTGGGCCATCCGTTGGTTTGTTTGTTTATTGCATTTTATTCATATATTTACCAAAAAAATTGTATGAAAATTATATTGCCCGCTTCTGGCGCCACAGAGCCGTATGCGAACATCGTAATTTTGGATGACTATTTTTTGACGAAAACTCATCTGGCTGTTCTCTCATCCATTGAAGGAATAAGCGACGCTGATAATGGTCCGTAGGCTTCAATTTTTGCGTCATTTGAGTCTTGTAAGCGTGTGAATGCAGATGCAGAGGTATAATTCTTGCGAACGATGGTGCGTCGATTTTATTTTTCAGCCGTTTTTATTTTACTGCGTACTAGCCTTTGAAATAAATATACATTTGAACCAACTACCTACCACTTCATTGTCATCAGTCTTGCAACAAAGCATTCGGCTTCAAAAGAAATAAAAAATAAGTCTTATTGAAGTTGGAAGTACCAAACATGAGAAATCGAAACAAAACCGAATATTTTATTCGTTTTCACTTCATTACAAATATCTGTAGCTGTACTAGTAGAATCGAGTATCTTCGTTAAAATTAATGGAATGATACTGGATAATCCAAGAATACGTGAGATGGTTGACGTTATATCATATTTTGTAATGCATGAATACTTGGGCATGAAAAAATTGTGAAATTTCGTAAAAAGTGCTACGAATTTTTGGCCTATTCATCATAATAACCGACCTATTAGGGAGAAATAAAAAAATTGCAAAACCGATGGACTAAGATTCAAAGTCTCAATCAATTTAAATTTTTAAATGTTGTGTTATTTCATTAAAAAAAAATGGCATACGTTAAAGTCGGGCGCAGACAACTTTGGGACACCCTGTACCACCACATTGCAATTAAGTCCGAAATATTGCTTAAGAGCTCCAAAAGATATTTTATTCGGCAAATTTGGCTACGATATTTTCATAAACAAACAGAAATCAGTCGAATTTTGCACCAAACAATTTTTTTGACCGATCGGTCCTATGGGGACTATATGATATAGTCAACCGGTTTTGATCAAAGTTAGTACACTGATTGGAAACTATAAAAAACTTCCGACTGCCAAATTTGCAAGCAATATCTTTACAAACAAACGAAACGCAACGAATTTTGTACGAAAAACGATTTTATGACCGATTGGTCCTATGGGAGCTATATGATATAGTCAACCGATTTTGATAAAATTTGGTGCTGGGGGTTTCTAAAAAACTTCCGATTGCCAAATTTGGTTATGATATCTTCATAAACAAACGAATTATCCATCTAAAACTTTTGCTTTTTTTCGAGGTCCTCTGAAACACCCCTATGGGAGCTATGTAATGTAATCCCGATATCAAAAAAATAAAATAAACTTGTCTTCTATGGATTAATAAGGGATCTACTCTGAAAGTTTGGTTGCTCTAGCTCTTACCATCTCTGAGATCTAGGCGTTCATACGGACAGACGGACAGACGGTCAGACGGACAGACGGACATAGGTATATCGACTTTTCTAGTCACTCTGATCATACTTAAGGTAACTTTGGGGGGTCTCCGCCGTCTCCTTCTGTACGTTACATACATTTTCGGCTTGCACAAACACAATCTTTGTACCAAACGGTACAGGGTATAAAAAGGAATTGAGAAAACGGCTCTGAATGTTCCAGCTATTTGTCACTAACTTATTAAACTACCCTCGCACGCCTTGATCAATTAAGCTATTTCCTGTCTAACAATATAGTATAGTACCTATGATTGTTATTGATTGCTGCTACTGTTTCATTCTTAATTAACAGATTCCTTTTTGGATTGCTTTCAACAGTTTTAATTGCATAATTTTTCCATTGCATGCAACTCACAACAAATCCATTCTCATTCTCAGACATTTCCGCCAGCTACACAGAGTTGAAGAGAGCGCAGCAAATTGTTGCAGAAGTGGCAACATTTTAATTTGTTTTTGTTTGAGAAGAGTACAAAACAAATTTTGATGATGCATGAACTTCACGTTCGTGCAACAAATCTCTGATGTAGCCAAAATGAATACAGCCAGCAACTGTTGCACATGCGCAAAGCGCTCGTACGTGCCCCAAACTGCTGCTCCTGACCAGGCCAAAGAAAATTTGTCGACAAATTAAGCCCAACAATTGTCTGGGGCTGAGTTTTCCCTTGAATTTGTTTTAGTTTCGTTGTCAAACACGTTTGAAAATCGTGCATAAAAGTTTTTTGATTTAGTTGCTTTTGGGTTCTTGTTGCCAGTAGGCGAATTATTGACAAACGAGCGACAGGCCCAACAATTACCGGATTCTTTATGCCAAAGCTTTGCACGTCTGAGACCCTTTTGCGAACTCTCTCTTTTCATTTGGCGCCAATTTCACTGTCGTCCTCAAAAGACATCGACATGGCGGACAAATTGTTGACAGTATTTAATGTCACAGCAGCCAATTAGTAGAGTCCCAAGGAAATTGTTGTAGCATTTTTTTTTATTTTTCAATTTCGCATGCTTTTCCAACGCTTTTTATTTTTGTTTTGACAAAAGTTTTGGTTTTTATGTGTTTTTGCCGCCTGGTTTTTTTTTGGTTGTCCGCCAATGCAGCTTATCCCAACCCATCCACGGCGCAGCCCGCTACGCAGCAATAAGCATGTTGCATGTTGCAAGCACTGCCGAAAAAAAAAAGTGGGCGCAACCATTAAAAATAAAATAACACCAGTTACAAATCGTTAAACTGTCAGCAGCTCCTAAAGCGCGTGATTATGTCGCCGCCGACGCCGTCAACAATGCACTCCCCAGTCCCAAGTCACCATATAGAGGTGCCCAGTGAAAAAAAAAATAAAACCAAGTAGGCGGTCATTTGAGTTGGCATCAACAAGCGCCAGTGGTAAACAATTTAAAAGGCCGGTGGGAAAAACATTTTGTCTCTACTTTAAAAATGCATAGTCGATACAACATTAAGAAAAGATGCATATATTTTTATTAAACAACTTTAATTAGTTTTAAAAAAGATCATAAAAAATTAAAACATTAAGCATAAGTAGTGTGACCATGTGTTCCGTTTTTACGGAACAACTTGAAAAAGTCCCGTATTCGAGCCAAATGTCCTAATTCGCTATATTTCGAAAGTTTTCAACTTTCATATTCGAAAATTTTCAGGATTCCCAAACAAATTTGATCAAAATCGATTGACTGTGATACATATAGACCGATAGGCCATAAAAAACGTGTTCAGTGCAAAATTCCTCTGTTTTTCGCTTGTTTTGGAAGAATGATCTTTAGTCTTATTTTTCACCCATTTTTTGCAACAATACATTCATTTATTTCATATTTTGTAAACGCAAAACGTTTTTTTAATAAATAAGTGTCCCCAAAACCATCCCGTTCTTGGTTTCAAAATGTCCCGAACTGTCGTTTTCAATAGTCAAATGTCCCCGAATGCTCAAAAATTGGATGGTCACACTAAGTATAAGTAATCTTGAACTTATCAAAGGGAATAAATTTTAGTTACTTAGTTTTTGCGTTCTCCCAATTTCACATTTTTTTGTCGATAGCTTCTCATATTTTGCTTACTCATTTCGATAAATTATCGCGTTTCTCTTAATATTTTTTGGATAAATTCTCATGTTTCCCTGAATCTTTTCGATATATCCTCATTTTTCCTTTGCTCTAAAATTGTATGCACAATTTATTCCTAAAATTGCTTAATTATTGCAATTATTTATTATATAGTAGGGAATTTTTTTTTGTGCTACACATCAACCCTTTCGCACCTATCAGTTATCGTTATGGCAATGTGTTTGTGAATGAGAACATAAGTCAAAAATTCGTTTTATACCAAAAAAAAAAAATATTTCAAAATATTTATTAATAAATATCGATCTTGAAATTGGCATAAATAGAATTTAAGAATACAAATCAAAGATTTAAAAAAAAATGATTTCAGTCATTATTTTCGAATTGTATCAATTCGTTTTGAATTCTCTTGCAACCAAACATCGGATGCAAAACACTTAAAAAGTTAATTTTGGTAAAATTGGGAGCACCAAACATATGAAATCAAAACGAATCCGAATATTTTAGTCGTAATCGTTTTTCGAATATTTTATTCGTTTGCGTTTTCCGAATATTTTATTCGTTTTAAACCATTTTAGTCGTTTTCGTTTTCCGACAGGGCCGGCGGTTGACGTGGGTAGTATGGGTAGTGGTACCCACTCGGAAAACATCCCAGTGGGTACATACCCACTCGGAATTATCGAACAAAACCCTAAATTCTACTATTTTCTTTGTTTGAGATTTAAAATTGCCGGATGGCAATTATGAAAAATTAATGGA
Source organism: Chymomyza costata (assembly GCA_018150985.1). NCBI lineage: Eukaryota > Metazoa > Arthropoda > Insecta > Diptera > Drosophilidae > Chymomyza > Chymomyza costata. Next base: position 6,699,016 of record JAECWU010000001.1, on the reverse strand, counting down.
ATTTTTCGAAGAGCTTGTTGAGGATAAAGAAGTTGATAGCACCGTGGTTGCCAAGGCTTCAGGGTTCCTTCACAATATGGAGTCGTTCAAGTTTCTTTTCCTTTTGACTGCCATGATCGAAATCTTTGATCGGATTGAAATCCTCAACAAAGAGCTGCGATCATCGGAACTGTGTGTTGTCGAATCTTATCGAAAGGTAGAAATCGTGTCAACTGTAATGAATGAGTCTGGAACAAAAATTTGAATCGATTTGGAAAAACAGTTGCGAATTAGCATCGAAACTTGAGATTGAAAAACCAAAATGGCCAAGAAAACGTCGAATTCCAAAACGACTGGAAGATGGCGTAACAGAAAACCATATTTTTGATTCCCCAAAAGATTATTACAAAAATATATTTTGTGAGATTTTCGACCAGATAAATTTTTCACTCAAAGAAAGATTTGATTCCAACAATACCGGATTTTTCAAATCTCTAGAAACTTTTGCGATTGGCGAATCAAAAAATACTGACGCAATCATAAAATTTTACAGTGGAGATTTCAATGAATTCCGTTTGACCAAAGATAGAGACTTCTTATTGGAGATAATGCCGCGTGAGGGTAAAAAAGCTTCAGATTTGAGCACAATTGTTAAGTTTCTTAGAGAAACGGAAAATTATCTGAAAATCGTTCCCGAATTCCTTTCGTTTTCTTACATTAGTTCTGACGATACCAGGTTCTTCATGTTCCAATGAAAGAAGTTTTTCTGTGTCGACTCAATCACGTGGCCATTTTACATACATATCCGAATTTGGTTGATACGCTTGATATCGAATCTTTAATGGACGCATTTATTGATCGCAATCGAAAACGAACTTCTTGTTTTGCCCTACTAAACTAAGTTATATTAAAATAGATTGAATTAAACTAATGTATTTATTTTTGTAATATCCCAAGCCTCTTTCTTACTACCCACTCGAAAAAAAATTGTGACACCGGCCCTGTTTTCCGATTATTTTACTTGAATATTATATGAAAAGATGGACTTAGGGCTTAACACATTTTTTTTAATTACAAAATATGATATTTAGTTTGGTGGGTTTTCAGATCGAATTTTTTACCTAACGCTTAAAAAATTGTTTAAAGTGTATAATTTTTTGTACCTACGTCCTATCGGTTAAAAAAATAGAAGAAGATTTACTTACCTTACTAACTAAAACTAACTCTCTAACGTGAGTTTTTAAAGTACAAGTTGTGGTCATTTAAAAAAATAGTATTGGGTGCTGCCTTCTAGGCCTAGAGTTCCTCACTTAATTATTTGGCCTGAGTCTTGCCGGGTTACATCATTAATATTCCATGCCCTAAATAGTGGGCATGTCCTTATCTTGGCTAGAGCGTCAACCTCTAAGATAATGTGTTGGGAAGTGTTTTACACATTTTCACAAGACCTGCATGTGTTCGTAATCCCGATGTCAATGCTAGGTTTGATTAGGATTGTTACTATGCTTAGTCTATGCCAAGATCACCCATAAACCATGTTCATTGTGATACCTAACTTATAGGAAGATCATAAGTCATGAAAGGGATGGATGGGAAGGGATAGGGTGATGGCATGGGAGCTAGAAAAGTTGGGTAGCAAAGCCGGTGGTCGTTTCAAATCTACTGAATCCCTCTCATTGCTGAACAATTTTGAGGATTCAATGAAAGTGTCCAGCTTCACTATGGCAGATTTGCCAGACTGCCCAGATCTTTGAAGAAGTGTTTTCCCAAAAGTCGGCTGAGTTTTCTAAGAAGTGCAGGGCAATTGGATACTTTCTATCTCCTCCTCATCTCCGCAGCCAAAGTTACCCAGGTATCCAGTATGCAACTAGGAACCGAGGAGTTGCTTGGCTTCTAGCTTAGCCTGTTTCTTTTTTCAATCTTCTCTTAAGAGTTGTTTGGTGATGTGTCTGCTAATGCAACAGAAGGTTTCAGGCCCTGTTATTGCGTTTACAGCACCAATTCATCAGCTGGTTCGTTTTGGGCAATGCTTCAGTGTTCTTTCTTATCTAAAGTTTTTAAAAACCATTGGTACTTAAAAATGCTTGTTTTTTTTAGAATAATCGGGAAGTATAATTTAGAACAGATTTTAATACCCTGTACCTTAAGGTATAAAAGATAAATTAAATTTGTGCAAGTCTAAAATGTATGTAACATAGAGAAGGAGAAGTCGGAGACCGGTCAGAGTTATCTAAAGTATAATCTGGATCACTAAAAGAGTCAATTTACAGGGTAGAATTAAAAGTAGTAGGACTGAATTTCTGTAACACGAACGGAGTGGAAGAGGCCGGTCGGATCACCTGGGCGTGGTAGTGGGGAGCCTTCCGAAGTGACTGATATTTTTTCCAGTCACCTGCGAGCAAGTGGAAAGTAAGCACGTCGATATTCGTGAACTTCTGTTAAGAAGTATCGTCGTGACGTTCGGAAGCCTACGGGCATGCTGCCAGGAGTCGCTCAGAAGTGTTCGAGTGGCATAAGCTGTTCCGGGAGTTACGCGCGAGCCATCATCTTCAAAGATTAATGAAAATGTAGCCAAAGTTTAGGTGCTCCTGAACTCTGAACGGTGCTTTGTTGATAGGTTAGGGATTTCATACGATTCCAAATAGTTACATGCGCCACATTGCGCTACAAAGATAAATATTCTTCTAGCAAATCCTATTAAAACAACACCTATTCCTAACATTTTCTCATTACATCACTTGCCTATCTAATCAAAAAACACAATCTATGTATTACGAAAACTATATGAGTCTATTATATCGGCTGGCTCCGAATCAAAAATTGAATTTCCACAATCCCAGACGATTTGTTTACTCTTGTGTTTACCTTTCACTCTCATTACTTCAATGAACCCCCAAACAAATTGCGGCATTCACTTAGCAGATTTCTAAGCCATATTGGCGATCCAACTAATTAGCCAAATGCATACGCAACTCTGGCTCTTGGCCAATTCAGCAAGTTATGCACATGCAAAATTTAGTCATTTTGGTTCCACTAAAGTGCTACGTCTATATACATAGAGTATATATGTATACTATATGGTATGTGCTATGTGTGCATGTTTTATGTTTATGATTTACGTACTATGACGCGTGTGAATGGTGCATAGCTTGCTTTTGGTCATAGCTCCAGAGGAATGGATATAGTGAATATGGCGATTATTACCCAAACCTTATCGTCTGTAGCTGCTCATATACAAGCATTCTGTGCATGTCACAAAAATCGCTGACTGCAGCAGAGACTGGGACTCGACTGGAGCTGGGTCTAAGACTATGTCTCAGCCGGAGCACAGCTCGCCCAAGCGGCCAACTTGCTTAGTTGGCATTAATGGCTGTTTTTTGGCCGTGTTAACGATGTTGCTACTGGCACCAACAAGCTGCAAGCGATCCAACAAATTCAAAAATATCTACACTATACTAATGCACCAATGGAACACTGTGGAACAGTCTACAATGAACTGCAGTGTATTTACGCTTTTTGAGCTGGCTTTGTTGTTGCTTTTGTTGTTGTTGTTACTAAAGTGCAACCAAAGTTGCTGCAGTGTTGTTGTTGCTGCTGCTGCTGCCTTATCTGCAAAAGCTTATCTCTTGCCTATAGCTAAAGCGAGAAGGCAAACGCTGCAATAACAACAACAACAACAACGTCGACTGCAAAATTTTGTTAACAAAATTTTTCACAGCAGCTAAGTTGCAGCCAATTTTTAAAACCTTGTTTAAAATACACTAAATTAAGTCATGTTAACTTTTTGATGATTTTTGTAAATCACAAAATAAAAATAATAATAATAAATTCTACATAAAAGCCGTCACATTCGTTATTCTTTTGTAGTACCCACTGCTAATTGCACTAGTTTATCGATAAATCGATAAATTTGTCTATGAAAAGCACTTTGAGATATACAGCATGTTTTTTTTAGAGGTTCACAACTTTGAGTTGGCAACACTGCTTTATCTGACAACCCATTTAACAGCTGATAGTTGCTTTTTGTTGAGTTTGGTTTGACATTTCTTTATGGTAAGACTTACACCAGAGCAACGCTTGCAAATTGTTGAAATCATCAAAATTATTCAAAATTTAAAAGTTTGTTCTTCGATGAAGCCCATTATAAGCTGAATTTTCGCATTTGGAGTAAGGATAATCCACAAGCTTTTGTCGAAACACCATTACATCCACTTGTCTACGTCGATAAAGCAGAGACAATTGAACACCTGGAAATCAACATTCGAAGAGTTATTGGCGAAATACGGCAGCAAATGATGCGGAAAGTTTGTGAAAATTGGTGTTCCAGATATAAACATTAATGTCATAATATTTTCTATCCAATAAAGCCCGTTTCGTCGATATTAAAAATATATTCTAACTTGTGTAACTCTAAAACAAACACCCTTTACTATCACTTGTTCTAAAGTGTATTTAAAATTTTGCTACCAAAGCTAATTTTTGCAGATTTAAAAACGTTTTTTTTTTGTATTTCACTTTTTGGCCTGCACATGAAAATATTAACTACTATCGGCATTCACCGTCGCAACCGTCTCGTGTCTTTGTATCTGCAACTAAACTTGATTTTTCAAATCGAATTTAAATATGTGTTTTGTGTCTGGCGCGGTTTTATTTATTTTTTTTTTTTTTTTTTCAAAAACAAGTCGACACAAACAGTAGCGCTAAATGGCAAATATGACATATGTAATGAAGTCTTAATAGTAACGATAGATGTGGACAGCTGGCTCTATCTACGTCAGTTGGCTTTGCTCATGGTAAATGTCATATTGAAAGCATTTATCGCATGGCGATCTTTATAATTAACGTTACGCATACGACATGTTGCCAATGCAAGCAATTTCTTAATAATGTTAACTAGTTTAAACTTAATTAAATTAGTCAGTTATGGAAATTCCTTGTACCAATAATAATTGCGATTGGTCAAGAGTGTTATAACCAGCCGCCTTTGGCATTTCGCCCTGGCCGTCACTTATGCGAGAGGTGCGCAGGAGTTTGGCAAAAACCTAGGCATTTTGTTACCAACTACATTGTACCATTTGACAGCCATTTAATTTACGCTTTGTTTGTATTTTGCTTATTTGTTTGTTTCGTTTGTCCAGTGTGTCACAATGTGGTGAATGTTTGATTTACGGCACGATTATGCCCGAAATGTCATAGAATTTCCAAGACCAATATGCTGCACATGCGCCGATTTACGATTTATAGTAAACACTGGGTCACATACCAAAGCAACTATTCACACTTGGTTTTTTTTTTTTGTTTTTCTCTCTTCCGCACTTAGCTGGTCGACCGCAGCCGTGGTGGTGTCGCAACAATCGTAATGGTGGCCAGAATCGTTCGCCAATCTCGATCAAGCACTCAGCGGATAGTATACGTCGACCTACAAGCAATTCGGGTGTCTGGACTTGGCTAGGCGGCAGTAGACGTTCATCGGCGGGACCCGATCAAATTGGACCACCCTCCACCTCACCGGCAGAGAATCATTATACGCATATGGACGATGCTTATAGTCCGGTTGGCGTTAGTGAAGCGCTCTATGCCGAATTGGATAGGGAATCCGTGCGCAGCGCAAATCCCTCATATCAAAATACTGCTTACAGTCAGTGTGGAGAGGTAAGTTGAAATATTAAAGAATTATAATTTTTTGTTTTTGGTAAGGGGAGTGCATAAATTTCATTTAGTAGAAGTATTCAATCAATATTGTGTTCTCAAGTCTAGCCTCCTAAAAATCAATTTTTTTGTTTTTTAAAAACCTTTCATAATAGATAAATAAAGAGTGTTTTTTAACAGCGTTCGGATTTCCGAAAGGGATATCTCTGAAACCAGTTGTTACTTTTGACAAATTTAAATTTAATTTTATTCATTAAGGACTAACTATTCTTTATGGTAAGATTTACACCACAACAACGTCTTCAAATCTTCGAGATTTACAATCAAAATCAGTGTTCTGTTTTAAAATCTTATAGAGCTCTTCGTACAATTTATGGACCGAATAATCGTCCATAAGAACGTGCTATTCGTCGTGTTTTTGATCATGTAAGAACTCATTTGACATTCCACGATATCTGACCACCAATCAGAATGAGAACAGCACGATCCGAAGAAAATATCGCTGTTGTAGAGGCCAGTGTAGAGGAAAATTCAAATTTATCGATTCGCAACGTGTTACCGTCAATGGTGATCCACACAGAGCGATGATCAATGAATATTTGTTTCCAAATTTACGTCACATCGATGTCAAAGATTTCTGGTTTCAACAGGATGGCGCTGCGTGCAACCATTGATTTACTGAAAACTCAATTCGGTGAGAAAGTTATTTCAAGAAATGCGCCCACCAGCTGACCGCCGCGGTCGTGTGATTTGACCCCTTTAGATTATTTTCTATAGGGCACGTCAAGTCGTTGGTTTATATAGACAAGCCAGCAACAATTGACGACTGAGAAACAAACATTAAATAGTGTGGTCGAAAATTGAACCCACAGGATGCGCTTTGTAACTCGTAGTCGTGGTGGTCACATGCCATAGATCTTTTTCAAATATTAAATGATACGAAATGATCATTAAATGATACTAATAAAACCGTATTTGGGGTCAATAAATTAATTTTTCTATGTTTTATTTAAGTTTGAAATCCGGACGCGCTTAAAAAAACACTTTTTTATTCCAAGTCCGATTGCATGGCGATGATTTTCATATGACTTTGAGGTCATTGAATCCGATTCCGAGGGCCGAAAACCCAAGTACGTCAGGTTTAAGAGATAACCTGAAAATCTGATGTTTCCTGGCATTCTTTGAGGTTAAATTAGACCCCTAAGGTGATGGGGGCTTTTTTTTTGACTTCGGATTCAGTGACTTTAATCATGTTAAGAAAACATAGCCTCATCGCTGAATGAAATGAGCCTAGAGGTATCAATTATAGCTCGATCCCCTAGAATTCAAAAATTGTTATTTGTTTTAATTATACTATATAAAAGATAAAATGGGTTCTGTCAGTGCGGTCAGTCTGATCGCCGGATCGATTAAGGGATATCCTCTTATCTTATGCGTATGTATATAGGCCAAAAGCTTGAAATTATTACCTCTTATTATTTTCAAGCTCGTATAGACCCGAGCAAACGGACTTTAATGTATTGACTTGGCTATTGACACAGATTTTTCTTGCAATATAGATAATCTAAAAACCATAAAAGTTGCTAAGTTTCCACGGAAAAAAATAAGCTTATGTTATAATTTTTCATGCACCTTATGATTAACGCTTTACTTTTCATTCTACAGAAATACAATTTCCAGGCACATGAACATGACATTCCCATGGTCGTTTCGTCTGCGCCCAGCAGCGCGTACTACTCGGATCTGTCGGTAACAGCAATGCCCGGTGGAGCGAGTGGCAGCAATCAGGGAGCCTATGAGATTGTGGGCTTGAATGTTATGTCCCAGCCCTTACCCAACTGGGAGCATCACGGTGGCAGTGCTGGAATGGGAGCACCTGGCACTCCTGGCATATGCGTTAGCAGTCTGACTGTGGGAGGAGATGCGACGCAGCGACGCATGCCCAGATTGGCGGCCATTAATGAGACAAGCACGACTACAGTGCCCTCGGACTATGTCTGAGTCTAGGAAAAGTCTTTAAGATAATTGCTAAGTTAATATTTTAAGAGCATGTATTTGGTGTTTAACTTTTAAAAAGTGAAGAGAAATTGCATTGTGAAATGTTCAGCGAGCTTAATATGTTAAATCAATATACATACATACGTACATGAAGTTTATTTATATATATATACACACACACACATACGATTAATCTATGAATGATTTATATACTTGTACTTAGAATATGCTAGTATATAGGCTATTTGTGTCTTTTGATTTATATACTATTTATTTGAATATGCATGTCTGAATTGTAATATATGATGATTATGATTAAGCTAAAGTTTTACATAATGAATGCATATTATTGTATGTACAAGTATGTATGTATTTATGTATTATAGAACTAGTTTTTAATGGTCTATAGAGTTAGTACAACGATTTAATCGTGGGTGATATTTAGCCTAAATATGCTATACATACGATTCTTATGTTCTATGTACTTTAACATTTTCTAAAAATGTAAAAACAAAGCCCATTCAAAAAAAATTTATTTTTGGGTATATTTAGCACGATAAAAACAAATAAATACATTTCAGTTTAAAATTCAGAGTAAGCCAGAGACAGCATTGAATCTTTCAGGCCACATTTTTAGTAGCACCCACAAAAAAAAAAAAAAAAAAAAAAAAAATAAAAAACTAAACTCTATTATGAAACATTTATGTATTTATAAAGCAAACAAAAGAAATTACATATTTACACAACAAATTCATTAAAAAATAAAATAAAACTTAAGCTTACAAAAAAAAAAGTATCTATGACAGTAACATAAAACAAAACGTATTTACAACGATTTTAATGCAAAAAATTTCACATACACACATATATTGAACTATTTACGAGTATTTAGCAAATACACACAGATTTATTTACAAGGCAATAAATGCAAAGGGTTATACTCGTACCATAGAACACAGTCCAAGTAGCTCATCCATATCATTTAAAAACAAAAAAAAAATTTACTCAATATTGCTACTAAATACTTATACTATAAACTACTTACTATATATTTATATTCTAATCTTATAAACTGATTTTCCAAGCATGTCATTAGCAAGCATATTTAAGTTTTAGCAGTATCAAAAGCGGAGTAATTTAATTTTTGTACATTTTGTTTTAGTTTGACTATGATTAAAGCTATATACATTCTGAATCCCAAATCTAATTGTTTTGCTTTTATTCAAAAGGGGTTTTTAGTTGTATTTTTAGAGCAAGCTTTTAAAGGCTCTAGCTGGCTAGAGACCAAAAATTGCGCGCAAAAATTTTTCAAAGTAATTGAATCAAATCGTTTAAGAGAAAAAACTATTTTGCTCAAAATTTTAGTTCTTAAACTTGGCGCCTTAGACCTTATTTTAAAAATGTGTCTTTCAGTTCTTTAAATTTTGCTGAAATTTAAATTTTTTTTGAAGATTTTAACAAGCATTATTAAAATAAAAATGTTATATTTTGTTAACCAACAAAATCGATATGAACTAAAAAAAAAAAAATAAAACGAAAATGTTATATTTTTTTAAAAATAGCACGAAAAATACTAAAGACGTAAAAATTTATCAAAATTTATTTAATGCATATGCAATTACATATATGCATATTTTTTATTGCAAAAACCTATTTTTATTATAGCCAGTACGCAGCATCGAAAACAGCGACGAGACAAAAAACTTAAACTGTTTAGTGCGAGACGATAGAAAGATATAGTGATGATAGATGCTTCGATCAAGGCTCGTGCCGATAGCAACAAAGCGAAGCGTTTTATCCCACTATCGCCTATCGGCAATACTGCTTCGGTGTTGCCACGAGCCATTTTGTTTGAGCGCAAAAAACTGCTACTACATGTGCTGAAAGCTATTTCGATGGTAAAATACATGCCTAGATGGAAGAATCTTTGTGAAACTTTTATAGCTAGACCGTTTATTATTCTTCTATTAAGAATGAACAAATTTTGGTGAGGTATCCGCCACAAATATGTTAGTAAATATTTGACTGGGGTGCTCCAGCTGATGTAGTTCTGATTGGAGACTGATGCTCCCGTATCTATTTATTTAAAAAAAAATTTTTTTAATTCAAAAATTATAAAAAATAAATTGAGTGCTTATAAAAGTAGATTCAAAAAATAAAATAAGAATAGGTATTTATATTACAACTGGTTAATTTTGCTTAATTTGTTGTGTAAAAAAATAAAAAATTAAAATCATATCATTAAGTCCAAGTTTTTAATACATCTGCATCATAAGTCTTGTAAAACCTTCAAGCTTTCAAATTCATTGGTAAGCGCATCACACTTCACAAAGTTTTTAGTTACGTTATTTTACTGGATGATTTGCAATACTTCTTATACCAACAGATAGCATTTACGTCCCTAGAATCGACTATATAGGTTAACTCTGCTGTAAAGTACAGTCTGCCTTTGCACTCCCTATTCATTGTTAACCTTTTGACTTACCTTATGATTTATCTGCATAGAAGACATTCGTAACGTATAAAAATTCAAGTAATATGATGCTATACATGGTTCTGATACAAGCTTTAGTATATCGTCAGTGTACTGCACTCGGCCTCGCAACTCAGGTTTTACCAGAAAGTAAGTCTTTATGGGATCGTCGTATATTCTCAACTGTGACATAGCACATGCTTGAATAAGTCCACTATTAAGAAAAAACGGTAGCATACTTTTTGGCACTGGTAAATTAGGCAACAACAAGCTCGCAGCTATAAAATCAATTATTTCAAATTGTACGTAGCTAAGAGCTTTTAGGCGCCTATTCGTGCGAAGTTCTGGAAATTTTTGATCTAGCAGAATTAAACTATAGATTGTATGAAATAAATTTTTTTTGAATTCTTCTATAGGTGTGATCGGCAGAACTGTTTGGGTAATTCAACCAGTGGTTCTATAAGACAGGACACTTGAGGTCCTTTTGCCTGATTACTCTGCCTCCGATGAAAAAAATGAAACTATCAGTCTATTCTCTTTTTGAAGCTTATTTTTATCAGATAAATTGCACTCACATAAATATAAAGTAACTTTGGATGGTTAACGAAAGTAAAACAAAAAAATTAACCGAATCTTACATAAAAATTCGTGTAACTTGCACCCATGTTTCTTATAGTACATGGAAATATAATATCATTGCTATATTTTCTAGATTAATCTGTATTTTCCATATGTTAATCTATTAACTAGACTGTTCAGCATTTTCCGTCCCGGCATTTTGAGATTCACTCATTATAGGTAATGCATTACCTCGCTGTCTAAGATGAATCTTTCGATGCGTGCGCAACGCTGCAGGCTGGGTAAAACACTTGCCACACTCCTCACACTTGTGTGGCTTTTCGCCTGTGTGCGTCATCTCATGATACTTGCGCGTATCTGGCTTGGCAAAGGTTCGCTCGCAATAGCTGCATGCAAAATCCTTGGCTCGCTCATGGATAGTGCGTACGTGCATCTTGAGATTTCCCGCATTGTTGCATACTTTCGAACAAAAGCGGCAAGGCCAGGTGCGCTCCAAGGTATGATAGTTGATATGTATATTGAGCTCATTGCGCGTTGTCTTTTTCAAGCCGCAGTGCGGACAGATAAAGTTTTTTATTCCCGCATGACGCATCATATGCACTTTGAGCTTTTCTTTGCTGGTAAAGCGCCTGGTGCAGTTGGCTTGCTGACAAGCGTGTGGAAATTCTGACTTGTCCTTGTGCGTGTAACGATGATCGTTGAGTACAGCAGAGGACTTGAAAACTTTTCCGCAAAACTCGCATACATGGCTCTTAATTTCAGGACCCAACTTGTGATACTTGCGCATATGCATAACCAGAGTAGGCTTATGTTTGTAGGACTTATTGCAACCTGCCTGTTCACAGGCATACCAAACGATATTACCTGAATGTTGCTTTAAGTGCTCTGATAGGCAATTCAGACGATTGAAGCCGCGTTCACAGCCAGCTTGAGTGCAGGGATAGGGCGGCAGTCCTTCGTGTCGACGTTTGTGCGCAATGAGGCGGTGCTCAACGAAAAATCGTCTGGGGCAAATGTCACATTTATAGTTGGCCGTGGGTTCTGTTCCATCATGGGGGCGCTTAAGATTCGACGTGCACTGCAAGTTAAAAAGATTATTTTCGTTCTGGAAATATTAATTGCATAAAAGTTAATTTGTTTTACTGTAATTTTGTCGTTCTCAGTCTTTTCAGCTGCGATGTTGAGTTTCTGTGCAGTTGAAGATTTTGTTGTCTTTCGTTGTTTGTCTTTGCAGCTGTTTACCAAAATTTGTTTGGTTTCCTGAAGCGCATCTTGTTTTGTATTTTCTATTAGCTGAAGTTCTGCAGGACCAACCAGTGTTACGTCTCTATGTTGTTGTTCCTCTAAATCGTATACAGGAACTTCAATAAATTTGAAATTTCTCCTTTTCGGTGGTCTGCCTCTGCGCTTTTTTGTTTCACTCGGATTTGTTTCCCCGAGCTCACTTTGCTTTGCTTTCTCTAGTTGTAAATCTCCAGAGCCTACCGCTGCCACATCGACGTTATGTTCTACCTCTAAATTATATGCAGGCTTTTCATTAACAAATATCACATTTTTTAACTTAAGCGCACGCCAATGTTCATCGGCTGCTATGCTTTTCGCGCGGAATGCATAAAATTCTATCACATGGTCGCAGCAAGATTGGCATAGCATATTTGGCACATCTTCGTTTGGCTCTATGCTTGTGCAAGCAGTAAACTTGTATGCTAGTTCTGTGTTAAGAAGCAAATTATTGTTTTTTTCATTTGCATTTATTTTATTTGTGCAGACGCGGCATTTATTTAACAAATCCATTGTAACATAAACCTTACAAAATTGTGTACTCAATTGTTTTTGTTGCAAAATGAACAGTGTGTGCACACTTAGCACATGTTGTAGGCGGTTCTTTGCTTCTTTCTACTTATTGTTTATATACTTTTGTCAATAGATAACAGCACAGCTGTTTAACAGTGTGTACACGCTTTGGAATTATTTTGAACCAGTATTATGAACGTCGTGATTGTTCACTGAACGAACTGAGCTTAATTTTTATTTATTTATTTACTGCTTTATTAGTCTTTTTCACGCATCGTTTATTTAAAAGCAAGCCAAATCTAGTGAAACCAGATTTTTACTCATTTTAAACAGACACTATTACTACAACACTATTTTAAACAGACTGTCTTCTTCTTGCCTTGCATTGTTTATGTTTATATACTGAGCTTCAGCTGTTTCGCTGGCCTTCATTTGGGCCTTCATTCTTAAACAGCTGTTCATTGAGTGGGTGGTACATTTCAGTTTTTTACTTTATACTAAAGTTTAATTTAATAATATAATGGAGAGCAGCAATGCCAAAAATTACATTGAACTCTCACCCAATCCTATACGGTTTGATGCCGTAAACCAGCTTACAAACGTCTTTTTCGATGACTCCAATAAACAAATCTTTTCCGTGCGCTCCGGCGGTGCTGTTGTGGTCGTTAAAGGTCCCACTGAAGACAAAGTCATCTCCTTTTGCATGAGTGATCGTGGTGGTGCCATACGTTCTATTAAATTCTCTCCAGATAATCAAATATTGGCAGTGCAGCGTAAGGAGAATTCAGTGGAGTTTGTGTGCTTTCAGGGCGAGCAGCCTATTTCGCAAGATATTATTACACACCAAATAAAGTCTGGGACTATTTATGGCTTCGTTTGGGTTCACAATCGAGAATGCGCGCTTATATCTACCACGGGAGTTGAAATATTTACAGTATTGCCTGAGAAACGCCAAGTGCGTTCCGTTAAAGCTTTAAGCATTAGCATCAAATGGTTTGCTTGGTGTTGTGAAGCAAATGTTGCGGTGCTGTGCACCACGGAGGATGCAATGCTGGTGCCAGTGCTAGTAAAGCAAAAGGTTATTACCAAGCTGCCTAAGGTGGATTGTAAGTAAATGCTGTCAATATGTGATTGTATGATTCTTAAGCATATTATCTTTTTTACATTTTTAGTGGGCAGTCCACCTAGAGAGGTGCAGGAAATCAAAGTGACTCTGGGTCAGGTTTATGGCGTAATGGCTGTGCTTATACTGCAGTCTAATAATACTACGGGCATGATGGAGGTAGAAGTGCATCTGTTGAATGGGCCAGGTCTGGCGCCACGAAAATGTCATGTTCTCCGATTGGGACTAATCGGTCGATTCGCTATAAATACCGTAGACAATTTGATTGTGGTACATCACAAAGACACTAACACCTCGATTTTGTTTGATATATCGTTAAGCGGCGAGATTATTAATGATATAACCTATCATGCACCCATTACGCCAGGTCGTTCAATTAAACCATTTGGTCTTAAGCTGCCATCACTCTCGCCAGATGGAGAAATTTTGCAGTGCGAATTGTGTAAGTGAAGCTACAAATGTTGACTAACAACACTACAGCTTTTGTTTTCTATGTGTAGATTCAAATACATGGGTGCTGTTTCAACCCAACATTGTTATAGACGCCAAGCTGGGCTGCATGTGGTATCTAAATCTATGCATTGACCCACTATGTAACATGCTCTCAGATCGCATACGGCTAACCGAATTTTTGCTGCAACGCAGCAGTGGCAAGCAAGTGCTACTAAAGGTTTTGCGTCAACTTGTTGACGAACAGTATAAAGGCACCTTGCTGCCAGTGCTGGAGACTATCTTTAATAAGATAAATCAAATATATGCGTAAGTAATCTATTGTACCATTAGACCTTTTTAATACTTTTTTTTTTGCAGTTCTTGGGTGCATCTAGAGTTGCAAAACCAAACGGCGCAGCCTTCCAACGTAAAGACTTTGACAAAGCCGTCTACACCACCCATTGTATTAATTGAACAGTTGGATATGCACGATCATATTTTTCAGCCTATTGCGCATCGTTCTTACACAGAAACAGTGCTCATGCTTTATCTACAATCACTTAACAAATACAATATTGCCGCGCAGGAGGAGCTCAGCAAGATGATTATAAGTGAACTAATACGCAATCGCAGCTTCGATACATTACGCCGCCTAGTCAGCTATTCCATGCTGCAGGAGTCCAAATCCATTGCATGCTTTCTGCTCTCACATTCAGACGTTGATGCTGCTATATCTCAAGTGGCTCTTGACATGTTGGGCAAGATACAAGCGCATGAGGTTGTTACAGAATTTTTTACATATTTTCCAATAATTGCTAATAGTTTTGTTTTTAGATTATTATTGAGGTCATGCTTGGCCAAGGGAAGGTAATTGATGCCTTGCGCCTGGCCAAAAATTCATTGGGGCTGGACAAAATCCCTGCTAGGAAGTTCCTAGAGGCTGCGCACAAAACACATGATGACTTAATCTTTCACAGCGTTTACAGATTTTTTCAAATGCGCAATATGCGTCTTTATGAGACACTAGCGTTTCCAAAAGGTGAGCACACTTAAAAGTCATGAGAACATTATAATCTCTATAAGGTTTCATTATAGCCGAGCAATGCACAGAGTTCATTCAGCATTATAACAACACCTTTCCTGCTGATGCCCTCATAAACGCGCCCGTTAGCTGAACTATAGTTCTCAAGTGCAGCAGTTTAATACTTTATACTAATGTGATTTATATAATACTTCTCCAAGTGCACGGGATTGTGCTTCAGCATATATTTACTACACATTCTAATTATATACATTTACATAAAACTGAAACAATGATAATGCTAATTTTCTTGAATTAGATAATCTTCTATGTACATATATGCCCGTAACTGAAATACACAACTCGCTTTTGACAAATTTGTTGCATGTCAGACATTTTTCCATTTAGTTTATACATATACACAAGACAAAATAATACAATAAATACATAATACATGCTGTATTGGGACAATACACCCTAACTAACATATTTAATAAGCGTACACGGAATATGTGCAGGTCAACAGAAGCGTCGCGGAGGCGCCTTTAGCTGCAGCACGCCCAGCTCTAGCGCACGCTGCTGCTGTTCTCGCTGCTGATTGCTGCCAGCGCAATTAAACAGATGCTGACTAGGACAAGCCAATTGTAAAGGCTGAAATTCATCCAACTCTGCAGTACAACGAGGACATTTATATGGCACCCCTTGAGCTTGATCCAACTCCTGACAGCGCTCATGTATAGCGTGTCCACATGGGCCCAGGGCCAGCACTTGAGATTGATCGAACAAGCGATTGCGACAGACCACACAACGCATTGTGGTCACCCAGAGACCACGACGTGCTGCAACTCGTTTCTCTTGGAACTGTGAATGTAGATCTTGGCACAATACTTGCGCCGCTGTACGCAGTGCCTCAGTCTGTTGGCGCGAACTGATAAGCATGCTCATCAGCAGATCCTTGATGTCACCAAAACTGCTGGATACATTGTGTGTGTTCATAATTAACTGCACAAGATTGTGTAAATCAATGTGCTGTGATGCTTCATGCAGCATAGACTTCGTAATGGACTGTAGCTCTTGATGTGGCAAAATATATTGCAACAATTCAAACCAGCAACGTTCTAGAGCTTTTTCAGGCAGTGTACGCGCTGCTCGTGCTAATAATTCCGCGACCTGCTGGGCAACTTGAACCGCTTCAGTATCCTCTGCTGCACGTAAAAGCTGCATAAACAGTTCAAAGGCTTTGGAATAACATTCTTGCTGCTCATGCAAATAAATTACAGCTCTGGTCAGTTGATATTTTTCAACAATGGCAATGGCGCGCTCTGTTGAATACCCTGAAGTGGATTTAAGGAACTCCTCCACAGTGCTGGGAGGTTTCAGTTTGCAATACAACTGCAGTAGCAGCTCATACTGCATTGTAGTCAATTTCGTCTGCCGCTCATGCAAGTTTTGCAGCAGACTAAATCTTAAATCCTCATCACCATCCAACAACTCAAGCATTTTATCTGTATGTTCCGCATAATGCAGAGCTATGATACGAGCTGTTTCCTTGGCATTTATATGCAGCAGCTCTGGTAGATGCTTACGCAGCTGTTCGTAAATCGCGCGTTCTGCATGCTCTACATGGCTCTCCATATAGGCAAACATAGTCTCATGACGTGCAGTGTTCTTTATATAGCAGTGAAGAATGTTATCATAGCGTTGAAGCTTTTCCAGCAGGTACTCTACCACATAATAACAGTTTGCTTGCTCAGCCAGCAGCAATTGTTCCTCATCGCTGCTAATCTCTGCTAAGCAATCGTTTGAAAGTAGCTCATGCCAGGCACTTTCACGTTCTGAATGCTGGCGCGAGCTTTCATTAGCAATGTGCTCCTGTGCCAGGTAGCTGAGTACTTGCTCTAGTAGCTGCTTGTCCCGCGGCAAGCACTGTGTGGAAATTTGCTGGGCAATAAAATTAAGAAGGCAGCCGATTTCCGCCCACTGTAAAAATTAGATATTAAGTTAAGCAAGACGATCTTTTGGCTAAACATTCTTACCGTCGCATTTTCGGGCGTCATAATCTCTAGCAGAATGTATATGATGCGTTTGCGATGGGAATAGCCTAGTTCATTGCTAAACTCTTGTTCCTGAAATGCTAATGATATGACATTAAGCGTCTCGCGGGTGTCAAACTTGAGTAGCGTGCGCAAATATGGATAGGGCAGCTCACCAGCGTTACTTTCAATGGAATGCTGTGAAGTAAGGCATCGCAGCACATCATGCTTCACCTGATACACTTGTTCGACAGGTATATCACCGTTGGGATATCCGCGTCCAGCCAGACAACTAGACACGTAGACCAAAAGGCAATTGCCAAGATCGGTTTGCTCTGGAGTTACCAAAGGCAAAAGGTCTGTTAGCGCTGCTGTGTAATCGTTAAGTGCATGTGTGTTCAGGTATAGCTGTGCTCGATAGAGACGATAACGCTTGACTGCCTTAAGCACCTGATTCAAATCTAGGCACATCCAATCTAACTTTAAAATTAACTCTTCCAACATGGCAGGCGATTTTTGAAGCCAATATTCAACCAGAGCTTGGGATACAACTGGATTCACGCTGTGTATGTTGTCTTGCTGTATGTGCTCTGATATGTGTTGCAGAAAGAGATCCGTGTTGTTGTGTAGGCGCTCCCAGAGCTGTGTCCATAACAAATCAAGTTCGCCCACAGTAATCAAGCATTTGATAATCGAGCCCAGGCAGTAATCGGTTGCACGCGCGGATGTGGCAATGTATTCCCTGAAGAGTATTATTATGCGTTCTTTGGCCTGGGCCCGCTTGCGTGGACGTTCCGCAGAGGCAACGTAGCCATCAATGGCCAGCTGGCAAGCTTCCTGCCAACGATGGTTCTTTACCTGAAGATGAGTTTATGTTTTTTTCACAAAACTTTGTAATTTTTGGGTAAACTCACCAAATAGCTTATGCGTTCCGACCAAGTACGCACCCCAATAATGTGCAGGGAACGAGCTCCAAGTACATACAGTTGTGTGCCACGCGATACGACAGAGTTGTAGCAGGCGTTGGTTCCCGCTAGAGCAAAGGCAGGCGAAACGTTGCCGCCTGTGGCCAGCCCCTTAAACTGTGCCGAACCATATACCAAGCCAGCATTGGCCATATCCATGCACTCCAACTCCTTGCTGGAACGCACATCAACTAAATGCAGGATTTCCGATGTGTCCAACGAGGCCACACACTTGGGACCCAGCCAGTGAGCCGAGAGGAGACTAGTTTGGAGTTGTACATGACGTAGATACAGCAAGGTAATGCGACCATTGGAAACAAAAAGCTGATGAAAGAAAAGTTGATTGCCTCGGCCGACTACAATGACAGGATCAACAGAACGCGAGGTGTCCGCAGCTTGAATGAGCACCAGATGCCAAGCCAGCAGTGGCAGACAATCGGCAGGACCTTGTAGGGCGTGAAATTTGATGACTTTAAGCCGTGGACGCACTGTTACAATAAAGTATTTCGAGAGCGTTGCCAGTGCAACAATGCAGTACTGATCCAGCTCATGTCGTCCATGTGCGTCCATAATGAGAGGCTCCACAGCGCACACCTCGCCGCGGGCACCCGAAAACAAACACCGCGAAGTGCATCCGCGAATGCCCAATTTGCGTGTAAAGCTGAGAGACCAAACCGATCCACCGGCATCAGCACACAAGGCCAAAGATGAACGAGAAGTCCACTTGACGTGTAGTACGCCTGAATTCGGCGTAATAACATCAAAAAGCTCGCGCAATACATCTCCTGATTGGGTATCCAGCATGGCAACTAAGCCACGAGCATAGCCGGCCAAAAGACGTGTTGACTCAGCGTTAAAGGCTAATGTGGAAACAGCACCTTGACTATGTTTGTCTTGATGAGCCCAGCGCAGAGTTTGCGTGATATCAAAGTTTAAAATGTGTCCGTGTGAAGTGCCCACGGCTATATAGCTCGCTACTGCACAGGAACTTGCTGTACCGGCGTTAACACGTTCCGCTGCTGAGCTCAGCTGTGCCGATATACCATGCAATAAGGTATAGCGCATTATAGAACCACCACCACCGCTACCGCCACGAATATCGGCGCGCACGGCACTATCCTCGGCAATGGAGGGCGTGGGTGTAGCATGCGGCACGGGCACGCCCAGCTCGGAGGCAACATCTGAGTCGGCTTCGAACTCGCTAAGCACGGTTTCAAGAGAGGGCAGCACGTCCGTGGGTGGTATGGAAAACTCATCATCATCGAGCTGTGAATGTAAAGCGTTTTCACATAATACTTTGTTTTATTCGTGTTACGACGTTACTTACATCCTCAAAATCCAGCTGTAATGATTCGGCCAGCAGACTGTCGGTTGAGCCCCGATCTGACTCAAGCAATGATTGCAGCGAAGGTGCTTTTAGTTCAGCCATGCTACCTTGTGTATGATAGATTTTTACTCTTTAAGGTGCCCTTACATTAAAATATGCAGTAGAATTGGGATTTTCATTATCACCAATTTCCGCCCACCCGCAAAACAATAATTTTTTAAGAGTTGCCACATGGTGTGAAAGCTGCCAGCTTGCCGACAAATTATTTAACAGCTGCTTGCGCTAGGACTGTGCAGCACTGGTCATAAACTGGACACATTTCCAAATAAATTTTTTTGGTTTTTACACTTCGCAAGCACTGTTATTTTTAAAAATATATATTTTAAATATTTAGAAATATGTGTTTTAACGATTATTTTTTTACCCTTTTGCGTTCTATTCATGCTGAAGACTGGCTTAAGTCACGCTTCTTCAAAAAATTAATTTAATTAATTTGTACATGCCTGAAACGGTGATGTTTTGAAAAGAAAAATCGAAATCAACAAGACAATCGATAGCAAGCAATCTACAGTCATCGATATTTACGCAACTACGATCGCACAACTCTAGTTCTTATCTTTGTTGTTGCTCGTACGTTTCGTCGCTGCGGTCTGTTGCTCAAAGATTTTTTCTATTTTCTAAGAAAATACATATGCGCATATATGTATATATCAGTGATATAAGTAAAACTGCATGCGCTAAGTTCTGTGTATCTGTGTGTTGTCAAAAGTGTAAGCATAAAATACGAAATGGAATCAAGTGTCGAAGAAACACAACGCCAACAACAAGCATACTACCAACGCAATTGGAAATCTTCCAATCATGGAAATTCCTTATCAGACAGCAGGGATTATGATACGAGTTCTACGCGCACCTCACTATCAGATACACCGCCTAGTTCTGCCACTGCGTCAGCGTTGCTGCAACTCGACTTTGACAATCTCGATGAAATGGCCAATGCCCACGATTTGTTGCAGACCAAAACATTGGCCTCCATTCTAACGCCCACATTAGAATCGGACAGCAACAGCAGTAGTAGCATTGGCAGCACAGGCACCCTTCACGCCAATAGCGAGGACATCAATAGCATTTATGGCCATCATATTACCAGCGGCGAGCAACAGGTGCTGCAACCGTTTGGTTTAAGTTTAACGCTAGCAGCGGACGATAATTTGGGTACAACGACATACACACTATACAGCGCCCCGTCGGCTACACCGGAACTGCAGGCACAGGCACAAGTGTACGCTGACGTGGGTGCAATAGGCGACTATGAGTGCGACGACAACGATGACATTGATGACGAAGTATTCACTCTTAGACCGCTAACCAATGCACCATTGTTGCTAACAACTACATCAACACCAGTTTCATCCCATACATCTGTTTCAACTACCCCCATTACGGTCATACCTGTTTCACAATATCATACAACAACAGCAACTTCATCTACCTCGTCACAAATATCTCCTACTGAATCTCAGCTAGCACCCAGTTATAGCTATAATCTGGATGACATATGCTTTACGTTGGAATATCAATTTCAAAATCAAAAACTAGTACAAGTGCAGCCGCCAACTGTGGTATCTCTGAGCATGTTAGCTCCTGCAGCTGAAGCGGAAGCATCAGTAGATGTAGCAGCAACAACAACCTGTGATAATGGGTTTGCAGCCAACGACAACATGAGCATCAACTCTGCATCAACTTCTCCTACATACTTTACTGCTGCTGAGACGAGGTAGTAAGCTCGGCATGAGTTACACGTTGCATGTTTTAATTGTGCTGCTAATTGCTCCTGTTTTGATTTTTATTATGCAGTGTATGTGACTTAGTAAAGCTGTGTTAATAGTTTTTTTAATAGCATATTTCTATCAAAGAATACACTACATTGCATGTCCAACTCTTAAGAATTTTCAGAAAATACTAGAAAATATTTAAAACTGTCAAAAGAATTTTAAAAGTAAACACAGCTTAGGTTAGCTTTTAAATAGCTGTTTTATACTTAGCCTTGGGCTGCTTTTTTTATGTGTATTTGTTGTCATTTGTAGCCAATTAAGTTGAGCCGGCAGGTGTGCACTGACCCGCCCCGGCCCCATGGCCACATAGCATGCTTAGGGTACTGTGGCCAATTTTTCCACTGCCCACACAAATATCTGGCCGCATTGGTTTCAACGCCCCATATAGTATTCATATGTCTCATGTGACGTGTTTTTTCTACGCTTCTTCCTTGACTGTTTCTTCTAACAACAACTAATTAAAAGCGAAGGCAAAAAACCGAGTGAAAATTTGCCAAATTTCTACAATTCCAATGTCCAAATTACAACGCGCGCGTCCGTAAAGTGTCTGAAATTATTTGCATCTTGTTGCTAATTGCCTGATTTGTATAGCCCGCCCACAATTTTCGACTTTTGACTTGAAATTTTTTGTGGCAATGAATTTTAACCATTTTTGTCTTATTGTTTTTATTTTTTTTGTAAAGTGGGTGCTGCTTATTCTTCGCCAATAATTGTATTTAAATCATTTGTTTGGTCTAAAAATAATTCTAGTGATGAACACATTTAGATGTGGATCCAGCTTCTCGCTCTCCATACGTCTAAAAAATTCATAAATATTAGGTGTATACATACAAATGTATGCGCGAGCAACTACAAAAAACATATGTACATATATAAGTATGTGTATATAAATATGTATGTGTGTAAGAATATTAGAGGGAACAACTTTTGTTTTCTCTCAAAATCATTCACACTTCTCTTCTAATTTAATGTAAGTCAAATTCCCTTGGTCATTGTTCTAGAAGCATTTCATTTCACAATGAAACAATGGAAAGGGCAATGGAGCAAATAGAGTCAAACGTGAGTTTCTGTTTATATGTAACTATGTATATTAAATTCGTAATTTAACAAAGGGATACAATTTAAATATGATTTGGTATCAATTTTCGTGATTGCTTGGAATTTCTTATTGTATTTACTTTCGTCTTTGCTTTACTTTCTAGATGGTTGGAATGATGAAATATTTTCTCTATCTAGAACAGCATGGGAAGTTTAAAGAATTTGAATATTTTGTTTATTTTGAAAATTTGCACTAAAAACTCAAAACTTTGTGTCACAAAAGCATATTAGCTTGTTTTTATAGTTGAAAACCCCAAATAGTATAAATAATATTTTGAATTTTGCTGCTTAAGAAAGTACTGTTTCAAAAGGGTTAAGATATCAGAAATCTCGATTTCTTTTATATTTTAACAATTCTCTAAATGCATTAACCCTTTTCAAAAGAGAAATGAATCCAACTATTTTGCGCCTGAATGATCTTTGTTAATGTAGCTCGTCTGGTATAACCATTTATAAATTGTTGATTTTTTAAGTACAATAATTTTCAAATTTTTCATATATTTTTCTTGCTTGCTTGGCTGTGCCTCCTTCAACTCGTACGCGTCTCGCTATTTTTATCACTATGAGTGTTCTTCAATCATATTTCTCATTTTTCAGCAGCCGCTCAATATGCAGATTACGTACCAGCTGGGTTCGGCTGGCGACAGTTCAATTCGTTAGATTGTACATATGTATATAAATATGTATTATTTGAATAATGGGCTACTTCGGTGCGGGGAAACCCCAGTAAAGCGGCCCAGTCATGCCGCGCGCGCTTTCCGTCATTCATTTGTCGACCCACGCATTCTGCTGTTGTTTTTAGATGTTTTCTTATTTTCTTTAGTTTTCCGAATATTTATTGTTATTTTTTTTTTTATTTGGCTGCCCATGACAATATTAAATATGAATTAATCTAATAACGATATTAGGCTTAAAGGCTTCGCATTTGCTTGCGCCTATGTTGTCTGTCAAATGTTTATAAACATTTAACTTTGTTTTTGTATTTTTTTTGCCGCGTTCTAACCTCACTAACTTGCTATCTTTCTAAAATTGCATATTTAATACATACAATATATAGCATAAATGTAGCTTTCCATTTATATGCATAGACTATAATTTTTAACGGCCCACTGACACAAATTAAAAGCTGCCTGGCTTTTTTGTTTGTTTCCAACTGGCAGACAATTCGATAAACATAAACAAACCTATAGATAGACTAGATGTGCATAGATAATTCATGCCTTCTTCGCCAATTTCTAGCTTTGTCGACGACCAAAATGAGCCAGATGATGATGAGCAACAGCTGTCTCATTGCATACGTCCCGGCGCCTTGCACAAAAACAGGGAAGAGGATCAGCTTATGGCCCTGGCATATGAGGTATCAAAACACAGAACACCCAACTCAATTGCAAATCTACATATAGTATAAATTTTTTTACATTTCGTATGTTTAACGTGCCATATAACTAACGCTTTTTGTAGCGCCATTTTAATTTCTGGCCATAATGAAAATATTGTTGAGATATATCAGCTAACCAGCGGCAACAACAACCGGGCGTCTTGTTGTCTTGATCTTGAACTCGAACCGATCCTCGCTGCTAGGGCGTGTAAACTAGCTAACTTTTGCTAACCAAATATTGACAGCCAAAATGTTCACGTGGTGCGTAGTTTTAGTTAAAAGCCACATAATTCAAAATATATACAATTACAAAAACTGTACTATATCTAAACCTAAGTATTTCCAAAACCATTTCATTCTCATCTGTTACCATTGCATGTTGTGTTCGACTCAGTAATACCTAACGTACCAATGACTTCTTTAAACCCACGACCTTACACACTTACATGCTATAAAAAAAAAAAGAGTTTGAAACAAAAACTAATATGTATATGACATATTTATAGAGTTCCGATGAGGCACTCAGTCGTTATAGATGCAATTATGAGAATTGTAACCGCAGCTATAGCACCATTGGAAATCTGCGCACGCATTTAAAAACACACACAGGTAAGTCGCTTCTTATTGTCAAATATGTATTTTCTTTCTTTACATATACTTAGAAGCTATGTTTTATTAGTTTACTAGTTTTTAGACTAAAATGGTTAAAGCTTTTTTTACCAATATACAAAACGGCATTCTTAAACCAAAGCACATTAAACCTGCAAAATATAGTTTGTGCGGTTCGGTTTTCATGTTCGAGCTATAAGTTCAATACATTTTAGGTGGTTTTGTTTCTTTTTGTCATAATCTATCATTAAAAATAGCTTATTTTAAAGGTGGATTCTTTTTGAGATAAAGTTCCTCAGAATATTTGTCTTCGAGCACGGTTTGCTGCCCCTGCACAAACACTTCATGTTAATTTTGTTTATTAGCAATGGATTTTTTTACTTCGCAGTTGGCAAACTCCAAAATCTTGATGTGTATATCGCCACGGGTAGTTTCATCTACGCGATTTAGTATACTTTGTAGATATTTATAGAAAGGATCCTGCATGGCCAAAGTTTCGTCGCTCTCTTCGTTTTTCTTTGTCACAGCCTCTTGCAACTGCTTCATAACCTTCATAAACTCTGCTTCGGCGCGACTGATGCTAGAATTCGTTGTTAAGACAAACTCGTGGTTCGAACTGTGCGCTGCGGTATGTTCACTCATATTTGATTCCTCAGGGTCATCCGACACGGGCTCGACTTCAAAAGCTCCCTGGCTATCCTCGCTATTACTACCAGTGGAAAGTCAATTATTATCATATAGGTTGCACAAAAAATTCACTAGCCTGCTATTTACCTGCTAATCTTGATATGTTCCTTTAAAAAATAACAAGGTTCAAAAAATCGCCATTGCGTTGAATTTTTCTCAGCCTCATTTTTATGACTTAAACGCACAAAATGATCGCGAAGAGTTTTCCATCGCATTTGACAATGTTTCGCTGCAACACAAACGTAAATTTATATGAATATGAAAATTTTCTTAGCAAAATGCATTTGCGCCCTTGCCTGGTTTTTTGCATGCTTTGGCTACAATGCCCCAAGCTTTTTCGCGTTTGTTGCGGTCTCTAAATCCATAATCAGCCCTGTTATACAAACAAGGATTTTGTTTAACCAATTTAATAAGAATTTCTTCAAATTCTTCATCCATATTTTGAAATCAACACAATATGATGCGTGCGTGCGTACGCGTCAACAGCCAAACAGCAAAACAAAAAGCCGTAAACAGCTGATTAAATTGTCAATGTTTGGCAACACTTGCGCTTGCTTAGTGTTGTAAAAGAATTTAAAATTAAACCGTTGCATTAAACGACGTTTTTCGAATAATTTTAAGCTATCTCTTGTTTGTAAAGTTTTTAATAAGTAATTCAATTATTTCAGGTGACTATAGCTTCAAATGCACTGAAGACGGTTGTGGCAAAGCATTCTTGACATCCTACAGTTTGAAAATTCATGTTAGAGTACATACCAAAGTAAAGCCCTACGAATGTGAAGTCAGCGGATGCGATAAAGCTTTCAATACTCGTTATAGGCAAGTAACAATATAATAGATAACCAAGATAAGTGTTTAATAATAAATATATGCCTTTGCTTATCAGACTGCACGCCCACCTACGGCTGCACAATGGCGAGACTTTCAATTGTGAAATGTGCCAAAAGTGCTTTACCACGCTAAGCGATCTTAAGAAACATATGCGCACACACACCCAAGAAAGGCCCTACAAGTGCCCAGAGGACGACTGCGGCAAAGCCTTTACAGCATCACATCATCTAAAGACGCATAAGCGCACGCATACGGGCGAAAAGCCATATCCCTGTCAGGAGGACAGCTGCCAAAAATCGTTTAGCACCTCGCATAGTCTAAAATCGCATAAGAAAACACATCAGCGACAATTACTTAACAAGGGCAAGAAAAAATCCAAACGTGCTCAAAAGCTGGCGCTGGCGCAAGCACAGCTTGAGCTGGAGCAGACCGAAGAGCTGCTAAGGCAAGCACAGTCTGAATCAGATATAACAACAATGAATGAATTAAACCCGAGCAGTCACTGCTCAGAGACAATAAGCAATGATAGCGGTGTAGTGCTGCAAACTTTGACAAATTGCGACCAACTGAATAATGTATACTTGCTGCAGCCAGGGGAGATGTCGCCTAAAATGGAACCACTTACCTTACCCGAAACGTCACAAGCCTATCAGCTTTCTTATGCTGCAGAAGAGGAAATACCTGCGCCTTGGATTGATGCTGGCGTGCTTGTATCCAAACCAATTATGCCAATGGCACCGTTAACTTCCGCCTGCGTGGCCTTGCCCACAGAGATGCCCAGCTTTGTGGATCTTAATTCCAATTTCGGCAGCGCTGTAAGTGGTGACATGAATGAGTTAGCCATGGCGCCACCACTAGATGTGGAAATGCCAGCTCCCACGCCTACTTTAGAGCTGAATCAGCAAAATATTGAAGAACTACTCAAGGACAACAGCTTTGACAATAATGAGGATATGGAAACTGAATCGCTGCTTAATGACATACTAATGACCATTGATAATAACAGCGCGCTGCTACAGGCTACATTACAACAGGCGGCTCAGGTACCCAATGATGCCTCAGGCCTCATTGAGCTGGACATCAGAGACAACAAACCCACACTTAAGCAGATCACAGCAGATGCTGGCATCTGTAATTGCACCAACTGCAAATGTGATCATAAACAGAACTGCCACAGCGGCGATTGTGGCAGCAAAACCCCGCCGACAGCGTTGAAGCCAACCACGACAACAACATCCACATCCAACGGAAAAAGAATTTGTGGCAACGCGGGCATCAGAAAAGTGAGTACACGTGAATCGGAAATGAATCAAAACATCGAGGATGTTGCTATGTTATTGCAAAATCTAGCTTCCATGAGCAGTGGCAGCAACAGCAGTGGATCAGGCGGTTGTTGTGGCGGTGCCGCAGCACCTGTTGAGGCACCTCCAACTGCCGCCCTAACCGGCGGCGGCTGCTGCTCAGCCAAGGCATCACCAGCGGCGCCGCCTGTAAGCAGTTGCTGTGCGCCAAAGCCAGCACCAGTTGAGAGAAATACCGGCTGCTGCGGTGCGGCACCAAAGCCTGCGGTGGTCAGTGCTAGCAGCTGCTGCTCAAGCTATAAGTCTGCAGCGCCGCCAGCTGTTACTGCTGGTTGCTGCAACACTGAAACTCCGCCGCAGCCTGCTGCCAACAACTTAAAAGGCAACGCCTGCACTTGCAAGAGCCCAGCCGAGGGTGTGGCCAATGGCTGCTGCGTCGTCATTTGCATCAAAACGCTGCAAGCTCTACGCAAAGTGCTTACGCGCCGGAATCTTAACCTAATGCTTTGCCCACAGCAAAATTAACGCCACATGCCATGAATAATTAATTGACCTAAAATAAAACCAAAAAAGCAATTTAAGCAACACATAACCAAGTATTGAATTGCACCTCTAAAGTATTTTCCCTAATATTTCTGCTGAGAAAATAAAACAAAAAACCTTTGTATAAAAATAACCTAAATGTAATCCTATACGTTATTTGATTATATACGTTCTATGCTGCATTTATTTGGTATCCAATTCGTTCCAACGTATTACATATATATTCTTCATGTGATCCCGGCGTTGGCTGGCCCTTCTCCGCAATTAAATTATTACTACAACCAGACAGACCAAAGTTTACTAAATCAATTATTTTAAATAAAAATCAACAGATTTCGAGATTAATCGGCCACTCCTTCAGATTCCATTGCACTAATTTTCTAATATTTAAACCAGTGTGTTTTTAGTTGCATGGTTCGAGGAACAGAAAAACTCGTTTTAAAAAATATAACTTGAGATTTTATGGATGTCATATAATGGAAATACAAGATTTACCATAAACCTGCAATACCAAGATTTTTTAAACATGATAAATCTTGGAAATTTGAAAACCATTCGATTTTTTTAAATTTTAAGTCCGTTCTTTTTTGAAAATCCCAAAATCAACAAATGTTGCTTTAAGATGAAAGTTTTTTTTTCAAAATGATGGATACCGTAGCTCTTGGTGCTGTGCATAGTACCGCCGCTTGAATTGTCATTTACTTTTAAATAACTAAAACAATAAACTTGGACCAACAGCTTAAAGTCAAAAATGTTTTTTTTTTTCTTAACTATTTATCAGGTTTAACGCTTTATATTACGCTATTGTTATAAATACAAAAATATACATATACTATTTACTTATTATATCCAAATAAATCATTTGTAAAAAGTCGAATAAAACATTAAACTAAAAGTTTTTTTACTTTATTATTTTGTTTTTGTTGGATGCGCTCCGGAATGCAGCTTTAAAATAAAACTAAACTTTTAATACAATGCCACAAAATTGAAACGTTGCCTGTAATAATATAAAATATGAAAAGCGTATTTCTGGCGCTCTCTAACTGTTTCTCTACCCCTCTTGTCTAATCCTCGCCAGCTGGTATGGCTTCCTCTAGACGGCGCACGAACTTAACACGCAGCTCCGTCACGTTGTCGCCCTTCAGTTGATCCTGCGAAGCACAAACAGATTAGGCAAAAGGACCGATAAAAACTCATCCTGTTCAAACAGACGCATCCATATGTACACATAAACATGCACCCAAAAGTATTCCAAAAAAACACACAGACTCGGCTAGAGCAACGTCCTTACCTGCACAAACCAGCACTGTACCTCCAGCTGAACCATTTCCAGCGCACCTCTTATGCAGCCACTGAGTATGGCGCTATAGCGCAGATTGGTCAGATCTGCAGGCAATTCGACGAACTCGGTCAGCGGATTTGAATCAAAAAGCAATGAGAATTCATCTGAAGCCGCCGACCAATTAGAAATGGTGGGCTGTATGTTGAGATAGATGCGAAAGGCCAACTGTATGCGATCAGCAGTTTCGCGCATCTCCAGGCATCTTGGCGAAGAGGTGCGTGCCAGAAAGTCCTCGATCAATCGCATGCCCATGTTATAGCCAATGCGTTCCAACTGTTTATTCACATCTTCGACGTTCTCGAAGTCCCGCAGCATTTGTGTGACCAAAGCGCCGTAAGTAAGTGTGAGGAACTCCGAGTTCTGTGTGTTTTCGTATATACAAAAGAAAATGCAGACTACATAAATAAAAGGCTACAAAATTGCAATACTTTAAGTTATAAAATTTAGATATACACATTTAATTTATATAAATACAAATTTATTTTAATGGTCGGTAAGTAATATTTACATTTGAAAGACATTATTTAATGGACTTAAGGGCTGCGCCATCTTACGATCTAATGTAAAATAATGCTATTACTAAATTAACTCTACTTTTTGATCACGCTGATATCGTCGAGGTTCCTTTGGTTAAGAAAGGTTATACAAACTATTTGCACAACTCATCAGATTTTTTATTGTTTTTTTTTTAATACACTTTTGGTGTACCCTTAAAAGATATTTTTGTATACTACACTCCTAAAATGCTCAAGATAGATTTATGGGTTGGCAAAATAAGGGTTTCAAGTACTTAGTGGTTTTAATAATTTTTATCGCTGCTTTTTTCTTCCAACATTCACAAGCGATTTAAAGTTATTACTGGTACACCATTGTACGAATATAATGGATATTTGTTTCGATTCATAATC
Source organism: Chymomyza costata (assembly GCA_018150985.1). Classification (NCBI taxonomy): domain Eukaryota; kingdom Metazoa; phylum Arthropoda; class Insecta; order Diptera; family Drosophilidae; genus Chymomyza; species Chymomyza costata. Next base: position 6,669,111 of record JAECWU010000001.1, on the reverse strand, counting down.
TGAGAATCTACTTTTTTTCATGATGTGTTTTTTACTGTTATAAGAAACATCGCTTGTTAAGGTTTAAGGTAAGTGTTGTACTACCCATTAAGTTTCCAAATCTACGTTTGTTCAACTAAAATCAATTTTTTTAAAAACTCAGCTTGATCAAAAAGTCGAGTAACTAAACTGTGTGCTATGTTATTCCGTCTTAATGGCCGTTATCGATATGCTATTCGGCTGATGTGGCGCTATAAGTTTAGGTGGAGCTCGCGCTGTGCCACGACTGAGCGTAGCTCCGCCGCTGGGTGTAAGCAGCATGCTAGCACTATCGTGGCCTGAAAGATCGCCCTTTTCTTGCGCCGAATGGAACCGGCCGCCTTCGCCACGGGCACGATTCATGGCATGACGATGTCGAGATTCATGCAAGTATTTACACCGCTCCTTGGGTATGCGAGACTCAAGCTTGGCGCGTGCCTGTCGCCGTATGAGTATACGTTTGTACTGTTTGGCATTTACATAGAGCGGCTCCTCATCGGCCTCGCCCTTGGAGTTTTCATCCTCTCCGGTAACAACGGTATTAGTGCCTGTGGTATTAGTGCTGACCTCGGAGCCGGCGGTACTGCTACCTACAGAAGAAGTAGTATTTACTGTGGCGGTTACATTTTGCGACTGCTGCTGCAATACTTGTGCGTTGTTAGCACTGCTGTTGGCTGTGGCTACCGCAGAGGCCGCTGCATTTACTGCTGCCATCGTTGTTTGTGGCACCATTATGATTTGTTGTCCGGCTTGTGTAGCTTGTTGCCCAGCATTTGCAGCCGGCGTTATTTGTACCAGCTGTCCATTAAAGTTAATATACTGCGGCGCCGGTTGTGCCGCTGCAGCTGCGGCCGCTGCTGCCGCATTTGGATCTAGCGCCGCCATTGTCGGATAGAATAAGGTATTGCCATCGGGTAGTTGCATTACCTGCATTTGCGGTGCCTGCTGCGCTTGCAGCATGATTTGATTCGCCTGCAGTGGTATCAATTGTGGCTGCAATCCAGCAGCTGTGGCCTGTGTCTGCGGCTGTTGGCCAATTATAATTTGTGCCGCACCTGTGGACATCATCGGCATTGGTATGACCTGTATAGGCTGTGCTGTGCCTGAGTTTGACACGCCAACTGCGTTTGTTGTGGATGTGTTTACATTTGAAGTGTTGCTGTTTTGGTTGAGTGTACTGTTGTTGCTGGCGGCGCTCATTCTAGCTGAGGTTGGCGTGCGGTTAATGTTAAAATGGTTTTCCATAGCCTGTTGGTTGCTCTATTTAGAGTTTTGTGTGCCACAGGCGCTCACACACTTACTGGAAAAGCGAATGAAGCCGATTTTGAGGGGTGGCACTATTTTTTTTATACTTAGTGCTAAGTCTAACCATAGCCAACCTTACAACTTATGGTAAGCAAGCATTCGCATTCAACTTACCACTTTTTTGGCGTCAAGACGTGACGCTTGTCGTGACATTTTTGTGCTGTTTTTAATGTGCAATCTTAACTTAAGCAACAAAAATATACAAAAGTATTTAATATACTCGCGTCGTGGTTAAAAATTTATTGCGCAGGGTTGTCATGTACAGTGCTGCAATGGTGATGCCAATAACAATTAAACTTAAAGACTCGATTGTAGTTGTGCTTATCGATAGAAAACAAACATTCGATTGCAATAATCGCTGCTAATAACGTTGACCAAAGTTCAATGGCTAGCAAATAATAAACAAGTGGTTGGTAGAAAGAAGGTGCAAATCATGGCATCCACGGGTTTGCTGGTGGTATCTAACATTAAGCAGCTGGGCAAGTCGTTGCGTAGCATCGAAAAGTACGTGAACTCCTTGTACATACACTTGAACGTGCCATCTCAACCAAATATCCAACATCCACCACCACCGGTTTGGGGTCGCCTTATTTCTCAGCTATACGCAAATAGCATCGGCTATGTGGGTAAAAAAGTGGACCTTTGTGTTTTGGTGACACCTTTTAAGCAAAGCAATATTAGTGCCTTAAAGCTACGTAAGCCAGTGGACCTTATATTCTCGGATGCTCATCAACCCGAGCTCTGCAATAGATTCCGTCAGGCTCTCAACATTACCAAGCCTACTATTTTTCTGCAGGATACGAGCGCAACGGATTTGTCACCACAGCAAGATACTGAAGATCAGCACAGGGTGTATCAAAATGTTGTGCTTGGGGGCACCTTTGATCGCTTGCACATGGCCCACAAGATCTTCTTGACGCAAGCGGTGTTGCGGGCCACCAAACGGCTGGTTATAGGCGTAACTACGGAGGCCCTTATTCAATGTAAATTAAATTATATTTAATATAGTATTAATCCGTGCTTATCAGTTTATTATTTATATTTATTATGGAATTTCAGCGAAGACGCTACCCGATTTGATATTACCCGTGGAGCAGCGCATTAAGCAATTGCGCGAATTTCTCGGTGATGTTGATAGTACCTTAGATTATGAGATTGTACCCATCGATGACCCATTTGGACCCACGCAACATGATCCAAACATGGACATGATTGTTGTCAGCGCGGAAACTTTACGTGGCGGTCAAAAAGTCAATGAAATACGTGCAGCCAAACAGTTAAAACAATTGGATATTTTTGTGATTGACGTTGTAGAAAGCAACGTACATGATGGCATTCACGAGTCAAAGATCAGCTCCAGCAATACGCGCATAGATTTACTGGGCACGCGCTGGCAACAGCCAAATGTAAGTTCCTGCATTTTAAATTGGATTCATCTCTTTTACTGTTAGTCATCAATAGATTCATGTCGTAAACAAAATTTTTTTAATTTTCCTTATATTTTTGATGCTTACTTACAGCCTAGACCGGATTTGCCCTCAAGACCCTATATCATAGGTCTGACTGGCGGCATAGCTTCGGGAAAGAGCAAAATGGCCGAGCGTTTTGGCTGCATGGGAGCCCACGTCATTGATTGTGATAAGGTGGCCCACGACGTCTACGAGCCTGGCCAAGCTTGCTATCACAAGATTGTGCAGCATTTTGGTGCACAAATACTTTCTCCTGATAAGCGCATTGACCGCACTAAGCTTGGCCCCATTGTATTCGCCGATCCGAAACAGCTAGAGCTGCTCGATAACATTGTCTGGCCAGAGCTTATTGTTGAGGTTAATCGGCGCTTGGATATATTACGCGGATCTAAAGAAGTGCCTAAAGTAGTGATATTGGAAGCGGCGGTGCTTTTTAAAGCAGGTTGGGAGACTGAATGCCATGAAGTCTGGTCCATGATAGTGCCGCCCGTGGAGGCTGTAAAACGCATTATTGAACGCAACGGCCTAAGCGAAGAAGAGGCTCGCAAACGTTTGGCAAGACAGGTACCCAATGAGGAAATTGTATCAAAGTCGCAAGTTATCTTCAGTTCGCAGTGGGATTTCGACTTTACACAAAAACAAGCGGAGCGCGCTTGGAAAATGCTGAACCAAGAGTTAGATTGTCGGCAAAGCAGTCTGTGATTACGCATCTGTTTTTCTTGTGGCAATAATTTCCTTGTACTATATTTTTATATTTTCTTTTTATTGCTGTTATTCTGCACGCATTCGTTTTATTTTTTGTATATTATGAAAAGGCTCAAAGAGAAATGCTAGTAAATATGAAAACATTGACAATTTTTGTTGGTTCCAGGCACTTCTATCATTTAGTGGCTTTCACCTTTTTTGCCTGCAACACGCTTGAAGTCGGTCATCTTGGTGGTCATAATGGGCGAACCAATGAAGCCTATATAATCGATTTGAGTTACATCGCCGCCTGATTGATTGTTTTTTACAAAGATCTGTATGTTCTGAACATTCTGGAATTTCACATAACGCAAATTGACTGGCTGACCATTTTCAATGTCCTTTTCGGCCAAACTAAAAATAATATAGGTTATTAACATCAGCCAAGCCTGATTTAAAAAAATAAAGCAGCACTTACGTTAAGTCTTGAACACTGCTCATAGATTCGGCCATGTCGAAATCAATAGTGCGTGGCTGATTGATAAATAGCTTAACGTCCTTGGGACCGATTTGTGCTGGAGCTTTAAACTTCAGAGAGTGTATTTTAACAGCTTGATTAAAAGTAATGGACAATATCAATTGCTCGTCGCAGTCAGACTGCAAGTAGCCGCCAGCCGTAGCCAGAGCGTGCTTTAGATTGTGATCATCGGCCTCGTTCAAGCACTCACACTCTTGCTTCGAAATAAATGTGTTGAGCTCCATCTAAATATTGTGAAAATGTGTTCAAGAATTAGTGAGATAGTTTTACATAATTATGCTTGCATACTTACCAGGCCTTGGCCATAGTCTTCGCCAGCATCTTCACCGCTTTCATTACCAATGTGTTCTTGTACCTTGGCTTCTAATGCATTAATGTCCGCACCTTGAATACGATCGATTTTGGTTCTATTTCTATAAAAGATGAATGTGGGCATAGATGAAACGCCTTGTGAGGCTGCAGTATCTTGACACTTGTCCACATCCACCTTCAAAAAAATAGCTTTTGGATATTTTGCTGGCAAACGTTCGAAATGTGGCGCCACCATTTGGCATGGACCGCACCAAGTTGCTGTGAAGTCTACCACAACCAAACGCACGCCGGCTTGCTGCAATTCCGCTTGGAAATGGCCTTCGTCGTTGATAACTCGTACCGACATTTTTGGATTTGGTTTAATACTTAAGAAATTCCAAATTGGTTATGATGACTGGCATCTACGAGAAGTTGATAAGCATTCGCTGCGATGCGTTGACGTTTACTGATGTATCGATATCGAGGCAGCTTGGTTACCTTTTTGTATCGATATAAAAAAAAAAAAATCGTTATAATAGACCTCATCCAGAACCATATTTTTTTAGTATTAATATCATAACTATTATTTATAGCTTATACATGCAAATTCTATTTAAATTCAAAATCATCTTAAGACCTGTTAAGCTACGAGACTTAAAATACATTATATTATTAAATTAAAGTGGTATTTCCTGTTTAAAACTGGTATAGCATACGAAATAAACAAATTTCAATTATCAGTTAAACTAATTTAATAAAATTAAAAATAGTTTTTACATATTGCATTTTAGTTGCATTGCAATGGATTTTCAAAATAAATTAAAAATTATATGGCTTGCATGATTAAGCCTATTTTTTTATATGAAGTTTTTGTTTTCTTTCACGCGGTCTTACACTGCTGCGTATGAGGCTTTAAGCCTAGTACGCAGCAGTGTAAAACCGCGTGAAAGAAAACAAAACTTCATATAAAAAAAACGCTAAGAATTTTGACAGCGTTTTTTTTATATGAAGTTTTTGTTTTCTTTCACGCGGTTTTACACTGCTGCGTACTAGGCTTTAGGAAAAAGGAATATGTACATAGTATGTTTGGTATATTCCATAGCTAACATTTGGTCACACTGCCCAAAACTTGCAAACAGCGAAGCAATCAGGCCAGAATATTTGTAGTTTTGTAAAATGGCAGACGTTGAAAAAGAGGCTGAGAAGACCATCGCCGAGGATTTGGTTGTTACCAAATATAAATTGGCTGGCGAAATTGTAAATAGTAAGTATATTTTAAGTTTCTGATGTTACCTAAAAGCAAATTATTTAAAGTAAAGTAAAGGCTTTATTTTTTTGCTTTGTCGCCATGTAGCGAAAACAATAGTGTACGCTAACGTCGACGACGACGTTGACGTCGCAATGCCAGAAAGGTAGCCACGCGGCGGTTCGCGGGATACCGAAATGCAGCGTGCATAACCTCAAAGTTCGTGTGTGCTCTTTAAGTTTTTTTTTAAAAGCTTTATAAAATTAAATTTCTTAATATTTCTTTAAAATATTAACTCTTGCTTAGTTGGCTTTAAAGCAACTCACTTTCTTAAGCACTTTCATTATACAAAACCTTCTGTATGTAAAGTGAGACTGCTTTGCCGCTTTCGCTGCCACGCAATTTTAAACTAGTTTTTTGCACATACATACGTGACGTTTATTTCGGTTTCTGTGTTTAATTTTAGAAACATTGAAGGCAGTGATTGGACTCTGTGTGGCAGATGGCTCTGTAAGGGAAATTTGCACAAAGGGCGACAATCTGATTACTGAAGAAACCGGCAAAGTAAGTTTCTTTTCAATATTCAAAAAAAAAATAAAATATATCGTCCAATGATTAAATTACGCATTTTTGAGGGTTTTCAAATGCTTGCAATGCTTTGTTGGCCGGCAGCATCATAGGTTGCCAACAACCTCGTGCGTGCTTCCTGACGGCATTCCACGTGCGTTTGGCGCTGGCTTACAATGTCTGCTTGCTATTGGGCCCAAAGATTTTAAGATTATGAGATCTGAGGACATAAGTGTGCAGAAACCAATTTAAAGTCTTTTAAAAACAGTGTAGCTTATAAAGTTTTATTTTTTTTTCTTCACACACAATTTTCACAAGGTATACAAAAAGGAAAAGGAACTGAAGAAGGGTATTGCCTTCCCAACATGCCTGTCCGTCAACAACTGTGTTTGCCATTTTTCGCCAGCAAAGAACGATACGGACTACACGCTAAAAGCAGGAGATGTTGTGAAAATGTAAGTAGTACCTTTAGATATGCGTTCTCGGCTTATTCTTAACCATTTGAAACACCTCACAGTGATTTGGGCGCTCACATCGATGGCTTTATTGCAGTTGCTGCACATACAGTTGTTGTTGGTGCTGCTGCAGATGAGAAGATAAGCGGGCGACCGGCTGATGTCATACTGGCTGCGTACTGGGCCGTTCAAGCTGCATTGCGATTGCTTAAATCTGGCGCCAATGTAAGTAGCTAAAAATGTGATCATAAGCTTTCTTGGATAATTTGCAAGAAACGGATTGTCTGGCTTGTTATCTCAGGGTCAGCACATCTCAACACTTGCATATATCAATTGTGGCAATAGATCTTTAGCGTGCAGCCGCAAAAGCTGTGCGTTCGTCATAATTGTCCACAATGTTTTTATTGTAAACTTGAATGCTGCAGGCAACGGATTGACTGTTGCTTTACTATCTGGCACAGTACAGCTCAACACCTGCGAAGAATAAATTGCAATTTCGTGAACTGAACAAGTTCAACATAAGAAATGTTTGGTCTTTAAAATTGCACACAAATAACTGCAGGGGTACCTAATTATTTTTGTTGTTATAACAAGGATGACAATCGTGAAAAATCTAACTACAATATAAAATGTATTTTACCGGCCAAAAATAGCTTTAAAATGATTAAAACTTTTCTCGGATTATAACGACCTAAAATTGTTTTCAAGAAATATTAGGAAGATGTTTAGGATAATTACAGAAATAAAATTTATTGTATGTTTCTATCACTTTTTAAAAATAAATGAGAGTGGCTATTGTAATCCTTGTAAACTTGAATGCTGCAGGCAACGGATTGACTGTTGTTTGACTATATGGCACAGTACAGCTCAACACCTGCACAGAATGAAGTGCAATTTCGTGAACTGAACAAGCTCAACCTAAGAAATGTTTGGTCTTTAAAATTGCACACAAATTACTGCACTTGTATCCATTGTATATATGTTATTAGGGACGAAACCCATGCGAAAAATTGATTTGTTTTACTAAATTTTAAATTTAAAACTGTTTAAATAATCCGGACAAAATAACACTATCGCTTTAAATAGCTTAAAAATGATCGAAACTTTTCCCGGATTAAACAAAAAATGTTTAGTATAATTACAAAAATAGGATTTCCTATATGTTTCTTTCACTTTTTAAAAATTAGCGAAACCATAATTGAAAAAATATTTGTGAGAGCAGTAATTAGTGGATAGAGGAATCTTAAACACCAATGGATACTAACTGTGGCAATTTTGTAAACTAAATTTTATATTGAGAAATGTTGGCACTGAAGTATTGAATAATATTTTTTACTATCAATGTAACAGTTCGTATGAAATATAATGGTCTGCTTTTTAGAAAATAGTTTATTTTAACAATTTTATTCAACTTCCAATCTGAGCCAAAAACATTTTTTTTTTCAGAATTATTCTATAACCGACGCCGTGCAACAAGTCAGCGAGTCCTACAAGTGCAAACCAATTGAGGGCATGCTAAGTCATGAGCTGAAGCAATTCAAAATCGATGGCGAGAAAACGATCATACAGAACCCAAGTGAAGCACAGCGCAAGGAACATGAAAAATGCACATTTGAAACTCATGAGGTTTATGCCATTGATGTCATTGTCAGCACAGGCGAGGGCGTAGTAAGTTTGACAAAAAACTTTTTTTACTATACATATCACAAACTGTTCGATGATTAAAACAAGCGCTTGAGAACTGGGATGCAAAGCTAAGAGGCTGTTGTGTGAGTGACTTGAGCACTTGGCGGTTGTTCATTATATATCTTTAAACATCTTGGCGCACAATTAACTCTGGGCTGCGTTTTCTTGGTTCGAAGATTGTAAGATTATGAGATCTGAGAACGCTCTAAATAAGACATAACGTTTACAATGTTTAAAATAAGTTCAGTGCTTATCTCATAGAGCTGTCTCGTTTTTGTAATTTCCAAAGGGCCGAGAAAAAGACACCAAGGTCTCTATATACAAGAAATCCGATGAAAACTATATGCTTAAGCTAAAGGCCTCCCGTGCTCTGTTGGCGGAAGTCAAAACCAAGTATGGAAACATGCCATTTAATATACGCAGCTTCGAGGAGGAAACTAAGGCGCGCATGGGTGTGGTTGAATGTGTGGCGCATAAGATGATTGAACCTTTCCAAGTCTTGTACGAGAAGCCATGTAAGTTGTGTTTATTTGCAAAAGATTTTTGTAACGATAGTCGAAAAAAGATCAATTCTATCCTAACCCGTCGATTAAATGTATAAACAATTTAGCGTACCATGGTAATATTGTAAACAAAATATAAAGTAAAACAATTTATCGTAATAGGATCCTCGCGGCAAAACCTAATTCCGTTTTTGGCTTATTGTTAGCAGTCAACTACGGCCAGACATTTTGCTAGACTGAATTATTAAGCTTTGGTGTCTTCAGCAGTTACCTCAACATGGTCTCTTTCTGAACATGCCATTGCTACAATCATACTCGTGAACACTTCCCAGAAACAAAACAAATTAATCGCTTTCATTCAAGATTTAGTTATATCAAAATTATTTTCTGATTTTTAGCTGAAATTGTTGCGCAATTTAAGCACACAGTCTTGCTAATGCCCAACGGCGTCAATTTGGTGACTGGCATCCCCTTCAACGTGGAGAGCTACGTAAGCGAACACAGCATTGTAAAGCAAGAGCTCAAGGTATAATGATGGATGCTCGTTAAAACGACACTGACTAATTTTATATATATTCTCTTGCAGGAACTTGTTGTGCAGCCTTTGGGACCTGTCAAAGGAAAGGGTAAAGGCAAAAAATCTGCTGGCGGCAGCACAGCTGCGGCGACAAAAGTGGAATCGGCACCTGCCGTTTCAACCAAGGCATAAGCTAGACGCTGTGTCGTCTAGACTGAAATTCCCATAGAGCAACCAACAATAACCATCTGAACAATTACGCTGCCTTCTGCTGCCGCTCTATAGATTTTACTATTACTATTGAATTCGTCGAGTAGCGAACCCCCAGCAAAATCCCTTGACAAATTTCTGAGCAGCATTTTTGTGTTTCCAAAATATTTTAAATGAATCACTCTAGCACAGAGTTTGTCAAATCACACATGTATAACTTAAAAAGAGTTAAGTTTTAAATTACAATGCAATACATATTAAAACTGATTTCCTTTTTTATTATTTTAACAATCAGTTGGTCCAATTGTAACAAATCTATATTTTGAACTATAATCTGTATACATTTACTATATATAATTCAAAATCGTTAAAAATGCTGCATAGTAGGTATTAAATAAAATTAACATTTTATACAAAAAGCTAAAAATTTTAAACGGGTTATTATTTATTTTTTACTGTTTAAATTTGAAAATATACTTGCACCATAATGCGATGATAATGTTGATGATGATGTTTTATAACTATTATTTTCGCGAAGCTGACAATTCGCAAGTTCTTTAAACTTTTTTTCAATGAAACACATGTACATTTTTAATGAATACTGAAAAGAATAAGTTTTGCAAAGATTGTAATCAATTTCAAGTTCCATAGCGTTAAAGGAGCCTAGATGTCCGTTTTAGATTTTGTTATTTTAGTTTGTGTTGTGTGTGTGAATAACGATGTGTAGCTGACTATTCAGTTTATTGTTTAACAAAAATGGCGCTACTATACACATCGATCTCAGAGACCAATTTAAGCCATGCGATCCGCATGGATTTGTACTTTTTCTTTCTGAATATAATGTAAGATTTAATCTTAAACCAACTTATTTTGTTTTATTTTAATTTAGGAAATGAATTTGCCTTGATTAGGTCACCGCACCGCACTTTCATTATATTTTTTATGTGGGCAGAAGTGAACCAAAATTATGGGCGTTAAAGACGGACGCGGACGACTTTGAGATACCCTGTAACATCACATGTATATAATCGAACCGATTTCGATCCAGTTCCTATGACTCCCAAAAAACATTTGATTGCCAAATTTGTTGACGATATCTTCACCAAAAATCGGAAAACAAACGAATTGCGTCCTAAAAAACTTTTGGGTTTTTTATGTGGTAACTCTGTAATACCCCCGTGGGATCTAGCCGTTGTTACGGACGGGCAGACAGACGAATAAGTCTATATCGGATTCGACTTAGTCGTACTGATTGACTCCCATGCCCTAGGACATTAGGCGCAGAAAACTAAATGAAGAAATGGTCTGCGGGTGGGTTTGAGGTCGCTATGGAAATACAATAGTGAACATAATAAAGTAGTCTAAATTACAATTTGTGTGTAATGTTGCAATGTAAATGTGTCATGCTTGATGCTTCGTTTACAAGTTCAATTCATTCAAAGTATTGTAGAATCTCCTTAACGGTAATTGTACTGGCGTACATGCTTATTAAGAAATTTTTTTAGTATATTAGGTGTGCACGTTTTCAGTTTGACGCTATTCTTATTTTAGGAAGCATTCTAACGATCTCAGAAAAAATTCCACGAACTTCCAGCACAATTCGTTGGCCAGGCAATAACCAGAAATATTTGCTAGATTTTTGTTTTAATGATCCATAAAATGTATATTCTTGACGGTCAAATTCTTAATAACAATGTCCATCAAGCTATTATTTTTAGCATGGTTTTCTAGACTTTCGTAGTTCACACATTTTTCAAGCTCAATAGTATTCAAAACGGATATAAAACAAGATTCAACATTCTTTTTTACGCAAAATAGTAAACCAAAACTCATGACTAAATACAAATGAAAATTATTTCTTTATTTTTGTTTTTAAATTAAGTTTTCTTGTTTACATTATGCATTTTATATATTTTCATGAATATGTATTTTCAATTTTACACAGTCTCATCTTTGCACTTCTTTTAATACGAAAAAGAGAATAAATTAATAGCTTTAGTTACTGACTGCTGTGTGTTCCGCTATTTGCCAACAAATTAAAAAAATAAAACACTATATTAATCATAAATTTTCAACAAAAAACCAGTGGCCCTAATAATGAACAAGATTGGGATTTATTACATTTCGTTTTTCAAATATGTATTTATGTGTGTGTGGTTAATGCAGAATAAATGTATGGGGTACCAGTTCCGGCTACCACTTCTAAATTGTAGTAGCTCCTTTGTAACGAATAGTACAGCACAGCAACTAGTTCGCAGAATGCGCGTCTATAGGTGCCGAGGCGGTGACATTGTGTGGCTTTTCTGGTGAGTCCAAATATATCTTAAGAGCTTGTTCCCGACGTTGCGAGTAGCGTGTTGTTGAAATGCAACCCAAGCGATCCAAACGCGCTTTTTCCTTGGAGCTCAACTGGCGCCTTTCGTCTAGAGATAGCTCTCGCACGGGCACCTTGTTATCTCTGGAATTATGACCATTAGGCGACATATTCATAGATTATAATTTGAATTATTTTGCTCACTTGTACAAATATATGTTGCCAGTCTGTGTTGTATTAAGTGGATACATGTCCAAGGACGCTGTTACCGATAACCAGTTCATGGCCTCGTTGACACTTATCGCTGATATACTTGTGCAGGGAAAGTTGCTGTTCACCTGTGATATAAAATAAATATTAGATACCGATTTGGTCCTCTCATACATTTATAAGTTATTCGTGGTAATGTAATTTGATATCTTTGTTATAATTAAATTATAATTTAGAATATTTTCAAATTATATCCGGTTTGGTCTCCTATCATATTTTAACTTTACAATATGTAACTAATATAAACTGTTCAATTTATTCGACATGCAAAAGTCGTATACCTACCTTCATATAACTAATGGAATCCACACTAATATCAGAGATATCTGATAGACTTTGTCGGATTTCACTGTCCTCTAAATAATGAATATATATATAATCATCAGAACTTTACATATTTGAAATTTTATAAAAGTTACTTACTGTCCAAAGTAATTTCCTGGTACTTGCCAAACTCCCATTTGTCGGGATGCCAACGTCGCACAAACAATGTCAATGAGTCCTCTTTGGGCTGAGGATTGACGCCCGGCTCACACTCTTGTAAAATAAACTGTAAAAAGAAAAAAGATATTTATACTAAATTGTTCTACTATTTTAGTTTTTAGCTCACCTCAGCGGCTATGGTGGAGCGCATATCGCAGTATAACGTTTCATCATTGGCTAGTATTCGTATGGGATAACGGCCACCCTTAAGCCAAATGCGACAATTATCAACAGAAACGCTTGCATACTTGTCGTCGATGCGATGCAGCTTAGTGACCAACTCTTGTTTGGCCTCCTCTGCTGTGGTTGTGGAGTTGTACACCCATTCGCAAACACATGGCAGTTTGGCTGTCTCATTGTCCACATCACCCAAACGCAAAAAGTAAATTTTAGTTTTGCGCTCATCCGGCTCTAGCGTTTTACCCAACTCCACTGTAAGCGTTTCACCTTCATTGAGCAATACCAATGTGTTGGTTGGACTATTAGAGATGGCGTTCTCATGTTTTCTTTGCAACTTAAAATATGCACTTGGTACATGTATAAGCTCCTCAATATGCCGCTTAAATACGGCCATGCGCATATGTGTGCCCACTAGCAGTTTATAGCAGCGTGTGGGCTTTTGCAGGTTTAGCTCATCATCAGACTGATGGCTTAATCTGGTGCTGCTTGTTGCGGACACATCCATGCTTTCAATCTTGCCGGCATGAAAGAAGTGTGTTGTGCTGGGTGGGAGCAAGCTAGGATCTATAGTGTCAGAATAGCTGTTTCCATTGCAGTAAGCATGTACGCGCATCATGGCATCATGTGTCGCGGCTTCATCCTCAGGACTGGAAAGCTGTGGTGAGTGACTTGTCGAGGATACTTGACTATCTCCGCCACCGCGATTTTGCATAGACTCGACTAGCGTACGATCGCCATCACTCAGGCTGCTGTCCTCCGAGTTGGACTCGTGGCCAGGCGTAGTGAGCGGCGGTGCCAGTGATGGCAAGTCGCGCTTGTAGCGACGCCAATCACAGTCATTGACTCCTTCGCCCATGTGCGTGGCACCGTTCATTAAAGCTGCATCCACCACATCGCTGCCACTGGCAGTCTGCCAAAGAAGGAAGAACATGATTAAAATTCAATACTTATTATATTTAAATTCGAGTATTTCGTTTTTAAATGATTAAGACCTAATCAATTGAGGTAAAATATTTAGACTTGCTTTCATCCGGCTAAAGAATTCAGACGATTTTGACTCGCGCCTTGATTGAAAAGTATTGACTTCTGTATTGTACCCTTTGCTCTAAATTTTTAATCCGTCACTCAAAATTATGAAAATTGTCCATTAAACTGTTATGTCGAAACAACTTCTTACATAGAATAAATACAACTCCTTTAAAAATTATGTTTTTAAAGCTCATTCTAGTCAAAGCTAAAAAAAATCAATAAAATCATTTCGAGTTAGATTGTAAATTTAATTATCTCAATCAATAAACGAAAACGGTGAGTACGGTTACGATCATTTGTCAAGTTGTATTTAACTTCTAAATTATTGTTCGGCCAAAAAGGCTACAGAAAAGGCGACATTCACCGAGGAATGAAGACTTTCAACACATTAAAATTTCTACAATCATTTCTAGTAAGTTTGTAACTGGCCTCCAATTTTACTCTCGTAGCATATAAATAATAACATAGATAAAAGACTTACTTCAGGTGGCGGCGCTTGGGCCTCGCTGCGCGGCAATCCCAATATTTCCAAACTGGCCGCATCAGTATTAGGCACGTTCAAGTAAAAGTATGTAATATATTTAAATTGCGTATTGGCCAAGTTCTGTAATTGTTGCTGCGCCTCGGGACTCGGATGCGGGTCATAGGCCACGAATGCCTTTCGATAGGTGCTGCGCACCGTGGCAAGCAGAAATTGTTCTTCATTAATGTGTAATCTGCAGGCAATTGAATGACGCAGCACATCGTTTTGTTCTCGCGTTGCTGAGGAAACCAAAAAGGGACCGTCCATCGCCATGGTTGAAAGATCAACGACATACACATACCACGTAGTGCCATCGGCTTCGTACACTTCGAATTTTTGATCCTCGGCACGAAACTCCAACAAAAAGTCCAGATTGTAGTTTTGTGAGGCGCGAAGCTCTTTTAGCGTAGAATCTGTGCAGTTTTCAAGAGATTGTATGATTGTCTCCGATGTTGAATCATACGCAACAAGGCGGCATCGTGAGATTGGCGCAAACTGTTCCACATTGAGCGATTCGTAGGCAGACGTCAGCACAAGATTTACGTCAAAACTCTGCGAGACATAGACTCGCGTCATTTTGAGTTTTTTAAGTGATGGATTATAGAAGTATACACGCGGCTTGTACAGATCAGGCAGTGCCAGATCGGTGACTGTGGTGTGTCGACCCAGGCGAGTTACGCGTGTCTCCTCCTCGGAGTGTAGCTTGGGCAGCAGCGTTTTTATGTGCTCCGGAAAGTCATCGACCTTGGCTGTATGCTCGTTGCGCTTGGTATCCACCTGCCGATACATAAGCATATAAGCATTGGTGCTGGATGTATAAGCACTAGAGTAATAGCTGCCATTGGGTCCACCAAAGGAACGTTGAATATCCTCTTGAGTAATCTGGAAGTTAAACAAACTTAAAAAGTTTTCAACAAACATCGATTCAAATGGATATGTTTACCGAAGACACATTTTGGTCATTAAAGCAGAACCAATCGCTGTTCTCAAAGTCCTTGATATAGGCATAGTAATGGCCGCCAGAAGCGCTGCCAGAGTGTATCATAATGGCAAACAATTCGTATATATACGGCCCCGATTCCTGCTTCAGTCGCTCCATATGTGCACTCTTGCTGGTGCTCGAACTCATATCAATGCCCTCATCTTCGTCATTCATGTCGTTTTCATGTTGGCTTGAGCTGGCTGTTGTGACCACGCCACTACTTAGATTGTCTTCCTCCATGGCCGAGCCGCTATCAGCTGTACTGCAGTCATCCACATGGCTTACGCCGCCATTAAGATGATATTGTTCACTATTTTCAACACGGCTAACAAAACTGTTTAAGTTCAGCGTTTGTGGGAAGGTAACTCTGCAAAAGATGCAATAAGATAGTAATAAAGGATTCATGAAGCTTTTATATGTCACTTTCAACTCACCTGTCATTTAGTTTAATGCGATGCATGGTTTGATAGTCAAAGTCAAAGCGCTTCAAATGCAGCGTCAGAATATAGGGAAATGACTTAAACTTGAGTCCCTTGTGCGCATCGCATTTTTTGTCGCACTTCTCGCATAAATATTGATTGTTTCCATCCAACGTTTCGGGCTGCACAAAAGCACGCAATGCCTCCTCAATGCTGCCATAGGCGGAGCTGCTGCCAAAAGGACGTACAGGCAGCGGTATGTCTAAAAACGTATCCTCTCGGGTTTTCTCAGTGTTGCACTCCAGGCACTTGACGTAATCATTCATTTTACCCTCGTACAGGGTGGATATAAGGTTCGCTTGCTTGGTGTTCTTAAATTTGTGTTCTAGTGCATCGAACATGACACGGCACAGTTCTTGTATATCATGCTGCTGCCATGCCTCTGTTGAGTCCCAGCCAAAACTGCGTGTTAGGTCAGTCGTCTCCACTGAGGGCTTTGGTGAGGTTTGCAAATTCAAAAACAATTTCTGCAATTGATAGGGTATATTCTTGGCTTCATTGTCGTTGTCAAACTCCCAACGGTAAAGCGCGTTGCGAAACTCGGGCGTCATGTAAAGCGCTTGCAGCAAGCTGTTTAAATAGCAAGTCATGGCCTGGTTAACTAACCCCACGTAGCCGCGTCGTGGCAGAATTTGTTGTGACGCCGCGCAATCATTATTCTTTGCCAAATAATCTTCGACAAATTTATTTGATTGCTGCCAATGAGGCACAGACGAACTGGAGCCTGCTGCACCCAAGACGTCTTCAACAGCTGCCACATTGCCATCGCCATCACCGCCCACGTTTTCAGATTCAGCTGCCGCATTGGTGTTGCTGTTACCAAAGTCATAACTTGGACCCATAAGTGTAGGACTGGCCGAAGCCCCTAATGCCAAATCATCATCTGACAGTTGTTCCACATCTGAGACTGGACTTATGTTAAACAACTCTGACGGGGTATCATCGATAGGTGATATTAATTCCTGCAATTGCTCAGATAAATCCACCTTGCTCAGCTCTTCCATAGGCATATCCAAGTTTTGTTCGGGTTTAGATGTTGACAGTGTTGGCATTGGATTGATTGCCTTTACTATAGCTTCCTTGTTTTCAATGCTCTTGAGAGTAATGGTTTTGGGCACCTCGGCACTACTACTAGTTGTTGCGGATTCAGTAGATGTTTCTGTCAACGCCTTATCAGTTTTGCTGTTAACTTTGCTTTTGCTGGGCGAGACGACCTTTTTTTTCTTCTCGCCTGTTACGCGTTTCTTTTTCTCCGTTGTAATGCCGTTGCTGTTGGTCGTAACTTTAGTGGGACTGGATTTTGTGCTCTCTGTAGTTGTAGTATTGCCATTTTGTGTTGTGCTGTCGTCGAGTGCTGCATTTGCAACTGCTGTTTTAGCGGATGTCTTAGAACTTTTCTTGATGATGGGCAGGTCATAGCGTTTGCTTATATTGCCATCCCATACGCCATTTGGCAATAGTACCAAATAGTTCTTCATGCTACGCTCAAAGCCGGGCACATCGTAAAGCAGCTTAGACTCCAAAGCGTTTAAGTAAACCTATGTTAAATAATAAGATTTACAAAAGATTTCAATAAGCATATTTAAGAACAACTTACCAAATCCTTGTTTTCATATGGCTGCAGTAGCAAGTCAAACTTGGCATAGGCATACTGTGTGCTTATATCCGAAATCACACGTTTTACTGTGAAATGGGAGCGAACCACAAGATTGATTTTCTTCTGTTGCGAACCGGGCGTCTGGTCAAAGACGGCACATTGGGTGCTTTCGCTGTCCTGACGGTCTGTCATGTCTTACTGTGAATTTTAAAAAAGAAAAGGCCTGAAATAAAACGACAGGCGCCGTCAATTTAAAATATTTTAAAGTGTGTTCTTCAATGCGATTAAAATGAATTGATTATGTTTATGACATTTAATGACGGGCCTTCTTGTGTAAAGTTTTGTGCTTATTACCTACATATATTTATTGCACATGTTTAAAAAACATTGCAGAAAGTATAGCCGATTTTTCATACTATAACATTTTGACTTTATTATGTTATTAATGTTTTCATTTACATGTATGGATATCATATATTTGTGCAATGTATGCAATAGACATGGCCGACCATTAGTAATTCATGTCACTATCTTAATCCGCTTCCTCGTAGGAATAGTAGCGGTTTATTCCAAGACTATAAAATCACCCCATGTGCTGGTTATTAACAGCGGATGAAAAGTTTGGCATATATAGGCACAAGTGTATAAATTTTATATCGCCGTCCCTAGAAACTGAAAAAATATTCCAAAAGCCAAAGACGGCATCTAATTTAGTATATAAAATTAACATTGTCTTAGATTTTTTGGCAAATAATTTTTTTCCAAACGCCGTATGCAACACTAACTTTGTTCCCTTTTCCATTACATATATGTATGTATGCATTGCTATTTTGACAAATTGCAACATTTGGAAAATTGCCAACTGAGTCATCCTCACGAAACTAATAGTAAAGAAAAGGGCAACGATTCGTCGTTATTAATTTATCAAAAAAGAACTACAAGTAACTGCTAGTAAATAAGGAAGCTATAGCAACTCATAGGCCACAATGACTCCACAAAATGTTCTTGTTTTCGACCTCATTCGAAAATTACCAAGAGCACCCACATTTAGACGTTTTGTGTACGCAACGAATTTCGCGCCTTATTTGTACGCGCATTGGGCGTCTTCTATCAATACGTAGCGTCCATGACTAACATCCAACGGAATTTTATAAACAAATTTGGTTATACGTGAATTGTGCTCACATATATACGCTAGGCTGTCCGGAGGATGCTTCTCGAAGCACCGACTGCTCTTGGATTTTCGTTTTTAATTTTCGACAGCCGTCATAATTATTGAACACATAAATTTTTGGTACAAATGTCGTATTCCAAGTCTGCCTTGGTTTCGTTCTTTGTTGCTTCTCGATGGGCTCGCCGACATTGTAACGGAAGTTGTATATTTGACGCCACAATATGCCGCAATGCGCAAATTGCAAGTGGAGGCGTGCTTTCTGTTTTGTACTCTTAATGAGGTTTTATTTGGTTTGGTTTGATATAATTTTATACGAAAACCCACCAGCAAAGTGAGCAAATATGGGGTCAAATAAAAAGAAAATCGTCTTGAATTCTGCCTTAAAGAAAATCCTGGTCTTATATAGAAATACCAAGCTACACTTCTGTAAAGAAAATTATAATTTATATACTGCGAAGCAACAGAAATGAGACGAGATTTTTGTTTTTCATAAATTTCAGGAGGTTGTACATAAATGCGCTAGGGTAAATAACATTCGGCTAGCTAAACTAAGCTTGTTTTGTTCATTATCTAGGCATATTCGATTTTATGGGAACTTATAATTTGTAGATTATGGTTGCCAAACAAGTTCTTTAAACTTTTAAGGACCATTAAAAAAAGCAAAATTATATGAAAATTAATATAGAATTCTTTGACTTGAGGCTATGCTGGTTAAGGTCTTGAGACATATTTAGCATTATGTTAAATTATAGAGATTTTGAGACCTAATTCTACTATTCCTTTTTAACATTAATTTAAAATTGTTTTAGTTCGGTTATTTGGATATGCGTAGACCAATAAAATTTTAAATTGCAAAATGTTATAGATATGTCAAGATTGGAATATTTGCCATGTTTTGTTGGATTTTTTGTAGCTGAATTTGCGTTTAAAGAATTATCTATCAAAAATTTCATATGCAATTACTGAAAAATTGCAAACATATTGCCGGACTCACTAAAACCGAGTCGGCATGACAAATGTGCAACAATTTCAAACACATGTTGAATGATTTACATATCGAAAGAGATCTTAAAATGCTAATATAAGCAAACAGAAAAACAAAAAAAAGTCGTATCCAAAAATAGATCTACGGCGGCGACACATACAAAAAGGAAAAAAGCAAAAATTTGAAAAAAAAAAAAATATTTGAAGATACAGCAACCGCAGTCCAAGCGACTCATATGAAATGCGCGTAGCTGGCTATTTGTAAATGCGAAGGTTTAAGAAAAAAATCAAGAAAGAAAAACATTGCGAAAACATATACACAGAAATAAGCTACATAACGCTGAGCTGTCTATTAATCAGAAACACAAAATTTTTAACACATTTTCTTGGTTTTCAATACAAATATCTATTTCAGTGCAATGTAACCAAATGTAATCCACGATATTATAAGATTGCATTTAAAGCAAAACGATTTTGATATATTTGTGTTTTCGCATGTATTTGTGCTATTTTTTTAAACTATTTTTATACCAATGAACATTGTATGGGTTATGTATAATATCTGCGTTTATATTATACATGTGCCACCGGAAATCCAAATTTTTGCTCAAGTTTCTTCGAGTTTTCAATAAATTGGCAAAAACTATTACGAAAGAAATGCACATATGTATATTATATTAATAGAATGCTCCTTTTTGTTTTCAATTGTGTGACTATGCTGGCTAATTAGCAACTTCTTTTAAAGCACGTAATAGTTTGGGAATTAGATTTATAGCATCGTATACATATGTATGTATATGTTTATATACATATATATATTTTGCGTTTCTCTCTGTATAGCATATGTATATACTATGTAAATATTTTCTTAATGTTTACCGCTGATTTTTCCCGAGATTTTTCCGAACTAAAGCCCGCCGTCAACACACGACATCGTTCACGCGTGTACTGCTCGAAACACTTTGAAACAGACGAAGAAGCTGGCGCCCAAAAACGATCCACAACTGCTTCCGATCGTACGTAGTATAAATGGCTCTAGTGTTTGGGCCAAATACGCTACAAATTATTGCATGATGTTTATTAAAATGAGTGCATTGCATTACTGATATTCAATATTTTATTAGTTATAATACTGCAAGTTGCATGCCGTAATGTATGATTCAGCAACAGATAACAATATGTAAAGCAAATAAATGCTTTGTACAAAGAGAACAAGTTGCTGTGATAACTAGACAAATGCAGCGTACTTGGGAACTGTGCTGACTTAAATCAAACGAATTACTCAATGGATATATTAGAAAAACGTTGCATATTGCTTTTTATAGAATATACAGTGAAAGTGCTACAGACATAAATATAATTGTATGTAAGTGTTTATGGCTTTATTGCAAAACCTACTTTTGTGTATGCTAAAATGAATGACTATTATGATATACGAAAACGTTAGTAAAACATATTTTTGGGGCGCCGAATTTCATATACCCTATGTAAGTAAATAGGTGCTGGTTTCTACACATTTAAAAGCATGCATGATTTCTAACGCTTTCTACTCCTTGTAACAAATTCAACAACTGTTAGTACTATTGAATACGTATAGAGTGTACAACTAAGAACTATAGCACAATCAATGTGGTACGTGACTTCCAGCATTGTTGCTGACTATGCTCTGCAGCTGCAGTTCATGTCTAGTTACGGCTTTCTGACAAAAGGTTGGTTTCATATGTGAGAGTTTTCCAAATTTTGTTTGCGCAATAACTTGCAGGGGGCTCCCCAATGGGCAGTAGGTAGTTGGTCGATCGGTCAAGGTTTTGCATTGGAATGTGACACACACTAGCGGACCGTATGTGTGCGTTTGTTTGTGTGGTTTATGAAAAATAAACCCAAACTTACTTGTTTAAATAACAATATTTTTAAAATATTGTAAATTAGCCTCATTATACCAATATATTGGTAGCCGCTTTATATATTACTATTGCACCATATTTTTGAAGTTTTGGTTCATTTTACAAGCAGGCGTTACACTTACCAATGTATTGCAAAAATATTGCACTTTCCCTGCCAGAATCCAAAAGCGTAGGCGTGCTAGTTGTATATGTAGCCTCCCCGTATAGGAGGATATTTAATTTTGTTTATATTGCATTTTGTAAATTGACTGAAATGCTTTTATTCCGTGTATTATTCTTCAACCTCCGAAAAATAGTAGACAGCAGCTGTCTGTCAAAGTAGCGAATGTCAAAAATCTATCGATAAGTTTAAGTTAATCAATGAATATCGATGTGTGTTAGTCGATGCATAGTCGTGAGCATTAAAGTGTGCCTTTAGCAATAAGATTAAATTGCAATTATACAAATTCATAATATATATATTTTTTAAATTCTAATTTAACTGCAGTCCTAAACTCTAAAAATGGAAATACAATATTGTTTTTGTTGGTAAGTGCGTTGTATTTTTTTAATGGTTTTCACGTGTTTTAGTATAAAAAGTAATCGATAACAGTTTGGTTTATGCTGATAAACAATAAATATTTTTTTTAATTTTAAGATTTAATTCAAAGTTCAGATATTTACAGTAAACCTAAGACTTGACTTAAAAGATATTCAAGCTGTTATTAACAATTTGTGCAAAAATACAACTAACATATGGCAGCATTTTAAAATTTCCCGCCGACTTATCGTTGATGCTTTCTAGTTGCAACCCTAATTTACGCGAAACGTCGGGAACATTCCACGAAGAGACTATCATGCGAGTCTATATAAAGCCTTGACGGGCTAACATTCCAAGTCATTATCAAAAAAATTTTCACGAGAACAGAGAGGGTGTTTTTTGCGCACAGCAAAAAAAATCAAAAAGAAAGAATTTTAGAATCATAGCTTTGATAAAAAGCAGCAAACCAAACTACAAAGCAAACTACGTAGTGTGCTATTAACATAAAAAATTTATCTTTCCCAAAAACGGAAACAACTTGTTAAAAAAGTAAACAGTGAAAAACAGAAGTTTTACAAACAAATTTGCACACAGCTTGCAAATAAGAAAGGTACGTTTTGGAATAAATTGTAATTTAAACGTGTTTTAACATTAGAACAAACCTTTTAAACTATGCGAATGCATAAAAACGGGGGGTAAAAACTACGTCATTATGACAACTCAGCAGCAGAAGCACATATAGATAAATGCGACGGGGGCAGTCGAGAAAGTGCTCTCGGCATTGCACAACTGGCAGTTTCTAGCAGTTTCCATTGAGCAGCGCGTTGAAGAAACAAAACAAAATAATAATCTGCACATTGACTGTGTAACAATGTGTTTTTGTGTGTTTTAAATATTTTTATTCATATTTACATATTATTTTTTTCTATTTGCTTGCAGAACACAATACAGGAAAATGGGCAAAGACTTTTATAAAATTCTTGGTATAAACAAAACTGCCACAGACGATGAGATCAAGAAAGCCTATAGAAAGTTAGCATTGAAATACCATCCCGACAAGAACAAAAGCCCTCAAGCAGAGGAGCGTTTTAAGGAAATTGCCGAGGCCTACGAGGTGCTTTCCGATAAAAAGAAACGCGATATTTTCGATCAATATGGCGAGGATGGCTTGAAGAGCGGTCCACCTGGCGCTGATGGTGGCCAGCCTGGTGGTGGTTACTCTTACCAGTTCCATGGTGACCCACGTGCAACATTCGCACAGTTCTTCGGCTCGGCAGATCCATTTGGCATATTTTTTGGCGGCAACGACATGTTTGGCGGCGTCGGTCCTGGTGGTGGCGGCGGCAACGAGCAGGTTTTCATGAGCATGGGCGGCCCTGAGGATATGTTTCAGGGCAGTGGTTTTAACGTTAACCCCATGGGTGGCGCGTTTCGTTCACATTCGTTCAATGCGCAGCCAACAAGTCGCAAGCGTCAACAACAAGATCCACCCATTGAGCATGATTTGTACGTAACATTGGAGGAAGTCGACAGAGGCTGCACTAAAAAGATGAAAATTTCGCGAATGTCCATTGTGACTGGCACGGCTCGTAAGGAGGAAAAGGTGCTAAACATTACAGTAAAACCTGGCTGGAAGGCGGGCACAAAAATCACATTTCCCAAAGAGGGCGACCAATCGGTAAACAAAGTGCCGGCTGACATTGTGTTCATCATACGAGACAAACCGCATCAACAGTTTAAGCGTGAAGGAAGTGATTTGCGCTATACTGCGCAAATTAGCCTAAAACAAGCTCTGTGCGGTTCTAATGTCACCGTACCAACACTACAGGGCGATCGCATTCCGGTCACTACTAACAAGCCGGGCGAAGTGATTAAGCCCAACACAGTAAAACGTATTAGCGGACGTGGCCTGCCTTTTCCTAAGGAACCATCACGTCGCGGTGATCTTATAGTCGCCTTTGATATTAAATTCCCAGACACATTGTCACCTGGCCTGCGTAATCAGCTGGCAGAACTGCTGCCAAACTAAACTGTAAGCGATTGATAGGTTGAGTTTCCACCTCATTTTCTTTTAACCTATGTATGTATATGTAAATCAATATTAATTTAATTACTATAAATAGATACGCTAATTTAGTTCTAAAGTACTATTGTCACGGGTTAGCCATACAAGTTTTGGGCCATTGCAGACAAAAACTACCTTAAGAAATGGCCGCATGTCACAGGCATTTTGCCAAATGCACGCTGTTTAGTTCTTAAGATATTGAAAAATGCGATAAGATAGTAGAAATCATAACAAAAAATATTTACACTAACACACATACAGACAGAGATATGCAAGTGTTTTGTGCTGGAGACTGAGAAGTTATTATTGTTTCAAAACAATAGCAACAACAAAATAAATAAAAATTATTTAAAATTTAAATACTGAAATGTTTTCTATCACACGCCTCGGACATTCCAGCATTTCCTTTAAATGATCCAACTCACAAGACACAGCACTTGTAAATGATTGTAATCTGTAACATGTAAATGTTTTTTGATGATATAATAACCAAAAAGAAAACAATAAGATATTGTACATATGTAGCTAGTACGTTTTAGTACCAATCTTTACGCATAAATGTGTTTAAAAAAACTTTAATAAAAGCAAGTAATTTATAAAGAAAGTCTAAAATTGGTTTGGTTTAAAATTTGGGATATGAAATTCGAAAACAAATCTATAGCTACAATTGTGTAAGATTAACCGAAGTGCGTTATAAATTGTCGGGGGACCAGAAAATGGCCGCAGCATATAGTAAAAGACTAGTTGTCTGGCCTGGCAGGGGTATCTAGTCTATATATCTGTCTTTCCCTATATCTTACCGTCTGCGATATCAAGGCGTTCATACTGTTGGACAGTTGGACATGTCTACATCGGCTTCTCTAGTCTAGTTTCTAGTCTCTAATCTTCTCTTGGCTTGGATCATAAAACATATGTACAAAATAATTCAGAAAACTCCCTGATTTCGTGAGGGGTTTGTCCCAAAACAGTTCCAATCAAGTTTTTACTTCGGGAATACTGATTTGGACCACATCATTGTATGCGTCAGCATTCAATCTAGGAAAAAAAAAACTGGAGTCGCATACGCCGTAGAACGTTATGGCTTCCCAAGCCATAACTTCATTTTCTGGACTATGGTGGCGGTTTAGAAAATGCTCTTCTTTGCTGGAAAACTATTTGTTATAGAAAAGCGATAGCGATTCATTTTATTTTTATTATTTTATTGCAATTGAATGTCATATTCTAATTCAAAACTGTACTAATTTTCGTTGCATTTCTTCTAGTTTCCGAAGTTTACTCATAACTTACAAAAAGAAATATTCTGCAGCAGTTTGGATAAATGATTCAAAAAACTGCCTACTGAGTGCACTTTTTATAGCAACGAGGGCCAAGTAGGCACTACTTACTAATTAATTAAATAATTAAGCACACCAATCTGAGATGATTGAATGTATACAATCAGCAAATATTATAAATAAAATAAGAATGGTTGGATTGATTGTGCTCCAGTGATTCCAATCAATGAGATGATCATTTGTTTTTCTTAAGAATCAGGTAAATGTAAATATAAATTACCGAGCTTTAACAGCCGCGAAGGATTTTTTGAGCAGAATATAAATTTGTACGACAAACCATTATGCATAGCCAGTTATATACCAAATTGAATAGTGCTTGAAAGTTGCGCATATGCACTGCTTGCCGCGTACAAGAAGCAGTGCAAAAGAAACGCTCCTATGCAAATTTAAATTAAATTGTAATGTTGCTGATCTCCAGTAAAATGGCGTATACCCAAGCAGGATCTTCTCTTACTTTCCTCGTACGTAGTTGAATTTTAAAAAATTAACCAAAAAAAAATTAACAGGCATGTTCTAGATTTCGATTCCGACAAAAACTGTCGGAATCGAAATGAAAGGTGTTCTGGATTTCGAATCCGACAAGAGTCGACTCGTTTTGAAAAGTTTGGCTCTCAGCTGTCGAAATGAGAAATTTTTTGCTTTGTTTACTTAAATAAACGCATTAATGCCACTAAAATTCATTTTGTATTATTTTTGAATGCTTTAAGAAAATTTAGATGTGCTCACTTGAACTAATCAAGGTTAATTTTCATTATACATTTTTATTACAAAAAATGTCTATGAAAATTGTGTGTACACGCAAAACCAAAACGAGTGGAATGAAAGTAAGGAGTTCTGGATTTAGACAAAACAGAACTTCGAAAAGTTATGTGTTGTCGTGCTGCACAAGTAAATTCGAAGATGATTTTATGATTGGATGGCTTAAAATATGTATATAAAATTGATTGTACAAAATTGGTAAATAATATAAAAATATTTGTTTCTCAAAAAGATGTTGGCAAAAAGAAAAATAACTTATTTAGTTAGTTGTTCAAAAACTTGTGGCAACTCTACAATGTGAACTTATCGATATCACACAGCTGTTCAATACAAAAGGTTATCGATAGCACTCGAAATGAAAACGATTCGAAATCGATTCGAACTCAGTCGAAATCTAGAACACCATTTGTCGGAATGCACTCGTTATGACTTTTCAAAACGAGTCGAAATCTAGAACAGGCCTGTAAAAATTTTTCAGAATTTCTTAGCTGCCTAAAAGTATGCTTTAATAACCATTTTTTCAAAAGTTGTACTAAAATTAACAATTTGAAAATTTTATAGCATACTTACAGGTCAAAAAGTAAATATGATCAATTTTGATGAAAAAACTTAAAAATTGAAATATGAATTTTTCAAATTTTTCTTTTCGGAAATTAAAAGAGCATGCAAAAAATTCGAACTTTTAAAAAGCAGCTGGATTGGTGCTGTCATCTTTTTGTAATTTGCTTGGAAAGCTGAAACTGTTTGGGAAAAGCATCGACTTATAATCGGGGAGATTTCTAGTCACTCAACAAAACACAAAAAAGTTATTCAAAATTTCATTTATTTTATTTAGATTTTTGTTATTTTAATTCTATATTTCTTTTTTTTATTTTATATTCGGTTTCACATTAAGGTGGCTCAATAGCTGAAATTGTTACATAAACCTAATCGAGAAAAATTTACACATAAGGCTAAAAATAAACGAGAAACAGAGCAAAAACTCTTTTTTAAATTATTTTACAAAAATTTGCAGCTGGCTAAAAAATAAATAACTATTACAATAATTTTAGCTAAGTTTTTGAAATTGCATTTCACGTAACAGTTTTTTGGTTGCGTTTTTTTTAAGCTGCTTTACGTATAGTTTTTTTTTTTTTTGTTGGCTTAAAAAGATTTTGTATAAAATAAAATTTATTTTAAGTTTTCGATGAAATTGATGATTGAGGGCATGGCAGGGGACTAAATGCTAATATATATATGATAGGTTTTTGATTTGATTTTAGTAAAAAGCAGTGTTGAAAAATATCATTTGGTTTTTGTTTTTTTTGAGCACGAAGGTTACATTAAATGGAGCAAAGATTTTTTTTTTGTTGTATTTAAGGTATAGGTAAGTATTATGTGGGATGGGGTCCGACCCTAAGAAGATGAATTGTGATGGTGAGTTTAAAATTTAGATTTTTGTTTCAAGTCTTTGTTTTTTTTTTGGTACACAAAACTTAGCTTTGATTGATTTTATAATAATTTTTTTAGTTTAGTTAAGTATAAGCGGAAGTTTTCAGACTAAGCGGAATTTTAATTTGATTTGAGTTTTAATTGTTCCCATAAAAATCGATTGAAGACTCACATTTATAACAAATTACCAGCTTAGTTTGAATACCCCTGCTGTAGTTAGTAATTAGTTATAGTTAGTTACAAATATATGTAAGTATCTGAAATTTATGCTAATTAAATGTTATATAATCAGGCCAAACATAACAGTGTTAAAGCATTTTTTACTTCTTTTAGCATTTCGCTCAGTGTATACTTGGTAAGGTAAACAATATCAATATCAATGTGTATATAAGTATATATATATATAAATAGTCCAGTAAATAGGCATTTACTTATTAATTTGCTTATGATGGGGGTTTAAGGGCAGTTTTTAGGATTATATGCTCATATGTATGTAAAAGTGGGTCGGTAGTTTATTTGAAGCCATGTTATAAGTTTGTCATTTAATGGATTGTTGGAATAATACATACATGTATATAAGTAGTATGTGAATATGATCTCAAAGCGTATATATGTTTATGTAAATATATGCTGTGTATGTGTGTGTGTGTGTGTGGAGTACAATCATATGTCTGTTCAGATACGTTTATATATATGTTTGATTTAGCTGTAAGCAAGTTTCGAGCGAGTTCTCTCTTAAACTCTTTCTTTTTTTTTTTCTAAGTTATGAAGGTCATACAATGGGCAGGAATGAGTACAGTTGCTGCAAATTTTCACTAAAAAGGTACAGTACTTGTATATATGTTTTTTTTTTAATATATTTTGTTTATGTTATAGAGTTATATGTTTAGTATTTGTAGAAGCTTTCATTAGGCAGGTTTTGGTATATGAATATATGCGTTTTTCTTAGTTGTTTTTTTTTTTTGCCAAAATGAATTGAAAATAAAAATATGTACTTAAAACAATTTTACTTGGTCGCATTTATAAAAATAAAAATTTGATTTTGATATTTGTTACAAGTTGCTAAAAAATATTGCACAAAACTTTTGTATATTTTTAATTGGATTTTATATGTATACTATTATATCAAATATATTTTTAATGGCCTAAGCATTTTTAACTTGGTTTTAACATGCAGACACCAAAAAAGAGATTTTTCAAAAATTCGAATATCATATGGAATAGCATATTAATAATATATTTGCTTTGGATTAGACAAGCGTGACAACGTGACATTTAATAGAAGTTAGAATAGCACATAGGGAATAATTTGTTTCTGGGGGTATTGGTTCTAATCTAATCTGAGAGATACCAGTTGTTCGGCTATCATTTTTATATCTCTTTGGGGTCGGATCCGAGGCGAAAAGAATCTTGCGATGTCAGGTCTTTGAGATAACCTAAAAAATACATCGTTTTATGTGAGTTTTTGAGATTATGTCAGAGCTGGGGCTTATATATCCGATTAAAGCTCAGCAACCCCAGAAATATAAGAAAATAAACATGGTCTGTCTCCGAAAGTCGTACTTTTTCTTGAAACATTAATAGGCTTAAAAGAAATGCTTTCCTAAAATGTTTCCAAAGATGGTAACCTCTAGGTTACCTTAGGTTAGGCTAGCTAGGCTGCTCGGCACAAGGCCAAGATCACCAGGAGACCTTACAGTCAATTGTGATGCCGATTAAAAAGCAGCAGTGGAAATCTCTCAAAATGAAGTGTTCTAAAAATGTTTAACAGGTCGTGTACAAAAGCTTCATCACGGATTTTAGTATGTACTGAATTTTAGGAATGGTAATGTTTTTACTATTTATGCTGTGATTCTATTCTCGCGAAGTTCATATTTGTTCGCAAGCGTTTCGGGCTGCTGCGTACTTGTCTTCGAATATAAGTATCTGAACAGTTCCAATCGACTTTTTAGGCTGGAAAGTATTCTTTTTCTTGAAAATAGTTTTTGAAAATCGCCAAAGTATATAAGCCTTTACGACTTCTTAAAAAAACTATGGGGTTTTGCCCTCTGAGAGCTTCTTGGCCAACCTGCGTACAGCTTTCTATATTTATTTCAAGACTTTTTGACTATGGTAACTGCTACACAGTCGCTCATTTCCACCGGATTGAAAATGTTACAGTCGTGTCTACCCGATCCAAAAATAAGCTGTTTTAACGCCGCTTCAATTTGTTCCTGATATGAAAAGTCAAATTGGCATCCACGAAGATGTCGACTTAAGTTGTTTGAACACGTATGAGCTCCTCTACTATGCTTGGAAATATTGCCTTCAATGGTGGGTTTGGAACCGGTAGCTTTTATAGCGTGGGTGTTAAACACGAAGTTCTTCTGTGGCAACATATCGACATAAAATGACCAACTTGACCTGCTTTGTGATAATGCGACTATTCTCGATTTCTCTGGCATCATTTCAATATGGACAGGCAGAAGGGGGAGACGGGCAGACAGACATGGCTACATGCTGTCCATATGACCCTTCTGTTTTTGTCCGTATGACCAACTTGATCTGCTTTGAGAAAATGAGATTCTTCTGTATATCTCTGATATCCTTTTGTTCATACGGACAAACAGAAGGGCCAGAAAGGCATAGGCTATATGGATTCGGCTGTTACTGTTGATCGGAATGATATATACATTATAGGTCAGTCTGTACAACTGCTTTGAGATAATGAGATTATTCTGGATAACATTGATATTCTTTTGTTCATACGGACAGACAGAAGGGAAAGACGTATTCCAGTATATCGGTTTAACTTAAACAATGTCACATTGTCCAGCTGCGGCATTATTGTTACCATAACTATGAAGCTTCTTGGCTAGCTTAGGTGTACTTGAAGCATTACAATTATTGTATTACAGATTTATGCGTATGTTATGTATACTAGTATACTATGTATAGATAGTTATGATCAATGGGTTTTTGTACAGTTCAAAAACTCTTAAGTAATATCTAGCAAATTGCTTACACACAGAGACTATATACCAGTTACATATATAAGTTATACCCTTTATCATGCCATATACCATTAGTTAACTAAAAACTATATTTATCATTTACGCAGTATGAAGTCTAATCTGCGTTAGTTTCCAGCAATGTCCACTTGAATTCGCGCTTAACTAGAATACATTTGGGTTTAATCTTTGGATTGGATATCGCCATTGCCCGCTTATAAATTCGTTTCAGTTCTGTGCGGCGTTATTGCAGCTGTTGATACTGTACCAACGACAGAGGCGGCTACTGCGCCACCTGGAGCAGTCATTCGTACGCGTTCACCCACACCAGGTCCCATGAGACGTGTGTGCCGCACAAGGCGCGTCATGGCAGCCGAGTTGCTGGGATTTGTCGTTGTGCCATCGACATTGCCAGCTGCATTTGCGCTGCGCATGGACCACTCGTTTTGTTTGAGCAAGAATTGCTTGACATTGTACTCCATTTGGGCGATGTCCACATGCTGTGTGGTGGTATGCAGCTCTGCCTGCACGGAACGCGTTTTATCCGTATCATTGGGGTAGTACTTGTAGTTGAGTATATCACACGTTGGCTGTTCGGGACAAAGCAGCGGCGGTGAGCAGCCCGAGGATGTAGAGCTGGGAATTGAGGGTTCTATTAGTTGTGCAATATTGTTGTTAGTATTTGTGGTGGTGGTGGTTGTATAGGCCACAGGCAGACCAGAGCGCGTAGTGCGACGATAGTAGGTTGTGCAGAGCTCGGCCTTTTTGCTGAGAACGCCGTTTAAATTAGTTATATTGACATTGGGATTAAGTGCTACACTGGGATTGGCATTGCTATCAAGCGGCATGTGACCAGTGCCAAGCGAATTGCTTGTATTATCTGTCTTAGGCGACAGAGAATCTTCTGTAGACTTGCCCGCATCTACATAACCATTGGTCAACTGTTGTGGCGTTGTCTTATAGCCCGAGTCCATTGACAGCTTTTCTATAGAAATGGAATCCATGTGATCCAGTGTGGAGTAGGAGGATTGTCGTTCTGTGCCCGAAGTGGAGTCACTGGGCAGTGGTTGCTGCAGTGTGCGCTGCTCCAGCTGCTGTGTATTATGCTGCACCCACTCTGCCACACGACTCAGCTGCTGTCGCCGCAGTAGCGCACTCTCCTGATAGTCTATAGCTTCACTTACGGAGCTAGATTGTGTGCAGGACTTGGAATTGGCTGAGTGCTTGGGACTCGTAGCGGCGACAGCTGCAGCTGGCTCCGTTGTTGTCACCGCATTCGTTGCTTCCTGCGGCACAGTCTTTTCATTCTCTACCTCTACTTGCGGCTCCAGCACTGGCTGCAGCGTTACATGCTCAAAAAGTGCCGCCGGTCCTTGCCAAGCTTCTACAGCCGCATCAGTGGCATCTAGCTTGGCCACAGGATTACTCTCCTTTGAGGTGAATATGTCCTTGTTGTCATTAAGCTCTTCGTCCAGCAGACGCTCGCGGCGTTTGTAAATAATGGGCGTGTAGGTCTCAATGGACTCCAAGTTGTCTAGAAGTATGTTGCTTTGGCCGTTTTGCTGTATACGCATGGCGCAAAGCCGCGGTCCGCGATACTTTGGATTCTCCGCCTGCAATATGAAACACAATTATTAAAAATTTCTTATAAAGAAATCAAACTGAAACCGATTTTCGGCATACTTACCTTAATGGTTTTAATGAGATTCCTGTTAAAGGTTTCAAACATCTTGGCGCCCTCACAGCTGCTTGTCTTGCTCCAAAGACTATTGACGCTGCCTGTTATGGTGGACTTTTGCAGTGCTTGCTGTGCCGCCGTAGCAGCAGCCAAAGCCACGGGAGTAGCTGTGTTCTTAGCCGGCAATGGCTCACATACATCCTGCAGTTTTGGCAACGTATTCATTGTTTCTGCATCCATGACCAAATTCGCTTGAGGCATGTCGGACAGCAAGGGTTTGTTGACCTCATCCTCAAGCTGTTCTGCAGCAGTGCCAGCTTCTGCCGGCTCAAATTTGCTTAGCAGCTGCAGCGCTGTGCCGCCGCCTTCCAGAAAACGTCGCTGATTGCGCAGCTGGCCAAGATTGCTAGTCTCCAGCAAATACTTTTCTGCCGCATAGGCACCCAAATGTGTTGTGGGGTACATCATGGTTGAGGCAGTTAATTTGCCTGCTGCAGCATAATCCTGCATGGTAGCCAAGCCCAAGCTAGTGCGTTCGCATAATCTATGATGACCCAGTATGGGATTTACCATAAGATCATCCTTTTTGGCCGGCGTGAACAGCTTGTCCATGTCGTTCAAGTCAGACACAGAGCTCTTTGTTTCAGAAATCACAGAATCACTCGACTTGACTAGCTTCATTAGATATGGACTGTTGGTGCGCGAAGGCGAATTCAAATTACTATGGCAGCGCAGGCACAGCTGCGTCAGTGGCTCAGTTAGCGTGGCACCAGTGGCCAGCTGATGAGGCGTCTGTGTGGCCACTGTATAGGAATGTGAAATATCGGCCAGCACGGTCAAATCCTGTTTGCTACATTGACAAGTATCGCAATGCTTGACTTCGCCTGCCTTGAGTTCATCCTCTAGAAATTTGGCAATAAGTGTGGGCGAGATCATGTCAGGATCACTATTGTTATTGCTGTTTTTGGTTGTAGCCGTAGCGTTTGTTGTAGTGCAGTTGGATTTGTTGCTGCTGGGGACGGTGTTGCATATTCCATTACTGTTGCTACTGCTGTTGTTGTTGTTGTTGTTTACAGTGTCTTTTGTATTGTTGTTGTTGTTGGTGGCAGGCTGCTGCTGTTGGGCACTACCATTGGAGACAGGCTTGCCATCTGTTTTGTTTAGAGATTTAAAGTAGAAATTAATTTGGTGTTTGAAGATAATGTGTTTTAAATGAGACCGAAACTTATGCAATAAATTTTTCTAAATATTGACTTAAGTCAGTCTAGCCTTCTCTAAGAATAGTTTTTATTAGATCCGCACTTGGGCATACATGTTTTGACAAATCTCGAACTGTGCCTAATTGCCTTTTGTAAATTTTAAGTTTGGATGGGGTCAGGAAAAATTTTCATTAACACGGTACCTTGTCAAAACTGTCAATTGAAGTAAACCTATGAGCATATAACATGGAAGAGACAACACAGTCAATCGACTTTTGGAGTCGAAATGTCTCAACATATTTATACTCTGTACCGTATGGTACAAAGGGTATATTAAGTTTGTGCAAGCCGAAAATGAAGGTAATATTCAGAAGGAGACATCGGAGACCCCCCAAAAGTTACCTAAAGTATGATCAGAGTGACTAGAGAAGTCGATATACCCATGTCTGTCTGTCCGTCTGTATGAACGCATGGATCTCAGAGATGGTAAGAGCTAGAGCAACCCAACTTTCAGATACGATCTCTTATCCCCTACGGGAGACAATTTTATTTTATTTTTTCGATATCGGGGTTATATTACATATATAGCTCCCATAGGGTTCAGAGGACCTCGAAAAAAAAAATGGTTTTAGATGGATAATTCGTTTGTTTATGAAGATATCGAAACCCAATTTGGCACTCGGAAGTTTTTAAGAGTTCCCAAGCAATGTACCAAATATGAACAAAATCGGTTGACTGTATCATATAGCCCCATGGGACGGATCGATCGAAAAAACGTTTTTGCTGCAAAATTCGTCTGTTTTTCGCTTGTTTGTGAAAATATCGTAAGCCAAGACAAATAAATATGTTTTTGTAATGCAAAAACATCGAGGAACAATAAAAGTTTTGAAAGTTTAAAAAAAATAAATTACTACAAATTTAAAAACATTTAAAATATTAAAATAAATGTGGCTTAAGCTTAAACCTATCCTGAAT
The DNA here is from genome assembly GCA_018150985.1 of Chymomyza costata. NCBI lineage: Eukaryota > Metazoa > Arthropoda > Insecta > Diptera > Drosophilidae > Chymomyza > Chymomyza costata. The sequence continues at coordinate 6,634,752 of JAECWU010000001.1, read as the reverse complement.
GAATGATGGATTTTTAATTTTTCCCACAAAAACACTAAGGACGGTATTAAGTTGGTAAGACGAAAGACGGGTCTAGGGTTAAATAGGTATCGCGATATTTTTCTTTAAACATCGATAGTTGTCGATGGTCGCTTGAATTTTTATGATTTACTTGTGCAGTATAGTATTGAAAAACATATGTCTCCATTTAAGTTTGTCATTGGCGTTTTTCTTTAATGAAGTTTTGAACGAAAAAAGTTTTGGAAGTTGTTAAAAAATAATTTATATCAGATTAAAAAAAACCTAAAATTGCTTAAAATATTATATATATATATATTATTATATTTATACTCTGAGAGAGAGTATATATATATATATATATATATATTAGGGTGGGTCAAATTTTTTTTCGAATTCGGGGCGCCCCCTAGGATTATTCTACGGACAATTCTAAGCAACTTTGACGAAGAAACCATAGGTCTATCTCAAATTTCGAGCCTGCAGATTTTGAAAAAAAAGGATGTACCAAATTTGATCAAAATCGGTTGACTATATCATATAGCTCCCATGGGACCAATCGGTTGTTAGACGTCTGAAAAGATTTCATATTCTTTTTGTGTTGCTTATAAAATTTGCTGATTGTTCTCAGACAGATTGCAAATAAAAATACAATAGAAAAAAAAAATTATTTTTAAATTTTTATGTTTTTTTTTTTAAAAAAGGTTTGAAACAAAAAAGTTCTCTTGGTTTTGAAAAAAAATTAAAAATCAATGCGATATTTCATACACAATATATAACGATAATCTTAAAATATTAAAAAAAAAAAATGGTTTTAATAGGTGTAGCGATATTTTTCTTAAAAAATCGATATAGTTCGATAGTTGCTAGTATCGATGTTTTTGCAGCACTAGTAAAGCCTGGACTCTGTTTAATACATATATCCCTGTTAAGAATTTAATACAATTATTGTTAAAATCCTTGAAATGTTCCAATTAAATTGGTAACTCTAGACCAGCGGTGGGCACTCAGACGGCACGCGTGCCAAAGAGCTTTCACACGTACGAGAAAAGAGCTTTTTACCGTAAAAGCTCTCCTAGTACGTGTGAGCTAGAATCTAGCTAGATTTACAATGGAACGCAAAGCAAAGTCACATGGCAAACACGAAACAATACGTACACTGCGAGTTTTTGGTTTTTGTTAGTCATTAAAATGTAAGTGTCTAGCAGGCGTAACTTGCAAAGAGTAATAATGTAGTATAAGCAAGTGATATTTTTAAAAAAAAAAAATTTATGCGAAATTGCACTGCTCAAATGCACTTACAGATGGCATTTGAACAATTTGATTCGAATAAAATGTTGGTCTTCCGAAATAAAAGTCAATTATATTAAAGTATTTAGTGGTAACAGCAAATAGATCTCAGCTATGCCAAAAAAAAAACAGTCTTGGCCCATTGTACGTCGGGATTTTCGAAAGCTCTTTTTTATTCACGCACACAGGCACAAAAAAATTGCATTAGTAGTTTTGCCCACCGCTGCTCTAGACTCAAACGCATTTGTCAAAATTTTCCAACACTACTTTACATATTTATGTTAATATTTTTTTTTGGCGTTTGACAGCATGTTTAATTATGGCGAACACATCAAAATATTGCATAAATTTCAGTCATAGTTAATTGATAAATTATTTTACATATATGCAAGCAAACAACAGTTATATAAATAGATGAACATATATAGCAAATTATAAAATTAAATAAAAGTTATGAGATATTTTTGCATAGTAATTGAAACCTCAATCAATTAAAACAAAAAATGTAATAAAGTGAAAAGCTATGAGAAAAAGAAACCAATACAATAATGGAATTAAAATACAAATGTATAATATAATAAATAAATGTGCAATAAATAAATATAACAACTCAATAAAGAATTTAAAATTGACATCTTTTTGCAGTGCTATAATAAAATATTAGATAGAAAATAAATATTAAATTGTAGCAAGCATAAATAAATTTGATTTGGTAAATAAACTAAGGAAATAACAAAAATAAAATCGAAATGGTCTACTAACACTTACCAAGACCCCGCATGGAATATACCATTGCGGTGGGCGGAAATGGGCAGGGCGCGGGCGGAGGTGAATCCGAGACCGGAAGCACTTTATAGGAAGCTGTGGTGGCTGTGCCCACGCCGCTGTTGCTGCACTCCGAATCCGAATGCGAGTTGGTCTCCAGGCGCATATAGGCGGACACCTTTGATTGTATATCAATGGGAAGCTGTGGTTGGAGTTGACAAAATTATATAGCATCAAAATGGAAGTTTGTAAAAACTTACCGAGGACACCTTTTGGGGCACAAAACTGTCTGGTTTGCATTGCAACAATTGTATGGCAAGACTTATGTCAGCCTTGTAGCGTTCCTAAGAAAAAAAAAGAGTAGAGCGCAGAATAAATGCCATGAAAGTAGAAGCATACATATGTACTTATAAAATAAGCAGGGAGCGGAAGTATCAAAGCATATGTGCCAAAAAATATGTTTGTCTGTGGGAATAACACTCTTATTTGTTTCCGTCCACTTTCTTTTTGCGGCTTTCCAACACTTACACATTGTTGAGCAAACTTTTTGTCGTTTTTGTGTTTTGGTGTCACCAGCAGCCTCGCAAAAGTTCGAAGTGCGACTGCAGTGCTTTGTATTTTTTATATGAAAAAATTTGTTAGTTTTCAACTTTTGTTTTTTTTCGTTTTTTGTTTTTTACCGCATGCAAAAGTTTTCTGTAAACTGTTTTGAAAAATTTTATAAATGCGCTGCACCCGAGCTTGTTAATAAGCAACAATAGTAAAAACTAGCAGAAAACTAATTGAGGCAAGCCGAATATAAAATATCTTTAAAATACTACAGTATAGCTGAAAAATATTTTATAAAAGCTATTCTTGACCATAAGCGTAGCAATGGTCAATATGGAAAAAAATTCAAATGGGTATTTACGCCTGAAGCAGACACTTAACTACGTGAAGTAGGGCATTCTTGTCCAAAACAGTGTTGTGAAAAGTGCTTTATAATTACTTATATAAATTTTTTTTTTTTTCCCCTTATGGTTTCCCCACAAAGAGGTGGGGCACTGCGACCAGAAGATCTTTTGTACCATACCCATAAATTATGGCAAAAGACTTTCCGCTTCCCGCATGATTAGCAGTAAGTCTTTTGTTGGTATTGACCTAAGATGGAAGGGACTAATCCGTTCCTTTCCCAAGTGACCGGCTCTGTCCCATACCAGCGCTGGGCAATCACAGAGAATATCTCTGGTGGTTTCATCGTCCTCGAGACAGAGTCTGCACTCTGAAGAGTCCGATAGGCCAATTTTCTGTAGATGGTATCTTACAGTGTGGTGGCCAGATAGGTATGCTACCAAGAGTTTCAAGTCTGCTCTGCCAAGACCTTTTGTCTTGATCATATCCAGAGGTTTGACAAGCGCTTTTGCTTGACGCAGCCCCGGTAAGGAGAACCAGTATCTCCTATGGTCTCCTGCAGCCCATTTGTTTGCCATTGTTTTGATTGTGGACCAACTAATACCACAAAAAGGCGCAGGGGCGGTGGTCAGGGTGGAGGCACCCTGTCGTGCTAGATCGTCAGCGATCATGTTACCATCCACTCCCGAGCGTCCAGGTACCCAACAAAACGCCAATAAACAGCAGCCCAGAACATCTCAAGATAAAAAGAACTTCATAAAAAGAAAAATACAGTCAAACGTTTGGTTGCTAAGCTACGCAGAGCTCATAAAAAACAGTGCTGCCCTATTTTTTTGTGGAAAAATATTAACATCTAATCTGCTTTATTTAGTACAATATTTATTGTAAGCTATTACGGTCCAAGTAACGTTTCAAAAAGCTGTCCTCTGGGAAAACTGCCGCGTGCTGTTTCATGAACTCGAACTGAAATATTTCCATGAAATGTCTACGATACGAAAATATTTCAAATGCAAAGTAAATTTTATTGAAAACATGTACATCTCTGAGCAAGTTCTTCCCAGATACCCCGCATTATGATGCGCCAGCATTATCTCGTTGTTTATGCATATCAGTACAGGTAACGAATTTGAATGGAGTTTTTGCTTAATAAGGTAAATTTCTTGGCTTCAGAAGTCATTTAAAAGCTTTTATTACTTATTATGTTTAGTATAAAGGGCCATCAATCATGCAATAAATGCAAAAAAACACAAAAATTTCAAATGATAAAACTGCGCCGTAGCTCGTTCGAGCATAATTGGATAACACGGATAATGTTGGCCTCTAATGCTTCAATCGAAGCTGGCTTATCCACAAACACCTTAGACTTCACGTAGCCCCAAAGGAAAAAGTCTAACGTTGTGATCTTGGTGGCCAATTCACCGGTCCGGAGCATGAAATTAATTGTTCACCGAATTAGTTGCATAAAATGGCCTAAGCGCGAAAAACATTCTTTACAGAACACGAATTTTCGTTATATAATTGTACGATTTGTAAACGTTGTAAGTCTATCCATGATGAAATGGCAATAAAAACTGAATAAATCACGCGTGATTTATCAAAAAACCCTATTAAAAAAAACCTTAAGATTAATGACCCTTTACCTAAAAATAAGTTTCCTAAGTAATCAAAAATATGTTTTATTAGAAATTCAAAATGTTTGATTTTTGGCATGTTTTAAAGGACTCTTTAGGAAACCTGTGCAATTTCACAGGAAAATTCACTCAAAACTCTGCATTCAATTCAATTTCATTCATATTAAAGATAATGCTAAAATTTTTGATCAGCATGTTTTGCCCATTAATAGCAAGCTGAGAGAAAAGGACCTTGTTCTAAAATGTCAACGGCAAAAATGTCTAACAGTTGAAGAGTTGCGCGACAGTGGAATACTCTGCACACACTTTGCCCAAACAAAAAAATGTTGTGAAAATGTCAACAAAGCTTTGTTGATAAGGCTCACATACGCCTATGTATCAAAATTTGCTGGCTCTGGCTTATTTATTCACAAGACAATGTCGAATGTTGTTGCAGCTTACAGGAGAGAAAGCTTAAATATTCAAGGTCTATATTTTGTCATATTTTATAATTTCTCTTTAAATTTTTGTAGCACAGTGTTTTTAGCGGTAAGGTGTATTCAAGTTGAGTTTGTGTGTAAACTGCGAAGTTGTGCTGTTTAAAAAACGATGGGACGGATATGTACTTTTTTGTGGAAAAATTTGACAGCACTAATTCTAGTAGTTTCCAAATGTTACCTAGTTGCTGTTAAGAATTTCTTAATTACCATGCGCTTTTTGCTCATTCATGTAATTGTTATACCATGCTCTTATGGGTGCAGAGTGTAAAAAGCGCAGTATTTGTTGTTTCATGTTGTGGTTTCAATTGTTGTTGTTTTAGTTTTTTTTGTGCGTGTGCATTGCTGACCCAAATAGTACACACAATACTCAACGCAATCTAGCTACAGGCATTTACCAACACTTACACGCCATGTCGCCATTTTTCTTTCGCCTGTTTGCCTGTTGGTTAGTCGCTTCGTTTGGTTGTGCTTTTATTTTCTACTCTCTTTCCATTACTCTCTATCTCTTTCTATTTGCCTCTTCTATGTTGCTTTTTTTTTTTGCAATTTATTTTGAATTTGGTTTTCGGTTTCCCGTTGCATTTTAACGCTGCCTCATAGCGTTGAACTGTAAAATGCCGTTGCCTGCATTTTATGCTCTCTATTTTGAGATATTTTTGCACTATTTTTGTTGCTGCTGTTGGCATTTTTTTTTATATTTTGCTGCTGGAAGTGAAAAAATGCATAGAATAGAAATAAAATAAATTCCATGGGCGATGAGTGCTTCATATGCCATTTCAGAGGCTTCAAATGGCAGCTACATAAGCTGTTACTGATTGAAACACAGAAATTGATTGATTGATTGACAGGCAGAGTCAGCGAGAGCTAATGTCTTGGCTGGTTGTTCAATATACATAAATAATTAATAGCACGCCCATTGTTCTAAATATCAATATATTCAAGTTTAAGTTGATGTTAAGCTTTAATTTTAATAGTTTGGTTTGATTCTTTGCATTGACAGCTGAAAGTTGAAGATACTAGTTGTTTCTGCCTTTGTTATCTTTGTTGATAATCAATTTAAATCATAGCATGAAAATGTTCACGATCTAGTTCCGTTTTGCTTTCGAGTTGATTTTTACAAGTTAATGTTAGCCATAAACAGTGTGACCCTACAGCAAAAAGTTATATGCAAGTTTATGCAAAGTCTCAAATTTAAACCTTCATTGGGGAATACACTCAAGAAAAATATCCAATCTTAATTTAAGCTCGAATTTGCACAAAACAAGATTGTTTCACTTTATAATTTATAAAACTTTTTCTTCGTAATTTTTCCCACTTTAGTTATAAAATACTCTTAATAATAAATAAATAAATGAATGCTCTTTTTAAACATTCTCAAATTGGGAATTTTCTGTCTTAAGGGGTCTACGCAGTTCGAAAAAGTTCGCGCGGAGTGACAAAACTTCATATAAAAAAAAAGTCCCAAATGGGAAATATTTCGAACTGCGTATAGGCCCTTAGGTGCTATCTACTTACACACAAAGCAAGCGCGATTGTTCATAAAATCATTCCGAACATTCTCAAATTAGGAATTCCTTTTTAAAAAATCACGCTGTTAAAATAAGAGTTTTACTCTCAATACTAAAAAAAAGCTCTTGGTGTTGTTCCATTTGAAACCGCTTGTTTTTGAGCATTAAATTTTTAATTTATTTTCTTTGAGTATAAGATGGACTCGGATTGTACGAAATTCGCGCAATTTCTTTGATCCCGAAATTTCCATGGGTTCCAAAATTACTGCCGAGCACCGAAAATTTGTCATTCAAGGCCCAGACGCAGAAACCTCAAAAAAAAAAATAATATCCCATTTGGGATATCTCATTTGGGATTTTTTTTTATATGAAGTTTTGTCATTCCGTGCGAAAATTTTATACCCTGTACCTATAGGTACAAAGGGTATACTAGATTTGTGCAATGTATGTAATGGACAAAAGGAGGCGTGGCAGACCCCAAGTCCTTTATACCAAAATGCTTATCATAACCTCGGGTAGCGATTGAGCCATGTCCGTCCGTCTGATGAACACCTAGATCTCGGAGACTATAAGAGCAGCTGATGCGCATATTTTCTCAGAAGATGAAGTTTGTTGAATTATGTCAATATCTTTCCCCGTTCCCCCGTAGCAGAGTTTCGCGGTTTTTAGCTAAACCGTTTCATATTTCAATCTGAAACTTAACAGAGCGATGCGTTTTTGTTACATGCATCTGTTTGTTAAAAATAAACAAAATCGTAAAAATACTACAAAAGTTATAATCTAAAATGTACAATTTTCACATCCCCTTGTCAATAAACTGCGTCAATATTTGACTCTACGTAATTATAGTAACAAATGACCTAGAATCACCAATTATGGTAAGCTGATTCATGTGGTTCTAAGTAACAAATCCACATCCAAATTGTATCAATGCGGCCCCCCGTATCGTTTTACCGTGTTTTCTCTTATACCCCTCAACATATTCCCTTGAAACTTACCCCATATACTTTAAATAACTTCTTTAATGTATATCTCGATTTTCATCAAAATCGGTACAATTTCACGGAACTTATAGGCATAAATATCGTTTTGCAACAAAAAAAAAAAATGTTCCAATTGGAAAGTTCTTAGAAGGAATATGCAGGAAAAAACTTTTTTCGAGAAAAAAGGTACAGGGTATTACACTGTCGGGCACCGCCTCGACTGTATTGTAATACATTTTTCATTCTGCGTATGGGCCTTAAAGAAAAAAATTCATGCGAAATGGGTGGGAACTGTGGAACGTGAGGTAACGATCAAATTTCGTTACCCTATCTACTCAGCATCTTTGGTATTCCACTTTTTAGTGTTATAGTTATACGACTATTAGAAAAATACTCAAATAGAGTGAACTAATACAAAAATCGTAACGTAACGAAAAGATGTGTCAAGACAGGCTTAATTTCCCGTCATTGCGAACGATGCATTTTCAAGTTGATTTGAATTTGAATTTCCTAAAATGTTTTTGAGATTTTTATTGCTCTTTTCGCATTGGTTACGATCTTAGAGCCCGCTTCTGCCACTGAGCTTCAGCTTTTTATACCAATAAGTCTCCGCTTGCCAATTAATATAGCTGATAAAAAATTATGCTAAGGATGGCAGAAATTGTTAAGGGACACCTTTTTGAAATAACATTTGGCAGCTTTTCAAAAGGTCCTCAGGACCATTAAAAAGACCTCATAGACCTCTACCAAATAAGTCAGTTATAGCAAATAATAAGTCGGCAATGAAGTCATTGCGTTCATTCGTCTTTCCGGGCCACTAATGACTAGAAGTACAGTCAACCCTGTTTTTGTGCGTTTTTTTTTTTTTGAGACTATGTTTTTAACTGGCACAAAGATTAAAAGGTTTTAGATTAATATTTTAGCGGAGGATTAGTGGGCACTGTCTGAAAAATTCAATTTTATTTTTAATAGTAAAAGCTCATTTTCTATAGCCGTGAATCCGGACTGCCCAACAACTTAAGCTTTACTGAAGTTTCTTATACATTTTTTACTATTTTTATACCCTGTACCGTATGGTACAAAGGGTATAATGTGTTTGTGTAAGCCGAAAATGTAACATAACAGAAGACCCCCCAAAGTTACCTAAAGTATGATCAGTGTGACTCGAGAAGTCGATATACCCATGTCCGTCTGTCCGTATGAACGCCTAGATCTCAGAGAGCTAGAGCGATCAAATTTTCAGATTAGATGCGTAATTATGTCAGGGGAGACAAGTTTATTTTACTTTGTCGATATCGGGGTTATGTTATATAGCTCCCATAGGGGTGTTTCCGAGGACCTCGAAAAAAAAACAAAAGTTTTGGATTGATAATTCGTTTGTTTATGAAGATATCATAACCAAATTTGGTTATGTTTAGAGTGCTCAAGCACTATACCAAATTTGATCAAAATCGGTTGAATATATCATATAGCTCCCATAGGACCAATCGGTCAAAAAAACGTTTTTTGTAATACAAAATTCAATGTGTCTCGTTTGTTTGTGAAGATATTGTAACCAAAGGCATTAAGAAGTTTTTTAGAGTTCCCAAGCACGGAAGCAAATTTGATCAAAATCGGTTGTCTATATCATATAGCTCCCATAGGAACAATCGGTCAAAAAAACGTTTTTTGTACAAAATTCGTTGTGTTTCGTTAGTTAGTGAAGATATTGTAAGCAAATTTGGCATTAAGAAGTTTTTTAGAGTTCCCAAGCACTGTAGCAAATTTGATCAAAATCGGTTGTCTATATCATATAGCTCCCATAGGAACAATCGGTCAAAAAAACGATTTTTTACAAAATTCGTTGTATTTCGTTTGTTTTTGAAGATATCGTAACCAAATTTCGCAGTCGGAAGTTTATTATAGTTCCCAATCAGTGTACCAAATTTAATTAAAATCGGTTGACTATATTATATAATCCCCATAGGACCGATCGGTAAACAAAATTTTTGGTTCAAAGTTCGTCTGTTTTTGGTTGTTTATGAAGGTATCTTAACCTAATTTGGCAATCAAATGTCTTTTGGTGTCCTTAAGCAATATACCGGATTTTATTGCAAGCAGTGGTACAGGGTATCCCAAAGTCGTCTGCGCCCGACTTTAATGGACGCCATCTTTTTTTTATTTATTTGTGAAAATTTTGTAAAAATACACGGATTTTTATGAATTGAAGTCGTATTATTTTAAGATGGCCTGTTTAGCTGAAGATCTTTCAAATTTAAGTCAATTTAAAATTTTTTTATATTTTATTTTTTTATTTTGTGTTTGCAAACCGCCATAACATTTTTTTTGTGTCTAACACAACCAAAAAATAAGCTTTTTGCGACTTTTTATAAAATTGAGAGCATATAGAGCTATCGAGTGTCAATCGATTTTGGCAATACTTTTTTGACGCATTTAAATAAATTCTGAACTTTGTGCAAGCTAATGAAGTGTCCTGCCCTTTCCTTTTTCCGTCACACTTTTTGGAATACATTTATTTTTGCAGCATTTTTTAAAGCTATATTGAAATCGTGCCAGAGCAGGATATCGATTTAAATTGGTTTTAATTAAAACAAGCCCAGTAGCAAAGAGGACGCCAGCAGCAAACATGGCTAATTGCCGTAGTCAAAAGCGTATGTGTATATGTGTGTTACAGTGCGTGCATGTGTACATATGAGTGCTATACATATTTCATACAGTTATAATATTACGAGGGCAGACAGAAAAGTTGTTCTTTTGTTTCTTTTTAATGAAAGAGGAAAACTTTAATATAAGATTAAAAAGGACTTTGTTCATTAGTCACTTGAGACTTAGCAAAGTCGATATAAACCAGCACAGAAATAGTTGAAAAAATTCCACGGTATAAACAATAAGTGAACGCATAAAAATGCTGCTAGCCGCAGAGTTTAATTTATTCAAGTGTTTAACACATTTTTGCCTTATGCTCCAGCTAGGAGTGACATTGTTATATATATTTTAGTAATAATGTAATTATGTCAAGGAAGTAAAAAAAAATTAGCACATTTAAAAAACAAAAGAAATTAAGGTCAACGTCAATTAGTTGCTTTATTTTATTTGTAAACCTTGTGATAATAATTAGCTGCCAAAATTATAAAATTTTTCATATGACAGTGAACACTAATTAATCTAATACTTCTTGATTACCACTTAATTCTCCAATTACAACATAATTAATAAACCATAATGTATAATGTTATATAATAAATAGCAAATGTTTCGCAACGTTTTTCCGTCATACATTTTGCTTCGAAAATAAATTGCTGCGTATTAGTTTTCATTCTTGCTGCAAAACAGAAAAGCTGTTCATATTTTGCCAGCTAAATCATGTGGCAACACTGTTTTGTTTGCACGTCTATGGACAATAATACAGGTAAACTTGGTTGAGTTGTTGGAAAGCTAAGGGTCATTTCCGAAGTAATTTGCTGCGTAGAATTTGAATCCAGGTTCAGAATTGGCCCATCACGTCAGGATTTTGAGATATTTGAGGTTATGCTTTTTCCTACTTTTGAGGTTATGCACAGGGTGTAAAAATTTTTGTGGAAATTACCCTTAGCTTTCCAACAATTGCAATGACCCTGGTATTTGTGGACCTGTGTAATCGAACGCGCTTGAAGATGAAATTTGGCGACTGCTTACTGGTCTTTAAGTTGAAAAGAAAAAATAACTTATAGAATATTTTGGTTTTTATGCATGAAAAAAATAGTAGGGAATAGCCTGAAAACTTGTAGCCCTTGTCATACTTAAATATTCCCCTTTCTTTTATGTATTTTGTTTTTACCACTGCATACTGGTCTTTTAGTTAAGGCCTATACGCAGCACGCAAAAAAATAAAAAACTTCATATAAAAGAAATAGTCGCGAAAAATTCCGATTAAAAATTTTTGACAATGGGACGAAGATAAAAAAACTAAACAGTGCTGTCTAAAAATGCTTTACATTAGATGGCGCCACTACTACATTAGGTGTGGTAACACTAACAACAGCTGTTTGGTTTTTGGCGCTTTGGCGCGAATAAATATATATGCACTTTATTTTGTTCGAAATGGTAGGTAGGAGAAAACGGTGCGAATCATTTTTAAGAGTTGAGAAAATAGCGCTTATTAAAGCAGTGGAGGAGTACCCAGTGTTATATGTAGGATATAACAAACAATATGCACTTTAATGTACTGGTGGCCAACTTGGCTTTAGCCGAAAAGCGTGTCTGGTCGTGTTAGCCGTTTAGGAACCAAGAAACGCTGCAACATTCCGAACAATATATTGAAATTTGTTGACATATGAAAATTTTCACGAAGTACCAATCATCATTTCAACTTAAAATTGAACACGAAATGTACACAATGGTGTTGTAATGTTAGTCCAATACAAAATACATACATCTTTGAAAAATTTTCCACTTTCTGCTCTGCCCTTTAAAAAAGGGTTCACCCAGACGATTCTGATCCTGCGCCGTCCCTCTTCTTGTTGTTGTTTTTTATTTTGCAGCCAACCTTTTTACAATTAGGAAGGCAGTCATACATGCATTGTAACGTTAACAATAATTGTTAATTCAAATCCATGTTTGTTTTATTTAATTCTTTGTCTTATTTTGCGCGTTTAATTTTTGTAAGCAGAAAGCAGCTGATTATAATGTAAGTGTGCCCACATTAAGCCAAAGTATCGGAAAAAAATATCGATTAATGCCACAAAAAAAAAAAAAACGATAAACGTTCTAAAATAGCACTTTGTCTTACTATCCACACACTGGTGGCTCCATATGAAATAATATGAAATAGTTTCCATATGGAATTTTTCGAGCTGCGTAGACCCCTTTAAAAAAAAAAATTGGCATAAAAAAAAAAATTGTAGGGAGTAACCTGAAAACTTGTATTCCGTATCATCCTTAAATATTCCCTTTTATTTTATGCATTTGTTTTTTTTTGGTTAGTATGAAAAAAATTAAGCAAATACTTGTGGAGTTTCAAAGCGACTTTCGTTTTTTGTATCGTCCCCAAGGTACTTTCAACAAGATTAATTTTCCCAAAAGTAGTTGAGAGCTTGATTCAAAAGAGCACCCAATAGTATATACAGCTGATATTATGAAAATGTCTTAGAACGCCAATGGTATTAATATCAGACAAAAGATAAGCTTCTGCATATACCATTAAACTATACCTAGTCTAAGCCAAAAAAACTTATATGCCTTCTACTTTAATTTATTGTTAAATTCTGTGGAATAAAAATTAAATTATATTAAATTGAATTAAAACTATACTTCGATTGCATATGGTATATTTTTGGTATGTCACAACCCTAGAAATACTTTATAGCCTGCCCTCGTAAGTGTCATTGTCAGTTTCAACATGTGTTAGATGCTAGCTAACTAATAGGTATAATTAAATCATTAGCGCATGTATGAAATTGTATGCATTTAATTAAAATGCGAAAAAAAGTATCCTATAAATGTGTTAAAAATAAATCCATGAAAACAAAACCGCTTGGTAAACAAATACATATAAATTCTAATCAAGCTAGCAGGGCTCATCAATGGCGTTTAATTGAAGCTGAGCAAAAACCATAGCATACCTTGCGGCTGAGTACAAAAAAGATATAGAAACAACGTCAAAGCGGAATTGTGGCTGAACGATAAGAGGTAAGGGGTTGATCGCTTGATTGCTTTTTGTGTTTCAATGTTGTTCTTGTTGTTCTTCTACGTTCATGATTTTTTACCCGAACAATGGTGACCACAGCAGCGTATAGCGGAGCAGGAGCACTAAGCCAGCAAACGAAGTAAGGTTGACATTTTTCAAATTGTCTAGGCTTTCAATACACCCAATATGTGGACACACACAGGAGCAGAAACATTTTCTACGATTTTCTTTTAGATTTTCGCAAGCTGCATCCAGCTTTAAGAACGCTGAACAATATGGTTCATTCATTTTTGGATTATTACAAGATACAAAATTATAAAGTCATATAGCTAAAAGGTATAAAGGCAAAAATGCCCGACTAAGGATATGCGCAACAACAATAAGTTATTTTTATACCCTGTACCGTATGATACAAAGGGTATATTCAGTTTGTGCAAGCCGAAAATGTGTGTAACATACAGAAGGAGACGTCGGAGACCCTCGAAAGTTACCCAAAGGATGATCAGAGTGACTAGCGAAGTCGATATACCCATGTCCGTCTGTCCGTCTGTATGAACGCCTAGATCTCAGAGATGGTAAGAGCTAGAGCAACCAAACTTTCAGATTAAATGAGTTATTATCCTACGGGAGACAACTTTTATTTTTATTTTTTTGATATCGGGGTTTCTATTATATAGCTCTCATAGGGGTGTTTCAGAGGACCTCGAAAAAAACCAAAAGTTTTTTGCTCAAAATTCGTTGTATTTAGTTTGTTTGTGAAGGTATCGTACCTAAATTTTGCAATCAATTGTCTTATAGAGTGCTTAAGAAATATATCGGACTTAATTGCAATTAGTGGTATAGGGTATCCAAAAGTCGTCCGCGCCAAACTTTAACGTACGCCATCTTTTTCATATACATTTGGAATATCGGTGTATGGATGATGATTGAAATTTATCAAAAGGAGATTTTTGGCACAACCCTGCACAAAATAAACAGTCATAAAATAAAGATTCCGCCCATTGTTTGTTTAATTTTAAGCATCCCTTTATATTAAATCTGGCATGGTATTAATCGAGTACTATATTAACAGTCATACTTCGTATAAATGAATTTTTATTTTAATGCTAACCAGAAAGTGCAATTAAAAATGAATCAGATTTTAAAGGAATAAATCATCTTTCGATATAAAGGCATATTAATGGTCAAAGAAGTAAGTTAATAAGCGGAAATGACGCATTTTGGGATGAGAGCAATCTATAGCAGTATTTAAGTGTCTATCATATCCAGTGGAAACAATCTTTTGGACGAGAGGTTTGGAAACAAGCACTATGAATGATGGTATTGGGCCATGATATAAGTCTAGATGATATGTAGCTCTAACAAGACATACTGAATTATAGAGCAGAAGCGGAAAGCAAAATTTTTGAACGCGCTATATGTAGAAGAAGCAATGTGGAATGATCCTTAATATTGAAAAAATCCTATTGTCGTTATATTACAGCTTCATGGTAATAAAACTCTGAAAACGACTGTTGCAAGCAGTCAAGAAAAGTTTTACCCCTCGATATTAAATCAATATTATGCAGGGGAGAGTGGGGCAAAATGCGCAACTTTTGTTGTTATTGCATTTTTGGGGCAGCCGAAGGGCTGAGGGGATCTTCAGTAGGCACTTGTTGTAGCACACATATGTGGCTTACCGACGTTTAGAGCTCGCCACCAAAGCCATGTATGGAAAAATTTAAAGCCTCCAGCGGTGACCGTCTTGACGGTATTCCAGGTTGAATAATTCCCGAGTTGCATATTTTGCCCCAGTCTCCCCTATTCTCAAAATATAATGATAAATACATCTATAAATAAATGCGTCAACGAAAAAAAGTGTGGTACCGATTGTGTTCGTATGCGTGAACGTATCGAGGTGAAACTTACACTATATCAAAGCCACACCTCATACGGTGTGCACAATGTAAGTCGATACGTGGAATTCATGCAGTTGAAAACTCATACGAAACACTGAAATGTGTCATGAAAGGGGGAATAGAAACGGCAGCAAATGCAACACTTGAACAACAATTCACTTGTCATTATTTCAATTTTGTTGTTCATATTTGTTTCAATATTTGATGGCATCAACTCTTTGTTGCGAATCAGAGCAGCATGCAGGTCGCTACTGTTCCAGAGAATTGTAAAGTCGGGCAGGACCAACTGTAGCAACTGTAGGATAAACACTAAGAAAATAAAGAATTGTAGAGGATATATAACAGTCTAGATGATCTGAATCAAATAAAGACGACTGGGGGTTGGCGTGCGCAGCACGCAGGAGGCAGAGCCCCCTAGTAATGATTATTTTAATTTTGACTCTGTACAAAATTTATGAAAATCCATAGCTATGTCAATTTGTCTGTCTGTATGAATGCTTATATCTCAGAGACCTTATGAAGTTTATTGAGTTCATATCTTCTGTTGCCAAACTTGTCTATTGCCCTCTGGTTACCGGGTTGGAGACTGATTCGGTCGGAGTACATTGACTCACACCCACAGTAAGGACGACTCAATTGTCTTGCTTCTATTGATTTGGCTCGATGCCAAAATAAATGCGACAAGTCCGGAAATCTCATTATTGTTCTTTTTCTTCGATTCATTCAAAGCATGAACTTAAACTGCGAGATGCGACCAAATTCGCTGTGCACATGCAAAACGTAGCTTTAAACAAAATATTCAAAAATATCTTAGTTTTAAGAACATCAAGATAGATAGCTTCTTATTAAAATTTAAGCATTCAAAGAGCCCTTCTAAAAAGATTTCTCTATTAGAACTTTCCACTCGTGCTCGAAGCCGACAACCAAACTCAATGATAAACTTCAGTAATTTTGCAGCACGGCTTTAAAGCAATTTCGTTTTTATGGAAATAGTACGTGCCTCGAGGCTCGAAACATATATAGACGTGCAGCAGGGCACACAGCATTACAACTGGTGCATGTGCACAAATATTATGAATAAATTCAAGTGTGCCAATCCCCCTAGTTCTATATGGTAAACGCAGCGTATACGTTATATGTAGTTTATGTGCTAATTAACGTTTTGTGCATTAATTGCATGGCCTGAAGACCGCCCAACAGGAAAATCAAAACCGCAAACAAATATATATGTTTACACATTCATGAGAACTTAAACTAAATCATGAGAAAATTAATTTCACAATGACAACCACAACAAAAACAATCACAAAATGGCGCAGCAAATTAAGTTATCTTTAAACGTGGGTAGAGAGTCGAGATATCGCTGTACATTAAAAACCAGCTAAAAGCATGGCTGGGGCATGCAACAAACCATATATCTAATTAGTAAGTTAAGAGCTTGGCAAATGCAAGCTAAGAAGGCAACATTGAAACATATTCCCTTCTATAGAGTTGTCATAGAACGCTGCACAGTGGTTATAATTATATGGAGAAACTTTTTCTTTAGTTTCCCTAAATGTAAAAAAGTTTGAGCTTCGATTTTTGAGAGTTAAAAAAATTGAAAAGTGTTCTCTTGAATAGGACCAAATTTCAAAGAACAAAAAAATAACATTTATAATAAGCTGGCATCCGCAGTTATTATGAAAGCTAATACCACTTACATAATCTTAAAAAAATAAAAGCGCATTGTTTAATTTTTTAAGACGCACAAAGAATATTAATAAAAAATACTTGTTTAAAATTACTCATACGACACGACCCTTTGATTTTCTGTGCTTAGAAATGCAAAAAGAAAATCTCGTTGACTTCAAATTTTGAATGTTTGTCCCACTGTAAGTTTCTACGACTGAGACTCAGCGCAATGCATTTAAAATGGCTTTTGCCCCAATTTGACTTTGTGATTTATAGTTTTGTTGCAAATCACTTGGATTATCTTTTTGGTACACAAACTGAGCATAATAATGAATAATGATTCAAGTGCGATTATTGCAAAGCTACTATCGAGTAATTCATCTTCATTCAAGTTGTGCCACTTGGCCATTATTTAGACGCTTTAGGCCAAAAGAGCAACAAACCAAATTTGTTGCATGCGCTTGGCCAATTTGCCAACTAATATGCAACTGGCAGTAGCAATAATAAAAGCTACAAACAAAGCTACAAAGAGAGAAAAATTCAAGAGCATTGTACAACAATTAAAAAAACTTGCAACTTGTTTACTTTGAGTATAAATAGTAGGAAGAATAAAGAATTGAATTTAAATTTTTAATTAATTTTAAGTAGAATTATTACTTGTTGAGGTAAATTTAAGATATGAAGAAAACAACTTTTGAATCACTCGCCATAGTATTTTTTTGATTTTTGAGACTAGCTTCAAAATGAATACTAGAAGATTTAAAGTTCTTTTAATTGGAATAAGTTCAATGAGTACATACTTAATAAGAATATGTTTTTTTAATTTTTTGTACCCTGTACCTATAGGTACAAAGGGTATACTAGATGTGTGCAATGTATGTTACGGACAGGAGGAGGCGTGCCAGACCCCAAGTCCTTTATACCAAAATGCTTATCATAACCTCGGGTAGCGATTGAGCCATGTCCTTCTGTCCGTCCGTTCGTCTGAATGAACACCTAGATTTCGAAGACTATAAGAGCTAGAGATACGAAACCAGCTGGTGCGCATATTTCCTAAGAAGATGAGGTTTGTTGCATTATGTCCATATCTTGCAAAGTTTCCCCCTTAAGTTAGGTTATAGTGGTTGCCTGTCTTGTAACAGCCCAGACGCACATAGGCACAATGAGGCCATTTGTGATGCCACAGGTAACGCTGTTCGAGAGCTGACCAGGGATGTCTTTATAACTGCGTATACAGGCATTCATGGACAGCACCCGGTCAGCTCTGAAGAAGAACAGGCACGACTATTCAACTATATTATTGCTGAACCAGCCTGAAAGTTCAATGAACCTGGCAATATCCCTGGAACAGAGATTTGAGAGGTCAATAAGGCTGTTCAGAAAAGGGTACCCTAGGGTCCTTAATAGGGAGGGGCACTGACACAAAAATTGTAGAACGGTTTTCTCCTCCTCTTCGGATCCGCAGCCGCGGCAGAAGTCGTTGAAAGGGGCGAGCATTTTTTCGGCATGCCTGCCCATAAGGCAGTGTCCTGTTAAAATGGACACAGTGTCGATAGGTAGTTGCGACTTAATGTGAGCAACTTACGGGTTTTGCTGCCGTCCATGTTTGGCCAGGTAAGTCTTGAGGTGCGGCAGGAGTCCTCATTGGACCAAGCAGTGCGGGAACTTGCCAAAAATTTCTGTTTGATGGCCAGTTTGACTGTGGCGTTGGGTGTGCCGATGTCTATGCAGTTATAGACGACAGGCAGAGAGGTGCCTTGTTTGGCCAGTTCGTCCGCCACACAGTTTCCCGGTATGTCCCTATGTTCGGGCACCCAAACGAGGTGTACTCTAGAGAGCAAGGATAACTGGTTAAGGGCGAGTTGGCAAACGTGCACGAGTTTAGAGTTGGCATTGAAACCTGTGAGGGATTTGATTGCAGCTTGACTATCCCAGAAGATAGTAGTGCTTGTTGCAAAGTTTCCACCCTCCTGTAGCGATTTCGCAGCATAGTAGATGGCAAGGACTTCAGCCTGAAAGACGCTGCAGTGGTCTGCTAGTCTGAGGGACACCCTCCAGTTGAGCTTGTCTTCCCCCGTGGCAGAGTTTTGCGGTTTTTAACCACGCCGTTTAATATTTTTCTTTGAAATTTAACAGAGCGATGCGTTGTGGTTACGAAAATTAATAAAATCGGACATATACCACAAAAGTTATAGCCAAAAATGTAAAAATTTCACCACCCCTCGCCAATAACCTCCGTCAATATTTGACTCTACGTAATTATGGTAACAAATGACCCAGAATCACAGTTTTTGGTAAGCTGATTCATGTGGTTCTTAGTAAGAAATCCACATCAAAATTTTTTTAATGCGGACCTCCCACCCCCGCAATCGATTTACCGTGTTTTTTCACACACCCCTCCCACATTAACAAAATTAGAGTGGCGCATAGCAAAATCCTGAGAAGAATTTTCAATGCTCCTTGGTACATGCGCACAAGGGACATTGTAAGACACCTGAAAATCCCTAAAGTTTGCGACGTCATACGGTCACAAGATCAAAAATACATCGAACGCCTTGAAATACACCCAAATGTACTGCCCTTGAGAGCTAGAAAGAGAAGACTTAAAAGGTGCCATCCAGGGGACCTTCCTATGAGATTCCTATAAATAAGTTCAAACGTTTTAAAACCACATATAATTATGTATGTATTCCTGTAAATATTGTTTTTTTTTCGTATGTAGAACCCTTAGATTATAATTGGTTTTTATTTTATTTTTTTATGTAGGTACATCTAGATTAAGCCGCCATGATTGGTAGTAGGGAACTAGTTTGATAACAAACTTATCTGCACTCAAAAATTTTCGTTCATTTCGAAACGGGCGCTTTTTTTTTCTCTCAGTGTACCAAATAATGACTGTATGTCAACATGTCAGCAAGGACCACTGTTAAGCCCAAAAATTAGCATACACTCAAATAAAGGACACTGGGTGTATGTTTGCATTCTAAGTGTGTGTGTGTGTGTGAGTCAAAATGAATGTGTTTATGTATGTTTGTTTGCGTGTGTCAAGTCAAACATTTTGGCAGTGCATAGAATACACAAATTGAGTATATATATATATATATGTAAATATTTGACCCAAACACACTCATGAATAGAGGCACCAGAAAAGCTTAATAAGGGATATTTTAGATTAAAGACCCTTTAATGGCATCACAACAAAAGTAAGTACAATTTCGATTTGTGATTTTCGCACTGACCCTAAGACGAATTTAAAGACTGAACGCAATTTATAGAAAATGGAGCAACATAGCAATACGTATGAACTTAAATAAATAATAAAAAGAATGGCATATTTTTTTAAATGTAGCAGTATTGACTTCAAATTTTTGATTCACATAATAGATATATACTTGCTTGTATCATTTTACCATAAAAAAATAAAATTTATATATTGAATAAGTAAAACCGGAGACCCTTTTATTTAATCATTTTTGCTCACTTTTTTTAAGCATCAAATAAAAGTTGCTAGAAAAATATTTCTTCAAAAATGCCAAAACACGTAAAAACTAATTTTCTACAAAGAAGTTTTCGAAAAATGTGTCAAAAAGTAGAAGTCGCAATTTTCAAAAATAATTCCCGAAAATATGTGAACAAGTAAAACCAAATATATGCGAAATATTATTTAAAAAAAAAATACGACTGATTTGAAATAATTTAAAAATCGAAAAATGCGAAATTTCCGCAAGACAATTTTTACATTTTTTTATCTATGTTATTTTGATTGATGTGTGTTCCAAATTCGATCCATTGTTGCTTTAAAGTATTTTAAATTCGCTTTTTAATTTGAATTTTTAGTTCTGCTGTAAAGAGTACTCTCTAGAGAGTAGACAGAACAGAGTATAGAGAACAAAGAAACAAAAGTAAATTCTACTTCGGAAAAAAATTGAAAAGAGACTGAAATTATTCGTCAACCTGTATAAAATACAAATCTACAGAATTTTTTTTTTCTTTTTTTAACAAAGCTAGAGAAATATTTCATTTGGAATTTATTTATTTAGACAAAGAGGCTACAAATTCTGACTCGATTATCGCTAACGTGGTTTTCATCCGAAAATTATTTTTTTTTTTTTTTTAAGTAAAGTGGTTTAAAATCCTGAGTCAAGTCAAAAAACAGGCCTTTTCATAGTCATACACCAGAGCAACGCTTGCAAATTGTTGAAATTTTTGATCAAAATAATGCTTCTTTTCGTCAAACTTATTCAAAATTCAAAATTTTGTGCTCCAATGAAGCCCCCGCAAATACTGCGTAAAGTTTGTGAAAATTAGTGTTCCAGATTTTGCTATGTATGCGCCAGCCGTGGACGCTACATGGCCGAAAACATATTGTAACATTAATGTCATAAAATTTTCTATCCAATAAAGCCCGTTTCATTGATATTCAAAATATATTTCTTTGTTTTATTATGATTTAAGCTTGTGTAACTCTAAAAAAAACACCATTTTGAAAGCAAAAAGAGACTTTATAAAAAAAGTTTTTTATTAACCAAAGAAAATTAAACAAATAATTGTAGTAAATAAAAAAATATTAAATTTTGCTTATTTATTTAACATAAGTAAATTTTACATTTTATTAAGCATGTTACTTAATTGAACTTTCAAAATGATTAAGTGAAACAATTTTAAGAAAAATAAGACAAATATAAAATAAAAATAATACATTTTGCAATAAAAAAAAATAAAAAAAAATATATAAAAAAAATTTTCTCTCAAAAGACGTTATGTTCTATAGTACAAATTTCAGAAAGAACTTTAAGAAAGTACTAAGGCGATTAATAAAAGCTACTGGAGGAAGGAATCAAACTTTTCCTTCAGACAACATTGCAACCACTTAAAATTAAGTTTACACAAGAAGCTAAATATAATAAAATATCTCAGCTGCAAATACTCTTTTATCAATGTTAACACTCTTATAAATGTTACGAGAGCCCTTATATTGTCAAAAATCCAGTATGGGCTTCCCATTTTCGGGTGGAGCGCTAAGTCCAATATTAAGTTATTTACGGCAGCCTACCATACTGCAGTCCGTCGAAGTATCTACGCTTTTCCAACAACTCCACCAAGATGCATCTTGGCAGAGGCATGTTTGCCTTCGATGGAGTCTTTAATAAAAGAAAGCACTGCAAAACTAATTCCGAAACTGCTGTGTACACCAAAGCGATACCTTCAAATAGAGTTCCGCAAAATCACGCAAAATAGAAAATTTCGAATTCTATCCACGCTCCGTCGATGTTCGGCACTATGCAAGGTACTTAACATCATTCCATCTTTAGACTGAAGCACACCTAAATAGCCACCCTGGCTTCTGCGCCCTGCATCCTTAATCACCACATTGCAGAAGTATCCAAAAAACTCCACTCCTGGCGAAGTCTATAGAAGGGCTTTTGCAAATGAGTCATCCAACCTCCGGCTTAATAGTTGGAATTGGCTGTTCACCGATGGAACAAAAAATGACAATGTTACTGCTTTTGCCGTCATAGACAAATGTGGATTGAGAATATCAGCTGGCTGGCTGCCTGACTACTGCTCTGTATTCACAGCAGAAGCAACAGCCATTCTTTATGCAGTTCGAAAATTCGTCATTAGCACAGACAGCCTATCCTCAATTGAAGCAGTTAAAAATATCACCAACCGAAATCCGGCTATCGCAGTCACCGTTATGCACCTTTATTTCCTGTTCCGCAAAAGATTATCTAAACCAAATAAAATAGAGTGGAACTCGTTCCAACACAACTACAAGGCCTTCAACCCTATACGAGAGAAGATTCACTTTTCAACTGATAGCTGCCGTTCAAAGATTAGCGCATTTTCGCGGCTACGTTTCGGACACTGCCATAAAGCTCACGCCCACCTACTCTCTGGGGATAAACACCCAACATGCCAACACTGTGGGCAGGTCTTAACTACAGTCCACCTGCTTGACATCTGCCCGGGATTTGACAATATAAGGCAATCTCTTTTGCCAAATAAAATACCATCTTCACTACTTGCAATTGTAAACAAAACCAATATCGAGGCTATATTTAATTTTCTTAAGATCTGTAAAATAGACAAGGAAATCTAACAACTGCGTACGATAGGGTCTAAGGTCTAGTTACTAGTTACCCTAATGTTATTGTATTATAATAAGTATTTAAATAAATAAATAAATAAACTTTAAGAAAGTACTAAGGCGATTGATAAAAGCTACTGGAGGAAGCTTAAAAATTTTAAAACTATTTTGAATACAAATTTTTTTTTTTAAATTATTTTTATTATTTAAAAAACTTTACAGTAGAATGTATATACTCTTGACAAGTGTATAAAAGATCTAAAGGACTATTTTTGCAATGGGTTAAGTTTGTGTACTTGTGCGATACAAAATTTGAATCCTTAGAGAGAAAATAACACAGGCCTACAAATACCGGGATCATGTCAGTTGTTGGAAAGCTAAGGGTCATTTCCGAAGTAATTTGCTGTGTAGAATCCAAATCCGGGGCCAAAATTGGCCCATTACGTCAGGATTTTGAGATATTTGGGGGTATGTACCCGAAAAAATTCGTTTTTTAAATATCTCAAAACCCTGACGTGATGGGCAAATTCTGACCTCGGTTTCGGATTCTACGCAGGAAATTACTTCAGAAATGACCCTTAGCTTTTCAACAACTGACATAACTCCAGTATTTGTAGGCCTGCGAAATGCTAATGACGTCGAGGGGATATTCTTTGTAACTTTGAATAGCCAAATTAAAGGGTTAGAGTTTTACTAAATGATGTAACTGGAGTGACAGATCACAAAAATTATTTGCACCCTGCACATAACCTCAAAAGTAGGAAAAAACACCGTTTTTCGGGTAAATAACCTCAAAAATCTTAAAATCCAGACGTGATAGGCCAATTCTGGCCCCGGATTCGGATTCTACGCAGCAAATTACTTCGGAAATGACCCATAGCTTTCCTACAACTAAACCATGTTGGTCTGTGTAATCGGCACATGGCCTTAACTATAAGGATAAAGTCGTTTTCGAGGCCAGGGAATCGTGGAAGAAAAAGCCGAGTAAGGAAAACAAAACTAAACCAAATCATTGGTAAGTTTCGGCATGCGCATCATTTATTCATCATAGTCAGAAAAATCATAGAATTTGTTGCTTGTTTATATTATGTACTACATACGACTCTATAGCAAAGACTTAAATACATGTATAAAACTATGTATACTTCTTATGTGTGTGTCTGTAATTGTGTGCACAAGTTGGTCAGATGTGTAAATGTTGTAGAAGAATTTCATTTTTGTATATGTCCTTGTAGTTCTTGGTCTCTTTTTGTTTCCAATTTGATTTGATTTGGTTTTTATAATATGCCTGATACTTCAATCAAGTGTTAAAGCTATTTTGGTACAGTCCTTTGCTGATTTATTTTTAGCAATTTATACGTATTTACTTTTATTTTTGTCTATTGGACTTTAAATTTATACCAAGTTTAGATTACACTTGAACTAAATTGTGGCTTAAAGCATATTGCATTCGAGCTCAACATATAATTTGAATAAAAAGGTACATATTTGGGTATATACTGTTTGCACAAATTTGATTTAGTTTGCTCCAAATGGTAAAATGTTAAGAAGTTGCTAAAAAAAAAATATACTACAAACAGCTGTTACCTGAAATTGAGATACTTGCTTTTTGCTTATTTCTTATGACTTAAATATGTCAAATTTTTCTTATACCTATATATTGTAAATAAAAGAGAGTTAAGAGTTATGTTACCCTGCAGGAATTCGGTGTCGTATTAGTGGCCTCAACTACTCTGAACGTAACTAGTTTTTGAATGGTTAAACAAAGAACAGTCGCGGTATAGGATAAAACGGTAAAGGAGAGCGCTCTCTCTGTCAAATTTGTACCGCTCAATGCCAGAGCTGGGCAGGCCATAGCTCAAACGGGCACTTTTTGTTCAGGCACTTACGGCAGACCGCTCTCTTTTTGCCCAGCTCTGCTCAATGCTCACGCTCTCTCAGAGAGTGATTCTGTTGTTTTTTGTTAAAAGAGATGAATTTTGGGTATACTTAAAATGTATAACAACGAAAAATGCTGAAATAAGTGATAAATATTTTGTTCTTTTGTAAGAGTAATTTAATATTAGCAAATTATTATTTTTTAATTTCAGCTTATATATAAAACAAATAATTTTTTTTTTTTTGTTGTTTTTAGTTTTATAGGTATGTATGTATGTATGTATGTTCACCAAGTAACTTGTTTTTTTTATTTTCAGCTTAATATGTATTACAAATAATTGTTTTTATTTTTTTTTCAGTTCTATAAGTACATATAACTCATAGCTTGTCATTTTTCAGTTTCATAAATAAAAGAAATTAGTTGTGTTATTTGTTTTTAGAAAAATAAATAAAACGTTGTTACCTAAAATTACTTTATAATGAACATTTAAGTTAAGCACATGTATATAATTAATAAATCTGTAAATTTTCAAGCTAAGTCTATCATTTAAGAACTGTAAATGTATGATAATAAGGTACTTATAAGTGAATAAAATGTTTACAAATAAAATTAAATAAACTAATACAACAATATTAACTAGTTAAATATTTGGGTTAAATATATAATACTAGAACGAGAGCATACCCAAACGAATTATTATATTCTAGTACGGAAGCAACTAGTTTTGTCCCATATGCAGGTGAACCAGTTAGCTACCAGTTGAACATCGTACCCAAAAATTCTGGTTGCTTCCTATGACAAGCCCATGTTAAACATACTAGTTAGCCGTATGCAATCATACTAGGTTTGGGACACAGAGTTTCACCGTTGGGGTGGTTGGGAACCAGTTCGGAACTGATTTTTTTTTCTGCAGGGTAGTTACACCATTTATAACTTAAGAACGGCTGGGCCGATTTTGATGATCTATGGTTTATTGGATTCGTCTTCGCACTGGTTAACAGAGTAACGCATACAATAACGGAAAAAATCACATAAAAAGAAGTAAACCGCGAAATTCTCTTACGGAGGCATGTGGGCTAGATATCTTCATCTGCGTCATTATTATGCGCAGCTTTTGGTAAAATTTCAGCTCCATAGCCCTTATCCTTTTACTCATACGGACAAACGGACAGACATACATGGCTATATCGACTCGGCTGTTGATAGTGATCAAGAATATGTATAGTTTAGGGGGTCTACCACGCCTGTTTCTGAGCGTTACATACATTTGCACGAACTTATAATTCCTTTGGTACAGGATATAACAAAGTTGTGTTAGATACACCATTTTTGAATCAAGAACGCCTGGACAGATTTTAATGATTCTCGTCGATTTGTCTGTTAAGTACGAGTGTTATTATTAAATATTATTGAGCAAGTATTGCCACCACGAAGAAGATCGAATCTTTCTCAACAAAGCCGTTACCATAAAACGTCTCGTTTCACATTTTTGATTACAGCTCGAATTCTTTCGTCGGCATTGGCCCAAGGGCATTGTGGCGCATTGAAGTAATGGCAAAGTGAAATTGACGTTACTGACTCCGCCACCCGAGCCATTGCTTCGTAGCAGAAATTCGGCGATCAGAGCAAGTTTTCAACACTATACTTAGAACGCAGCACAGAGAAGACATAGAGTCTAGTAGAGGTGGGATACTATCGATAGTGTCACCACTCGATAGTTTAGACTTCGATAGTTGAAACTATCGATACTATCGATAGTACTATCGAACAAAATGAAATATGGCACACAAAAAAGGCTCATTCTCTAAATAAGTACCATAAAGCAAGTGGGGAAAACTCTAACACTTACAAAAAGAGTATTTCAAAATTTTTAACAGAAACGTTTTGTTTATGACATTGTAAAAGGAGATTCTCTTGAAATTCCAACTTAAAAAACCAAAAACTGTCCATTCAACGTATTAGCAATCATAAAAAAATTATCTTTCAACTATGCAGCTTGTTTTTGCGGCAGAAGATCAACATGTCCACATTTCTAGGTTTCAGTCGAGTCCTTATGACTGGCCAAGTTATGTGGAATGGCAAAAATTGCTGCTACATAATTTTTAAAGATCTTTTTTTCTGTTGCCACTTGAATTTTATGAAATTCGAAATTTCGGAAGCCAAAGTCGTCTACTATCAGGAAAAGCTAGACGTCTGTGGTAGCAATAAGAACAAGGCTAACGATTTTAGGTTTTTTATGCGAAGAATTTTTACAAAAATTTGATTTACTTAAATAATTTTTTATGGTGCCAATCGGGTTCGACGTGTTACCACTGATTTTGTATTCTTTTTGACATGTTGCCAATTTTATGACCATTGATTTGTCAAAAAAGTTTTTTCATACAAAAGTATACTATCGATATATCGAACAAAACCATCGATAGTACCCGTAAAATGAAACTATCGATACTATCGATAGTGCCATCGATAGTATCCCACCTCTAGAGTCTACGATTATAGAGAAGAAACACTATGCTTTGAAGACAGCTCAGAGAAAAGTTGGAGTTAAGGACTGCAAAGTAGGAGCTTAATATATTGCGTAGATCTCAGAGCAGTCAGGTTGAAGATGTTAGGCGAGACGGACAAGTAAGGAATACTATGCAAAGAGGACCATTACAGAGCCAAATAGTGAAACATTGCGTAGATAGCAAAAGAGACAGGTAGGAAGATGTTAAGAAACCTGTCGGCAGATAGATAGACAAGTAACACACGAAATAATTAAACAGCGACCCGATAATTTAGGTTATTTTTTAAAGTCTGGCTGATAAACATAATGGAAATAGAGACTTGCACGGGGTACATAATATTCTGGATAATCTGAATTGAATAAAGCAGATCGTACGGGGGTTGGCGTGCGAAGCAGGCAGGGGTCAAAACCCCCCAAATTTAACATAAAACATACAAAAATGTAAGAATTTCTTACATTGTACTAAATATTTTATTTAAAGGGTAAATTGATAAAATTTTTATTGAAATTCCATCATTTAGTGGAATTTAATTGAAAATACCTTTATTTAACCATATGAATTACTCAATATAAAGTACATTTTGTTAAGAAAAACTGAATCATAATAATAAAGAACATTAAAAGTAATTAGAAAATGCATTTTGTCAACTTTCTGGGCAAAAATTTATTTTAAAAAGTATAAGACGCAACTCTGTCGCCTCAAGATTTAATTTAAGATTATGCTTAAGAAATTTGCCCAAGACTTTACTTTGTTGGCAAATTGTAAATATAGAAAAAAATTGAAATGTGCCAGCCATGCATGAATGTAGCCAGATCTACCTACATACCTATATTGTATAATATATATTATGTACATATATATATAAAATCGTGCATAAAGGTTGGCTTTGGCTTGCAGCTGTTAACAGAGCTCCGTTTGCCTTTTTCTTACCAAAAGCAGATGTAAAGTAATTATTTTTAATGAGCGTTGGAAAATTACACATCAAACATGCCATAGAACTATGTATACATTTTGTTTATGGCTGTTTGTAGATGTTCTTTATGTGTTCGCAGACGTTTTAGGTTAGGGCTGATTGTTAAAAGAAGGCCCAGAAGAAAAGCAGCAGGCAAAGCAAGCGAAGAAGCCAGCAAAACATGGCTTTAAATGATTGAGCCAAAAACATTTTAGAAATTTAAATTCTAAATGAAATGTTTTAGACAGTTAAAATGGCCGGCAGCAAGTACAAATGACTTGAGCTCAATTCTGACTCAATTGCATCAAAAGGAAAATGTCTTCATTATAAAATGTGCGCCCAAGGCAATTTTTCCAATGTCTGAAGGCTAACTGAAATAAAAAAAAAAAAAAAAACAAAGCCAAGTAAATCGTTGTATGTGTGTGCGCACTAATTTGAGTCTTGTGTTTTAATTAAAAAGGACAATATATTTGCATGACAGCGCCAAAGGACGAAATACCCAAGCAGCTGACAGCAGGTCATAAAGCAACCCAGGACCACAGACACAAGGAAATCACAGAAATTAAAATTGATGGATCGATAAAAAACAGATTTTCATAAAAATGCGTTTCAATCAAAAGGCCAACTGCGACGCACTGTACGTACACTTGTTGGGCCCCAAGCAAGTTGGTAGCAAGAAAATCAGGAAAGCCCCCTAGGCTTGGGTTAACCCATAGCAGGAGGTTTTTAACTGCCTTTCATATAAAACATTGCGTAAGCGAGGGTCGCAAAAAAAAAAAAAAACAAAACCAAACAAACAAAGGACGCACAAATGAATCATGTAGCGACAACTTGACGCCCTCTACAATGTCAAAACATTGCAATACAACAACAATAACATTTTAATTTACAAGAAGTTGTGAAACATGTTCGCCACTGTTATGTTTACACTAGGCAACAAAATATTTGGCAACAGCTTAAATAAACGATTTGCTTTCAAAATCAAGCTAAATATTCATTTCGGTTTATTCGTTTAGAGTACCAAAAATTGTTCTTATAATGAATAAATTGTTTCCACTACTTTTGCACAAAAATATGCATTTCTCTAGACCAGTGGTCGGCACGGCTGTATCCCATGGGCCTATGGTTCACACGTACTGTGTTGTACACAAATCGCATGCATGTGTGTGCGATTTTTGTACTGAAATTCTCTCATCCAATTGTCTGGCGTTGCTACGCTCTTGTTGCAAAGCAGCAGACACGAAGTTGCTTGCGCATGACTTCGGCTTTTGCTTAGAGCGCGTGCTTGCTTTTTTACTCTCACTAAATTAAAGTAATTTATTTAAAATCCATCTCTAAGTTAAATAAGATTACAGTAGGGTGATCTTTTTGCTGTTTGGCTTTTCAAACGTCTGTATATACTTGAAAGCTCGCACTTTATTCGTGATTGGCAGCAAAAATTTGCTTTGTCATTTTATCAAAAAACGACTTATAAACAAACAATGAATATTAGCTATCAAAATTCATGCTGTGTAAAAAAAATCAATACATTTTTTTTTTAATATATTTTTACCATATTTTGTTTGTTATTCTTAGAACAAACCTTAACAGAAATGCCCAACATTGCGACTTCCATTTAATAATAATAATAATTTTGGTAGCCTAGTGTTACTCGCCAAAGAAAAAAAAAATATGTGTATATATCAAGCGATTACAGCTTAACAATTACAAGTGGGCCACATTACGTATACGCAATACACTTAAGCGTGTAGAAGTAACAAACCACAAGAACAGAAACAACAAATACGATAAGAGCTGCACGTAGAAAACTTTATTGAGATTTGCACGCACATTTGATTTTTACTGCGATTTGGCTGAGTGAAAAGAAGGTAAAAGAAGAAAATCAGAAAAAATTGAAAAGAAAAGCAGAAAATTTATTTGCGTGTCAAGCAAAAAATACGAAAAAAAAAACAAACACACAAAAAGTCCTTAAAGTACAAGTAAAACAAGATTGAGAGCTCAACGCTAAGCAGTTGTAATTAGTGTAAAATGTTATATATATGGAGTATATGGAATGGGAGAAGCCATAGATGAGACACAATAAGTGCGACTTGTAAATATTACAATAGTGCAATGGATGGCAGGATAGCAGGATGCATAAGCTGCATGCAACTTCATGGCATGGCAATATATTTAATGGATTTTAAGAAAATATTGCAATGGTAATCCTTGCGCTGACGGGGTTTGAGAGTAACAAGAAAACACGTACAAGTTAAGTAATTAATTCCACAGCAACAAATATCTTCAATCAGTTTAAATCTTTTTTAGCTTGCAATCATCTTTTAAATTCTACACAAAGAACTTGTTTTAAAGGGTTTATGCGAGATGTCAGTCAGCTACTTATAAAAAATTAATGTGATATTTTCTTTTATATATACATATGCAGACTCTAGATTAGTGCGATACTCTAACTCTGCCTATATCTGTTCTCATATGTGTTACGTATAGAAGCTGGCTTGCAAAGCTTATAAACTAAATGTAGTTATAATTTTTATTTAGAACTAGCTATACCCGACGCTGTTATGGCTCTTAAATCAAACAAAGCGCCCGGAGCCGATAACATTGCCCCAGAGCTGTTGAAGGCAGACCCCATAAGCAGCGCAAAGCTTCTGCATCCCATCATAAAAAGTTTTTGGGAAAGTGGTTGTCTCCCTAGCGAGCTGAAAGAAGGTATTGTAGTGAAACTACCAAAGAAAGGCGACCTCTCCAACTGCTCTAACTGGCGAGGTATAATACTCCTGAGCAGCGTCAACAAGGTCATAGCTTTTGTCATCAACAAAAGGATCAACGACGCCTTCCCTTCATTATTCCGCGAAGAGCAAGCTGGCTTCCGACCTTGCAAGTCGTGAGTAGATCATGTCAACAGCCTTCGTATAATCGTGGAGCAAAGTGTTGAATATAGATTTCCTTTGTACATAATATTCATCGACTTCTTAAAAGCATTTGATAAGCTACTTCATGTGCAATCTGGAATGCCCTAAGATGCGTAGGCTTCCACGAAAAAATCATCGAGCTAATAAAAGGCCTATATCGAGAAGCGAAATGCCATGTATTGCACGAAGGTGAACTGAGCGGCAATATTAACGACAACATAGACGGGCGACAGGGTTGTATTCTTTCCCCAACGCTTTTTAACATCGTGTTAGACGTTGTTATGAATCATGCTCTTCAAAATCAAAGAGGCATAACTTGGGGCCTGCAAGGCTCTTTACACGATCTCGATTATGCCGACGATAATCTGCTTGCGCATAGCTACGCCGACATGGCTCGCAAACTTAGATCGGTTGCTACATTCGCTGCTAAAACAGGTCTCAGCATTAATGTTGTAAAAACTAAAACTATGAGAATAAATACAAATAACAACCGGCCCTTTCAAATAAATAATATTTCTTTGGAAGATGTACAGTCCTTCACCTACTTGGGATGCATAATTTCAAGTACCGGCGGCAGCTCAGAGGATATTGAAAACCGAATCAAAAAATCTCAACAAGCTTCGGCCAACTTAGGAGCATATGGAAGTTTTCTTTAATATCACGTCGAACAAAATGACGAGTATTCCGATCTAACGTTATCTCGATACTCCTATATGGTTGCGAAACATGAAACGCAGCCCCATTGCTTCTTCAACGGTTACAAACCTTCACTAATCGCTGCCTTAGACGCATATTAAAGGTTTACTGGCCAAATACTATATCAAATGCCAGATTATGGGCGCTTACAAATCACACACCAATCTACTTAAACATAATGGAAAGAAAGTGGAATTGGATAGGGCACACCCTAAGAAAACCCCCAAACAACATTGCTAGACAGGCCATCGATTGGAATCCGCAAGGCAGCCGCAGAAGAGGTCGTCCGGCGCACACTTGGAAAAGACAACTGGAGAAAGACATAGAAAAAGGTGGAAAGAGTTGGAGCGTAATCAAAAGCTTGACATTAGATAGAACTAGATTTAAGCATTTTGTTGTAGCCCTATGCTTCTCACAGGAGTAACAGGGATAAATATATATATATATACCCGTCACGCTTTGCTGTGCCGTTTACTAAATTTAAAGTAATTGTATTGTATGAACAACGTTGATTAACTTGCTCATATATATTTCTCACGAAATATGTATATTTGAAGAAATTTGTGATTTGAATCTGGTAATGGGAAAAGAGAGTCAGCGTGATGGTAAATTTGGCTTTGAACCTTGAATGTCGGCATGAAATTATTATGTGTGATATTAGTCGCCTCGAATATTGGCCAAAGAATGCTCCGATTCACTTTTCCATTTGCACAGCACATTCCTGGCGAATCTTTCTGGAATTTCAATGCATTGCAATGCCTACAAACTTTGTTCATTGTTCCGACAGCAACAAATGCATGTGAACCATAATCGAAAACATTATCGTATTCAAATGAAATCCGATTAAATGACGATTGATTTTTTAGACGACGTGATTGGATTCGTATCCGATTATTTGAAATTTTTTGATCATAATCTGATTGGTTTCGAATTTCTCTCGGACACTTTCAATTCGCTATGAATGTTGGTCGGCTGTTTCATTTGCACGTAATTGTGCGACGCGTAATCTTTCTGATTCATTACGTTCTCTGCGCTGCTCTTCAGTAAAATTATTTCTTGCAACTCTATTTTGTTGATTTGTACGTGTATTTCGTCCGATGTTTTGTCTTTTCGGTGGCATGCTTCTTTGTAAATTTATATGAAGAAATTGACTCCAGTAAGTGTTTTCTTTATCATTAGCAGTTAGCAGTTAGCTTTCAATTCAAATTGTTCGTCTGTCAAATTTGAATTGAATGGAAACTGAGTGAACACTGTGTTTTTTTCGTTACATTTGAAAACTATGCCACCTACTTATGTTGTAAACCTTCACGACAACATACCGAACATATCCTGTAAATATGAACACAATCACACTGCAATAAAGTGGATTCTATAAGCCTCATACAAACATACATTCATTTTTATATATATATACATTTGATAATATTTTCTAGAAACGATTTCTTATACTTCAAGTATTAATCGTGCAATATTCTATATACTTTAGATTTAGAATGTATCTGCCAAAATTGTTGCGACCAAACGTAAATATGTGGTAATAATTGGAAATATGTCTGAGATGAGACTCTTGTGGAAACACGTTTGTTGCTTATTTATCCATTTATCGATAAATTTATAAGTCTATTGAATGCCATAAATATTTTTTAAGTTAAAAAAAAAATTTGATTTGCAATAAGGTGGTTTTTGTGATCTTAAAACTTGAAAATCTTAAGAAAAGAATATCTGTAGTAAATTTGAAAATTTTCATAAAATATTAATTAATTCTTCATTGCTTTTTAACCCTATTTTTAAGTATCGGATACTATGAGCATAACTTTCTTAATTGGAGGAGTTACTGCTTAGTTAAATCCGATTCCTTATTTCTAAGACAAATTGTGAACACTTTAAAAAAAAAAAAATATATAATACAATATAGAAACCATATTGTTTTTTAATATAATTTTTTCTTAAATTATAAAAAAATCTATTGAATATTCAAGTAAGTAAAAGGTGATTTTTTAGCAACTTTCTTTTTGGCAATACTGTTTTTGTCAACTCAGCTGTTTTTGTGTCTTGTGTCACTATCAAACATGTTCAGTTTGGTCTATAATATAACCATGAATCGACTTACAAACGAACAACGCTTGTAGATTATTGAATAAGAAAGTGCATCGTGCACTGCTTCCATTTTATGGTCAGTTTGGCTATTCGGAATTTTGTGACTAAATTTCGCATCAAATTTACATTATTAGACATTAACCCACCAACACGCAAACGTAGAGTGCGGACAGAGGAAAATATCGCAGCTGTATCCGCCAGTGTTGTTAATGACCGTGAATTATCGACTCGGCGCCGTTTGCAGCAATTGGGCCTCTGTTACTAAAATTTTGCGGAAGGATTTGGGTGTAAAACCTTATAAAATACAGCTGATGCAAGAATTGAAGCCACGCGACCTACCACAACTTACTTTTGGTGCATGGGCGCTGGCAAAGTTGGATGCAGATCCACTTTTTTATCGGGAAATTGTGTTCTGCGACGAAGCTTATTTCGAGTTCAATGGTACGTGAACAAGCAAAATTGCTGTATTTGGTGTGAAGAGCAGCCAGAAGCATTGCAAGAACTGCCAATGCATCCCCAAAAAGT
The DNA here is from genome assembly GCA_018150985.1 of Chymomyza costata. Taxonomy (NCBI): domain Eukaryota; kingdom Metazoa; phylum Arthropoda; class Insecta; order Diptera; family Drosophilidae; genus Chymomyza; species Chymomyza costata. Next base: position 6,600,315 of record JAECWU010000001.1, on the reverse strand, counting down.
CACTGTTTGGTGTGGATTATGGGCCGGTGGCATCGTTGGACCGTACTTTTTCAAAGACGACGAAGGCAGGAACATTACTGTGAATGGCGAGCGCAATGATTACAAACTTTTTGTGCCCAAAAAGGAAGAGCTGGACCTGGCTGACATGTGGTTTCAACAAGACGGTGCCACAGGCCCAATTAAGAGGCGAGTTCGGTGAACAGTTTATTTCACGTTTGGGGCCGGTCAATTGGCCGCCTAGATCGTGCGATTTAACGCCTTTCGAGTATTTTTTGTGGGGCTATGTTAAGGCTAATGTCTATAGCAACAAGCCCGCAACGGTTGAAGCACTGGAAGCCAATATTGAAGAAATTATTCGTCAGATACCAGCCGATACGTGGGAGAGAGTATGCCAAAATTGGTCCCAGCGTATGAACCATTTGAGGCGCAGCCTTTTTTTTTAAATAAAATCCAAAGCTCATAAAAAATCACCTTCTATTTACTAAGAAAAGTGTACCACAATATTCTGTTATCGATAACTCGAAAAATAATCGTGATTTGCAAAACGCATTTAAGTGATGAAAATTGACTTGTACCTCGATCACATTTAAAAAAAAAACAATTAAAAATCGTATATATCAACTTAAAAAGTGTCCATAATTTATTATCCAATCCTTTTTAGTTTATCTTTTTACCTTTCGACATTTAAGTTTGTTGGGCTAAAGAATAAAGATTTCAAGACCAAATTAATCGCTACACAAAAATATAATTTAGTGTGTGATAAGGCTTAAATTATTAAATACATATTTACACAATATTTACAAAAACAAAATTTACAAATAGATTCGACTCAATCTGCTAAATATTCATATGCCTTTAATCTGAGAGAGCACAGGACATCGAGATTCTATTATAGCTATTTAAATTATATGACGACTTTTGAGGTCACATGGGTGGAGACGTTTCAGGCGTCTTCGCGGTCTATGACCAGCCAGGGCGCAAGCAAGAGAATTCGGGTGGCATCGCAAGCGATCCGCGTATCGGTCGCTTAGTTTATTTAACAAGTCACCCACAAAAAGAATGCCTAGATCCTTGTGAAGGTTGCGATTACGGATATACCATGGGGTCAATTTTTGAAATTCAACTTTTAGATACAAATTCAATTTCCGAAAATGTCGTAAAACATGTGAAGAAATTTATTAAATTTATTTCGATCAAATATCGAGTGGTAGTCAGAGGTACCCTTAAAGCAAAGTAGCCAAATGATAAAAAAACCCACAAAATCTTTATAAGTACCCGAAAATTTTTAAAACGAAAAAGTTTTTAAGCTCAATTAGATTTTTTCTTTAAAGTAATATTTATAAATAATATAGTGAATGAAGATTTCGTAGCTACATGTATCATGGTCAAAGCAGTTTTTTTTCTGTAAATTATCGCGAAAGTTCATAAAATACAATATGTTAACTTTGAATGCCAATAACTTAAAAACCACTAATTATAATTTAATAATATTTTTTCCCAGGATAGCTTAATATGTGTTTAATCATATCAAATCGTCATTTTGTCAAAAGCTTGACCTTCTTTTGGGGGACTTTTGGCCAAAATCTAGTTACGCGGGCCCAAGCTCCGAGATTTTCAGAAATTTTAAAATTTTTAGAAATTTGCTTGAGATAGCTTTTTAACCAAGACGATAAAAAGAAATTCAGATAGACAAAATTACAAAAGCATGAACATAGAAACACGTACGGACTGTGAATCCTCCTACCAATTTAAAAGTTGTTGAGGAATATAAATGTGTATCAAAAAACAGTCCCTAAAAACTGCGCCTTTAACATATGGACTTCAACTCGTCATACCACTTCAGCAAAGCCCTTTAATATGTTATCTTTTGATGAAAAAAATGTGTGCCAAAGTATGTTAATACCCCAACAAACAGTGCTTAAAAAACCAAGCCCAAAAAATCCCCACTTTCATTTTCTATAAGCACATATTTCAACATCAATTGGCTCGTTAAAAATTCCACGAATCAACTTCAAAACTTGCAAGTCAACATACAAAATGAAAAAAAAGCACATTGAATTGGCCGAGCAGAGTATATAATTTTGGTTTGGGTTGTGATACAGCAGCTTACAAAGGCTTAGAAAATCAACAAGCTAACCAGCACTTGATTGGATCCACAGACTCTTGCCCAAAAGTATCCACCCACTGTATGAGTCATAGCATTTACGAGTTTTTGTCAAGTTTTTGGCTTATTTCTTTTATATTTATTTCAATTTTTTTTATTTATTTATAGTAAAGCACGCTTTTAAAAGTGCTGCCAAACTATATACAAAAGAAAAAAAAGATGATATCTACATCTATATATACATAGATATAGATGGTGGCTGCTTAAGTAGAAAACTTTTGATGCAATCTGCCAGCTGTTACCCAAGGTTTTCCTGCAGTTTCGTGCTGCACATCTTTGGTTAGTTTCTAAAAGGGCAACTAAAGGTGTTTCAGATGTGTTTTCGCAAAGTACTTTAAGTGCAAGCCAAAAACTATTTGTAAAGCATTTGTTGTTCTTCTTGTTTTGTGGCAAAAGATCGAACAAAGTTTATATATATTTTTTGGTTGTTCATTTTTTTTGTTTGTGTTTTGTGCAAACTGTACAGCAAAGTGATAATGCGCACAAAGTAAAAGTAGAGCCAACAACAAAAGCAACAAACAACAAGTTTTAAAGCTTTTACACTAAACAACATAGTTAGGCAACAACATCAGAAGCATCTAGAACAACAACTGCAACAGTTATGGCAACAAACTACATAGTACGCAGTTATGTGTATACATACATATATATAAAAGAGCAACTTTTATGTACAGGAAGCAACAAAAATTATAGCGAAAAATTTTGGAAAATGTTATACAACATGCACGTGAACATGCTGCGTATACGCAATGCAGTTGGTCGTACAGTAAAATGATGACTAAACGGATAAGTAGGAAAAAAGTTTGTCTAATTGGTTGGTGAAGTCAATTTAAAGTAGTTAGCTTTGTATGATATACATAATATAAAGGGTGTTTTTTTAACAGGATTTCAAACTTAAATAAAACAGAAAAATTAATGTTATGACCCTAAATATGGTTTTATTAGATAGATAATTTCGTATCATTTAATATTTGAAAAAGAATGCTGGCATGTGACCCCCACGACTACGAGTTACAAAGCGCATCCTGACACGCTTAAAAAATCACCCTTTATATACCCAAAGGAATCTAAAAAATTATATGTATTTTTAGCTGTCTAATTCAAACTATGCTTTATTTCCGCTCAAACTATTTTTTATTTTATTTATTATATTTATTATTTGAAAGATTTTAAAGATTTTATAGATATTATAGATTTTTATAGATTTTAAAGATTTTCTATATTTTTCTAGTTTTTCTAGATTTTATAGATTATATAGAATTTTCTAGATTTTTTGAGATTTTCTAGATTTTTATAGATTTTCTAGATATTATAGATTTTATAGATTTTCAGATTCTGTGGGTGTATTCAGACAAATGGTATGCGGAGTTGAGAATTTCTAAGAAAATTCAAAGAAATGCTTTGAGAAGATGGCGGCTGGATTGTTATTTAAGAAAAAAAAAAAAATAACATGCGGACTATTATATGTGTTTAAAAAAACTGTGTTCTCTTTCATCAATATTCTGAAAATAATCAGATTTTATATGAAATATACTTAAAGCTTTAGTAAGTTTCACATGGATTGTGAAAATCAGCAACAGCCTAGTCAACTGTCAAACTCTTATCACCAAGCCCTTAACTCATGGCATAAGACGGAAACACGTACTCCAATGTATTCGCCTTAGCAGCTAGCCAAGCTGCGCTTAAGATTGATTTATGTAAATGATTGCTACACTTTACGCTTCATAATAAATAACACAATGGACGTTGGGATACACACTTTACAAGCACAGACAAAGTGCTGCCAGCAAACTAATAAAAAAGAAGTGAAAAAGTCAGAGCCAAAGACGAAAATAACAATAAAAACTTGTGCAATGCCGGCTGCAAGAGTTTCGGAGCTACCGTTGAACTGGCTGATGGACTGACACTTGCTACGACTCTGACTCTGTCTCTACGCCGACTGACATGTAACGTAAAAATTTTTGCATGCCACTTAAGCTGGCAAGTAAATACATGGATAGATGGCATGGCTTGGGCGTCAGAGCAAAAAGCAGATCCTGAGGTAGAGAACATGATATATTACAGATTTGCGTGCCTGAAAGTAAGCTAGCATTTTTTTGTCTTATGCCAAGCAGCTAAAAGCAATTCAATATGCATATATCAAGCGATATCTATAGCCATACTCTGAGTTTGCCATGTTCAAACGTTCTTACGTACAAAATGTTACGCATACGCCATGTTGAGCCTGACAAATAGTAGTAGCATCAGCATCTACATATGCAGGGCCGTCACTTGTACGATTACTTATAATACCAGCTGACAGTTCTTTATATAAAGAATGAGAATTATTTAATGTATATTGCATTCTTTTTTGTGCTTTGTTTTGCTCCCCCAGATTGCCAAATTAAAAACTCTTTGCTATTGGGTCGACAACTTCAACAGCTGTTGGCTAATGGCGCGTGGCTTGTAACCAACAATGTTGAAGACCAAGACTACCAACAAGCAGCAGGAAAAACAAACTCATTTGAGCACATGGCTACGAAGTGTTGCTGTGTATGTATGTTTGTGTACACTAAGAGAAAAAAACGCAACGAATGGAAAGGAATGAGCTGAAATTTGCTGGATTTAATACGGAATGCACGCATAATATTTGCACACAGTTTTTTAACCATCAGGCCACACTTACTCTTATAGCCTATGTAAGACTACCTTGCGTATACGTAATTTGTTGGAGTCTCATAATTTTTAATTGCATACTTGACATCATAACAAAAAAAAAGTGGTCAAAAAGTGTTAATTATATGTTAAAGTACACACTTCAAAGAAAGTTTTGGCATATACATATATATACATATATTTTGAGCGAAATTGAAGGAAAGCTAGTTTATACCATATAGAACACACGTATTTAGGCAAAGTTTTTAATTTTAGCGATATCACCAAAAACAATTCACAATAAAAACATTTCCAAAAATATGAAGCGATTACTTTATATTACTTTTTCGTAACTAATAGCATTATCTTTTTGTCACATATTTTCTTTTTTTTTTTGGCCTTTAACAGCCAACTGGCTTTTGATAAGAGTTTGCAACCATATACAAAAATTTTATGGTTTTCATTACATTACATACTTATATTTTTATTTAACTATTCTACTCCAGGTACGCACTTTAAGAAAACAAAGCTAACCAGATGAGAGTCCATGATTTGGTCTTAGGGGTTTTATTCACTTCGAAGTGTATGTAAAATTCTTAATCGCCATAAAAATTGCTACTTCAGCACTAAAAACAAAAAAAATTATTTTTATTTTCTACAAATTCCAAAAAAAAAATCCATATTTTTGTTGTTTATAACAAAATACGGCATTTTTTGCGAGATCCACCTATAATCCGTATTTAACACGAGCCAAATCGACAAAATAAAAAAAATAATAAGAATAGAATTACAATAAATAAAATATGTATAAAAAAGTAAAAAAAAGTAATTAAAAGTGCAAATACTGCTTAAAGCAGTTGTGAATTGTAAGCCAAAACGAGTAAAATTTGTCTTATTTTAGGTATCAAGCATGAAAAGTGAGTAGCGCAGCCGAACTTGATTTTTAAGGCTCAAAATAATATTTTGTAATTTTAGTCGTCTTTATGAAAAATAGACTTAATTAATATGGGATACAAAAAACATATCGAATCGATATATGGATTAATGAAAAAAAAACTCGATGCAGTATCGACGCACTGACAAAAACATCAATATCGACGAAAGATTTACTATGTGTGGATACTTATAGGTATATAATTTAATAAACTGTACCCAAGGTACAAAGGCATAATAAATTTACGCAAATGCATCTTAAAGATTTTTTTTTTTTTCCCCCCTATGGGTTCCTCACAAAGAGGTGGGGCACTGCGACCAGAAGATCTTTTGTACCATACCCATAAATTAAAGCAAAAGACTTTCCGCTTTGCGCATGAATAGCAGTATGTGTTTTGTTGGTATTGACCTTAGATGGAAGGGACTAATCCGTTCCTTTCCCAAGTGACAGGCTCTGTCTCATACCAGCACTGGGCAGTCACAGAGAATATGTCTGGTGGTTTCATCGTCCTCGAGACAGAGTCTGCACTCTGAAGAGTCCGATAGGCCAATTTTCTGTAGATGGTATCTAACAGTGTGGTGGCCAGATAGGTAAGCTACCAGGAGTTTTAAGTCCTCTCTGCCAAGACCTTTTGTCTTGATCATATCCAGGGGTTTGATAAGCGCTTTTGCTTGATGCAGCCCCGGTAAGGAGAACCAGTATCTCCTATGTTCTCCTGAAGCCCATTTGTTTACCATAATTTTGGTTGTGGATCAACCAATACCACAGAAGGGCGCAGGGGCAGTGGTCAGGGTGGAGGCACCCTGTCGTGCTAGATCGTCAGCGATCGTGTTACCATCCACTCCTGAGTGTCCAGGTACCCAACATAGCACGACTTTGTTCCGGGAGGACAGAGTTTGGAGGTAATTATGGCATTCTTTGACCATCCTGGAGGAGATGCTCCATGATGATAGTGCCCTAATAGCGGCTTGGCTATTTGAGTAGATACAGATGTTTGCTCCCCTAGTTCCCTTACTAAGGATACTACGCAGATCTCTATGGCATGCCCATTGCACTAGAGATTCTGGTGTTGGGCCCAACGACTCCAACACCTACACCCTGCTCAGTTTTGGAACTATCCGTGAACCATTGTTGTCACCGGAGGTTTTTACAGTGGCTGCCATCAGCCCAAGTCTCCCGACTTGGGAGAAGAGATCTAAATTTCTTGTTATGAAATAGTTCCGTGATCATAAGATCTGATCTAGAGCAGATGGATACGTCAGGAAGGGAATATATAAGTGCGGCATGACCAGTGTCGCTTGCTAAGAGTCCAGATGTGATCTGGATACGCAGTAAACTCTGCATGGCTGACTTTTGGATGAAAATGTGGAGTGGTGTAAGTCCAAGGACTGACTTCATAACAGCTGTTGGACAGGTACGCATAGCTCCGAGAGAGATAGGCATAAAAGCTTAAACACCTGAACCATGGAATGGGGCATTTTTGCTATAGAAATCCACAAGGAAATATGGTAGTGGATATACAGGATGTACAAAAAAAAAGTTATATGAACTCTAAATATGATAGGGCTACGCTTGTGGATTTCCAGCTGCTGAATCTGAATCCGATGTTAAAAAAAACCTCAGCAACGCAGGGCTCGGATATAACCTTAAAGACCCCAATTAAACAAGGTATCTCAGAGATCGGACTTGCCTGTGTTGTTTGAACCTCGGAATCGTATTCAGCGACCCCAAGAGCATAAAAAAATCAACATTCTGACTCGAACAAAATTTAATAATTAATTTTGGCGCCATACGCCTAGAGTTCTAACTTAACCTCAACAATACCATCGGACTACGCAACTAAACATCCATAGGGGTCTGCGCACTGCGTTATCAGGAAATTTATAAATAAACATCCAAATGTTCGTTTGTCTAGAAATTTTGATTTCTTATATATTTTATTTGTTTACTCTTACGTAACGCCGACAAAACGACAATGGGACACAGTGCCTGGTTGTCACATCTCCCGGCCACTCTGGCCAAGATACAACCCAAAGCGAACTTCCGAACTCCTGCGATTCCACAAGAGCAGGGCTAGAAAGGTGACAGAAGTTGTAACGGGGCACTGCGCCATAGGCCATTTGGCTGAGAGAATGCATAGGAGGACGAGTTGGAAAGCATCCAACAACTGTTGTGCAACTGCCCTACACTTTAAAAGAAACGCACCCAGTAGCTGGGAAAGGCCATCTTTGAATACCTAGGCAGTCTGGCAAATCTGGCCATAACGGACTTGGCTCTATTGAATCCTCAAAATGGTTTCGCAAGCAGGATGATTAGGCGGAATTGAGCACCCACTGGTTATTTTACTAACCCTATACCCAGCATTTACACCCTGCTCCCCCTACCATTCCCTACTCTTTTACTCTTTCTGTCTCTTAATTAGGCATCATAATGGGCCGCAATGTCGCCGGGTGTTCTCGGCCTTGTGCCGAGCTGCCTCGCAAACCTTACCTAACCTAAAGCCCCTCTCCACTCTCATTTTAATATAATACTCCTGGGGTGATTGATAGAGAAGTGCACCGTGAGCTTTTTGGATTTCTTCGCCTTGGCAATGAACATCGACACAACAATAACAGTGACTAAGTCTAGTAGATAAGCACCCCGAGCTGACTCGTTCATCATGTGCGTATGGATGAAAAAGCTCCAGGCACTATGTTGTTCAATGCATCTGTTAAGGAAAGTTGACTGGCATCGTGTCAGCGTTGTAGAGGCAGTGAAACCTTGCTAAGATGCAGTGAAATAGCAGCGCGTGCATTATGGGAACCTATAGGGGTGTCATATACAATAACGTAACCCGGTTACTTGCTGTGATCAGACAAAAAGTAGTTGACAAAAGTTTACAAATTTTTCTCAGTGTACGTGCACATATGAATGCCAGGCAACGCACTTTTAACTTTTATGAGCGCAGTAGCAAAAATAACTTCAAAATGAAAATTGCATAACTTCATACGAGCTTTATACACACACACACACACACACGCACTCAGACACATGTGCACAACACTCAACAATATGGAGAAAAAAAATACTCCACTCACAGCTGGACTCAACCGTTCATATTAAAGTTTTATGGGAGTCAGCTTGGAGGGTTCGATGTAACTCTCGTTGCATTGTTCTGCTTTAGCATAACAATGTGGAACAGAGAACAGCAAAGCTTAGACAGCAGTAAAAGAGGGACAAAAACTTGGGCTTTGAGCTTATATCTATACCCTATACATATTGGAGATTGGTGTAGTCTTTGTGTTTAGCAGAAGCAGGCGTGGCAGACCATAATTTTGTAATGTCGAAATTCTTTGCATCAGCATCTTTGAGCCAAGCTCGTCTGTCTGTATGAGCACGTAGAACTCTTAGACCATAAGAACTAAGAACTTTAAATTTAACCAAAAGATGCGCCAAGTTATGCATCTTGTTACGATGAGAAAATATAGATGAAAATGATTTAATTTCACCCTTTTTCCTTATAAACTGTCTGTATGAACACGTAAGAGCTAGGAACTTCAAATTTTACCAAAAGATGCGCAAAGTTATGCAACTTGTTACGATGGGAAGATATAGACAAAGTTTAATCAACTTTTAACTGCTCCATAAAGTGCTTAAAAATAAACTTAAAGAAACAAACTAGAGCATCCAAATCGTGTGAGCCTAATCCACAACGTAAAGTTGACATAATCACAAAAATGCCCTTGAAAGCCTACAAAAATTTTTCGACAAAACTGCATGCAGTGTATTTTGCTGTCGGCCACCAGCCGTCAACTGTTTCATATTTGTTATATAAGAGTTTTGTTTTTTTCATGAATAGTAGCTTTTTCACAGCAGTTGAAAATCTAAAATTGCAAAATTTCTGTGTCCTTTTTTTGAGTACGTGTGTGTGTATTGTGCATGAATGTGGATAACAACTATTGTTGCATACTTTAAGGCTTTTTAACTGAACTGCTGATATAGGGCCCATTGGCTTTGCGCATTCAATTGGCATTGCAAAAGCCAACTTTTGGGAAAAAGTCATTAAAATTGAAGATTGATCTGGGATAAAGGAGTTTTAAGAATTGCAGAAAGCAGTAGCTGCAATAGGTTAAGTTAGGGCGGCTGCTGGCTTGAAACCAGCACACTTAGGCCTGGGCTGGCCCGTTGTGACATTTCCATTGCATTTTTACCCTTCTCCTATATGATATGCTTAAAAAGGGTCCCATCCTGTTGCAGCAATGTTGCTTGCAATCTTTCTCGGACAAATGAACTCCAGCCCTGCTAGGTTCTGAAGGAAATAGTAACCCAGGTGCTTTTTCCTGCGTCTGCTAAGAGCTTCGCAGGAGCAGAAGAAGTGTTCTACTGTTTCTATCTCTTCCTCGTCTCTGCAGCTTCTGCAAAAGTCATTTATAGGAGCATTAAGTCTAGCAGCGTGTGCTCCAACGAGCCAGTGCCCAGTAATCGCTCTTACGACTGCCGAACAATGTGAACGGTTAAGACTGCAAAGTTTTCTGGAGCGTTTTGCGTCAATAGTTGGGCATATTTGGCGGGTGATCCTACAGTGAGGTGTGTTGTTCAACATACTTTGAGCAAGAAGGCTATACTTTTCCCTAGTATGTAGCTTAAAAGTAGCCACCGGCATACGTATATCCTCCTTATCAGGAAGGAGGGTAGTGGTCGTGCCGTTTCTGGCCAGTTCGTCTGCTATTTCATTGCCTTTAATATCTTGGTGCCCCGGCACTCAGATAAGGCTAATAACGAACTGCTGCGCCATCTCTTGAAGAGATTTGCGGCAGTTGTTGACTGTCGTCGCATTTGAGGATAGCTGCCTGACTATCTGAGTAAATGTTTATTACCCTGTTGTCTAGGCTGGCGTTGCGTAAGCAGATTAAAGCCTCGTTGATAGCAAGGACTTTTGCCTGGAAAACACTACACTGATCTGGGAGCCGGAAGGACTGCCGGATATTTAGTTTTCTGAGAAAACCCCTCCCCCAACTTGATTGTTGAGTTTGGAGCCGTCCGTGAAGAAACTAATGGAGTCTTTTTGACCCGGCTGATTTCCTATCCACGATTCCCTTGAAGGTATAATGGTAGTAAAAAGGCTTGAGGTGTGTTCCTGAGGGATACAGTAATCGGTAGCTGACACAATAGTGTCTTCTACAAGAATGGACGAGTGCCCATAACGTAAGACTGCCCAGTTTTGAGCATCCTTTAGGCGTCTCGCTGTTGAGGTAGCTAATTCTTTTGCCACTGAAGGATTGGAGAGATGTTGGTGATGGCATTTAGTGCCTCACTTAAAGTAGTTCTAAGGGCACCTGTGATACATAGTTGTGCCATTCTTTGCACCTTATTTAGTGCTTTAAGCTTTGATTTTATGGTAAGGGCGGCCACCAGGTAGAAACCCCGTACAGCATTATGGGATTCACTATGGCGGTGTATAGCCATCGAACCACTTGGGTGGACATGCCCCATCTAAGTCCCATTGTTTTTTTGCAGGCAAAAAGTGCTGTATTAGCCTTCTGGACTCTTTCTGAAATATTTTGGTTCCAGCTAAGTTTCCTGTCCAGTATTAGCCCCAAGTATCTTGCAGTATCACTAAAAGACAGGACTGAATCGTTTAGTCTCGGAGGAGAAAGATTTGGGAGCTTGTATTTCTTCGAAAATAATATAAGCTCAGTTTTATCTGGGTTAACGCTTAACCCACTTTCAAGTGCCCACAGTGACAGTTCTTTGAGCTTTACTGTCATACGGTCACAGAGGGTCTGTGGAAATTTTCCTTTCAGCATTAAGACCATATCGTCCGCATATGCAACAACTTTGCAAACCCCTCCCTCCTTCTATACGACATAGCATCGTGTTGACTGCCATGTTCCATAGAAGAGGTGATAGTACCCCCCCTTGCCTACAGAGAGTGGATGTACCAAGTGAAGTTGTCATCGTTCTGCACAGCAGCAGTTGGTTAATCAATCTCACTAACCGGTCATCCATGCAATAAATATGGTATTATTTAATTTAAAATTGAGCAAAATATATTTTTGTTTATTTGAAAGCTGTCGGAAAATTCTATATAAGCTAGTTTGAAAATATGTATTTATCTATTAATTGTTGAAAGTAATTTGTTGGAGCTGTTTTTGAGTTATAGCAATTAAGGCCATTTAGCGTACCGCCAAAAGTTGTCGAGCAAAAGTGCAAAAAGGCAAAAGTGCCCGAGTAGCGACGTGAGCATAAAACGAAAAGTGTCAGACTGGCAATGTGCGCAACAACAATCAGCTGCTTACACGTGAGATGCTTTGTTTGATTAAAAAATATTTTTGTAGCGAGTTTGCCTAAATGGTAAAAAAATATATTTTGTAGATATTTGTTAGTACAATATAAATTTGCTGTTTGCACAAATATTTTTTTACATACTTTTGGCGTTTGTTTACAAGTTTTCTAACACACTAAAAGCACTAATAACCATTTTAGAAAATATGTACACACTGGTAAACGTTGGCGCTTTTCAAATACAGTGTTTGGGCAAAAGTGCTCAACTCTTCGTAGTCAGGTGTCTGGGTCGGGCACAAGTGCCCCTTCTTTTTGGTTAGTGTAAGTTATTGTTGAACATTTTTGCAAATTTACCTTAATGCATTTTTAGCGTAAACTTTTAATTAGCACAGAACCTATATCACGTTAACCACGTTACTATATTCAAACAAAATTATTAACTTACTCAAATTACACATACAACATTTTACAAACTTTTTACGACGTAGTTAATTATGAGTAATGATGGACACAATATAAACTATAATAGTTAAATTGAACAAAGGCTCTTAATGTTTTTAAAACAAACTTGTCTAGCATTGTTACTATAACTCATTAGAATTTGCACATAATGTAATTATTTAAGAACTTTTATTTTTTTGTTGTCCCTCATAAACATTATCACACATTTCCGCCGCTATTTAAAAACTTTTAATTTTTTTGTTGTCCCTCATAAACCATTACACACATTTTCACTATTTAAAAACTTTTAAACCAATAGACTCTAACAAACTTTCAGCAACCCTTTCAGCTTAGTTTAAAAATAAAACTCATAGCATTTAAAAATATAATAGCCTCAAAGTCGAAAATATTTTTTATCATGATTGATTTTAAGTAAATTTAGGCTAATTGCATAAAAATATGAGTTACACTTATTTTGCAGCATTAGGGTTGAACCAACTCGCACACACAAAGGCATGCAGTATATATGTAGTACTTATGTACAAGGATACGGTTAGCACTTTGGCATATCAGAGGCGTTGCCGGCATGGACTCTCAACCCCGAGAAACGACACGAACCGACATCGCTTGGCGCCAACATTTTGCGCTTGGCGCAGACATTAAAATGCTTAAAATATCGATTTGTTAGGCCCAAATGGAATGCCACCAAAAAAGAGACGACCAGCTGGCGACCTAAGTATAAAAAAGGACTACAACAAACAAAGCTAATACAACAACAAATATACAAAAAAGCAACAGTCTGCCACTTAAAAAAGGCAGCATAGAGGAAAAAATATAACCGGTGAGCTGCGTTTTGAAGGTAAGGAAACTTGAATACCCTACAAAAACCTCTATGCGTAATTATTTAGTGCCTTTTGTTCGAAAATTGTGCTTTACAAAAAATCCCAGATCACAAAAGTCACAATTTAAAACTTAGAAAATATGCCTAGTTAAGTGTTGTTATTTAAAAAAAAAAAAAAGTTTCCTTTGGCCATAGAAACGTAAATTTTTTTTTGGTTTTTTTATTTTTAATTTTTACTCAAATTGAAATTTTAGCGAGGTCAGAGAATTCTATAAATGATTGAAAATTATGATTTATTTATTTATAAATTTTATTTATTGCTTAGTTCCCTTAACATACGAATTTTCTTTAGCTAGTATTTGAACAATATTATTTACAGTGAAAAATATAATTTATCTATATAATTTCTCCGAATTTTTAAAGTAAAAAAAATTCAACAACGACGATGACGTCACACGCACTAAAGTGTACCAAAAACTTACTTACTACGCATTTCATGATGAAGTACTCGTACACAATTTTTGGAAAATGAATTTGAACCATATCGTTCCACGGCAAATAATGTAACGCTTTCTAGAACGTCTTTCAAAAATTTTTCAAGAGTGCCTTATTTTACTTATATCTTGATTTGCTTTCTACGCAAATCCATATAATTTTTGAAAAACATTTTTTTCAATTTTTATTTGAATGCGTCTAGACAAAAAATACTCCATTATCTTAACATCTTTTTAAAAGCTTCGGGGGAAGGAGCGTCTTGGACATTAATATTTTTTTAGGGATGCCTTTAACTTATTTTTTTTTAAACTGGCATCTTAAATCAAAGCTCAGCTACCATTTTTTTTAAATTTAAGTTAAACTTAAAAAAGCAATTTTGAAAAAAAAAATTTTAAAAAACAGTATTTTTATATACAATTTTTGAAAAACATTTTTTCAATTTTTATTTGAATGCGTCTAGACAAAAAATAATCCATTATCTTAACATCATTTAAAAAGCTTCGGGGGAAGGAGCGTCTTGGACATTTATATTTTTTTGGGGATGCCTATAGCTTATTTTTTTAAATCTGGCATCTTTAATCAAATCTCAGTTAGCATTTTTTTTAATTAAGCTAAATTTAAAAAAGCAATTTTGAAAACAAATTTTAAAAAGCAGTTAATAAATTTGAAATAATGAATTAATCAGTAATGAAAAATCGTTTTGTTTCTTAAATAAGTACTTAATAAATTATTTTATAACAAAAAAATTTCGATAAAAAATTTTATCGACTAAAAGTTGTTAATATTTTATTTGAATTTATTTTTATTTTTTATTTATTTATTATTATTGGCTCAAAAGAAATTTTCCTTTAATTTTCATTTCTAAAATTAAAAACGCGAAACATCTTTTATTTTCAAATCTTACAAATTACCAAAAAATTCATTTAATCAAAAAAATAAATTTTTGTTATTAATTTTTATTGCAAAAATTTAATAGAAAAATTATTTTGTAATTTTTAAATATATATTGATATTTAACTAATATTTTATAACTTTTATTTTTTATTTAAAACTAAAATTTATATATTTATTTTATTTTTGGGGTTTTGTAAAGGGTGTTTTTTTAAGCGCGTTCGGGTTTCAAACTTAAAAAAATTTAATGTAATGACCCCAAATATGGTGTTACTAGATAGATAATTTCGTACCATTTAATATTTAAAAATTATCTCTGGCATTTGAACACCACGACTACGAGTAACGAAGCGCATCCTGTCAGTCCAATTTTTGAGCACACTTTCGAGCATTTGGGGCTGTATTTCAGTAATGACACGTTTAATGTTGGTTGCCAAGTCGTCAATTGTTCCTGGCTTGTCTGATGACTTGACGTGTCCTCAAAGAAAGTAATCTAAAGGGTTCAAATCACACGACCACGGCAGCCAGTTGTTGGGCGCATTTCTTGAAATAACTTTCTCAACGAATTGAGTTTTCAGTAAATCAATGGTTGCTGTCGCCGTATGGCACGTAGCGCCATTCTGTTAAAACCAGAACTCTTCCACATCAATGTCACGTAAATTTAAAACAAATATTCAGTGCTCATCGCTCTGTATCGATTGCCATTGACGGTAACACGTTGCAAATCGATAAATATGAATTTTCCTCTACACTGACCTCTACAACAGCGATATTTTCTTCGGATCGTGCTGTTCTTATTCTTATTGGTGGTCAGACATCGTGGAATGTCAAATGAGTTCGTAAATGATCAAGAAAACGACAAATAGTACGACCTTATGGACGATTTTTCGGTTCATAAATTGTACGAAGAGGTCTATAAGTGTTTACAACAGAATACTGATTTTGATTGTAAATCTCATAGATTTGAGGACGTTGTTGTGGTGTAAGTCTTACCATAATGAATTGTTAGTCCTTACTGCATAAAATGAAATTAAAATTTGTCAAAACTAACAACTGGTTTCAGAGATATCCCTTTCGGAAATCCGAACGCTGTTAAAAAAACACCCTTTATGATTGATCTACAACACTTTTTTTCCTTTAATGTTTTTCAACCACAGAGTTTTTTTTAGTCATTAAAAAACACGGAACCACCGTAAAAAATGAACTTCTTTCCGCTTATTCTTTTTCAAAACAAATATTTTAAGAAAAGTGTATTTTTTTAAATTATACACAAGTTCTTAATTAAAAAATGTAATACAGTCGAGGCGGTGCCCGACAGTGTAATACCCTGTACCTTTTTTCTCAAAAAAAAAATTTATTCCTGCATATTCTTACTAAGAATTTCCAATTGGAACATTTTTTTGTTGGTGCAAAACGATATTGATACCTATAAGTTCCGCAAATTTTAACCGATTTTGATGAAAATCGAAATTTACGTCAAAGGAGTTATTTAAAGTATATGGGGTAAGTTTCAAGGGGATATGTTGAAGGGTGTGGGAGAAAACACGGTAAATCGATTGCGGGGGGTGGGGGGCCCGCATTGATAAAATTTGGATGTGGATTTGTTCATTAGAGGCACATGAATTAGCTTACCAAAATTGGTGATTCTAGGTCATTTATTACTATTATTACGTAGAGTCAAATATTGACGCAGTTTATAGGCAAGGGGAGGTGAAATTTTTACATTTCAGGTTATAACTTTAGTTGTAATTGTCCGATTTTATTTATTTTTGACACACAGATGCATGTAACCACGAGGCATCGCTCTGTTAAGTTTCAGATAAAAATATTAAACGGCTTAGCTAAAAACCGCGAAACTCTGCTACGGGGGAACGGGGAAAGATATTGACATGATTCAACAAGCTTGATCTTCTGAGGAAATATGCGCATCAGCTGGTAAAGTTTCGTATCTCTAGCTCTTATAGTCTCCGAGATCTAGGTGTTCATACAGACGGACAGACGGACATGGCTCAATCGCTACCCGAGGTTATGATAAGCATTTTGGTATAAAGGACTTGGGGTCTGCCACGCCTCCTTCTTGCCGTTACATACATTGCACAAATCTAGTATACCCTTTGTACCTATAGGTACAGGGTATAAAAATGTACAAATAAAATAGTAAATGATAAACGTAAAAAGTGAAGCGGGTCACTCTTTGGGTCGATCTCTTCGATTTGGATGATTTTTACGTAATAAATTTTTTGAAATCAAAAAAAATTTATTTATGCATATAATTTTTTTATTAAAAAAAATGTGTTCAGACAATATGGCTTGTTAAAGAAAACAAAAATCTAAATATTCAGCTATCGATTGCTTGATAAATAATCGGATTTTTACAATAAAAATTAACGTGGTTAATATTTATCTTATTTTCGTTGTTTTATATAAAATATAAAATAAAACATAAAAAAATAACCTACTTTATAATAATTATATTTTATGGCAAATATTTATTTATTAGAAATAAGAAAAATAAAAAAAGTTATTTAAAACAAAAAAAAAATAATAATATTTTTAGATTATGCACAAAATAGTAAAAGAACTTCAAAGAAAAACCAAAGTTACATCAAGAAGAAGCCAAATTTTTTAGTGTTACCATTACATAGGATCATAATTTTTGGATTCGTATGCCTTTCTTACATGTTACAAACTGACTAACAAATTCAAAGTACTTGCTGTAACATATAGAGTATACATATAAGCTAGAGTCATATAACAATGGCGCATGTTTGCATGTATATGTGTTTGATATGTACATGTATAGTTATGTGTATATAGGTACACATTTATTGTACCTCCCAAAGTTTGTATCCGTATCTGTATTTGTATATGTTACACTTTTTCTTTTACTTTTATGCAGTTGCTTTGCTTTGGTTTTACGTATTTTGTAACATTATATTGTTGCTATTTTTTTTAAGTGTAGACTTTGAAAAAATAATCACCCTTTTAGCATTGATTGTTATTTGTTTTTTTTTTGACCGAATTCAAACTGAGCGCTTTTATTTATTTGCTGGAAAGACTAAAAAACCATATCATACAGATTTTTCACGTTGTATGTTTTTTTCCACCTTTGTTTCACAGATTTCGTGTGCAAGTTGAAAATACATTTTCATATGCATTGTTGTTGTAAATAGTTTTATTTTTTCTTTGTTGAGTTTTTTGTGAATTTACACCGCATGTTTTCCGGCTGTTTGTTGTTATTTTGCTTCATTTGACATGCAACCGGAACCATTTCATTGTTTTGAGCGCTCAGCAAAAACAAAAAACATGGCAATCCACAAAGAACATTGTAAATGGGTTTTTTTTTATAGGTGATGGAAGTCAATATAAAGTGAATGGGAAGTTGGGAAGGTGCTATAAATTTACATGGATAGCAACAGCATGGTAGCTGATAGACAGGTTTTGGTAAAAATAATGAGAAAAAGTGTTGGGTTGTTGGGGTATTCATGAAAACTAAATATTTTTTAAAGTCAGTTGCTAGGCAGAACTTTTAAGGCATAGCCGAACTTTAAAAGCTAGCACATAACCTTACGAACTGTTCAGAAACTGAAAAATGTTATAGGAAA
This sequence comes from Chymomyza costata, assembly GCA_018150985.1. Taxonomy (NCBI): domain Eukaryota; kingdom Metazoa; phylum Arthropoda; class Insecta; order Diptera; family Drosophilidae; genus Chymomyza; species Chymomyza costata. The sequence continues at coordinate 6,582,046 of JAECWU010000001.1, read as the reverse complement.
ATATGGTTTTGGACTCAGACCAACTTTGGTTTTCGTACTACTTTCTTAATTTTGTGTTTGCTTCTTTAAAGGCTATAGGCTACAGAAATTTCCCAAACTAAGGTTCGATTCGCATCACAAGGCTTGATTGAAGCATAACCTGTAACTTGTTCAGAACACCTCTGCTCTGTTCAGGATTAATGTCACAATTTATATTCGCTAAAATTTCTGATATTTTATATAGCACAACGCGCCTTAAATTTTAAATGTAGTAGGTATATACATTTTTCCTGCTGCTCACCATACTTAAATCGAGCTCGCATGTCCTATTTTATGCAAGAAATATCTGCCGCATACAGCAGCTTTTGGCTCCCGGCGGCCGTACGCTTCTTTCTGCTCCGGCCTATGCGGCGCAACTACTAGTCCTTAATCTTCCAAGAACGATATTCCAAGTCTTTGTTGGCTCACTCATCTACTTTGCGCAGTTCGCTATTAGTTCAACTTCTGCACTTGCTTACTAACAGTCAGACACGTCTCAACTGACCATAATCTGACTGCACATTCGCCTTATATCGGCACCGATCCTAAAATTCACGCACTCTGCTTATCTAACTATGTAATTGCTTAATGCATAAGACAGAGTTCACCGTACACTACGATATCCCTATCTCCTACTCTAGTCGCACTCCCACAAACTAACACGCTACGTACTAATACAAATTGCCTAACAACGCACCAAACAAGGATCCACTATGCCTTCCCTAGTATTGGTGAGCGTAAACGGCGCACTTGCACCGCTATTCTCACCAAGCAGTTCAAAGAGCATTTGTGCGAGTGAACTGCGCTTGCACCGCTACTCTCGCCAAGCAGTGCAATTAGTTTTATAATACCCAACTGGGAAAATAGGCAGAATCGACGCGAGTTGGCAATTTGCCTGCTTATAGCTTCAAACTGAGATATTCTAAAATTAAAAAAATTTGTAAACCCATATTCACAGCAGTTTTAATTTTTTATTATGTCAAACTATTTGAACTCACTGGAGCACAATAAATACTGCCATTATTATTTTGTCTATAAAATTTGCTGATTGTCTCAAAAGACAAACTATATTTCGGAAAAATTCGGGGCTTAAAACTGCTGGAAGTGCAACTCTCGGAATCACTTTGCAACTATCTGAAATACATAAGGTAATTCTCTAAAATGGAAAAAAGAATGGCTGAGTGGCCAAATGCTGGAAACATACTATAATATCCTCCAACTGGCCTACGAACATAAAATTGTGGCAACGTCGTTTGTTAATGGTGGGACAATCTGCATCCATGTTTTTCCACAATCAAAAATAAAAACACAAAAAAATTATATAAAATCCTTTGCATGCTTACAATGCCATGGTAATAACTTTGGAGCTTAAAATATACGCTTCTGCACGATTCAATCCCAACCTCTGCTCTATTTTCTCTATTCATGTCGCCTGTGCCGAAAAAATTCATTTTCTGCCATCTCACATCAATTTTTGATTTTTAGCTGCTGCTTGTCTTCTCTTCTTTTCCAATTGATGGGTAGCCCGATAAGGGATTGCCTGTACGCCATCATGTCTGAGTTCGGTATTCCTGCGAAGCTGATTCGCCTTTGTAGGATGACGTTGAGCAGCACCATCAGCTCCGTCAAGGTAGGAACGAACCTCTCCGAATCTTTTAATACCGTGCGAGGTTTCAGACAAGGCGACCCTCTATCGTGCGACCTCTTCAATCTTGTGATGGAAGGGGTGCTGCGAAAGGCCGGTGTACATCGTAATGGCACTATTATCTACAAAAGTGTCCAGCTCCTTGCATACGCTGATGATATTGATATTGTTGGACGTTGCAAGCGAGATGTCACTGCTGCATTTGCAGCAATCGAAAAGGAGTCAGCAAAAGTGGGTTTGGCGGTGAATGAGGGCAAGACGAAGTATATGCTAGTTACACACAGGGATACGCGGCGTCTAGGATCCCACGTTGTAGCGGACCAATATACTTTTGAAGTTGTCAAGGAATTCATATACCTTGGTATAAGCGAAGGATCACACTTGCCAATAGGTGTTACTTTGGGCTCAGTAAGCAAATGTGTAGCAGAGCCCTCTCTCGATAGACAAAACTTACACTCCACAAGACACTCATCTTACCCGTGCTTCTCTACGGCGTAGAAGCTTGGGTTGTGTCGCAGACGGATGCAGCAGCGCTTGGAGTGTTTGAGAGAAAAATTCTTCGCAAAATCTTCGGTCCCGTCCGTATTGGGAGCGACTATCGCATAAGAATGAACCACGAACTGTATGAGCTCTACGGCGACATCGCTGGACGACGCATAACAATACAACGTTTGCGCTGGCTCGGACATGTCGTTCGTATGGACGAAGAAGCTCCAGCGAAAAAGGTGTTCGAAACGAGAGTCAACGATGGACGACGAAGAGGGAGACCGCGTCTTCGATGGAAGGACCAAGTGGAGGAGAACCTGTCTACACTTGGTGTTATAAATTGGAGAAGACGCGTTAAAAGCAGAGGCTCCTGGCGAGAGCTCTTGAGGTCGGCTGTAACCCGGTAACGGGTTGTGAATGCCACCTAAGTAAGTAAGTAAGTAAGGGTAGCTAAGTTTTCCGTTTTCTTTTCTGTTTTCTGCTTAAATTTATCTTCTACTCTGTTCTTTTCATATTTGATTTTACGGTAAGATCAGCTCAGAAATAGCCCGCTAGAGGGAGCCATAAATATTGTAACTATGAATAATTTACCGCGAGAGGGCGCAAGAAGAAAAATAAATTACAAAGGTAGAAACAAAGTTGTTTTTAAATATTAAGAGAGATTTATTTAAAGAAAAACAAATTAATTTTTGTCATCTTTGCATTTTAAAGCTAAACAATATATTTTTTTATATATTGATAATTCAGTCTTATTAATAATTTGAGCAGCCTGTAAAAAAAGTCTTCCAGTTTTTTTAAACTAATTTTATTTCTTAACTTTTTTTTTTTTTATTGTAATGTCTTGATTTTATGCTTATGCAAATATGCAATTAAATCGAAAACTGGCATAAATAAATAAACCTATAAATTAAATACCTATAATAATCAAGCAAAAATGCTTATGTAATTCACAATATTGCTGCCAGAATTAGATTGAATATCTTAGGTCATTTAACGAGAAATTAAACTAGGCCCTTACGCTTACTTAAACTAAACAATAATGATGCCCTATTTAGAATTTAACGCAAGAACGGCTGAGTAAATAAACAAATTAGTTGCTGCTTACAATAATTTTGAGCTGGAATGCAGCTGCCAAGTTAAGATAATAGTCTCAGCAGCTTATGTTTGCATTGAACATCTCAGCATGTGGAAAGTAGTTCACCCATAAATTGCCTTAGGAGCCAGAGCCATTGACATTCATAAGTTGACTAAGGGGCTAAGCAATATTTAATGCAGTCCCACAATTTTCAACTCTCTCTCTACTATAAAAGATGGATTTTGATTAGTTTAAGATTTCTTTTAACGTTCGAAGCACTTGGTACCCGCGGCTTGTAGAGAACAAAATATTTGTTAAAGGCAGAAGAAGGCGTGACTAACCTTAAGATAATTTTGATTATTTTTTTTTAAATTAATAGCTATTTATACATTTATATCAAGATTAAAATAATATTACAATTTTTTTTTTATACAAATTTTGGAAAAATAATCTAATTATATAGAAAATTTTTTTATTTTTGTAAAAATGTCATGAGATTAATTTTTTAGCTTTTATGATAAATCAATTTTTATTGTTTATGATTTAATTAACAAATGTTGAAGTTTGATCGATTACTAAATGTTTCAAAAACTGAAAGAAAAGCTTTAAATAGCGGGTATTTTGGTAAAAAATACAAAAAGTCAGTTTTTTTAGTTTTATAATAAATGAAATGGAATAAGAAATGCGTTACGATGCCTATGCCTTGAAAATCCGATAAACTTAATTGGCCAAATCGGTTAGATAAATTATCGAAATCGTACAGCTCCAAATTTTAATGAAGTGCAGAAACTAAGAAAGCTAAGATTGCGAAAAAGCATTCTTTGGAGTGCTAAAATATTCAGAAATAGCTAAACGCCTTAGAAATGTATCTCTAATACTTTCTTTTTTTTGCATAATTTTGATTCAAAACTTTCTTAAGCCTGACATCTGTTGTTCTTTAAAATACAGCATAGACACTTCGTTGCGTCGATTTAAATTCCACTCAACACATACTTAAAAAAAGTTCATCCCAAAATAAATTTATCGATTTCTCACGCTGTTGACTCTCTAACTAAGTTATGCCTAAGAGGATTTCAAGACTTGCAGACAATGTGATAATATTTTGCTTTTACTTACAAGTCTCAGCCCAAATCTTTTGAAGTACTTAACTCTTTACCCAAATAGGATGCCAAATGTAAATAACTTTTAAGAAATTAAGCACACACCCGCACACATACATACATACACAAGCAGCTTAAGATTTCAAGCAGTTTCAAGCAGAGCAGTTCCCCTGGCTACAACAATGCAATCACTTATACGCCACGTTGCACAAAACTAAGCCTCTGCAAAGAGCATTTTTGCAGGACCAAAAGCAGCTTTAAACAATTGGTACGCATTGAAATGGAACAACAACAACAACAAAAAAAACACAATGACAACACGCATTGGAGCAAAGGTTCAGGTGGTACAAAACCGAGCAGCTGGTCCCAGGAATATTTGCAGCAAGCCGTACGAAACATTAATTACACACATTTCTAGTCTAGAATCGTTTCCAAACTGTGCAAGCCCCAAACGCATCATTACAAAATGTAAAAAGACGAGCAGTAGGAAACCAAAAAGCAAAACAATAATAACGAACAAGTCGAACTAGTAAGGTAAACATTAGATACTCTTTCTAGTTGTGCAGGGTGAGTTGCGACATGAATTTTGGATAACTTAAAAATCGTCAGTAATTCAAATAGCATTGGCGAAGACTTTTATCGTACCCCGTCTGATATGAATAAAATTTTTCAATAAAAATGAATAAAAAATAATAAAAATAATAATAAAAAAATAAGTTTTTAAAGGGTCACCAATATTGAGGTTTGTTTTCAATAGAGTTTTTTTGGTAAATCACGCGTGTAAGTACTGTCAAGTTGCCATGTGCTTTCATTGCCATTTCATCCTGCAAAGACTTACACCCGAACAACGTTTACAAATCGTACAATTATATTACGAAAATTCGCGTTCTGTAAAGAATGTTTTTCGCGCGCTTAAGCCATTCAATGGAATCAATTCGGTGAACAATTAATTTCACGCTCCGGACCGCTGAATTGGCCACCAAGATCTTGCGAAATCACACCGTTTGACTTTTTCCTTTGGGACTACGTGAAGTCTAAAGTGTTTGTGGGTAAGCCAGCTACGATTGAAGCATTACGCGTGTTATTCGCGAGATACTGTCGATATTCGTCATCGAAAATGACGAGTTGCGGCCAATATTTGAAAGGGATTATCTTTAAAAATTGAATGGATGGGAATGATAACAAAGATTTTCCGATTCATTTGAAATTTTTGTGTTTTTTTTTTGCATTAAAAAAAAAAAACCGTAAGATTGATGAACCTTTAAAATAAAATAATATGAAGCAAAAAACAAATGTTTAAACTTTCTTCCAGGGGATCATCTATTATCAATTGTTCCAAAAACCTATAACAATAATTACAATAAGATCAGGTGGTTGGTTGGTTAAACGTTAACAAGTTTGTTTGAAGATGAACGAGTTCTTGTTCGTAAGCGCTTCGGGCTGCTGCGTACTGGCCTTAAGGAATGAACATGTACAAATAGAGAACTTTCCCTTTTTGTGAAAGACCAAATTTAATACGCCTTCCTAAAGAATGCAAAGAGTTGCAATCTATTTGGAGTGCAGCTACTGGTAAAATATCGTTAAAACGGATTTAACGCCCTCAAGATACGGCATCAGGGTTCTGACTTAACCTTAAAAAACCTGATAAAAATTTGATTTCGAGTCAGTGTATCCGACAATATTCGGTTTCGGATTCAGGGAACTCTAAAACATATAGTAATAATAATAAAGATGGTCTGAACTGCAACATCAAATTTTTTTTGTTATAATAATCTCAAAAAACTCCAGCAAAGATTTTTCGAGTTCGGGTGTTGGGGTTGCTGAATCCCAATTCCGGGGTTCTTCAATAACCTTGACAATCCCATGTTTTGTGGTAAGTTGGGTTGTTTTTGATCTTGAATTTGAATTCAGCGAACCCAAGAGCATAAAATAAACAACGATGTTGACACCCAGACTCAAAAAAATTATTGTATTGGTTTTTTTTTTTTTTTAAATATTATAAACATGTGGTCTGACCTGCGAGTTTATATTATTTTTTTTATTTTAAAATGAATATGTATTTGTTTCTGTATAATCACTATTCTGAAATAGATCTTCCGTTTCTTGAGTAAATATTATTCTAAATTGTTGTACAATATTTCGAAGTTTAAAACTTTTCTAATATTATAATCCTGAAATCTTTCAACGATTTTGCAAGAATCCGGCTTGGTCATACAAAATTAACTAATGCTCACTACATATACTCAACACTTAGCAACACCTGTCCTCTCCCCCATAAACATTACGCATATAATAACATCCTGCCCAGCCTTATCCCATCACCGTTCTTCCATTTTCCTAAGCCAGAACCCCCTCTCTGTTATCTCGTACCCAAACCAAAGCAGCTCTAAACTAATATTAGACTTTATTAAAAAATGTAAAATTTACCACCTAATTTAGAATTAAATAACATATATTAAAATATTACACAATTAATTTTAGTAAAAATATTTAACTATTACATAATTTTACACTGTACACTTTTAGAATTAGTTAGCTAAAGGCCCTGGTAGCCATGGCTTTCTTTCGTTATTGTTAGTTTATATCTTTTAAGTGTAAACTAGCTTTATATAAATAAATAAATAAATCTTTCGACCATTTTGCAATAATTTTCAATAACACATTTTTAGCGCCTAAAATAGCTTTATTTTGTAAAGATAGTTGGCAAGCTATTGCTAAAGAAGAGAGCAGTTGGCAACGCTAACTTAAGAGAAGCAGCGAGTAGAGTTTTGAGAGATACTTATGTAAGTTCGATTATGCAAGAGAAAATTTGGTAATAGTTAATTGTTCAAGAATTGAATTGAAATTGATATATCAATCTGTTGCTTGTATAAATCCAAAGAAAGCATAAATTCATGGAACTTGCTATTAAATTGTTGCATTTATTCTTCAACTATCTGCTCTTATACAACTTTTTAATAACCGAACAAGTTAGGAACAACTTTCCATATAACCGCCCCGCAAGTGTATAAAAAGTTGCAATCCATTTCGATGTGGTTGCCCATACGAACAATGCGGCGGTTGCATTTTATCTGCTCCAATTGCAGTGCCTGGCACAGGAGACAGACAATGTAAGACCCAGAGCATATTTACAGTTACTCGGCATTTAAGCCAAGTGGGAATTAGTATGGAAGGGGGCCGAGGAAGGTAATAAGTAGTGTGTGTGTTTGTATGTATGTATGTTGAAGAGCTGGCTAACGATGAGCTGACTCTGACGGGCAAAATTTAAAACATTCGAACGAGCAACCAAATGAATGGACGAAAGAATGAAGCATAACGTAAACCACGTAATATGCATCCTTGTTATTGTTGTTTTTTTTTTATATATACCCTGCACTTGGAATACAAGGGTATATACAACGAGCTTTATAGCAAAATAAACAGCACGACAAAACCAATCGATTTAGCCAAGTTCGTCTGTCTATTGGTCTGCATTGTCTGTTTCGAAAGTTAGTTGAGAGCATAAAATTGGACTACAAGTGCGTTACCTATCCGCGGTGCGAATTGGATTAGCATCAGTTGGAAGCCTCGGAAGTTTTAAGCAAAAATTATTAAATCTAAAATTCTTTGCTTAGTTTAATCTTGTTAGATACAGTCGAACTTCCCGAATCCCATATCTCACAAAAACATTTTTTTTTCAAAAATCTAAGCACGCTATATGACAGCTGATTTTGTTAGTCTGGCTTTTTTACCCTTAAGTCTCGTTCTTAGGGTTATTCACGTCGTTACTCGGACATTCTTGCCTTTGGGCACTTATGCACAACAAAGTGAGCATTCCAAATACGTTTTTTAGCATGTATTTAAAGAAGTCCGTAATTTTTATTCGAAGTACATTTTTATTTATTTTTTAACTCAACAAAATTATCTGAAACGTTTAGGGATTCAAATACATTACATGGTACTTTTCTTCTTGTTTCTAAAAAAGCGTCATCTGACGATTAAGCCATTAATGTCATCAAATAGACATTTTCGAAGTCGCGTACCATTTTTTAAAATGAAAGTTTTTTTTATTGAAAAAGTTAAAAATGTGCTGCAATGAATTCAATACTGAAAGTTTCGCCAAGACAGAAACATTAAATAAAAATACGTTCTAACTTGGAGGTATTATTAAAAAAAAAAAAGTTTTCTGGCTACTACACTTACAAAATTTCGAGAAATTTGTCTACAAAGCTAAAAAATTCATATTTTGATCAGATTTTCCTATCATATTTTTTAACATATTTTGTATACTATAGTAGTATCATTATTTTTTTTTAAGCAAGTGGAAGAATATATTCAGTAATGTTGTAATGTTGAAGTGATTTTTTTCATGAGTTGAACGTTTGTTTCGAAGTAAAGTTATCAATAACTAATTTTTAATGGAAATTTGGGTAACGTCACGCCATGTAGCATGTACCATGTAATAACTTGCAAAATTAATTAACATAATTACAAATCATATCAAAAGACTTAAACAAAAATCGCAGAAATTGGCGATTTTGTAACCCAAGTAAAAACTGCATTTTATTTTTTGTAACGTTACGCCATGCGTAATTTTGCTTATATTTTATAGACGAATAGATCGCTTCTTCTAATTTTTTACTAAATATGTGTATGTTTAGAAAACATTTTTTTTTTAAATTTATATTTTTCCATTTTTGTTAATTTTCTCGTGCAAACATAACGTCACGCCAAATTGAAAATGTCATTATTTTCCAATTCCACTTTTTATTAATATTATTATCAATGGTGACATTTTATTCATTTTTATTTTATTTTTTTTTTATTAATTTTAACCAATATATATTTTTTTTCTCTATAAGAAATTTAATTCAAAGGGTTACAAAAAAATTTTTATAAATAGAGGTTTAACTTTCTACAACGATTTCTACGTTATATCGTTAGAAATTCGCTACAAGATCCTCAAAGAATCATGTAGACTAGACCAAAATTCAAAAAACTACTTTTTGGGAATAACTCCGTAACATTGTTTTACTATTCACCTCCAATGATTTTGGCAAAGAAAGTTAACACGAAAAAATTAAAAAAAAAATTCAATTTTTTTAAAAACAACTTGTGGGAGCTTCGTTTTTTACCAAGAAGCCTTACAAAAGCAATACTACATACTACTGCTTCAAAAAGCCGTCAAATCGTAGTTTTTATTGCTAGTTTAGGGTATATTAAAGTCACAATGTTCCGATTATAACCAGCCCACTTGTTTGCATCTGTATCTGTTTAATGCCAAAGGCACACAACAATAAAAATGGAGGACAACAACTTGGCACAACAACAACTTAAGAACGTTGTAGAGCGATTAAAGCCCGTTCAGCACACGGCTAAGTGTTTCTTTCTTCTTTTTATTTATATATATAAATATATATATATTTTATTGTTGCTGTTGCTGTTGTTTTTTTTTTGCTGCTTATGCGCAGGAAATGCCAAGCTATCATGCAAAAAGCCACTGGCAGATTAACGAACCATGGCTCAGGGACCAACACAATGTCGGCGTCACAAAATGGCGACGGTGTTGCTGACGTTGACGGCAACAGCGATGCCAACGCTGACGCCGACTGCAACTGTCGCACGTGACACAGCGACAGTCCATGACCAAGTGCTGATTTCTCCTTTTCTTTAGTTGGCTAAAGCGGAAAGCATAAAACGTAAGGCGAATGCAAAGGTTATTGACATTGTTAGGGCTAAAGCAAAATTGCAGATAACTCAAAAGTGTTGCATACTATCAGGCGCTAGTGAAAAAGATATGGCAACTAAGTTAAGAGAGTCGCAGTTTGTATACACTAGCCTTATTAACTCCTGATGATGTAGAGATTTAGATATTAAAGTTGTCATTAGTGCAACTCAGCCACCATTGATCCTGTGTCAGCCATCATTGTCCAACGTCGTTGTTTCCGTAAGGCAAACATTTCTCGGTTAAACGAACTTTTAAGCTGTTTCTGCTTGTTTTGTCATATTGATAGGATAATCTTAACAACATTTAAGATTTGATTTATTTTTTATACATAGGTAGCTTATAATTAAAAGTTATAAGCTAACTATGAAAAATTGTAAGCCATGGCTACCAGCGGCTTTAACTAAACATATTAGATGTTTGGATGCCTTCATATAGTTCTTAAGCTTCCTGGTTCACTTGTCCAAGGATTAGACCAAGTTATTAAGTTGTTTTAATATCAATGTGTTTGCTTTCCATTTCTATGATACTCTTTATAACATATTTAATGCTTGGCTCTCCTTAAATAGTGCTTCTATATCGCTTAAGCTTTCCTTGTTCATTCTAAAAAATTTAGAATCCAGGTATTTTAATTGAAAAGGATCGGCTCTCTTAGACTTATGTGACTTTTCTAATTATACGTATGCCCGATCAGAATTTATATTGCTATACGGAATTCGTTATCGGAATTATTAATCTCGCTTGCTTCTTTATTTTTCTCATTTTTCAGCGTCAATCTGATCTACTTTTTTATTTGCTAATTTTTTCCTCAATCAGCCTGATCTTACAATTCGTACTCTCCAACTTCTTACCCCTTCAATATTTTGGCTGTTTATGGTCTATATGTTACTTGATATATAAATTGTACCTTTGGACTTGACAATGTAACTATCTGTTTGCTCAAAGTCTGCGCTCTTGTGCTTCATGTTGATTGTCTCTAGACTTGCCTTCTTTGCTCGCCATTTGGAAATCTTAATTTTTTCGGCCGTGTTTCCGGGCAACGAAAACGAACAATTTTATTCGAATTCGTTTTTGCGTGCTCCCAGTTTCACATTTTTTGCTGACGCCACTCCCTTACTCTTTGTTAGCACATCTCTACACTATTTGAGGAAAATTATCCACGACTATGCTTACACTTTTCAACCTAGTTTGAACAATTTGTTTGGGAAAATGTTTGTGGCTCATTTGTTGGTCATTTATTTCCAAAAGGTCGTTCTACCCCAACAAACATTTTTGAGTTTATTTAAAGGGGTTTTCAAAAAACAACCTAACCATATGTTATATATACTGACTTCTGTAAAGCTTTTGACTTTGTTAGTCACAAACTGTTTATTTTTAAGTTTGACCTTTAACGTTTTCTGAACAATTGTCTCAATTGGTTTGCTTCATATCCTGCCCAAAATTATTCATATAGGTACAATATCTTAGGGAGGTTATCCAGATGCAGTAGAAGATGAGCAATTATATATTGTACTAACTAATATGTACATCTTTATGTTTCATGCGCTTAAATGGCATATTTCTCAAAAAACACGAAGCATGCTAATCATTGTAAGTCTGGCACTTTTGCATTTCTGCACGACAAAGTGAACTCTCTAATTCTGAGCCCTTTTTACGTAGAAGTCCTTTTTGGCCAATGTGTTCCTATCAAACTTAGACATAGACTGAAATTCGAACTTTTTTTCAAACGATAAGAAGAAGGCCTTTTTGGCCAATGTGTTCCTATCAAACTTAGACATAGACTAAAATTCGAACTTTTTTTTCAAACGACAAGTAAAACTTTAAATAAAAAATTCTTAAAAGAAAAAAATTAAATTTTGTGTTGTTAACACTGTTAAGACGAAATTTATTATTAATTTATAATCTACTTTATGGCTTAGACCCCAAGCTACTAATGCATAAACTGTGTTGCTGCCAAAAATAATTTCAAAAACTTTAACAGCTTAAATAAAACAATATGCCCAACGTCAGTGTAGTATTACAAACAAAACTGCGCAAGTTTTTTGAAAAGGTAAAACTTCCTTTTTTAGGTTTTAACATTTTTTTTTTTATTTTCTTTGTTAAGTATTAATTTGCGCAAACACTCCAAAGACAGAGAAAAAGCAAACTGCAGCTGCCATAACTCTTTAGTCTCTCCCACTCTTTGTAAGCCACTTAAGAGCTTCCTTTGCCCGGCTTGGACTTGTTTCAGCACCCCTCGTCCGTTTCCGCTACTCTATACTGTCTCGCCCATGGCCCACTAATTGTTGGGGCTATCGTTAACTCAAACACCCGCAGCATAAACACACAGATACACGTACTAGACACACACACATATACACACACTCTTGTACACCTTTTTTTTTTAAAGGCTTCCCGCCGCCTTTGTCCAAGCTGCAATGCCAAGCTCAAGTGCATCTTGCCACTGGCAACATTTTGTTGTTTGCCTTAATTGAAAACTTTTTGTAAGTTTGGCATTTTTTTTTTTTTATGTTTTCAGCCATAAACTATAATATAAAGTATACAACAAAAATTAAAGAGAATTGGAAAAGGTTTAGTTTTTAGGTAGGTATAAGTAAAATTTTTGAACGCTTTGCCGCCTGCCATTTGTGTTTTAGTTTAAGTCGAAATGTTCGAGTCGTTTTGAGGGGCGGGAAAGTGTATTTAGTGCGGATTAAATAACCCCACACAAAAGTTGACGCCAAATTAGTCGATGGAAAGTTGACTTGGCAGGGTTAATGTCAGTAGTTGAGTATTTTGCAGACAACGTAATATTAAACTAATTGGCCAGTGCAAGGGAATTGTAGAGCTGCAGCAAAGTATAGTAATATGAGGGGACAAGCTTGTGGAGACGTTTAGAGGAAATGTGGTTTGTTCACATGATGCTATGAATTTTTATTGATTTTTGTTTTTTAGTGATTCAATTTTTGCATGGTAGCTATATAAAATAGTGGAACAATTTTAACTATACTTCACAGAAATATTAAGTCTTAAAACAACACACCCAGGATATTGACGAATTAATAAATACCTTTAAAACCGCCAAATCAGTCTGCGTTCCCAAAAAAAGTATAGTATTTTCTCCCAAACGGCTCCTCCGCGATATAGTCAATTTAATTAAAAATCGAAATCGCTTCCGTCGTAATTGGCAAAGAGGTAGACGACTTTTTGATCTTGCCATGTTAAATTCGCTGAATTCGATGATTTCCCAAGCGATGTCAGACTCAAGAAATAAAGCCTGGAACATCACATTATCCTCCTTAGCCCCAGGTTCTTCTCCGTTTTGGAAGCTGACAAAAGTTGTTAAGAAGAAGCAAATAGTCATACCTACGCTTATTGAAAATTCGACCAGGTCGTCAACTGCAGAAGAGAAAACCGCAGTTTTTGCTCGTCACTTCGGGCGAAACCACAACTTATCTGCTGACCTAAATGACCCAGAAACCACAATGGTGGTAAATAACTCAATTCAATCTCTTACTGGGGTAACAATTTAACCACGAAACAGCTGAAGGGGTTTTTAAAAGCGTTAAAGATTAAGAAATCACCTGGACTCGATGGAATTGACAATCTGTTTCTAAAAATGCTCCCGAGAAAAGGAATACGTTTCCTTACAATGTTGTTTAATCATTGTCTTAAGCTCTGCTACTTCCCTAATGCTTGGAAAATGTCTAAAATCATTCCAATTGTCAAGCCAAGCAAGCGGGTAGAACCACCCTCCTCATACAGACCTATTAGCCTCTTGTCTGCAGTAAGCAAACTGCTGGAAAAGTAATTAAGGAAAGACTAGTTATGTTCATTGAAGACAATGCCATTTTGCCATCATTCCAGTTTGGATTCCACCGCGAGCACAGTACAGTCCACCCACTGCTGAGAATTAGAAAATTATAAAAAATAGCTTCTCACACTCTCAATCAACAGGGATGGTGTTGTTGGATATTCGAGCTGCGTTTGATTCGGTCAAACGCACAACAGTCTCATTCATAAAATGTGCTGCCTTAATTTCCCCCCAGAAGTCATCTTAATAGTACAGAGTTTTTTAAAAGATCGGACATTTAATGTACATATTGGAAGGACATCATCCTCTCTAGCTCGCATACCAGCAGGGTGTCCGCAAGGATCATGCCTTTCCCCTATATTATATAATATATTTACATCAGACTTTCCGACACTGTATGGCTGTACTACGTCAGTATTTGCAGATGATAGTGCTGTCTTATGCTCAGGGATACTTGCCTCTGATATCACCAACAAACTGCAATCAGCATTCGATTCGCTCAGCACTTACTTTTGCAAGTGGAACATTCTTGTCAATACGGAAAACACCCAAGCAATTTATTTTACGCTTAAACGTATAGACATTTATACGCCAAGGGAATACATTAGATTGGGAGGGGTAGACGTAAAATGGGAGCCAAACGTCAAGTAACTGGGAATTATATTGGATAAAAAACTTAAATTCGCAGACCACATCAGCAATGTTAATAAAAAGCTACATATTACAGTCCGGACATTATACCCATTCGTTAACAGAAAATCGCGTTTGAGCATGGAAAATAAATTGTTTCTGTACCGATCGGTATTCCAAGCAATTATTTTCTATGGTGCACCAGTATGGGCTGATGTCGCAAAGTGTCATTTAAACAAGTTGCAGGTGCCACAAAATAAAATCCTGAAAATGATGTTCAAATTACCCTGGTTCCGTGCAACGATCGATTTACACAATAAAGCAAACGTAGAACTTATTGCAGATAGACTATAACGTCTTTCTTGCAACTTTTCCCTTAGATGTTGCAGTTCAACATAACCTCACCTCAATGAACTGGCCTAGCCCGCCTATCTTTAGCTTTAAAAAATTTTTTAATTGTGCACATTAAAATTTTTCGAAACAAATTGTTCACTGTTTGGGAATTTAAAAAAAAAAAACTTATAAAGGCCATTCCAGAATTAGCAGGCCTAACATACTAGAATGTATTGGTAAATATAGGAAAACAAAATTTTCGAAAGCAAAGTTCAAAATTTTATGTTTTTGGCCGCATCAAATAGAGAATCCAAAAAATAGTATACTTTGACCATCGACTGAAAGAGCTAGCTGAATGTGCCGGCATTCCAAAAAGTGTTGTAAAGAGTCATTTATTTTGAGGTTTTTTTTACAATAGCATTTTTTTGATAAATCACTGTCAAGTTGCTGTGTGTTTTTTTTCAGTTTTCATTGCTATTTCATCATGTTACACCCGAATAACGTTTACAAATCGTACAATTATATTACGAAAATTCACGTTCTGTAAAGAATGTTTTTTGCGCGCTTAGGCCATTTTATGGAACCAATTCGTCGAACAAATAATTTCACGCTCCGGACCGGTGAATTGGCCACCAAGATCGTGTGATATCACACCGTTATCATCGAAAATTGGAACCTCCGCATGGACGAGCTACGACGCAGTTGCGGCCAACATTTGAAAAGTGAATGGCAAGAATGGTTATTTCTATTGATAATTAAGATTCTCCGATTCATTTGAAATTTTTGTGTTTTTTTGCATTTAAAAAAAAAACCTCAAGATTGATGACCCTTTACATGGCAATAAAAACCTTGGGAAATGACGGGATACTGTATGCTTTATTAGGGGCGGATGGAACGCTAACGTGTGTGCTTTCTCGAAACCGTATCTAGTCTGCATCAAGTTTTAAAACTGAAAAGACGGTGGCTTTAAGGTCCACTCCAACCAAGGCCCTAGAAGCAATACTTGGAGTACACCCCTTAGATATTCAAGCCAAACTGCTGGCACAGAAGACAGCGCAACGTTTTGTGCAGCAGGGAATATGCCCCATGCGAACTACGGGCACAGTAAAGTTGAAGGAGTGACATTCAATAGCACAGACTATATGACCCCAGTAAACAACTTCTCCAGAACGCTCACTCTAATGGGACCAGAGGATTGGAAAATCGGTATGGACCAACAAGCGATAAAAATTTTCACAGACGGATCCAAAATGGAGTCTGGCGTTGGGTCCGCAATGTACTGTATGGACCCACCCACAGAGGTGACCTATAAGTTGCCAGGCCAATGCAGCATCTTCTAGGCGGAGGTATTCGCCATAAAGAAGGCTGCACAATTAACGCTCACCCTAGAGCAGAACCGAATAAATATCTTTGTTGACAGTCAAGCAGCAATCAAATCCATGCAAGCATTCAGCGTCAATTCCAAAAGTGTGCTGGCAAGCAGGGACGCATTAGATGCACTAAACACCCAGAAAGAGGTGTGCATCTTCTGGGTACCCAGCCACCAGGGCATTGATGGAAACGAAAAAGCTGACAAGCTCGCAAAGGAAGGAGCCGGATCGAGTCTGCCGTCACTTGAGGATCTGAAGATTCCTCTAAGGACGATCAACCACAGATCAGAAGAGAACGCTGCAGTTAGATCTGATAGAAGGTGGTACACCACAACGAACTGCAAGACGGCTCGCACAATGTGCAAGAAAATAAACAGCAAACTAGCCCAGTATATTCTGGAACTCCCAAGAAGAGATTGCAGACTTATGGTGGGCATACTCACTGGTCATTGCCTGACATCAACTCACGCAAAGAAGCTAGGCATTACCAACAACGACGAATGCAGGAAATGTAGGGAGACAGACGTCAGAGGGACTCTAGAGCACCTCATTTGCCGCTGCCCCTCCCCCTGTACATCGAGACTCAAATATCTAGAAAAACCCTGGCTTACCTCACTGGAAGAGGCAGCCGACAGGGCACCTCAAAAGCTTCTGGCGTTCGCCAAGCACACGCGCATACTCGACGATTAACGTGCATTGTACACCAGCCGCACCTTCCGGAACCTTCCGAGTCCATGTGTGACTCCCCCCGGGGGTCAACCGGTGAACCTAACCTAACCTATGTAAAACTTAAAGTTAAGGTACGAGGGCTGCAAGCATTAGCTACTTCAAGTGTGACCAAGGATGGCATTTTCATAACTATTGAATAAGTGTGCCCAAAGATATCGACAAGAACAAGGAGCGTTTCAAGATGACGTTTAGAATTTGAAATTTTGAAATAGGTCAAAATGTTTCACAGTCTTTGTATAAGGACTCGTTCACAACATAAACGTTTTGTCCAAATAGCCTTTATAAGGAATTAAAAAAAAAAATTTTAATATATGTAAAAAAAGATTTTTCTGCGAAAACGAAATCCTTTTACGGTTTTACGATAGTGTCCAAACACTGTCCACACTGTTCCACAGTGTTAACAACTATATAATCTGCGATCTTTAGATTTTGCTCACGAACTTGTTCATTGTTCACCTAGTCAATGTGAACTAGTGTTAACAAAAAATTTGTTTATTTAAGTACTTATTGTTGCCCAATGCAAACACTTTTTGGCACCTTCTTTGGCGCCATCTTTGGCACAGTGCCACAATGTGTGCCAGTGTAAGCCTAGCATAATAACTATATTTATTTCAATTTTTGTACTCACAATTTCTCGCTGCAACTTGGCAATATTAAAGTTGGCCTGAGCCAGCCGTACGCTCAGCGTTGCCACATCGCTGGTCAGCTGTGCCCGCTCGCTGGTATTACGATCCACCAGTTTTAACATCTTGTCCTCCAGACTCTGATTAACCTTTTGGACACGTTTATGTGACTCGTATAGACGATCGTATTTATCCTGCCACGCAATAACGCTATCCTCTAGTTCCACTTGACGTTCCGTCTCACGCAGACAAGCGGTTTCCAAAGCATAAAGCTGTGTCTGTTTCTCGATAAGAGCTTGTTGTAATTGCTCAATTTCCGTAATGGGAGTTGTTGTTGTTGTTGTTGTTGCGGCTGTTGTTGCTGTAGTCTCTGGTTTGGATGCAAGTTGTGCATCCGCACTGGCCGGCTGCAATTGAACGGCGTGAAAGCAAATTAAAATGATGAGGCAAAATATTATACGCAATTAGTTTTGCTTCCGCTAACGCAAAAGACCGGACGCAAAAGTCATACAATTTCAACTAAAAAATTTATACTAAAAGGGAAAAAGAGCATCAAAGTTAAACGCCAGTGGCCAGAGCAAGTGTCTCTAAAACATAAAACCAATAGAGCGAGTGAGTGCGTCATAAAGTGACAGCTAAAGAGGCTTAGTAGCAGCTATATACGTTGGGCTTAACATTTGCAGCATCTTTTTAGGGTAGCGATAAGGTGGAGCGTGGGCCAACATGACATCGTGAATGAGCTGCTTTTAATACAAAATTCTCTGAAGTTTACAATCAACAATTACTAGGAAAGCACCCAAGGGCGGTCCTTTGACTGCATTTCAATATAATAGCATGCTTCTCTGCAACAGAGATTTTCTTGTGAAAATAAAATGTTAGCAAAAAGTGTAATTTGTAAAATGGATGGGAAATCTATTCAAACAGTATTTCCCAGAATTCAAGAGAATTTTGAAATTCACTGGAAAACTAATTTCCAGCATACCTTTCGCTTTCAATGAAAAACGGTTTGATTTGCTCTTTCTTTAGTCATTGACAAAAGGCACGATAATTGGCCTATATACTATGTATATATAACTGCCAATCTATGTGGCCTCCAGCTACAACAGTTGTTAATATACAGGTATGTATTTGAGCTAAGCTGCACATTGCTAACAATCGACGCTGATGTCGACTGCATCAAGATGATTTTTCGACGTTATTTAATCTTGCGACAAATATAAGGATGAAAATAAGCATAGATAATCGCTCTACTCAAGATTTTTATTTTTAACCTAAATTCCGTTTTTTTTTATCTAGTTATCGATAACTAAGCTTCTTTTACAAGACATTTTAGAAATTTTTTTACTGTATATCTTAAGAGTGAACTTTTTAAGAAAAAAAAAACAAAATTCGTAATGGTCAGAATGGAATAATATTAATATAATGAATTAATATTATTATATCGAATTTTTTAAAACGATGTAGAGTGTGAAAATCTCTAAAAAATCTTATTACAACATAATTTTCTACAGATAAACGTTCTTGAGATGGTACGCTTTAAGCGAGCCTCGGATTGGAAAGATAATAACTTTAAACTTGCTATAAATACTCGTTTTGACATTTTATGATAAATTTGAAAAGTAACAATGAGTATACATAGTATCATGAGCCCGTTTCAAGATAGCAAAAGTCACTAAAATCTTTTTTTTTTCAAATATAATTTTCAGTGGGTTTTTTTAGAGAAAATTTCATTTCTTAATTAACTGCGTAGACCGTTCAAAAAATTCTATATGGAAACTCTTTTATATTATTTCAGATGGAGCCACCAGTGTGTGTATTAATCGATGTGTTTTCCGATACTTTGGGTTAATGTGGGCACAAAAATTATAATCAACTGCTTTATGTTTACAAAAATTAAGCGCGCAAAATAAGACAAAGAATTAAATAAAATAAACATGGATTTGAATCAACAAGTATTGTTAACATTAATTAGTATAAACAATGCAAGTATGACTGCCTACCAAATTGTAAAAAGGTTGGCCGCAAAAAAAAGAAGTGTCTGAGTGAAACCTTATTTAAAGGGCAGAGCAGAAAGTGGAAGATTTTTCAAAGATGTATGTATTTTTTATTGGACTAATATTCCAACAGAATTGTGTACATTTCGTATTCAATTTAAAGTTTGAGGCCATGGTGCGTAATCAATCAGTAATTCGCGCCAAAGCGGCAAAAACCAAACAGCTGTTGTTAGTGTTACCACATCAAGCGAAGTAGTGGCGCCATCTAACGTTAAGCATTTTTAGACAACACTGTTTTGTTTTTTAATCTGCGTCCCATTGTCAAAAACTTTTGATCGGAATTTTTCGGGACTATTTTTTTGATATGAAGTTTTTCATTTTTTTGCGTGCTGCGTATAAGCCTTTTCAAAAAAAAATCTTTCACGCTTTTTGTTTTGGTAAAACTCCAGCCGTAAATAAATGGGAAATAACAAAAGTAGTCTTAACATAAATAATGTGCCCAGGTCCATCTTGATACGAAAACAAGGTGCCTCGAAGAGATGTGCATGGTTGAATCGACTTTTCTTACTATGCTGAAAATTTTGGTATATACTTAGCGGGACCTTCCATATTTATTTTGGATAATACTCACGATTTTTGTTTTCACCACCAAAACCCTCAAATCAATTAGTCCCAAACAGCACTTTACGAAATTTACAAGGGCTTCATAGCCTTTTTTCAGATTTTTTTTTTTGTTATTAATTTATATAAAAAAAATCTTAATATACTTATATATAGCATTTTTCTATTTTTTTTTAGTAATTTTATATATTATCTTTTCGCCCTATGCCTAGGAGCGATACGTTGGCTCCAATGTATCAAGGAATATAATAAAATATATAATCAAAAAAATCTGAACTAAAATCCCTATAAAAAGCATTATATATATTTGTAATCCAGTGGTCGATATTCTAAAGCCAACAAATAGTTTTAGATCTATAGCAGAACTCTACTCATGTCTCGGGTCATGAAAACCTATATTAAAAGAAACTATGTACATTATAATTCCCATAACATTTTTCATGAAAAGTTAACAAAAGCTTTAAATACATAAATACATATTTAGCCGATTTTTGTACATTTTTACCAATAACAATCAGCAATATTTGTTATCATACTAGCCAAGTTTTAAGCATATAAGTACCAGATTTTCATCTTTACCACTGTTAAGCCACTTAAGTTTTATGCAAATATTTCACTACAAATTCAAGTACTACTTTCAACAGCTAAGCCATCATTGAGAGCTTAACCAATGGACCCCACAGTTTCTAGTGAAGAGATTAACAGCCATCAACTGATAAGCGTTCATTGTCAGCCGCAGCAGCAGCAGCAGCGAGAGAGCGATAGGAACAAAGAGTAGTGAATGAGTTGAAACAAAGAGAGCATCAACAGTTGTGAAAACTCTCTTGATGTAATAAAAAATAAAATATTGTACTATGTACATATGTATAGCCCGCATTGTGCGCTTGTTTTGATTAAAACAAAAGAAAAACTTACTAAAACTATAATATATACAATTTCAACAAAACTCGGTCACACTCATAATTTGTTGTTGTTATTGTGTTTGGTGTTAACTTTTGAAGCCTAAAAATCATTAAGAGCGGTAAGTTACAGCTTCGTACATTAGACGTACCGAAGTTGGTCAGACCTCCAGGGGAACAGACAACTTATGCGCTTATCTATATCAAACAAGTTGTATATTATATGTAACGACGACTATGTACGGGCCAAAATACGAGAAGCTGGTCACTTTATTAATCAATTTAATCAATTTTGATTTAATAGAGGCACCAGCCAAGATTCTACATGTACATTTTTTTGTTTTTTGCAAAATACCGATTAGTTATCGAGTTATCGATATGTGTATAATTAGGTGGAGTTTTCTTTAAAATTTACAATGTATATAACGGCTGAGCCTAAATATGTATCTATTTATTTATATATAATTACAAAAAAATAGAAATTAATTTCCTTAAGATAGTCAAGTTAATAAGTCACTAAACACGGTTTTTAGGTATTCGCAAGAATTGCAAATCTCTGTATGAAATGTAACATGTATGAAAATATTTGCTATAATTAGGTTAGGTTATGGCGGCAGTCAACCTCCCAACTCACATAGGCCAAGAGTTGGCCCGTTGTGATATCGCTACGGTGGACCATTCACCGCTCATCCCCACTCAAGTGGTCTCCTATATGAGAATAGTCACAGCTATCCGGCGGCCTGAATAAACCTTAAAAGGCACTTTGGACTCTGTTCCGAGAGCTGAGATAAGCGAGATAGCGGAATCTTGTCCAGCACTTTCCAGGGCAGTGACAGAAGAAGTGCTCCACTATTTCTAGTTGCTCCTCATTGCCACAGTTTCTACAGAAGTCATGGTGTGGAGTAGTGCTGGAGAAAACATCGATGATCGAAGTTTAAAATCTCTATATATCAACGTTGGCCAACAGAGATGTTTCTCCAGCACTACTAAACACCCATTTGATGAGTGCAGAAATGCTGGAGAAACATCTCCGTTGGCCAACATTGATGTATAGAGATTTTAAACTTCGATCATCGATGTTTTCTCCAGCACTACTGGGGAGCGTTGAGTCTGGATGCATGGATTCCCACCAGCTAATGTCTGGTAATAGCACGGATAACGGTCACGCATTGTGCTCTATTTAAACGGCAAAGTTCTTTAGTTTTTTTCCTACAGTATATCGGCCATATTTGCCGAGATCCTACACGTGTTCAATATCCAATTCCACGTTTGGTTTGCAAAGTGAGCGAAATAGTTTCGTAGTCTCAGTTTGCAGTTGGCCATGGGTATACCCTGGCCCTCCTTGTCTTGAAGGAGGATGCTGGTAATTCCTTGTCTAGCCAGTTCATCCGCAGTACAGTTGCCCCCGATATCCCTATGTCCTGGGACAAGCGGCTGTTGTTCACTGACTTCGTGCACGATGTCAACGAAGCGAGGAACTTAATAGCCGCCTGGCTGTCCGATTAGATACATATGTTCTTATTTCGTACTCGTAGGTTTCTTATTGTTGTCAAAGCCTCCTGGATTGCAATGACTTCTGTCTGAAGGACACTGCAGTGATCCGGGAATCGGAAAGCTGTTCTGACTTTGAATTTCTAAATGTAAGACGCCTCCACCTACATGGTCGTCCAGCTTGGAACCATTCGTGAAAATCTTTCATTGCGGTCGATTTAAGAAATAACCCGCTTTACATATTATCACCCACATATATTTCGTTATTTGCATTTGGCTGGCGAAAAATCAAAGTGCAAACTATGTATAATTGGATTAACTTGACAACAACGGCGTCAATAGAAACAACAAACAAAGTAAGCTAAAAATTTTGCAAGAAAAAAACTTTATCTTCAGTTACAGCTACAGTTACAGTAACGGAAGCAACAGAACTTGGACAAGTCTTAACTCCAAAACACTTCCAAAAAACACACACACACACATGCCCAGGACACCCTCGCATATGTGCACACACACACACACATGGATAAATTCAAGGAAGTTTCATGTTTTGTGCAAGAACCATGAGAACTTTGCCGCAAATCTAAAAACTGCAAAATGTACAGAAAATTTAATTAAAAAAGGATTTTCGTCTGGCAAAAGTTCTAGGCCAGGACTCGGCTTGACTTAAATTTAAGCGTCAACGATAAATTAAACAAAATATAAAAAATTTGAATTGAAAGTTGCA
Organism: Chymomyza costata; assembly: GCA_018150985.1. Lineage (NCBI taxonomy): Eukaryota > Metazoa > Arthropoda > Insecta > Diptera > Drosophilidae > Chymomyza > Chymomyza costata. The sequence continues at coordinate 6,558,808 of JAECWU010000001.1, read as the reverse complement.
GGATCTACGAAGTTCGTATACGCTACTTGTATATGGTTTGATAGAAACGAAGACATTGTATTTTAATTGCGGAATACGCGGCCGTGCTCTGCGAAACGAAAAAAAATAAAACGAACAATTTTATTCGGATTCGTTTTCGTTAAAAAATTTTAATGTTAATTAGGGCCATTTTTATTTTATATTACTTTAAGCTAAAACTTAATAGATACTGAATGTAGCAAAAGCCACAAATTTTAAATCTATTAATCTCAAAAAAAGGCGCGCCAACGTATTGCTGTGCTTGTTGTTGCTTATTCGTTTGATAAGTAAACGCATTGTTTTCATTTAGTTAACATTCCAGTGGAGTTACGCAGTTCTAAAAAGGGGATATTTTCACACTTAAACACTCATGTACCTCCTTTAATCATTTTATTTTCATTGTTATATATCTTTAAAAATTAGAATTATAAATACGATTTTTTTTGTCACAAGTGCTCGACTAGAGACTGTGATTAGTTTTTTTCTATGTTATACCGCTACATTTGTTTATTTATGTATCTATCAAACTTGTTTGTTAAAAATAAGGGGATATTTTCAATAGGGACGTAAAACATCAAATTATCGGTTCAAAACTTCCCTCTAATGGACAGGTACTGGCAGTTCTGTTCTATAATATTTGAGAAGTTAATTAAAGTGTCAATGAAAGCGCCAATCTGACTATACGTGAGTGCACTTTTTACTGGGAAAAGATACGTTTACCAACTAAATCTTTACCGAACTGTGTTAAAAAACTAGTTAACTTGTACCAAGTTTTGAGAGATTTGCAAAAAAAAGCAAATAAAACTCAAGGCGCGTTTGAGCAGCGTCGGCAAGTGTTTATTTCAAACTTAAATGATTTGTTTGATCTCGCATATGCCGATCAATGCAGATAAGATCTTCCTGCAGCGTTAGCGGGAGTCAGGTCGGACTGTTCACGTAGCTGGAGTGGATAAAAAACTGGCCGAAAAGGAGGAAAAGGCCTACGTTAGAAACATTGACGAGCAAAAGCGACGTGATAAATATCTGTCATCCTTAACTCCTTCATCACCTTCTTATGAACCACTACAAGAAAATCCTGAATTCAAAGAATTTGTACAGAAAAGTTGATTTTCAAAAGGAGGTAACTGTCCACGGGGATGGCCAGCTCTTAAGACCTTTAGATGCATGAAAATCTAAAGAAGACCGTCTACCTATAGTTATTTCGTACGATCATAAAGAACAACTCATCGCTGCGCCAAAATTGATTGGAATCTTGAAGATAAAGTGCAGATTCTCTGTTGTGATACTTCTGCTTCCAATACAAGTCATATTAATGGTGCCTGCGTGCTTCTCGAACATAAAATAAATAGAGAAATTATTGTGTTTGCTTGCCGCTCTCACGTTTACGAGTTGATATTATTGTAAAAGGTGTATTTAAAGCCAAAATTAGCCATGTCACTACGAGCCCTGACATTCCACTATTTAAAAAGTTTCGAGAAAACTACAAAAATTTTGAATCTAAGAGGATACAGAGCTGTACAGAAAAGCTAGCATGCCTAAATGTTTCTGGAATTAACGAACTGCTAGACTTTTACCGATCTGAATTAACTAAAAAGATTGCTAGAGTTGACTATCGTGAATTAATAGAGCTTACAATAATATTTCTCGGCGAAGATAGAGAGAAGAAATTTAAGATTCGGCCTCCAGGTGCCAATTGATTCATTAAAAATAACTTTACTTGGCTCTCAATTCAAAATTTCGAACCAGGACAAGGTAGCTCTTTTAGACGTGTGCCTGTTCATCGTGACATCCTACGTAAAGCCTTGGCTGCAATGCACTATAGCGGAACAGGCACTATACCAGGATTTATGCTGCAAAAAGCAAACCTTAAAAAGAAAATTTTAATTTTTAATGATAAATACTTAATAAATATTATATACGGGTAAAACAGTGTTTCATTTACTGAAATACGTATTAAGTTTTAAAACCTCTCTATGGGTTCCGTACTAACTTTTCATGTTAAAGTTTGACATCAAGTCGGCATGGGTTATCATTATCTGATCGCCATAATATTTATTATTTAAGTCATTAGGGTCAAATGGAAAAAAAGGGGCATGCGTAACTCCATTCGTAACAAAAAAAATTGCCCTTATAGCCTGGGACACCCAAATGCACATGTATGAGTCCTTCCAAAATGTTCTGCTTAATATACTTGATGGATGCTCCACCATTTCCTGTTTTGCCTGTTACAAACTTTTGAAAGATTTAATACACACTTTTCTTTCGGGGTAGAGTAAAAACATATATTATTTTTTTATCCAACGCATAAGAAAATTCAATTTATAGTTTTCGCTGTACAAAGGGCAAAGAGCGTGGGCCAAATTGGTACGACAGACAAATGCTATTAATTAATTTTTGGCAGACACTGTGGGTTTGAGTTTGCGACTTTTCAGTTTGTAACATTTAAAACTTGCCTGGCATAAATCCTACAGCGGGTGGCAGCAGGAACAGTTTGTTGAAAAGCTCTTGGATTTTGGCATTTGGCCAAAAGTTATGAATGTCCCCCGCCAGCTATGGTTCAGCATATGTATTTTTTGGTTTTAAATATATGTACTTTATATGTGACATATGCCGCTTGTTGAACACATTTCAAAGTTTTTTGATTTTTTTTTTTTTTTGATGTTGCAAATTATTTGTCATGGCCATAAAACTATTTTCATGTTCAAAATGTTTCATATTTGATGTTGACAAAACATTTTTTGAACAAAACCAATCATAAACTTTTTAATTATTCAATCAATATTGTGTAAGCTTTTAAATCGGCATGTCATTTCAAATGCATTAGTGCAATAGTTTTATTTAAGCTTAACAAAGAAATGGCATAGCGATACACTTCATGGCATAACTGTGCGTCGAAAATTTTTGAAAATTGACAAAAAAAAAAAGGAAATACTGAATACTATGTATTTTTGTATATTAGTTGGATTAAATATATTAGAGCATAGCCTGGAGCAACAACCAGCAATATATTGATTTGGTATGGACTTCATAAAAAAAAATTTTATTTAATTTGCTCATGAGGGGCACCACATTTACTCTAATGTGTCCTCACACAGCTTATAACCAATCGACGATCAAGACGCTTTTAATGATACCTCATTTATCAAATTTTGATAAACGGTTTGGATGTTACGAGCGAACAGATGAACATACGAGAGAATAAAGGCTCATCACCATCATCTCTTGAAAAGAAGAGAGCTGAGTTTTTTATTGACTGAGTTATTTTATTTATTTTTGAAAAGGGCTGCGCCCAACAAAAATCAGTTGACCTTAGATTATTAAAAAAACAATATTTTGGAAAAATATGTTAGAGCAATGAACAAATAGATATATTGTCTCTAGCCCGATGGGTGAACTCTTTAACGATATGCACCGACTTACATCATGAATTGCCCAGGGTATTGGATTTGCAATAATAATACAAGATGAATAAAGGAAGTGCAAAAACTGGGTGACTCACAATTCAGATATAGACAAACATACTCGAAGAGACAAGTCAAGTTGACTTAAGGTAGAAGAAGTTATACTGGACAAAGACAGTTCGATCGAGATGTAATTATGAAGGCTATGAGCGGATCCAGGATTTGGTCTTGGGGAGAAGTTCTTCACTTCGAAGTGTGTATATATCAGACCTCGCAAAACAATTTAAGCCCATTTTTCCAACTTGTGGGGGGGGGAGGGGGGTGGTTTTGGTCCGGAGCCAAAAACTCCCGTGGATCCGACGATCTGGCTATGAGATACGAAAACGGATCATGCAGATCAAAATGCCAAATTTTTGGCTTATTTTCACCAATTCGAATTTAACTGTCTATTGTATTAACTGTGCTAAATTAAATTACCACTTTTTAGGAAAAGCATCCAGTTGCTGGGTTAACCATTCTTTGAAGATCTTGGCAGTCTGTCGAATATGCTCATAGTGGACCTGGCTACTTTCATCGAATCCTCAAAACAAGCTTCTACAAGGAGAAAACTCAGGAGAGTAGAAATACCCAACAGCTTCGATCTTCGAACCTCTTAAGCTCAGTCGCATCCCAGTTCTTTTTCATGCTTTGTTCTCAATCATCTCAATAAGGCAACACAATTCCTTTGGTCTCTAGGTGATTTCGGTTTAGTAAATAAGCAGCCTAAGCTAACATAACCTATAGGTATCAGCGCAAAATATCTTGAAAAGTTTTTTGGCATTTCTTAAGTAATATAGCTTTAAACAATGGGTTCAGTACAACTGTAGTTATGCCTTAAGTAAAGACATGTTTTTTTCAAAATTCGTTCAAAAAAATTTCAAAAAATGAATAAATGACTTGCTTAAGCCGATATCTAAAAATCTTATTATGAAACAAGATATTGAGATATAGCAAAAAAAGAATAACATTTTTTTTTGGCTGAGAAAAACATTTTTTTTATTCATTGCGTATACCTCCAAAAACCGACTTATTTCAAATCGAAAAAACAATTTCTGTTGTATTTTCTATTTTTTTTTTAAAACACAAAAAAAATCACAATTATGAGAATACCAATAAAATTTTAATATTTAGGGTATTCATGCTTGCTGTTAAGTTGAAGAGTTGAAAAGCTGTGCAAAAACGCAAGAGGCTAGAGCATGAACGCCCCATTTGATAGTTTACGAGTTGAGTTTTTGAGTATGAGCTACTTATTTCCGAATTTTGTTAATTTAAAAAAAAAACGTGTATGCATCCGCGCTTTATTAATATTTATTATTTTTTAATAAGTAAGCTACATTAAGATAACAGTGATAACAAAAGAAACAAGACTCTTTTGTTTCATCCAGTTAAATTTTTTTATTTTTATACCCTGTACCTATAGGTACAAAGGGTATACTAGATTTGTGCAATGTATGTTACGGACAGAAGGAGGCGTGGCAGACCCTTTATACCAAAATGCTTATCATAACCTCGGGTAGCGATTGAGCCATGTCCGTCTGTCCGTCTGTATGAACACCTAGATCTCGGAGACTATAAGAGCTAGAGATACGAAAGATGAAGTTTGTTGAATCATGTCAATATCTTTCCCCGTTCCCCCGTAGCAGAGTTTCGTGGTTTTTAGCTAGACCGTTTAATATTTTATTCTGAAATTTAACAGAGCGATGCGTTGTGGTTACATGCATCTGTGTTTTTCAAAATGAACAAAATCGGAAAAATACAGCAAAAGTTATAGTCAAAAACGTTTAAGTTTCACCTCCCCTTGCCAATAAACTGCGTCAATATTGACTCTATTTGACTCTACGTAATTATAGTAACAAATGGACTAGAATTACCAATTTTGCTAAGCTGATTCATGTGCCTCTAATGAACAAATCCACGTCCAAATTTTAGCAATGCGGCCCCCGCACCCCCCGAAATCGATTTACCTTGTTTTCTCCCACACCCTTCAACATTTCCCCTTGAAACTTACCCCATATACTTTAAATAACTCCTTTGACGTAAATTTCGATTTTAATCAAAATCTGTTAAAATTTGCGGAGCTTATAGGTATAAATATCGTTTTGCACCGACAAAAAAAATGTTCCAATTGGAAAGTTCTTAGACGGACTAAGCATGAATACAATTTTTTTCGAAAAAAAGGTACAGGGTATAACACTGTCAGGCACCGCCTCGACTGTATTACATTTTTAAATAATAATTTTTTTTTGTTATTAGGCTACAAAATGGCTAAAGTATGTTAGGGTTAAAAATATTTTGCAACACTTTCTCTTCAACTCAAGAGCTAAAAACTAACATAGGGTCTGGGTTATGTTAAAGCTAAGTTGAGAGTTAAAACTCTGCAGCATACATTTTGTTGTGCTCAACAACTACTTTACAACAAGCATGAATACCCTAATTGTAAACTTGTAGAATAAACCAATTTATGAACCATTTCCAGATTTAAAACTGTCACTAGTAAGCTAAAAAATTTAAGTGCAACTGTGCCACTGCTTAGTGCCGCAATATTTTATTTTTGCTGCATTTAACTAAAGCCCACAATTTAATCTACTTTACTTTACTTTGTGTTAGTCCTAAGCCCACAAGACATAAAAATCAAACTAGCCATCTGACATTTATAATATTTTTTTTTTTACTTGTCATTTTTAATTAAAACCCTCCACAACTTGAAGTCATCATCCAGCAGCCTCACTCAAATTTTTACTCATGGCAAACCATTAGTTAATGAAAATCCAAACTCAACAAGTTTTATAAATAACTCTGCATAAAAAAATCCTAAAATCTATTGAGATGCATTAAAACAACGAATCCCGCTGGACAACTTTGGACGCTTCAATGCACACCAAATAATAGCGCTTGTTCACTTTGAGAAAAACCTTCATTTTTTAGGCAATGAAATTTCAAAATGAGCGCAAGCCCAGTCCATTAAGCTGAAAAAAAAAGGAAAGTGGAAAAACCTTTCATGCATTGTCAAAAATTTTCTAATTGTCAGCGAGCATAAGAACAACAACAACAACGAGGGTCCTTGGCGCTAACGTCCTGTTGCTTTCATTTTAAGTTGTGCCTGAAAAGCTTGTCATTATTTATTATATTCCTCAAGTCTTTCATTACAAAACATTTTTGTCTCTCATTTGTTGTCGTTTGAAGGAGAAGGGTGCCCTGGAAAAAAAGTGTAGCAAGCGTGAAGAGCGTTACAAATTTGGCTTTTCATCCTTAAAAGTGTACAGTATGAGTTCTCATCGCGAATTCCTTGCTTATTTACAGCTATTTGGCTGCTCATTTTTGCTGCAACATTTTCAAAAGGATTAAAAACAGGCGACATCTGGTAATATTATGTTATTGTGTGTATGTGTGTGGTAACACTCACTTTTAAATTAAGACGCTGCTGTGTGCCGCCTGGTGCAGAAAAAGCTGCCTACTCATTGCGGCTTATGGCATTCTTGCCCGTCCTAGCCAACAAAGTGTATGCGGTCGAGCCTGCCTGATTACACGTGCAACAACTGTTTCAGCCTCATTTGAGAGGATAATTATGGCGGGCAGGCAAACCCAAGTATCGTGGTACCTACCTACCCTCCACTGCCAAGTCAACCCAAACCCATCCATCAATTCTTCTCATCTTTATCTTGTTAATGTTATTCTTGTAAGCGAAACGCTTGTACAATAATCAATAAATACATTTTTGTAAACATCAATATGCGAACGCGCAGGCGTTTAAATGAATGACTATGGAATGTGCTTAGTGGGTTGGGTTCGCTGGCTCGGGATTGATGGGTATTGCAGCTGGGGACAATAGTAGCAGAGCTATTGTGTTACCGTGACTAAAGCTACGGTCAGACAGGCAATTTTATGTACAAATTTCCAAACAAAATGCGGTTTAACGGTTCATGTGATTTATTTACTGAAAAGGTCTATCGGGTTGCCCGGTCTCTGCTCCTATAGTAAACAGGACCATCTACTGCTTGGCCTAATGAATACCAAATCGACACCCTTCATTTGTTTACAAAGCAGCATTTGATAGCCCGTTGAGGGATCGTATTTATGTCGCATAGTACAAAGTTTGTCCCAACGTAAAAAGGACATTTTCAACATGGACAGTTTAGGTGGCGCCATCTATGCACATAGCATTGTTCCATGCAAATTTTTGTATCGATGCCACCAACACTCTGTCACTTAGAAAGAAGTCGATAAAAAAGTTACCTTTTCAATGATGGCGTATAGATGGTGAGACCCAAAATGTCCTGTTTATTTTGGGATTAATTTTGTACAAGTGCGGTATCCCTGTGAACTTCGCTTTGTAAAATTGGGGTATTTCCGTGAAGTGCTGTGTGTGTGGCCATCGGTAGCGTACTCGCTTTGCAACCCGATGGTCGGTGGTTCGATTCCTCTCAGAAGCACTGGTGCAATTGCCTAGCACTGGCATCGCCAGCAAAAAGGCTATATTTACCCAAGAAAATCTCTATTAAATCAAGACACCACCGTTCGGATTCGGCTATAAACTGTAGGGCCCTGTTCTCTTCGAACAGTTATTAATAGAGATCCCTATGCTCCACCTAGGGGCGACTGACAAAATAGTCAGTCAAGGGAAATTATTTTTAATTATTATACCCGTTAAGTGGCGGGAATCGAATGCCACCACAGCTCTCTGCTTGTTGTAAGAGGCGACTGAACGGGATTCCAAAATGGCGGATATTAGAATATTTTTGGATTGCCTTAACAGATTGGAGTTTCAAGTGGGAGAGTCGAAACCTTACCAGAATACCATTGTGTTCGACCCCTTAGAGAGTATCGCGCTGGCTGTGGTTTACTACAGTAAAAGTTCTGGTTTGGCATGTCGTTGCGTCAAAACAAGCGGGTGCCCTGACCCAGAGATCGGTTGAGGTTTTAGGTAGACCAAGTGTGAAGAACACGATCAAACAGAAGTGTTCTTCGGTTGGTGCTTGAATAATTTTCCAAAGTGCTGCAAATTTGTCGGCTAAAAAATCCTAGAATAGATCCAGTTCATCTGTTCAGTGTCCCTCTAAACTTGTTGCGATCTTGGGAAATCTGGACTTTTTAATAAACTACTCTTCTAGTACATGTTCAATGGATGTTACCAAAGCCCAAAGCTTTGTTCTCTTGCTTGCTTTTGGCAGATGATATTGTCCTCTTTGATGGCACCAGGTATGTTGTATCCAGCTAGTAAAGAAGAATCCCTCAGTTGGTGTCTTGAAGTCAGTTGTCAAAACGATATCGATGTTTCTCTAGCAGAAAGACGGTTGAAAACTAAAACTTTACTATTTTTATGGACATCCAACACATTTGTGTTGAAGATCAGGCAGAGAATCATCCATTCATGCTACTTTGGTTTCAGTAGGAAATTGTATAGAAGAGACTAGTCTCGCCAGACAAGCATAGCACTCTACTAAATAATGATCCTTTCCATTCTGCCGCATATGATCTTGAAGCGTACGAGCAAAAAGTAATCTGGGAGATGGGACCTTTTCTCATTGGCGACGATTACCGGATTACTAATACCTCAGAGATCTACGTTGACATTGACGCAGTTAAGGGGATTAACACTTCCCCTTCCCCAGGAGTCAGTTTGATGTTAAAAGGAAGTAGGTGCTGGCATTCACAGAACTTCGTTGCGTTTAAGGAGGCCGAAGAAGTAGTGGGCGCACTAGTTTTTTTTTGGTATCACCTAGTGGAGAAGACGTTAGCTGAGACGTTAGGAGTACCCTATAGCAAACCATAAAGTGGAAAATGGTTGCTCTGCTCAGTCAACAGGACAATGAAAAATGAAGCGAAATACAAGTGGACAATACCAAGTCTCAACGCGTTCACAAACGTGCAGCTGTATTTTATTCCAAGTAAAAAAAAACATTCCCATAGTATTAAAGACTACACAACTTTACAGAAAATACCGTAGCAAAGTCCTTTTAACCCTGTAACACTTTCGAGATAATCAACAAGGCAAGACCTGAAAGAATGATTTTTTTCAATATCATAAGGAATGGAGCTGGGAGCAGAATCTGGATGTTTGCGAAGAGACCACTTATTCACACCACATCTGTCGAAAGACTGTTTGACATCAACGAATACTCCAAAGCGTAACTTTTTGTTATTAAACGTCTTCAAGAAGCGGTTTGACAGTCGGTGCACCTGTTCAATTGTGCCATGACCTACCCTATGCCCAAATTGATTATGCGGAAGAAATTGTACTTGGAGTGTTTAGAGAGCCTCTCCCAGGCGCGTGAAGGACTCTGTTAGGCTGGAACGGCTCACTCAGGGTCACTCTCCTACTTCGAAATACATAATGAGGACTTTTCTGGATTTCGATTCCGATTTCGATTTAATAATGAAATTTATTTTTACGGTTCAACCTGTATAATTTTTCGCAAAGCCTATTGTAAATAATTATTGATAAGTGTTGCTATAACTATGAAGCCCATTCTTAAATCGATAAGTCATAGTCGAATTCCAAAATAAGCATAATTGTTTTGAAAAATTTCCACATCATTACATAGTTTGAAGTGTGACCGTAGCTTATGGCGTCTTTCTTGAACAGGACAAGAGCGCAAATGCTTTGTAAACAATATTCGCTTAGCTTTGATGAATGTATGGAAGGTCAATTGCTTTGACCCACGACCGCCATGACGTCGTCTTGCGGTCGCTAACTGCCATGCCCCTGCCACATATCTTCCCCGCACCCGACTCCGTAGTATTCAGCTTAAATGCTGACATTTAACGCAGCGCTGTCAATGCCAACGACTTTACAAAAAGATGTGGAGAAGTAGTAGTGTATTCAAGGGAATACTTCTGGATAAACACACACACACACACATGATGTGTCCTGGCATGCACATGTGTGTGTAAGTATGTTGTGTAAGCATTGCTTAAGCAGCGGAAGTGATGCGCGCCAACTGACAGCCTTAGGCAGAACTGCCAACCGAATTTTCAGCCGAAAAATTTCTTTAGCACGCATTTGCCGTAGGCTGTACCTTTTCCTTCGTTGTTGTTATTATTGTTGTCAACGCCATCATCACCGTTGTCATATTTTTCAGCAAGAAACTCACATTTAATGTGCGCGTTTTTTAGTGTCCTTTCTTTTTTACACCAAAAGACATTAGCGCATAGTGGGACAATGGTGACATTTAAACCACATTGGGCACAAGACGGGGAATAAATTGAAAATGTATGGAAAATTCATGCATTTTTAATGCTGCATAGTAAGAAGTTGACATGTAGCTTTTGCTAGGCAAGATGAGTTTTAAAAATTAATTCTGGGAAAATGGAACCTTTGAAATCGAATCGTTTAAATAAGGAAAGTTAGTTTGAAAACAATTTTTGTTACAAGCTTTGGCTAGCTTAAAAAGCTTGAAAAAAAGCTTTTGGTTTAAAATATTTTTTTTTTTCAAATTGTTTATAAAAATTTTATGCAGAACTCTTGAATTATAAGCGTTTTGGGATTTTGGGTAAGACACTTTTTTTTACAATCTTGAAATGCACTTAACTAAAAGAATATAAAAGCTGCCTTTTTCTTAAAGAACTTACATAAAAAGTATTTTTTTATAAATGAAAGTATGTCTTAAATTTCACCTCAAGCGTTGCCAAAATAGAGAAATATTATGTTAAGCGGCTTTGAATAAATATACATGTCAACTTAAATATAAATATTAAAAGCCACTCAATAAAAACTTTGCTGAAAATGTTATACCACTGTGCGTTGTGCAACATCAGCCAAAGCATTGAGCAAAGCACAAATAAGTATATAAACACAATATGTGCTTAGTTCTATATAGATATATACATATATGAGACATTTTCTGTATGTGTGCTTTCTGAGCTAACACATTATGTTAATACATACATGTATACAGTTTAACGCAGGCAAATATTGAGCTTCAAAAGGTTGTTATTGTCGTAATACACACATATAGGACACACACAAATTGATGCATGTTTTTATGACAGTTTCAACGCGATATGTCAAAGCAATAAAAAAAAAAACGAAAGAGTCAACATAAGCCTGGTCCTTACTTAACTCAACTCAACTCAACCCGTTTTAAATCATTTCACAAACTTACAATATAGACACACGCAACCAAACACTTTCAAACATGGACATACTTATAAAATGAACATAAAAATATCAAATAACACAAAAGCGGAAATCGATGACAGCCATTTTGTTTGTAAATTGAGACGTGTTGGCAACACTTTTGTAATTGCTCTATACATGCAGCCCGTGTGCGTGTGTGTATTTATGCTGCACGAATTGGTTGTCATATATGGTATGGTTGCAACTACTCCGAATGTAACTAGTTGCGGACAAGTTCGCGGGGTAGGAAAAGCTATTAAAGGAGAGCGTTCTTTGGGCTATTGTAGTATTGGTCTATAAACTTTTAGAGTCAGCTCGAGCCCAAGGATCGATTTTTTGATTAATATCTTGTATATTATTTTAGCTATTATTTAGGATTTATTTTTATTTTTGATTAAGATTTTTTATAAAATTTTGAGTAATCAAATACTTTTCGGAAAATTTTTAATTTCAGTTATGTAATTATGGTAGAAGTTGATTCTAAATTGAAAAAGGTTTGTAGCCAGAGCAACGAAGACCATGAGGATGAGTTTTGTTTTATTCATTTTCATAAAATATTAAAGCATTTTTTGTTTATAAGAATAAGAACAATACTTTGTAAATAATTTTTAAAAAATAAATTTTTTTACTTAAAAATTGTATAAACTTTGTTCCTAGTTTTTTTAAAATTAATTTTCAGTGTTTTATTTATAACGAATTGCTTGTTTATTTATTTTCAGTTCTTTATAGAATAGGCAAAATCTTTATATAATATGCATATGTCCATCATTTTAAATGTGTAAAATTTTGTATTATATAGGGTTTTCCAAAATTTGGTGTTATTTTGGTATTCAAAGAAAAATGACATTTTTTGAGATAAATGATGTTAAAGGATGTTTATTTCATAATAAAGAGGAAGGTATGCCGATAATAATGAAAAACAACATCAGCCGAGCCCCAGATGCGACAATTTTGTTTGTTGACGTAGCCACCGAGGTGGAAATGGGCTTCATCAATCAAGATGATTTTTCGATGGAAGATGTTCACCATTTTTGTAGAGAATTTTAATAATTTCAATGCGTTGTTGAAGCGTGTATCGTTCCATTTTTAGTAATGGCGTAGTTTCTACTTGTCAAAAGTCAAAGAATAAAAGCTTCAAAAGTGACAGCTACCGAAATACCGGGTGATTCAAAATAAAACCTCTTGTTGGAAAACCCTATATTAACTACAAAGGAATTAAAATTTGATGCACTAAATTGAATGAAATTTAATAATATTAATAAAACAGACCAGATCTTCACACTGCGCCAAATTCTGGAAAAGACCTACGAAAACAAGCTTGACACATACCACCTCTTTGTCGTCTACAAGGCTGCCTTTGATAGCCCAAGGCGAGATTGCTTGTACGCTGCCATGTCTAATCTTGGTATCCCTGCAAAGCTAATTCGGCTCTGCAGAATGACGTTGAGCAACACCAGCAGCTCCGTCAAGGTGGGAACTAACCTCTCCGAAACCTTTAATACCAAGCGGGGTCTTAGACAAGGTGACTCGCTCTCTTGTATGCTCTTCAACGTCTTGATGGAGAGCATTGTAAGGAATGCCGGAGAACATCGGACGGGCACAATACTTACGCATAGATGTGTCCAGCGTCTTGGCTACGCCGATGATATTGATATCATTGGTCGAACCAAGCGTGATGTCACTGGCGCTTTTGGAGCAATGGAAAAGGAATCGGCGAAAGTAGGTCTCGCGGTAAATATGGGCAAGATAAAGTTGATGATGTGCTCCAGCAGGGAATCCCGACGTCTTGATTGTCAGCTGACAGCGGGAAGCTATAGCTTTGAAACGGTCAAGGAGTTTATAAACCTTGGCTCTGCACTTGCCAACAACAATAATGTCAGCCTGGAGATTAAACGACGGATAACTCTTGCTAACAAGTGCTACTTTGGGCTCAGTAGCCAAATGAATAGCAGAGCTCTCTCTCGACAGACGAAGTTAACACTTTACAAGATGCTCATCCTTCCAGTTCTTCTATATGGTGCTGAAGCCTGGACAACGACCCAATCAGATGCAGCTGCTCTTGGGGAGAGAAAAATTCTTCGCAAAAACGTCGGCCCTGTTTGCGTTGACGGTACCTTCCGCATTCGATGGAATGATGAGCTATATGAGCTGCACGGCGACATTGACGTGATAAGGCGATTGAATGGCATGCGACTTCGCTGGTCACGTCGCACGTATGGAGGAGGAAACACCAGCTCGTAAGGTATTCGACGCGGTAGTTGGCGGACAACGAAGGAGAGGACGGCCTTGGATACGTTGGCGAGACCAAGTGACTGAAGCCCTAACATCACTTGAAGTTACCAATTGGAGGAGGCGCGTACAGAGCAGGAACGTGTGGTGGCAAATTGTGCATAAGGCAGAGACCCAGTAGGGTTGTCAAAGCCAAATAATAATAGTAATAAAACAATTTGTTGTCATTCATTACCGGTACGAATATTAAAAAACGATGCGACTGGTACTATTCCATACGCATCTGAACTAGTTTGATACCAGTACAAAACCAAACCAAAGTGTTTCTAGCAACCAGCCTACAATATGTAAAATATAAACTAGTTAGCTCATATGAAAACATACCAGATTTAGGACTAGTGCCTAATGTCACACATTTGGAGTGGTTGAATTGGTTTCCATTGAGTACTACAATTTTTGTTCTGACGTTCATAGCCACTGTATGCGTGCGTGTTTGTGTGAACTGCAGCATAAACTCTGTTGCTATTTTTAGCGGCATTTTCATTTAATTTTCTGCCATATATAGATAAAATGGCGGCTAACCAAAAAATAATGAAAGCGGGAAGTTTAAACTTTATGCTTTTCCATTCCACTTTATGTTTTTCAATTACGTTAACCGCAAAATTTGCATTTTATATTGCCATTTTCGGCACATAGTATGTTGCTGAAAAGTATGCAATTTGCTAAATTGTGTGGAATATGTTTTAATTTGCATGGCTAACAGGGTACAATAGCTGCTACAGATAGAGCTAGTGCTGCAGAGGGGTACAAAATTTTGATTGACTTTCAACATATGTTTGTTTTTGGCTGCACCTCTTGTTTGCACTTAGTTATCAACTGCTTTGTTACTATTCTTTCTGATACTGTCTCTTTTTTACACTCTCTGCGCTGGCACTCACAGTGTGCATGAGACTGGAAAATCAGCGCAGTTCCAACTAGCATGGTCACAGTTTTTTCCGTGCCAGTGAAGGCAGCCAACTGAGACTGGGATAGAAAAAATAGAAAAATAACTTTCGAACGACAATCGCGTTATACTCTTCCATACTGGACAAAGTTTTCAAGTTATTGCAAAAAAGGCGATTAATTCTTGTACAGACATGAAATATATTGGATCTGATAATGATAGCACGCATAACATTGGTTTACATTTTTGTTCGATCTGGCCACGCTAATCATTAAAGCAACATTGCGTATACGCATCTTTATAAAGCAACATTGCGTATACGTAATTTTATAAAACCGTATTGCGTATACGTAATTTTTTCTTACAAAATTTTTAATTACATATAACAAAAGTTAGTTTATGGGCATTGTGCTTAATATTTGTAGATATAGGGAGTAAAATTGTAGATTTCAGGGCATATAATGCCCCAAGTAATTAGCTTAAAAATGTAGTCCGAAATTGCTACTGAAACTCTTTTTCTTATCAAGACAAACATTTTACGGAAGGCAACTTAAAATTACTAATAATCAGAAAATGCACGGAGCATGGAAAAAAATGGTCAAAAAGTGTGAGGGGAAGCGAATGCAGAGCAATGAAGAATGCGCATTTACTTAAATTTACATTTAATTGTACCCTAGATTAAGGAGAAGTTGAGTTAAGAGTTGGAACTCAGCCGTGTACATTTTTTTGTCGCAAAAGAGAAATTTGCACATTCAATTCAATTTGCTAAATTTCATAAAAAAATTAATTAAATGCCTTAACCCTGAAGCGTGCAGAAATATATTTTTTAATAATTTTAAGCTCTTTGTCTTAGGTTGGGTAAAGCTTAAAAAATTTAACGTTTCGTAAAGTAAGAATTTTAGGGTAGGTTTGCAAATCGAAACTTATATAAATGGAAAAATTTTCTAGCAAATTAGAATATTAATTTTTTTTAACAACAAGAGCGAAAACAAAAAAAAGAGGTACTAAAAAATATGCACTGAGACTAACTGATAGAATCATTACAAAATCAAAATGGCTCGTCCGGCTAGAATTGGATTGTGAACCTTTAGATACTAGATATTGTTTAGTTTTACTTTACTATAAATTCAATACATTAAATGCAAAATTACAAACAAGAATAAACAAATTCTTTATTTAGAAACGATGTTTTACATAAACCACTTTGCTTAACTTTTTTATAAGCCCATTTTAATATTCATTGAGCTTAACATAACTTCAACGTTTATTTTAAGAAGCATAATATAGTTAAAGCATGGGTAAATGCTTAAATTATTTTATCTGTCTTATTTTAGAACAAAAGCGGCGACGTTTACTTAAGCAATACAATTTCTATTTAAAGAGCCATTTATGTTTTTATAACTTAATTAATTTTATTCTCAAAGAATTAAAGCTGAGATTGAGTCAAAAATGTACTGACTTGACTTATCTCTTTCCGCTTACAGTTTCTTAACAGATATAATATTATAAAATAAAAGACACAAAATATAATTTGTAAATATATAAAAGTGTAGTGCTTAATTTTTTATGTGTTTCAAATATAAATTAGCAATCAATATATTTTTAAAGCAACGGCAATGGTATACTCTGCAATCAAATTTTTGTCATTACCACTGTGCAGCGGTCTAACTGGAGGCGGCATTTTTCCGTGTAAAAATTAGCACAAAATAAGGCCCTTAGAGGATTTAGCGTTCTTGGGCAAACATTTTTTTTTTGGTCTGTTTTATATTTTTCTTGGTAAGTCTAACAAGCTGTGTGTTTCTTTGCGTACACCTATGTTAAATTCACGAACAAGTCGTTATGTAAATAATAACTAATTATCTTAAAAAAAGTCCAGATTCTATGGTCTTTTATAGCCTGGTTTTATGTATTACTATTTTTCCACAGAAAAGGGCGGATTAATGCAGTTTATAGAAGAGATTTTCAGTCTATCTTGCTTTGGGTGAAGCAGAGTCAAGGTTTAAAATGATGCGATAAACTTGACCTACTTACGTAGAATGAATTTTTTCAAACCTAGTTTTTTTACTAGTTGGCGAAAGAGCCTGAATCTTTCTATGGCATTGGCAGACACACCAACAAATCGCTGCTACGGAAGTAGGAGAAATTCAGACGAATCACAAAGACGCTGGGCCTAAGGCCAAGACGGTGAGCAGCATCTCTTTTCCTATAACTTGTTTAGGTTCATGAAATTATCGTAAATGATCAAAATTTTCCTAAGAATACTGACTGGGTTACTAATGAGGCATCGCAAACTATTTGAGCAATATAACCATCCTGTATTTGAGCGCATGCAAGTTCGTTGAGATTGAAGAAATTCTGCTCAGCACATAGTACTTACGGCGTGCTACGCTGCAGCCAAAAGAAAGACATTGAATCGTTAATACACGATGTCACCCGACTAGAAGCAAGCCAAGTCAATAAGTTTGTTTCAGGATGAACTGGCCCGTAGAGAGCACAATAGATTTTTATGATCCCAGTGCAGTTTTTCCCATAACGCTATTGTTATTAGCTTTCATGCTCTGCTAGATACAGGTGTTTGAAGCGATGCTGCTGAATTTTTCAAAACAAGCTTTAGTTCTTTCACGGCTTCATTGGACAAAACTCTTGACCCTTTGAATGCAGGGTAAAAAAAAAAAACGTTCAAGCAAGCAATCAAATCATGAATATAAAAAATTCCAGGGCTTTGTGTAGGTTTGTGTATATGTGAGTGCTTGGTGGCGTATGATTAATGCAAATATGTGCATGGCTATGTGCATTGGCTGCAATATGTGCAGCAGCAGATAAAACTAGCCAAACATTCGCACTCAAAGACTAAGAAAATCGTTGAAAATGGCTGCTGCACATTGTTTTCTTGTGCGTCCAACCAAATTGATTGAATTTTTTTTGGGGATGGAAGGAGCGTTATTAACAACAATAAGCATAATATTACTGTAGCATATCAAAAGGCGCACGCACACACTAACAGATAGTCCGACTGCAGATAGAGCACAACGGCAAAGAAATTGAGAGAAAATGTAATGCAAAAACAATAATAACAAAAACAACAATACGAATATGTGGCAGCAGCAAAAATAACAATTTTGGCGGCGCCCTTGCCAATTTCTTGTAGCTACTTTTTTTTATACATATATATTTTTATATTTTGTTGCTTGTAAAAAGGGAAATAAGCAATTTCAGCAAATAAATCGTAAAAAGTAAAAGTAATAAAATCAAGAAAATGAGAAAAGAAACCACACGCACGCAGCACACACACACACACACACATGCAAGCTGCTTAGCTCTTGCAATCAGACGGTAGCAAAAAGAGAGAAGCAGAAAGAACAACAAACAAAAACGAATAAAATGATGAGAAAATGAAAATAGCTATCAGAAACAGACAGCAAACACAAAGAAAAAGAGAGCGATACAGAGTGGGCAGAAGGAGTAGGCGTAGGAGTAACAGCGAGAGGCAGAATAAGAGACAATGCTGTAACAATAACAGATAACAGTTAATGGGTGCAAACTGCGTTGTCTACAGTGAGGCAAATGATATGTGAAAAGAAAACCAATGAAAAGTGTAAGACAATCTCCAAGTAAGATGAGGCGGAAATGGCGAATGCCTCAGATAAAGCATTATAATCGTTGCACATTAGCTGGATTTATGAAATATTACAGCACAATTTATAAAATTATAAGTCATAGATCTTACATACAGAAACAGATGCTTGAGCATGAGAATACCTGAGTAAATTTAGAGTTAGTTTGGAAGCAAAAAAAAAAAAGAAACGCGATGAAACGCTTCAGAAACAACGTTTTTTTTTCTATTTTACTCTTTCAAGGCAAATAATGGCAGTTGCATTTTATATTTGAGAAGAAATATTATATCAAAATAAATGATAGGTATTAAAAATATTATATAAGTACATATACATTAGGGCGGGTTAATTTTGTTCGGCATAAAGGCTCACACCGATTTTGATTCTTAGGGTCATTCTTAGCAACTTTGCCCAAGAAACTATGGGTCTAAAATGAATTTCGAGTCGCCCACTTTTTCGAAATAGGTTTTTATTAAAATATTCAAATATTGACTTAGATCATCCATTTACAAGGCCAAAAAACGTTATTTTTCCACTAACCAAATGTGAATTTAGGGGTTTTTGGGGTCGAGGAATCCATTTTTGACATCTATTTTTAAATTCGAGCGCCGCCAGAGGGCGCTTTTGTGCATTTTTTTAAATTTTTTTATCTTTTTTTTTGATAATTTGACAAAAAGTTGCAAAAGTCGACGAATATTTTACTTTTTCATAGTTCTGCAACAAATTTTATGAAAATCGGTATACTATATCATATATCTCCCATAGGACCGATCGGTCTAAAAAACGTGTTTTTGTGCAAAATTCGTTATGTTTCGTTTGTTTATGAAGATATCGTATTCAAAGTTGGCATTCGGAAATTTTTTAGAGTTTCCAAGCACTCTACCAAATTTGATTAAAATCGATTGACTGTATCATAAAGCTCCCATAGGACCGATCGATAAAAAAAACGTTTTTTTACGAAACTCGAAGTGTTTTGTTTCTTTATAAAGGTATCGTTATCAAATTTGGTGTTTGGCGGTTTTTAAGCGTTCCCCAGCACTGCACGAAGTTTTATCAAAACCTGTTGGCTATACTATATAGCCCCGTAGTACCGATCGATCCAAAAAACGTGTTTGGTGCAAAATTCGACTGATTTTTGTTTGTTTATACAAATATCGTAGCGAAATTTGACAAATAAATTACTTTTTGGAGTTTTTAGGAAATATACTGGATTTGATACACCCCTTTGTTTTGGTATAAATAAATTTTGTACAAATTGAAAGAACCTGTAATATTAAGCATCACAACTCTGTCGTGTACGGTAGTGTATTGTCTTGTAAATTCATTCGTTGGACTCAATACTTAGATTCGGATTTGAGACACATTGTAAAAAATGTTGTTAAAAACAATGCATCTAATGCCACGTTCAGTTGTTTTGTAGAGTGTCGAAACGAGATTATGAACAAAATTGTGAAAAAGTTGACATTAGAAGGTGACATTAGAAAGCCGTGAAACAACGCCTAGTTATTTGGATTCTTTTCTTATACTCGTCTTTCCGTATTACTGGAGGAAAATATTTCTTCCTTATATCAAGAGTAAATCCAAAAAACGATTGTTTTTCTTAAATTGAATATAAATTATGTACGTCGCCAAAGAGTACGCCCCAAAACACCCACCCCTTACATTTTTTATAATAAGGATAATAACGGATCGAATCTGAAAGTTTACCATCTCTGAGATCTAGGCGTTCATACAGACGGACGGAGGGACAGACGGACATACGGACATGGGTATGTCGACTTCTCTAGTCACCCTCACCACACTTTAAGTAACTTTGCGGGGTCTCCGATGTCTCCTTCTGTATTTTACATACATTTTCGGCTTGCACAAACTCAATATACCCTTTGTACCATACGGTACAGGGTATAAAAACGGGAAAAAAAAAAAAAACACTAAAGCGCCCTCTGGCGATGCCCAAAATAAAAAATATATGTCAAAAATGGATTCATCGACCCCAAAAACCCCCGAATACACATTTCGCTTGAGAAAAAATAGCGTTTTTTGGCATTTTCAATGCAACGTCTAAGTCGATTTTTGAATATTTCGAAAAAAAACCTATTTTGAAAAAGTGCTCGAATCGAAATTAATTTTAGAACCATAGTTTCTTGGGCAAAGTTGCTTAGAATGACCCAAAGAATCAAAATCGCACTGCGCCCCAGAAAGTTTTTTCGGCTCCATACAAATTGACCCGCCCTAATATACATATATAAGATAAACCAAATGTATAGGGTGCACAGGATGCACTTTCTTTGATGTCAGTAGCTAAACATTGAGCGCCTTTAACATTTATCAATCGATTGATTTTAGTACATATGTTTTTTAATCGTCACTTAAGTACAATTTTAAACATGATGGCCTTTACACCGATACAATAAGGCCAAACAGTCGCTCGAATTGTTGACACTGAACAAAGAGAGTTCACACGAGTGGAACCCAAATGCATGACAAAAAAAAAAAAAGTCACTGTTTGGAACGACTTTTGCGCTCAGACCATCATTGCCTTTTTTTTCTTCAGAAAGGCGAAACAGTCGATTCGAATCGATGTTGAATATCGAATGTCGGCATATTATGTCTGCTCACCAATGTGTGCAAAATTTCTGGGCAGTCGAAAAATTTTATTTCTGCATAGAAATGTAAAAAAGACGTCATGGATTGGCCACCCAGATCTCAAGGTCCTTTTTTTGCGGAATTTTTTGCAAAGTGTAAACCAGTTAACCTCAGAACATCTACGACCTAAAGGCAAACATTCGTGTCGAAATCATGACTTAATCTTCCGAGTTTCAAAAAGTATTGGAAAACGCAGAAAAAACTGCATATTTTATTTTGAAGGGAATCTGATTTATGTTCTATTGAAAAAATAGCGCAAATTAATTGTAAAGGGTAAAGATAAATAAAACTAACTCCTGTAGTGAAACTGATTTTTATTCAATATTGACATACCGACATGAAAGATAGTGCACCCTGTATTTATGATAAATATTAATTTTAAAAAATATACAATATAGTAAATTTTATTAAAAAATAATAATTAAGCGCACCTAATTTCGTTACTCGACGAATTTTAACTCCTTAGCTTCGTTAATTAACTTTGCTCAAAAAAAAAACAACAAAATACGAGTCAATGGATACGTTGAGGATTCTATCAAAGCGGTTTGTACTGGTAACAGAGGAAACAGCAATGTTTTTTTGTTTATGAGGCTCATGGCTAGTTTACATAAATATTTAAAATTATATATCAGTTGGGCGGTACACGACGGTAAGATATTCTGCAGCCTCATCTAAAGGGCCACTGCTTTTAGCTAAGTTTCCACTGATAGGTACGCTCACCCAATTACTGCGGGAAACAGCTCCTGTAGGTGGGCAACGCTCTGCTCGCGTGTATAAGGGACGCTGCTGCACAAGTGCGCTACTAATTATAGCGTTAAATGTCCTCACCAGGATGATCGATGAGAATTCCTAAACCTTGTTGAATTTTATAACTTTTATGCATTGCATGACTGACTGCCTTACGCAGAGCTAACTTCGCAACCGCCTTATAGAAGCATCGATTGCCGTTTGAGCCTGGACTTTCCTAAACGGCAAGCTGCTTATCTAACTATCTCCCTTAACCGAATTCACCTTGCCCTATCTCCTACTCTAAACACACACATACAGTAACAAGACACCAAACCCAAACTATCTACACTTTCCCTAGTATTTGTCGATAGTAAACCGCGAACTTTCGCCAAGCAGTTCAAGCAGTTTTTTCACACTAGTTTTACGACCAGAAAAACGCTTGCCGCAAGCGATTGCTGATTTATTTTACTAATAAAAGTAATTATTTACGACAAATTTTGTGTTTTTGAGTATTGTAGGCGTATTCAAGGTAATGGGAATGTTTTGTGAAAATATCCACGTTTCTTTTTTTAAGTCTACATACCGAATTTGATGACTCTTGCTTGTTTATTAATAAAATAAAATATTGGGGAAGTTTGTGGCGAGGGTAGGTGGAGAAGGCATTTAAAATAAATTCAATTTTGCACATAAAACTATTTAGGCATATAGAGAGTTTGAAGAAAATTTTCTTCAAAAAGCTCAAATTAGTCAAGTTTTGCAACACTGCCCTTAAGACAAGACAACACTTTGGTCACATTTTACGTAAATCTTTGTGCTTCATTTTCTTCACATCGCTAGCTTTCCAGCAAGATAAGGCATACCTTTTTTTCTGGCGCTTTAATAACGAAATGTTTAATGAACTGATTTGTATCTTGCAAATTTATTGGCCTTAAAACCGCTCAAGAACAGAATAAAAATAAAGAAAAAATAAATTGTATAGATTTTGCAAAAAACCATAGCATACATTCAGGCGCTACCATGAAAATGCTTAGAAATGTGCATCACCCTAAAATCAATAGCCCTAACGTGATAAAGTAAAATATATTATGAACATAGTCTGCTTAAAAGAAATTCTTACTGTGGAATTTGTTAAAAATGTTATTACTATTAATTGTAGTGCATAAAGATTAATTGTAGTGCATAAAGATCCAGAGTTTTTATTAAATCGAATTTTTGAGCATAAATGTTTATATTATAGTTAGCATATAGTATAGAGTATATAGTAGTATTCATTTAAATCCTAATCTTTCTCTCAAGCTTAAACAAAATATTAGTATCTCAAAAATAATAACTTTCCTAAAAGCTTCTAAACTTATGTATCTTAAAGCCAACAAATGTACGGAGCATGGTAGAAGAGTTTTGATAGCATTAAAGAACAATTTGACTTAATTACATATGGTTTTTACTTTACAGAACTCACATATTTTTTTAACAATGATATATTTTTTTATTTTTTTTTTGTTGCCTTATCTACATTTTCCATATATTTTTTTTTAATTTTTCCACTTTAGAATTGATTGCTTTTTTACGTAAATAAACAGCTGATTGTTGATCAGAGTTGGCAAGCTTTTCTAAATTTCAGGGTTGTCATTACGCTACCTTTATTTATGAACTATTGTACTACAGACCTGCAAGATATAGCTGAAGTTTTGATATTAAGCCCTGAAAATTTTAACTTTATTGAAAAAATTTTGCGTTTTAGCCAATTGTGAAATATTTTGCCTTGAAAAAAAGTACTTAGCAAAAAGTTGTTAAAAAAACAAATTTCAAACAATTTTTAAATTTTATTATGTATTACAAATGCAAAACAATGATAAATCAAGATACCTCATTAACCCATCCAAATATATTTGCCAGCGAAAACATTTGTGCAATATTCATATCCAATTTAAGCTTTAAGCTCTGGCATTGAAAGTTCCCTATAACGAAACTGTTTAAGGATTAGAACTGATTTAGAGCACTGACTGGACATTTTAGATTGAATGAACACACGTAAGTCCTTAAAGTTCAAGAAAAACTTCTGATGCACTTTCAGAGCAACATAGTCCACCAGGCTGTGTGTAAGATACATTTTCAAGAACGATTGTTGTGGTTTTTGTTACCCCTTCAAAGTTAAATATTTTTATTTATGTTTTAAAATTGTTTTAAAAGTTCAAAATATATTTCTTATAGTTGAAACTTCCATAGACTTGTCTTACGCGTGTATAGCTTCCTGCACTCCTGCTTCTTAATCAAAATTGTATAAGGCACGTGACCATAAACCACTTATCCACAAAAAAAAGACCCAAAATTAAGCAAATAACTTAATTGAAATTTATTGCGCTGAGACACCAGCTCCTTCTTTCAATTCATACTAAGAAGCAAATTGTAATATCCATGAATCAAGGACTCCATAAACACGACACGATTTACTAGCAATTCTGCACACAAAGAAACCCAGAGTATTAGTCACGTTTATATAGATACCTACAACAATATATACTCACGCTTACAGATAAAGAAACTGAAAAGTTGTACGAATAGTTTGGCTATACGTATGCGCTTTTTTGTTAAAGGAAATGAGATGTTGAGATGTTGAGTCACCATGTATCTGTATCCGTGTCCATATATGTATGAGTATATATTTGCGAAAAAGCAATCAAAACATTAACACACACACACAGACAGACAGACAAAGAGATGTGGACAAACAGAAACGTCAGACAAACAAACAAACAAACAGACAAACAAATGAAACATTGATTTTTAAGCTGAGAGTAAAGAGTAGCATCAGGTGTGGGCCTCAACTGTTTCAGATACATTTTATGAGACGACCTAAATGTATGCAACAATAAATTACATCAAAACAATAAAGCTTGACCTTGCTCAGTCAGTCAGCATACAGTTGTGTCCTTATGCGCAATAGAGAGCGTCAAAATGATTTCTTGGCATAAGAGATAAAATCTAGTGTAGAATATTAATTTACGAGCGAAGGAGGTTGAATACCCTTAACATTGAAGTGTAGCTCTATATAAAAGCTAACAACAACTACCAAAATATGGTTAAAGTTGGCTATGCCAGAAACATTTGAAGCATGCTGTAAATACCATCTATAAGATGCTTTCAAGTTTAGGCGCTTATGTAAGAATTAACACACTTTTTATACTCAAAATTAAAGTTATTGGAAATAAAATTTATATACATTAACATTACTCTTTGTTGGAACTAACAAGCTAGAATTGCGGCGTATCCCAGTTCTGATTTTATGTCACAAATGCTATCTATCAGATGCTTTCAAATCTTTGGTAAGCAACGCTCAAATCATAATTTTCACAACAACTTTTATGTCTAAAGCGATGTTTAGTGAAAATATTAATTTTTATATTTTTTTAACTCTAAATTAAAACTAACAACTACCAAAACTGCTAACACAAAAATCTTTCTACTATTTTTTAAGTGTTGGGCCTCAGGTGACAAGTAAGGTTCTAAAAGAAATTTAGATATTCAAATTTTTTTTATTTGAAACATTAATAGACGAGTTGAAATGTATTTATTTTCATTTAATTTTTTCTTTTTAAATAATTTAAAAGAACATTTTTAAAAAACGATCAAAGCTGCTAAGATACAGCAAACTTTTTTTGGAAAAATTTTAGTTTCTAAGCTAAATGCGTTAGGGCTTAATTTTAAAAAGCTTAAAAAAAATTTTTATATTTTTTTTGTATTATTTTTTCTTTAAATTTGTTAAGAGTCGTTTTTTCAACTTAACGCGTTAGGGCTAAATTAAAAACAAAAAAAATAGTTTTTAAGCTTAATGCGTTAGGGCTTCATTTTATAAAGCTTAAAAAAAAAATTTATTTTTTT
This sequence comes from Chymomyza costata, assembly GCA_018150985.1. Taxonomy (NCBI): domain Eukaryota; kingdom Metazoa; phylum Arthropoda; class Insecta; order Diptera; family Drosophilidae; genus Chymomyza; species Chymomyza costata. Next base: position 6,533,194 of record JAECWU010000001.1, on the reverse strand, counting down.
TTTTTTATTATTTTTTCTTTAAATTTGTTAGAGTCGTTTTTTCAACTTAATGCGTTGGGGCTAAATTAAAAACAAAAAAAATAGTTTTTTAAACGAATTAAATATTTTTCAAACTTAAGGCGTTAGGGCTTGATTAAAAAAAATAAAAAACGTTTTTAAATTTAAAAAAAATAAAAAACAAGTTTTTAAATTAAAACAAAAAAGGAAAACAAGTTTTTAAATGAAAAAAATAAAAAACAATATATTAAAAAAAAGTTTTAATTAAAAAAAAATAAATCGTTATTTTTCTTTAATTTAAATTCTATATTTTATTTTTTCTCAATTAAGCCCTAACGCTTTAAGTTTGAAATATTTGTTTTTCAATTTAATTCAATGTTAACTAAACTATCAACAATTTTTATACAAATTTTTTTTAATCTAAGTTAGCAACAAATTACTTTACAAAAAAATATTTTATTATATTTTAACTAGCCCATTTTCTTAAAAAAAATTTCAATTTTCTTATATTTTTAAACATGCCAATCAAATTTTTTTGTTAAACACCTCTTTTTATTCCATCTTATTTGTATGAAATACGAATCAAAACGATTAATGCAACAATATTAAAAATTAAATAATACTAATTACTAATAAAAAATTGTTTCTATATTTTTTTTCTTAAATAAGCCCTAACGCGTTAAGTTTGAAATATTTTTTTTCAATTTAATTCAATATTTTTATACCAATTTTTTTTTAATCTAAGTTGGCAGTAACGCTCTTTACAAAAAAAAAATGTGTTATTAACCAACCCATTTTCTTAAAAAAATTTCAAATTTTTTATTTTTTTTTTAATTCAAACATTTTTTTTGTTAAACACCGCTTTCTATTCCATCTTATTTGTATTAAATACGATTCAACACGAATGGTGCAACAATATTAAAAATTAAATTATTCTAATTATTAATAAAAAAACGTTCTGTCTTGATTTTAAAATTTTGAGACACAATTTTTTTTGTTTTTTATGTAATAGAGAGCTAGTTGGTTTTTAGCAAAGTAAAATTATCTAATTAAAGCGACTTAGGGTAAAAATAGCTAGCTGGAAAAGCAAAATTTTTTTTAAATATTTTAGTAATTAAACTTACGCGTTATGGCTTAATGAAAAAAAAGGGGTTTTTACTAAATAACTTATTAATTTTGTACCATTTTCTTAGTCTACGTTATCAATATGTTTTGTCTTTTTGCCCTAAGAAATAAGTTGAAGTTCTTTAAACTAGTGATATGCAAACATATGCAATATTTTAAAAATCGAACATTTGAGGTTCTACACTGAAAATTCGGTTGCAAATTTTGGTAAGTAAACTTACAATACCTTAGCAAGAGTATCAAAATACCAATTGTGTGGGGACTGCGAACGTCAATGATGACATAGAAAAGACCTTTTGGCGGTCATTTTGCTGTTAGGGCCATGAACCTTGGCTTTGTGTGTGTGTGTGTGCGTTTGTGTGTAAGAGAGAGTATAAATATGAATATGTATGTGTGTGCGTTTGTCTTGATGTGTTTGTGTATGGTAATGCCCAAGAGCAAAGTTTCGCTGATGCTGCAGCAACTGCTGCCCCTGTTGCAGCTGCAATGCAAGCCAAATAAACATAACGTAGCTAGAAACTAGAAGGAATAATGACATGACAGGGAAGCGGAGACAGCACTTTGTAAGAAGGGTTGACATGCAGTGCCTGGGGCATAATCCTGCAGGATGCACATAAAACGACAACAGAGTCGACAACAGAGTCAACAACAACAACTACTATAGTGGCCATGTGAACACATTACGCATACGCCATGTGAGTCACAACGGAAGCACTTCATTATGCGCACACTTTGTTTGTCGCAAAATTGAAATAATATGCATATATGTTATAAGAGAAACAAAATAAGAAATAAAAAAAATAAAGTAAAAAGTCAACAAAAACAGCGGAAAAACAATTTAGCAAAGGATGCAAACCAGCAAGGTGTACAATGGCATTGTTAGTCCCACAGAAGCGCTCCCCTCGACTTTTGCGCTTGTTTTACTCGCTCTCTTTTGTTTTTTTTCTTTTTTTTTTATGTTGCGACTGAGGACAGCATCATTAACATTATGTAAGCATCAAGCAGCGGCAGCGCTGCCAATGACAGCAACAGCCTGGCCCATCCGTTTCCTGCCTTTGCACCTTTGTGTGTGAGTATGTGTCATATCTGTGTGTGCGTAATTAATGCTGTGGCAAAATGGCATGTGGTACTAAAAATAAAACAACAACAATAGAAAAAAAGAGAAACAGTGCAGCACGAACAACGTTTGCCTATAAACTACGTGCGTCCATCAACTTGGCTTGTTTATTGGCAACTATACGGACCATATATATGGACAACAATATGCGCATGGACGCGGTTGGCCACTGTTTGCCACATAAGTTAAGGCAACGGGTTAAAACTTTCATTAAGGTTAAATCTCATTAGCAGGCCGGCGTAAAGCAGCGTCAAACTAAACTAATTTATAAAACGTGAGTTTTTAATTTTTTAATACTTTTAAAACGCTTTATAACTTAACCAATGACTAACTTTTTATTAAGGTGAAAACTAAGCCACATATAAAAAAACAAACTGACATTTGCTTAAGGCAAGCTGTGTCAAAAAGTTTTTATTCATCCAGCTCTCATTTTTTTAACATATATTTTTTTATTATAACAGTAGAAACATTATATATTATTGACGCAGATAACCAGCCTTGGCGTTCGGAAGTTTCAAACACTACATGGCCCCCATAATATCGATAAAAAAAGCTTTTAAATATATGTAGTTCGTTGGTGTATGAAGATACGTAACTAAAATTTGGCCATCAAATGTTTTTTGAAGTATCGAATTTATCTGAAATCATCTATTTTTTTTTTGTTCGTTTATGCAGGGTAAGTCAAAGTTTTCCGCGCCCGACTTTAAAGTTCGCCATTTTGTTCATATTATATAATTATTGAGTATGATTTCCATATGATATTAAAAAATGTATGCTAATTTTTGATGTCTTAAAAAAAAAAAATTTCCACATAATTAAAAAACAAAAAAAAAAAAAACATTTTTTGTTTTATTTAAACATTAATGTACAAAATCGATTTGGAGTTTAGAGTCTTAAAGGAATTTGAAAAAAGTTGATGAATATATTTAAGGAACATACTTAAAAAATAAGTAATATGAAAATTAGTTCAAAAACCCAATTTTAATTTAATAATTTAAATTTAAAATAAATGAAAAATAAATAAAATTTTAGTTTATAATTTTTATTAAATAAATAAAGAAAGTTTCATTTTTTTTATACCCTGTACCGTATGGTACAAAGGGTATATTGTGTTTGTGCAAGCCGAAAATGTATGTAACGTACAGAAGGAGACGTCGGAGACCCCCCAAAGTTACCTAAAGTATGATCAGTGTGACTCGAGAAGTCGATATACCCATGTCCGTCTGTCCGTCTGTCCGTATGAACGCCTAGATCTCAGAGATGGTAAGAGCTAGAGCAACCAAACTTTCAGATAAGATCCCTTATTAATCCAAAGGAGACAAGTTTATTTTATTTTTTTGATATCGGGGTTACATTATATAGCTCCCATAGGGGTGTTTCAGAGGACCTCGAAAAAAAGCAAAAGTTTTAGATGGATTATTCGTTTGTTTATGAAGATATCATAACCAAATTTGGCAACCGGAAGTTTTTTAGAGACCCCCAGCACTGTACCAAATTTTATCAAAATCGGTTGACTATATCATATAGCTCCCATAGGATCGATCGGTCGAAAAAATGTTTTTTTGTACAAAATTCGTTGTGTTTCGTTTGTTTGTGAAGATATCGTAACCAAATTTGGCGTTTAGAAGTTTTTTAGAGTTCCCAAGCACTGCAGCAAATTTGATCAAAATCGGATGACTATATCATATAGCTCCCATAGGACTAATCGGTCAAAAAAACGTGTTTTGTGCAAAATTCGTTGTGATTCGTTTGTTTGTGAAGATACCGTAACCAAATTTGGCATTAAGAAGTTTTTTAGAGCTCCCAAGCACTGTTCCAAATTTGATCAAAATCGGTTGACTATATCATATAGCTCCCATAGGACCAATCGGTCAAAAAATCGTTTTTTGTACATAATTCGTTGCGTTTCGTTTGTTTGTAAAGATATTGTTGGCAAATTTGGCATTAAGAAGTCTTTTAGAGTACCCAAGCACTGTAGCAAATTTGATCAAAATCGGTTGACTATATTATATAGCTCCCATAGGAACAGTCGGTCAAAAAAACGCTTTTTTTTACAAAATTCATTGCGTTTCGTTTGGTTTTGAAGATATCGGAACCAAATTTGGCAGTCGGAAGTTTTTTATAGTTCCCAATCAGTGTACTAAATTTGATCAAAATCGGTTGACTATATCATATAGTCCCCATAGGACCGATCGGTCAAAAAAATTGTTTGGTGCAAAATTCGACTGATTTCTTTTTTTTTAATTTGCCGAATAAAATATCTTTTGGAGGTTTTAAGCAATGTGTCGGACTTAATTGCAATGTGGTGGTACAGGGTATCCCAAAGTCGTCTGCGCCCGACTTTAACGTACGCCATTTTTTTAAATAAGTCTTATTGATAACATTAAGCAAAAAAAAATGTTTCAAAAATATTTAGAAGCTTACTCACAATTATATTATATCTCAAAAACACGATTTTTTTATTTAAGCGTAAAGTTCTAAAAGTCAAATTTTTAGCAACGTTTTGATAACATTTTGGATCATATTTTTTTAAAAATCCTGCAGCTCACTTCTTTGTTCCTTTGTTGCCAAGACCTCTTTTGACTAATTGTCCCCTCATTGTTTATGAGTTGCCTTACTAACGAGTTTCATTTGGATTACCTAAGCAATTTTCTTAGTAAATTCGCTTTTCTTTTTCCTATATTAATGCTTTTATTTTAATCGAATTTTGCTTTCGTTTTTATAAATTCTTCCTTTATTTATACTTGTCCTATAATTTATGACGATGCACTTTGGGCCCAGATTTTCATATTTTGGCCAAAACCCTGTAATTTCTACAATAATTTTTTTTAGAGTGATGAAATTTTATACACGTGCTCCTAAATGATTAAACAATTTTTCTGGGAAGTTTGAGCTTCCTCAGATTTTTTTAAGATATAGACAGTCTAGACCGAAATTGGAACAAATTAAAAAAGAAACGAAAAAAAAATTATTAACTTAATTAAAAAAAAAACTGTTAATTGAAATTGGACCAAATTTCATTCAGAGGTAGATATGAGCTCCACATACATTGAAAAAATTGCCTTTACCCAAAATATTGAATTACTGGAGTTATAGCCCCAAACAGTTTCAGCTTTCTAAGCCAATTACAAAAAGACGACACCACCAATCAATCTGGTTTTAAAAAGTTATAATTCTTTTGGCATGCTCTTTTAATTTTCGAAAAAAAAATATCAAAAATCCATATTTAATTTTTTTTTGTTTTTTCGTCAAAATTTATCATTTTTATATTTATTGATTTGCATCTTTGTAAGCATGCTATAAAATTTTCAAATGGTACATTTTAGTACAACTTTTGAAAAATGGTTATTAAACCATACTTTTAGGCAGCTAAGAAATTCAAAAAAAGGTAAAATTTCCTGGGGGTCAATTTTTAAAATTCAAGTTTTAGATACAAAATTCTATTTCCGAACATCGGGAGGAATTACATTTTGTTGTAAAACATGTGAAGAAATTTATAAAATTTTTTTCGATCAAGTATCGAGTGGTAGTCGGAGGTACCCTTAAAGCAAAGTTGCCAAATGATAAAAAAACCAACAAAATCTTTATAACTACTCAAATATAACAAAAATAAACAATATTAAATTATTAACTGCAAGGTATTAGATGCGGCTCCTGGGTAAGACTACTTTAAAAATGCAGCTTCCTCAGGTTGAGTAACTATGAAGAACTAAAATCTATACTTCTGACTCTCGTTATTGTGACTATAACTAAATTAAGGCTTCAAAAACTTTTTCAGAAACTACAGAAAAAGACATTAAAGTATAAAAGCAATAGCTAAGACTCTGTCTTATTTAACGATTATCAGCCTATAAGAACTTGAAAATGGCGCGAGTAGCTCCGTAAATATTCCGAGTTCAGTCCACAGTTCATTGTTCACAGTCAACCTATATACTTATAAACCCAAAAAGAAAAAGTTTTTAGTCAACTGCATAAAACGAACGTAACTTCTTATAGTCTATAAAATGTAATGACTTGAGTTACATGCCAGCCCAAAAGTATGCAACAAAACTTTTGTGCCTTGAGGCTTTGAAGGCGCAAAAAAATAAGGAAATTTCAAAACATAAAATAAGTTTTATGGCACATGATGCAAGTCTTTGCTGAACATTAAACATAAATTTACACTCACACACACATACAAAATCAACGCACATAAGCAAAAAGTTTCTTATAATGAACAAATTGTACATTGAAAATGCATTTAAGTTGAATGTCATGCATAATATTTATGATACCAGGCGAATTTAATGGACAGCCCAAGTTGCAAACGATGCTGCTGACACCAAGTCAATCATGTGCTATGGATGCACTTGAAATATCAAGTGGGTTTGTGGCACTTTATTTGTTTGTGTGTGTGTGTGTTTGTGAGGGTAGGTGGGGGTGTGTTAGTGGGTTTTGTGTGTATTTTTGCAACAAAATGTCAAATCAGAGACGTCATAAGACAGCAGTTTGTACGAGGAGCTTATCGCAGCATATTATATTACGAAACGTCAAAAAAAAAATGCTACATAAACTTTTATACCAAACAATACAGAGCCAAGGTGCAGTATTAATAAACGCAACTAAATTTGCTTGCACTAAAGTTTCATTAAAATGGCATTCTATATGAACTAGTTCCTGCATTTGCCGTTCTTTTCTACCAAACAACTATCAACCAATAATACATTTTTGCAAAAATGCTTGCAAAAAAGGTATCAAGGTTTTAGATTGTCACGTTTTTCGGTTTCATTAAAGGACGAAACTTAAGCAATGTCTTTTATTTAAAAAAGATTTTAAGTTTTCAACAAAAGTTGTGGCTCTAGATGTGACTTCCAATTAAGAAGGAACTAGTTCATTAGCCACTTTAAACAAGTCATAAAAAAATTGTTTCAAGAAAATGTCGCTTTATGTTTTAAGCTTTTTCGTTTTCACCAAAACGCAGTTCACGAGAAGTGATTTTCAATTAAAAAAGAACTAGTTCATTCACTGTTATGTTTACAAATCACTTTAAACAAGTAATACAAGTATATTTCTGCAAAAAGTTTTGGAAAAAAAAAGTATTTCAAGTTTCGCGGTTTTGGTATGTCAAGTTTTTCGTTTTCATCAAAAGCAATGCCTTTTAATTAAAAAATAACTAGTTCATTCGCCTTCATCTTTTCTACCAAATCACTATAAACAAGAAATACATTTCTGCAAAAGTTCTTACAAAAGAGGGTTTCAAGTAGATAGATTTAGTATGAAATATTAGGGTTTGCAATCCCGTGTTGTATTTTCAATCCCGGGATTTCGGGATTACATTATCCAAATCCCGGGATCCCGGGATTGATCCCGGGATTGAATTATTTATGAAAAATATCATAGTTAAAATTACATAATAAATCTCAAAACATAAATAAAAAATTGGTTTAATATTATTATCTATCGAAACAAAACAAAACAAAAATTCTTTCTTTGTAATAAACAAATAAAAAATAGCATATGTATAATGAAATTAAAAAACTATTTCTTCGTTTCTTGTGTTTTCTGAAAGCTTATTTAACACAGTTCGTCCAGCGTTTCATCGTTCGAACGGCTTCTTATTTTTGTTATAAATTGTCCTGCCGAAGAAAATGCTCGTTCAGACTCTACACTAGTGGGCTTTATGGTCATTAAATAGGAGTATGTTCTTTCCAGGTAGTCACCACGTCTCCTTCCATTTTCAAAAAGATACATTTCTTTTTGAATTTTTGATGACAGTGTCTCAAATTTAATTGGATGCATTGGTGCATATCCCTCTTTGATAACTTTATCTAGTTTTTCTGCTGCACTTAATGGTATTTGTGTACAATTTGATTCAGTTATTGAATCTGAATCAAATTCAAGTGTTACCTCATTTGTAATAGAAGATCCAGTAGAATGAGCTGTTAGTAATGCAGTGGGATTAGAAGCGTCTAGTCTTTCAAGCAAGTCTAAATCTATATCAACTTCAGTTCATCTATTTCTTTGCTTGTCCAAATGCAAACTAATTTGCTTCTAATTTTTCGAAGTGTTTCTCAATTCGCAGCTTCAAACTATTTATTAACAAAATCATACATAAAACAACAATAAAATCTGAATTAAATAGAATTGTCGTGAATGTCTATCAACAAAGCATATGAAAGTGTTGTTGCTCAGCACTTTGGTATAGGCAAAGAAGAAATAAAAAAAAACGCAAAAGACAAAATTGTTTGTATTGTTTGTTTCAGTATTTCAAAAATTTCTAAATATAATTCAGACAAAAGCTAAATCCCGGGCTTAGTTATTTCAATCCCGAGATTTCGGGATTCGGAAAAGCAACGGGATCCCGGGATTTCGGGATCCCGGGATCCCGGGGTTGCAAACCCTATGAAATATGTTTTCCCTAGAAATTTCTTTCAATATAAAAGGAACTAGTTCCTTTATCGCACATTTTTGCAAAATTGCTTGTAAAAAATGGGTTTGAAGTTTTATGATTTGGTTAATCACATTTTCATTAACAGAACAAAAGAAACTCAAGCAGTATCTTTCAATTAGAACATAACTGGTTCATTTCTATAATCTCACTTTTATGAACTTAAAAACGAAAATTATAAATGAGATTACAATATCATGTATATTATTATAAATGAGCTGTGTTTATAAAGGAGCATCCGATCTATTTGTGTATTTTTAGTTAATTCGCTCTTAAAAGTGTAAAAATCGTAAGAAAAATACAAAATTTTATTCTTTTAGAATTTAAAAAATTATTACGTAGAGCAAATTTAAGACAAAGTAGTATTTTACGTCTAAGTTTTTTAACTTCTTCGTAACGTTCTGAAAGAGAACGTTGTTTTGAAATTGATTCTGCGACCAAAATGAATTATTTCTAGCATTCGTGATCAAGGAAATCCAATTAAAAAATTTAGGAAAATTGGGTAAGCAGCTAGAGCAACGATATAAATGATACTATGTTAAAATCAAAGTCAAATGTCACTTTATAGTTTATAAAAAATTTCAGTAGGTATATAAAGAAAAAGCCTAAGCTGGTCTACGTTCGGTCAGGACAGCGTTCGCCTGTTCCACTAGTTTTAAATATTTAAAAATGATTAAAAAAGGGAATTTTTTTTTCTTGCTTGTCTATAAGCTGCTAAGCAAGCCCGATTCACAAAACAAAATTCTGTTGCGAAACTCGATTCGAAAGTCAGTAGATGTGTGTTTAAGGATTCTTTTTCAGTATAAGAAGATGTTCCAGCAGAGTCGGAAAAAACCAAGCACGACTTGGCATTATGATTAGAATATCAGTCCGATGAAATTTTAAATTAAAATGTCGATTAAAAACTGACTGCTTTATACATTTCCTAGTTGTAAGGATATCGCAATATGAGCGATATTATGACAAGTGACTTATAAACGTCGTTGTAAAAAAAACTTGCAATCAGCAAACAAAATTTGCATGCAACATCGCGTACTTTGGTGCGTGTGTATGAGTGTGCATGTGTTTGTAGTTAAATGTCAATTGAAATTCGTTTACAAAATGGCTGCTATTTATATATGGCAACCATAGTTGCTTGTGCGTGTGTTACAGCGCCTGAGTGAGTGTGAGCGAGTCTGCAGTTGTCATGCTGATTTTCAGATTAGAAATTAATCGAATTTTACTGTCAAATTGAAAGTCAGTCAGTCATGGCGGCGCACAGGAAGTAATTCCGACGTCAGCGCCTCAGAGTTGGCATGGCAATGCAAAAACAAACCCACACATACAGCAACAACAAACAAACACACACAAACGCACACTCAAATATACGCCTACAAAGACAGACTGACACCGTGTGTTACGCAGTCGGCGAGCCTGCCAAATAAAATACCGAAACACTGCTTAATGGCTGATAAGCTGGCTTTTATAAGAGGCAGTTTTAATGAATTCCTGTGGCTGCCAGTTGCCAAGAAGAACTCGATTTCTATTAGTATGAGTGTTTTTTTTTTTTGTTGTTTTGGTTAACATCCTCTCACCTGTTCCACAATTGTAGACATTTTATTTTTGTTGCTTTTGCTTTGCTTTATGCTGCTGCTTCTTAACTGTTTTATATCACTTTATACAACGTTTTGTTGTTGTTGTTGTTGTTGCGGTTGCTGCGCGCACTGGCAAAAAAATATTTGCTTATATTTGTATAATTTCATTTGTCAGTCCACATTGCAACACACTTTATTGTTGTTAACTTTTTGTAATACACCGTTTTTTATACACTTGTTAATTACTTGTATTTATTTATTTTACTTATTTATGTGTGCTTGTCACTTTGTCAACATGCGCGTAAAACGAAAACGAGCTGGTGCTGTTAAAATCTAAAAAATTATTGACAGCAAGGATACGCACGTACTTTTATCCTCGTGAAATGGATCTGCCAACTGGTCAAAATTGGCGCTTGTGCAACACAGACAGCAAAATTTTGCAGCACTGAATACAAAAAGCAGCGTTGCCATATTGCGCTTTTAAATCGGCAGTATATTTGAATATTGCATAAACCAACAAAACTCTGCAAATATGAGATTGCTTAAAAATGTATATTCTTTATAAGTTTGCGCCTGTTTTCTAAATTTGGAAGAGAAAGAAGCTGACGTGGCAGACTTTTATGTTCTTTACAAAAATTAAAAGAAACGATTTGCATTTCAACAAAGCCGATTTTATCTGTCTGACTGTATAAGAACCGGTTCTGATAAAAACAAGCTAATGCTTTAAGAAACAATTTTTGTCAAAAATTGCATATTAATCGTGCGAACGTACTTTGTCGTTTTTTTTTATTTAAATTCTACACAAATTTAAAAAAAAAGATGGCGTACGTTAAAGTCGGGCGCAGACGACTTTGGGATACCCTGTACCACCACATTGCAATTAAGTCCGACATATTGCTTAAGACCTCCAAAAGATATTTTATTCGGCTTTGGCTACGATATTTTCATAAACAAACAGAAATTAGTTGAATTTTGCACCAAAAAATTTTTTTTGACCGATCGGTCCTATATGACTATATGATTTAGTCAACCGATTTTGATCAAATTTGGTACAGTGCTTGGGTACTCTAAAAAAACTTCTTAATTCCAAATTTGGTAACAATATCTTCACAAACAAACGAAAAACAACCAATTTTGTACAAAAATCGTTTTTTTGACCGATTGGTCCTATGGGAGGTATATGATATAGTCAACTGATTTTGATCAAATTTGGTACAATGTTTGGGTACTCTAAAAAACTTCTTAATGCCAAATTCGGTTGGTCCAATGGGAGCTATATGATATAGTCAACCGATTTTGATCAAATTTGGTATAGTGCTTGGGAACTAAAAAAACTTTGGTCACGATAACTTCATAAACAAACGAATTATCCATCTAAAACTTTTGTATTTTTTCGAGGTCTTCTGAAACACCCCTATGGGAGCTATATAACATAACCCCGATATCGAAAAAATAAAATCAACTTGTCTCCCCTGATATAATTACGCATCTAATCTGAAAACTTGTTCGCCCTAGCTCTTACCATCTCTGAGATCTAGGCGTTCATACGGACAGACGGTCAGACGGACATGGGTATATCGGCTTCTCTTGTCAACCTGATCATACTTTAAGAATCTTTGGGGGGTCTCCGACTTCTCCTTCCGTATGTTATATACATTTTCGGCTTGCCCAAACACAATACACCTTTTGTACCATACGGTACAGGGTATAAAAGCAAAATCATTATTTCTGATGAAGCACATTTTCAAGTCGGTGGATACGTATCAAGTATGTACATTGATTTAAAATTTTGACAAAACAGACGTGTGGCTTTTTTGAGTGATGTTTTGTTTCACGTATAATTTCCAGTTTCTTACCTTCTACTTTAAATAAATAGTCTAATTATACCCTGTACCGTATGGTACAAAGGGTATATTGTGTTTGTGCAAGCCGAAAATGTATGTAACGTACAGAAGGAGACGTCGGAGACCCCCCAAAGTTACTTAAAGTAAGATCAGTGTGACCCGAGAAGTCGATATACCCATGTCCGTCTGTCCGTCTGTCCGTCTGACCGTCTGTCCGTCTGTCCGTCTGTCCGTATGAACGCCTAGATCTCAGAGATGGTAAGAGCTAGAGCAACCAAACTTTCAGATAAGATCCCTTATTAATCCATAGGAGACAAGTTTATTTTATTTTTTTGATATCGGGATTACATTATATAGCTCCCATAGGGGTGTTTCAGAGGACCTCGAAAAAAAGCAAAAGTTTTAGATGGATAATTCGTTTGTTTATGAAGATATCATAACCAAATCTGGCAGTCGGAAGTTTTTTAGAGATCCCCAGCACTGTACCAAATTTTATCAAAATCGGTTGACTATATCATATAGCTCCCATAGGATCGATCGGTCGAAAAAATGTTTTTTGTGCGAAATTCGTTGCGATTTGTTTATTTGTGAAGATACCGTAACCAAATTTGGCATTAAGAAGTTTTTTAGAGTTGCCAAGCTCTGTTCCAAATTTGATTAAAATCGGTTGACTATATCATATAGCTCCCATAGGACCAATCGGTCAAAAAATCGTTTTTTGTACAAAATTCGTTGCCTTTCGTTTGTTTGTAAAGATATTGTTAGCAAATTTGGCATTAAGAAGTTTTTTAGAGTATCCAAGCACTGCACTTAGTTTGATCAAAATCGGTTGACTATATCATATAGCTCCCATAGGAACGATCGTTATAAAAAACGCTGTTTTTACAAAATTCGTTGTGTTTCGTTTGGTTTTGAAGATATCGGAACCAAATTTGGCAGTCGGAAGTCTTTTATAGTTCCCAAACAGTGAACTAAATTTGATCATAATCGGTTGACTATATCATATAGTCCCCATAGGACCGATCGGTCAAAAAAATTTGTTGGTGCAAAATTCGACTGATTTCTTTTTTTTTTATGAAAACATCTTAACCAAATTTGCCGAATATAATATCTTTTGGAGGTTTTAAGCAATTTGTCGGAATTAATTGCAATGTGGTGGTACAGGGTATCCCAAAGTCGTCTGCGCCCGACTTTAACGTACGCCATCTTTTTTTTTTTTGTTTTATTTGAAAAACAAATCCTATCAATAAACAACAAAAAAATGCAGTAAAATGAGTATAGTCAAATTTTTTTTAAATAACGTTATTTCCGTTAATGTTAGTTAAAAAATTAATTTTTAAAGGCAACCATTTAGCTAAAAAGCTGCAATTAAAGCTAAATTTTGTAAACTATTTAAACTGCAAAATAAAATAAAAAAACATAAAAGTACTTGACGCAAAAAAGTTGAATAATATAGCCTGCTATATTTTTGCTAGCTGCTTACAATTCTTAATTAATTAAATTTTTTGCTTAATTTAGTTTGTTAATCGATAGTTGCGCGCCATCGATAACAGTACCACATCGCACTTTGCAACACAGCTCGCATCGACGTCAACAAAAGTGGCCTAATAAAAAAAGAGCAACAGCTAGACAAACATTAGCAATACAAACAGCCATAGACAAAAATTATGAAAATGTAAAAACATTCCAAAAACAGCAGCTGCCACATTCAACGAAGTTTAGCAGATTATCTATTAATGGTACTTCGATAACCATACACGTAAAAGAGACACGGAAACACAAGTGCGCAACCAACAACAAAAGTAGCCAAATACTCAAACATATGGAATGGCATTACTTCAATAAACTTCAAGATAACACAAAACGAAGGTGAGTTCACCGTCTTTTATGATAAATTGCAAACGTCGCAGTAGTTAACTATGCACCCCTTACTCTTACCAACAGACCAAGCCACAACAAAGTACAGAGGCAAAAGTAATTAGAAGTAGTAGCTACTGAGGAATTACCCTCACGCCGCCTGTAAAAGATAATGGTGGTGCCCAAATATGAACGCCTCAATACGTATGAGACCAATAACGCCACGGCATTCAATGGCGGCAACAGCGGCGTCGACGGTAACGGCCACAACGATGACTGTGAGGAAATTGAATTGGGTTTAGAACAAGAGCATACAGTGCCGGCGTTGCAAAATGGTAAAGCAAACAGAGAACGTCGACAATCGGGCACTAACGCCAACTTCAGATACATCAACAGCAGCAGCGGCAGTAAAAGAAACAATAACAACAACGGCTCAGCCACGTCTGCACAAAACGCAGCTGATACACCAATGGCTAGACATGCCGACGCACATTTTATGCAAATGGCCATTGGCACGCTGGCAACAGTTTTGCTCTATTTATCGTTATCCATTTCGCTCACCTTCTATCAAAAGGACATCATCAAGAAGCTTAAGTTTCCCTTAACAATTGTCACCTACCATTTAATCATCAAATTTTTGTTGGCCTCTATGGTGCGTGCCTTCTATAAAATGAGTATGGGCAAATCCCGCATTCAACTGGATTGGCGGGTGGCATTGCGTAAAATGGCACCTACAGGCGTTGCGAGTGGTATTGACATTGGTTTCTCGAATTGGGGCTTGGAACTGGTACCCATATCGCTGTACACCATGACCAAATCGTCAACTATTGTATTTATTCTGCTGTTTGCCATATTGCTGGGTCTGGAGCGAAAGGTGAGTCTAAAAGATAAATAGTAGTTACCCTAAATTTATAAATGCATATAATCGAGTATACTACCGGTTTGATATATTATGTATATTTTATTTTTTGCTATTTAAAAGCTATTGAATCTCCTATGAATTCTTTTAATTTTTGTACTCCTTTACAGAGCTGGTACCTGGTGTTCATAGTGGGTCTTATTGCGATTGGTCTTTTCATGTTTACCTATAAATCAACCCAATTCAATGCTCTGGGTTTCTTTTTCATACTCTTTGCCTCACTCAGCAGCGGAGTACGTTGGAGTTTAGCACAGTTTATAATGCAAAAATCAAAATTAGGCTTACATAATCCCTTGGATATGATATATCATATGCAGCCGTGGATGATTGCCTCGTTGGTGCCCTTTCTAGTCGGCTTTGAAGGTGAGTGAGAAAGTACAGCTTAAATCAAATTATGTTTTATTGATGCACTTGTTTTGCAGGCCAACCGCTCTATAATGTATTCGTAGATGTACGAAACGGCATGTGGTCCGATGATGTCATTATGTGGACAATGGCCAAGGTTACCATAGGCGCATTGCTTGCCTTTTTTATGGAAATCAGCGAATTTTTAGTGCTCTCAAAGACCTCCAGTTTAACGCTATCCATAGCGGGTATTTTCAAAGATATATGCCAGCTGGCACTGGCTGTAGAGCTGAACGGGGATCAGCTTAGTTTAATTAATGTTGTGGGCCTGGTTGTTTGTTTGGCAGGCATTTCCTGTCATTTGTTGCACAAGTATAACTCCATGACGCAGGCAGAGAAGCATCTACAATCCATGCAAACGGACAACGATGAGGACGACATGGCAGCTGAGTTTAATTTTAATGAAATCGGCAATTTGGGCGGCAATTCGTCGGCAAGCGGTGCACATGGACACTCAGCGCTGACGGTGCCGCTGCTAGAACAAAGTGACTCCGAGGAGGATTCTGGTAATGATGCTAGCAACAAGCAAAATGCATCGGATGTTATATTCGACGTGCTAAAGCGACGTGATATGCAGCGATGAGTTGTTTTTGTTAATATATGTACATGTGCACACTGACACAGTCACACCACACAAGCCACGCTCCTTGTATGCACATTAAACTTGTCAAATTGTCCCACATTTTATGTATTTTGCAGGTTTTCGGAAGCTACGTTACGCGCCACGAGTACATCGCCAGCTCAAAAGATCCTGAATGATTTGAACCCAAACCAATATTCCTAACCCTGCCGTCTTATAAACTGTATTGTGTGCGTGTGTTGTAGAGTGCGTGTGTTTGTGTGCGTGTGTGTCTTCAAAAGGCCCACCGTATTGGCATCTTGTAAATGTTGTAAATTCTAATTACTTAGCACAAGAAATATGTACAGCCTGTGTAAATTAATTCACTACTTAATTGACAGTTTATTTAAGGCATTTAAATTTGTAAAAAAACGACAGTGTTAAAACATTTCCAAAATTCTAACTCAAAATATTCCTTGAGTCTAAGACTTATGCATACCTAGTGTGGGAAAAATGCTGCTGCATGAACGTACTCCACAAGGCAAGCAGTTCCACTTGTTTGTTGGTGATTCGCATTTAAATCTATTTACGAATTTTTAAATTTAAAACTGCAGTATTTTAATGAATTTGTAACAAAATGTTTAAGGATTTTAAACAACTCGAAATTAATATGGTTTAATTAACCAGCGAGTGCAAATTCCAATTCTTCAGGGCTTTCAGTGTTACAGCTTAGACTACAAAATCTGTCAAACTCAAGCCATATGTAATAATTTTAAGAATTACGCTTTCCAATTGACTCGTGTGATGCATTTGCAAGCATATTAGGATGGGATTTTTTGACAAAAACTGAAGTTGACTCAATTGTCTGGACTGCAAGTTGTATGAATCTATTCATTGAACATTTTTGATTGCTTAAGATTTTAAATGGAGTTAATATAAATGCCCACGTTTAGTTAATTTTGTTTTTTATGTGCAATTAAAACTTTTGTCTATATAATTTTTACATAGTTTTAAGTTTCAATGCTTTTGTTATTAACTGATACGAATAGAGACCTGCAAGTGATTGTTGTTATTTCTAAATGATTGATTAATTGATAAAAATGAGCAACTTTTGACTTTTAAGTTGCTATTTATAAAAAAAAAAGATTATTTAAATTAAGTTTAAATTGACGCTTATGATTTGTATGCATATGATCAGAATTTCCAAACAATAAAACATATATATTTTTTTCAGCTAAATGCAGCTAAATTTATATACTGTATAATAATTATACAAAATTAAAGTATGTATATGTAACATAATTATAAATCTTTCGATATCTTTTATCTCTATATATGAAATTAAAGAAATCTAAATTGAAAACGAAAATGTTATGCTATGTGTGATACTTGTTCAAAGAGTTATACATATGTTTAAGGAACTTGATATGTTTATGGCTTCACACAATTCTTGTTGAAATTAAATTTGAATTATGTTGAAAGACTCAACAATCACATCAATGTGTTAGATATGTAGTAATCAATACTTAAGGTGTAAAATATAGTTAGTCCAGCTTATGACTATTATTCGAAAGGCTTGCTTAGCATTTTGGCATATTTTTATATCCCCGTTTCTTCGTTATCGAACTTAAAACGTTTAAGCGGCTGCAGCTCATAGTCCAGATATAGATCGGCATAATCGAAGCTACATATTTTGCGCTTGTTTGTTGATGATGGTGGCTTTTCAGCGTTCGGTTCTACAGCTGCCTGTTCTTCAGCATAAGTTATATTGGTGTACTGTTCTTCTACTACAATTTGCTGCGTCATATCTAAACGATCTCCAAAGCCAGAGTCGGGACTGCACCAATCTTGAACATACCTTCCTTCATAGTATTCATAGGAATATGTTATTGGTTTTTCTGGTAAAGGCTGGCTCAAATTTGCTGCCTGATAGTAATGATATATGGTTATAATATCCATGGTTGATTGCACCATATCTTGTGTGTAGGATGTCAGCTGTGTAAGATGTGGTGTCCAAAGTTGTGGTATATTGCTGACCTGTCGCACAGCTGCTATGCAACTGGCAGCCAGTAAAGATGGTGGTTCATTACCAAATCGTACAACTGCAAAAAAAGTGAAAAAGGGTAATCAGTGGCGTGGACTTGTTTTGCTCAAATTCCCATTATAATATGTTTTAACGAGGATATGGCATGCGCAATGTGTCGATTTCCTGCACGGAAAACTAACAAAACACAGAAAAAAGTGCAATAGGTCGAGTACAAGATAGATCTTACAACGCTCTAGCACCATGACTGATTATTTGTGATTTGCAATTCAAATGAAAGAGTTTTTTGGAACACGTATTGTGACACATAGTGCAAATATGTAAAAAGTCCTCGTTTTTAACTTACTGTTCAGCGTATAGTCCGACATTTCTAGCAGTAGCTGCGCCAGCGCCGCTAACATCTTATCAAAGCTTTCGTAGCGTGTATACAAGAAGGCCAACGGCTCATCACTATTGATCATTACATTATAGGCTGCAAAGTCCTCGGGAGTTATAACATTACGAGCAAATAGCTCTACAAAGCTGGCCGTAGTTGGACGCAATAACTGAAAGTCGAAGTAACTCAAAACCTTGCGTTCTACAACTTTAAACTCGAAAAGTGTATATGCCTGCTGGACCATGCTATTTAATTCGCTGAATCGAGGTATTAATGCGATGTTCTCCATTTGGGCAGCAGTATGAACACAAACTATGGCAACTAGAAACAATTTGTCCTCCAGTATGGTGAATTGGTCAAGAAGGCGATCCAAAAAATAAGTAGCTAATAAATGAAAATAAATGCATCTATAGTATTATTTAAAACATTTACTTACTCAAATGCATAGTGCAGCGACTTAATTTAAATTTAGTTATAATCTGATGACACAGTTCTAACATTCGTGGACGTTGATCCATTTGCTGAGATATAAATAATAATGGTAGGCGTTGCAACTCCGACTCCTTCATTGTCTCGAAGATGTCGCGTGCGTAATCGCTGATCCAATAAGTTCTGGACAAACACTGCTTAAAGAAAAATGTATTAATTACTAAATAAAACACAAACAAAAACTAAATAGTCACACACATCGTTGCTACATCTGTTGTGCTCATAGTTTTCCTGTAGCGCAAAGATGTATTCTTCATCATTAACTTTTGCCATTATTTGGAGTGTTAATATTTTTTGAAATTATGAAAATACTTTTTCGGTGCAATTAATTTGCAAAAAGTCATGGCAAAAATGATTGCTCTTTATGTATAACTCGTATAAATAAATTTGTATGAAAAATATGGCGCCTACAACGGTAAATTTTGACGTTACCACATGTCACCAATAGTCAAAGAGCTGCCAGATAGTTAAAAAAGACGCGCCAATTTTGTACAACTGTTTGTGCAAATAAAATATAAGAAATTGCAATCATTGTTTTAAGAAAAGTTAAGTAATTTACATTTGACTTTTCGGTGCTATTGCAATATCAAGCAAACAAATTTTTTTTAAATAATATGATAAAATGTATTATTATTATTAGTTTTTAAAGTTCTTTGGTAAAAGAACACGCGAATACATTGGATTACTTTTAAGAAATTACGTTTTCATTCTAAACACCACATTTGATTTCAAAAAAATGTTATGCTTCAGCATATTATTGACTTCTAACTGGAAAATAACTAGGCCAGCTGAGCTGACAAGCTAGGAAAACGAATTATTTTTAATCTAAAGAAACTATATCCACAAAGAAATTGCATTTATCAATTCTACTTTAGCTTTACGAGTGCTTCTAATGTCTTGAATTAATAAAATATAAAATAAAATATACCAGTCCTTTTAATTTTCAATAAGCCAAATCGTTTGGTTTTTAATAGAATCTCTTATATAAGTGCTTTAATGTTTCGTGAGTGCTAATTTGCGCAATCGATATTTTAGGTTAGTATTTATGCAGTATGTTTTATCTTACAATCATTTGGTATATTTAAGTTGTAAAAGTTCGGCCACACTGCGTACACGGCGTACAACAGAGTATGTAGAAATGAAAAAAAAAAATAATATTTATTTTATATATAAAACAATTGACTCAATACTAAAAACAAATAATGAGAAACAATAGTTATAGGCATTGTTGTTTTAACTAAACCTGTGTCCCTTTTATATGCTGCAGTCAAAAAAAATATCGTGAGTCGCCCCGGCAACAAGCTAAATAGACATATTGTTTGCTTGTAATGCTAAAGAACGTATTTTATTGCTATTGTGGAGTGTATTTAGTTTTTTAACAACTACAAGTTGACATAATAAAACGCTAATACACAAATGCACGTAGATTATTGGTGAAAGTGTTTGTTACAGCGGCATATAAAACGTGTGTTGGCGTTTTTGCTATATACAAACTTATTGTGCATATGTTATTGTTGTTTTTGTTGTTGCTATTGCGATAAGCAGCAACTGACGAGAGTTCTTTTATTTGTGAGTAAATAGATTTTTGATTATTGCAAAAAAAAAACATTACGACAACAACGCACCACAATATATTGCGTCTTAAGAAATTCGTGACCAAAAAAAAACAGCAGGAATATTTGTTTTTTTTTTTTTTGGTAACCCGTATGGAAGAATCAGCGCGAGTGAAACTTGTTCTGGTGTACATACATACATAGTATATATATGCTTGTATGAGTTACTTTTTTACGCTTCGTACTCTAATTAGGTAGCAAACAAGGTACATATGTACATAAATATGTACATTTTTCCTAATATACATAATGTAGACATTTTCTGTGTTACAAGCATTTTTTTTTTATTAATGAGCGCGTCTGACAATTATTTGCATTTGTTTGCAAAACAATCAAACATATGAACATACTGGTCGCCAAGGTTCCACTTTGTGTACAAATATTGGATTCTATGTGCAAGGGCCAATTGTATGTATAGCTGTGGATGCTGTCCGTCTTCTGCCGGTTGTTTTGTTTATGCCGCCCCGGCAGCAGCAGCTGTTGAGTGTTGAACTCCACACTATGTGTTTGTGTGCGTATTTGCTTGGGGCAATTGCGTGCGTGTGTATGTGTATCTGTGTTGTGTCTATTGCCTTGTTTTTGCCGTTTGTGGATATTTAATGCTATGTTTACACTAGGCCCACACTCAGCAAAGGTTGTTCACCAGTACTTAGTGTTTACATTGGCAACAAAAATACGAATAGCATAAGTGATATCAAACTTGCCTTATTTTTGACCACAATTATTTTCTAAAAATATCAAGTTGCTAAGCCAAGTCCAAAAATAAAAGAAAACGTTTTAATAAAAAAAGTACGATTTTGTAACGTTTTTATATAGAAAGTAGACCAGAGTTGAATCTAATCTATGTTAGAGCATTATATCTAACAAAATTTAATTCTAAAACTTTTCGAAATTTGAAGTCTCATGTAATTTGCAAACAATGCATTATTTTTGAATTACTGTTGAACTCGTTTCTCATCACAAAATGTAACTTGTAAAATTAAAATTCATTCCAAAGCCCTGAATACTGCTTCACATATGTCCAAATGTTCTTAAAATGCAAAGCAAGTGTCGCGAGTGAGCAAAATTATATTATGGACTTTTTAGCTTAAATGTTTTCAAACAAATTGAGGCTGTTTAATAAGCAAAGATTGTGACAACACTAAATGCAACTTTTCACAAGTTTCACGAGTTATTTAAAAAGTGTCTAAAATAAACAAGATGTAGTAAACTGTTGTTTACAGACAACACAATAGTAAAGATAACCCAGAAAGCACTCTGTAAAAAAAAAACACAAATTTAATGTACTTAGAAGCATTTTATTGCGCATATAGCATGGAAAATAGCTTTTCTAAACGACACATTGTGCAAAAAAAAAGGCCAATAGGCTTGTTACACGAAAAGTTCGATCAACGCGTTTATTTCTGGGCCTAACACATTTTAGAAGCCTTTTGAAGCACTTTTTTCACTCTTATGTTGGATCTTAAAGTTATGCAGTATCCAATGCGACAATATTGAACGTACGCTGATGGAAATAATGCCCAGGGAGGCCTTAATCTAACTCTCTTTCGTGTACTGCATCAAAGTTTTGCGCGATTTTGAACGATATTAAGCTGTGAGAAATAGGCGGATTGCTACAGAATTCTGCAAACCAGCGATTTAAAGTTTCCTATGCGGAGCTTGATCACCAAAAGTCTCATAAAGTTGTTCATTGCACACTTTTGGAGATAGTCCCCGTCAGAGGTCGTAATTAGAAATGGCAAGAAATTGTTCACGGTTTAATACCATTTGTTGGCTGCGAAAAATTTTTAAGGCGCTGTAAACAGCATAAAAAGAACTCTTCAGTCGAAACGTTGTGACTACGTTTGTGCTAAAAAATTACAAAATTTTCAATAAATTGCATCTGTAGCTTGTTTACAACAAACTATATTGTGACGCAGTGTAAACATAGCATAACTACCCTTGCTATATAATAGCAGCCAGCACACGGCACAGCTGTAATTGTTGTTGCTTGTTTTTAAACTGTATACATCCTTGGTCTTATATATATAGTACATAGATATGTATCCATCCATATGTACTCTTACTTGTGGACTCTGTTTGGCTTCATATCTCTGTGGCAGTGGCGGCTGATGCGTCGTCGCATCAAAAACTCGTTGTGTGTTGACATGTTCGGGGTTAAGCTGGTGTTTGTTCCGTAGAATCTAATTTTGTAAGCAACATCAATGTAATAGAAACTGGATTTCAAATAAAAATTGATGTAACTAAATTTTGTTAAGCTGGTTATCTAGCATTAGTGCAGGCTTTTAATATATATTTTGAGTGTTCCTAACGCAACTTTACTTTGAATTTGTGTATAAAAGCAACATATGCATACATACACTTTTTTGTGATACATAAAAAAGTTATTTTTATTGTGTAAATCAATTGCTAAATGCTAAAGTAATATATAAAGTGATAGTTCTAAATCATATACTTGTGAATTACCAAAGCCACAACTTATAAGTGAAAAAATAAGTTTTTTTATACAAATTTTGTCTGCATATGCCAGAAGTCGTTTGCGTTGTATGTACATATGTATACATATGCGTGTGTTGGTAAAGATGTTTGTATTTGTGCATACATACAAACGTTTGTTTATTTGAAGTTCGTCAGGATTCACGGCTAGAAAATTACAGAAAATAGTTTTTATGAAAGTTTATATGTATGTCAAGTCTTAGACGTGGTTGGTAACTACTTAGTAGCCATGTTTAAGGAAGCCTCTCAACATGGACAAGCACGCGTTTAGGCTACTCAGTAATTTGCCTAATATTCTCAGAACCCTTTTGTGGAAGTATTCAAAAAGAAGAAGAGATATTTAAACCAACTACTTACTGCCTAGCAACTCTTTTGGTTTTTATTATGTACATAATCTCAAGGAACTTTCCTAAAAGCATTCGTAACACCTGTAGGACTTGTCGACTCGAGCAAAAATTCCCGCAGAACATACTGACAAAGTGGAAGATACAAGCGTTAAGAAAAATCTTGAATTGAAGTTAATTAGGAGAAATGGCATACGCTAAAGTTGGGCGCGGACGACTTTTGGGATACTTAGTATCACTAATTGCAATCAAATCCGATATATTACTTAAGAACTCCAAAAGACATTTGTTTGCCGATTTTGGCTAAGATTCTATTTGGTAAAGTGCTTGGAAACTCTAAAAATCATCAGAATGCCAAATTAGTTTACGATATCTTCATAAACAACTATGGGGGCAAAATGATAGTCAACCGATTTTCATAAAATTTGGCGCACTGCTTGGAAACTCTAAATACTTCCGTATACCAAATTTGCTTACAATATCTTCATAAACAAACGAATTGTCTATCTAAAACTTTCATTTTTTCAAGATCCTCTGAAACACCCCTTTAGTAGCTATATAATATAACCACGATATCAAAAAAATAAAACAAACTTGTCTCCCCTGAAAAATAAGGCAACTAATCTGAAAGTTTGGTTGCCTTAGCTCTTATCATCTCTGTGATCTGGGTGTTCAGACGGACATGGGTATATCACCTTTTCTAGTCACCCTGATCAGACTTTAGGTAACTTTGGGTGGACTCAGACGTTTCCTTCTGGGTCTTACATACATTTTTGGGCTGCACAAACTTAACATACCCTTTGTATCATAAGGTACAGGGTATAAAAAGCTAACAATTCCAAAAAGTGTCATCAAATAAAAGGTCCATTTAGCCATGTCAATAAAGTTATAAAAATTAGTATCAAGGTGTTATATATGTATAATTATTCTCGCGAAAAATACTTGTCGTATCTACAGGGTGCGCTATGTTTTATGTCGGTATTCATCAACCGATTGTCTGGACATATTTTTCCAAAGTTATTTTAGTACAACTGTAACCATGAATTACTTTATAAATAATAATGACGCTGTATAATGAAAAAAAATTTTGATTTTTAAAAGCAAATTTGTGTAGCGTCGTTGAATAGCAAAGTTTCTGTATTTAGGGAACGGATTATCCACACGAGATCAATAAAAACATTATGAAAATTAACAAGAAATAAACTATTTGGGCTGGGCCCTTGCGCCAAAACAATTTATTTTCTTTAAAGCAGGCGAAAGACGCCATGGGAATCGATATCGGTGGATGTTGATTCATTATGCTTGCCCACAAATGTGCTAAAAAGGTTTGGTCGTTTACTGGCTTCAAAAAGTTCGCACAGTACAGGTTACGCAACGTAAATTCCCTGGAAGTGATATATTAAAAAATGGCGGCATTGACTGGCCATCTAGATCTCCAGATTTGGCACCTTCGGAAATATTTTTGTGGGGCTATTTGAAAAGCAAAGTGTTTGCCCTCAAGCCTCAGACCATTAGCGATTTGAAAACAAACTATCGTGTCAAAATTATATAGGGTGAGCCAGCTGTTGGTTTGTTTGTTAATTGGGGAAAAAGCATATATGTTTGAAACTACTCATTTATGTAGGAAAAAAATATCGTGTCAAAATTATATAGGGTGGGCCAGCTGTTGGTTTGTTTGTTAATTGGGCAAATGCATATACCAAATGCAAGTTTGAAACTACTCATTTATGTAGGAAAAAAAATATCGCCCAAATGCGAACATCGGAATTTTCGATGATTTTTTTTGACGGAAACTCATCTGGCTGTTCTCCCATCCATTGAACGAATAAGCGGCGCTTATAATGGACCGTGGGCGTCAGTTAAATCTTGTAAGCGTGTAATTCTTGCGAACGATGGCACGTCGATGTTCCCGGCGGCCTCAAGAATGTTTCTTTTTTAACAGAACGACCATTTTCATAGTACGCCTGTACCACTTTTATGCGTTGTTCGGTTGTTAAACGATCCATGAGTAAAACTGAATAGTTTTGAACTTGACATATAGGACGGTTATGTTCCGAATTATGAGAGCTTAACAACCAAACCAACAGATGGCCCACCCTAGCTACACCGCACGAGATCCTCGAAAATGTAATGAAAAAGCGTATGGCATTGGCATATATATTATTCTAAACAAATTTTAAAGATCCAAATTATATAAAAATACTTCATTTATGGACATTGATTGTGTTTTTTTTAAGTTTACATTACTAAGATGGCGCAAACCGAAGTTTACAAATCTATTGAATTTTTTAATTAAAAAAACTCCAAAAACTGAGGCTAATACGGCAGACATGTCTAAGTTGAACATTCCTTGCGGTGAGCATTATTTATTTGACGTTAAAGTTGGCAGCGTACGACTTTGACATCACCATCACAAAAAACGAGTAAATATGTGAACTGAATTCGATATAATTGGGAATAGTGTTTACATACTCCAAACAACTTTTGATTGCCGAATTTGGTTACGATATCTCTATAAACAAACGATCGATTAGTCCTATAAGGGCTAAATAAATGTTGTCAACCGATTCCGATAAAATTTAGTATAATACTTGGGAATACTTAAAAAATGTCTGAAAACGTAACTTCTTGCTTTCTTCATAAACCAATGAAAAACAAACGAATTGTGCACTTAAAACGTTTTTGACTGATAGATCCTATGGGGACTATAGGCATAAGCGATTTTGATAAAATTTTTTATTAAAAAAACTTGCGCACGATATTTTTATAAAAAAAAACGATGATGAATTAATAGATTTTGTAGGGCTTAGAAATAAATCTGTTTTTCAGCACAAAAAAGTGTTGTTCCAAATAAGTTTGTTTACGAGCAAGTTTTTGAGATTGCGAAGCAGCCTGCAAAAAATTTAATCTATTATTGCAATTGTTCTTCAAGAAACCTTGCGCAGCGCAATTCGCGTTTAAAAAAATGAAGCGGACGACATGCTCTTGAAGGTGGCGTGCTGTTAAAAGCTATAAAACAGGTTAAAATGCTCAGTTCTTAATGGAATTTGTTAAAATAAGCTCAAGAGTATGAACTTTAGAAGAAAGCAAAACAAAAAGAATTTTGTTTTAACATCACAGATGTATATATTTAATAAAATAAGTCCGATTTTTATTCTAATTTAATTTTGCATCACTTTTTTTTTTTGTGAACGATTTCTATTAGAAATTGTTTTCAAGTTTAGTTAGGGTTCACACTTAGTATTGCTAATAAAAGAATATTTTTGTTGTTAATATGGTCTAATGAACGAAAAAGTGATTTAGACAAATTTGTTGCTTTCGGTACAGAAAACTCATGGGATGTCACGACGCTTTCTAAATAAACTTAATCAGCTTCAAAACCTGTTGCAAATGTATAGCAACGAAACTTTGAAGAAGAAAATCTGTGACTACCTGACTTTATGATTCTTCATGTTTTGGATGTTAATAAAAACCATGTGATGTGTTGTTTCTAAAATACTATACACCGATTTATCATTATGACGTTACTACAACTTATGTAACTTGTTTGAGCTGAAAGTGAAATGACTAAAATTATTATTATATAATAAACACACAAGTGCAACAAAAAAAATTAAAAAAAGCTTACAAAAAAAAAGTCAGCCAGCTGTGTTAATGTGCTATGAATTGACTATTTTAAATGACGCTTGAAAACGTTTATGATTTTTACGAGTGCAACGAAAAAAAAGCTTTAAAAGAACTACAGAAAAAAACACCTATTAAATAAAAAAAAAAATAAAAATTAAAGTTATTCCAACAATAAAACACCGAAGAAAACCTTGCTGGATGTTTTTTCTTGGGCGTAAAGTGAACCCAAAAAATGTCAACATTTTTAAATAATTTTTTTCCTGCAGGTGAGTT
Source organism: Chymomyza costata (assembly GCA_018150985.1). NCBI lineage: Eukaryota > Metazoa > Arthropoda > Insecta > Diptera > Drosophilidae > Chymomyza > Chymomyza costata. Next base: position 6,506,108 of record JAECWU010000001.1, on the reverse strand, counting down.
TCAAATTTAAAAACAAAAAATATATGCAATGTAGTTTAATAAAGCTGGGTTTTACATTTTATATATAATAAACTCTACGAGCGAATTTTTGTTTTCTAAGACGATTTTTACTTGCAGTAGAAATGCTGCCTCGAATAATTTATCTTTTATCTATTAAATTGCTTTTGTTCATAACATTGCTCTTCGTTCATTTTTATTCCTTATTTCTTTTTACACTTCACAAAACAGGTTTTCTACCAAATTACACAGTTACGAATTTTGTTGCACCTGGGAAAATTCTTGACTTGTAGACTTTTGCATACAATGCGCTCTCGAGGGTTTTTAAGATAGTTACTGATAGTCTGTGTAGGGCTGTGCATGGTGGAATAATAAGCTGATGACGTGCGAACGCTCACTCTCTTGTTTAGAGCCCTTATCGTCAGTGCAAAACTTGCTGTGAGCGAGTAAGGTTGGTTGCGAACGAAATTTTTAGCACTGTGTTTTTTGTTTTCTGAACACGAAACTTTGAATACAAAAGCAAAAAATTATGGGCAATAGTAAACTCACACTCGCTTTTACGGACGACACCACCTTATATTATTCCACCATGGTTCAGTGATAGGCAAAACTTTTACAAACAAACATTTCTTTGTATGATTAGTAAGCAGTGCAGTAAGCAACAGCTCACAAGAGCGCTAGATCGACAATCAAGCAAAAATAAGAGAGAAAATTGTCACACTTATACTGTTGTGTGTAGCGACTGCGCTGCGGCAGAATTTTGTGCCCTATCCACGCGTGTTATGTAAATTGAGAGACTGCCCACCACTGGTGAAGTGTTTCAGTATTGTGAATTGGAAAGTATGGGCATAAACCATAAAATTCTATTCAGTTTCATGCTCCTTCTAGCAATAACATGCAATACGGATAGAGAGACGGACTTGGCGAATTTCGAACTCAATTTAAAAATCGAACTGAATCACAAATGAAATTAAATGGAACCGTCAGCATACTTGTGCTTTTATTTATTTGTTAATTTTCGTGATTAAACTCAACAAAAAATTTTAAATCGAATTTTAAATATGAAGCACAAGTGCTGGAAAAATATCGATGTTTTTAACTGTAGAATATAGATGTATCGGTATATCGAAGTTTATATAAAGATAATTTAAGAAATTAATTTTCTGTTCCGGCTAGATTTTTCGTCTCGAGCTTATATTATCTTGCTTTAAAATTCGATAATCGGTGCATCGATGGTTTTTTGATAAAAAACATCGAAAACATCGATGTTTTAACAGCACTGTGAAGCACCATATAACACTAGTGCAGCGTGGTTTTTTTAACAGGTTCTCAACCATTGGCGTTGTATAAATTAATAAATATAAGTTTATTTATTTTATAAATTATTATATTATTTTAAACTGCACTATGTGCATTTGATTTATGCAGCACTATGTGCTTATATTTTTAGGCAGCACTATGTGCTTATATTTTTAGGCAGCACTATGTGCTTAGAGGTGAATCAAATTTAGACTAAAGCTTAATTCTAGCTTATGTTATAGTGAGACCTTAAACTAAGCTGTTGATGCGTCTTGCTCTGAGCTTTGCTTAAGAGAAATATCATCTTAAGAGCACAGACATATGAAAGCTTAAAATTCATCAACAGACGGACAAAATATCATTATTTGTGGCAATTATATGAAAGGAAGGTCTTAACTCCTCCCTCCGAAATTCCAATCGTCCTCGATTGGTTAAAAAAATAGCAGGTTATTACGATTTTACTTTTTTTCATTCGAATATAATTTTGAATACTAAATTTGAATCTATTTTTTTTTTTTCCTGTAAAGGTAATTTTACGTTCGATGACTGACATGTTAAAATAATAGTGCAGGCAACAGCTTAAGATAAGGTATTCGGCCTCCGAAAAATAAAAATAATTTGTTTCAATATTATTCTTAAGAACTCTTTTAAAGTTTGATATTTTTATGTTTCACATTCTGTTTTGATTTTACAACTTTTACTATCTTAATTTACTCATTTGATTATTTTCATTTTGCAAAATTTTTTTATGTTCAATTCATAATATTTTTAATTTAATTTAAATTCCTTTTCTTATTATTTTCTCATATAAATTTTTAAGATTATTTTTACATTTTTGTTTTTTTTTCTTAAGACTAAAATTAATAATAAAGGATCTATATTTAACAAGATTTACTCTTTGAATGTGAATATTGAATCTTACAAATATTAAATTACTTTACTTAGTTTTTTATACGGTCTTTATGAACAATTTTTCCGCTTTCTGTTGTAACGGTAGAATGCTTATTTTCTTTAACTACTTCTTCTTTGTATCTTTTCGAAAGCTTAGTTCCTAGTCTCTTGTTTTGTTTTACAAAAACTTTTTTCCCTATCTCATAGCCTATCGGTTTTTGTCTTTGTTTGTTATGATACTGTAGATCTTTTCCTTGTTTTTCAACTAGCTTTTTGTAAATTTCCTTCCTTACCTCTTCTGTGCTTTCAATACCTGATGAAGTGGGTCTACCAAAGAAAATATCGACTGGTTTTTTTGCAGTAACAGAATGAATTGAATGATTGTATTCGTTTACTGACCAATCAACTAGTTCATTGAAGTTTTTGTCTGGGTACTCTTGTTTTAAACATCTCATTATTTCCGCAAGTGTAGAGTGGAACCTCTCAATTTGGCCATTAACTTCACTTTTATAGGGGGGAGCGATAAACATTTTAATATTGAATTCGCTTTCAATCATAAATTTAATAGGTTGGGAATTGAATGTTTTTTCATTATCACACACTATAGTTTTTGGTACGCCGAAATAAAATATAATTTCTCTTAGAGGATTTTTAATGCTTTCTATACTTTTCCCTTCTATTTTTTTTACAACAGCCAACTTTGAGAATTTATCAATTGAAGTGAGAAGTTTATGTTTATTAGTAGAAAATATGTCAATATGGACAGTGTGTCCTGGGTATTCAGGTAGAGGAGTTTGTCCTAGTTTCGCATTATTAGGGTGGCGATCATATTTGTTTTCTTTGCACACCTTACATATTTTCGTAATTTTCCTAATTTTCTTAGACATGCTGGGAAAGTAATATTTTTCTAATATTTGCAATCTATTTTCCTTTTCGTTTCTGTGTGCGCGATTATGCGTCTCAATAATAATTCTATCTTGGTCTTCTGTACTGATAATGTCTTCTACTAAATGTTGTGTAAATCGAATTTTGTAATTACCAAAATGTATTGGATAGATTGCTTGAATTTTCAGCATCAATTCTTCTGTTGTTTTTATTCCATTAATTGAAGAGGGGCTTAGATATTTTTTAAAATGTGATATCAGTAAGCTTTCAGGGTATGAGTTTTCTACTATTATATGTCTGTTATATGATGGAAATATTGCTTCAAACTTATATGAGGTTTCGGAGCCCTCTAACATAAGAATTTGGTTTTTAAAGACATTAATGGGTGACTCTACGGAAGGAATTAAATTTCCTGAAGAACTGTCACTGCTGTGAACGGTGGATGTCAATGAGTTTATGGTCGACTTTGGTGGTCTAGAGAGAAAATCTGCTACTACATTAGTATTGCCTGGTTTATAGATCAATTGGTGATTATATTCTTCTAGCTGAGCTTTCCATCGTTTCATCTTTGCATTTGTATTCTTATTGCTTAGAGCAAAGGTTAGTGGTTGATGATCGGTGAAAATTCGAATTTTCTTTGCACCGTAGAGGAAACATCTTAAGGAACGTAAAGCCCAAATTATTGCAAGCATTTCTCTTTCGTTTGTTGCAAAGTTTTCTTCTGCTCTGCTTAAAGTTCTTGAAAGGAAACAGATTGGTCTACTATCTTGAGAGAGTACAGCTCCTAAAGCATAATTGGAAGCATCTGTGGTGAGCTCGAATGCTTTGTCAAAATCAGGGAAATGAAGAATAACGTCATTGGACACCAAACAACTTTTTAAATTTTCAAATGCTTCTTTCTGTTGAGCTGTCAGATTTATTTGAGTTTTTTTCGACAACTTCTTGGGAATCCGTCCCATCTCACCTCTAAGTTGGTCAGTAAGAGGTTTTGCTATTTGCGCATATGCTTTAATAAATCTGCGATAGTATCCGGTAATACCTAGGAAGGAACGCAAGTCGTGGATAGTTTTTGGACGCTGGAAATTCATTATAGCTTCAATCTTTTTCGGGGTGGTACGAATACCATTTTTGTCTACTATTATGCCGAGAAACTCGATTTCCTCTTTGATAAATTCACATTTATCAAATTGGACCTTAAGATTTGCCTTTTCAAGGGTATCAAAAATAATTTTTAAATCATGAAAATGATCATCCTTAGTTTTACTGAAAATAATTATATCGTCCATATAAACGTAGCAACGAACACCTATATGGCCTCTCAGCACATCGTCTATCATACGTTGAAAGATAGCAGGGGCATTTCTCAACCCAAATGGCAAACGAGTAAACTCAAACTTTCCATTATTGATGGAGAACGCTGTTTTTTCAATGTCTGCTTCGTTGAGAGGTATTTGGTGGAAACCACTTTTAAGGTCAATTGTTGAAAAATATTTGTTTGAACCCAAGTTTGATAGAATTGTGTTGATATCTGGAATCGGATATTTATCGGGAATGGTATCTTCGTTTAATTTATAGTAGTCAATTACTACACGATGTTTTTGCACCCCCGATGCGTCCTCTTTTTTGGGTACAGCCCACACAGGAGCATTGTAAGCGGATTTCGATGGACGAATAATCTCATCTTGTAACAACTCTGCCATTTGATTATCTATTTCATTTTTTAAAGCCATAGGATATGGATACGTTTTGGCATAGATTGGTCTATCGCTTTTAGTTCTGATTTCAGCTTTAACATTTGTGACAAATGTAAGTTTTTTATTTGGTTCGGCGAATAAGGTTGGACAAGATGCAATAAGTTTTGTTAATGCTTGGCTATCAACGGGACTAAGATGATTTAGTCGTAATAGCGTATGTGCAATTGGATTTAACTTCAGCTGTTGAATTGAATATTTGTATTTATCGAGTATTGTAAAATAACCTTTTTTCATGAAAATGTTTACGTTTAATTTAATAAACGTATCATTTCCTATAATCGCATCAAATGTCATTAGGCTTGGCAGAATATAAAATTTTAATTTCCCAACTTCATTATTAAAAATATGAATATTTGAATGATGAGTAATTATTACTACTCCACCCACTGAATTTACGGGAAAATGTTTATTTGGAATGGGGTTTCGAATATGCTTTGGAATGATATAATTTTTGTTTGATCCTGTATCCAATAAGAACTTTAGCTCATTACCATTCTTCATTTTAAAAGCAAAGTATGGCAATGATGAAGCTTCTAATCTAAAAAATTAACATTATCGCAAATAGGGTCAATTTCCTCGATTCCTTCCGGATATTCGTCAACACACTCGACTATTTCATTATATTGATCTGGTTGTGACTGAATTAGGGCTTCAGTATTATAGGTTCTTTGATACTTGCTTGGAAGTTGAGCACTCTGTGAAGGTGGACGTTTATTTGAATTATTGAAACTATTATTGAAAGGTCTATAATTTGTTTGATGCATAGGTTGGGATGGTTGAGGAGACCCATAATTTTTAATTTGATGAAATGGCGGTCTATTTTGATAGTTAACCTGCTTTGTTTGGATGGTCCTATCGATGTCCATTGGTTTAGGTGGAAGTGGTGGTGGTCTGAAGTTTGGTTGCGGTGGAGGAGGTTGTCTGAAATTTGGTTGTGATGGATAATATGTCTGACCATATTTGTTTTCGAAGAACTGGTTTTGTTGCGAAAATTGTCTTGGCGACAAATTGGCAAGTTCCGGATAAAATGGTTGAGGTTGGAAACGTTGTGGATGTTGCTGCTTGTGATGGTAATAAATATCTTTATGCGAAGTATTAGGTTTATTTCCTGTGGCTCGGCTTACAGTATGGGCATGGTTTGACCTGAAGTTTAAATTACTTAATTTTAAACACATATGGAGTGCTTCTGGCAAATTACTTGGCTCTTTTACACTTAAAAGACTAGGTAGAGAACCATTTAATCCCCTAATAAAGGTGTCCAGAGCCTTATCCCTATAAGTTGCAGTCATCGTAGTCAGTGCTTCTTCGCCAAATTCCAGACAATCAATTTTGTCCAAAATGAGAGAAAGGTATTGGTAAACTTGTTGGTAAAACTCTTCGACAGTATTTCCACGCTGTGCAAGGGTTGACATTTGATACTCTAGAGTACCAATGTCTCTCTTGTCTGAGTAATGTAGTGTAAGACATTTCTTAATCTTACTCCAATTTAATGGAGTACGATAAGACTCAAGTGCTACATCAGCCTCGCCTACGATTTTGTGTCTTATTGTGTGTAATATTGCAAAGTATTTAGGTGTATTTTGATTCTGACCATACATTAAAAGTATCCTGTCAACTGATTTTCTCCACGAGCTAAATTCCCCAGGTTTACCTGAAAATTCCCTCAGGCATTTAACCATATCTGGTATTTTCTCTACAGATTCAAAGTTTCGGCTAAAGTCAATTGATGGCTCTAAATCATCTTCCGTGGTAGGCTTTAATATTGATGAGACTGTTTCTGCGATGATATTTACAAGCTCCTTTCTTTGGTTGGTGGTGAAAGTATAGGGTGATGATATGCATGAACTGGACGCATTTGCGTTTAAATTTAATTTCGTCATTGATGCAATTACTTGTTCTTCCTGACTCATTTTTGATAGTTTTACTTACTCTATTTTAATTGAAATTCAAAGTGGTTGTAACTTAATTTTTAATCTATTCTATATAAAAATTTAAATGCTGCTCCGGTTCTTTATTGCGTTGAGTTTAGGCTTCTCTCAATGTCGTGTTGTCGTGATGTCATCTTTGCCTTCTTTTAAAGTTGAATTTTTTATGCGCCTCCTTTGATGACGTTCCCAGATAAATTTTAATTTGTAATTGTAGTTGATTTAAGACAGGTCTTCTTCTCTCTATTTGTCTTTTAATAATCGGTTTTATTTTTTTTAAGGTAATTTAATTTGTTTTAATTTTTATTTTATTTTGTTTTATAATATTTTAGTATTATAGGTACTTATTTATATTGTTCTGGATTATTAAATGATATGAAAGAATATTTTTAATTGCTTAAGTTTATTTCGTTTGAATTAGTTGGCAAGCGTTCGAATACTTTCAGTACGTACTGTTTAATTGCATCAGCTTATTTTTTTCTTTTGCTGTACAGTAACGTGTTCTTGTTTTTTTCGCTTTAACTTTCTATCCGTATATTGTTGTTGTCTTAGCACCGAATTTACACGTGGTTTTTATTTGTGCAAAATTTTGATTTATTTTATTTTATTAGCAAGTTTGTCGATGCATTTACTATAATTTTAGTATTATTATTATTATTTTTTTTTTTTTTGCTTTAATTTAGTAAGCGTATTGCTGTGTTGTAATGGCAAGACGGTACAGTCAATCCTTTTTCTAAAGTTCTGCGACTAAAGTACTAAGGGGCCACTTCCAACAATTAATTAGTTAGTTACGCGATTAATTTGTTCAAAAATTAAACAAAACTCGCGGTCCCTGCTCGGGCGCCAATTAATAAATATAAGTTTATTTATTTTATAAATTATTATATTATTTTAAACTGCACTATGTGCATTTGATTTATGCAGCACTATGTGCTTATATTTTTAGGCAGCACTATGTGCTTATATTTTTAGGCAGCACTATGTGCTTAGAGGTGAATCAAATTTAGACTAAAGCTTAATTCTAGCTTATGTTATAGTGAGACCTTAAACTAAGCTGTTGATGCGTCTTGCTCTGAGCTTTGCTTAAGAGAAATATCATCTTAAGAGCACAGACATATGAAAGCTTAAAATTCATCAACAGACGGACAAAATATCATTATTTGTGGCAATTATATGAAAGGAAGGTCTTAACTTATATACTATAAAGTCGGGCGCTCCGAGATCTACATAATATTACGTCGATATGCAAAAAATATGGTAAATTTGTTTCCCGTGACATTATAAGTGATCTAAGCTCTTATCAACTCTGAGATTAAGGTTTCATGAAGACGGACGGACAGACCGATATGTTTCGTCTTCTCTTGTCACCAGTTGAGGCAAAGAGCTAATATACACAAATTATAGTGTCTATAAGGGCATGGGTTTATTTTATGGTGTTGTTATACATACACCGTGCTCTTCTTAGATGTTAGATGTGTTAGGCTAATTTTAGAGCACATCGTAAGTAGCTGACGTCATAAGGAGTTAGACGTTTGGCTCTCGCTAGATCCTCACGTCGATTCAATATTACAGCGTGTTTTTTGTAGAGGTTCTCAACTTTGAGTTGGCAACACTGCTTTATCTGACAACCCATTTAACAGCTGATAGTTGCTTTTTGCTGAGTTTGGTTTGGCATTTCATTATGGATAGACTTACATCAGAGCAACGCTTGCAATTTGTTGAAATTTTTTATCAAAATAATGGTTCCGTTCCTCAAACTTATATTCAAAATTCAAAATTTTGTTCTCTGATGAAGCCCATTTTTGGTTGAGTGGGTACGCCTTTCAATGTCTCTTGGCTTCAATTCATACGGCACACAATGTCCAAGCTTGCGCATCATTCCCGCGATTGGAAATGGCTTCATGTGTTACTCCCAACAATTCTGCATGTTCTTCTAGCGTTTTACACGGATCATCATCAAGTAATCTTGTCGAATCCTCGTTTTCACGCTCTTTGTCTTCGGTGACAAAATCATTCCTCGATTACACTTGTTGCAGCTTAAAGTGATTTGATTTCACAACACATTAATCTTTATAAAAAATATTTAAAAAATTAAAAAAATTAAATCTTTGTATACTGTATTTAAGAAATGTTTGTTTATATGTTCCATTCTCGAAATATTAAAGCCAACCCGCGGCAGGTTTTAAAAAGACGTACAATAACATTGCGCTTTATTTGTATACAAAAGTTTGACAAGCACTGCGCAAGCTGTAACGCTCAAACTTTGTGTACTTTACACTCCACACGGCGTTAAGAGAAGAGCGGTTTGCTTTTATATATTTTTTTCGCTCTTAGGCTAACTTTTATTTAGCTGTATTGTGCATTTTCTGCTTTGGTTGCTAGTTTCGTATGTTAGTCGTTCTTGGCCGCGCGAACGTGAGAGTGCATGTTATTCTATTCCGCTCTGGCGAGGGCAAAAGTTGCAAATTATCATGTGGCAGTCGGCTCGCGTTGTTATTGTTTAAGTTTTAAATTTTCTACCAAATTGGCATGTTTAAGTTTAATTTTTTTTTTACAACATTTTTATAAGAAACCTTGTTATGTGCGCTACAAAGCAAACAAAACATAACAAATTATGTGACATTTTCCAAGGCCAAAGGTGCGTTCTGCTAAATTTTAATGTCGAAGCAAGTAAATAATGTGTAGTTAGTTATATTTAGCCTAAACATTTAATTGTTGTGCTGGCAAAGACTGTAGTTAAGGTAAAAGTACGAAAGAAGAGGACAGAGCGCGTGTTAAAAAAAAAGAAACTTGTGTAAATTCTTATTCTTACTTAGTCTTTAAAGTTTCTGTTGCTGTCTCTTTTGCGTTACACGTTTAAACTTACAAACAATATGGTTTTTTTTTTTTTTTGGCGCTTTAGCTGTCTCTTTGGTTGGTGGTATCGGTTACTGTTAAGTAAGCATTGAAACAGAACCCTCTTTGGTTGCAAAACTCTCTAGGAAATATAAAATAGAATTAAGCTAAAGCTCTAGCATAATTTATATCAGTATTTACCTTTAAAAATTATATTGTAGCTATAGCCCAGACGTTTAAAGCGTTCTATCATTCACACAACTGTTTTGTGAACAGTAAACTGGGTCATATGATTAATGATACTACAGGGTGTTTTTTTTTAGAGTTCTTCGGTTTATCGGCGTAGACAATTGACAGTAATTTTCAGTGGATTTAATGGTATCTCGACAAAAGCTTGTGGATTATCCTCACTCCAAATGCCGAAAATGGGCTACATCGGAAAACGAAATTTTGAATAAGTTTGACGGACGGAACCATTATTTTGATAAAAAATTTCAACAATTTGCAAGCGTTGCTCTGGTGAAAGTCTATCCATAATGAAATGTCAAACCAAACTCAACAAAAAGCAACTATCAGCTGTTATATGGGTTGTCAGATAAAGCAGTGTTACCAACTCAAAGTTGTGAACCGCTAAAAAAAACACGCTGTACAGCTCTATCATAGCTGATAGAAACCATTTTTGGGGCAATTTTTTTTTGAAGATAATCAATAAAACTATTTGATGCGTTTTATGTTTGCGTGGGTGTAGATACGTACCACCTCAGCCGAATCGATTGTTCGCCTAATAAAGATAAGTTCAAGTTGTATACAAACTATGTAATCTTTTGGGGGCTTTTTGCTTCAAATATCAATATTGTAATGTTTTTATGCACACTTAATTTATAAGGTTAGCAGTATTTTGTAAAAGGCAGAAGAAAATTAAAGTTAGGGAGTTAAAGTTAGTTGATAAAAATTTCAAAAACAAGCTATTACTGTTGTCTCTGTAACTCAAAAACGAAGACGTCGGAGCAGGCCCGACAAGGGGGGATTCCCACCGGACCCGGAGTTTTCTCAGGGGCCCGGTGTAAGCACTGTCGTACTGTCGTGATTCAACAAAGGTGTAATACAGGCGACGGTATATTTCTCCCCCCGGGCCCGGATTTTCTCTCTACGGCCCTGCGTGGGAGACTCCTAAAGCTACCTGAAATATGTAGAATCAGAAGTAAAGTCGATATAGCTCAGATTTCAGAGACGATAAGAGCTAGAGCACCAAACTTTCGAGCTAGATCCCTTATTATGTCAAAAGAAACAAGTTTAATTTATTTATTTGACATCGAAAAGAATTGGGTTGCCCAAGAAGAACAAGAACCTATCGCGTCCTAGGAGCCATTATCAATATGCGTAAATTTAATTTACAGCACCAAATTTCAGTAGTGCGAACAGAATGGTGGGCAGTTAAGAGATAGGAATTTCGTACGGAAGCGTCCAAAAAATTAATACCAATTAATGTGCCACACTGCGCTGTTGGGTAGGGAGTTTTTGGCCAAGCTCAGGGTTGCCACGTTGGTCCATCCCCCTACAGTCTAAAACTAATCCAGCCGGACTTGTTGCTCTTTCCTCAGCTCAAGCGGGATCTCTAGGAAACCGATAAAGCTCCGTAGCAGACGTCAAAGTGGCCGTGACGCCATCTCTGAAGGGAATTCCTAAAAGTGGCGTATAATCGCATTATGTGTGTTGTATTAAAGCACAGGGGGTGCTATTTTGAAAATTAGTCCTCTGTATTGAAAATTAAATTTGCGTGAAGCATGCGATATTTTGGTGTTCAACAAAAAATAAATTATCGTATTCGATAGAATTAAATCTGAATAATCAGCGTAACAATGATGATTAATGATGCTAAAATATTTCACCAAGTGATGAGCTATAAATGTATGTTTGCATCAAAAAGTCATTTATGTACAAAATATTATTATCTAATATTTTATTTTAACTGTATTGAAAATATTTGTTTTTGGAACGAAACCAAGCCAATTTCAACGAATATCTAGTCGTGTTTGCGAATTTAGTAATTGATAACCAATAAAGTCAATAAAAATATATTGTCTACATTCAATTTTAAGTGAGAATAGACTAGCTATTGTAATTGGTTTATTTTAATAATCGACTGCACAATAACTGAAAAATATTCCAAAGATCTTTGTCACCATAATATTTTACTTAGCAATTTGTATATCTACTCTTGAATTGAATAAAATTTCTAAAACTACGTTATTGATACAACTCGCGCAACAATTATAATCAAATTATAGGCCGTCGATTTCTGTGAGAAATAATAATAAAAAGACTTTCTCTTGCTGCTTTACATAACTGATTGTACGATATACAAATTTCATATATATATTTTTTCTTTTTTGATTTGCTTACAGATACGCCTGCTATGGATCCCATTTTCTTCTCGCCCACAAATGGTATACCATCAGAAAGTAAACTAGCCACATATATGGTAAGATTCTCAACCAAATTCTTTCTATAGGCAACTTTTGTTGAACAATAGACAGAGTGGAAATGCTGTTGAGAGATTTCTGAATATAACGCTCTTCGTTAAAATTAATAAAGATTTGTTTTAATTGTTTTGATTCTTATATACTTTTTATGTACAGATATTGAGTATTGAAATACTATATGATGTAGATTTTGAAACAAAACATGATAGAACAGAATTTTTTATGCTTTTATCGAGCTAAAACAAAGGAAAAAATCTTAATGGTACCATAGTTAATATAAACAAAATCCAACAAAAATCAATGGAATATACTACCTCAAACTGGTTCAAAATAACTAACCCAACAGAACTCTGCACCAACATAGATTCACAAATATAAAAAATTTCCGAATACTAATAATCGCTACCATGCTGAAGGCCTAAGTAGCCATAAAAAGACGGACGGATACGGCTATATGCTGATCGTTTTTACAATAGGATCTTGTAGTATCTTTATTGTGTTACAGGCTTATGGGTACATATTATCATCACATATCCTTGTGATCTTCAACAAGTGAATAAAATGAATGTCTCTCAAGAATGCCTTTTCAATTTTCAACGACATGAACCATTTTTATCATATTTAGCTTAATTTAGGCTCTAAATGATTCCAACAAATAAATTCTGATGACAGAGGAAAAAAAAGTTACTGTCATTCGCCAACGTCTCGTAGTAGGCTAAAACGTAGCCAAGGGCATTTAATTGCTTTTACTTTAATACAAAAAACGCAGAAACACAGATACAGCTATGTATTAAAAAAGAAAAAAAATCTTTGCAAACACAAATATATATGTTTTATAATCAATAATTATATATGTATCTATAATTATAATCTTTGATCAAATATATTTTAAATATCTAGTTAAGTAAGTTGACTGCTTTTCTCTTTTTTTATTAAACCATAATCTGATTATTTTTTTCAGGTAACACCACAATCATCCGAGTTTATTTCAACGCGTGTCAACCCGACTCAGAACTTTTACCCATCTTATCACAACACTTCTATGCAGCTGAACAGCAGCCTAACTGGCTCTAATAGTGCAACTGCAGTAGCAGCTGCAACAGCCCAAGGACCAGCGACACCCTCTACAGCAACTGTGTCGATAAGTAAAACGTTAAATGGACCTAACTCTATACTGGGATTGCAAAAAACAGTTGTAGTTACCACCGACACAGTTGCACAACAGAAACAACAACAGCAGGTGAATGTTACGGTGACGACACAATCCGCACCTATTGCTATTAATGCAACAACACCAAATCCCGCTGCTGCACCTTTTGTTAGTAATATTAATGTGCAGGCTTCGCACAAGGCACGCAACAATATGCTACACAACGACTCGCCCACAGCGTCTATATTAGCTGGCGGTGCAGGCGAGAAAACCCCACCATTAGGCATGACGCCGCACACCGCTTCACCCATACCTACGACGTTACCCACGAATATACATCAGGTGAGCTATAAGCATACTCTTACGTGCTGTGAGCTAAAAATAATGTTGTTTGGCTGTTTTCTAGGAAAACGTTGGCGGCACCATTTATTTCTATCCAACCGGCAGCGCACAGACTAGCAATCCAGTCGTCAATTCGGTTGTAGTGGATCCCACACATACAACGCATCATGGCGTTAGTCCTGTGGCTCCTTTAAGCACAGTGGGTGGTGTTCCATCAACTATGTTGTATACCGGTCATGTTTATCCCGGCCCAGCCTCAAATGTTATCGCTATGCAACCCAAAACGCAACTGGAGTCTGCTTTTTTTATACCTGACGAAATGCGTAGTGAAATTCTTGCCCGCAATGAGATCTCGAACCTTATCATGGATGCGACCGAGGCCGCACAGCATGCTCTTCCCATGGAAGTTGATAACTACCATGCGCTTTATCCGCTTGAACCACCGGTGCAACCGCTGCACGCAAAGTTAACACTGCCAGCAAGCACGTACCGAGCCACGCACAATACCACGGGTCTTAAATACTGTTTAAGAAGATTACATGGTATGTATTGAAGCAAAAGTGCTTTTAGTCACTTTGTTTAAAAAATCATTTTTTGCTTTATAGGCTTTCGTTTGCAGTCCACGAAGTGTATGACGCTTGTGGAGATGTGGAAGAAGCTGCAACACGCAAATGTTGTGCAACTTCGTGAAGTTTTTACGACGAAAGCATTTGGTGATAACTGTACGTCATAATAAGCATATTCTTATACGCTTGCCAACAGCCAGAGCTTACATTTTAATTTTATTTATAGCCTTAGTATTAGTATATGACTACTACCCCGGCTCTCAAACTTTGCTGGCCAAATACTTTACACCAACGCAAGACACTAATGGCTATGCAGATCCATTCCAAGGAGAAGCGCGTCCATTTAGGTAAGTGTATACCTAGTTTAAATAAGGAATTGAGACTAATAATAGATTACTTTTGATTTTAGTCATAAGAGTAACATACAACGCACAAATAATGGACCTTTACTACCCGAGTCTACCATTTGGTCTATAATAATGCAGCTAACAGCAGGTCTCCGCGCCATACATCAGGCAGGATTAGCTTGCAAGTAAGTTTATATAAAACGACTTCGGTTGATGGTAAATTGTTATATCGAGGTGCTTATACATGCAACTATATGGATTTCCTTTGTATGCAAAGAGATTTTGTATATTCCACCTGTTGAACTATTGATTGATCGTTTGATTGCGCTGGGATAAAGCTGCATACACAACATGGTTGATTGAACACCAGCCACTCACAAGCGATTTCATGTACAAAATATAAAAATCAAGAAACAGGCACACACATTTTTTTAAAGCCTATGATTACTGCGTCGTTTGCTATTGCATTAAAATATCACAATTTTTTTAAAGTAGAAATCATATAAATTGTTATAATGGTCATCAGTTAAGTTAGATTAAAACGTATATTCAAAAATATATTTAATCAACAAACCTAACATAATATGTGTGTATTTATACAAATAAAAAGTTTAATTTCTTAATGTAGAATACTGGACCCCACGAAGATAATCGTAACAGGGAAGCGCGTGCGTTTTAGTTCTTGTTGCATACCTGACATAACACAGTTCGACCCGAATGCGACAAATCCCTTAGCCCTAGTAAACATGCACCAGCAGGTTAGATATATAAAAATTTAGTAATTTGCAATTTTAGTAAATTATTTATTCTTATTTTTAGGACGACTTGACAGCCCTGGGTCGTTTAGTATTAGCCTTGGCCTGCCGGTGTCTGCAATCCGTGCAGCGTGATAATGTACAGTCCAGCATTGATATGGTCACAAGAAATTACTCCACCGATTTACGAAACTTTATTGTGTAAGTTAAAATTGATTAAAGATTATTACTATAGTTAATTTAAAAATAATGTTTTGTTCTTAAAGATACCTCTTCACCACAAATAATCGACGTTCCGTGACTGATTTAATGCCCATGATAGGCGCCCGCTTCTACACACAACTAGATGCTCTGCAGAGTCAAGTAGACATGCAAGAGGACGAGCTGGCAAAGGAAATGGAAAACGGACGTTTATATCGGATTTTGGTCAAACTTAATAGCATTAATGAAAGGCCCGAGTAAGCAAAATAGTAGTCTAAAGTATTTATTATGTATTTGTCAGTATTTAACAGATTTTACTACTTTTTTTTAGCTTTAATTTAGACTGCACATGGTCTGAAACTGGTGATAGATACATGTTGAAATTATTCCGCGATTATTTATTTCATTCCGTAACAGAAGATGGCCGCCCTTGGTTGGATCACGCACACATTATACAATGCCTGAATAAATTAGATGCTGGCTCAATAGAGAGAGTAAGAAATTAAAATAGTTTTTAAAGCTCGCTTCGCCAAGTTGTTTTTTAAACAAACCTATTGTATCATTGGCAGTTGTATCTACAAGTAGATTTTTATATTGGCTGCAATGCTTTTAAAACTATTCTAAATTTTTTAAAACTCTAACTTACATTGTGCTGTTTTTATTTCAGGTGCAGCTAATGTCGCGCGACGAACAATCGGTTCTAATTGTTTCCTACTCCGAACTCAAAAATTGTCTAGAAAAAGCTTTTGCAGAATTAATATCAAGTTCGGCTAACTAAAGAACCAACCTATTGAATGATACATAACTACGAAGCGACCGACCATAAGCGACTACGAAAATTAAAAATATAAAAGGAAAGTTTATGAAATTTAAGACATATTGGCGCTTGCCAAATAAATTAAGAGATATATAAAGTTAATGTTAAGTAAAATAGCACAAAAAAGGAATCTAGAAATGTTAATTGAGATCTATTAAAATTTTAGCTAACAAGTAAAGTGAAGGTAAGCTGAGAATAATGCAGTAAATTTGGGTAATGATCAAAAGCAACAAATTAATATGAGATATATACAAAGAAACTGAAAACCATAGAAAAGAAAACCACACAATACATATATTTTTACAAAAAGTGTCTTTCAATAAAAATGATATAAAAAAAAAAAAAAAAATGGTTAATACTTGGCTAAATACGTAGTAGACAGCGAGACATTAAATTTTTTTAAACGTATAAGAAACAAGGTAAGAAATTACATTCAATTTTGGTTTGGTTTTAAAAAGCAGCTTGTTAAAAAAAAATTACATACATTGCTCAAAAAATTACTCTTATGCCAAGGCCTAAACGTGATATTAAAAACAGTTTGAAATTAATCTAAATATTTTAAAGCATGAGCTTTTTAACAGCCAATAATTTTTTTTCGCGCATCCAATGATCCATTTAAAAACTAAAATAGCTAACAGAAAATATTATTTCTATTTCGAATACTCAAAATCTAAGTGAGAGGAGCAAGGGAATCCTATCTAAAAAAAATGTATATTTTTAAAAGAGTATTGGAAACTACCGATCGATTTTCTAATAAATATGTTGACCTGATTGCCGCTTTTTTTTTAACTATGGTAATACGTATTGTTAATTATTAATTATATTTATGATTTTTTTTAATTTAAGTACTGAATACTTTCCTTCCTCGTCAAATTTATCTTTTTAAAAATTGTGAACTTTATACTAAGGCTTACACAAAAATTTTAAATTGTAAAAACTGGAAATGAAATAAAATGTTTAATAAAATCTGTTTGATTTAGAAAAGTTTTATTGGAGTCCGTAAATATTTGTAAATTATCAACAGAATTTTAAGTATTCATAGGAACATGTTTTTCAACTAAACATTGGGAAAACATTTATTAAAATGTAATTGCTGCAAGAGGCTTGTTGATAAAACTGAGAAAAAGAAAGATGTGTCTGCACAAAGCTGGCACACGGATCGCATGAATTATTATTTCATTATTCATCTGATTGTGGTAGTAACACTTGTGGTATATCGCAACCAAAGTAAGCATTATTATTGGCACAATACAATATTAGATGGCGCCAGGAATCGTCCAACGACAATAGATGTGGGTTGCCAAAGATCACCATCATGCTGCGAGCACGTGATATAGCCACGTTTAGACGCTTTGGGCATTTCACAAAGCCAAGATTAAGGCGTACATCAGAACATAAATGTCCCTCGCTGGAACGCACAGTCGAAATGAGCATAATATCGCGCTCCTGAAACAATTAATTGTCCGTTTAGTTGAAGAAACACATTAAATAATTTATTTTAAATTCTGTGCCTACCTGACCCTGGAACTCCTCCACGGAGCCAATTTTGGGCATAACTGCATCAAATGATATAAACATATTGCGTAAGGTTTTTACTTGCTTAAAATATGGTGTCAATATGCCGATCTGCTCCGGTTTTATGCCCAGGCGATATAAGATCACAGTTAAGTACAGAACTTGACGTGCCTCAGTTGGATTATACCACGAAGGAGAATCAGGTTCCTGTAAATTAGCTCCAATGACTCCCTGAAATATGATGCCATGTTTGAGTGGCATTTCCAGCTCTTCTTTGTTGCTAAAAGCCTTTTGCGCTTCTATAAGCAATCGCGCCTCGCGGGAGTCTTCATCAGATACCATGGATATAAGTTCATCGTCGTAGAAAAGCTTGCTGTATAGTGTCATTATAGAGGGCACAGCACGATAATTATAAAGTAGCTTAGACACCAAATGTGGATTATATCCTGTTGTATCTGGATAGCGCAGCATGTCTTTGCGATAGGGTGAACTCTCCAATATGCGTTCCAAATATGACAAAGACAGACCCCATTTGGCTGCCTCACGGTTAATAACAATGGCTTGCAGTTGATGTGGATCACCAGCGAGTACTACCTGGTTGTTGTTTGTCGACATTAACGCTATAGGAATCATTGTTTCCGGCTCTGTGCACTGTCCAGCCTCATCGATGAGTATATGTGTAAAATGATTGCTATTAAAGGTCGTTTGGAAAAAGTTGCCCAATGTTGAGCAAGTACTAATGATGATAGAGTGTGCTCCCAAATACTTCATTTGGCAGCGCAGCTTTAAGCCGCTCTCCGTGGTTATCATCTGAGGAATACAATTTGAACATATATTTTCCAGTCAACGTATTAAAAACAATTCTTCTTAACAGTGTTACTCACTTTTTGTTCGCATGAGCCTGCAGTGCCAATATCAACGGTAGCGCTGTATGACATCAGATCGATCGGTATTAAATCTTTTTCTACCTGGTTATGCGACACCAAACGTACGAAACTGCCTGGTTTCAGTTCTCCGTTTTTCACAAGGCGACGGGTAATTAAATCTGCTGAGCTATTGGAGGGCGTGCCCACCAACAGGCGTGCTCCTGGCAAGTTGCGCACCAACTGCAAAATAGTCTCCACTAAAGTGATAGTTTTGCCAGTGCCGGGAGGCCCAAAGATAATATAGGGCGAGTTTTCCATTTCGCCACGGAGTATATGGAACACAGCCCGCTTTTGTATGCTATTCAAGTCAGTATTGTACCAGGCAATTTTGGAATCATGCAAGTACATATCATTGTTAACAAATCTTACATCTAATTGGGGAGTTGCGCGCTTGTTGGCTCTGGTGGGAAACAAATTTTGTTGATGATGAAGCGTAAGCATGCGCGAAACGGCGAAATGTTGCTTGCGAAAATTAAAGCGTGAAAAGTGGAACTCTATACGATAATCCTCGCCGTTGTATTTTTGCTGAAAGCTGTCATTAAACTTAAGAAGCACGCGATCAAACAAAACCCTGTGTATAGTGCCGTCAAATACTCTCTCTTTGCTGTCCTTCGCTATCCAAGGGTTAATAGCTCGCACAATGTCACCCACAACTAAAGAGGGACGACGTTCGGCCAGATTTTCCACATGCAAGGAGAGAGAGTCGCCATCACGTTGAAAGTGAGCACGTTCAAGATCATATTTACGAAAACTTATGAAGTAATCAATCTCCTCGAGGTGCAGCAGCACGCTAAACCGTTTCGAATAGTTGGTAATACTAAGCGGCTGACTAATAAAGGGATATTCATCACAAAGTATATCAAGCATTTCGCACTGTCGCTCTGTAGTCAAATAGGTCATGCGCAGCTTTTCTGGCACATCATAATTGGGAATGCGTTTGACTATAAAGCGACGCTTAGCAAAAGTATGTCCGCCGGGAACAACTTCAGCCTTATGCGTCCAAACCGTATGAGCATAATGACGTCTACGTTGATTTCCTTTGTTAAAATTGCGAGCCAACGACACTATTGGACGATGCTCTTGGGCCTGCTTCTCTAAATCTTTCCCAATTACCGAATCGTTCTTGTTCTTTACATAGCTTTCATGTATTTTTTGCTGCTTAAAGTTTTTCTCCAAAAGTTGCACCTTAATGACGCGACGATTGAATTCACCCTAGAAAAATAAGAAAACTTATTTTAACATTTTTATTTGCACAATTTTCTAGAAGAAAATTACAGTCAAGAATTAATAAGGCGGACTTTGTATGAAATTTCAATTTTATGTAAAGCATTCAGGGGTCTAAAATAGCGATAACCGTAGAGCTTCTATTAAGGAAGATTCTTAAAGAGTCTTCTTTCGACAGTTTTAGACAATAGATCACAAAATGAGACACAGGAGTTAGGTTTAGAAAATCATAGCCTTGAGAAGAACATAAACTCATAAAAGTGTCTCGTATAGAACTGATAACATGTTTTTTTATGTACATACTTACATTTTCACACTCGATTTGATCCGCCATAACAATGTCAGCCAAATCTAAATTAGTGCCTTTTGGAACATCCTCTGCTAACATGTAGGCGTTACCGCTAAGTACAATATGGTCGTTATAAACACTATTAACGGTTAACTTTTGATTGGTTTCACGACGCGATGGAGAAACCTTTACAACTTGCAGAATCTCTCCTTGTTTGTCCACATATTTATCGTCAAGTTGTACATTACATTCTAGAGAAACACAATCACCATTATGGGGTATAAAATCTACCACATCGGTTTCGTCCAGGTCGGCAACAAGATTGCCAAAGTCGGTGTCTACTGAGATCGAAGACGGCAGACGTTTAATAACCATGCCCAAAACAACGCGTATTTGCGTATTGAATAAAATGGGCTTTTCAATTTTGAGCGCAGCCACAGCTTCTTGTACCTGGAAGGGAAGAGTTGTATATAAACGAAATAAAATAAATTAAAAATTCTTACCTGTTCATCGCCAACATTCTCCCAAGTTTGGATTAATATTTTCTGTATTTTAATCACTTTGATATAGTTGTCGGATTTTCTCTCAAATGACAAATACTCAATTTGGCAGCCAACGCTTAGCTCATTAAAAAGATTTGCTGCAGCTTTTTTTTCAAAGAGTATGTAGTTATTAATAACGCCACCTTCCAAATTCAACTTTGTAATAACGCCCTTATGGGCGCTACAAATTTTACTATCTGCATTAGTTGGAACTATGTCAGTAGCTTTGGAGAAATCCTCCGTAGCTGCTTTATTGCTGATAATGTTTTGCATATCGGAGGCAACACCATTGTTGTTTCGCTCGAGTTCATCTTGCAAGACATCAAAATCCAGGGCATCGAGTTCCTTGTCGAGCAGCTCCCTAGCGTTTTCCTCGTTTTTAAACAAGATTGCTCGGAATAGTGAAATCATTTTACTCTACTATTGTTTCCTTTATGTAATTACTTTGCTTAGTGTTTGCAGACGCATTCGATCGACTCTACTTTAAAGTCGCTGCCTTTGAATATTGAGACCATTAATATAATACCCAACAAATGTAAAATACGAGAAGTATGTACTTCAAATACGCATATACAATTGTTTACAACTTTGTAATACGAGCCTCCGAAGATTTCGGCGCTGTTGTGTGCGTTTTTGCTGAATGCTGACTCTGCTGTTTTTCTTCGTTGAAGCCAGCTATGTACTTCGTCCAGGCAATGTACGTACAAAAATATATGTATGTATATGCGTGTTTTTTTAAAGTTTAGTCAACAAAGAAAAGCGTAAAATACAAATTATTATTGTATTTTCGGTCATATTAAAACCCTAACCTCTTATATGACTTCTATTCTCTTTGCTGTTGCTTTCTGCCGGCTTCCAAAATCCGTATGCTGGGGCTGCCAACTTTTTTATGATATATATATTTGTGCATAAGTCAATTTTGTCACTTCACTTTTTTGAACTAGTGACAACGAAGACGACGGTGAAAGGAAGACGGCAAACGGCAACAAAGTCGCGGCTCAAAGAAAAATTTAAAAGAAAAATACATATACGAAATGTATTTGTGTTTTTGAAACTGTTCACAAAATGCTTTAGTACGCACTTATTCTAGTCCGTCGCGGTTTAATTTATGTATGAGCCGCCAAAATAAAATGACGGTTTGATTCAATACTGTCGCTAGTGCTGTGACTGCCTAAATTTGATGTAACGAAATGGGCAACTCTGCGGTTATCGATATTTTTCTGTGTTGCAATATTGTTGTGACACAAAACAGCTGATAATCAAAGTAAGTTTTTTTTTTTGGCGCAATATAATTTAAAGCGTAATATTGAAAAATATTTTTAGTAGAAGCTGATATAAATCGGAAATGTGATATAAGATGAACAGAAACGGTGGGGCCACCGTAGAAGTGGAATTTCATGTGGTTTGTTTTAACACAATTAGTATGAACACATGCGTATGTATGTATGTATGTAATATTTATTTATTTATTTGTGCTCTAATTGTTTTACATTTGTATGTATAATTCAGCAATGTTGCATTCCCCTATTCCTACCTACAAAAATCTCTAGTGTTTATTATAAAAAAAGTGCTCTAATGCAGGGAGAGCTGCATTGTCTATAAGCATTTCCAACACACTACGACAGTCAATATTATTATTTTCATTGAATTTGCAATTTTAACCAAATCAATTGCTATATAAAATGGTATATGATACATGTACATGCATATGTACTATCCCTCGGTTACTGCTTTTTGCAGACAAAACTTGAGCATCTTTCGGGCGTTCGAATGTTCTTGCATTAAATAGCTTATAGCCTTTTCACACTGAGCACATTTAAGCGGAACGCATGGGATTTTTTAAAGATGTGAAATAGCGATTCACACTGACAACATCTAACATCTACCATCTTGATGCCATTTTGAAAGGCTGGCTGGTGGTGAAATAAGCTAATTATGAAAATTTATGAAAAATGTTATTTAAAATCAAAATATCAATCTTTTTATGAGTTAATTTTCAACATTAACTATTATTAAGGACGAGTTTTATGTATTGGTGTTGAAACCATTAATTAATTGGAAATAATAATGCGGACGACGAGCTGGTACTGACTCGCACATACACACAAATATACATATAAATACATCCATATGTATATGCAGCTCCACGAGCTGTTTGTTTGTTTGTTGGTGTTGTGCTAAAGTGTTTCGAGTGCATTGGACCTCACCAATGCCTGCAAGCCACTGACTTAAAAATATTATTAAATTCATAATTTAAGAAATGTATGTGTAGCTTATAAGCTATTTGTTCAATTAGATGGGTGCTACATTAAAATATATTCACCAGCAGTAGAAGTTCTTGACCACCATATTTATTAAGTTAGGTTTTTAACAAAATTAAACCTTGAGCTACACATTTTCGTACGTCAATCACCGTTGAATCAAAAAACAATATGCTGATTTTTTAATGAACCACATTTTTCTTTGTTAATTAAAATGTAATAAATAAAAGTACAAAATAGATCTGTAAAATTGGTTTCTACTTTTTTCCCTCATCAAACTTGTAGCGCAGGCATTCAAGGCTGGCTCACCCTTTTAGCCGTACATTGCCGCACAGTTTAAATTGTGTACCAGTTCCATAAACATATGAGGTTTTGGCGCCTTGTTTGGAATTAAAAATTGCCAGTCTTTTTCGTTGACAGTGTTAACATTTTCCCAGCGAATGACAAAAAAAGAGGTGCACGGAAAAATAGTCGAATACTTTCTTATCGGGACGCAATAAAAT
This sequence comes from Chymomyza costata, assembly GCA_018150985.1. Classification (NCBI taxonomy): domain Eukaryota; kingdom Metazoa; phylum Arthropoda; class Insecta; order Diptera; family Drosophilidae; genus Chymomyza; species Chymomyza costata. Next base: position 6,482,601 of record JAECWU010000001.1, on the reverse strand, counting down.
AGGAACATTTCCACAAGATGTTGGAATGATGTTGAAATTTACGGAACGGGCAATTCATACGCAACATCTTCGACAAAAGATGTTAGATGTAAAATGTGCCCCAGTGTGAATAGGCTATTAAAGTTGTTATCCATCCAAAAATATGCGACACAGTAAATTTGCTTCACAGATGTACTCCTTTTTTTTATCACAATCACTATTATTTAATTTAGGCAGGGATGCGACAGATTTTAGTTAGTGGAGGGGGAGTGGCCCCATCAATAAAACTTGGATGTGAGTTTTTTTGTAAGGCCACATTAGTAATTTTACTAAAATTTGTGATTCTAGGTCAATTCTTACCATTATTACGTGGAGTCAATTGGGACGTCAGGTCCCGACTGGTGCCCTAACCTAACCTACGTGGAGTGAAATACTAATGTAGTTTATCGGTAAAGGGGGGTGAAATTAGTACACTTTTGAGCATAACTTCTGTTGTACTTGTCATTTTCGACACAAAAGTAACTACGCCGCATCGCTGTGTTAAATTTCAGATTAAAGGCCTATGCGCAGTTCGAAAAATTTCGCTTGGAATGACAAAACTTCATATTTTGTCATTCCGCGCGAAATTTTTCGAACTGCGTAGACCCCTTATATTAAACGGTGTAGCAAAAAAGCGCGAAATTCTACTAGGGGGAGCGGGGTAAGATATCGATATGATTCAACAAACTTCATCTGCTTAGGAAATATGCACACCATCTGGTAAAGTTTCGTGTCTCTCTTATAGTCTCCGAAATCTAGGTGTTCATTCAAACGGACAGACGGACATGGCTCAATCTCCACCCGAGGTTATGATAAACATATATTGAAATCCATATCTTTCCCCGTTTCCCCGTAGCAGAGTTTCGCGGTTTTCAGCTACACCGTTTGATATTTTAATCTGACTTAACAGAGCGATGCGTTGTAGTTACATGCATCTGTTTGTCAAAACTAAACAAAATCGGACAAATACAACAAAAGTTATAGTCTAAAATGTACAAATTTCACCTCTCCTTGCCTATAAACTACGTCAATATTTGAGTGTACGTAATTATAGTAACAAATGGACTAGAATCACCAATTTTGCTAAGCTGATTCTTGTGGCTCTAATGAACAAATCCACATCCAAATTTTATCAAAGCGGGCCCCCAACCCCCCGCAATCGATTTACCGCGTTTTCTTCCACACCCCTTAACATATCCCCTTGAAACTTACCCCATATACTTAAAATAATTTCTTTGACGTAAATTTCGATTTTCATTAAAATCGGTTAAAATTTGCGGAACTAATAGGTATAAATATCGTTTTGCACCAACTATTGCAGGAATAAAACTTTTTCGAGAAAAAAGATACAGGGCACCGCCTCGACTGTATTACATTTTTTTTACATGGAACGAAATGAAAATAATAGAGATATTGTATACTAATTGGATAAAAACTTTTGAATTAAAAACGATCAAAAATAATAAAACCGCATACAGTGAGAGACCTTTAAGAAATTGTAAAGTAGAGATTTACATTTGCACGAAGGACGTTATAGGAATACCAGCTGGTTGGGATACAGTAATCTCCTTCGGGCATGGGTAACATTTCCGTCAATTTATAGTTTATCACACCAATAGGAAACTTTTCTACAATAAGATCGTGCTAAAAAATAAGAGTCAAGTTTTAAATTCCATGCTCACATTGGTAATCATAAGACGAACTTACATCAAATGGACATGGATGGTTAAAATTCGAGTAATTAGCTATGATACCAAAAAAAAATTTTAATACCAAATTTGATTTCTGGCTTCGTAAAAATTTGCAAGCGTCAAAGGTTATGTTATAAAGAAAGGGTTTGTATCCATTGGTTCGTTTCAACAAAGCGAACTTGACCTGGAATGCATTCGTTGAGTTATTTACTTTTAAAAATATTTAAACATATATATACATTATATGATTTACCGTCACATTATTTATAGGTAGTTTATGCAGCTTGACTTTTAGAGAGAAGAACTTGTAGGTACGGTTGACAGACTTGAGAAAGCAATAATCAAATTCTGCAAACTCTTTATCCAGCGGTATACATTTCAAATTTGTAAACTCCAGTTTGGTTGTAATCTAAAAGAAAGTAGTATATAATTATTTTGTTAAGGACGTAAAACTTTAGCTTAAATGCCTTTGTAATTGGCCATATTGTCACAACTAGTAGTAAAAGTTTGGCAAAAGTAATATATGTGCTCATTCTGCTATGAATTTATGAAAACTAAAATGATATTTTTTAGTCATCTAATTAAAAAGAGTTACATCAAAGGGGCATTTCATTAGGTGCGCAGTATTCTGTTTATCCGATAAGAATTATAGTTTGTATTTAAATATAAAATTAAATTCTCATTAATACAAAACAGTATTGGAAATAGTTTAAATTTGGAGCACTTTGTTGTGGTTCACAATAAGTTTTTTACAAAAAGCTATTTACAACTATCATCAAATAAGTTTTCATGTTATCTGTTTTTTATACCCTGCACAAGGGGGGCCGCGTGTCCAGATTTTGCCCACCAGATGAAAGTCAAAATTTGAACAAAATTACAATTTAATATTATTTTGCACATATTAAAGTATCCTGTGCAGAAAAAATTTTTAAATTATAATCAATGTTTTTTAAGTAGTTAGCCATCAAAGTTGACATTTTGTATCTTATGAGCTTTCGCGATAACTTACAGAAAAAAAAATAAATAACTACCACGACACATGTAGCTTTCACTTTAGTATTTATTAGTATTACTTCAGAAAAGAACTAAAACTGAGCTTAAAAACTTTTCGGTTTTAAATATATTCGAGTAGTTATAAAGATTTTGTTGGTTTTTTTTTATCATTTGGCTACTTTGCTTTAAGGGTACCTCCGACTACCACTCGATATTTAATCGAAAAAATGTTATAATTTTTTTCAATATAGTACAGTATAAATAGACAAAAAAAAGGGGTTGACCAGGAAAAAATTGATTGCTGGACTTTCTCTTTCTTATTGTATTAAGGACCATCTAAAAAGTCTAAAACCAAAATGGTGACCTCCTGCCCCCTCGGAGTTTTCCGTTATTTTGACATATGTTTGAGCCCATTTATCTCGAATTCTATAAGTCCTACACAAAAACTTCGAATGCAAAAAATTTTCAAAATAGAATTTAAAATGTTATTTGTACTAGAAGGAAGTTTATATTTTAGGCGGTAGAGCGCGCTAAAGTTACTTCAACGCAGTTTTTCGTATTTTTAGCCACCTCCTTGCCCTTTTCTTTTTTCCTTTTTTAATGTGTATACAAACATTGTAGATCTCAAGAAAGTGCACAAGACTGGTTTTTAAATCATGTAAGTATCTCTAGTAGTTCCCAAGTTATAACGCTTTAAAGTCTGCCCGCGCTTTGAAAAACAAGCAAGCCCTGCGCTACGATCAGCACTCTAGCGCCCCTTTCGTTCAATATGTTTATAGATTGGCGCTGCGCTTTTTAAATTCAATTCTGAACATTTTTTGCCTTGGAAGTTTTTATGTACGACTTATAGAACTCGAGATAAATGGGCCGACACAAATGTCACGGGGGCAGGAGGTCACCATTTTGGTTTGAGATGGTCCTTAATACAATAGGCAAGAGAAAGTCCAGCAATCAATTTTGCCCGGGTCAAAAACTATTTTTACAACAAAATGTAAAAGTTGAATTTTAAAAATTGACCACCAGGATATTTTACTATTTTTTTCATTTCTTAGCTGCCTAAAAATATGCTTTAATAACCATTTTTTTTCAAAAGTTGTACTAAAAATGTAAATAGCATACTTACAAAGATGCAAATCAAAAAATGTAAAAATTATCAATTTTGACGAAAAACGTAAAAATTTATGTATGGATTTTTCAAATTTTGTTTTCGAAAATTTAAAAGCGCATGCAAAAAAAATTATTACAGCTAAAAACCAGATGGATTATTGATGTCGTCTTTTTGTAATTTGCTTGGAAAGCTGAAACTATTCGGGGCTATAAATCCAAAACCTTTCAATATTTTGGGTATAGGCTATTTTTTCAATGTATGAGGAGCTCATATCTACCTCTGTGTAAAATATGGTCCAATTCAAATTAACCGTATTTTTTTTAATTAAGTTAAGAAAATTGTTTGGCTTTTTTAAAATTTTTCCAACTTTGGTCTGGATTATCTATATCTCAAAAAAATCTGAGGAGGCTCAAACTTCCCAGAAAAATAGTTAAATTTTTTAAGAACACGTGTGCAAAATTTCATCACTCTAAAAAAATTATTATGGAAATCACAGGGTTTTGGCCATAATATGAAAATCTGGGCCCAAAGTGCCCTTTACCAAAAAGGACAAAGGGTATAAGAGATCCCTTGTTATATCATGGCCAAGCAAGTATATTTTTTTTTTCCAATATTGAGGTTTTATATTAGGTGCGCAACTAAGTTCTTCTTGTTTTTTTGATGAAAATGTAACTTTATTGTAAAAAAAATTGGTTACTAATGACTCATTCAAAGTATTGACCATCGCTCGCTACAACTTTTTCCCATATTTTTGGTAGAGCTCGAATACCTTGGGGATCATCCATAAACTACGTAACGCTCCAGGGGGTGGGGGGGGTCTATTTTGACGAAAATCAGCGTCACGTGGTTTATAGATGATCCCTTGACGGTAGAAGTGTTCGTCTTTTGAATCAAGCCATTTTGCGATATCTTCATATGAGTGGAACTGCTGATCAGCCAGACCATGTGCCATCAAGTGGAACCAGTGATAATCGGACGGCGCAATATCTAAGGAATATAGCGGGTAGGGTAGGACTTTCCATTAAAGCGTTCCCAAGTGGGTTTCAACAGGATTGGCAACGTGAGGCCGCCTTGTCATGCAGTAGAATCACTTTTTCATGCCTCTGCTCGTATTGTGGCCGTTTAACGCGCATTGCTCGGCTCAATCGCATTAATTGAGTTCGATACCGTTCCCCAGTGATGGTTTCGCTCGGTTTCAACAGCTCATAATAAATAACACCGACCTGGTCCCACACATAACCTTTGCAGCGTGAATATTCGGCCGAGCCGACGACGTAGAAGCATGACCGGGTAGTCCCCAAGATTTTTTCCTCTGGGTTGCTGTAATGAATCCATTTTTCATCACCCGTCACGATGCGATGAAGAAAACTCTTCCTTCTTTGTCGCAGGAGCGTGAATACCTTCTGTGAACAACTTCGTTGTGCAGTTGTTCACAGGCGAAAAAACCCCGCTCAACGTCCCTTGGCTTCAAATCATAGGGAGCCCAAGTTCCTTGCTTTTGAATCATTCCCAACGAATGCAATCGCTTTGAAATGGCTTGGCGGGTAACTCTTAATGCTGCAAGCTCTTCTTGCGTTTGGCACGAATCCTTATCGAGCAATGCCTCCACTGCAACGCCTTCGAAGGTTTGAGGTCTTTCTTTACGTGGACGGTCGTCAACATCGAAATCACCGTCTTTGATGCGTCTAAGCTTGGTTCATGAAGTTTAGGGTATGTCAAAATCGACCAGCCTTTACTGCTATAGCCACGTATTGATAAACAGAGAGAACTTAGTTGTGCACCTAAGAAAAAAAAAGGTTTTTGAGGCATAGTTCGTTTGTTTATAAAAATCGGCTGGCTATATCATATAGCCATCATAGGACTTTGTTGTACGATTTACCTTATGGTAAAATGGATATATTAAGTTTGTGCAAGCCGAAAATGTATGTAAAATATAGAAGGAGTCGTTGGAGACCACCGAAAGTTACCTAAAGTATGATCAGGGTGACTAGAGAAGTCGATATACACATGTCCATCTGTCTGTCTTACTATGCGCCTGTATGAACGACTAGATCTAAGCGATAGTAAAAGCTAGAGTCACGGTAATTTTTTAAAGTTTCACAACACTGCACCCAATTTGAACAAAATCTATTATTGTCAATCGACCAAAATAATGTTTTTGGTGCAAAATTCGTCTGTTTTTCGTTTCTTTATGAAAATATTGCAACTAAATGTTACAAACATATTTTTTTTTTTTGATTGCAATGTGACGGTACAGGGTATCTCAAAGTCGTCCGCGCCAGACTTTAGCGTACGCCGTCTTTTCTTTATTTTTTTGATTAAGTGCAAAAATATCGTAACCGTATTTTGTGAATTTTTTTAGAGATCCCAATTTTATTATAATCGGTTTATAGTATCGCCATTCAGTCTCCATAAGACCGATCAGTCCAAAATTAGGTCGTAATTCGTTTGTTGATGAAGATATCGCAATGAAATTTTGCAATCAAAATTTTACTAAGCACTGTGTTTACTTACTTACTTACCTTGTGGAGCATAGGGCATAGGGCCTCTATGCTGTGTTTAATTGGATCAAAATCGGTTCATTTACATTTTTGCTTGTTTTGAAAAACTCGTTCGCGACCAACTTTTAGGTTTTTTTTAGAGTCACGCCAGAACTTCAGAATTCAGAGATATCCTTAAGATTATTGAAAAAAACGTCCATCCAGCACACTTATCAAACTTTGCCAAAAAAGCGGATTTCACAATTTAAGTCTCGATACAATTTCTAGCCATAACTATTGTTTTAAAAAAAAATATTTTATTATTTTTCGCTAGCGGTATTTGAATGCTAAATTAATAATTTTATTAAATGTCAAACTTTGTTTTTTTGTTAGATCGAACGAACAGAAAAGATACAAAAATTGTTCACTAATTGCATACAAAATTTTATGCTTAATAATGCAGAGACATTTAGGAAATTGTAAGGTAGAGTGTTACATTGGCACGAAGGACGTTATAGGCATACCAGCTGGTTGCGACACAGTAATCTCCTTCGGGCATGGGTAAAATTTCCGTCAATTTATAGTTTACCACACCAATAGGAAACTTCTCTACAATAAGATCGTGCTAAAAAATAAGAGTCAAGTTTTAAATTCCATGCTCACAGTTGGAAATCATAAGACGAACTTACATCAAATGGGCAGCGATGGTAAAAATTCATGTTATTAGCCATGATACCAAAAAAAAATTTCGCTACTATGTTGGAACTCGGTTTTAGTAAAAATTTGCAAGCGTCAAAGGTTATGTTATAAAGAAAGGGCTTGTATCCATTGGCACGTTTCAACAAAATGAACTTGACCTGGAATGCATTCGATTTGAGTTATTTACTTTTAAAAATATTTAAATATAGATACATATATATATATATATAATATAATTTACCGTCACATTATTTATAGGTATTTTATGCAGCTTGACTTTTAGAGAGAAGAACTTGTAGGTACGGTTGATAGACTTGAGAAAGCAATAATCAAATTCTGCAAAATCTTTATCCAAGGATGTACATTTCAAATTTGTAAACTCCAGTTTGGTTGTAATCTAAGTTATAGAAAGTAGTATATAATTATTTCGTTAACGACGTAAAACTTTAGTTTTTATGCCTTTGTAATTGGCCATATTGTCACAACTAGTAGTAAAATTTTGGCAAAAGTAATATATGTGCTCATTCTGCTATGAATTTATAAAGACTAAAATGATATTATTTAGACATCTAATAAAAAAGAGCTACTTTAAAGAGACATTATATTAGATGCGCAACATTCTGTTTATCCGATAAGAATTATAATGTGTATTGAACTATGAAATTAAATTCTCATTAATATAATTCAGAGTTCAAAATATTTTTTTTCACAAAATGACTGGGTTCAGATTTATTGGTGCTGAAAGCTATTTACAATTATCAACAAATATGTTTTTATTTTCCCACTTTTTTTTTAATAATTCGTGGGCTCGCAGTAAATATAATGTTAAGCACTTCAATGATCTGGTGTTACATCACACAGGTGCTTTAGTTGTAGTTAAATTAAGCGTCAATATGCCTTTATCTAGATTATACTTAAAAATTATATACCTAAGTCTTTCAACACATTATTAACTCTGGAGCATCATAACTCGTCAAAACGACGACGCTCGATTTTTTTTTTAATTTTTAATTTAATTTATTCCATAGCATTAATATTTAGGTTTAACAAATAAAAATATATATACAGAGTTTAGCTGACTTGGCTTTTCAACTGAGTGGTTGGTCTTTAAAAGTATTAAATTTAATTTACAATAACAACATTACAATTAGTTAGGAAAATTGGAAAAACCTAAAGCTGATAAATTTCTTAAACTACTTCTTAAAACTAAAACCTTAACTATAGATTGATACTTAAGAGTACTAACTTTAGGTTAGCCTCAAAAGTACCAATCCTGCGATATTCGCGAGATACTCTAATTGTTGCGTAACATAAAATTACGCTTTCTAAAATGCCCGATTATGGAGACGAGAGGTCGAGTAGTAGTATGGGAGGTTGAGCATCATTTTAAGAAGTTTGTTTTGTGCTGTTTGCAGCTTGGCCTGGTGGCTGACGGCACAATCTCCCCAAATTTCACAGCCATATAAAAAAATGGGCACAAATATAGATTTAAAGAGAAGGAGCTTATTCTTTATTGAGAGATGGGAATTTCTGTTAATAAAAGGATACAAGATCCGAATAGTTCTATTGATTTTGTCAATTGTGTTGCTAATATGATTTTTAAAGGTTAGTTTTTTATCCAATGTTAGTCCAAGGTATTTATTTCGTTTGGTTTTGAAGATATCGGAACAAAATTTGGCACTCGGAAGTTTTTTATAGTTTCCAATCAGTGTACTAATATTGATCAAAATCGGTTGACTATATCATATAGTTCCCATAGGACCGATCGGTCAAAAAAATTGTTTGGTGCAAAATTCGACTGATTTCTGTTTTTTTATGAAAATATCGTATCTTTTGGAGGTCTTAAGCAATATTTCGAACTTAATTGCAATGTGGTGGTACAGGGTATCCAAAAGTCGTCTGCGCCCGACTTTAACGTACGCCATCTTTATTATTCAAATTGTTAAGTTTGTGTTTTTGGGATATTGAGTGAATTTCATTAGATAAGTAATTGATTAAATTTTTTAGTTCAGATTAATTATTTAATTATATTAAAATTTTATTTGTTAGAATTCTAGCCATCTAGGGGCAGATTAGTGTTTTAGTGTTATTAAATTTCTAAATTCTCCAAAGAGAAGCTTCTTCTTCTTCTAAATTGCCGCCGATGGCTTTGCTGGCTAAGTTGAACCTTAAACAATTTATTTTCCAAGGTGACCTCCGTCCTGTTCGGTAGTGCAATTAAGAAAAAGTGGAAACAGTTCTAAGTATATAAATGCACATAAAAATATCGTAACAAAAGTAATTTAAAGCCATTTGATGCTTTTATTGTTGGCAAGTGGCATTACTTGAAAAATGTACAACACATAATTAATTGGTAAAATTGCAGCTCCTAACTCAGCTAATACTAGCTTAATAATCTCATACGCCAAATTTTTTTTGGGCTTATTAAGTTTTATATCGAACTGCCTGCATCAGGAGATCGGAACATTATTGGTTTCTGTGGTGCCATTCCTTAAAAAGGGTTATATTGCCTTAGCCACTAAACATAGCGCATTCGCTGATTTGCTTTTTTATTTTTTCTCTGCATTTAGATTTGGACAAAATATCTGCCTTGTAGTTAATACGCTGTGCATATATACAATGCAATTAAAAATACTCCCTTCAGCTCAAACAAATGGATGCACCTAATCCAGTGATGCTCTTATGGGCTCTCTTATAAAGTTTTGTGGTGGTACTAACAAATGGAGTGATCCGCCGCCAGCCTAACCTAAGCTCAGCAGTTCCCCCGCTTGTCTACTCAACGACGGCCATACGCGCGGCTGCTGTCCAGTTTATATTTCTTTATAAAAACTTCTATATTAATGCAGCATGGCAAATCTCGGTTTGGAACCTTTTCTTTTTTTTTTGTGAGATTCTCTATATTTTTTTTTTGTGAGGTGATGTGTTAATAGCCCTTAAAGGAAAGAAAAATCTATTGGCTACATACAAAGAAAAAAGAAGAAAAAAAAAGAGTTTCTAAACAAACATATTTTATCAATGTAATGAACATATAGTGAAAATTACGGCTATTAAAATTAATATAAAATCATGTAAATTTTTGGTAAAAGTGAGAAGCAAAAGAAAAAGAAAGGGAGAGAAAAATTGCCATATATACATAGGTTTTTTTGTTGTTCATGTTTTTTTGTTGCTGATATAAATCGGCATGTGTGTTTTAAATTTTATTTTTTTTTGCATTAATTAACATGGTTTTCCTTTACAACAGCATGTTGGAAAATATGTGAAATAAACTTAGTTATGAGTGCAATGATAACATAAAGGCCATAAATTGACAAATCTACCGCCTCCGCGCGAGAGATCGATCTTTCGTCGTTGGACGTCGCCGCAACAAACGCTGTAAGTGTCGAACTCTTAATTTCTTAATATTTTGTTTTTGCAAGCTCTCTTAAAGAGTTAAATAACTGTAATTATTGAGCTTTGGATCATCCGACTCTTATAGCCTATTCACACTGGGGCACATTTAACATCTAACATCTTTTGTCGAAGATGTTGCGTATGAATTACCCGTTCCGTAAATTTCAACATCATTCCAACATCTTGTGGAATTGTTCCTATTTTATTGCGTCCCGATAAGAAAGTATTCGACTATTTTTCCGTGCACCTCTTTTTTTGTCATTCACTGGGAAAATGTTAACACTGTCAACGAAAAACACTGGCAATTTTTAATTCCAAGCAAGGCGCCAAAACCTCATATGTTTATGGAACTGGTACACAATTTAAATTGTGCGGCAATATATGGCTGAAAGGGTGAGCCAGCAGGCATTCCAGTCGGCGCTACAAGTTTGATGAGGGAAAAAATAGAAACCAATTTTACAGATTTATTTTATTTATTACATTTTAATTGACAAAGAAAAATGTGGCTCATTAAAAAATCAGCATATTGTTTTTTGATTTGACGGTGATTGACATACGAAAATGTGTAGCTGAAGGTTTAATTTTGTTAAAAAACGAACTTAATAAATATGGTTGTCAAGAACTTCTACTGCTGGGGACTATATTTTAATGTAGCACCCATCTAATTGAACAAATAGCTTATAAGCTACACATACATTTCTTAAATTATGAATTTAATAATATTTTTAAACCAGTGGCTTTCAGGCATTGGTGAGCTCCAATGAACTCGAAACACTTTAGCACAACACCAACAAACAAACAAACAGCTCGTGGAGCTGCATATACATATGTTTGTATATGTATATTTGTGTGTATGTGCGTGTCAGTAACAGCTCGTCGTCCGCATTATTATTTCCAATTAATTAATGGTTTCAAGACAAATACATAAAACTCGTCCTTAATAATAGTTAATGATGAAAATTAACTCATAAAAAGATTAATTTTTGGAAAAAATTTTTGATAAATTTTCATAATTAGCTTATTTCACCACCAGCCCGCCTTTCAAAATGGCAGTAATAGCCTATTCACACTGGGGCACATTTAACATCTAACATCTTTTGTCGAAGATGTTGCGTATGAATCGCCCGTTCCGTAAATTTCTACATCATTCCAACATCTTGTGGAATGTTCCTATTTTATTGCATCCCGATGAGAAATTATTCGATTATTTTTCTGTGCACCTCTTTTTTTTGTCATTCGCTGCAAAAATGTAAGCTATGTCAACGAAAAAGACTGGCAATTTTCATTTCAATACATGGCGCCAAAACCTCATATGGTTATGGAATTTGCACAGAATTTAAAATGTGCGGCTAACTAAACCATAGAAGGGTGAGCCAGCAGGCATCCAGTCGGAGCTTCTAGTTTGATAAGGGGAAAAAAGTAGAAACCGATTTTATACAATTATTTTGTATTTTTATTAATTACATTATAATAAGCAAAAATAAATTGCGGCTTATTAAAAAATCAGCATATTGTTTTGTGACTTCTTCTATGTCAGTGATGATTGACATAAGTAAATCTGTAGCTTAAGTTTTAATTTTGTTAAAAAACAAACTTAATAATTATGGTGGTTACCTACTGCTGGTGATTTTATTTTAATGTAGCACCCATCGAATTGAACAAATAGTTCAAAGAAACTACATATACATACAAACATTTTTTAGATAATTACAATTATAATGAATTTATCATTATTTTCAAACAAGTGGCTTTAAGGCATTGGTGAGGTCCAATGGACTCGAAGCACTTAAGCACAACACCAACAAACAACTCGTGGCGCCAGTATATATGTACGCATATGTACATATACATATGTATATACATATGTATGTGTATATGTGCGAGTCAGCACCAGCCCGTCGTCCTTATTAATAATCGCAATTTATTAATGTATTCTACATCAATTCATAAAACCCTACCTTAATAATAGTTGATGTTCTAAAACAACTCATAAAATTATTGATATTTTAATATTAAAAAGCATTTGTAATAAATTTTCATAATGCGCTTATTTCACCAGCCTGTCAATATGGCAGCAAGATGCTAGATGTTAGATGTTGTCAGTGTGAATCGCTATTTCATATCTTCAAAAAATCCCATGCGTTCCGCTTAAATGTGCTCAGTGTGAAAAGGCTATTACTTTGGTTCAATGCCACGTTCCATTCCAGTCGTTCCAAGGTACTTGGCCTTGAACTTGAATTTTTAGTTCCTTTTATGAATATTCTTGTAACATCAGCTGTGTGCTAATACAGTTGAACACAGTTCAGTGCATAATTTTTCGCACACCTCCCTCTTGCTTACAATTCTAATGCATTTATCTAGAGTTTAAAACCAACGAAAATCATTATCTTATACCTATATAACTATATTTATTAACCTTTTATGAATTTCAGCACCCTTTTATTTTGTTTGCACTTTTAACTTAAAAAAAAAATACTTTAACGTGTACTATAATGTTATTAAAAATTTAAAGTTAGAGTTCCGTTTTAATAATTATTCTTCGCCAATGTTAGGATTAATTTTATATAATAAATTGTATTATTAACTATGAAATATCTATAATTTTCTTATTAAGGAGTTATGGAGCGACGCAGTAGCCACATGAGGTAGAGCTTCTAGGGCATTTTTTTGGGATCACTGTAATTTTTTTGTACTTTGGATTAAGTGATCATGGTAGGGTGGGCATTCGCTGTTGTAACAACACCGGCACAGCCTGTTCAGCTACGCAACAACACCAGCGCAGCATGGACCTTTTTTTGTTATAACTTGGCTTCTGTTCTTTTTAAATTCTTTTAATTTTTTTTCCCCCAAACTTTCCCTAATGCTTTCCCGCTTTTTTTTGTGTCGAACTTGTACAACCTGCACGCGAATTTAAATTAGTTATGAAATCAGCAGCAAGTTGGTAGCACAGTGGCAATTTTTTTTTGGAACCTCCCCTAACTGCCGATCGCGTGAAGCCGGATCGCAAGCGCGTGCTCCACATAGCCGCTACACCCCCATCAGCTCGCAGACTACAGCATACCCTTACAGGTTACATGCTACAAACTTGCCCTATATACTTTAAATAGCTTCTTTGACGTAAATTTCGATTTTCATTAAAATCGGTTTGAATTTGCGGAACTAATAGGTATAAATATCGTTTTGCACCAACAAAAAAGGTTCCAATTGGAAGGTTCTTAGCTGGAATAAAACTTTTTTGCAAAAAAAGGTACAGGGTATTACACTGCCGGGCACCGCCTCGACTGTATTACATTTTTTGTTTTATATGTTTTGTCATTCTGCGCGAAATATTTCGAACTGCGAAGATCCCTTAAAATATTAAACGGTGTAGCTAAAAACCACGAAATTCTACTAGGGGGGAGCGGGGTAAGATATCGATATGATTCAACAAACTTCATCTGCTTAGGAAATATGCACACCATCTGGTAAAGTTTCGTGTCTCTCTTATAGTCTCCGAAATCTAGGTGTTCATACAAACGGACAGACGGACATGCCTCAATCTCCACCCGAGGTTATGATAAACATATATTGAAATCCATATCTTTCCCCGTTTCCCCGTAGCAGAGTTTCGCGGTTTTCAGCTACACCGTTTGATAATTCAATCTGAAACTTAATCGAGCGATGCGATACATGCATCTGTGTGTCAAAAATAAACAAAATCGGACAATTACAACAAAAGTTATAGTCTAAAATGTACAAATTTCACCACCCCTTGCCTATAAACTACGTCAATATTTGAGTGTACGTAATTATAGTAACAAATGGACTAGAATCACCAATTTTGCTAAGCTGATTCATGTGACTCTAATGAACAAGTCCACATCCAAATTTGATCAATAACTTCTTTGACGTAAATTTCGATTTTTATCAAAATCGGTTAAAATTTACGGAACTTATAGGTATAAATATCGTTTTGCACCAACAAAAAAAAATTTTCCAATTGGAAAGTTCTTAGAAGGAATATGTAGGAATAAAACTTTTTCGAGAAAAAAGGTACAGGGCACCGCCTCGACTGTATTACATTTTTTTTACATGGAACGAAGTGAAAATAATATAGATATTGTATACTAATTGGATAAAAACTTTTGAATTAAAAACGATAAAAAATAATAAAACCGCATGCAGTGAGAGAACTTTAAGAAATTGTAAAGTACAGCTTTACATTTGCACGAGGGACGTTATAGGCATACCAGCTGGTTGCGACACAGTAATCTCCTTCGGGCATGGGTAAAATTTCCGTCAATTTATAGTTTACCACACCAATAGGAAACTTTTCTACAATAAGATCGTGCTAAAAAATAAGAGTCAAGTTTTAAATTCCATGCTCACATTGGTAATCATAAGACGAACTTACATCAAATGGACATGGATGGTCAAAATTCGAGTAATTAGCTATGATACCAAAAAAAAATTTTAATACCAAATTTGATTTCCGGCTTAGTAAAAATTTGCAAGCGTCAAGTGTTATGTTATAAAGAAAGGGTTTGTATCCATTGGTTCGTTTCAACAAAGCGAACTCGACCTGGAATGCATTCGTTGAGTTATTTACTTTTAAAAATATTTAAACATATATATATATTTTTTAATTTACCGTCACATTATTTATAGGTATTTTATGCAGCTTGACTTTTAGAGAGAAGAACTTGTAGGTACGGTTGATAGACTTGAGAAAGCAATAATCAAATTCTGCAAAATCTTTATCCAGCGGTATACATTTCAAATTTGTAAACTCCAGTTTGGTTGTAATCTAAGTTATAGAAAGTAGTATATAATTATTTCGTTAACGACGTAAACTTTAGTTTTTATGCCTTTGTAATTGGCCATATTGTCACAACTAGTAGTAAAAGTTTGGCAAAAGTAATATATGTGCTCATTCTGCTATGAATTTATAAAGACTAAAATTATATTATTTAGACATCTGATAAAAAAGAGACATTATATTAGATGCGCAACATTCTGTTTATCCGATAAGAATTAGAATGTGTATTGAATTATGAAATTAAATTCTCATTAATATAATTCAGAGTTGAAAATATTTTTTTCGCAAAATGACTGGGTTCAGATGTGTTGGTGCTGGAAGCTATTTACAATTATCAACAAATATGTTTTTATTTTACCACTTTTTATACCCTGTACCTATAGGTACAAAGGGTATACTAGATTTGTGCAATGTATGTAACGGCAAGAAGGAGGCGTGGCAGACCCCAAGTCCTTTATACCAAAATGCTTATCATAACCTCGGGTAGCAATTGAGCCATGTCCGTCTGGCCGTCTGTATGAACACCTAGATCTCGGAGACTATAAGAGCTAGAGATACGAAACTTTATCAGCTGATGCACATATTTCCTGAGAAGATCAAGTTTGTTGAATCATGTCCATATCTTTCCCCGTTTCCCCGTAGCAGAGTTTCGCGGTTTTTGACTACACCGTTTAATATTTTAGTCTGAAATTTAACAGAGCGATGCATTGTGGTTGCATGCATCTGTGTGTCAAAAATAAACAAAATCGGACAAATACAACAAAAGTTATAGCCTAAAATGTACAAATTTCACTACCCCTTCCCTATAAATTGCGTCAATATGACTCTACGTAATTATAGTAACAAATGGACTAGAATCACAATTTTTGGTAAGCTGATTCATGTGGCTCTAATGAACCAATCTACATCAAAATTTTATCAATGCAGGCCCCCCACCCCCCGCAATCGATTTATCGTGTTTTCTCCCACACCCCTCAACACATCCCCATAAAACTTTCCTCATATACTTTAAATAACTTCTTTGACATAAATTTCGATTTTCATCAAAATCGGTTAAAATTTGCGAAACTTATAGGTATAAATATCGTTTTGCACCAACAAATAAAATATTCCAATTGGAAAGTTCATAGAAAGAATATGCAGGAATAAAACTTTTTTCGAGAAAAAAGGTACAGGGTATTACACTGTCGGGCACCGCCTCGACTGTATTAAATTTTTTTTTTAATTCGTGGGCTCGCAGTAAATATAATGTTAAGCTCTTCGATGATCTGGTGTTACATCACACAGTTGCTTTAGTTGTAGGTAAATTAAGCGTCAATATGCCATTATCTAGATTATATTTCAAAATTGTATACCTAAGTCTTTCAACACATTATTAACTCTGGAGCATCATAATTCGTCAAAACGACGACGCTCGATTTTCTTTTACACACATCTATTGGTATCATTTTTCGTGCCTGCAAACGAACTGCACACAATGCAAGTTGTAAATAGTTGGTCAAACTGACAGAACTGCATTTCCGGCCATTTCGGCTATACATAACAGAGATCTAACCTCGATGTGACATTTTCTTAAAATTTTATACTGATTGAGTCAACAGCATACTACGCTGATTTAAAAAAAAAATCATGGATAATGTTTTACAATTTATTTTGATACAGATAAAGGATTAGAAAAGGAAAATAAAAAACCAATACATTGGTTTGATTTAATCTATTTAAATATAACTTAGTTTCGTAGAGCAGAACATGAAGTTCGTTTTCGATTGCGAACAATAAATGCGTCTATTAAAGATTCGATATCAAGCGTATCAACCAAATTCGTGATTGAGTCGATCCTGAGCCATGGATAGCTCTTGAATAATTTTTAATTCGGCGTAACACAGAAAAACTTCTTTCATTGGAACATGAAGAACCTAGTTCTGACGATACTAATGTAGGAAAACGAACGAAGTCGGGAACGATTTTCAGATAATTTTCCGTTTCTCTAAGAAACTTAACAATTGTGCTCAAATTTGAATTTTTCCCTCTCACGCGCCATTATCTCCAATAAGAAGTCTCTATATTTGGTCAAACGAAATTCATTGAAATCT
Source organism: Chymomyza costata (assembly GCA_018150985.1). Classification (NCBI taxonomy): domain Eukaryota; kingdom Metazoa; phylum Arthropoda; class Insecta; order Diptera; family Drosophilidae; genus Chymomyza; species Chymomyza costata. The sequence goes on along the minus strand of JAECWU010000001.1, from coordinate 6,465,331 downwards.
CCACTGTAAAATTTTATGATTGCGTCAGTATTTTTTGATTCGCCAATCGCAAAAGTTTCAAATCGGGCATTGTTGGAATTAAATCTTTCTTTGAGGGAAAAATTTATCTGGTCGAAAATCTCACAAAATATTTTTTTGTAATAATTTTATTTTTTATTTATTTTTGCTCGCGACAAAAGGGTTGGCGAATAACCAGAGCAAAAGTGAAACAAAAAAATTGGTTATTGGTTGAAAGCAGACCGATTCATTAAAAGAGCAATGTGAACGGTAGATCTCTGACACGTTGCTCAAAGAGTCAGTAAATAAAAGTTATTTTTGGACAACGAAAACGGTCAACTGTTATTTGCGAGCTCTGGGTATAAGATCTGACGTTGGAAACTGCCCCTCGCTTGTCGCCGCTCGCGCATGTGCGCATAGAAAATATTAGAATTTAGGGTTTTGTCCGATAATTCCGAGTGGGTATGTACCTACTGGGATGTTTTTCGAGTGGGTACCCATACTACCCACGTCAACCGCAGGCCCTGATAGTTTATACAACTTATACCTATGATTAACAATCAAAATATTTAAATCTCCAACCATGCTTAAAGTTTTGCAACGAAATACCAACAAACACAAATACAATACACTCGATTGAATTTATAAAATATTAATATAATTATGTCTATGTACAGCTTTAAGCGTTTTATACCCTGTACGCCGAAAATGTATTTAACATGCAGAAGGAGGCGTCGGAGACCCCTCAAAGTTATCTAAAGCAGCGGTGGGCAAAACTACTAATGCAATTTTTTGTGCCTTTTTGTGTATCAAGAAGAAGATTAAGGACCCTAGGGTCCCCTTTTCTGAACAGCCTTATTGACCTCTCAAATCTCTGCCCCAGAGATATTGCCAGATTCATTGAGCTTTCAGGCTGGTTCAGCAATAATATGGTTGAATAGTCGTGCCTTTTCTTCTTCAGAGCTGACCGGGTGCTGACCATGAATGCCTCTACACGCAGTTATAGGGACATTCCTGGTCAGCTCTCGAACAGCGTTACCTGTGGCATCACAAAGGGCCTCATTGTGCCTATGTGAGTCTGGGCTGTTACAAGACAGGCAACCACTTTAACCTAACCTAACCTATATCTACACATTGAGCAGAGCAATTTTGTCTGAAAATTCGGATAGGCTCGTGTCGATCAGGAGCTTACCTATAAAAAAATATGACTTGCTCACATCATTACTTATTGCATATGACGCCAGCCAGACTCGCAAAATTTAATGACCAACAATAAGCAAATATACGCAGAGTCCGTACTCTCTCGTGTTTTGACATGCGACAATGCTTTGCGTTCCATTGTAAAACTAGCTCACACATACGAGACGAGCTTTTAAGGCAAAAAGCTCTTTTCTCGTACGTGTGAAAGCTCTTTGGCACGCGTGCCACTGACCAGGGTGATCAGGGTGACTAGAGAAGACGATACACCCATGTCCGTCTGTCTGTATGAACGCCTAGATCTTAGAGATGGTAACAGCTAGAGCGACGTCGGAGACCTCCAAAGTTACCCAAATTATGATCAGGATGACTACGGAAGTCGATATACCCATTTCCGTCTGAGCGTCTGTCCGTCCGTATGAGCGCCTAGATCTCAGCGATGGTAAGAGCTAGAGCAACCAAACTTTCGGATAAGATTCCTTATTATTCCATAGGAGGCAAGCTTATTTTATTTTTTTGATATCCCAGTAGGGGTGTTTCAGACGACCCCGACAAAAACCGAAAGTTTTAGATGGATAATTCGTTTTTTATGAAGATATCATAACCAAGTTTGGCATTCGGAAGTTTTTTAGAAATCCCCAGCGTTGTAGCAAAATTTTATCAAAATCGGTTAACTTATATAGCCCCGACCGATCGGTCAAAAAAAAAATTTGGTTTAAAATTCGACTGTTTTTTTGTTTGTTTATAAAAATATCGTAACTAAATTTGGCAAAGAAATATCTTTTGGAGTTCGTAAGCAATATATAGGATTTGATTGCAATGTGGTGGTACAGAGTATCCCAAAGTCGTCCGCGTCCCACCTCGTCATCTTAATTGGCAATAGGGCTCCGTGCTTCTTTATGGCACTGAAGCATTTTCGTTGTCAACATCCGATAAGGCAACACTAGAGGGCTTCCTGAACAAAACGCTTCGACGAATCTTCGGACCGACAAATGTGAATGGTGATTTCCGTATTCGAATGAACCATGAGTTGTATGAGTTTTACGGTGACACTGGCCTGGTCAGACTCATACAATTTCAACGTCTGCGCTGGCTTAGGCACGTCGTTCGCATGGATGAGAATTCTTCAGCTAAAAAGGAATACGAGCAAAAGTCACTGCAGACTCAAGTTGGGAACCGCTGGCGCGGGATTATTTCCGCGGCCAACCCCGACAACCGGTTGTAATGGCCAAATAGATAGACAGGGGCTTAATTTGTTTTTTGAGTACAAAAATATCGTAACCGAATTTTGTGAAATATTTTAGAAAATCACAATTTTATTAAAATCGGCTTATAATATCTCCATCTAGCATCCATAGTCGAAATAAAAGGCCATAACTCGTTTGTTAATGATAAAGATATCGCCATCAAAGTTGGCAATCAAAATTTTAGTAAGCGCTGTGCCTAATCGGATCGAAAACGGCTCATTTATTTATTTTTTTTTTAGGTTCACTGCTAGAACTTCAGAGATATCCTTAAAATTGATTAAATAGTTGAAAACTTACAAAAAATGAGTAAACTAAAACAATTTTGGGATGCAACGGAAATTTATACTTATAACTCTTTCCCATTTCTAGTCTAAGTTATCGTTTTTCCGCTGAATGTATTCGATGTTAAATATAGGGTTATCCAACAAGAGGTGTTATTTTGAATCACCCGGTATTTCAGTAGCTGCCACTTTTGAAGCTTTTATTCTTTGACATTTGACAAGTAGAAACTACGCCATTACTAAAAATGTAATACAGTCGAGGCGTTGCCCGACAGTGTAATACCCTGTACCTTTTTTTCTCAAAAAAATATTTATTCCTGCATATTCTTACTAAGAATTTCCAATTGCAATATTTTTTTGTTTGTGCAAAACGATATTGACACCTATAAGTTCAGCAAATTTTAACCGATTTTGATGAAAATCGAAATTTATGTCAAAGGAGTTATTTAAAGTATATGAGGAAAGTTTTAAGGGGATATGTTGAAGGGTGTGGGAGAAAAGACGGTAAATCGATTGCGGGGGGTGGGGGGGCTGCATTGATAAAATTTGGATGTGGATTTTTTCATTAGAGGCACATAAATCAGCTTACCAAAATTGGTGGTTCTAGGTCGTTTGTTACTATTATTGCGTAGAGTCAAATATTGACGCAGTTTATAGGCAAGGGGAGGTGAAATTTTTACATTTTAGACTATAACTTTTGTTGTAATTGTCCGATTTTGTTTATTTTTGACACACAGATGCATGTAACCACAACGCATCGCTCTGTTAAGTTTCAGATTAAAATATTAAACGGTTTAGCTAAAAACCGCGAAACTCTGCTACGGGGGAACGGGGAAAGATATTGACATGATTCAACAAACTTGATCTTCTGAGGAAACATGCGCAACAGCTGGTAAAGTTTCGTATCTCTAGCTCTTATAGTCTCCGAGATCTAGGTGTTCATACAGACGGACAGACGGACGGACGGACAGACGGACGGACAGACGGACATGGCTCAATCGCTACCCGAGGTTATGATAAGCATTTTGGTATAAAGGACTTGGGGTCTGCCACGCCTCCTTCTTGCCGTTACATACATTGCACAAATCTAGTATACCCTTTGTACCTATAGGTACAGGGTATAAAAATGGAACGCTACACGCTTCAACAACGCATTGAAATTATTAAAATTCTCTACAAAAATGATGAAAATCTTCCATCGAAAAATCATCTTGACTGATGAGGCCCATTTCCACCTCGGTGGCTACGTCAACAAGCAAAATTGTCGCATCTGGGGCTCGGAAAACCCAAGAGTTATTGTTGAGAAGCCTCTCCATCCTCAACGTGTGACTGTTTGGTGAGATTTATGGTCCGGCGGTGTCATTTCACCTATCGAGGACATAGGGCAGCCACTTTGCTATTTGGTAATGGAAAATTTCATGAAAAGGATATGGTCCTGTAAGCGTGGTCGTGGTGGCCATTTGGCTGATGTTGTTTTTCATTGTTAACGGCATACCTTCCTCTTTATTATGAAATAAACATCCGATCATTTATCTCAAAAAATGGCATTTTTTTTTTTAACACCAAAATAACACCTCTTATTGGAACACCCTATAAATGTATAATATGTATTATGAAATTTTTTTTTTCGGACTGAAGGCAACCCCTGTGGTAACCTCCGGTGCCAGCAATGGTTTACGGATGGTTCCAAGACGGAACAGGGTGTAGGTGCTGGAGTTGTCGGACCCAACACCAGAATCTCTATTGCAATGGGTATCTGGCCCAGTGTCTTTCAAGCAGAGATTCACGCCTTAGAGGTCTGCGCCCACAGTATCCTCCTTAAAGGTACTAGGGGTGCTAACATTTACATATTTACAGATAGCCAGGCCGCTATCAGCGCATTGTCTCCGTGGAGAATCTCATCCAAGCTGGTTACGGAATGCGTGAACAAAATCCAACTCCTGTCCTCCAATAACAGAGTCCCACTCTGTTGGGTTCCTGGACATTCAGGAGTGGAAGGTAATTCGACAGCTGATGAGCTCGCAAGACTGGGTTCCTCTTCGCCCACCACTTGCCCCGCGCCCTTCTGTGGCATCAGCTGGTCAACAATGAAAACTATGGTCAACAAATGGGCCTTAAGTGAACATAGGAGATATTGGTTCTCTTTACCGAATTTAAGACAGGCAAAAGTGCTTGTCTCACCCTCGGATGCAAACCGAACTATAGGTCTTGGTAGAGCGGACCTAAGGTTCCTGGTAGCCTACTTGTCTGGGCACCATACAGTGAGTTATCACTTACAAAAAATGGGTCTATCGGACTCCTCAAAGTGCAGGCTTGGTTTTGAAGACGACGAGAAGAACAAACACATCTTGTGTGACTGTCACAGAGGCTCACATTTGGGAGCTGAACGGACCACCCCGTTTCAGCTACGCCGAATCCCAACGAAAGACTTACTGCTCTTCATAAGGAAGACAGATGGTCTATTGTCCTAAAAGAATGGGTAAGGTACAATAGATCTTCAGGTCGCAGCCAGCAAAGTAGCCAATCACTTCAAAAACGATGGGCTTGCTGCGTGTCTTTACATTTGTCAATCTGGCTTTGGGCATGAGCGTTATGTTTGTCGAGATGGATTTTTCCAAACTGACGCCTTTCATACTTAATAGCTTGGGCTATACAGACGCTCAAATAAGTCTGGAAATCTCACTGTGTGGCGGCATGCATATCTCAGTGCGGTTCCATGCACCGCTTGCGCTGGAGATGGTCAAGCTAGATAATTGTACGTTGTTTGCCTTTGGCATACTGTGCACAGCTACTGTGGCTATGGGAAGCTTAATTGTCACTTTGACCAGCTGTCACAGAGGCTCACATTTGGGAGCTGAACGGACCACCCCGTTTCAGCTACGCCGAATCCCAACGAAAGACTTACTGCTCTTCATAAGGAAGACAGATGGTCTATTGTCCTAAAAGAATGGGTAAGGTACAATAGATCTTCAGGTCGCAGTGCCCACTCTCTGTTGTGAGAGAACTTAATTATTTAAAAAACAAAAATTATGAAATGTGAAATTTGGTTCTATTTTTTACATCGAACGAATTGAAAATAATACAGAAATTGTATACTAATTGGATAAAAAGTTTTGAATTAAAAACGATCAAAAATAATAAAACAGCATGCAGTGAGAGACTTTTAAGAAATTGTAACGTAGAGTGTTACATTGGCACGAAGGACGTTATAGGCATACCAGCTGGTTGCGACACAGTAATCTCCTTCGGGCATGGGTAAAATTTCCGTCAATTTATAGTTTACCACACCAATAGGAAACTTTTCTACAATAAGATCGTGCTAAAAAATAAGAGTCAAGTTTTAAATTCCGTGCTCATATTGGTAATTATAAGACGAACTCACATCAAATGGACAAGGATGGTTCACATTCGTGTAATTAGCTATGATACCAAAAAAAAATTTTAATACCAAATTTGATTTCTGGCTTAGTAAAAATTTGCAAGCGTCAAGTGTTATGTTATAAAGAAAGGGTTTGTATCCATTGGTTCGTTTCAACAAAGCGAAATTGATCTGGAATGCATTCGTTGAGTTATTTACTTTTAAAAATATTTAAATATAGATATATATATTTAATATAATTTACCGTCACATTATTTATAGGTATTTTATGCAGCTTGACTTTTAGAGAGCCGAACTTGTAAGTACGGTTGATAGACTTGAGAAAGCAATAATCAAATTCTGAAAAATCTTTATCCAAGGATGTACATTTCAAATTTGTAAACTCCAGTTTGGTTGTAATCTAAGTTATAGAAAGTAGTATATAATTATTTCATTAACGACGTAAAACTTTAGTTTTTATGCCTTTGTAATTGGCCATATTGTCACAGCTAGTAGGAAAAGTTCGGCAAAAGTAATATATGTGCTCATTCTGCTATGAATTTATAAAGACTAAAATGATATTATTTAGACATCTAGTAAAAAAGAGCTACTTTAAAGAGACATTATATTAGATGCGCAACATTCTGTTTATCCGATAAGAATTATAGTTTGTATTTAAATATAACATTAAATTCTCGTTAATATAAAACAGTATTGCAAATATTTTAGATTTGGAGCACTTTGTTGCGGTTCGCAATGAGTTTTTTTACAATTATCATCAAATAGGTTTTTATTTTAGCTGTTTTTTTAACCTGTACTAAAAAGTACAAAGGGTATAATAAGTTAGTGCAAATGTATGTGAAGAGCAGAAGGAGGCGTGGAAGACCCCATAAAGTATATATAAATAATTTTGATCAGCGTCACCAGCTGAGTCGATATAGCCGTGTCTGTCTGCCCGTCGGTCCGTATGAGTAAAAGGCTTTCAGAGACTACAAGAGCTATGGTGCTGAAATTTTACCGAAAGATGCGCATAATAGTAAAGCAGATCAAGTTTTTCGATATCTTTTCCCGTGAAAAGGCAGTCAGGTAGTCAAGGTTTGTTCTCAAAGACATAGGGAAAGTAATAGGCTAAATAGGCAGAATGCAGATTATGTAGAGAGGGAAAGTCACAAAGAGAGCTTAGGACGCATAGCAATCACTGAATAAATGAACAAGTAGCAAAGTCGGCAGCTTTAAGATCGTAGAAGAATTATTCGGCTTAGGAATGCAGAGCAGGAGCGTGAATTATTGCGTAGATACAGAGCAGACAGGATACAGAAGTTGGGCGAGAAGAGCCAAAAAAGAACACTACGCTTAAAACTCAGCTTAGAGTAGACTTAGAATTTAAAACTGCAGAACAAGAGAGTTAGATACATGGCGTAGATCATAGAGCAGACAGGTTGCAGAAGTCAGGCGACAATAGCAAGTGATTAGGTTAGGTTAGGCTAAGTAGGCAGCTCAGTTAACTGAGATCACCCAGAGACCATGAGGTCCATTTTGTTGCCTAATTTGAGAGAAGGAAGAAAGGAGTTGGAGAAGGGTGGTGAAGGGAAGGGAGGAGGATCAGAACTGTAGGACATCCCTAACATCTAAGACTCTCCTATTACAAAACCATTTTGAGGATTCGACAAACGCAGCCAGATCCGCAATGGGCACATAAGCCAAAACACCCAAATCCTCAAAGAACGGTTTGCCCAAAAACTGGGTTCGTCTTCTTAGTAGCGCCGGGCAGTCGCACAGCAGGTGTTGGATGCTTTCTGTCTCCTCCTCGTCTCCGCAGCTTCGGCAGAAGTCGTGATGGGGAACATGCAGCCTCTCAGCCATGTGGCCAATGGTGCAGTGCCCTAACAAGTGGTTAATATTATGTAAAAATCGCATATCAGAGATGACTTGCTGATTGGAAATGCAGATCAGGAGAGGAATATAAGGGGTGGACGGCTGCTAAGCCAACACTTAGAAGTTCGGTGACAAGAGCAAGTTATGAACACTATGCTTAGAACCAGCACAGAGAAGACATAGAGTTTAAGATAGCAGGAATGTGATACTCTTCGTAGACGTAGGCTAAGATTAAATGTCTTGGTAAGAAGATTTTTTTTTTTTTCGCCGGTATGGGTTTCTCTCAAGAGAGGTGGGCAGAAGAAGAAGATTTATTGTGGAATCAAAAGTGAATTTTTATAATATGTTTTATAATTAAAAAAAAATATATGCTTTAATGCTTTTAAGCATTTGCCTTGCTTTGGGCCACAGTTACAATGACTTGGAGAGCGATCTTAATAGTGAAGATTCTTCTTATGATTTAAGTTGTTAGACACTAGGATTTAACTGAAAATATGTAGAAAAGTACCATTACCATCAAAGTCAAACATGAGTTAATTTTATAATGGAACAAAAGGAGGCGTAGAGCACAAGCAAAAGGCTGATATGCCAATTTTTTGGGTTTTTAAATATTATTTTGTAAAAAATATATGTTTCAAGCTGGACAAGCGCCCTAGCGCACTCTTTTTTCGAAAAAGCTTTATTCCAAATTAATTTTTTAACTATATGTATTAAGTATAATACAATTTTTTTTTTTAAATTTACTGAAAAATACATTTTTTCATGTGTGTATGTAAATTCGTTTATATGATATGGATTAAAAAAAATGTTCACACCTTTTATTTCGTCCAGCTGTGTTACATATATTACATATTAAACATATATCAAAATGTTTGGATGGAATCAAGAATAATAATAATAGATAAGGCTCACATGGTCTTAAAATCAAATATTGTTGCTCTTACTTTCAAAATGAAAAATTTGAATTAAAGTTATTTGAATTATTTTTTAACTAGTTTCTACTTTCAGAGAATATAACACTCTCTATACGCCATAGGCACTTTAAGCGACAAGCTTGGTATTAAAGTCGCGACAATTCGCAACTTGAGCAGGGACAAGATGAAACAGATCGCAATATGGGCTCGCCGTTTTCCAAGCCAATTACTTCAAGAACGATGGAGAAAAGCTACAATGCTGCACCTATGCCGAGGAGAAAGCACTGCTGCAGAAAAACAAGAGCGCCTTTAAGTTGGATGTACTGGCACTTGAGGCCGCCATTGAGGCTAAAGAGGAGATCAAGTGTAAGATGACATTTTGCCAAAAGCTGATTTGGTTTTTGGTTCCGGGCTTGCTGCGTGACTTTACATTTGTCAATCTGGCTTTAGGCATGAGCGTTATGTTTGTCGAGATGGATTTTTCCAAACTGACGCCTTTCATACTTAATAGCTTGGGCTATACAGATGCTCAAATAAGTCTGGAAATCTCACTGTTAGGCGGCATGCATATCTCAGTGCGGTTCCATGCACTGCTTGCGCTGGAGATGGTCAAGCTAGATAATCGTACGTTGTTTGCCTTTGGCATACTGTGCACAGCTATTGGACGCTTAATTGTCACTTTGACCAGCTCATTGGTATTGGCGAAGGTTTTCGTACTATCTTCTCGCCGCTTATCATACCAAACTATGCGCCCTTAAAGCGCTTGCTCTCAGCGTCTGGACTGCAGCTTGAACTTAATACAATGTTTTCCTTTGCCGTGGGCACTATGCTAGGTAAATAATATGTATTATTGAATTTTATTTTTATTAATTATAATTTTATATTGATAGGTATAATTACGGATGCCTATAGCTATACGGCTACTATACACTTCATGGATTCATTGATGATTCCATGGATTTTGGAATCCGTAATTCGGGTAAACCGTCTGTAGGTCTTGAGAACTAGGGAAAATTTGAAGAGCGCAGTCAATATCAGCAGTATTGGGCAACTAGGCGTTGTTCTTTTACATAAAGTGTGTCTAGTGCCTATAGTTGAATGTTTACCTCAAATCGAATACCATAAGCAATACCAATTGGCAAATAATAAATTAATTTACAATTATTTAAAAAATATATTTAAATAAGCGTACCTGCATGATACTGTAACTAAAGACAAGAATTTTTTGTTTTCGCAATGCGCGTTGTGAAAGTTAAGTGTTGGCTATGTCTCGAAATAAATAAAGAAGGTTAGAAAGATCGCGAACCCCTCGGTTTGGATTAGGTATTTGAGAAACATCACTAGTTAAGATTTGAGACAGTCGAGGCAGAAAGTGAAGGAGGGGGATTCTAGTATTGACACGTTTTTCTTTTGTAGTATTCATTAGGTCTTAATAATTTTACGATATTATGCATAGCAACAAGTTGTTGGGTCGGGAAAACAAGGCCACGTAATTTATTTTATGCAAAGTCAACATTTTCTTGTGAGTTCTATCTTATGTGGCTGTAGCCTAAAAATCCGCACATTTGCACCAAAGTTTACTAAAATAATTTACCTTAAAACTTTGTTTGTGATTTATGTTTTTATTATGAAAAAAAATTAAAAAATGATTCGGTTTCAAACCGATTTACAGCTCAGATTTGAATAAATTTAATTAAAGTCAACTCTAAACACTTTTTTCACCAAAGTAGTGTTTATAACAAAATATGATTCACATTAATTTGTTTCTTAAGCGTGAACTCTTAAACCAAATTTTGTTGTTGTTGTTGTCTGTCGAACTGACTCTTTAACTAAAGGCTTAAGCCGCGGAGTTGTTTATAACATTAGAATTTAAGGAACACAGCCGTAAGTATCATCCCTATTAAGTTCCATTTTTGTAACTTCATCATTATGTGGTAAGAACATTTGGGGCAAATCGCAGCCAAAGTAAGCATTGTTATTGGCACAATACAATATAAGCTGGCGCCAGCGTTTGTCAATTGACAAAACGTGAGGATTGCCAAAAATTACTAGCATACTGCGAGCACGAGATATAGCTACGTTCATGCGTTTTGGGCAAGACACAAAGCCAAGATTAAGATGTGAGTCATAGCGGGATGGGTTTAGGTCAGATCGCACAGTCGAGATGATCACAATGTCGCGCTCCTGAAAGAATAAAACGTCTTGGTTTAGTTAAGAAACATCATGAATTAATTGATTTTAAATGTAGTGCCTACCAGTCCCTGAAAATCCTCCACAGAGCCAATTTTGGGCATCTTCAAGTCACTTAAAATAAACATGTTGCGCAAGGTTCGTACTTGCTTAGTGTACGGTGTCATTATGCCGATCTGCTCTGGTTTTACATTCAGATAGTTTAAGGATGTGACTAGTCTGAAAACTGCTTCTACCTCATTGGTATTATACCAGGAAGGCGAATCGTTTTCCTGTAAACTAGCTCCAATAACGCCGTAAAATATAACGCCATGTTTGAGTGGCATTTCCAACTCATCGTTACCAAAAGCTTTTTGAGCTTGTATGAGTAACAGCGCCTCGCGCGAGTGTTCATCCGATACCATGGATATAAGTTCATCGTCGTAGAATAGCTTGCTATAAAATTTCATTATAGACGGCAAAGCACGATAATTATGTAGTAGCTTAGACACCAAATGCGGATTATACCCTGACGTATCCGGATAGCGCAAAATATCTTTGCGATAGGGTGAACTTTCCAATATGCGCTCCAAATATGACACTGATAGACCAAATTCAGCTGCATCACGATTGACAACAATTGCCTGCAGTTGATTTGGATCGCCGGCTAGCACAATTTGGCTGTTGGTTGGCGATATTAAAGCTAAGGTCATGACTGCTTCTGGTTCTGTAGTCTGACCAGCTTCGTCTATAAAAACATGTGTGAAATGTTCCTCATCGAAACCCATTTGCAAAAAATTTCCAAGTGTGGAGCAAGTACCAATAATAATGCGATGTTCGCCAACATATTCCATTGAGCAGCGTAGCTTTAAACCGTTCTCGGTTATTCTCATCTGATGGATACGATTCAATAAACAGATAAGCTTAAACACAAAAAAAGTATACTTACGTTTGATTTACAGGTAGGCGTTGTGCCAACATCCATTGTGGCACAGTATTTTAGCATGCCAGTTGGTATAATCTCTTTTTCAATTTGGTTGTGGGATACTAAGCGTACAAAAGTGCTCTCACCGATCATATTGCTTTCTGCGATGCATTGGGTAATAAAATCAGCGGAACTATTGGAGGGCGCGCCCACCAAAAGGCGTGCTTGTGGAAAGTTACGCACCAGCTGCAAGATACTCTCCACGAGAGTTACTGTTTTGCCTGTGCCGGGTGGGCCGAATAAAACATATGGTGACTTTTCCATTTCACCGCGCAATATGTAATACACTGCACGCTTTTGTATGCTATTCAGTTCAGGATTACACCATTCAATTTTAAAATCGAATAAGTACATGTTATCATTTTCAAATCTAACATCCAATTGTGGATTTTTGCGTAAGTTAGCTACGGGAAACAAATATTGGCGGTTACGGGTTAACATACGTGAAATTGCAAAATGTTCCTTTCGAAGGGTAAAACGTGAAAAATAAAATTCCAAACGATAATCCTCGCCTTTGTAGTTCTGATGAAAAGTGGCGTTAAACTTCAGCAGCACGTGATCTTTTAAAACTTTGTGAATAATGCCTTCAAAGGATTTTTCTTTGATTTCTTCCTTTTTAAAAAGATTCACGGCACGCACAACATCGCCAACAACCAAAGATGGACGTCGCTCAGCCAGATTTTCCACGCGAAGTGAAAGAAATTCACCATCCTGCTTAAAATGAGCACGATCGCGATCATGATTTCGAAACATCATAACGAGCGCGATTTCCTCAAGATGCAGCAGCATACTAAAGCGTTGCGTATAGTTTGTAATGCTGAGCGGCTGATTTAGAATAGGATATTCCTTAGCAAGAAATTCACGCAATTCACTACGTTGTACGTCCGTATTCAAACAAGCAGTGACTAGGTCATCTGGCAATGAATAAAAGGGTATGCGAGTGGCTATAAAGCGGCGCTTGGTGGCAATGCACTCGCCAGGTATAACTTCACCTTTTTGGGACCACACCTTATAGGTATAATTACGCATACGTTGCAGCGGTGTGCTACCCTCGCAACTTAATGCTTGCACGGCTCTTTGCCGGCTTTCAGCCTCGTTGGCCTCTTTCTCTGAATCGCACACAATAATGGTTACGCTATGTTTTATTTTAGTTTTTGGGTTGTCAAAGTACAGCGTTAAGCATTCCTTGGATTCGCCGTAGAACTTGGCAGTTACTAATAAAGTTACTAAAAGTGTTTCACCAACTTCAATGTTCTTTGATGTCAATGGCTCCACAACGCTAAGCTGAGGCTCTGCTTTCTTAAGCACTTTAACTTTGTTTAAGTTAACCACATTTGTAGATTTGTTTTCCAATTTGAGTGTAACTTCCTTTTCAGCGAGCAATTCGGAAAATGTGCAGAATTCTTCCCCAGATATTGTTATTTCGGATTGGTTTCTTTGGCGGCTCACTTCATGATTCACTCTTGCAAAGTTCTTTTCCATCAAAGTGGCCCTGACAGCGCGAAAATTGAATTCACCCTGCGGAAAAGTAAAAAATTACTAAAGGATTAAGATATTAAACAAAATTTGAATGTACATTTTACTTTTAGAGATCTAGCGCACGAAGAATACATACATAGATATTCCAAGCTATAATTTTTTTAAATCTAGATGGGTTAGTTACATAATCTAAGAATCAGTTCTCCTTGGAGAAATAGTTATTCAATTAAAATATTCCTTTGTTAAACTATAATTAGTCCAAAAAGTTAAATTTGTGTAGAAGGCACCAGAAAAAACAATTAGCAAAAATACGTGGAAAAAACCTTCATAAACATTCAAATATTGCAAATAAAAGTTTGGAAATTACTTACATGATTACACTTAATTTTATCCACCTTAACCAAATCAGACAGATGAAACTTTATGTCCTCTGGCACATCATTTAAAAGCATGTATGTGTTATCGCTAAGAACAATATGTTGGGCATAAACACGTTCCACGGTATGTTCCTTACCACTTTCAAGAAGCAAAGGGGAAACTTTCACAACTCTTTCTGGTTGATCTTTATCGGCATCGTTGGTGTTTACATTGCATTTCACAGACACAAAATCACCAACGTGAGGTATGAATTCTCCTGGGGCGACTTCGTCTAAGTCGAAAATTATTTTTTTGTCAAAATCGGTAAGCACTATGATCATAGACTGCTGACGTTTAATGACCTTGCCTGCGTGGTACTCATAATTATCAGTTCCAATCGAAGCTTTTTCATCTTGATCCTGGTAAAAATTGTAGTTCAAATGGATTCAATATTAAAAATGTGTGCATGTTGTCTTTTTAAGAAAATATATTTAGTTATATGTTGCTTTAAAGAAAACAAATAAAATGCATAGATTTTTACAGAAACGAAATATTTGCAAAATGCAAATGCCTGCAATATTTTATACCTTGGCCCTTCGGGTACAGGGTATAAAAAGTAAGCGTATTTTGACTATTAATCTAGTGTTCAAACCTTTTCAATATTTAAATTTTCCAAGTCTTGCTGCAGTTGCTCTAAATTATTATTGACGTTGTTTTGCATGTGTGATGCAACGCCATTCGTGTTACGCTCCTGATTTTCTTTGCCAGCAGGCTCCAAAGCTGGCTTGTTGTGAATAATGTTTGACTTGTTGAATACAACGTCCTTGTTTTTAAGCTCCAGCTCTTTTTTTAATTCATTGTCGTTTGGGACCGTGGTATCCAAGTTCTGGGCGTTTTGATTATTTTTGAAAAAAGTTTTGACTAGAAACGATTTCATTTTTATTTATTGTTGGGGCTTCTTTTCTAGACTGTCGTACATCCAATCCGTTTCGTTAATATAGTTTAATTCCTTGCGCAGCGTTTGTAAAAGCTTTAGGTGGCCTTCGGTCGATTCTACTTTAAAGCCGCTTTCGCTGGATATAAGTGAAAAAGCCTTCTCAGCCTGAGTGTCAAGTTTTTTAGCCTTCGAACAACAAATATGTTATTTTATTAAAAAAAAGAAAAACTGCATTATGAGCACTTACTTCGGTTGTGAGGTTGGCGTTGCTGCTGCTGCTTGGAACGCTGACTGCGTCTTCGTTGTTGCCGGCTGCTTCGCTGGACATGATACAGACAAAGTATAGAAGCGTGTGTTTGTAACAGTTAAAGTTAAGTTAAGACAATCTCTTAAAATATCACTTTAAAACAAATTTACAAAAATACAAAACGCAAATACTGCAATTGCCAGAAAATGTTCGAATGGTAGCGCTGCTATCGTTATCGTGATGCCAACGCGATTGCAGACACCAACAATCGTTTGGCAGGCCTTGCATTTCTACTTATCGCTAGCAAATATTTATCGTGCAAATAATTATTACAAAAATTTAGTTTGGCTACACTGTTTCATAACAACAACATATGATGCACATATATTCTTAACCTCAAACTACAGCTGCAGCAATACAAATTTTTTTTTGCAAATTCGCTAAGTATAAAACAAAAATTCTAAAATTTTACGCCATTTGTCAAAGATTGACAACTATCCCAACATTGTCAACGTTGTCGTCAACAAAGGGTAAAAAGCTGGTCTTTGCTTTGCCTGTCAAACAACAGAAGCGCCTTTGTTGCCTTTGCGTCGCGTGTAAACTTTTAGCAGTGCATAAGTTAAAGCATTTTGTAGGTGCTATAAGAAGAAACGTGTTGAGACTGCGACAGACAAGATGGTTAAAGCTAAAAAGGGCAAGAAAGAGATAGTTAACCTTGCTGAAGGTGGCTCCTCGGCTGAAGAAGTGTAAGTAAAGTAATTACGGATGCTGCTGTGTTGGCAGCGTCGGCATCGTCGCGAACGCCGTGTTGGCAATTTTGTAACAAAAGTAAATTTCTTTACGCAGCGAAAGTAATGCCGCTCAAAATCAAATTGGCAACGATGAGGACAGCGATGGTGCTGCCGTGGAAAAGGTAAGCGCCAAAAACAAGAAGAATCAGCAGCAAAAGAGCAAGAAGAACAAAAAAAATGCCGCAACAGATTCGGATGAAGAGGGCAATAATGTCGCAGCACTGACTAAAAATGTTAAAAAGCTCAGTGTAAAGGGTAAGGGGAAAAAAGGCAAGCACTCTGATGATTCGGCAGACGAAGATCTGCCAACGTTGAAGCCCAAAGCTAAAGGCAAGCAGAGCGCTTTTGAACTCTTATCGGATGACAATGATGATGAGCAGCCGACAGTGGAAAGCGCAGGCGATAACGATGAGGAGGAGGAGCCGGTTGCAAAACCACAGAAGAAAAACGAGAAAAAAGGCAAGAAAGCTAAACGCAAAGGCAAGGATGAGGATGATGAAGACCTAGACAAAATGCTAGCCGAGTTGCAAGCAGAGTACGCTGGAGTAGCTCCATTACCCGCAAGCGCTCCCACTGTTGTTTCTCCGGAGGATCTGGCCGATGAGGAATTTAGCAAGAAAAATAAGAACAAAAAGCAGCAGCAGTTGCAGGCTACTGAAGATGCCAGCGATGGTGATGATGATATTGATGAAGGCGGTACTGTGAAGACGGCAGCACAAAAGAAAAAGGAGAAAAAGGAGCGACAGAAACGGGAGGCAGCTCTTGCCAAACAAAGAGGTGCTGTGGAGCCTAAGCAGAAACCTGCAGAAAAGCCAGCTCCGGCAGTGATAGAAGAGCCGCCAAAGGATATTGATATTGATATTGTTGAACCCGAGGAAACGGAGGAATCTGGCAAGTCCGCTGGTAAAAACAAGAAAAAGGGGAAAAAGGACAAAAAGGCCGAAGCCGAAGAAGAGAAAAAGGATATCAAGAAAAAGGGCATGTCAGCGGCTATGGTAGCTGCCATGCAAGAGCAGCTAAAGAAACGCAAGGAAGAGGAAGAGCGCTTGCAGCAGCTTGAAGAGGAACGCTTACGTTTGGAGGACGAACGCGAGGAGGCACGTTTGGAAGCTGTGCGCCTGGAAGCTGAAAAAAAGGAGAAAAAAAAACAGAAGGAAGCTGAGCGCAAGGCACGTCTCAAAGCTGAGGGAAAATTGTTGACCAAGAAGCAAAAGGAAGATCGCGCACGTGCTCAAGCTTTGCTGGATTCTCTTAAGGCACAGGGCTTGGAAATACCAGATCTGAATGAGAGACGTGCGGCTCGGCCAGGTATGCCAAATACATTAAAATGTTTTGAAAATAGCTTAACTTTGAACTTCTTTTTATGTAGGCACGCGCATACGTCCCAATAAAAAGAAGACGGCTAAGGAAAATGCTGCCGAGGAAGAGGAGGCAGCTCAAAAGGCTGCCGCTGAAGCAGAAGCTGCAGCTCAGGAAACTACAAGCCAGGAGGTTGTAAAAGAAGTTATAAAGGAATCGTGGGACGCCACAGATAGTGAGGCAGAAGCTGAGGAAGAATCATCACAGACGACTATCACAACAAATAATGGAAAAATCGCAGCTGGCGCCGACGATGATAATGAACAAACCGAGAATGATGACGACGAAAGTGATGATGATAGTGATTCCGAGGAAGAAAGTGAGCAAGAATCGGAAAAAGAGGAGGCTAGTCAGGCCAACGATGCTGAATCTCGCCGTCTGCGCGCTGAGGCACGCATTATTAAGCGCCAGGCGGATGCAGAAAAGAAACGCACAACAGATGAGTTACGCGCTGGCGTTGTTTGTGTGCTCGGTCACGTAGATACAGGCAAAACAAAGATTCTGGACAAACTACGTCGCACGCATGTGCAGGACTCTGAAGCAGGTGGCATTACGCAGCAAATCGGTGCCACGAATGTGCCAATTGAAGCTATAATAGAGCAAACCAAGTTTATAAAGGATACCAACGGTTTTGAACATCGTTTGCCGGGTCTACTCATCATTGATACACCTGGCCACGAGTCGTTTAGTAATCTGCGCAATCGCGGCTCGTCGCTTTGTGATATAGCCATTTTGGTAGTGGACATTATGCATGGCCTGGAGCCACAAACAATTGAATCCATAAATTTGCTCAAAAAAAAGAAATGTCCCTTTATTGTGGCCCTAAACAAGATTGATCGTTTGTATGATTGGAAAGTCTTGGCACGACGAGATGTGCGTGATGTGATCAAGGAGCAGCAGGCCAACACACAGCTAGAGTTTAAGCAGCGCACCAAGGAAGTTATACTACAATTTGCCGAGCAGGGTCTCAATGCGGCTTTGTTCTATGAGAATACAGATCCCAAGACTTATATCTCATTAGTGCCCACCAGTGCCATTACCGGCGAGGGCATGGGAAATCTGCTCTTTATGATTGTAGACTTTTGTCAAAGAATGTTGGCCAAACGGCTTATGTACTCTGAGGAATTACAGGCCACGGTACTCGAAGTTAAGGCCATACCCGGTCTGGGCACCACAATCGATGCCATACTCATTAATGGCAAGCTGCGCGAGGGTCAGACAATGATTGTTGCCGGCACAGATGGTCCCATAACAACACAAATTCGTTCGCTGCTAATGCCACAGCCCTTAAAGGAGCTGCGTGTTAAGAACGCTTATGTGGAATACAAGGAAGTTAAGGCGGCTCAAGGCGTTAAAATTGCGGCCAAGGATTTAGAAAAGGCAATTGCAGGCATTAATTTGTTGGTGGCAAATAAACCGGACGAAGTGGAAATATGCAAGTGAGTAAAATAGTTGAAATTATTGGCGCTGTAAATGTATGTATATAACATATGACACTAATTTGTTTTCTAGGGAAGAGGTTGCACGAGAGCTAAAGAGCGCATTGAGTCACATAAAATTGGCACCAATAGGCGTCTATGTACAGGCTTCAACTCTGGGCTCCCTCGAGGCATTGCTTGAGTTCCTGCGCACATCCAAAATTCCGGTAAGTGTCTTAAAATGTGTTTATCTATTACTTCAAAAATGGACAAATGATGCGTGCGAATGTGTAAACGTATTTATGTGCTAAAACTTTAAATATTTATCACAAACTTGTGCCAAATGCAAGTTTAATTTGCAATTAGATTTGTATACGCATCTCTACACTGAAAGTTTATTTCATTACCTTTTTATGTGTTCTTTCTTTTTTTTGTTAGTGCGTAGTTTTCAGGAATTTAAAGTATTTTATTTTCACAAAACTATATTCGTGTGTTAAATACACTCTTAATGCTGATAAATTAAGCAAAACGTGTTCACAAATGCAAAATTGTTGACCGGAAGTCAAATATGAAGAGTGCTGCCAACTTAAGTTTTTATGCATTTATCCTCCAAAGTCCAGTTTGTAATGCATCCATGCTTGTTTTTTTGGTTATGAAGAACACACATGTTCTGACAGCTCACTACATTTTTTACGCGTTAATAGCAATTGAAATTTTGTAAATATTTGTTTGATGCTTAAAATTTTAACCCATACGTGGGCACTACCTGCTTGGGTACAGAAATAGATTGATTTTAAAGTGTCTCAGGTCTCTGATACAAATTTATAGCGGTCTACTTCTCTTGACTTTGCAGCATTTTGTTTTTAACAATTAAACCTACTGTTGGGGTTTACGGAAACATAAAAGTGTTCTTTTGAGTTTATATTTCTACGAAATAATTTTATTTAAAATATTTGCGGTATTCACGAGTCGCTATTGTCTTTCTTTTTTCCCAAATTGTGTTTACATGCCCTTTTGGTTTTGAGTCAACCGCCCAAAAGTAATAATGGCTTGGTTTGGTTAACAATATGCACATGAATTGCTTGTTTAATTGCTTTAAATTTATAAAAAGTCACTTTGTTTATATTATTGTCGCTTGCTATTTTACAAAGTGCCTAAAAAATCCTGAAATATTTGATTGTTGCAAATGCTATAAATCGCAAATTTTGCTACACTAATAAAAGTTGATTTAAAACTTAGATCTATGGATTGACGAATTCCAAATAAGCAAATATAAAATAAATAAATAATATAAATAAAAATTAATGTTTTCGAAAATTTCGCAAAATTAAGTAAAAAAAAAAAGATGGCGTACGTTAAAGTCGGGCGCAGACGACTTTGGGATACCCTGTACCACCACATTGCAATTAAGTCCGACATATTGCTTAAGACCTCCAAAAGATATTTTATTCGAATTTTGCACCAAAAAATTTTTGTTTACCTATTTGTCCTATGGGGACTATATTATATAGTCAACCGATTTTGATCAAATTTGGTACACTGATTGGAAACTATAAATAACTTTCGACTGCCAAATTTGGTTATGATATCTGCATTAACAAACAAATTATCCATCAAAACCTTTTGGTTTTTTTCGAAGTCCTCTGAAACACGCCTATGGGAGCTATATTATATAGCCCCGATATCAAAAAAATAAAATAAACTTGTCTCCCCTGACATAATTACGCATCTAATCTGAAAACTTGGTTGCTCTAGCTCTTACCATCTCTGAGATATAGGCGTTCATACGAACGGACAGACAGACGGACATGGGTATATCGACTTCTCTAGTCACCCTGATCATACTATGAGTAACTTTGGGGGGTCTCCGACGTCTCCTTCTGTATGTTACATACATTTTCGGCTTGCACAAACTTAATATACCCTTTGTACCATACGGACGGTACAGGGTATAAAAACTTAGAGCTGTGCATTGTGCTCAACTCTACAACTCAGTAGCAACCGCGAATACCTTTATTGATTTATTTAAAACGTTGATTATTGTTAATTATGCACTGAATTATTGCTTTCCAACGATGGCACCTGCTACTATGGTAGTAACTTGTCGAAGTAAATCTCGATCTAGCGGGAGCGCAAATAAGCTTGCTTTCTAAAAATTTCGCTTTAATGCGGAAAGCTTACTGCGTAGAACCAAGTCTGTCTCAAAGAACAAATACGCACTGAAAATTCTTGAAAGCGTCTTTATAGTTTTTCGGAATCGTTAACTTTGGGGCTATCCTTAAACGAGGCTTCTATGTACAGTGTGCCACAAAAGTAATAGTACAGCAGGCGATGTTGCACTAAAATGTGAATTTCTTCTATATTGTTTAAATTTTCCACTCCTCCTGTAGCGTGGCCATTATGCCCGGTTTGCTGTGAATTTCTCTTCCTCTCAGTCTTTCCTCCAAGTTGTTTCACAAGGGCTCAATGAGGTTGAGATCAGGAATTTGTGGCGGGGGTTAATCATTTGAGGCACAGTATGTAGCAGCCACAGGCGCGTATTTAAAGTGAAAATTTGAACCAAGCCCAAGGCGATCGGCACTCAGTTGAAGGTTGTTTTTGAGGATCCAAATGTAGGTTTTTTGATTCCTAATAATTCCAGTTTTTTATACATATTGGTTTGCAAAGCCTTCGGGAAAACTTCTTCGTCCAGGGGCACTAGAGCACTTAACCAACCAGGAGACGACACTGCAACAGTGTTAAGCACAGAATGGCAAAAAGCCTCGAAATTCAGCTATTATTTACGCTCAACAACTCAATGATTAAAGACTGATGTGCGGAAAGCGTATTCGGTAACCAAACCATTCTGATAATTTTGGTATGGTTTGTTCGTCTCCAGAAATTTGAAAATCGTTTTAGTTCAACTGCAAATTTTTGAAGAAACTTTTTCTTATATTTCAATTTTCGTTGTATAGATTATTATCTAATGTATTGACTGCATTTTTTTAAAGTAATTTCTGCCATTTTACTTATTTTATTTATTTCTATAATAAAAAAAAAATGTTTTATATTTTATACCCTGAACTTGTATAATTGCTTTAATATTGCCAGGTTCAGTAGCTTGCTAGCTCCGGAACTGGTTCATGCATTAATTTTCTTGATCAGCCCAAAAGTATGCTACAGTTTTTTTTTTGTTATCGAATTCAATTGTTCTTTGCGTATCTATTAAGCTTTGAACTAATTCAAGATTTTGGTTTTTATTTTTAAATCCAAAAACCTTTTGTTTTTTTTTTTAAATTTTTTGCTTAGCCTTATGCTTGAATACTTGAATGAATACTAAAAATGAAAATAATTTTCGCATACTTTTTGCTCATTACTTTTGTTTAAACAATTAGCTGCAAAATAGCGCATATATCTTAAATTGTAATTTGTGGCCTACTTAACACCTCTTAGCTCTTTGCTTATTTTTAGGAATATTTTTATACAATTTATGCCATTTTTATTATTATTATTATTTTTGTTTTGTGCTGCCTTGGTGGGCGTGTGGCAGCCGCAAATATTTTCATACAAAATGTGGCATAGACAGAAGGCAGCCCACCCAACATTTAGATGTTGCCCGATATTTTCTTTTATTTATGTTTCGTTAGCGATTTTTTTTTTTTTTGCAGAATTTTTGCTTGCAAATTAAATTTAGTACGCGACAAAGTTGTAAATTGCCGCAGTTGAGCGCAAAAAAGAAGAGAAAAAAAAACATCATCTTACTATTTTAGAAAATTATGAGTGCGTGTTGCACTTGTTGTTGCCGCTGTCTGTGGCAGCCAATGCGGCAGACGCACTGCTTCAAGGCATGCAACAATTTTGCGTAAACATCAAATGTATTTTTATAAATGAAATGCAACAACTAAAACAACTGCATAAGACGTTACTTGCCACAACGATGATTCATGCCACAGGCAGCCGCCAGTGGCGTGGCGCGTAGCCAACAACACGCAATAGCAAAAAAAGCCCACCTCCCCAACACTTTCCTGGCAGTGGGTCTATCGTACAGCTTCGTCTGCACGAGATTGAACATTGACTAAAAATACGAGGCACTATGTAATACATACGAGGGTTGACTTAAATATTAACGGCCTATTAGTGCAAGAGTAATTATTGCTTAGCGAAGTATTTTGCTTATGGAATTTTGGATGCACTTTTTTCACATAGAAGTGGGTAGCTCTAAAATGAGCATTTCGCAGGCTTCAATAGGTTCTGCGTGCTTCGAAAAACGTTGGCTCTTCTGTTTAAACTATTGGTTGAACCGGTAAGAATACTACGGCTTCGGCAAAAGATTTGCCCCAATTCTCTAAAAATGTCTGGAAAAAAAAAAATATTTTATTTATATTTTGCTTCTAGATCTAGCATTTTATACCCTGTACTTACACTTACCGTGCGTCTGAACGCCTAGATTTGGCGGATTATCAGAACTAGCCTGACCAAACTTGAGATTTTGAATACTTATATGTGTAGGCAGGTCATGTTTTTTTTTAATCTTCTTTTTCCATTAACAAATAATTTCAAAGCGCGTTATTTTCTGCAATTTTGAAGTTACGGCTTTTGTATGATAAAAAGTATGAAATTTAAAAAACTTTCAATTAGTACCAAAGATCATAATAATTAAACGTAATTAATGTAGAAAATTATAAATTTTAATTTTATTTGTTGTTTTTTATGCAATTAAGAGCTGTGTTGTAAAGACTTAAAAAGTTCTAAAATATTTAAATCGTTGGATGTTGTCCCATCATTATAATCGAACAAAAAATTTCGAAGATAATCGCAATAAAGTAGAAAATAATTGAACAAAAAAATTTATTTTTATTTTAATTGTTTTTTTATGCCATTAGGAACTGTGTTGTAAAGACTTAAAAAATCGTTACGATATCTTAAACATGATTTTTAAGGACGACTTTATTCGTCCTGCAGCAAATGACTGGGTCACACTTAAAATAGCCAAGAACAAATTTCAAACTCTCTGGCTTAAAGGCTGCCACAAAATTTCATGTTATGTAATAGCTAGAGCCAACAAATTTGCTATGTAGTCTCATGTGAGCCTAATAAACAAACAAATTTTGTGTGTTTCTCTAAACAAACGCGTTTTTACCCTATTTATAAATTTTTCAACTGTTTAGTCTTATAGCCATCACGTTATCTAAATGTAGCTTCAAGTGTCTTGTTTCTTTTTCAATACTAAAGATTTTGGGGCCGAATCTTGGATTCGCCCTCGCTATGGAAATGTGTTGAACTTCTTCATTGGTCCCAACCTGAGTTAAAGTCAGCGACACAGCGGATATGGCAACTCAAATTCCATTTTAAAATGTTTTCTTTTTTTTTACGCCCCAACATTTATTTTAGGTTTTAAATTTTATATTTATGAAATGTTTTCATTTCACACGCCAATTTGAAATTTGAGTAACACTTTAAATGTGTTTTTAAGTTACATATTATATAGTATATGTATATTCTTGTATATATAATATATGTACTTATGTATACCTATGTAGAAAAATTTTATTCAAACCAATCAACTTTAGCAAATCAGCGAATTTTAATGGCTTTTAAATTTACCAATTAAAATAAAAAGCGGAATCGCATTCGGAAGTGTTGTAAAATGCAAATAATAAAATATAAATTGTGTCTCAATGTCTAGACGTTGTTTATAATTTGAAAAATATTTAATTATAACAAAAAATTTGGGTTTTAAGAGTCCTGTCGATAGAGGTGGCATATTTCCTCTGGGCCCGAAGTAAAAAGTATTGGGCATTTATAGTTCGGTCCGCTCGGGTCTCGCCAGTAGTCACCACCACGCCCGCTTTTTTCATTCGACAACCAATTTTTTACTAAGATTCTCTTTCCCACTAGAAGTATTAAAATGTGTTTTTACAACAATACTCCAAATTTCCATATTATCTTTTCGATTTTTCGAAATCGAATTTAATTCCAACATCTTAAAAATGAAAAAAATAATAGTTTAAAAAATCTAAAAAAAACACGCTTAAAATACGCTATAAGCTCATTAACAGCAGGCAGCGGCTTTATGGGCCCACCTTTTTGACCAAGTTTGTGCTGGTTTCCCACAGCGTGTCATCAACTTCATTATTAGCATCTTCAGTAGCCATAATGCCATCGTAATTATCATAATCATTAGTATAATTATTGGTTGCGTACAGCAGAACAGTGCTTTAAGCAGTTTCTTGCTGCATGTTTTGGTTAGGTATGGCAACGCCAAATCAGCTGTACAGCAGCAATAAAGCGCATTATTTTGCAGCTACTCGATACTTTGTTTTTTCGATAAAAGTGCTTCAAGCGTAGTTCTATATATTAAATAAAGCCACATTTTCAGCTAAAATACTTGATCAACTTTCCCAAGCATCAAAATTCAAAGACGCCAACGCAAGGTAAACTTGATAATGATGCTTATAGTAATGATGATGATTATGATGTTGACAACAACTATGCAAATGCAGTCGAGTCAGTTGTTGGTTGTTGTATCAATTGAATGAAAAAAACTACAATGAATGGAATGATATGAATGAATGATGAGCCGAACAGAGCTTAATTCAAAAGCGAAGAGCAACCCAACCAACCAACCAAGCTTAACTGGGCCGGCCGTCTCTATAATTTTTTTGCTTTTGTATTTTTTTGCCCACGGAAATTGTTTCAAGATTTTGGTTTTGGTTTAAAATGCATATTAGACATACTAGATTTTTTTTTTCTCAGGCCTCGACTTGGGCCGGGCGTCCATTAGTTTTAGTTTTTGGTTTTGTGTCACATGTCGCTTAGACTTTATGAATGACTTAACAGATTTGCAACAAAAGCAACAAAAATAACCAACCCGCACGCATATGTGAAGCATATGGCTTCGACAACAAATTTGTCGCCTTTATTTTGGTTTTAAATTTTGTATTTTATTTTAAAATACTCTTGTAGCGGGTAAATTGAATTGTTTAGAAAGTTTTCGATTCGAAACTCTCTTGGAAGATAATGTAAAATTATTTTTTTTTTAAATGGAATTTTCTAAAATTTTTTTAAGTTTTATTTTTGTTAATACGAAATATTGCACTTTAGGTATATGAACTCTAGATCTTGAACCAGCTCATATTCGTGACATAGTAAGCAATCCTATCTGAAAGTTTGATTGCTCTAGCTCTTATCATTTCTGAGATTTTGACGTTCATACAGACAGACAGAGAGGTAGATGTACATGTGTATAACAACTTCTCTAGTCACCCTGACCATATTTTAGGCTACTTTGGTGGAGTCTCTGACGTCGCCTTCTGCATATTACACACATATTCTGCTTGCAAAAACTTAATATACCCTTTGTATCTGAAGGTACTGGTTATACAAATATTACCTTGAAAATTTTCAATTACCTGCTAAAACAGAGTTTCTTCTAAAGAGTATCTTAACTTTCATGTCACTTCAAACTTCAGTTCAGTTTGGTTTTAATTTCTTCAATTTTGCGCTCATGCCAAAAATCAATTTTATGCGTATTTGGATTGCCATCCAAACTGACAGACTGACTAATGGACAGACTCATTCACTGATAGACTAGTTTCATTCATTTATTTTGCTTGGACCATGTCATGTGGGCCGTCCAGAGTTAGACTACGTAACAAGTTTCGCCTTCGTTTAAGCCAAATTTAGTAACAAGTCCCAAACACTTTTTACTCGTGTTTTTTTTTTTTTTGTTTTTTCGCTGACTTTGGCTCTAATGCTTTTGTAACGAGCCATAAAGTTTTTATAGTTATAGCCCATGTTTACTATGACTAGAGTAATTTTTCTTGGCATTCATATACCCACCCACAATGGTCTATGCGTTGGACGCTCAAATCACTTACTGATTGGCTAAGGGCGGCGGGGCATTAGACGTATTTGCCAATTTATTGGCACATATAAATAAAAACACGGCCGGAAATTGTCAAAAGTGAATTGACAGCCATTTTGGGAGAGGCAAAAACAAATTAGTTGATGCCTAATAATTTATGATGTGAGAAATTAACATACTATAGCAAATGATTTGCGTCACAGCGGATTTATAGTCATTTAATTTTATGTATGGATATGTTTGGCTATAAAAGTAGTCTACTTAGAAGGCGGGATGTTTTAAGAGCAGATTATCTGGTTTAATTAAAAATACATGCATAACTTGAAAGACTATATTACTTATACTTATATATTATAAATTATTGTAGCAATCGTTTGAATCTTCTTAGAAGCGTTGGAAAAACATCGATATATAGATATACTATATCTTACCTTATATATTCTTCTTGGAAAGGAAGCAGACGAATTGGCAAACAAATAGTTCCAAGCTAATTTATAAGCCCTGGCATAGTTTGAGCATACTTACATATTGTTGTCCAATTTCATATCTACTTGGGCTTTTTTGAGTTTATGTCAGAACCCTGATGTACTAGGGAGTTTAGGATCTTGGATTCAGTTTAACGAAACCCAAAAACATGTAAAAAAAATTTATTTTTGTTGTGTGACTGTGTAGCCCCTGTGTATTCAAATACTGGGACTAGGGCTATATTTATCGGGGCCTTCTACTTAAAACCCGAAGAGTGATTTTTCCATTATTAAGAGTACAATACTTATTAGAGACTTTTTTGTAGACAGACATTCTTTTTATACCCTGTACCAAAGGTTCAAAGGCATAATAAGTTCGTCCAAATGTAAAGGGCAGAAGTTGGCTGGAAGACCCCATAAAGTATAGAATATATATATTTTTGATCAACATCACCAGCCGAGTCGATATAACCATGTCTATCTGCCCGTATATACAAAAGAATTTTTAGTCTATAGCAGCTATATAGCTGAAATTTTACACCTTTGCCGAGAAGATTATTAAAAAATGCTTAAACAGCTTTGGTACAGGGTATTTTAGAGTCGGACAGTAGCATTCTTAAATTCTTAAAAATTAAGTAATGTGCCCTACGAGGGTTGACGTGCGAAACACGTAGGGGTCGGAGTCCCCTAGTATTTAAAGAACAAATTTGTTTGACTGTAGATAGCTTTAAAGAAAGAAATTTTAATTTTAATCCTAAGAAGACTTGCACTCCAAGAGCATTTTAATACTGGGATTGTTTTATACTTAATTTAAGAAGAATAGAGAACAAAATTTTTTTTAGTAAATTCTAGAATAAAGCAAACTTATTTCAAGCAAATTTGAACTTAAATTAAAATACACTTATTTTCTCAGAAATCATTAATTGAAAATAGAGGGGTCGGTTCCTTTTCAGTTGCTTGGCTATTCTGCCAGTATCCTTGTAAAGCTGAGTCCTAATTGGCGTGAAATGTATATAAAGCTATCTACTTAATTCTTGTACATATGTATCTAAGTACGTTCGTTCCGCCCACATCTTGAGACAACAGCTCGTGCATCATTGCATTGAGTTTAATGCGCTTGTTGAGTTTAATTAGCGACAACAACTACAACAAATAATAACAACAATAACAAGTTAGTGCCTAAAATAGCAACTAATACATACAACAACAATACAACAAATTGCACTGAAAACAAATCAATTACCAATTTGTTGTTGTTGTTGCTGCTGTCAATTCCTCGCCGCTCTCAGCTTCCCTTTGGCGCTTACTCTCTTTCAATGTCTGACACTTGTTACTTCACGCTCTTTGCATGTCTATGTATTCGTTTATACCCTACACTCACAGAATCAAGAGCATTGTAGATTATGCGCTACAAGCAGAGGTAGGCGTGACAGACAATACGTTCTCTTCCCGAAACAGGCTTGAAGTATCCCGTATCCTTAAATCAGATGTGGATAGGTACAGCTGGCCTACGGCTAGCCAAGGTTCATGTAATTAAGGTTCAAGAAAAAGTTCCAACTACTTTTGAGCAAAATGGGTACTTGCGATTATTTACAACTTAATTTTTTTGTTGTAAAAATTTCGATTATTTATCGATAGTTCAATATTTATGTAGACTTTTCTTTGACAAGACCCATGTTGCAAAGAATTTTACACGGTGCCGCAAAAAATCGTATCGGGCTCACTTTTTCTATGGTAGCTATGTGATATAGTAGACCAATTTTGATCAAACTTCACACAAATGTAAGCACTTGCACTAAATTAAACTCACAAAAATTTGGTTGTGATATTTAAAAAAACAAAAACGTTTTTCTAATAACTATTCTTAAAAAAAACTTTTGTAAGGCAGCAACTGGCAGCAGCATGTTATGTAGGTACTATATTACTTTTGACTTATGTGAGCCTCACAACTTTGAATGATTTCCAGCATTCCATTTAATTTTGAATTAACATCATTAAAAAGTGACTTCTTTAACAACCGCTTTGGGCTTATAGTTACCTAAATAAGTTTTCTTTGCATTGATTCATAAGATTTTAAACCACAAAGAGTGTAGATTGTCAGAAATCCAGCAGTCGCTGCTATCCTTGAAAGATCCTGCCTTTTACGCATATTATAAAATTCTTTCTTTTCAGCTTAAAATCTCGAAAGTTGTGGTCATAAGAACCATCCAAATTTTTTGATTTTTCTGAAAATTCGATTGATTATTGGTCTCCATTGAATTGCTTTAACAGCTAGTTTCTAGTTAAATAGTTAAATTGGAAGTAATGTTTTTTTTTTTAACTCCACGTTTCATCGTTCTTAAAAAAATGTTTTGAAAATGTTTTCGCTTAAAAGATATGGCTTGTCTAAGAAAAGGCTATGCAATTATTCAGTTATCGGTAAATAAGTATATTATAAGTATAATATATATATATAATAAGTCTATAAGTAGTCAGAGTTTTTCTGTATAACAAAAAATTGCATATTTCAAAGTTAATCCTTTGCAGAATTTTGCGCTTTCCGAGGAATATTTCATTAAGTATTTAGGTTAAATTTCATACAGGACAAATGTAAAACGTATTTTGGTAAGGGACTCCCAAAAATGAAACAAAGTATGTAGTTAGAAAAGAATTAACAGTCTAATATTTTTAAACATCACATTCTTCAGTGGAAATGCTGCAGATTACTGATTTCTTTAAATTAAAAAAAAAAATTATAATTCTCTGTAGGAAAGTGACTCTATTTTTAAAAGTTGATCTATTTTTTGTGGCAATAACGGTTGGTCATAATTTCATTTAAACAACATTTTTAAAATTTTTTAAAGAAACTGATATATTTGAGAAAAAAAAACAAAAATTTATGTTTAGAGTCTTCTTGGGAAGAGCAACAAAAGTTTCCGGTAACCTGTATGGATTACAGAATTATGTGCAGGAATTTATATTTTTGTTTTATTAAGCATAGGGTATATCATGGTCGCATAGCGTTCCCAATATATATTATAGTCTTTTTAATTGCGGCCCACATTGTGTGTGTTGCTTATGGAAGTTGTTGTTCTGGTCGTGTTTTGGTGATGTTGTTCTATCATTCATTTTGGTAGACATTTTGCTTGTTTGTACAAATATAATTCATTTCATTGATCAAATAAACATTTGCTATACACTTCGATAAATTAAAAGAGACAGATCAACGCCGTCGCGTTTTCCATTCATAAAAATTGATTACACATTCTCTCTTGTGGTGTTTTTGTGGTTGTTGTTGTTGCATGCCGCATGTGGCGTCTAGTCGTGCGTCACAGAATCTAGATTATCACTTTACCAAAAAGAATGAAATACTCGTGCCACTTTAAGCTGCCATCGTCGAGAAGAAACATGCACGAAATTCTTGTGCTGCACAACACTAATTTATTGCATATCTTTTTGCCTCTCTCCCCATGTGTGTGGGTGCTGGTTAATTAACGATTAATGCGTATATCGAGTATTGTTGTTGCCATTGACATGGATCATTTTTATTCGTTAAGCTTTAATTTAGTGCATTCGGTTGAATTGCATCATACACATACGTAAACATGTACATATGTATGTAAGTATAATATTATATACACATAAATGCGTATTTTTTTAGATTTATATAGCTGTTGTATTTTTTTTTATGGTTGTTGCTCTGCCGGAAAAAATATCCAACAATTTGAACAGACATGGCTTAAAGAGTTGCTCTGTTGTAGTTGCAGGGGTTTATTTTTTTTCGGTTGTAAAAAGTTTTCTGCATTCGCTCATAATGTAATTACTTTTTGCTTAGTTTTTAGCAGTAAGCAGTAGACACTTTAACAACACGACACTTTTTCTTAGCAACCATAATAAGAAATGGAAAATTTCTCTTAAAATGCAACTTTTTTTAAGGGATGTTTCAATAATTAGAGAAAAAAAAAGTCGTCCAACGTTAAGGTATATGAGCTCAGCGGTTATTGGCACTTCCAAGACACGAAATTTTCCGACGCGAGAAAGCGTTGTAAATCGTGTTATAACCCTTTAGTTCGGTTCAGGCCTGAATTAGTCATGAAATCATGCCTGAATTTTCAGTACCAGCCATGAATCTACGCATTCATTTTTCACTGAATTTAACACATGTATGTCCTAGGCGTTCAGTCCTGAACCTTAGCCGTAACAATCAGCTATGAATTCAGTGCTGATTGACTTTGAAATGTCATGCCTGAAATCACAGGTGAAATTTTTTAAGAATTGGGCATGAATTCAGTTCTGATTCGTTTTTAAAAGTCAGGTCTGAAATCATAGATGAGTAATTAATGGAACCAATATTCTTCATACATTTTTAACAAAATTTTATTATCCTAAGCTTAAGGCCATAGTAGCTATAGCTTACTTTTAAGTAACGTGGAATTTGCAATTCCGCGTTATTAATTTATAATAATAATAATTTTATCATCAATTTTAATGCAATATTATAAATTACGGTGGCTTGGGTGCAGCCCTAAAATTGAGATTTTAGTGGAACTTCATTGCATTACGCAGTTTCGATTCCGCTGGGCCAGAGTCCACTGTAACTGGTATTGATTCTAAAATCAAAAACTTTTTATTATATATTACAACACCAGTATTTTTTGACCTACCAAGTCAAGAGGTATAAAATTGCTTAAGTCCTTTCAAGCCAACTTTCTTTTGCACGTCGTCACTGTTGGCGCCCATGACAAAGGCATCAATTAATTTTTTTGCCTTGTTTACAAATTCGTCAAAATTTTTCAAAGTTCTATTTTTCCAGTACGCCCAAACTTACGCAGTTGTCTTTTGCTCTACATTGGCAATACCTCTAAAATTATTTTATAAAGAAAAATAATACTTTAAATAATAATATTTAATAAATACTTACCTAGAAATTAAAATTTTCACAGCAAATTTTCTTTGTGTAATAAAGAAAACGTCAGAAATAGCTACGCATACAAACGCAAACACCAATACTAATGTAAAGTCAAGTAACAAAATAAAATTGACTTTTCTTATTTCTCTTTGCTTATTCTTTTTTGCTTTAATTGTCTGTCAAAAGAAAGAGATAGAAAGTGAAATTTTATATTTGTCCCTGTTTCTCTTACAAAGCCATGAGCATTCCCTTCCTTTTCATGCCTGAATTCAGGACTGATTTTTTCCCAAAAAAAATCGCTAAATGCGTTCATCAAGCCATTTTTTTAAATCTTCATTTCAGTTTTCAAGTTTCGGGTTTTCGAACTAGCAATAATAATTCCCTTTCATAAACTTCCCAGTATAAGAGTATTGGAAAATTAAGAAGTTATACTTCTTAATTTATTATTATTTACAAATTCATGAAGAATATTACATATTTACAATTTCATACATGACTTTTTAAGGTGATGAGACTTGAGTGGATATACAAGCTAGAATGTTATTAAGAATTAGCAGTTAATGATGGAAAAAATGTTATTCATTGTGAAATTTTTAAAGACACATACCTTCAAAACACATTTTGGCAAAAAAAGGATGCAGGAAATTCCACTGTTTTCATCAAAAATAGTTGGGCGTTCGTATTAAAAATGTTGCATTATTCAAGGGTCTACTGTATTTGTTCCCACTATGGCATACGCACATATGTACGTATACATACGTGTGTACATATACAGTTGGCTTCATTAACATTTTGTAACTCGTCGCTGGCCAAATACAGAGAGAGCTAGTATAAGCTGCCTCCTTTGGGTTGTTGCTAAGCTATAAAATGCCATTCATAGCAGGGCATTTATGTGTATGTACGTTAGATACATACAGTGAAACTAGAAATTATTCGCACACTTTTCAATTTCAAGTTTAAGGATCTGTTATTTAGGCCCTACGCTACACTGGGTGAAGAGGATAGCAAGAAGAAGAATTTAGCAAAGGTTATCATAATAAATTGGTCGTGTTTTTTTCGAAAAATGAATTTTAATGAATTTATTTTTAAAAGCATATTATTAAAATAGTGTTTTCCGATATGGACGTTTTTATTTTGGCGTGACCTTACGTGTGTACGCCAAAATATGACATCTCGTATACGCTTGGTGTGACGTTACAAAAAGCAGATGTAAGCTTTAACTAAGATTACGAAATTGCCCCACACTCGGAATTGTTGTTGTTAAAATAATTTGGAAACTTTTGCCCGCACACCTTTGACTAGAAGATTCTTTAAAACAGCGTCGTGTTAGTGCAGGGTATTTTAGGGTCTTTGAAATTAAAGAAAGTTCTCAGGTGGCGGAGCCCCCTAATTTTTAGTGTTAGTTGTTGTTGGACACTTTGCCCTTTAAACAAAGTGAAGACCTCAAATGCTAACAAGAAGCGATACTCTTAGAAATACACAAAACTGAACAAAGCATGAACTTTTAGACAGCATATTTTGTAAGGAAAAGTGTTTACGCTTTTAATTAATAACTTTCGAATATTTCTCTTTAGTAATACACAGGTGGGAACATAATTCTGATTAACTTTTAATATTTCGGTCAAGGTGAAAACGATTTCCTTATGACAATTTAACGTGAAGTTATAGTTAGGGTATTCACGCAATGTACGGAACGGAATTTAAGGTTGTACTTAACTTTTCGTCAGCCCAGACTTTATTATACTTTTTAGGTGTTGAGTTTTTGAGAAAGGGTTGGATAATGCGCTGCTTGCAACATTTTCCACAGTGCAACATAGCCATTTTGTGATATAAAAAGCAACGAGTTGCCTTTATTCGTTTATAAAGAGCGAAATTGTGAGTATGTACTAAATTAAGTGAATTAAAAATTATTGCTTATAAGTGGCTAAAAATTTGAAATTTACAAAATTAGGAAAGTAGAAGCATAAACTCAACAATTCAACTCATAAACTTATCAAAAAGTATACCGCTTTAGTTCGTTAAGATTTTGCGCAATTTTTGAACTCAACAGCAAGCATGAATACCCCACTAAGTGCTTTAAACACAAAATTTAAAAGCGTACGAATAGTTTCTGCTTTCACTGTACGTAAGTATTTAGGTGTGTGTATGTAAACATACATACATATATCTATTTTACAAAAGCCACAAAAGCGCGAATTTTTTAGTTGCACAAAACACCCGCAATGTTGGGTCTGAGTTCATTCAAATATTTCAACTATATTTATGTGTGAGTGTGTGTCGTAATGTGTTGCTTCTTTTTGCAAATGCTTTTTAGTTTTATGAATGAAAAATGGCACAGAAAAAGAAGTTACCGTTGTTGCCTTTTGCTTTTGCTTTGTTGCCATGCAACTTTATTACATACAAGCATGGTGTATGTACATAGATAGCCATGCCAACTTGTCTGTATATTGTCAGTCCGTCAGTCAGTCATTCAACAGCTGTTGTTGCTTTTGGCTTCAAAATGTAATTATGTATGTAGCTACATTTCTATGCATTTGTTGTTATTATTGTTGCGGTTGCTTTTTGCCATAATTGTCTGCACATTTGCTTGAATGTTGTTGTAACTGCGACTTTGCATTGTTGCAGTTAGATGCATTGTACATACATACATATGTATGTATGTATGTACATAGTTGCCTAGGTAGGCAAGCAAGTTAAGCTACGTAATTTGATTCCCACATGCATTTTAATTAAAAGTAAACACAACAGAAAGTTTCACAAGCCAGCAGCAAGCAGCGAGCAGATTCAGTCATGCCAGGCCAAAAACAACCGCAACAGCAAATGACAAAAACAATGCAAAACATTCACCTCCCACCTAAGATCAAAAAAGAAAAATAAAAAAAACTAGTCAAAGCATTCGCAGCCATTGCCACCGCATTGCCAACTATTTGTAATTGAGATGCAAATATGCGCGAATGCTTTGATATGGCAACTCTGCCCACAACAAAGTGAAGACGGAGAAGAAGCAGCAATTGTTGTTGCTGCTGCTGTTTATTAATTGTTTTTTGCACGCAAAAAGTGCGCAATTTTGTAATATATGCTAAAAATGTATATGTATGCATGTACGTATTATGTACATATGTATGTATATAAAACAAAAAGAGAATGAAAAACCTTTCTAAACGTAAACAAGCCGTAAGTGCCTTGACGTAAATTGTCAGTCCAGATGACGTCGTTGTCCATTTCTTTGCCGAATATTAAAAGCAACAAGAAGTAGCAGCAACAGAAGAAGAAGCATGGGTACAGCAAAAAAAAAAAAAAAACAAAACGCTGGCAACTTAGCGTGACGCCGCTGCCGCGCTTCGTTTCATTCATGAATATAGTGTACAAAAGAGATAGAAAGAAGTCCATTGTAATACTTAGCGGCACCCTTTAAAATTAGCTGCGCCCTCGCTACGCCCCTTTGACGTCTTGATGATCCAACGTTTGTTGAAATTCATGAATGAATTTAATTTTCTGCGCTGTTTTTCTCATGCATAGAAGCGTAGTACTACACACACACACACATGCACACAACTGCCTTAGTATTAAGCGAAAGCCAAAAGGAAGGAAGTGATGGAAGAAGAAGAAGCAGCAGCAGCACAGCAGCAGTAGTAGACAATGCCAACGTTTTCATTAATGCGACGACGCAGTTGCCAAGAACAACAACAAAAACGACAAAGCCCAATAAGAAAAAAAAAGAACGAAACGAAACGAAAAAAAAAAAACAATAAACCAGTGAGTGAATGAGTAAATGAATGAATAAATGTTTAAATGAAAGACGAAAATAAAAAAAACAACAACGGAAGCAATTCTTCCTGCCCCACACATGTACACATAGCAAGAGCGGCACACTCACATATACACGCACACACACACACACTTAAAAGCTTATTGCTTAATTTTCATTCATAAACACGTTGCGACCGCATTTTCAATGAAATGAAATGCTCAACCAACCCGATCCAGGAAAGGAAGTTGAAATACAATAATAATAATAACAACAATAATAATAATAGCTGTAGTAGACGCTAAAACAGCAAAACGGAAGCTTAGGTAAACGTGCAAGCATGTGGCAAAATTTAGAAAAAAAAAAAAATATCAAAGTCAACAATTTACTTTGTATATTCTAAATGGGTTTTCTTAGAAAATTATTTTTGCAATTAATCAGCTGTCTTGAATTTCGCAGAATCTAGCATTGGGTGATTACCTAGAACCAACTGACCTACTAATTAAAGCATTGCGCATATCTTTGTATATATCGTGATATGGCTTCTCTAAAGCCTTCCCTTTTACATTCACTTTTCAAACCTAGAGTACACAAATTTTTCAATTCAATTTATTGCATCTTCATTTTGTTATTTAAGGCTTATGCTATTAATATACATATTTCTTAAGAGATCAAGAACTCAGTCTTTTTCTACTTTGTCATAAAAATGGAAATTAATATTGTTCTAAAACTACGTGCTTATTATTACATTTAAGGGAAAAATTTAGAAAGGGGAAAAAACCCATACTGTTAAGATTAAAATCATAAAACAGAAGAAAAACTAAAAACTAAAACTATTGGGTCGTTCACTAAGTAATTTCGTTTGATGACAACAGCTGATCCTATTGAATTTTTTCGCAGCCAACTTCACACCTAACCGCTTTACCTTTATATATTTGAACAGCTGATATAGCAAGGCTTTTTTGTACAAAATTTTGTAAAATTTTTTGGAATAGTTTTTGTTTGGTGCCCTATCGAAGATGGAAGATCCAAAACAACATTTTCGGCATATTTTACTGTTTACTATCAAAAGGGTAAAAATGCAGTTCATGCAAGGCGAAAATTATGTGATGTGTACGGAGAAGATGTGTTGACCGAACGCCAATGCCAAAATTGGTTTGCAAAATTTCGTTCCGGTAATTTCAATCTTGAGGATGCACCACGTCCTGGAAGGCCTCTTGAAGCCGATGTGGATAAAATAAAGTCGTTGGTCGATGCAAATCGTCGAATAACAACTCGAGAGATTGCTGAAAGATTAAATTTGTCTAACGCAACCGTTCACAATCACATGAAACGTCTAGGATTAATTTCTAAGCTTGGCATATGGGTACCTCATATTCTTACAGAACGAAATTTGCTTCTTCGCATTAACGACTGTGATTTGCTTATCAAACGTCAAAGAAGTGATCCATTTTTGAAGCGCATTGCTACTGGCGACGAAAAATGGGTTGTTTACATGAATGTAAAGCGCAAGAGATCATGGTCTTAAAAGGATGAACCAGCTCAAACAACTTCGAAGGCCGATATTCACCAAAAAAAAAAGGGTATTTTGTCTGTTTGGTGGGATTTCAAAGGGATCGTTTATTTTGAGCTTTTGCCCGACAATATCACGATTAATTCTGAAGTGTATTGTGCTCAGCTGGACAAATTGAGTGATGCACTCAAACAGAAGAGGCCAAACTTCACCTCAAATCAGGACGTCAAAAACCACTTGGACCAGTTTTTTGCCTGCAAGGATCAAAAATGTTATGAGCGTGGAATCAATCTCTTGCCCGAAAGATGGCAAAAGGTATTGGATCAAAATGGAGAATACATAATTTCATAAAATGTTTTACACAACAAAAAAATCGAGCTTACATTGCATTAAAAAAAACGAAATAACTTAGTGAACGACCCAATACTTATATCTATGTTAATGTTTGGAAAAATATGTGAAATTTCACTCGTATCGCCAGCTATCTAAGTCACACATATATACATATACTCCGGCTTTAATCGATAAATAACAAATCGCAATGGATATGGTATATTCGACCCACTCGAGTCGATTACACTAGCTTACAAATTTTAAGGTCATCGAGTAAACCTTACGTATAAAAGTGTTTTTTGGGTTAATTTTGGGTCGAGAAATACAAAAATGACAACCATTATTTTTTCTTAAACACCGTTTTCGAGATTTTTTCGAAAAACATATTTTTGGGCACTTTTTCGGTTATTCATTAATATCTCGTGAACAAAATTTTGAAATTCTTAAAGTTACAAGCAACCAAAGTCGACAAAAAGTGTAATTTTCGATCATTTTTCAAAATTACAAATTTTCGGTTTATTAATGAGAAAATTTTTTTAAAAATTATGTTAAGCTTTAGGCTGAAAGAGAATTCTTAAGATCTTCGAAATCGGATAGGAACTATATATGCTATGGAACCAGCAATACCTTTCGTTCTAATCGTCTTTCATGTCGTCACAAAGTTTTGTTCACGTTTTGTTTTTTGAAAAAATCTCAAAAACGGTGCTTAAGAAAAAAAAAAAAAAACTTAAAAACACTTCTTTACGAAGGCTCATTTTTCGTGTTAACTAGTGTTATCGAGCTAAAAATCTTAAGCTTTATTCTTTTTTTTTTGTGTTTGCGACAGGTATCCAGCACATTTTACAAAGTTTTTCCGTATAGATGTGCCGAACATTTTACTATGCTTTTTCCTCACGTGCATTCCGTTTCGTAGCTTTCCTTACCAGGAACGATTTACTTATGGTAAAAATAAGCTTAGTCATCTTTTGAAAGATTCTTATGAATGTTTAAATATGTTCTAGTGCTCAAATCTTTATAAAATGTTGATCAAATAATTTCGGGAGTATAAAACATTAAAAAAGCACGCATAAGATTTTAAACAATTGCAAAAGTTGCGTACGCTTTGTAAGCTACTGCCTTAATTTGTATAGTCTAAAAGCTACTACTTATATTCTATTTATATACTTTAGCTGTCTTTTATAAAACAGCAACTAGCAACTAACTATAAGCCATACACCTTGACATTCGATAACTTTACTGCGACGTCTTAACACGTTGACGTCAGCAGAGGTTGACGATTGTTGCGCAACCTTTTACCTAATTAGCCTGGCGTTTTGCTTCTACGCATTTTCGCCCACAATTTGCGCACTTCCGTTTTCCGCTTTCCACTTACCCTTCATTTTACCAACCACTTCTCGCTCTTGGCTCTCAGCACTATTTTAGTCACTGCTGCGTCAGCAATTGAAATTCGATTACGCTTCACGTGCGCCTTGATTGTTTATCGATACCTAAAGTTACGTTGCTACCAATCAAGCCACGCGCTGTAACCGCCTACAAATTTGTCTATAATTTTACGCTCGTAAATTAGGTTTCCATTTCCTAAGCCTACGCGAGCTTACGAGCAGCTAAAAAAAAAAAAATCTCATTGGTCGCTACTATCACATCCGTTGGTCAATTTTAGATGCAACAATTATTTGCATTGTCATATTCTTGTTAACTATCTGCTTCTCTATTCCACTAACATGTGGCAATAAACAATAAACTTCCGATTTCATTCAATGTTTACTGGTTGCAAAACTCTTGCTGCTTTTCTATGTTTTTTTATACCCTATAAAGTAGTAGTATATATTCGTATGTAACATATCCCGAACCTAGTTTGAAACAAACACGCTGAAAGAAGAGTTTAGTCAGAAACTTTCAAGCTAAAAGCTCGATAACTTAGAGCAAAGTTGTCTTAACGAACAAGTTTCGATTAGAACACGAACCATCGTGGACGGGTTAGTTCAGTTGGTAGAGTTTTGGGTTCAAACGTCACGTTCGATTCTCTGTAACATAAGTTTTTATGTTATTTTTTTTTTTAATTACTCTAATAAATCTGATAAAAGAAAATGTATTTGTAATACATATTACGAAAATAAGTGGAGCGGAGTATTTTTTAAAATCGATCTTCTCGATTGGAAAGAAATGTAAATAAAATGTAAAATTCAAAATATTATCTTTCAATGAAAAAAAGTATTTTAATGTCTAGAGTTTTCGTGTCAAAGAAAAATCTACCTAAATATTCAGTTATCGATCACTCGATAAATTATCGGAAGTTTGAAAAAAAATAAATAACGTAAAATATTTAAAGAAATTTACATTACATTGTAGCTTAAGATAGCAATTGTTACGCAAAAAAAATTTAATTAGGCGCAGTTCATAATTTCTTTAATTTTTTAACTACCCTCGAAAAAGAGCAAGTGAAAGAAACTTTGAATTACGGGTGTCCCCATACATATTAAAAAATAACATTTGAACTAAATGTCTTAAAAATAAAAGCATTAATTAATTTAAAAAAAAAAAGAGGGAAAAATACTACTGAATTCAATAGTCTGAACATATTATTCAGCAATGTTGCCAACTTCAAGTTATCGTGTTGCCAACTTTTCCGTGAGAATTTGCTAACGTTACTCCCAATTTATGAATCTAGATTTCAACCTAGGCATAGAGAAGGTTGGCAGTATCCTTCTCTCCTTTTCTTTTTTATAAAACTTATCACAATGGTCTACAAGGTCGCTGTGTGATCTTGTCTTAAGGCCGAGCAGCCTATGGTTAAAATTTCAAAAAAGTTATTTCCAGGTATTGTGTCAACTCCAAAACTTTTAAACTCGCTAAGCCCATCCAATTTTGTATATAGACTCTTGTGAAGCTAATCAACAAGGACACGTTGACATTTTCACATAGTATCGCGCAGTGCATCCGACTGTCGTATATTGCCCCTGCTATTTCTCAGTTTGCTTTTTATACACAATTTCTTTTACAACATAAGCAAAGACAAACCCACAGCAAAAGCGCGAGAGGCAAAAGCTGAACTAAAACTGAATGAAATTTTTATGAATGGGCAAAACTGTAATTGAATTCAATTTACAATTTCTGAGCCACTCTAAAAGCAAATGCACTACAGACCGGATCATATATATATTTATATGTATATACATATTGTATGTGTGTGTGTGTGTGTGTGTGTTAGTGACTGAATGCCGTTAGTTTTCCTACTATTGACAGTTGCAGCCATTAGCTTAAATGGCAAGTGGAAAAATGTGAAAATGTGGTACGATGTTGTTGGCTCGATTTCAAATGGCTTGATTGGACTTGAATGGTGCATGACTTGGCTCGAAGTTTACCAAGTTTTTTTTTAGCTTAAGCCTTCTAGCTAGTATTCATGTTTGCTGGCATAGCAGTTAGCTCTAAGAATTGACATTCAATTTAAAAGAGGCGTTGACCCATTATATCTAAGGTGACTTAAGCAATGTACAAGGTCAGGGAACAACTTTTTCTTAAAGCGACTTTTGCACTTGAGGGAGCTGGGTTGTGCGAAGTTACGTGTGAATAGGGTCTGTTGTCAATAAATTCGTCAAAATTGTTCTTCGAGCTCTAGTTGGACAAGCGGACGCATAGACACGTTTTATTTTGGGGTCTGTTCGATGAGTGTGTAAAATGTTTACCTAACGTTACCGTGTGTCACAGCGCGTTCTAATAGGGTTGTGGATGGATTTTCAAAAAGAAAAATTCTCATTCGCTTAGTACTATTTTTTCTGGGAGGAGAAAAGTTTAGGCAGAAAATAAATAAAGTTTTTTATGTTCAGAATTTCCACAAGCAAATCCTATTTACTGCGTTCTGATTCACGTCGGGAAAAAATAGTATCCCCTATTTTTCGGATAGGCCGTGTATATGTAATAGCCAAATGAGGTCTGTAGTCTCTCCGTACAGATGTACCTACATCCATCTTAAATAACATCAGCGGTAATGACAACAAATTGCAGCAAGAGAGGAGCCAGACAAAAAACAAAGATTTTCGGGCTAGCATGTTTTTGTGTTCGCTGAATCTCAATCCCAGGTCCAAATAACCCCAGTACGTCGAGTTCTTAATATTACCTTCCAATTTCCACGATTTTTGGGTTATATCAGAATTTTTACGTGCTGGGAGTTTTTTTTTTTGGACCTTGGATTGAAATAATACACTTTTATTAATTTCTATTGAGTTTTTCTTTTGAGGCTATGTCATACAAATATAAATCTGATGTTCGTGTTCTGTCCATATTTGCTAAACGTTTTCGGAGTCGCTGAGGTCCTAAGAGCCGCAGATCCTCAGGGTTCGGACATATACTTCAAAATACCTCGCTATATTAGGGTTTTTTTATAACACTACTACAAGAAAGAAACAATATCGATTATCGGGATCGGGCGTCAGACCATGTTTTTGAAGTCGCTAAATCCAAATCCAAGGAACAAATGGGCTCTTCACGTTTCTGACAAAACTTGAAAAAACAAAAAACCCCATAAAGCGGGGCGTTTATGCCAGAACTCTGAAGTGCTTGTATTGGAACTTATAGCATTGAAAAAAAAAATTCGGATTCCTAAATTCGGATAATAAGCTGCGACGGGCATCCAGTCCCGATAAAAATTTGTATACCGTTTTTTAAGGTTATGTCAGAAACCTGAAGTGCTGCAGTTTTTTTGTAATTTACTGTAGTAAATATTTTTTGAGCTCGAACCCGAAAATCGATATTTATATACGAAATTCGTTTTCCGCTTTTGGTGGTCTGCCTGCTGGCTTGTATAGTGAACAAGTGCCACATATGATCTGCAACGCCTCATTCTTCTTCTTGTTTTATAGAATGCTCGATATATCGATGCTTTTAACTCGAAAACATCGCTGCTATTTCAGCACTGGTGTAAGCATATATGAACCTTTAATATTGACTGCTATTCTTCTCTATCCTTGCCAAAGTTTTGAAATACAACAGTTCTGTTTTGAGTTTAATCTTTTTTAAATAGTTTCCATTTTTATTTCTTGCAAAATCCCTTGACTAATATGATCATTTTCGCTGCTCTTATAAAAGTTCCTAAACACTTAAATTCAAACTAAAGATTGATTTCCTATCTATCATTTCAATAAAAATTTTCAATTGAATAATTTCTAATGCTAGTTAATTAAGATACCATTTAAGAAAAAAATTCAACGTCACTTCCAGCCATTCATTAAGCAATACACACATTTATTCGTTCATTCATTCAGTCATTCAGTCAGTCGGTAAGTAATTCATGCAAGATCGACAACATGCGGCACTGTCTGTTATTTTTATCAATGATCATTTGTAATCATCAGAAGAGACGGCAACTCACCAAGAAAAAAAAAAATAATGAAGAAAAACATCACAAAATTGAACATCTTCGATGTGAATGAACTCTCAAAATGACTGTGTCCCAGTAGCTCTCTGTATTGAGAGGGAGTTCTCTTCTTCAAACGAACTAAATTGTCTCTTGCACTTGCTGCATTGGGGTTTTTTGGTTATATTTTTAGTTAAAGTTTTTCGTGTTTTATAAATAGTACCCATTTCTTTGGGTCAGACGCATTGATTTGTGGTTTACCACATGTGCTATCTACCTGCCATATGGTTGACAAAACTATCTATAACTTCTAAACTCGCTTTAACTTTCTTTGCAGTATGCTGCCATACGTATTGGACCGGTGGTCAAACGTGACGTCATGAAGGCTTCCACCATGCTGGAGCATGAAGCGCAGTAAGTAATTTTTCTCTACTTTCCATAAAGTATTTCCAAATTGATGAGTCATTCAACTTTTGGCAAGAACCAGAAATGTTGAAAGCATTCTTGGAATTAGCTGAATGCGGAAATATTTGTTTATAGTATATAGACATAGTGCAATATGTTTAGGTGATCAAATTTCTGAAATACTTTTAGTTTATTGAACTTGTACTCGATTTTGTTAAATGAATGCATTGAAATACTATTTGGTAAATTAGAAATTACGTTATTATTTGTATTACTCAAAGAATTGAGTGTTGGGCAATGGTTTTCTAAATAGTGTCAATTCAAAGAATCTAGTAACAATGAAAAAATGGAAGATATATAGATAAAGTTGAATATTTTTGCTAAAGTATATACAAAGTATGGTTTATACGCAGAACTTTTTTTCGAGGTTTTCTAAAATGTAAGGTTACTTTTTTTCAGAGAGAAAAAAAGTTCTCTTTCTGTACTGTATCTTGGAGATACAAAATGTTAATATTGTGGGGAAAATGAAACAAAGCTAAAATGTTTTAGACTATAATTTTTATTTATTTATTTAATCCAATAGACTTTAATATATATTTTGTGTTGGCAAATTATTTATTAAAGAGATCCCAATAAAATGAGTTAATGAAAAAGTTATCTGAGAATGTTAATTTTGTAGGCAGCAATGGTTACCAAGCAAAAATTTTAATAAATCTAATTGAAAGATCCCATAGACTTTAAGAAAAAAAAAAAATAAGCAATCGGCCGTGCCCCGGAAAATGAAAAACCAAAACGAATAAATTTTGTTCGTTTTCGTTTTTGCGTGCTTCTAAATCCGCATTT
Organism: Chymomyza costata; assembly: GCA_018150985.1. Taxonomy (NCBI): domain Eukaryota; kingdom Metazoa; phylum Arthropoda; class Insecta; order Diptera; family Drosophilidae; genus Chymomyza; species Chymomyza costata. The sequence continues at coordinate 6,421,330 of JAECWU010000001.1, read as the reverse complement.
TATGTTGTCGCTATCTACTCATATTTCCCTTACTCTTTGTAAGCACAGTTCTACACCTTTTCCAACTTTTCGTTTTCCGAAGGAGGGCCGACTAACATCATTCCATCTAAAAGTTTCTTGGAAGTACATTTTTTTCCCATCCGTTGTCTAGTAAATAATAAATGGGGATTTTGCCTTTTGTGGACTTAGTCACTCAACCGCCTTAGTCGGTTGACTGACCTTCATGTTCACTAACAAATTAGTATTTATTGGACTAAACTTTTCTCTAGAATTCAAGTTCAAGCTTCATTGGAACAACATTATTACATTCTTGAGAATAGAAGTTTTGCTTTATTTTAATAATAATTTATAAGTTTATTCATAACGAAATATAGAATCTACTAGCTAGGGATACTCATCCTACCAACCCTGTGCTTTTTATTGCTGCCGATATAAATACATAGATAGGACAACTGTTCAGTGATTACATACTCATAGTAAAAGTGGGGAAGGTATTGAGATGAAACGAAAAACTTAAGCAGCCTGCAGATAGTGTGTATTTTTATACACTATTGAGTTTGTGCAAATATTTATAACATGACGAAGCAGACACCGGAGGCCCTCAACCACCCAGATGGTCACGTAACCAAAAGAAATTGATATTGAACATGATCCAAAATTGATTAGGTGACGCAATGCGCTGGTGTGTTATTTGTGTCTGAAATAGAAACCACAGGATTAATTTTCGTGTTGTAGCTATATTAAATGGTTGACCAAGAAGATTAATATGAAATACATAAAAGCACCTAAATTTATATAAGAGCATTTTTTTATCGTTACATAATATAAATATTGTTAAAACCTTTGTGTGAAGTTTGATGAAAATTGGTCCACGCTTTCCTATAGCTGCCATAAAAAAATTGAACCAGTTTTCTGCTTTTTTACTATTTTATTTTTCTCAGTGTAAAATCGTTAAAATGAAGGAGATACAAAAAAAGTGGGCCGCTTTCCTATTTCTCCATATACAATCATGATCAATAGAGACGAAATAGCGATATCTCTCTGTTCGTCTACAAGTTCGCTTTATCCCTTTTGTCGAAATTTAAAGAAAAGTAGAGAATACCTTCAAAGTTTTCTAACTTTATACGTATTGAAACTTGAGACAGAACTATTTCTCTCATTGTCCACATCGGGAGCAAATTCTCAAATATTTAAAAATCGATTGAGCACTTTAAAGATTATAGGCAGAGATGTGCATTACCGATCTGATATTTTTAAAATTTAATATTTCGGTTGGGATTAGTGATGGGAAAAAAATTCATTAATCGATTAATGAATCATATGATTAATTGAAACCAAGCGATTATTAATTGCAAATAATCGAAGGAAAAGAAAAATAATCGAATAGTCGAAGTGTTTTTCAATATTTTAACTAAACCGTGTAATTTTGTAACATGTTAATATGTAAATATGGAATACAAATGCCTTATAATAACAATAATAATGAATTAATAAATAAAAGTGCATATCAGTGAAAAAAATATATATTTTTATTTTATTTGTTCATTACTGAATTCAGGAACAATAGTTTTGACAGGCGCGAGGTCGTCAACCTGTTCCTCTTTTCAGTGGCAATAGCACCTGCCTTTGAAAAGAAGCGCTCTGCTGGTACCGAAGTGCCTAAAAGATAACCGTACCGACGAGCTATTATATAAAGCTTAGGGTACACCGCTCGCATTTCCTCCCAGGCATTGATGACGTTGCCCTTCAGTTCCAAAACGGGAGCATTAAAAAAAAAACTAAGCTCGTCCTGAATTTCGGTTGGGTCGCTGTGTTTTTTGCCACGTTTGTGAGCCAGCGACTTGTGGTGGGCCCATAAATCAAATTCAACATCGCCAGTAGAGGATCCATCACTCATACTTCCTAGACTTTCATCTCTTTAAGAAAGTTCCACCATTTCGCTTCTGATTTTCCTCATAACTGTAGCCAAGGCCATGGGATCTTGAAAGTGAATCTTTTTTAAACGCGGGTCCAGCAAAGTTGACGCCGCTAATAAAAATGAATGCTCCATTGCTCCAAATCGCCGATCGTTTCTTGCACCATTTTATTCTTTTGTCACACAACCGGCACTGCACTTCCTTGTCATTAATTTTGGAATAAAATTTCCAAACTTTGCTTTGAGTTGGAGCCATAGTTGTTAAAATGTTTGCAAAATTGTGTGTCCCAAGCTTTTATTTTGCGCGAAAAAATGTAGTGATAATCTTTCGATTATTTTAGCAGCTAATCGATTAACGTTTCGTTTAATCGAACCCCATTTTTCGATACAATTAAATCGGTAATTGAAAGAAAATAATCGATTATTGTGTATCAAATGATTAATCGTCCCATCACTAGTTTGGATACAGATTATGTATACCGATATTTGAATTTTTGATATATAGTTGCTCCGAATGCTAACATTTTTTCCCCCTCAGTTTCAGTTATCTTTGTAGAAGTTATGGGGTTGTATACCTTATGGCTCTATGCTCCACTAGGAGTAACAGGACATAAGAAGAAGATACCTTGTCATCGCAAAAAATTGAGAAAACTCATGATTTTTCCAAGACATATCAAAATAATTTTATGACATTAACGCAGTAAGTTTTGGACAGTGGCAATTTTCAATAACCGAATAAAAATATTTATTTTTTTTTTAATTATTCATGATTAGCGGTGTTATGGTCCTACTCCCAAAAGTGCGTACTTTTTGGAAGTAGCTGGCGGTGACCACGATATATGTTTCTACTTGCTTAACTGAAATAATAAAATTGAATATTTTCCAATAGAATATTTAATCTCGAGTTAGTGAACGATTAGAACGCAAAAAATCTACGTTTTCATGATTATGGTCCTACTCCCAAAGGGACTTTTTTTTGGAAGCAGCTGGCGGTAGCCTATGTTTCTACTAGCTTAAGGGGTCTACGCAGTTCGAAAAATTCCATATGGAAACTATTTTATACTATTTCAGATGCAGCCACCAGTGTGTGCATAGTAAGTCGAAGTGCTATTTTTTTATCGAATTATCGTTTTTTTGTGCTATTAATCGATATTTTTTCCTATACTTTTTTTGATCGGAATTTTTCGCGACTATTTTTTTTATATGAAGTTTTTCATTTTTTTGCGTGCTGCGTAGAGGTGTTTAATTGAAATCATGAAATTGAATATTTTGCAATGGAATACTTCAATATCGATTAAGGGAACGATTATAACGCAAAACGTCTACGTTTTCATGATTAGCGAAGTTATGGTCTTACTCCCAAAGGACTTATTTTAGAAGATGCTGGCGGTGCTATTTTGTGAAAAGTAAATTTTCAAAGCTTACATGATTAAATGATTCGATAAAACAGTTTTTCAGAATTCTTGGTACATGCTTTTGAAAAAACATTATTCCGAGATATTCGTATATTAAGCACCGGGCGTTAAACTTTTCTCCACAGCTCTGTCTGTAAATAGCCGTACTGCTCCGAAGTGCTTAAAATTTTGTAAATACCATTTTGAAATTAATTCTTTCCCAAATATGTCATAGAAAAATGTTTTTTCTTGTGACACATCAGAGGGTATCTAATCCCTGTCATTCCTATGAGCAGCATAGGGCCATTTCTCAGTTTAGCTACATTTAAATCTAAACTTTCGCTTTTCCTCTTGCTGCAAACAAGCCCTATATACAGAATACAGCTTTTACTACAGTTTTTAGTTACTATGACCATTTATCAAATGATTATCTGTTGCAACAATGTTGCAACTGACTGTATATAGTAAAATCTACAGGCGTCCAGTAAAACGACTTTTTGATATATGACACCCGACAATGCAATTTTATTGCCTTTTAACTTTGTTAACGCGCATGAGATATACGCACACACATACACACCCACAACAAACGCCTTTAAGTGATGCACAGAACAAAGGCGCATAAATGCCGCGACTTTGTTGCTGCTTTGTAGCTGTAAGATACATTTGTAAGTTGCAAGTTATTATTATACTATAGCCGAGTAAAAGAGTGACCAACAGTTCAAATGATTCATTTAAGCGGCAATCACAAAATGCACTTTGTGCGCCTGCGCCGAAGATACACATGATTTATTATAGTCGGACCTTTTCAAATATATATATATTTATATATAAGTCCGTTGGGGTGAGGATGTGTATCTTGTTTGTGCAAAGGCGGCTTGTGCTTTGTCTCATTAGCGGCGATTGGGTGCTGTCTCCAGGCCATTAAGTGGTGTAAATTAAATGCCAAATAGCAGCCGGCTTAGCTTTTGCTGCTTGTCTATGACAAGTTTCCAATTTCAGGCCGGCCGGCAAAAAACTGAAATTATTTCTGTGCTCTGCTTGGCAACAACAAAGCAAATGTGAATGGATTTGTGGCCAGTCAGCAGTAGCAGCCTACACAAACCACTAGATACAAATGCATAAACAGCTACAGATACATTTCTAAAGCCCACATAGTGACACACACACATTGAGTATGCGCTCCAACGCGTTTAAATTACGCTGCCAAATGCGAAAAAAAAAATAAATGGAAATAGATACATAAAAAGCTTTTCAGCTATATTTGTATCTACGCCCAAGTTTGGCTTAGGCATACATTTCCGCTATACACACACATTTTAATGCACATTTCCGGTCCCTTTGCGCTTGCGCGCAGCCATTAGAATTAGTTTCCCAACTCTATCTCTCACACACTCTCTCTGTAAATCTATAAAAATGTGCTAAAATGTTTGTACATGCGTGTATCTGACAGATACAACGAAGACAACTTAAGAGTACGGCCCTTGAGCCCACAACGCAGCCATGTAATAAAATCAATAACAATTTTTAGTATGTGTTGCGTTTATTTATTTATGATTTTACGTGTTTGGAATTTTTGTTTTTTACCATAAAAATTTGCTTTTTATGTTATTAACGCACATAAAGCCGCGGGAGCAGCTTGTCGACTGCCTCTATTTTTGTACATATATATGTATATAAACTTTATTTTTTTTTTTGCATATGCCACATAAAATGCTTAACAGTTTTTATGGGCATTTTAGCTGGCAAGCAGCGCAGCATAGCAAAAAAAAAATATTAATAAATATCTTGTTCCTGATAACTCTGGGTGGGCGGCGTTGAGGCAATATTTAAGTAATTGATTTGGTCGATTATTCAGCGCCATTAAAGTCCATTTAACAGCAGTAATGCCAACAAATTCTAGGAATTTCTTTTGAATCTTTTGAAAAATTAGCTTATACGTTATCATTTGTACCCATAAAGATCCTCGTACCTATTGGATTGAGTTTATGTATGCGATTAGTACAATCTATGAGCCATGTCTCTCCGTCTGTCTTTTCGTTTGAATAACTCGATCCTGGTGACCAGAAGACCTCTAGAGACACAAAATGCTAGCAAGATATGTACCTTATCCGTACGCATACGAAGTTTGTTGATTCGGGTCAATATCTTACCCCGTTAACCCGCAGAAGAATTTAAACAGAGTCTTGGAAATAAGAAGCGATGAAGATTGATTGGGAGTAAAAAAAAATTGCCTAAAAAGTCACTTTTTTAACAAAGATTTTTGTATTTCTAGTTAATACCCACTTCTTTTTTATGTAACGTCACGCCAAGCGTATTTTTGCTTATATATTTTACGTCAATAACACAGGTCAACATGGTTTAGTTGTTGGAAAGCTAAGGGTCATTTCCAAAGTAATTTGCTGCGTAGAATCCGAACACGGGGTTGGCCCATCACGACAGGATTTTGAGATATTTGAGGTTATGTACCCGAAAAACGGCATTATTTTTTATACTTTTGAGGTTATGTACAAGGTGCCAACATTTTTGTGGTCTGTGCTCGCTGAGAACGAATTTGAAATCAAAAAAATAAACCCCAAAGGGAAAATTTTCAAGATAAATTACACAGTTAAAAATTATTGCGTCAAAGGCTTAATGCAAATGTTAATGACGTTAAAGGGATATATTTCGTAACTTCGAATTTTTTGCACCCTGTATATAACCTCAAAAGTAGCAAAATACTCCGTTTTTCGGGTACATAACCTCAAATATCTCGAAATCCTGAAGTGATGGGCCAATTCTGACCCCGGATACGGATTCTACGCAGCAAATTATTTCGGAAATTACATGTAGCTTTCCAACAACTGACATGACCCCGGTATTTGTAGACCTGTGTGATAGTTCTAAGTGCATAAGACATCGATCTCTAAATGCAAAATGGTTTGGGAAAACAGAAAAAAATGTAATAAAACTCCACTTAAATAGATCTCGGAACATATAAAAACTCGCACGAACGCAATAGTTGATAAACTGGTAAGAGTTGTTGCTGCGAATCACTAAAGGTTCTAAGACCTTTTGGGTCATTAGCAAACACTCCACCAAACAGCTGTTACGAAAGGAGGAGGAGACCCAAAAAAAATACAAACTGGATCAACACCTTGGGCGCAGACAGGCCAAGCAGCTTCATTGTTCGTCTTTAGGAATACTGTCAGGAGACACCTGAGTTATATATCGACAACGTTAAATTAAGCAGGAAAGCTCCCAACACACACTTGTAGAGCGTGACGCTCTAACCAGGGAAAGGGTTTACCCCTTGGATTGGCATATAATCTCGATGCATGATGTCACACGACAGGAACCATACCATTTTCGGGAATTCGTTTTTCTAACGTGCTCTAAAGTTAGAAGGGAGCACAAGGGTGGGTTAAAATGCAGCTTTCCCCAAAAAAATATTTTTATTAGCAAATCATAAGTTATCTAGATTTTACAAGCTATATATTAAATTATATCAAAATCGTTTGGCTATATAGACCCATAGTACCGATTAGTGGAAAAACGTTTGTCTTTCGTTTTTCTTTTTAAAGATATCGTAATAGAACGTGGCATTCGATGGTTTTTTAAACGATCCGAGCAATGTACCAAATTTGAACAAAATCGGTCATGTAGTCCACAAATGACCGATCGATCAAAAAAGTTTTAGGGCCAAGTTCGTGTGGTAATAAAGAGATAAGTGTATGTAATATATAAGTGTCTGCAAGTTCTTACCAGAGAGATTAAGACTAAGATTCAGAGAGAAATTTTGGTCTTATTCCATGAGGGTTTTATAAGAGTTTCAGATAGTTAAACTTGGTTTGGGCCCATAAATTCTGAAAGGTGCTTTCTCTGTACCAGAACAGTGCGAGAGTTTCGATTGTTGATCTTAAGACTGATGATTTGTTAACGAAAAGGCCTCTGAAAGAACCATTGCCGAACGATTTATTATTTTATCGAGAGCGTTGTGAGTGGATTTAACATGGGCAAAGTTTCGACGACCGAAAAAGTTGTATAACTAAAAGTTACTTCGAGGCCATGCGAATGCCCAAAATATATCGCTCTAGTGTGCCCTCTATATGGTGCTCGTGCTCTTCACGGAGGAACTTTTTGCGTTTCTTTGTTCGTCCAAATGCAAAACATGGCCTGTTTGTTAGCAACCATCAACTATCGCAATGACGTCGTAAGGCTTATCGTTCCATTAAAGTTCTAAAAGCCAAGTATGAACTTTTTGAAACTTTCCGAACTTAGTTCCACTTAGCAACTTATTTGTTGTTCGTTCTGATCTTAACCAACTAAGCCGCCACTTGGCGCTAATTTTAATGATTAGCTATATGTCTTTCCTGTACAAAATTTAACAAATCTATGTAGCCGCTCATTAAGCCACCGTCAAACTATCTGAAACTATCAAGCAGCACATAATTTGTAGACCCTTCCTGTCGTCATTGTCGTAGTCGTAGTCATAGTCGTCGGCGTCAACACTCCAAATGGTCAAATGACCACGGTCCCACGTAGCTCTTGACGCTCAAATGCCACTCGTTTCCTGTCATTGAAAACGCACACAGCAACAAAGATCTCCACGTTGTTATTGTTGTTGTTGAAATCGTCGTGATTTCAATTATTAACGCTTCCTGGTACTGGAGAAGTGCTGCAGCGCCATGTGGCCAGATCATTAGACATAAGCTAACTAACTGCAAAGAGAGAAAACTAAATACGAAGATGCAACTCCATAATCATTACTATTATTATTATTGTTGTTGTTATTATCAATGTAGCTACTTTTAATTGTATTAAATTGCGCCATGGCATGATCACTGATACCTACTCTGTCTCGTTCTCTGTGCACCCTTAGATATGCAACGATTTTGGCATTCGATGTTAAGGTGGAGCGTGAGGCACAGGAAATGGCCGATTCGTTGGGTGTAAAAATATTCCAAGCGGACATTATCTATCATCTATTCGATAAATTTACCGCATTTCGTGAGGAGCTAAAACAAAAGAAACGTGAAGAGTTCCGTTCTATAGCCGTCTTCCCATGCAAGCTTAAGGTGAGTACATAAGTATAATTCTAACTATGTTCTATATAAAATACACTTGAAGAAATTTTTGTTCGAAATTTATTTTCTAGTAAAAATATTGAAACATTTATTAGTTAAATTAAAAACTTAAATATTGCAAAATATTACGCAGATATACATTCATAATAAATAAAAAATTGTTTTATATTTTTAATGCTTTTACATTATTTGTTTATTATTTTATTATTATTATCAAATTATGATGTTGTCCATATTTGATAAATTATTATTATTTATTTTACGCAGTTCCCATAGTTCGTCATATTTTTTCTGATATGACAACTCTTATTATTTTCAAAATAAAAATCATAATTACAATTTTTATTTAAAAATCGCGCAATAACTTTTACTGCTCAATTTTATATTTTATTTATTAAAAATAATTACAAAAATCATAATTGTGATTTTTTTTAAAAAATCGCGTATAACTCTTACTGCTCAATTTTTATTTTATTCATTTAAATAAAAATTAATAAATTTATTTAGTTTTATTTTTTAAAATTTTTATTTTTGAAAAATTTAATTTAAATATATTTTAAACCGAGGGACGTACTGGAATGGAATTTAATTTTTTTATTTTCCAAGGACATCTTATGTACCGATGGAAAGGTATTGACGTGTAGATTACATTAACATGCATTGCGGTGCTTCGTTCAAAAGAGATTTTCTTGCTATTTTTATTTTTTATTAATAAAATATTTTTTTTTTTATTTTTTTTTTATATTATTTATTTTAAAAATAAAAATGGAGCCTTAATTTTTTATATTAAAATTGCAAAAAAGAGCTATTTTTTTGATTTTTAAATAAATTCCATTCAACTATGTATTATTCATAAATTTTGAATTGTGAAAAATAAGAATTGAAACTTAATATTTTTTTTTAATAATTTAAAAATAAAACTAAACTTTCTTTTATAATTTTTTTGATAGTCCTTAAATGATTTTTTTTTCACACCACCTCTTATTTTCGAACACATATTTTTTTTTTTAATTTGTATATTGCCTCATTTTCAATAAATTTTGAATGTTTAAAACTTTTGGTGACAAATTCTTCCAAGGTAATATTCTTAACACAAAAAGATGATTAAAAAAAAGTCCTAGTTATCCTGAATTAAATTTTTTTTTTTTCAAAATTTTAATTTTTTTGCCAAAAAACCAGAGTTAAAACTTGATTTTTGTTTAGAATAGATTAAAAATAAAGATGTTCTTTCTTCTATAGTATGATATATTGTGACTTGTAATTAAATTTAAAACAATTTTCTTGCTTTGATTATTTCAAACCCATTACTCTTATTTGCGATCCCTGATTTTTTTTGTATTATTTTTAAAATTCGTATATTTTGTATCATTTATTTTATATCTTTAAAATATTTTAATGAAAAGTTTATTCCTAAGCAATATGCTTAACAAAAACGAGTAAAAGAAAGTCCCAGTAATTCTGCTTTTAAAATATATTTTAAGCTTACACAGAATTTTATATTTTTATTAAACATGAGGAAGATTCCAAAAATATTCGAAGAGCTTCTGAAAAAAATTAAAAAAAAATTAAATATGGCGACCTCGCTTTCTAAAAATATTTAAAGAACTTTAGAAATATTTTTTTACAAATACTTTTCCTGACTTAAGCAATAAAAACATTGTATAGTTCAAGACTAGAAAAAAAATAGCTTATTGCTGTAGTAAAGTTTGGTTACATAAATAAATTTATAAAATTAATTTTATTTTCTAAGTTTATTTTTATTAGCTTCAAGCTTTGTAAAAATCGTTTTAAAATTTTTTTTTCAAGTGTAGATAGATATTGTAATAGGGCCAACATCTGTTGTTCCTCTTGTTGTGATTACGACTATTATTTCACTGCTGCGCAAACGTGCTCACACATGGGGGCCCAAAGTCGATTTCAGTACCTCGATCACAAGATGGTTTGTCTCGACTCTGACCGACTCTGTAATTACCCCAAAAGCTACAGGTGTAAAATGCAATCAGTTCGCTGTTGTGTGGTGCAAATGTTTCGACTCCAGCTGTGCCGACAACATCTGAGCATGGCTGGGGCTTACTCACTCTTGGCCAGAGCTCTGGGTTCTGGCTTGGTTTGTCTTGGCTTAATGAGGCTGCCCCAACAACAGGCACCACTAGTCAACAAGCGATTATGGTGCCTCTGCACGCCTGCACCATGTCCACACTTCCTGCTCAAATAAAGTTTAAACAGCGTGTTTGATTTATAGGTAATCATTAGATTATAGTCGTATGCAACATCGCATCGCATCTTCTACCATGGTTCCAGTAGAAACTCCAGCTCACCTACTGTGCTGGCTGTGCGTTGTTGTTATTGTAATTGGAGAGAAGACAGCAGATGCACAGCTGTTCTTAGTCGATTTCGTAGCAATATGTAGTATATGTATCTATGTATCTATCTCTAAACCGGCGGCTTAGCCAAGCTGCCTTAGGTAGAACTTATTTTTCTTTTTTCTTTTAATAACAATGACGTTGTTTAGTTTGAGTTATTAGCTCGTTTGTCCAACGTTCCATTTTCTTGATCGTGTGTGTGTATAGAACACCACGGAATCTTCTGGGCCAGCTTTTAGTAGCTGAAGGCCTGAAGCACTTTAAACTTGACCAGCGGAAATTGAGTTGTTCTTTGACAGCTGGCAAACTGACTGGCCTTCAACGAAGTGAAGATGTGCTACTTATCTAAGTGAACGTGTTTGATTTAAGCATTCTTTTTTTTGTAAAGAATATCCTTGCTAATAATATTTATAAAAAATAGTCGAATATTTGTATGCTTCCCTATAACGCTATATTAAAATGACGCTTAATTCAATTTAAGCGTTGCCAGATCACTTCCATAATTAAAATGGATAGGGTTGCGTTAAAAAACAAATCGATACTTTTTTATTGATACATGAACAAATTTAAACTCAATCCAAAGTTTGGGAAGGATAAAGATTGCCGAGTCCTCTAGTTATATTATTAGTTATTATTATATGATGATTATTTCCTTTAACTCCAAGTGGAGCACAGGGCCTCAGCTAATTATGTAATATATTATTTTTTAATTTTGTATTGATTCTTAATTTGTCATATTATGGCAAAATGGCATTTTTATAGCACGTCAAAGCTTATTTTCTTTCCATTTCTCTAATAATTTAAAACTCTTAGTAGTTACTGGGTTCTGAGTATTGCCAGCATAAAAATAATCAACTAGGGTTCACGTTAAAAAAATGTGTTTATTCTTATTTCTTAACGATTTCGAAAACACATTTTAATTTTAAGAAGAAATTAACAAAAAAATTGTATTTTTAATTTTTGTTAGAATAGAACTTAAAAAAAAAAACAAATTTCCTTGTTAAATTCAAAAAGAATTTTTGGTTAAAGGATTAAAGAAATAAAACATTTTTGTAATAATTTCAATGAGATATATCTTATTGGAAAAACAAATTTTGCAAATATTTTCTTTCGTTTATTAGAAAAAGCTGCTAACTATAAAGTTAACGATAAATCAGTTAACAATTAGAAGTCTATTTATCACATATCATAAAATTTAAGAGATCAATTTAAAAATTGGTATACTCAATGTCTTCTAGTGAAAGGCGATAATTGGGAGAAATGCAAAAAATAAATTATAATAATTAAAAAAAATTAAAATAAAGCCGCTGTAAAAAAAATATATTTTTGAATAAAAAACAATGAAAATAATTTGAAACATTCCATTTGTCTTAAACAAACTAAGCTATTATTTGGAAAACACATTTTACTCTTAAGTATAAAAAAAAGTGCAAAATTTATGTTAAATAAGAATTAAAAAAAAAAAGCATTTTTTTTATTTATATAAGTCGAAAAAAAGTAGAATGTATATATCCAGCATTTTTATTCGTTTAAAGGTAGACTTTTAGCTAAATTTTAAGTTATCGATAACTCAACCAACAATCGGAAGCTTTTATGTATGTAAAATTTATTAAAATCGAAGTGATCGATTTAAAAAAAAAAATTATAAAACTTTTTTATTCATTTAAAGGTTAAGTCTAGCTAAATTTTAAGTTATCGATAAATCAATCAACAATCGCAAATTTGTTTGCATTTGTCGATCGATTTTAATAGTGATCGCCTTGATGCCTTTTCCATAATAATGTAAAATGTAAAACTATTAAAAGCTTAAAAAAGATGGATATCTGCGTGCGTCCATCAAATTAAAAAATGATTATCATTAAACTATATAAAGAAAAAAACATTTCTTTCAGCTATCTTGAAAGCGTTTGAATTAATCTTTTACCAGTTTTTCAATTCAGACAAATTTTTCGATGATAAATTATTCGATGTAGATCATGTCACGTTCTTGACTAGGATGTTTTTTTTGTGTATCCATCATATTTTACTATCCTTAAAGGCTTTTGAGAGCATTGATGTGATGTTCATACAATAGAAAAAATGGTTTATTTACATAAGTCAAAAATTCTTTGATCTAATATTTTTTAAATTTTAAATTTCGAACAAACTAAAGTAGCCGCCAGCTTCATCTGTAGTGTGCATCAACTCGACAGCTCTGGTGATGCATCTTAGCTAGCTACTATAATTAAGTAGCATTATTTAAAAAGTAGTTAAGATCTCCAACGTTAGATGGCCTGACGATCTTACCGCTTATTAGTTAACTATAAGAAATTCTTGCCAATCAATAGTAGTTATGTCTAGAAGCAGACTAAACCAATTTTCATGCAACTTGATTCACTTCTCTTACAGATACTGCCACAATTTGTATTCAACAGCCGTGATCCGATCGTCATGGGTGTCATGGTAGAGAATGGTATTGTCAAAGTTGGCACACCGATGTGTGTGCCCAGCAAAGAGGTAAGTAAAAAGAATTCTTTTAAATATTGAACTATTTTTATAAGGGATTTAAACTTTGAATGGTTGAGCATTGTGGGTTCAATCGTAGATCAGACCATAAGGGGTAACCTATTCAATACAATGCAAGTCCTTGTTTATGATTAAATCGTGTCAAGTATCTAGATACAAATTGTTCATACCTTTAGTGAGTGTGTGTGGAGCATGTGAAGTGGATCAATTGCGCCTTGGCAATTGGGTTTCTTATTTGATTTGGTGCTTTTGTTGACACAGGTGCGCAGCCCTTGCTCTACCTAAGGTTCATTGTTTATTTGCAATCAGCAACTTGCACGCTCTAAGGTTTATACGGTGCGCGATTTCGCAAAGAAATGTCGAATAATTTAAACAATTTTAAAATAAGCTTTAAACGGAGCGAAGACTACCTTTTGGGAAAATCTTAGTTCTTTTGAGAAAAGAAAAAGTACTCAAAATCTACAGCTGGCTTTAAAAGTTTTAGATATAAAAAAAATTATTTTCGAAATCTGGCACATTCTTGGTTGCAAATATTTTGACATTAATAATTTTGTTTCTTAAAAATCGCCTGCTTTTATTTGTCCTTAGTTAAACTAATGCTTATACTTATAATAATAATTATGAATAAAATATATGAATTTTGTAAATATTTGGCTGGTTAGGAAAATTTTTTAGGAATTTTGTTTAGTGTTTTATATAAATAGTAAATCGATATATTTTTATTGAAATCTTTCTTGAGAAATTTTAATATTCCAAATATGACTATTCTATAACTAAACTTTTTAATGTATTCAATACACTACAAATCTTTTGGAATTTTGTTAATACTATTTGAAAAAAACATTTAAAAAATTAATTTTTTTTTTAACATTGTTGCACTAAATCGATTGGATTTATATAAAAAATCGAAATTGACATATTAAGGAACAAGCTTAAAATAATAAATGGCAAACGTAAATTCTTTTTTAAGAAAAAGTTAATAAAAAACGATTTAAATAAAATAAGGGTTGAAAAAATAGTATTTTTTTAATTCAAACGAAAACCATGACACCTTCTATTTATATTGGGTCGGTCACTAAGTAATTTCGTTTGATAACAACAGCTGATACGATTGAATTTTTTCGCAGCCAACTTCACACTTAACCGCTTTACCTTTATATATTTGAACAGCTGATATAGTAAGGCTTTTTTGTACAAAATTTTGTTACATTTTTTGGAATAGTTTTTGTTTGGTGCCCTATCGAAGATAGAAGATCGAAAACAACATTTTCGGCATATTTTACTGTTTTACTATCAAAAGGGTAAAAATGCTGTTCATGCAAGGCGAAAATTATGTGATGTGTACGGAGAAGATGTGTTGACCGAACGCCAATGCCAAAATTGGTTTGCAAAATTTCGTTCCGGCAATTTCGATCTTGAGGATGCACCACGTCCTGGAAGGCCTCTTGAAGCCGATGTGGATAAAATAAAGTCGTTGGTCGATGCAAATCGTCGAGTAACAAAACGAGAGATGGCTGAAAGATAAAATTTGTCTAACACAACCGTTCACAAGCACATGAAACGTCTCGGATTAATTTCTAAGCTTGACATATGGGGGACTCATGTTCTTACAGAACGAAATTTGCTTCGTCGCATTAACGACTGTGATTTGCTTATCAAACGTCAAAGAAGTGATCCATTTTTGAAGCGCATTGTTACTGGCGACGAAAAGTGGGTTGTTTACAAGAATGTAAAGCGCAAGAGATCATGGTCTAAAAAGGATGAACCAGCTCAAACCACTTCGAAGGCCGATATTCACCAAAAAAAGGTTATGTTGTCTGTTTGGTGGGATTTCAAAGGGATCGTTTATTTTGAGCTTTCGCCCGACAATACCACGATTAATTCTGAAGTGTATTGTAATCAGCTAGACAAATTGAGTGACGCACTCAAACAGAAGAGGCCAGAATTGATCAATAGAAAAGGTGAAGTGTTCCACCAGAATAATGCGAGACCTCATACAAGTTTGATGACTCGCCAGAAGCTTTTGGAGCTTGAATGGGATGTGCTTCCACACACACCATATTCTCCAGACTTGGCACCTTCGGACTATCACTTGTTCCGGTCTCTGCAAAATTTTTTGGATAGGAGAACCTTCACCTCAAATCAGGACGTCAAAAACCACTTGGACCAGTTTTTTTGCCTGCAAGGATCAAAAATTTTATGAGCGTGGAATCAATCTCTTGCCCGAAAAATGGCGAAAGGTATTGGATCAAAATGGAGAATATATAATTTCATAAAATGTTTTACACAATTAAAAAAATCGTGTTTAAATTGCACTAAAAAAAACGAAATTACTTAGTGAACGAACCAATATAATTTTCTAACTTTTTGAGATTAAAAAATATATCATCATCATTACCACTTCCTATATCAGCCACTGGAGCATAGCGCCATATACAATATAAATTATTTTTATTATTTTTTTAACTTAAAAAAAAAATAGTTTTAAATTTAAAAAAAAAATGTATTATTTTAGGTTAATTTCATATTTTTTAATAAGAAACAAGATATTTTTTTTTTTTAAACGCTATGAGCAAAATTTTTGTGTCTTATTGACAATTTAAACTAAAATAAATATTCAGCAGCTTAGTCACAAAGAAATAAAAATAAAAAACACGTTTTTTTTTTAATTAAGCTGTAACGCGTTGTTTAAAATCTAAAATTTTAAAGATTTTTTTTTACTTCATCATTAGTTAAAAAAAAAAAATGTTAATCAATTTATTTTTTGGTCAACGTATTTTCAAAAATAAATAATCGTAAATTTTACTGAACAGCCTAGAGTTTAATTCTTTATCGTTCACATTTAAGATACAGTCAAAGTTATGGGACAACCTTCGAAAAAAACATTAAAAGGGCGCAGCAAAAATCTTTGTCTCGGAACACAAAATAATTTTTGTTAGTTTAGTTTCCTAGATTAGGTTCCTAGTTGTAGCAAAGGGCTTCCACAAACTTTCTTCAGCTTTCTTTCTTTTTCGCAATCACTTTTATTACCATTCAGCTTTTGCCATAATCTTTAATTTACTTTTCGAACGTAAGGATTGGTCACACCTTATCTAACATCTTTTTACGCGCTTACAATATTCACTTAGTACTATTATCCACAGCTCCACAAATTTTGAAGAAAATATGTGCCAGATACTACTTGACTAATAATCACGATCTCAAAAATAACCCATAAACGTATTCTTCTTCCTTAAAACGCATGTGTGATGTAATTTGTTGGGAAACTTAAAAAAAAATTATTAGCTCATCGCTGAAATTGCGTCGCAAAATAATAACGAAAAAAATATATGAATATATAAATTCGAAACAGAAATTCTTTTCTGCATTTAAAAACCTCGAACCCCATTTCAACTTGTGTTCAATTATTGTCCTTCCGTTTGCGAATGCAAAAACACAGATACACAAAGACACATATAAATAGTGTGCAGAACACGACACTCATTTCAATTTATGCGCTGACATGTCCTGTTTCCTTCATCAGTAGCAACAACAACAACCACCATGACAGTTGCCAGTTGACAACAACATTGTGGACAAGAACCTGGATGTTGATCTTTGCTGCAAAAGGGTTTCGCCTCTCTAGGCTCTTTTGACTTTTGCCAGCTGTATCCAGTCAAAGATGAGCGTTTGGCTTGTCTTGTCCGGCTGTCTGGTTGTCCACATCAGTCTGTGTGTCCGCCCGTCTGTCGGTATCTCTGTCCGTTTTTGCTGGCTGGTTGGCAGCCAGGCACCAGGCACATTCATTGGCAATTATAACTTCCTCAATTATCCAGCAGAGCGCAGCTAAGCTGTGCGCTTCCCGTCATTCATCGTCAATTCTTTTTAACATTTTTCCTTATTTTAAGTTTTTTTTTTTCAAGCTCTTTAGTACTGATTCTTCTATACCCTTGCAATAGGTATTCTGCTAATTAGAAATCCTATGAGCAGTGGGTTGATCAACGTAGCCATGTTGACTTCGTACTCGTAGTCCAAAAACACTTTTTCTATTCTGTTTTAAGTTTAATATATCTTTTAATTGAAGACTACTATCATTTATTTTCAAGATGTATAAAAAATATTTTGTAGAACTTAAGTTTATAACCAAAAGTAACACATAAATATATGTACCCCATAATATTTCAAATAGTGTGACCATCTTATTCGAAGAAAGACTAAGTGATTTTCCCACAAATTCGGCGTTATTTTTTGGTAACGGCGTAGCAAGAAGGAGGTTGATGCGTTCGATCTGTATGTACATCTGTTCGCTCGTAACTTCTAAACCGTTTATATTATGTGACGTCACAATTGAATATGGCTCACGATAACTTTGTCACTTGTTAAAAAAATGATTCACAAATAATAATAATAATCTCTCTGGCTACAAACCTTTTATAATTTAGAATTAACTTAATTAACTAATAATAATATTTTAATATTAATGCTACAAGTTAGAACGTATCTGTACTTACTTTCCATTTTTCGTCTGCAATGAATTTCTAAATTTGTACAGCTTTTATAAATTTTATCAAATAACCGAACTGATTAAAAAGATGATCGTCGTAATCGTTGACAGACTCGGTTTTTACAACCAAGCTTTCGACGTTTTCCCATTGCGGTACGTCTTGGAGCATAGTTCTACAGAAGGACTTAGAATTTCGGAACACAGGCACTGTAACAAAATTACATGTCTTCAGTAAATAAGATGGTCACACTAATTATAACTATTACTAATTATAACTACAAATACCGGGTTCATGTCAGTTGTTGGAAAGCTAAGGGTCATTTCCGAAGTAATTTGCTGCGTAGAATCCGAATCCGGGGCCAGAATTGGCCCAATACGTCAGGATTTTGAGATATTTGAGGTTATTTACCCGAAAAACAGAGATCAACATGGTTTAGTTGTTGGGAAGCTAAGGGTCATTTCCGAAGTAATTTGCTGCGTAGAATCGGAATCCGCGGCCAGAATTGGGCCATCATGTCAAAATCTTAAGATATTTGAAAAAACTACGATTTTCGTGTACATAACCTCAAATATCTCAAGATCCTGACGTGATGGGCCAATTCGGGCCCCGGATTCGAATTCTACGCAGCAAATTACTTCGAAAATTACCCATAGCTTTCCAACAACTAAACAATGTTGATCTGTGTAATGCTAGGTGCTCTATTTCAAGTTTTACAATGCTTATTTTTATTGAAATTTTGAAGTTCCTTGAAATAAATAAAATATAAACTACTAAACAAACATAAGTTTTTTAAATATAAAATCGAAATATTCTTGGTGTACTAAATTTTTGCGAAGTACTAAACAAATTATAAAAAAAAGAAATAATTTGTATTAGACCATGTTTTCACTATCTAAGAAGTTGAATATTTGGACCGTTGATATAATTTTGTTTCGATAAGCCCAGACAAAGAAAATCAACTAAAAAAGCTACAAAATAAAAAAAAATTAAGCGAAATTAATAAAGTATTCGTTCAATTTTAAAGATAGAAACTTTTTGATGCATTAATAGAGAATATTCAATATAAATGAGATAAGTCTGTGGCAAATATCATCCTTAATAAAAAATTATTATAGAATAATAATTATTATTATTTAATATTTCCATTCAATACAATGTGAAACAGTGTATAGTCTTTAT
This sequence comes from Chymomyza costata, assembly GCA_018150985.1. Taxonomy (NCBI): domain Eukaryota; kingdom Metazoa; phylum Arthropoda; class Insecta; order Diptera; family Drosophilidae; genus Chymomyza; species Chymomyza costata. Next base: position 6,402,424 of record JAECWU010000001.1, on the reverse strand, counting down.
TATTATTATTAAGGGTATCTGAGTTGCGGGCAGATTTTGTTGGTTCTTGTTCTGCAAGTAACCCTGGCTACCTTCAATATAGAACTTGCCACATGTGCTCCCTACTCCACTTTTATATTTTGCTTTTTTTTTTCCAAAGCATTTCGCGCATTTGTCGTTGCCTTCAATTTTTTTTTTGTTATTTTGTTTTCTATAGTATCTTTTATGTTGCATTTGGCTCACGATTTCCGCTGACTTGGAACGAGTTGGCCAAGGGTATCTTCTGCCAGCTTAGACACAACATGATTGTGCCCATTCCGCTCGGCGGAGCAGCCAAAAACGACAACTTCCTTCTTTGTTACTTGTGCGCATGCGTGCCAGTCAATTGGTCTGCCAGATGGCCTGGACCAGGCCAGGGTCTGGTTGTACAGCTGTTGATTACATTTATTAATTATATAATTAAATCTGTAATGGTCAAGTTGATATCAAGTTAAGAACTCGCATGCAGGAGGACTTTATTGAACAGCCGCCTAATTGTTTTATTTCCAAAACTTCCGTTCTCACGTTGTTCTTTTTTTTTCTTTTTGTGGTGCTTTTAACTTTAAGCCAAACAGTTGGTCAATTAATTGTTTTAAAACCACTTCCACTTCCCGTTTGCAAATTTTTGTGGAGGTTAACAGGTGAAAGTGTTGGTCAATATGCGTACTTCAACCCTTAACCCGGGCTTTTAAGGGTTTGTCTGTATGCCCTGAAGCAACATTTAAAGAAGTAATTTAATCTGTCAGGTTTTGTTGGCAGCTTAAGTTCCCGAATCAATCGGCTTTTGTACTTTAGTTTTATTGGGGTGAGTTAATGACATTTTGCACCACAGGGTTTAAAGGTTACTGCTTTGATTTTATGGTCAGCAAGCCGACTTGGTCACTTTTACGCATATGACACGGACTGGAGTACACCTACCATATTAGTTTCAAAACAAACCGGCTCGGAACAAGACAGGCTGGTCTTATGCGGAAGTTACAAGTTATGGTTTTTTTCGGCAAAATATTTTGTGCAATATATATTTTTGGATATGACATTTCCAACTCGATTATAGAGCTAATAATCTCTCTTTAACTTACAGGGATATCCCAAATGGGATTTTTATTTTTAAATGAAGTTTTGTCATTCCTTGCGCAATTTTTCATTCTGCGTATGGGCCTTAAAGAAAAATCGTTGCACCTTTTCTAATCTCAAAACAATAAAATATTAAGATGTCTGAAAATTTTCGGAAGATTGTTCCTAGACATCATATTCCACAAAATTTGAAAAAAATTGGATTTGTTGTATAGTTTATAGTAGGTAGGTAGGTAGGTTAGGGCGGCAGTTGGAACTTAACTAGCCCAAAAAAAAGGCCCTTTGTGATACCGATAATGGGAGTAGGTGATGGGGATATAGTATAGACAGGAAATATAAGGGGAATAGGAAAAGTGGAAAGTGCAGGACCATGCTTTATGTGGGATTCAAACCTACAACCTCTGGGATGATAATAAAAACAAAAAGATTCACCCGAAGAGCGTGACCTGACAGAAGTGGCTAGAGTTGTCTGTATGCATATACATATAATATTTCGTATGCAGCTAGTCTCTGTAGGGCTCCGATGGGGCTTGTACTCTCTAACAAAGCAATATGGAAGGAAGTATTATGCGAATTTTTAGATTTTTTTAATATTGTAGTTTTTTGTAAAAAGTTTGTATTTAGATAGTAGATGCAAGCCCCAGTGCAACAAATCAATCAATAGTACGTCAGGGTTCAGAATTATTATTATCTAGAACTTGGATTCCGATTCAGCGATCTCAGAAACATATAATAAACTTGGTCGGACACCTGGACTCTAAACAAATTTTTATGGTTTTTTTTTATCTTGGTTAGTCTGGCATCCGAACTAATTCAGGGATTTTCTTTTGCTGTTTAATCCATTATTTTATACCGAATTTTAATAAAATAAGATTTAAAGAACAGTATTAATAATAGTGAGTAAATTCAAAAACCTTCTTTGAACTGTACCTAAAACTTAAAAAATTTTGTTTGCGCCATTTTTGGCCACTAAGACTTTAATGTAAGTTTTAACAACTTCCTTTTTGTTGCTTTATTTCCTCTGTTGTTGTCCAAAGAAAACAATAAACGGAAGTTGAAAGGCGTTACCCAGCTCTAAATCCGACAGTCACTTAGCATATATGTATGTGTGTGTAATTTATATCTCCAAGATACAACACACATACACACACATACTCACGCACACTACACCTCTAGCTAAATTGTCTTGTTGTGGCTTAAAGACTATATTTAGAGTTGAACCCTCCAAGAAATGCTGGCAACTTAGTAAGTAGTACAAGAGTGACTCTTATATAGTATTATTTTAAATACATATTTACGTACGCGTTTATACAGGGTGAGCCGTTAAGAACGAGGGGAAACAAAATTTAAATACAATTTTAGCGAAGGGGTAAACTAAATTGATGGTGGTTTTATTTTGGTGCTACGTATGTATGTACCTTTATATACCTATAAATATTTATACTTGCGTACACAGTGCTTTTTGGGTCAAAATCCATAACTTCCCATTATTCAAGCGCCAATGTACTCTAAGTGAGTCAGGCAGGCTCGACTGTAGCATTTTCAAATTCTCAGAGACTAATATCCTTAGTTTCTCGGGATGTCTTGATGTGATGCACGCAAGTGGCGGAGCCCCCTAGTTTTTATATGTTCTTCGTTGCTGCGTATCGACCAAATAAAAAATTTGTCAATTAGTGAACTCATGGTTGTCCGGCTTTAGTTCTTGCATCGGATGGACTCTCTTTTCATTTCCTAGTCTTCTGCATTAACGACCGCTACGGCAGCTATGTTTTCTTTACTTTGCTCAAATACTTAGTACTTAACATTCAAAAGATTCTGTACTCAAGCTCGATTTTTTATTTTTCTTCCTGCTGCAATTTCATTGGCAACTCTGACAGGTATGGCTATCTGGTCACCCTATACTTGCTTACATGCAGAAATGTATGTAGATAGTGTCGCATATTTGTTGGCTACCCGTTGAGCAGGTTGGTCTTTCCCAGAGGCAACCACAAAACTGAATAAAAGTTGGTAGCCAACAATAACAAAGTCAAGTGAGATCGAACAAGAGATCGATATCTTTAATAATTTCATTCATGCTGGGTTGCTTTTGTAGTTCTTGTTGTTGTTGTTGAAGGCAGGCCATACCAGGTTGCAAGTGTTAATGTTGTTGTTGGATGACGGTCTCTCCTACTGTTGTTGTAGCGGAAATGAAAGCTCATTGATTTGAATATTGCTGCTGTTTTTTTTTTTGGGATCTCATAATTTTAATGGTTAATCAAAAGCACAACAGACAGATACTTGCAACTTGATTTTTATTGTGTAGTTTGCCTTGTTGTTGTTGCTATCGTTTCAATGAACTTGCAATTAATTTATGAGTTATATAAGTTAAACAAAGCTAAATCTGATCACTTTATAGATACAGGGTTTGTTTTTTTCGCTGTTTTTAAGGTTAAGTGAACTAAGGAACTTGCGTATTCTGCATAAGATTGGAGTTGTTTTGGGTTAGTTAACCTATTGAAGAGAAAAATAGCTAAAATGCATTGAAAGCTCAACGTTCACAGCCCATTCATCCCGTCATACTGAGCTTCAAGATGTATTAACGAAAGAACTTCACCTTGCACAATGAGACCTTTAAGTAACAAATTAAGAGACAATGAACTTTTTCTACGTCACTAAAAACAGACTGCCAAGCCAAGAAGTTTATTTCGCTGATTTTTTAGAGACTTAATTCCTGCGCGTCGCTTATAAAGTAGAGTTCATACTTCATTGTTACCTGTGCTGGGACAGACTTTTCTCTATCTTAAGACCAATCCTCTCTGGAGCTTTCGAGCTTATTTTATCAGATCAAGTGAACTCATAAAAATGAGTTGAGAGCTCCTATGTGAGCTTTATGATATAGAATAGTAATTGGGAACTTGGGAAAACTTTGCAACACCAATTATACTCTTAAAACTTTTGTATTTTATTTTGAGCTACTCTGTGAACCCTACTTTTTGCTCCAAAAGTGAAGTATCGGACGTGCTTCGGAAAACGAATCCGGTCATTTTATACGGATTCGTTTTGAAACCGAATGTTTGGTGCTCCCAAATTCACCAAAACTAATTTTTTATGTGGTTTGAAACCGAATTTTTTTGTTTTTTTTCAAATATGCTTTGATATTCTTAGATTATATTTATGTCAACTTTAAGTTATTTTTAGTAATTTTTTTTTTTGACTTAACACAAAAAATAGCTTGCAAAACTCAAACCGAATTTTTTGCATACTTGCACATACACGAACCAATTGGCTTATCGATGACAGATAGGTGCGGCATGGTTCCCGCGTTACCCAAAGACAATTTCCCATGTATAACAAAAATAGCTAAGGCGTATTTAATTTGAAAAAATATTGTTGCTAAAGTAAAAATGAGAAATATCAACAAAAAAATTCGTTTTCCGAAGCACGCAAAAACGATTCCAACTAAATTTTTTCGTTTTCCGGAGCAAGGCTGAAAGATATATTTTTGATTTTTAATATTATACAAAAAATGGCGTATATTTAAGGCAATTGAATATTGTCATATTATATACGTCTTCAAAACGAAAAAAGCTAAAAGTATATCTCAATCCTTTTTTTTTTTTTGAAAGCATGAAGTTTGATATTCAATTAACTGCATAGCATTAAATGATTTGGGATTAGAGTTATAAACAATTAAAAATCGTATAAGTCGATACGAGTAACGTGTGGACAAACGTATACAAAATAACGTGTGGTTACCAGGGTTAAACTGAATTTATTTGGAAGTAAAGAGGATATCTCAGATGAAAAATAATTATCTTGATCTGGCTGTACATATAGACTCCAAGATCTAAGCGTTGTCCAGATACATTTGTTTTGTCCTAACCATTTTTTGTGGTAAATTTAGGTTTTTTACTTCTCAAACTTAATATATAGTCGTTACCTTAAGGTACACGGTATGAAAAGAGAAAGTATTAAGCGAAACCCTAATCCATATTTATTGCCATCAAATTGTCACCGATATTCTTTACGATTTAATTCCCAAAGAATTTGACAGAGAATTAACCGACACACGTTTCCGAAATTGGATGACATACAAATTTTTTTTTTTTTGCAGAGCCATTTAATTACTTAATCAAGATTTGGCTTCTCTGGAACTACTAGCGTTCACAAATGTTGAGACATTCACTTAGCTAGCGTATACAACAAATGCAATCCCACCTGCCATAAATCATGCTCAAAGAACGCCTTATCGCTGAATTGCCGCTTCCCTTTATTGGAACCAGCATGAAAACCTTAAGAACGGAACTAACCCCCAAAAGACTTGTTGGCACATGTGCATGTGTCAGCATATTTTTAAGTGTAGACGCTAATGCTACTACCCCAGTTGAGTTTCATTCATGCTTTCTTTCATTCATTATGTGCTACGTGCGGAAGTATTTACTTCCGTTCTGCTGCTAACAGCATTAGCTGTCGCTGCTTCCGCTCTCTGTCAGCAAAGCAACCAGCAGCTGCCCCTTGCAGTTTGCAGTCGGCAATTGCCCGCATATCCCATATGCCTTAGATTACTTCCGACGCGGCGGACGCAACGTAGTATCCGTATCAGCTGCTTTTTCTTTTGTGCATTGTATTTAATTACTTGTTCCGGTTCTTAGCGCTGTTCCTATCGTTTGTTGTTGTTGGTCTTGCATTGTTTGAAGTATTCTTTTGTGACGCACGTAGCGTTGATGTTGATCTTGCACAGAATCTTTTCGGTGTAGTTTCATTCATAAATGCGCTAAATAAAATGTGTACCAAAACCAGAGCAGCCAAAGGGGGAAATGGTTGAAAAAACCGGAACAGGCAACAAATCTTTTAGACAATACTATAGGACCAAAGAAGCTGTATTTACAAGCAGAAAACTTTGAAGAGATTTAAGTAAAGATTTTAGGTTCAAAACGCGTTCAAACGCATTTCCATAATTGCAAATACCATCAAAGTGGTTGGTTTCTATACATGTCATTATACTCTCCAAAATAATCCTTCTGGCTCAAACTCTTTTTTTGTCCTGTACCAGAGGTCTTATCCATAATCTTTTAGTTGGTGCACACCAAATTTGTACACGAATTATCATTAGTAGGTACAGCATATAAATAGTTTTTTATCCGTAGCTGCACAGCTTTGAAATCAACAAAAACTACGTCAACATATGAGTAAACTTTGACATTAGCACAAAAAAAAAAAGAAGAGATATATAATTAGATACCGACTATGCGAGGGCGAGTTGAGAAATAATCGATTTAAATGAAGCACTTCTTTAAAAAAAATCAACTAGGGCAATGTTCAGTATTAAAAAAACAATTTTAGTTTTGTCCTGTTATGGCTAGATTTTTGAAAAAGTACATTTTTCAAAGTATGGTTGCATATATGAGGTCACAAAAACTATAGGTACTAATTAGAATTTTATTATTATTATATTTTTTTTTTAAAGTAGAGTAGACAACCTTTCCAAAATGCCCCTCCCTAATCACAAAAATTTTTAACTACAGTCAAAAATGTATGCCCGAACCCCTTAAAATCGGTATCGCATCTACATATCATACCCTATAACATAAAATAGCTAACTTTTCATGTGTCTAGGACTTTTGCTGAAAGAAATATTTATATTTGTACAGAAAGCCAAAAAAAGTTTGCGATTTTTAGATTTCTTGGCATACATTTTCGACTATAGTTTCTCAAAGTCACAAATTTTTGTGATTAAAGGCATTTTGAAAAGGTAGTCTACTCTTCTTTTGAAAAAATATAAATAAAATTATGAAAAATTTCAAATTAATACAGTTTTTGTGACCCCGCATGTGCAGCCGTATTTTGAAAAATGTCCTTTTTCACAAAAAATAGCCATAAAAAAACCGGTTTTTGAATGCTGAAGCATTGCCCTAACATAAAATAAAAATCTCATCTCTGGAGAAAAAAAAGTGTTAGATTTGTCGACTAGTGTAATCTTCCTTCAGAACAATATACTTAGTGTTGGAGTTGCGCCGCATTTAAGCTTCACAAAATTGGTATCCGATATCTTTGTAGTACCAAGACATTTTGTCTCCACAAGATTTCCATATACATATGTACATACAATTTGAGCAGAGCAGCTGAGCTCTTGTCTGGTCAGAAAAAGCGCATAGAGTTGTGATGCGCGATGTCAACATTCCATATAACAAAGTTATCTCCGGAATTGGACTAGCTAAGCAGCTCTATGGCTAATAGGGTGGGCAGTTGTCTGGATGGAATCTATTTATTGCCATATGGATCGAACTGTTCCAATAGTTTCTCACATCACATGCTGCTTTGCTTAAGATAATTGAGTTAAATTGTTATCATTTACGTTGTCATCACCTAGTTTGCTGATCAAACCGCCCGCGTCTACTTCGCTGACGATTCCTCATTAAAAATATAGTTTTTGCCATTTTCTTTATCTCTACTTAGTGTGGCTCACATACAAAGAGCTAAAATAATATAAAATAAATTAATTGCTATTTTGTTGCCGCTTGGCTTGGGCAACAATTTTTCAGCCAGTCCTCGTATAAGCTTTAGTTTTAATACAGTAGTAACGTATCCTGGCAACTAAGTAGTGGCTGCTTAATCCTTTACCTTATTTCCTGGAAAATATTAATTGCTGCAAATGCTGCGGTAAAATGAAAATTTAATTCAGTTTTAATTGCCATAAGCTGGGGTTGCATATAGGCAAAAGGGCATTTTGTTTGGTCTATTGGGCTTACAGAACGCCAGCTAACTCTTACAAATTGTATGTATAAATATAGTGGAGGTGTTCTTATATGCCTTATGGTCGAGAGTGCTTATGTTTTTGCAAATGTATATAACATGAGGATGTAGACGCCTGAGGCCCACTAAAGCTTTATTGCTGTAGGTATGTCCGTCCGTCTTTATGAACGCCTTGATCTTAGGCCGCGCGTAACATAGCGCTGACATGACATGAACTTATCAGCGCGGTCAGCCGCATGATTTTGTTCTATGCTGATTTCAGCTTCAGCTTATGCACGCTGTGTACGCGCTCTCATAGACCACAATGTGTTTCATGTCATGTAAGCGCGTATCAGCGCTCTTTGTACGCTCAACCTAAGAGTCTATTAGAGCTAGGGCAACCAAACTTGACATTTACACTTCTTATATGTGCAGGCAGCTCGTGTGCACTTTTTTTTCTCCTGCCACGCCCTCTTCCATTCTCACATGATTTCAAAGCAACATATTTTCTACAATTTCAAAGTTACAACTTTAGAAGTTGTGAGAAGTAAATTTGTGTGCGATTAATACCGTTTATATAGGGTTTTCCAACAAGAGGTGTTATTTTGAATCACCCGGTATTTCGGTAGCTGTCACTTCTGAAGCTTTTATTCTTTGACATTTGACAAGAAGAAACTACGCCTTTACTAAAAATGGAACGATACACGCTTCAACAACGCATTGAAATTATTAAAATTCACTACAAAAAAGGAGAAAATCTTCCATCGAAAAATCATCTTGACTGATGAGGCCCATTTCCACGTCGGTGGCTACGTCAAAAAGCAAAATTGTCGCAGCTGGAGCTTGGAAAACCCAAGAGTTATTGTGGAGAAGCCTCACCATCCTCAACGTGTGACTGTTTGGTGCGGTTTATGGTCCGGTGGGGTCATTGGACCTATCTGGTTATGGAAAATTTCATGAAAAGGATATGGTACTGTAGGCGTGGTCGTGGTGGCCATTTGGCTGATGTTTTTCATTATTAACGGCATACCTTCCTCATTTATTATGAAATAAACATCCGATCGTTTATCTCAAAAAATGGCATTTTTCTTTGAATACCCTATATTATATTCGTATAAGAAAAGATGAAAGACAATCAAAATGCAGTATTTTAGAGGCCATATCGCTCAGAGGTTAGCTAAGTTGGTAGAATTTTGGCCCCTAAAGTTTGAGGTCGCGCCCGATTTTATAATAATTGTGCATATGATCTATTGTGCTCCCTTTTATCCGTAGAGCTGTTTAGCTAGTTCAATTACAGAGATAAATTTTATTATCTGGGTTCTGGTCTGGAAGCATCCTACAACAAGATACTCAACTATTCGTTTGGTAAGAGCGGGATTCTATTTTAATCGCACAGAAACTACAGGTGTTGAAAAATCCCATGATTCCCATCTTGCTGAGATGAGAGAGAAAACTAAGGGAGTTTTTATCCAATTTTTTAAATTGCTTCTTGTCATAATGACATAACGTCTCTATTCTCAGTTGCCCACTTGTCGATGATATCGAAGATAGTATTTCTGCATTTCTTCAAAAAAGCTGTTGAATATTTTTTGAAGCTTTTTTTGTCAAATTTAGTTTTGTTTCGCAACTTGAGAATCTGATGATAACTACTTGCAGTCAGATGCTCTGTATACCCAAAGTGTATGACCATCGTTTGGAACTCATACGACTCGATGTAGTAGTCCCTTTACGACTAAACAACTGGAATGGCCTTCAGTCACCTTCGTTTTAATTGAAGCCATTGAACAGGACATGTTATCTTAGAGACAGCCAAAAATCACAGGAGCAATGCTGACTTTGTAGTTTGGCTAATGAAGTTATCTTCTGGCATTAGAGGTTATTTGATTAAAAATGCGAGTGGTTTCTTTTGTGGCTTTGGGGCGCATTACTGATTGTTCTCCGAAGGACAAGGCTCACATATACACATGTTACTTTAAACTGCACCTGTGTTAGAGAAATTACGCATCTTTGGGCTGAGTTGGATGCCCCTTAACTCTTATGGAGACCGTGATCCACGATAGACTGCTATGCAAAAAAAAAGAAACTATGGGCTGCTACTCCTTCTTCTCCCTGCTACTTACTCTAGTCTATGGCTATAGGGTTCATGACAACAAATTGTCGCTACCAGACATGTTGGCAGCTCTTTGATAATACGAGCTTGCATATATATGGTATATGCGTATAATATTACCTGGATATATTTTTGGTTCCAAGCGAATTTGCATATTTTCTTTTATCCAAAAACCAAAACAATTTTTGGGAAACAGCCATTGCCGTCAATGCTTTATACAGGGTCTGTCTGGAATGTTGTTGTGCTGAGTGAATAATATTTATGCACAGTCAATCAATATTATTAAAAATAGAATAATTCTGCATTCACACACCATTGCCCTGCGGAATTTGCAGATTTCAGAAGGAGGCGGCCTACATTTTTTTGAGCTGCATCCGCACGCTTCCACCAAACGGTGTTGCTGTCGTTTCTGGGTGGTTTTTGGGTCGATGGCAACGTCGAGAATGCAAGATGACTTAGACAGTGTTGCATTGCTGCATCGGGCGAGGGTTGAGCGGACGCGGACATTGCGTTTTCTCAGCCGTTTCAGGATCTTCACGTATATAGTTATTCCTGTGGCACAAATTCTCTGTGTATGACTACTTTCGAATCTAATCGAATTGTCCAAGGTTTTGATTTTTCGCAGTCTTTGAAGACGGAACTTGCAAAGGTTGCGCAGACGTATGATCTACGGCTCAGAGCCAACTGCATTTTTTTGCGTAGTTTTTCCTTCACTTCAATACCTTTCCGTACGTACCCTGTATTTAATTTAAATGCGCGTGTTTAAAAAAAAAAAAGCAATTCTTAATTTTAGTTGATTTTTGTTTTTTCTTTGGTTTGGCGTGTTTTGGTTTTCTATTTGTGCAAACTCAGCATTTCCGGCAAAGAAATATGAACTGCAAAAGCAGAAAACCCAAAAAAAAAAAAAAGATGATGAAAAACATTCGTCGACCAAGTGACCAAGAGACACTTATCGCTGACATGGACATCAGCTCAAAAGCCGCAAAAACACAAAGTACACAAATTTGCTAATTATGCTAATTTTTTTTTCTTTGCTGTTGCTGTTGTTGTTGCTTTTACTGCAAATCCCATTTGTAATCGCGGGAATCGTTGTTGTTGTAGCTGTTTGTGCTTATTTTCATAGTAAAATAAATAAAAGAACTCTTAGATACAAAACCAAAAAAAAAACGAAATAACGAATGAAAAAAAATTATTCGCGTATCTAAGCGGATTTTATTATCTTATCGCTATTTTTCTGAATGACTTTTCTGTGTTGTGTATACCTTGGTGTAGGTAGAGATATAGGTAGTTTTTATACCCTGTAACAAGGGTGAACATTTTATTTTTGCGTCATAAACAATTAGATTAATAATGATTAATAATAAATCCCTTTTGGGATATCCCATTTGGTGTTTTTTTCTCATATAAAGTTTTGTCATTCCGCGCGAAATTTTTCAAACTGCGTATACCCCTTAAAGCGAAAAATATTGTTTAATTATTATTCATTTTTTTAAATTCAATTTTAACCGCTGTCGCACGTGACTTTTTTTTCACTATAATTGAAATATGAAATAATGTGGCCGAGGAACTTTTCACGCAAATGTTTCATGTTATCGTGGCCGGCTGAAATATCATATCCTCCTAGTAAAGATTCCCGAAAATCGTTTATCATCGTTCGATATCGTTCACTGTTTACAGTGAGTGCTACGGGGATGTCGCCAACCCCCAAGTCTGCAATACAAAGTAATTTCGTGGGTACAATAGAGTTGCCAATATCTTCTGTGGATTTTTAGAAGACGAATGCTGCCGATTGTGTAACGAAAAGTTTGCACTATAGAGCTCGAAGTTGCGTAGCTAATTTCTAAAATTTTGACGCTTTGTTGGATTGTGTATCTTTACATAGTGAAATGGTAGAATGTACTGTAGACTTCAGTCAAATCAGGCATGCCCGTTGAAACAGCCTATTTAATTTTTTCTCTGAATAGACAGTCTAAGCAGCTTTCACTTAATGTCCATGGCAAAAAAAGGTATTCAGCTGGTTTATAACAGAGATGCGACAACGTGGTTGTCAATTGGATACATCTAACTTGTCCGCGAATTAAAAAAGCTCGATTTGCATACAGCTTCACTTTCAATATCGTTTTATTGATAGACTTCTCCACTTTAAAAATTGTTTTCTTTTCTTCGGCTGTCTATATTTTTATTTTGCCAAGACTTTGAAAATTTATATTACTTTTTTTTAAATCCTTGGCATTTTCTTCTTTGCCAATATTGCTTCCGTTTGTATGACAAGTTTTGCTCTTTGAACTTTTTGTCTACTTCCAATTTTTTATTCGTTTTTTTTCTTTTGCTTGCTATTTTTTTTTTCTCTCAGCTAATGCTTTTAACTTCTTTCTGGTCTTCTGCATGCTGTCCATGTTTTTTATTTTAAAACACATTCACTTTAATGAAACTTTTCTTGAAACCTTTTTTCTGTCGTTTGCATCGTTTTTTATTTTTAAAACGCTATTTTTGCTCATCTACATACAAGTTTTTAATGTAAGAATTATTTCAATGTGACCAACTTTGATAAATTCAAAAAAAAAAAAAATGTATGGCCAAAAAGCTATTTTTGTGACCTTTAAACTTGAGTATCTTGAAACACGGTCATGATATTCCTTCTGACTCCCAAAATCTTTCATAAAATTACAAAATGAACATTATCAGCATAATTTCCTCAATTATAGCAGTAAACAAATATTGATTTGTATTTTTTTGCAATGAATTCTTTAATTTTAAATTAACAAAAAAAAAAAATAAAAATGAATACTTTTTAATCCATCTATTTTTTTCTTAAATTTATAGTTTTATACCTCATTGAAAAATAAAATTATTAAAATACCAAAAAATAAAAAAATATATATAAAAAATATTTGGAAAAAAATTGTGGTCTTTATATAATTCATATCAATAAAATCTTTTTTCTTATTAAAGAAAAATCTGCCCAAAAATTCAGTTATCGATTATTCGAGTAGTAAACGAAATTTTGCCCAAAAAATATATAGATTAATATTGGTTAGTAATTCTATCGACTTATAAAGTGGGCACTTTTTAAACTATTTTAAAACATTTTGTAAAGTTTTTTTTTTTATTTTTAAATTGAAAACTTTTTATTCGATAATAAATTGAAAGGCTCAACTGTCAAATCGATTAACTCCACTTTTGAAATTTTGCGTAATTTTAAATTCAAAGTACTTGATAGATACCAAATTTCTACTATTCATAACAAAAGACAAAATGACAAATAAAAGACAAAAAAGACTGAATAATAATTGATTTATTTCTCATTTTCTCAACACTATTGGTTTTATGGAGTTAATCGATTTGGCTTGTGAACCCATTCAAATCAAACTACTCGTTTTGACATTTTTTGCGAAATTTTACAAGATATATAATAACCATGTCTCAAGATGTTTAAGCTTGATTGACTCAAAAATTGCTTTCTTCCAAAAATTATAAAAAGATTGTAGATCTTAAAAATCTACACAAAATAAAATGAAAATTCAATGTAAATTCAAATAAAAGTAAATATTCAGTTAACGCTAAATCAATCGGTATTTCGAAAAAAATTTACAATGGTAACATTGGCTATTTAAAAAGTAATCCATAAAAACAATATATTTTTTTTTTAAGTGGGTGTAGGGTATCCCATTATCGAGCAGTTGCTCGACTTAATCACTTTTTTTTATGGCTTTGCAAACACCCGTAACACGATGCGCATCAGTTGTTGTTGTTGTTGTCTGTTTGCTCATAGAGCATCTAGCAAAAATTTATTGTTGCTGTTGTTGTTCTTGGGAGACTTTACACAAAGCCACAACAAACAGGAAATACAAAAATTTTATGAATGAAATGAAAACGAACTGCATAGATACAAAAACACACACACGCGCACATATATTTTTTTTCCTTATTATACTTATTAATTGCGATTTTTTTAGGGGCAATTAAAAAAGTATTATAAAATTGTTGTAAAAAGTATCTATAGTGCTTATACATTAACAGCAAGCTATGCTAAGCTTATTAACTTTGTTAAAATTCTCTGCTCTTTTTATATAAAAAGCTGGTTGCAGCTACAATATGTATCTTGTGGATAATCTGAGCTGTGGGCGGCCAACATACATTTTTGCAATTAAATATATTTTAAGCAAGGTTATGTATTCTGTTTCAACAAACTTTTACTGCAACCTATTATATGTTTTAAGCAAGTTATATATTCTGTTTCCACGAACTTTTACTGCATCCTATTTTAATTAAATTTCCATTTTTTTTATGGGTTCTCAATATTTACTTGCTGCCTGTAAATATTTTCAAAGAGTAAAGAGTGAAAAACTGTTGCCGAAAAAACCTTGCCCAATGTTAAAGTCGGACTTGCCGACTTTGCGATACACTGTACCAGGTCAATAAACAAATTAATAAATGTATCGAATTTGAGTAAACTCGGCTTAAATAAACTGTTGTCTATCGAATTTGATTACGATATCCACGCAAACAAACAAATTATGTTTTTATAAAATTTCTGCGACTGAAAACCGATTCTAATTATCGGCCTTGCGCTTAGAAACCACATATTTGGTGCTTCCAATTTCACCAAAATGCATTTTTTGTGTGCTTTGAATCCGACAACTTTGTAGCAAGTGAAATTGAATTGAATTGAATTGACAAAATAGGTTCAAAAGTGCACGTAACTTAAACTGAAAAAATTCTTTAAATATTTTATGATATTCTTTGCTGCTGTTTAAGCCAATTTTAAGTTAGATATTTATAAAAAATTATTTGTAATTTTTTTTTTTTTCTGAATCAAACCATAAGCATGCACAACTCAAAACGATTTTTTGCTATACATTCACATACACACACATGGTTCTTGTCTTGCATAAAAAAAGTTGATGTCTTGCATAAATGATTCATAACTTGCTAAAAAAAAATAAGTATAAATAATAAGAATAGCATTGTCGTGTTAGAGATATAGCTGTGCTAACAAAGAGTAAGGAAAATATGAAAAGATATCGACAGCAAAAAATGTGAAATTGGCAGCACGAAAAACGAAAACGAACACAATTTATTCATTTTCGTTTTCCGAAGCAGGGCGGAAGAGTAGTAATTAGCGTGCTTACGATATCTAAAAAGCTGCCGCCAAATTTGATTGCGGACAGACGGACATGTTCATATCAACTGCTTTAGCTACATAAACAAACAAAACACAACGAATTTTGAAAAAACAACTTTTTTTCCCCGATCAGTTTTATGGAACCTATATGTTTAGAAGAAATTTGGGGTCTTTAAAAAGCTTCGAGGCACCAAATTTCGTAACAATATCTTTATAAACAAATGAATTATTCAACTAAAGGTTTTGATTTGTTCTGAAACATCCTTCTGGGAACTATATATTATATAGTGCCGATAAAAAAAAATAAAATATACTCGTCGCTTGTGACATCAGTTTTTATTTTTTAAAAAAAAAAGCATAAAATTCAGAAAAATGTATGAAATTTTTATTTGGACGATAGAACGATCTATATAATTTAATGTTTAAAGATAATTTCATGTAAATGTTGACCGCGGCTGTGCCTCAAATGGTTCATACGCTGGGTCCAATTTCGGCATACTTTCTCCAACATATCGGCTGGTATCTCACGAATCAATTCTTCAATATTGGCTTCCAGTGCTTCAATCGTTGCGGGTTTGTTGCTTTAGACATGATCCCCAACATAGAGCCACAAAAAATAGTCTAAAGGCGTTAAATCGCATGATCTATGCGGCCAATTTACCGGCCCCAAACGTGAAGTAGTGTTCACCGAACTCGCCTCTTAATTGGGCCATTGTTTCGCGTGCTGTGTGGCATGTGGCACCGTCTTGAAACCACATGTCAGCCAAGTCCAGCTCTTCCATTTTGGTCAAAAAAAGTTTGTCGTGCGATGATTGCGCTCGCCATTCACAGTAATGTTCCTGCCTTCGTCGTCTTTGAAAAAGTATGGTCCAATGATGCCACCGGCCCATAATCCACATCAAACAGTGACTTTTTGGGGTTGCATTGGCAGTTCTTGCAATGCTTCTGGCTGCTCTTCACACCAAATACGGCAATTTTGCTTATTCACGTATGCATTGAACCAGAAATGAGCTTCGTCGCTGAACACAATTTTCCGATAAAAAAGTGGATCTTCATCCAACGTTGCCAGCGCCCATTCAGCAAAAGTAAGCCATTGTGGTAGGCCGTGTCGCTTCAATTCTTGCACCAGCTGTATTTTAAAAGGTTTTACCATCGAATCCTTCCGCGGAATTTTTCACGTAGTGGAGTAACAGAGGCCCAATTGCTGCGAACGGCAACAAATCGATTATTCATGGTCATCAATCACAGGTCGATACCGCTGCGATAATTTCCTCTGTCCGCGCTCTACGTATGCGTGTGGCTGGTCCAATAATGTAAATTTGGTGCGAAATTTAGTCACAACATTCCGAATAGCCAAACTGACCATAAAATGGAAGCAGTGCACGATGCACTTTCTTAACCGATCATGAATTTTGATATTAAAATGCAATAATCTGCAAGCGTTGTTCGTTTGTAAGTCGATTCATGGTTAAATTATAGACCATACTGAACATGTTTGATAGTTACACAAGACACAAAAACAGCTGAGCTGACAAAAAACAGTGTTGTCAATAAGAAAGTTGCTAAAAAATCACCTTTACATTCTTTAGGTTCCCTTGGCGGCTTCCGAACGTCTTTTTATTTTTATTATACAGGGTGCGCCATTTCTTATTTCGGCATGTAAACATTGAATAACTTGAAAAAAAACAACCGATTTCTGTATATGAGGTATTTTCAATGTATTTGGACCAGTTTTTGAAGGCAACAACTATTAAGTGGCCGCCTCTATTGGCCACAGCAAAATATGCCCTTTTTGCTCCGTTTTCCATTACCTTTTCGAGCATCTCGGGTGGTATAGCGATGATTTCGGCACGAATGTTTTCCTTAAGCTCTTCAATGGTCTAACGTACACTTTGCTTTTCAAATAACCCCACAAAAAGAAGTCCGGAGGGGTCAAATCGGAAGATTTGGGTGGCCATCCATCGTCGACTCTTTTTGAAATCAGACTTTTAGGTCATTTTCGTTGCAGAAATTCGATTGTTGGATTCGCTGTGTGGCATGTCGCACCATCTTGTTGAAACCAGTAAACTTTAAGACCTTTTTCGCGCTTTTGTGGGCAGACATAGTGAGCCAACATCCACCGATATCGGTTTCCATCGACCGTTTGGTTCTCTTTGAAAAAATTAGGCCAAATGATGGTTTTGGCGCAAACGCCGGCCCAAACTGTAACTTTTGGATCATATAATGGCGTTTTATGGATCTCGGAGATTTGTCAGACGGTGCTGCCTGTTTGCCATGATATTTTCGACGACATGCACGTTGAGTTAAAACAACTCAACGACTGTTTTCAATGTATAAACTAACTACTTCGGCGCGTTCTTTTGATGTGAAGCGATACATGGTTGAAATTGTTCTGAATTGTCGTTTCCAAAACATGTGAAGTCAAGTCAATCGGTTGTCAAATGTTTAAGTTATACAATGTTCAATATACTCGTCCCTTGTGAAATCATAAGGCATTTAATCTGAAAGTTTGGTTTCTCTAGCCCTTACCACCTCCGAGATGTAGGCGTTCAGACAGACATACGTAAAGTAGTCACACTGTAATCACACACATTTTAGATTCCCTTGGCGGGTTCTGAATGTCTTTTTATCTTTAATATAGTACCTAAATTTTCGACTTACACAAACTAATGGTATAAAAAGTTGAAAATTGGCTGCTGTCGGTTTTTTTCATAAGACACTCATTTTTTAACTTGTTCAAAAATAAGTAGTTTAATTTTCATATTTTTAGCTAGTCTAAAGTTCATAGTTAATCAACAAAGCTAATTAATCAAAATTCAAGTGTCTTAACTTCCGATATTTGTACACAAACACAAAATCTAACATTGAAAGAAATTTTTCAAACAATGAAGGTCATAAGAACCTTGACAAAAGGCCTTAAGTGGCTTGATAAGAGTTTAAGTGGAACAACAAAATGAAACATTGAACTTGGAACGATAAAAAATAAATCAATATTGTTTGAATTTTTTTGCACATTCACTTCCTCTACAGCTGTTCTCTGCTAATATTATTGCTGCAATTGGCATAATTACGCTTATCAGACAATTGCGTTACTATCAGCTCTGATCAGACTCAGTCAACATTTATAATGATGGTGATTCCCTTTTTGGACTGGGTATTATAATTGGCATTGTATGTTCATTCATAATTGATTGTTTTGCACTAAATTCAATTGAAATGTGCAAATATTATTAATGAATTGATCAATGGCAGTTGGCACAATTTATGAAGTGCGAGTATCTTAAGTACATTTTTGTTTTTTTGAAGCTTTGACAAGCGAAGTTACTATTAAGCAGTATCTGTATGCTATGACTAAAATTTCCACAATTATTAAATTGATACTATTGGGTCGTTCACTAAGCAATTTCGTTTTTTTTAGTGCAATTTAAACACGATTTATTTATTGTGTAAAACATTTTATGAAATTATATATTCTCCATTTTGATCCAATACCTTTTGCCATCTTTCGAGCAAGAGATTGATTCCACGCTCATAAAATTTTTGATCCTTGCAGGCAAAAAACTGGTCCAAGTGGTTTTTGACGTCCTGATTTGAGGTGAAGGTTCTCCTATCCAAAAAATTTTGCAGAGACCGTAACAAGTGATAGTCCGAAGGTGCCAAGTCTGAAGAATATGGTGGGTGTGGTAGCACATCCCATTCAAGCTCCAAAAGCTTTTGGCGAGTCATCAAACTTGTATGAGGTCTCGCATTATTCAGGTGGATCACTTCACCTTTTCTATTGATCAATTCTGGCCTCTTCTGTTTGAATGCATCACTCAATTTGTCTAGCTGATTACAATACACTTCAGAATTAATCGTGGTATTGTCGGGCAAAAGTTTAAAATAAGCGATCCCTTTGAAATCCCACCAAACAGACAACATAACCTTTTTTTTTGGTGAATATCGGCCTTCGAAGTGGTTTGAGCTGGTTCATCCCTTTTAGAGCATGATCTCTTGCGCTTTACATTCTTGTAAGCAACCCACTTTTCGTCGCCAGTAACAATGCGCTTCAAAAATGGATCACTTCTTTGACGTTTGATAAGCAAATCACAGTCGTAAATGCGACGAAGCAAATTTCGTTCTGTAAGAACATGAGGAACCAATATGTCAAGCTTCGAAATTAATCCTAGACGTTTCATGTGCTTGTGAACGGTCGCGTTAGACAAATTAAATCTTCCAGCAATCTCTCGATTTGTTATTCGACGATTTGCATCGACCAACGACTTTATTTTATCCACATCGGCTTCAAGAGGCCTTCCAGCACGTGGTGCATCCTCAAGATTGAAATTACCGGAACGAAATTTTGCAAACCAATTTTGGCATTGGCGTTCGGTCAACATATCTTCTCCGTACACATCACATATTTTTCGCCTTGCATGAACTGAATTTTTACCCTTTTGATAGTAAAACAGTAAAATATGCCGAAAATGTTGTTTTGGATCTTCCATCTTCGATAGGGCACCAAACAAAAACTATTCCAAAAAATGTAACAAAATTTTTTACAAAAAAGCCTTACTATATCAGCTGTTCAAAAATATAAAGGTAAAGCGGTTAAGTGTGAAGTTGGCTGCGAAAAAATTCAATAAGATCAGCTGTTGTCATCAAACGAAATTACTTAGTGAACGACCCAATAGTTGGTACATAATTATTTAGTATTATTTATTAAATCGTTGTAATGTTGTCTTATGTCTCGAATTTTTCTAAAAATCTTCTACTGGTTCAAGGTATACTAGCACAAAAAGGTGACGTCATGTACCTTACTTTCCTTATAACAACATGAAGAATATATGCTGCAAATTTTACAGAATGCATAAAAACTTTAAAAGATATGTGTAGATAAAAATGTATCCTTTTTTTCAAACCTATTTTTTTTTTTAAGCCACCAAATTCCATACTCATACTTATGTGAGCCAAATAAATAAGAAAATGTTAACCTTTTCATAAAACATACCTATACCGTACAGCAATAATGCTCGACGCATCAATATCAACTTTGTCGCAAATATTTACTTTTTGTGAAAAAGTGCGTACAGCTTGTACCAGCTCGTTTGATTAAAATTTGTATTTATTTAGTAGATATGATTTATGTGTGCTTTTTATGCTGCAATTGGCCTTTTGATAGCTTTTTGCAACAAAAAAAAAAAAAAACAAGTTAAGTAAATAAAATGCATTTTATTACTTTTTAAAATGAAATAAATGTTTTTTATGCAATGACATATGCGCAATCGAATACATGCATGCCAAGCGCAGAAAGAATTTTAAAGTTGATAAAGCTTTATATTAATGGCAATAAATTTTATATAAAAACTTTAAAATATATACGGCGTAAGGTTCTTCGGTGCTGATATTTTTATTTATTTTTCTATTAAAGCTTTTATTAAGATGTTTATAAAAATGCTAACAAAAAAACTATATTTGTTATCGATCAGCAGTGTCGTTTTGCTATAAATTGAGTATTTACGAGTAGATTGTTTAAGAAGTCCTTGAGTAAACGCAGTGTCAAAATGTTTTTTTTTAATATGACTAGTTTCTATTAATTACGATAAATAAAATAAATTAATAAATATTTTTAAGGTTATCGATCAATCGATTAATCGATATATGGTTTTTGCTGTATTCAATATAGCAATTATGGCAAATAAATTAAGAAGCGTGAACTTAGTAAAGTTTCTATAAAAGGAATGTCAAAATGGAAAGAGTTGGTCAAAGATGCGCCAAAGTGCCTTAAAAGCTCTTAGCTGGCTACGAGCTCAATCCATTAGGACAAATCAATTTGGATAGTAAATTTTAGGCAGATTAAAGCTTAAAGATTATAAGCATATGAGCAAATGGAGAGCTGTTAAAGGAAATGAGGAAGATAAGTCAAAAGGTAACTTAGTAGAAAGGTTCTATGAGGTTAAGATATTTCTTATTAAAAACACTAAAAGCACAAAGCTGTGGTGTTGCAGTAGCTATGAATCTACACAGGTAAAGCAATGCTGAAGAAACATCGATGTTTTATCGAAGTACACAGTCTGTCTCAAAGTAAACAGGGATTTGTCAATAGGGACGTTTCTGGTGTATTGGCGTTCAAAAAAAACATCACCATTAACTTGTTGCATCAATTGAAACGTTTCGGTAAACGTTTTACCGAGTTAGAAACAAAATTTAATATTGGCTCTTTGTTCGAAGCTCATTTTTGTATCGATGACACAAACCTAATGTCACTTAAAATGCAATAATGCCGCTCCATAATTCTAAATGTAATGAAATTGTGACTGAAGGTCTGTAAAGGATATATCTTTTGAAGGTCTATAGCCACATATAGGTGGCGCCACCAGTATATGCACTGTTTACTTTGAGATAGACTGTGTATATGCAAGTTTGCTTCTCGGCCAGAATTTTCTTCTCACAATTTAAAGAGGCCAGAACAGTATGCTCATATAAACCTCGATATATCGATATATCGAGACATCGATATTTTCCAGTTAAAAGCATCGAAAACAACGATGTTTTTCCAGCGCTGCTCTAAATTTTTGACTTTTACGAAAATCTTTTATGAGCTTATTAAGCACGCCAATTCAGCTTGTACAGGTTTTGAGCCCTTGTTGAAGTTGAAAAAGTTTTAAGCCTTTTCTATGAGCAGCCAGCTCTTGTTAACTGAATGATGCATGCTCCTTCACAAAGACAATCCTGCTCGCTGCAAATCTTATTATTATTTATATAACTTGAAAATGATTGGCTTGATTCTTAGCGTTCTGAGAGCTCTGGCATTAAATAACCATTGACTTAACTGACACTTCTTTTTCCAAGGAACCTATTTAGCATATCAGATTTCATGTTATTAAAATGTTGATTTATTTATTTACTTATAAACAGCTTATATACTATATGAAAGCTTATTTGCAGCTATTGCGACTTGGCCTTGAGCTTGCATTGAAATGTTTTATTTTATTTGCTCTATAGAAAAATCAACTTTCTTACTAAGCGACAGGGGAGGTCGAAGTGTTTCCTTTGAACAGCCTGCTCAGGTCAACTGATTTCAAGGAATGCTGCTCCTCCACAAAGAGAATCTTGCTCTCGGGAAATCATTTTATTATTATTATAACTGGAAAATGATTAGCTTGCTTCTTAGAGTTCTAAGAACGCTGGCATTAAATAACCTTGGTCTCTGGGGCAGTAATAAATTAATTTCTTTTTCCTTTGAATAGGGTATTCAAGATATAAGATTTCAAGGAATAAATAAATCATACACATTTATATTTCACGATAAGTAAAATATTTATTAATTAATTAATATATAATATTAGTACATCATGTTGCTTAATATCAAAATTTTTTGATTTCATTAACTATACAGTATAGGTATGTATATAGATGTACATAACTTTCTAACAATAGCACATAGTTTTAAGTATATAACTCTCCCACGCTCTATTATATGCAAGTCTGAGGCTTTAAAAAAAGTGGAATAAAGCAGGCTGCATTGATTTTCAGCAGGACAATCCTTTTAGGGGGAGGTTCATTCAAATTTGGCCGAAAAGAAAGCGGTTTGGGAATTATTTGTGGCATGATGAAAAAAAATACAAACTTTCTGTTTTAATTGTTAAATGCGATTTTATTGTACAATAATTGGACATTTTTTTCTCGACGAAATTCAAAATGGCGGCTGAAAAATGTTGGCCTTTGTCTCCGTCTGCCCGCAGAACATCGTCCCCGCATTTAAGTTCTCCAGCCTCTTGCAGTGAACCGAAATGGAAAATGTTTTTTGTTTATTGAAGTTAATGAAATTCTCAATGCCATCAGAATCACAATGAGTTTTGACGAGAAATTAACTGAAATTTGGACGTTCGAAAAAAAAAAATTTTTGTGTATTTTTTTACTTTTTTTGTGATTTGACCTTGCTTAAAAATAACAATTTAACACTTTTTCTTATATCCTTTCAATCATGCTTTAAATGAAGGGAATCGGAACAATAGTTCAAGAGCTATGCTTGAAATGCGTTTGAAAAACTTGGTTCCGAGAAAAACGCGTTTATAGTTTTTAGAACGTTCCTCAGCGCGTGCGACTTAGGTGTGTTCAAGACGCTCTATTTCTATTAATATCGATCGCCTTTTTTCATACACATATCCTTTCATACACATATTCTACGAATATGTAGCTTTAAATTTGAAAGAATCTCCCCTTAATGCCAATTAACGCAAAAATCTGACAAATTTTCTTGCAATATGGAGCAAAACTAAAAGCTTAAGAACTCGTTATTCGATAAAGTCGCGACTCTATCGAAAAGCAAAAAAGTGATTTTAAGGATTTCCCGGGTATAAGATATCAGAGCTCGCAAAACTAAATTTTTTTTTAATCATTTTAAAATTAGTTTTAGGAATAACCACACAGTTGAAAAAGCTAGAATTAAAACTAAAAATCGTAGGCTGCAAAATATCAAAAAATACTATTATGTACAATAAAGTTGAATTTAATTGAAAATTACTTTTTTAATGTTATCGATAAAATTAATTAAAAAAAAAAATTACTATCCACAATACCAAAAAAACGACTGCCTTGGACAATCAAATTAAATTGACTTGAAAATGAGTTTTTAAATATAATCGATCCAATTTATCGATATTATGATTTTTGCTCTATTTAATCCAGCTAGCATTTCAAATTCATAAAAATGCGTTGACTTAACGACAAAAAAACTGTCAAAATTTTTCTCGTGCGTGAAAAAAAAAAAAAAAAAAGTTAAATTTAACGTTTAATGGACAAGACCGCGACTGTGGCAAATTATAATCGTTTTCCGTGTGCGAATGTACCTATTTATATACGATTTCTATATAAACTAACATAAGCAAAGTACAAACTATTTGGTGGCAACTGAAAAATTTTGAGACTCCGCTGTCATTCACTTTGAGTTATCCGAGTGTGCGTGTGTCTTCGTTTACCGTAAATTAACAAAATTAAACGAGTTCGTAAAACCTCGGCTTCGACCGCTTTGCGGTCAAGCGAAACAGATAAAAGACTAAAAACAATGAATAACATAAACAATAATAACTTTTTTAGTCCACTGCAAACTGCAGAAGAGGATGACGAAGAAGTGGAATTTGTGGTCAAAAAGGCTACAAGAGTGTATGTGCCTCCCATAACAGTTCTTAAATGCAAATTGGAACAAATACATAAACTGTGTTATGATAATAAAATTAAGGATTTTTCCGTACGTAAAACATCCGTTGGTCTAAAACTTTTTTGTAATACTAGAAATGATTTTGACGTGATGACTGATAAATTAGGCAATCATTATGAGTTTTTTACTTACGCCACGAAAAGTGAGAAACCTTACAAAGCGCTCCTTTTTGGTTTGGATAAAACTGACACGAACGACGTGAAAAAGCAACTTATAAGAATGGGACTAAAATGTCTTGACGTCAAGTTGGTAGAAAAATCCACTACTAACAATTATTCCCATGTTTTTTACGTGGTTTATTTCGAACGCCAATCTATCACGATGAAGGATCTGAAGCAGCATCATTCCGTTATGGATCACATTAGGGTGCGCTGGGAATTTCAACGCCAAAACAACAATAAGATTACTCAGTGCTACAACTGCCAAATGTTTGGTCATGGCTCCAGTCGATGCAAGGTCAAAACTTATTGTGCCATTTGTGCCGGAAACCATTTGACGGCTGATTGTGACTCAAATGTTGTCAAATGTACTAATTGCAGAGGAACACATAAGTCTAACTCCGTTGACTGTCCAATTAGACAAGACTATATCAGGCTGAGAGACCGGATGCGTAAGCCATCATTGAAAAAAGGAGCTACCGTTTCAAATCGTCAATCGCAAAACTACAATGAAGCTTTTCCAAATACACTTAATCAAAGTCCAAAGATGATCAACGACACTTGGCGATTTCCAAACATCAACTCTAATCAAGGAGAAAACGCTAGTAGTGACCTGTTTAGCTTAGAAGAAATGAAAAATATTACCTTAGATCTAATTAAGTGGTTAAAGGGCTGCAAAAACAAAACTGACCAGTTCCAGGTTATTACTAATTTAGCTTTTAAATTTTTATCATAATGGATAACAGCATCAAAATTGTAACTTGGAACGCCAGAGGCGTTCGTAACAAAAAAGAAGAACTGTTTAACTTTCTGTTAACTAATAATGTTCAGGTTTGCTTATTAACCGAAACCTGGTTGCAAAGTGCACACTCTATCAAACATAGAGAATTTAAAGTATATAGAAATGATCGCGACGAAGCTAGGGGTGGTGGTGTTGCAATAATTATTAGGAAAAATATAAAACACGAATTAGTTCCTATTATTAATACAGTATTTATTGAAAATATTAGTATTAAGTTATACATAGACAATACAAATTTTATTTATTTATATTCCTGTTACTTTCCAGGAGGGCTGTGTTCAGATGTAAGCTCTAAACGACAGTTTGCATTAGATTTGTACAAGCTAACTAGGGCAGAAAAGTTTATAATTGGTGGCGACTTAAACTGTCGACATCAAAATTGGGGTTGTAATAGAGCGAACTGCTGGGGAAACATTTTATTGAACAAGTTGAGCTCTTACAATATTTTTATGGCCTATCCTAATGAGCCAACTCATATTCCGTCTGATCCAAATAGGCAGCCATCTACACTAGATTACTTCCTCACAAATATATCTGAACATGTCTCACATCCCACTGTTACCACAGACCTTAACTCTGACCATCTACCGGTCGTAATTACATACAACAAATCTCCCTTCCTTACTGACTACCGATTACCAGACTATAAAAATGCCAATTGGAATCGCTTCAGTCAGCAAATATCACATAATTTAATTGTCCCCAATTTATCTTCAATCAGGGATATAGATGAAATCGACTCGATGATATCGACATTTACGAGCGTAGTTACTTCTGCAATAGATGCGTGCATTCCAAAAAAAACGCCAATTGTTTCTCAAAAACCACTTCCTCAGTACATCAAGAACCTTATTACCCTAAGAAATTACCTCAGACGTGTTTGGCAAAGATACAGAAATGCTAGCGACCTTGTTGTAGTAAAAAGGCTAAATTTGAAAATCTCTTCCGAAGGAAAAGCGTTCAGGAACCAATCGTGGAATTACCTTCTGTTGTCGCTGCATAAAAATTCCTCTCCATTTTGGAATCTAACTAAAATCATAAGAGAAAAGAGCAAAAATGTCCCAACGTTGAAAGAGGGCAGTCAACGTTTCATCACAAATAGAGAAAAATGCGATCTTTTAGCTGCTAGGTTTGCATTAAATCATTGCTTTTCTAACAACCTCAGTGATACAACAACGGTAAGTGAGGTGAACAGGGTTATGCAGCGCCTAACGTCCTTTGCCTTACCACGTACTAGCGAAATTAATGTCACAACAGAAAGGGTACGCAGTATCATAAAAAACTTAAAAGGAAGAAAAGCTCCAGGTATTGATGGTATAAATAACAATGTTCTTAAACATCTACCAAGAGTTGGTCTGCAGTTTTTTACAACTATTCTTAACGCTTGCTTTCTCTTTGGTTACTTTCCAAATATTTGGAAGCAATCCAAAACCATTCCTATAAAAAAACCCAACAAACCTGCTTATGATCCCCTTTCTTATCGACCAATAAGCTTATTGTCATGCCTAAGTAAAATTCTGGAGAAAATTATTAAGGAAGAGCTTAATAATTTTATTGATGATAATCAAATTCTTCCTGCTTTTCAGTTCGGTTTTCGAAAGAATCACAGTACCCTACATCCTCTGACTAAAATTCGAAATCTTGTTAAAACCAATTTCGCTTCTAGAAAATCGACAGGAATGTTATTGCTTGACATTAAAGCTGCCTTTGATTCCGTCTGGCATAATGCTTTAATTTACAAAATGTACAACTATAATTTTCCCCTTCGTTTAATAAAATTAATTCAAAGCTTCCTTACTAATAGATCCTTTAGAGTACACATGAGCAAAAGTTCCTCCGACTGTATAAGCATTCCAGCTGGCTGTCCTCAAGGTTCTTGTCTTTCCCCTATATTGTACAATTTGTATACATCTGATTTTCCTGAGCCATACGCATGCACAGCATCCATTTTTGCTGACGATACTGCAATTTTAACCTCAGATCA
Source organism: Chymomyza costata (assembly GCA_018150985.1). NCBI lineage: Eukaryota > Metazoa > Arthropoda > Insecta > Diptera > Drosophilidae > Chymomyza > Chymomyza costata. Next base: position 6,375,243 of record JAECWU010000001.1, on the reverse strand, counting down.
GTCTCCCCAAATTATCATTAACCATCTTCAACATGCATTTAACGCTTCGCTGAGTTACTTTAGGAAATGGAATATTCTTGTTAATACCACCAAAACACAGGCTATTTACTTTAGTAGAAGAAGAAAACGAGACTACCTACCTCAGTCTTTTTTAACTTTTAATAATGAAAGTATAGATTGGGAACAAAAAGTTAAATACTTAGGCATTGTCCTTGATCCTAAATTAACTTTTAAGGATCATGTAGCTTATGTTACCAATAAGATCAACATTCTTTCTAGAACACTGTACCCGTTTTTAAGCCGAAATTCCTTATTAAGTTTAGATATAGATAATAAAGTGCTGATCATGAAACTAATTTTCTTCGCAGTTATTTATTACGGCTGTCCAGTATGGGGGAAAACTGCCAAGAGTCACTTAAAAAAACTGCAAGTCTGTCAGAACAAGATTTTAAAACTAGTGTATAATTTGCCACGGGATTTCGCAACTCAACGCTTACACAGCCTTGGGAATGTTGATCTTGTTGCAGATAAAATCGAAAAAGCTAGTTGTAAATTTTATGATAGGTGTTCAACATCAGACTTCGATCATATCCGGGAACTTGCTCCAGGCTTTTAGGTTAAGTTAGTTTTTAAGTTTTAGTTTTAGTTATCAGTTCATATGGGTTTTTTGGCATTTTTCCTCCAGCATAATTTTTGGCATTTTATTTAGATTTAATTTTATATTTATTGTTATGTTATAGTTGAACAGGTATAAGACTCCTAAACACTAAATTGTATATATTACACTATTGTTTAATAATAATGTTATTCCAATAAAAATAAATAAAAAAAAAAAAAAAAAAAAAAAGACAATACATGCGTTTTTCAATGTTATCGCAATGCTTCACTTCACTTATCGATATATTGTTTTGCTAACTTCAGCTTAGCGACAATTTCAATTTAAAGAGTTGTCAATTTTTAACAGCGACATGTTAGTTTTATTTCGTAATCGATTAGACAATAGGGTAAACAACCCTGTATCTCGTTTATAACTTATCTGCTACTTGTTTTGCTTGAAAGATTTCTGATTGCAGCTAATGAAATAAGTTTAACGCTGATTGCGGACAGCGTTTTAATCAATGAAAAATACATACAGAGAGGGGAAAATTTTTTGGTTCACAAGTTGGCAACAGCTGGCTAGTTGGCTGCTGACAGACTGTTGGTAACACCCACCTGGTCACACTTACAGAGTGAGAGCATGTGAATGTGTGGTGTGTGTGTGTGTGTGTATATGTGGAGCTATAATTTTGAAGCCCACAAACTTCCTGTAAGACCGTGAGTGAAAGACTTTTGTGCGACACCTACTCGAAGTGACGGTAACGTCAGCGTCGACGTCGACAGCGACGTTATAGTAGGCGTTGCTGCAGTTGCTCATGCTAATGAGCATGACTAGACACATAGCTCTGACTGACTGACTTGTTGGTTCATTTAGTAGGTGTTGCTGCATTGTAAAATCAAGTCAGTTGCAGTTGCAAGTAGTGGGGGGATGAACTCAGCATAGCACTGACTGTCCAGAGCGAATGTTGAAAGCTATGTTACGAAATGTGGCAGGGGCGTTCGCTGCATGCTGCAGGAGATGAGCTAAGCTGCTTGATGGGCAGTGGAACCAAATTGCACTTAGTAATTAAAGCTACTTCCAAGTGGCTTGCGCAGCAGTTGCAAGTTCAAGTCAAATCAAGAGTCCAATCAATGTTCAACTTGAAATTTAAATATACATAAATACATGACGTTGGCATTTTTAATGTAATTGCTATTGTTGTTGTTGTTGTTATTGTTTGTTTTTATGATTTCGTTTGAAAAGCATAGAACGTAAACACTGAAGGAAAAACTGGGCAACTGCTGGAGGCAGCTTCAGTGCTTAGCTAGCTACTGTATTTCCAGAGCATATTGTGGCTTCTAATGATGTTTTGGTTGTTGTTGTTGGTGCTGCTGTTATTGTTGTTGCTCTGCTGATGACGTTGCCAAAATATTCAAGTCAGCCAAGTTGATGTTCATAAGCAACAATCAACCAAAAAAAAAGTATCCAACAGATGTGCGCGCCAAAGATTTTTGTATCTTTTTGTAGCATATCTAAACTTTTAAAATTTAGCCAAGCGCATGTACACTATGTCTGAGAGCATGTAACTCTAAAAATTTAGCGCTTATTGTTTAATCTTATGCATTAAAGTAGCTAAATTTATCAGCAGTGTGACCAAATTACAGAAACTCGAGAATGCTGTCTTTAAAGGTATGGTCAGTGTCTGTTGGTAAGTGTCTGTTGCTAGCCAATTATTATTATTCACTTACTATGAACTTCAATAAATCGATACATCGTTGTTTTCCAGTTGAAAGCATTAAAAATATCTGATCTGATTATCTTACCAAATCTTATTATCCGAAAGCAGTTGAAGTGTGATGATTCAAAGGGGAGCCAGCAGGTTCAGTGTTTTCTTTTTCATATCAATTCTATATCGTCTGGGTATGCCTTCCAAGCTGCTCACCCACTTTAAACGGATTAAGCTCACGGTGCAGCGCCACATTGCGCATTTACCTGGAACAGTCTGCCTATGGCACGATTTTGCACCTTGATACGGTTACCTGGAATGTGGAATGTTGCACCTGCATAATTGTTTTACACTTTGACCTGTTGGCAATTGGTGTGTGGGTGAAAACCGCAAAAATTTCCTACGTGTTGAACGGGGCAGCTAACTGTAAATAACGCGTATTTTTTTACTCTCTACCCATAATAGAGTTAAGGGTATACTAGGTTGACGCAATGCATGTAACAGTCAGAAGGAGCCACGGTAGACCTTCCGTTGGACAGCACCTCAACTGCATAAATTTTTATACCCTGTATGGTACAAAGGGTATATTAAGTTTGTGCAAGCCGAAAATGTATGTAACATACAGAAGGAGACGTCGATGATCCCCCAAAGTTACCTTAAGTATGATCAGGGTGACAAGAGAAGTCGATATACCCATGCCCGTCTGTCCGTCTGTATGAACGCCTAGATATCAGAGATGGTAAGAGCTAGAGCAAGCAAACTTTCAGATTAGATCCCTTATTAATCCATAGGAGACAAGTTTATTTTATTTTTTTGATATCGATGTTATATTATATAGCTCCCATAGGGGTGTTTCAGAGGACCTAGAAAAAAACAAAAGGTTATCGGTGGTTAATTCGTTTGCTTATGAAGTTATCGTAACCAAATTTTGCAATCAGATGTCTTTTGGAGTTCTTAAGCAATAACCGAACTTTAATGCACTGTGGTGGTACAGGATATCCCAAAGCCGTCTGCGCCCGACGTTAACGTACGCCATCTTTTGTACTGTTTTTTTTTTTCTAACTCTTATAGTCGAGATTTTTTTATTTAGACAGACCCATACAGTCGGACATATAGATAGACAGACACACATGTCTAGATGTACAACTAAGTTTTGGGAGATTTAAACCAAATCGCAAACCTAGTAATTAATTGCAGCAGATATCATGCTCCATCGATAAATTCCTGTGTGTTTCGACATCATTGATAAGGAAAGTGAAGGGAGGACGCTTGGCCACATGTTACCTGAGTCATAAAGAACGTCTTAGAGGCACCACAAAGGGATGTCCTAACCCAACCACTATATTCTTCAGTTTTTGCTTCTTCTGGTATAACTCCTCTACTCAAATAAAGAGTAGTTTTTCCAGCAAGGCATTCGAATGGTACCTGAAAGATTGCCCAAAGTGGGGGCAGCACTTTGACTTATATGTAACCTAGTTGTAGGTACTCTTAATATATGTATACCTTATAGAGATGTCGCCTGCTGCACGTTACCTACAGAAAGGCAAGACTTATGCTAGAGAAAAATTTGCAGAACCGAAATTCATAACCGTACAAAAACTGCAATTTAATTAATACCCTAATGACCAGTGTGAACATATAAACGCAAAATGGTATTTTTTTTATCGTTCTCTTGTATTTTTTTGAGGTTCATCACAATTTTATTGCATTAGTATTGCTTGTTGGGTTGTTATTGCTGGCGCCATCTAGTGAACTAAGGTGGAAGGAACTAACTTACATAAAGCACATGTGAAATCATAGGACAACACTGTTTTTTTTGTTTATCAGTGTTTACTTGTCGTGCGCTTTTGGACATGAAATTTCGCGAACTTTTTTTTTTTTTAAAATTTGTGCTGCATACAGGTCTTAAGAACAATCCAGAAGATACCTAAAATTTGTGTCATATAGATCTCATAAAAAACAATAGGTTGCACTAGTAGAGAGTATATAAGCTTGGGATCTCCAAATTAAGTTTTATTTTTTGTTTAATGCGCTGAAGAGCAAAAAACGCCAACAACTTGCGACGGATGTTGCGAATTTTTGTGTGTTGTGTTGTTTGCTGGTCGCATTTTACTTTTTTTTTTTGCCTTTTTCGGCACTCTGATTTGTCTGTATATACTGGGAATACATATATATCAATACATTTATACTTGTACCTATGTTTGTAGCGAACGTTCAGTAATTCCCTCTATCTGACTGCGGCTAATTTAGTGTTTCCTGCTGACAACAGCAGTTTAAGCTTTTGTCAGTTGTCTGACAGAGCGCGGAATCATTTTTTTTACTCTCTTTTTTTTCGTGAATTTTTTTTTTTTTTTGGCAAACTGTGTCAAAATGTGAGGCTTTATGTATTGTCTTGTAAAACTATTATTACTATTATTTTATGACAGCCCACTCTCGCATGATAAGGCATTTGTATCTACGTTTTGGTGTGTGTGCGTTTCCATCAAACATTTCTCAAATGTCTCATAAATTTAGATATTATTATTTTGTTTTTGTTTTTTTATTTATTTCTTGTTTTCATAGGTATATAGCATATTTTGCCGCTTTGCGTTCATTCATGCGACGGCTGCTGTTTGCTGTTGTTGTTGTTTTTGGCTTTTTTGGTTTTTTTTTTTTTTTGTATGAAAATAGACGACATCCGGTCTGCATGAAATATATAAATCATATTTTTAGATAATTGCTGATACACAAACACACATACACACATCACATAGTCTACGTCTACGTGAAAGAAAAAGTTGTTGAAAAAACGAAAAAAATAAAATTTGAAAACAAAAATTGGAAAAAAATTTTGTTTTGGCTGTTGCTTGACAACATCGTCATCGAATTTTTGTTGACGCTCTGCTGCTAAAGCGAGGAAAATATGAAAAAAAAAAAATACTAGACTAAAAACCTTACGTCGCAGTAACGCATCTGACATGCTCTTTTATGTGTGCTAACAAGTGGAACCCGTAGACGTTGTTCTAACAAGAACGTTGCCTTCTTTAAGGGGGCTCAGGCCAGGTTTTTTGATATTCGTATTTTTGGAGACGCGTCGTGAAGCCCCTTGTCGGACCGCAATACAGAAATTGGTGTAAAAATTCGAGCTGTTGGGACAAGTTAGTGATGTGAAGAATAAAACCCGCGCACGTCGCTCAAGGACAACTGAGAATATTGCTGCTGTAACCCAAAGTGTTGAAGGAAACCCAGGTTTGTCCATTTCTCGTCGTTCTTTGGAATTGGGCATTCCACAAATGTCATTACACCGTATTTTGCATAAAGTCTTGGGTCTTAAGGCTTATAAAGTTCAGTTAACACAAGAACTCAAGCCGGCTGATCATCAACAACGTCGTGTCTTTGCTGATTGGATCCTTGAAATGCATGAAAATGATGCGGAACTCCATCGAAAAATCATCTTGACTAATGAGTCACATTTCCACCTCGGTGGCTACGTCAACAAGCAAAATTGTCGCATCTGGGGCTCGGAAAACCCAAGAGTTATTGTTGAGAAGACGTGTGACTGTTTGGTGCGGTTTATGGTCCGGCGGGGTCATTAGACCTTACTTTTTCGAAAATGAGGTTGGATCAACAGTTACGGTGAATGGATTGCGCTATCGAGTGATGATTAATGATTTTTTATGTTCAGAGTTGGATGGTATTGATCTGGACAACGTTTACTTTTAACTAGACGGCCCTACGTGCCACACAAACAACGAAACCATTGCTCTTTTACGGAAAAAGTTTGCGGACCGTGTTATCTCTCGAAAAGGTGATCACAATTGGCCACCGAGATCTTGTGATTTAACACCTTGCAACAGCCCAGCGTCGATTCAAGACCTCAAAGATAGAATTCGTGAGGCTATCGAGGACATTGGGCAGCCACTTTGCGATTTGGTTATGGAAAATTTCATGAAAAGGTCGTGGTGGCCATTTGCTGATGTTGTTTTTCATTATTAACGGCATACCTTCCTCTTTATTATGAAATAAACATCTGATCATTTATCTCAAAAAATGGCATTTTTCTTTAAATACCAACATAACACCTCTTATTGGAAAACCCTTAAGTATAAGCGCAAAAAAAATCCTTAGCAAGTCGCAAGTTCTGGAATGACAAAATATTGCTCCAAAAAAAGAAAACGAATAAATTTTGTTCAATATTTTTTGCTGTCGATAACTTTTGGTACTTTCCCTATTCTTTGTTAGCAAAGCTCAGAGATTTTTTATCTCTTTATATCGTTTAGATTAAAATATTTGATTAAAATATTGCAAATTCTTTATTATATTGTCATTCAAATGAATTATTTAAATTCATTTTTATTAATTAAATTATATAAAAAAAGTACTTTAATTAAATCAACCTTGATTCAACCATTTTTATTACAACGAAATTTGTTTTTTATGCAAAACAAGAACCATATTGTCATGCAAGAAATGAACCATATTTGTATATGTTTGGCTTTGACTAAAAAATAATTATTATTAAATATCTAACTTGAAATTGGTATAAATAGACTCTAAGAATAAGAAAACGACACAAAAAATTCGTTTTAGTGGAATTGGGAGCACCAAACATGTGTTTTCAAAACGAGTCGGAATAAAATGTTCGGAATAAAATGTTACATTCGAACTCGTCATCCGGACGTCCGATTTATCTGATAAAATTCGACTATATATAAGAGCCTTTTTTGGACTTTTAGATTTAAATTTTCGTAGGTGTTACGAATTCGCCAAGGCCAATTAAATGTGGCTTGCTAAAGGATTCCTAACAATTCAGTCTTCGTGATAAGGTTGGTAGGAGATGGTTAAGCTTTTGCTCTTCACTCTGATTTTAGAAACGTTCCTACAGGACTGCTTGAGAGGTTTGGAGGCTTAGGTGACTTGGCAGGTCTGGTCTGAATATCATATTTCTAAGTAAGTCTGCTAGTAGACCATCTGTTTTGAGCAAAGCGAGACTTTGCTCCGTAGATTAAGAAGCCAAAGGACTAAGCCATGTAAGTCGTTAGTCTCAAGTAATGTCGAGATATTTGGCTGTCGTCTGCTGAATTTTAGGCCGCAATGTGAAGAATTGCTTTTATTGATGCCAAGGTTCAACTTCGTAAAGATACTCCTAAGTTGGGTCGCAAACATAATGCCCATATTGCTTTTGGACACAGGATTATCCGACGCAAATATGTAACACAGTAGAGTGGCGCAACGACACTTCCCTGAGCTACTCCAACTGACCAACCCGAAGGCAACAGATGCTTTCGTACCTAGACATTGAATTTTATGTTCTCCAGAAAGAATCGCAGAAGGCTCGAAAAGTTGGCAGGCAGCGTTGCCTTTATTTAAGCCAGTAGTCTCGGCTCTTCAAATGCCTGCTAGATATTCAAGAAAACTCCACTGCAGTATTCTCACTTTTCAAAGGTTTGGAGAATATCATATCATACGTAACAAGTTAAGAACTTCCATGTGACATTTTTACAAACAAATTTTTTCAAAAGTCTAATGTCGATTATCAGGCGTTTATATAAATGAAGCTAAAAACTATAATCTATGTTGTTACTTGAATTTTAGAATTCCGCTTAGGACAGTTGTAGAAAATGAAGAACTTAATAGATTTTGGACTGTTGAACTCTTAGGCTTTTATGTGCAATTTTCTTTATGGAAGTCGTTTATATGTATAAGCTATATTTACTTACATAAAAATTGTTGTTACAAACTTATTTATATATCCAGAATGCTGCACAATTCGTAGTGTATAAAATAGTTCAATATATATTTACATGTTGTTGTAGCCAACGTGAAAAACAAAATATTTCGCATTTTTGTAGGCCAAATATTTGCTATAGCAAAATATTCATAAATATAATATTTTGTATATAAGTAAATATGTGCATAAAGTGCTTTTGAATGCATTCGAATACATCAATCTTTGCTTCAGGCTAGTCGGCATTGAATATCAGCAACTTTTGATTGATTTCATATTTAAAAGCGGAAAAGCTAGTAAAATTTCAAATCAAATGTCTGTTATGAAAAAATTTTTGTTTTAAAAGTTTGTGGCTTTAATAACAATATATTAGAGATGTTCTAGAAGCTGTTAGAAAATACAATAGTAATAATAATTATATAAAGTTAGAAAAAATATAAGATGCTACAAAATAATGGCTTATAACACTAGCTTACACGAAAAATGAAGCTTCGTTTAAAAGTGTTTTTAGGGTAATTTTGGTTTGGGTTCAAGGTTCACTCGATGATCCTAAAATTTGTAAACTAGTGTAATCAGCAGAGAATCGAAGAAGTCATTATATGGGCAAGTATTTTGAACTAACTTCAAGTCATGCCAACATCTCAAAAAAAAGTATCTTAATGACAAATGTTAAAAAATCAAAAATTAAAAATATACGTTTTAGTGCTGCCTAAAAAAATTTTAGCTCAAGTACTTTATATTCTGCTCGATTTTTATGGTATCCCACTTTTATGCCAAAAATGTTTTGGAACCATTAAAACCAATTATCAAAAGTTTGAAAGGAAATGCGAGAAAAACCCCCCACGCAAAAATTAAAAGTGAAAAGAGAAAAACAAAAGATGGCGAACGTTAAAGTCGGGCGCAGACGACTTTGGGATACCCTGTACCACCTCATTGCATTTAAGTCCGACATATTGGTTAAGACCTCCAAAAGATATAATTTATTCGGCAAATTTGGCTACGATATTTTCATAAATAAACAGAAATCAGTCGAATTTTACACCAAAAATTTTTTTTTGACCGATCGGTCCTATGGCGACTATATGATATAGTCAACCGATTTTGATCAAATTTGGTACAGTGCTTCGGACCTCTCTCTTCGGACCGAGTGCCAAATTTGGTTACAATATCTTCACAAACAAACAAAATACAACGAATTTTGTACAAAACTCGATTTTTTGACCGATTGGTCCTATGGGAGCTATATGATATAGTCAACCGATTTTGATCAAATTTGGTACAGTGCTTGGGAACTCTAAAAAACTTCTTATTGCCAAATTTGGTTACAATATCTTCACAAATAAAGGAAAAACAACGAATTTTGTACAAAACACGATTTTTTGACCGATTGGTCCTATGGGAGCTATATGATATAGTCAACCGATTTTGATCAAATTTGGTACAGTGCTTGGGAACTCTAAAAAACTTCTTATTGCCAAATTTGGTTACAATATCTTCACAAATAAACGAAACACAACGAATTTTGTACAAAACACGATTTTTCGACCGATTGGTCCTATGGGAGCTATATGATATAGTCAACCGATTTTGATCAAATTTGCTACAGTGCTTGGGAACTCTAAAAAACTTCTTAAAGCCAAATATGGTTACGGTATCTTCACAAATAAACGAAACACAACGCATTTTGTACAAAAAACTAATTTTCGACCGATCGATCCTATGGGAGCTATATGATATAGTCAACCGATTTTGATAAAATTTGGTACAGTGCTGGGGGTCTCTAAAAAACTTCCGATTGCCAAATTTGGTTATGATATCTTCATAAACAAACGAATTATCCATCTAAAACTTTAGATTTTTTTCGAGGTCCTCTGAAACACCCCTATGGGAGCTATATAATGTAATCCCGATATCAAAAAAATAAAATAAACTTGTCTCCTATGGATTAATAAGGGATCTTATCTGAAAGTTTGGTTGCTCTAGCTCTTACCATCTCTGAGATCTAGGCGTTCATACGGACAGACGGACAGACGGACATGGGTATATCGACTTCTCTAGTCACACTGATCATACTTTAGGTAACTTTGGGGGGTCTCCGACTTCTCCTTCTGTACGTTACATACATTTTCGGCTTGCACAAACACAATATACCCTTTGTACCATACGGTACAGGGTATAAAAAGAAATTGTATGGAAATGAATATAAATTAACACATTTTAATGAAAATTCAACGGGTGCGCAAGAAAACGGAGCGTATGAGTAATCAGCGACAGGAAATGGTGACAAATATCGTTGTCTAAGTGTGTGTGCGTGCATGTGTGTGTATCTATGTGTTTTTATACATATGTTATAGCTATTTGCACCGATAGTAACAAGCAAAACAACAACAACGACACAAAAACGAAAAAATTTCAATAATTTATTTGGTTTGAATGAAATACAGTCACACAGATACACACACACACGCTTACAGCGTGGCCGCCATGAAAATATCTAGCATATTTCATATATGAGTGTATGTATGTTCGCGTGTGCGTGTGTGTGTATGTGTGGGGCAATTGCTCGCCCACAGGAAACGCAGCAACGTTGACAGCGACGTCTACTGCGACTGCGACTTATGCGTTGGTAGCAACAGTTTCCTGTTGAGTGCAAACGGGTTACGACAACAAACATGTTACAATTTAGTTCAATGACTTTAGCCAACGATAGAGCCCAGAAATGTTTTTTTTATTTTATGTTTTGCCTTACTATCTAAATGCCCCACCCAAAAACAACAACAAAAACAGAAACACCAACCCAAACCAAAAACAACCCACCCACAATAGCTTTTTATCAGTGCTGGTTGCGGCAGTGGCTCAATATTGAGGAAGTCAATGCCGCCATACATGAAACTTGCGCCAGATGGGCCGCTGATAAGCCAGTCCAGTCCAGGGCAGCGCCAAGTAACCATTCAGTATTTTGGCAAACCTTTTAAAAACTTTTTTTTTTCTAAATACTCTGCAGGTGCTGTAAAACTTGTGAGTTTTAACACCAGGTTTGTAACGTAATAAAAGGGAAACTTTTGACTGATCATAACAAAGATGGTGCACTAGACACAAAGGTGACGCTACTCGGTGTATTGAACTTGTTGGTGATTTACTATTTGCTTAAGCTCTAAGGGAGATTGTATTTAAAGGCCGAATTAAGTTGAATGATAGCATTTTGAGGAGGTTGGAGTGCTTTTGCGCTGTTACTCAACTTTCGATATGCGGAGCATACAAAAAATTAATTTTCAGAAGACCTTAAAACAACAAGCAAAAATATTTCTTGCTAAAATATTAATAACTTGGTGATATATGCCAAGACAATTTGTAAGAGTCAACAAAATTACAACTTTTTCGGTAAAATTTTGTTAATTAGAATTTCTATGAAGCTTTCACATCAACTGAGCTTTGGCAAAAAAATACGTTTAAAAAGAGCTTTTACAAATTGAAAAAAAATTGTGTGTACTCATGGATTTTGAGCTGCATTCGAATCGTAGCTCCAAAAAAGGTCTTGACATAACCCTTAACCCTAAGACGACTGGTAAGCTCCCTGAAAGCCATTTGCATTTTCAAGGCTTTAATCAGCTTAAATAAATTTTAAACTTTGAAAAATTTCATAAATTTTATTCTTAATATATTGTTAATTTATCCAAATACTTTTTATGCAAACGGTTTTTACTTTATATGCAAGGTTTAAAAATGCAAATGGTCTTCAAGAACCCTACCGGTCGTCATGGGGCCAAAATCCTCAATTTCTGAACCTTGGATTCGGACTTAGCGATCCACAAAAAAACTATTTAGGTAGGTGAGGGCGGCAGCTGGGACTTAGCGTTCCAACACACTTAGGCCAAGAATAGGCTCATTGTGATATCGATAATGGGAGTAATTGATAAGGATATAGAATAGACAGGAAAAATTAGGGGAATAGGAAAAGTGGAAAGTGCAGGACCATGGTTTAACGTGGGATTCGAACCCACAACCTCTGGGATGATAGTCTTTTTGGTGTGCTTTAAAGCAAACACAAGAAAAATTAAAGTTTCGGTTTTTGGATCGCTGCTTCTCAAACCGAGGTACAAAAAATACCAACACGTCAGAGTTTTGACAAAATCTCAAAAATCGCCATTAAAGAGATATTCCGGAGGTTGTAACCCAGACGTTCTAGACCCCTAAAATCTAGATTTCAAATTGGCGGAAGCATACATATGTAAGGAGAGCTCATTTCGAGCCCCAGCATCAAACAAGTTCCAGTCCACTTACTTTTTATACCCTGTTACAAGGTTAAGGGGTTTTTTAAATTCATGCGAATGTACAAAAGTATGTAAAATATAGAAGCAGACATCGAAGACCCCTCAAAATTAAAAGAAATTGATCTAGACATGTCCGTGCATCTACTTGATCTCGTAGACTAGTAAGAGCTAGGATAGCCAAACTTGCCTACCCAATTATTATTATTTTTTTTCTGCCACGCTCCTTTCCTCCCATAAATATAAATATTTATTAAAAAATTAAAAAAAAAAAAAGTTTTTATTAAAAAATTAAAAAAAAAAGTTTTTATTATACATATTTTCATTTATTTAAATTGAAAGTATTGCTCAAATTTTATTTTTTACATTGGAAATAAAAGTTATTTCCTTATTTTTATTTTAAATATCTTTTAAGGCAGGACCGCATTCTAATGGTATCTGCTTTTTATGTTATGTACACTTAAATACCTTTCTATCAGTAAGTAATATGTCCTTAAAAGTTTAATATTAAGGATCATACATAAAATTATATTATTCCTATCAGAGACCTGCAACTGGTATGAACAAGTCAGCATAATCATGTTTGCTGAAAATACGCTTCCAGTCGGATGCGGTAACGACAGGTTTCAGTTTTTTCAAGTACCGCACAAAGCAAAATGCTTCCGAACGCGTTCAGGATGCGGTCATACCGCATTTGCAGTTAGCATTCATGCGTTCATTTGCGGAATATTGTGACTGACTTGATTTTACCGCATTGCTTCTACACGCGCAGCTGAGTTGAACTGAGTAATAATTATGTTCTCTGCTGTGCTCAAATTGCCGACTTCGGCTTGCTTCGGCCTCGTGTCTGTTTAAATGCAAGAAGTAGAAGTGTTCGTTTCGTCTATGGGCTGCCGAGCTCTGATTTAAACCGACATGAGGCCGAAGTAAGCCGAAGTCGGCAATTTGAGCACAGCTGAGAGCAAAATTACTACTCAGTTCAACTCAGCTGTGTGTGTGAATGCGGTATAATCAAGTGAGTCAATGCGCTATGACCGCATCCTGAACGCGTTCAGAAGCATTTTGCTTCGTGTGGTACTTGAAAAAACTGAAACCTGTCGTTACCGCATCCGACTGGAAGCGTATTTTCAGCAAACATGATTAAGATGACTTGTTCATACCGGTTGCAGGTCTCTGATAGGTATAATACAATTTTATGTATGATCCTTAATATTGAGCTTTTAAGGACATATTCACAGAGAACAACATTATTACCAACTTTAACTTTTTAAAACTGACTGCCGACTGCCAAATTTTTTCTTGTCAGCAAACGATCTGTCAACTACTCAAATTGTGATACTATACCGTAAAATACTGAGTTGTCAACTATTCAAATTACGATAGCATACCGCAAAAAACAGAGCTGCCAACCGGTCAATTGCGTTACCATACCGCATGCCAGCTGACCGCATGAACGCAAGTGATTTGACCGTATAAAAAAGGTACCGGTTGCAGTTCTCTGATACCTTTGTTTCGAATATACTAGCTTTTTTCACCAGTTAAAAAAAATTTTAATTAAAGTGATCGTAACCTCAAAAACAGAACAGTTGGAGCAAAAATTGCAGTACCTGGACTACTTAAAACTTGTTAAAACTTGGAGAGATGGATCCCGCATGTTAGAGCCTAACATAAGTTTAAATTTATTTCATTTAGAAATAAATATTTAAGAAGGATTTTAATATTTTATTTTGGCATCTTTAAATTTTTTTTAATATGAGTTAGAGGGCTGTTATACCATATGGATGATCCAGATATCATAAAAGTTAGGAAAACAGTTAAACAGAATTAATAAAATATTTATATTCAGTTTTTATAACTTTAAACTAAGCAGTAGAATATTTGAAAGACACAACAATACCTAGCACACATATTTGAACACAAATGCACATTCTTTAAAAATCTCTGTACTAATTAAAATTAAATTTTTGATTTTAAAAAAGAGCCAAAGAGTATACGAATTTCCGTGCTCCCAAACCGACGTTTCTTTATTTTTATTTCAACGTGAAGTTATGTTCTGACGGTTCTATGTGCTGTGAATGCCAAATTAGCTCTGGGCTGATCACCACTTGGCGGCCCAACTTGTAAAACTTATCAGTAATTCAGTAAGGGCTACGCGGAAGCGTTGTCCATTTGTTCTTACCAAATGTAGCGTATACGCCCCATAAGCCATTAAAAGGCATATGCTTAGTATGAAACTTTAATATCTCTCAATTTAACTGCAAACACTTATTATATTAATATATCTCACTGTTTTTGTTTTTTTTTGTTGCAGTTTGTGGACATTGGCATTGTGACGTCAATTGAATCGAATCACAAGCAAATTGAGTTTGCACGTAAAGGTCAAGAGATTTGTATCAAAATCGAACCTATTCCAGGTGAATCACCAAAAATGTTTGGACGTCATTTTGAAGCCGATGATATGCTTATAAGCAAGGTAAGTGTACTTAACAAAAACCTTATGCAAAGACATAACTGTAGCTCAGTCGGCTTAAAAATCTACCGTTTAATAACCTTGCATACAACACTGTGTGCGTTTATTGTGATTTATCGATAAACTATTGCTCCATTTTAAACAAGCTGCTGTGAAGGTTACACGAGCTTTGTTAAAACAAAAAAAAAGGATTAAAAAGCAAAAATTGATTGCACTAGAACTTATCAACTCTCAGATCTAGGCGTGCATACGTTGCGTCATGTCTGCTCTTGTTGTTTTTATTATATTTAAGGTAACTTTGGAATGTCTTTGATGTCTCTTACTCTATGCGTCACTTGCAACAATTTTGAAAAAGCTAACTTTGGTTGACCATCGTTAGTTGGCTTATCAAATTACTTGGCCAATTGCATTTACAACGAATTATTAAGTTAAGTGGCGTTGAAAGGTCTTTTAATGGCAACCAAAACTTAATAATCTGATTAACAATGAAAATTAAATTAAATTTCTGACGTCAAATGTCACCATAGCGCTTTGCACACCACACTTTCAAAAGAGCTAACTTAATCAATACGTAATTAATTTAGTTTTGGTGCCACTTTAGTGCAATATTGTTGTGTATAGTATACGCACAAGCTCAAATTTTTTTTATCAACTCTCAACATCAATGACGTCACTCTAATAAGTGTTGGAGGAATGGGGTCTGAGGATGTGGTTGGGTTCGGTAATTGCTCATTGGTCACACTTTGTTGCGAGTTTATTAAATTAATTTGATGTAAAAAATTATTGGTTGGCGCTGAACAGCAATAAAAAATATGACCAAAGGCAGCTTCTAAACTAAAGCTGAGAGCGGCGAATTTTGTAGACGCTTTAAAATCTTTAAATCTTTATTTTTAGTATAGTTTACCTTGGTAACCTTAGATCGATTCAATACAAACGGAATTTTCTAGTAAGCTCAAAGTACTACTCTATAAGGTCCGGTGCATAACAAGCTTTGCATAAAAACTAAAAGAAATTTAACAGGCTTCTTATCTTTGGGGGAACTTGAGCATCAAGCCCGAAAACAGTGCGTTTTCTTAACCCTAGATGTTTTTTATTAATTTACGCACACTCAGTTTGTTGTTCGTCTTAACGACTACGACCAATTATAAATTAGTATACCTATGTATATTTCTTTCCTTATAACAAAAATTATTATTTTCACTTTTGTTCATTATTACAAAAAAAGTCTTTTTAAATCTTTTGTTTTAATATGATATAAAAAACAAAAAGAAACAACTTCAGTTTTTTTTTTTTGACAATTTTTCAAGATACACTTCTTTACATTACAAAATTTGGTCAATTGTGTCAGACTTTCCTTAATTATTTGTTCATATAAGGTGCGCCATCTGTTGGTTTATTTGTTATTTGCATTTTATTCATATATTTTCCGACAATTTGGAAAATGCATATACCAAATGGAAATTTGAAACTACACATTTATGTATGAACAGGCCCAAATGGCCATTGCGTAATTTTCAAAATTTTCGATGGCTTTTTTTTTTGACGAAAACTCATCTGACTGTTGTCCCATCTATTGAATGAATTAGCGACCTTGATAATGGTTCGTGGGCGTCATTTAAATCTTGTAAGCGTGTAAAGGCACATCCGCATGCAAAACTCAACGCAAAGTGGTCCTAAGTGGTGTAAGTCTTGCGAACGATGGCGTGTCTATGTTCCCGAAGACTCGTCGACACTGGCCTCAACTATGTTTTTTTTTTTCGCAGAACGACCATTTTCATAGTTTTTTTGTTTAACGATTCATCATTAAAATTGAGTAGTTTTGAACTTGACATATGTCCACGAGCATCCACTTTGGACGGGCATGTTTCGAATTATAAGTTTTTAACAACCAAACCAACAGATGGTCCACCCTATATACATAACATAAGAATTTTTAGACGTCAATTTTTAATTACAAATAAAACAAAGACATTGGCCACCGATTTGTCTTATGAAAAAATCACTTATAAATTGTTCTTCGTCGAATCGACGATGAACTTTTTGAGAACTCTTACTTACAAAAGGCCTAGTCAGCTGCACACGTGAGTTTACAATTTTTTTTTTAGAATATTTAGCGGTACTTCATATTCAACTGAAAATTATTTCCGAAAGAATATCATGTTTCAGTCCATTTTCTGCAGAATCCTGGGCAGCGCCTTGTATATGCTCTTCTACTTCACTAAATTCATCATTTTCAACACTCAATCGAAGAAAATTTGTAATTAGGTCATTACGTATTTTGATGCTCACAATCTTAAAGTTACAAGCAATAAAGATGCAGAAATTGTGAAAAGAAAACTCGAACAAATTTGAAAAATCACGAACAAGTTATGCTTCGTCGAAACGACGACGAATTTTTTGAGAACTCATACTCAAAAAGGTCTAGTTAGCCTATGCATTCTTTAATGAGCAGAGAAGAAAGAAAGCAAAAGCACAAGCATGACCAATTTAGTAGTATTTGGTGTTTAAATCTAGGGCTATTTCATGTTCAAGACTGGCTCATACAATATTATGTTCTGATGGATATATTTAGAGCTAAAATATTCTTTTTTGTATATCTTTGTAAGAGTTAAGTTAAGCTAGCTGGTTCAAGCGCTGATTCACTGACAAGCTTAAAATTTTACAATCATACAACAGGCTATGCTCTCTGTTAGGGTATTATATGACCTGTAACATTACGAACATCAAAAGATGTTAGTGACAAGGCCGTACAAAGAGGCGGAATATGTTGGTTAGTAAGTGCTTGGCGTTTTGAAGGGGTGAGAGAGACCCAAATCTATTTACAGACATTTGGTATTTTTAGCATTCAATGACATTTTGCCGTCGACGATGAGCGTAAAGAGTATTATGTCATGGCTAACCTCCTGACCTGGCTTAAAACCCGGGCGGCGACTAGTCGAACTTACTAGCTGGGGCTCGCTCAATGACCAATCTATGCGTGTATTGTGTATGCACAGAGCGTGCTGACGTCACAATTTACCTTCTACGGCAATGCACTTGCTAGTTGCACCGTGCCAACGTTCATTGACTTTTGTCGTCAGCAGAGACGTCTTAACTGTAACCTACTTTTTGAGCAGCGCTGCTTGCTGCATTTTAAACAAACAAGAGAAAAAACTTTTCTTTTTGTTTAAGGCGCTCGGTTGACCCACATATATCGCAACTATGGTCCAAAACCGTGTCGTGTTTTGCGAATTGATTGCTACACAGAGCTCTGACGTATTTCAGAGAGAGTTCAATGTTTGTTACAGCTGGACCTTGGTGCAACCAATTATTGTCAAAAAAAAAAAACACATTATTGTCTCGCCTTTTAAAAGAGGGCACAAAAATATGGCGGCTTATCATTTTATTTTATTTGTGAAATTTAGTCAAGGGCTATAATAAATAGTCCATAAAGATTAGTAAACCAATTCGATTTTTTGCAGAAACACTTGAAATAGTCTCAAGAACCACAATAATCGCGTTTCTTCTGAACATAAAAGCTCATGCAGCCAAAGTTCTTTGTAATTAATTTATGTTTAAGGAAATTCCCAATAAATCGAAATTATTTTATTGACAGTGGTTTTCTTGGCTAATCGCGTTAAAATCAATTTAAGCGTAAAAATAAGTAATAATAATAAGTGCTTACTAAAATATTTAAGCTTTGGGTAACGCTGTACCATCTATAGCTCAACTAAATCTCAAGTTTGATGATCGTAGCGCTTATAATCTTCAAGATCTAGGAGCTCATACTAGTTTCTTTTGTGCTCTAGGCCACATTGGAGGTATAGGGTCTCCTTGACGATGCTAGACATAGGAAGATTATAGTAATGATATAAAAAGTAGAATTTCATCTAGTAAATTTTTATGATACAAAAATATTCAAATCATAAATGAGCTTTAAAAACAGATTAGGGAATTTAAGACACAAAGTCCCAAATGACAAATTTAGCATTAAAAAAAAGGTTTTGTCTGGGCGTGGTACTCATTTAAAAAAGCAAAGTTTAGGAAAAATAAGGCTTAAAAAAATAACTTATTATTTTGACATTTATAAAGAAATTCTTATTTGGTATATGTTGAGGGTGTTCACTTTGTCGTGCAAAAATGCACAAAAGCAAAAGTGCCCAACCACAATCAGCTGTTTGCAAGTGTCAGCTGTCGTGCTTTGTTTTTGTTTTTTTTTTTTTTGAGAAGAATGAGTTTTCAAATAATAGGACTGCATCACAGAACGAATAGCAATTTTTTCCATATCCCACTACAAGCGCTAAATATTACCAAAAAAAAAGCACAAAAAATATGTACACACTGGCGTGGCAACACGTTCAAAAATAACCTTCTTTTTCATATATTTCGCTTTGTGTATTTTTTTTTTTGAAGTTTTTGTAGTACACTGAACACCCTTGCCTTTTTTTTTTTTTTTTTTGGACGAATATTAAAAGCAATATTTATCCTTGATTTTTTATAGACGTAATATTTGATTTGATCAATAACTTTTAGAAGGAAGTTAAAAATTTGTATAGAAAAAAAAATTCAATCACAAACAAAATTGCATTAAAAAAATACGAGTTTCCTTTGATCAAATGAAAAATATATTATAGCGTTTCTAATATAGAAAGTTACATTCGAAAAGATTTAGAATTTCTATAATTTAATTTTAAGACATTTATAATATTTTTGCAGATTCTAAACAAATTATTCTCTTGTTCGAATTTGTTATGGGCAATGAAAAAGTTTTCCAAATAATTATTCTTTTTTTTTTTTCTTTCTTTTGTTTTAAAATTCAAATGATATAAAAAAAAAAAAAAATGTCTAAAGAGAAAAAAAAACAACATTTCGAGAAACTTTATAATATTTGAAATCTTTAGAGAATTTAAAGGCCGGCTAATATTTAATTTGCAACCTAAAACACATCACATATACAGAAATCAAAAGATTTTAAGCCCTTTAAGGCACCTTTTGTCTAGACTCACGTTATGTCCTACGCATATCCTTCAATTTAAATACAATAAAGATCTCCATTTAGGTATGCATAGCCATAAATGGCAAATGGGTTTGGTTAATTTCTTAAAATCATCGTCTAGACGCATCTTCTCTTTTGTATAAGATTTCACAATAATCAATGCGCCTGGCCCATTAATATGCACAAAATCATTACAAAAAAAACATATAATAAAAAAATAAATATAAAAAATTTACCCTACAATGCCTTGCCATTATCAAAGGCGACCGTAATCGGCAGACCCAAAAGTACTATGCATAAAAAGACTAGCCCCACCCGGGGCTTGGGTCGATTCAACGTGATCGAATCGAGTCGTCTGCCAGCCATTAAAAAACGCATTAAAAAAACACCGTAAAAATTGGCAACAATAAATGGCTATAATGATAAGCCAACAAAAATAAAAAATAAGTTTTTTTAATTGTTATGCGACATATGTCGGCGCCGACTGCGACGCCAGCGCACGTGCACACTTCTTTGTACAGTGGGAGAAATATGAACACGATTTTGCAAAAAATAATTTTTTAGTTTCTTGTAAGATAAAAACGTTAAGCTAGATAGTCTTAGCTCTATTAGTATGGTTCAATATTATTATTTAGTTCAAAATTTGGTTGCAACCTTATCTGTGTCCAAAGTAGCTTTATATTGGGCTTACTACATTTTTTAAATATTTGCTCTTTTTCGGTTTCTTAGCCTTGTTTTAGTTTCAAATTTGAATATATATGCATTTCCATTTCAGCGTGACGTTACGTTTGTATAGCAGAAAGCCTTATCTGTATCCAAAGTACTATTAAATTGGGTTGTTTGCCTGGAAATTTAAAAAAATATTTGTTTTAGTTAAAAATTTGTTTATGGTATAAGTGCATTTCAATTTTGGCGTGACGTTACGTTTATTTAAAAAAAAAGTATTTTTACAATTACAAAACTACTAACTTAACTATATTAAAAAATATGTCAACAAGAGGCCTGACTGCTTAAGGCATAAAGTCAAAAATTCGTTTAGCGTGACGTTACCATAACTAGAATTGGGTTTGTATTCGCAGATTTCAACGAATTTAGCAGGACTTTTTAAATAACATTTTGAATATGATGCAATGTTAGTCAATTTCTCAATTGATAATATAAATTTTTATTTTTTTTTTATTAGCTTTAGTATTTGTCGGGTCCTGATATGGTTCAGGCTATTACTAGTGTTTTCTCTGATACCGTGCTACTTTTTAAACTTTTAAAAGCATAATATGTTAAAAATTAAATAGCTAATTTAAAAAAATGTTCAAAATTTTTTAAACCAAAAGTTAACAATTTTTCCCATTATGAACGCACTCACATCCTGTCTGGCTCTTATGACAGCTGGCACGTTCCACAATCACTTTATTTAAAAAAAAATTATGGCTTATGAGAAATATTAATTGTTAATTTTTTTTTTCGTTTTGCAGATTTCACGTCAAAGCATTGATGCCTGCAAGGACTATTTCCGTGACGATTTGATCAAGGCCGATTGGGCGTTAATGGTTGAACTGAAGAAACTCTTTGAGATTTTGTAAATGCTTAAGACTACGTACATCACGAATTCAAGATCAACCAGGATTATAACTAATTACTACAGACTGCTTGTGCTCTATGCTGTGCTCTACTCAGCTGCCGCCCGATTAACGCAAAAAATATCTTTCGTTAAGTTAATTTATATTATTTACAGTCGTATTTCTTACAATTGTGTTAATGTTTTTAAATCAAATTTTTAAACGACTTTTTACACAAAACAAGAACAAGCTAGAGTTTTAATTAACCTATGGAATGTGGTGGAATTTCTTGGACAACACAATTCACCATTTTTAAGAAGTTATGCACATAACATTTATGCACAATCTAACCCACATCTTATATAGTATAAAATACAATAAATGGCTGCTTTAAACTATGTCAACGCATGACGTCACGACGCAGTGACGTGGGCGTCACCTTCTTTAAGGCTATTGACCTACTTGGCATGCGCATTAGCGACTGCAGCCGACTAAAACTAACTAGTAGCAGTTTTGAATTTTTTTTCATTCATGTTCAAAATCCTGCTCCTGGTGCGCTGTGTCATTGAACGAAACGTCTAAGGATGTTGTGAATGAAGCGGCGCGGCGTCACGACGCCAGCAGCGTTAGCTGCAAAAACTGGGTCAAATGCGTTGCGGCACGAGTTCGTTCAACCTGCCACGGGCGTGGAAGGACAATTATGGCGCAACTGCAGCCAAAGAATGGTTTTAAGTAGCATGTATGTACATTGCAGCACTTTGTGAATGACGCAAATGCAGTCATTTGAATGATTTTTTGTTGTTGCCCACTGGCAGAAAAGTCCTTCAAAAGTTTGCACCAAATTAGCTCAAAAAGTTTAGTATGTATGTATATGCTTGGTAAGTGGCGTAGCCTGTTGACAAGGTAATGCATGTTGAAGTGCATGAATAAGTGCATGCTTGAGCTACTTTTAGATATAGCTTTGCGATTTGTCAATTAAAATTGTATTAAAATTTTAATTTTTTTTAGGCAAGGTTTTGCTTTTGTTAAGCAATTAGAGCCAGTGAAGGATTTAGTTATATGGGGCCCCTAGGCAAAGTTGTGCTGAGGCCCCTACCTCTATCGTACATTTTTTGAAATAAAATATACAATTCTTAATATAAAAATATTTTCAAAAATGAACTTAAATGATCTTTCTTTACCAAATAAGCGCTTGAACTTAAAATTATTGTTTACTAGAATTTCTCTCAAATTTTTGTCAGGACCATCCCAATATTTAGAACCTCTATCATTGGCAACACTTTTTCTTAAGTATTGATCAGTATCCTTCAACTCAAATTTTTCTTCTTGAAGTCGTAGAACTGTTCTGTCATTGATGTCAAGTAATCAAATAGTAATTTCAAATAATCAACTGTCGTTTGAAGTTCAATTGACTCCTTTATAATGATCCACTTTTCGTGACATCTAGCCTCATGAGCAGCTTCCAAATTTGGGCTTGAGTTGTTAACAATAAATCTCAAGGCTTTTTGGAAGCTGATGTAAGCTCATTTCAGAACTAATAAGGTTCCCCATTTAATGCAGCTTCTACGAGGAACGTACCCAAACATAACTCACCAACGATGCGTTGATACTATAAAGGGCCACTTAACAAAGCTTGGCTTTTAATAATAATAATAATATGCGTCAAATATTTACAATACACTGTAAAAAAATTAAGTGTAGGTATGCGTAAGCATCAACGATACAAAAAACAACGTCAGCAAGGACATTATTCAACGCTTGTTAGACTAAGTAAGGAGTTCAAGAGTAGAGCCATCACTCGACACACAAAAATAACGCTTTACATATTACTTTTCATAGCCGTGCTTCTTTACGGCGATGACGCATGGACATTGTCAACATCCGCTCATGCTACGCTCATACTACGACGCATCTTTGGACCAATTAATATGGATGGAGACTTCCAAATTCGAATGAACCACGAGCTATACGGCGACACTGACGTACTCAGGCGTTACAACGTTTGCGCTGGCTTGGCCATGTGGTCCGCACAGATGAGGATGTTCCAGCTAAAAAGTTATTATAGCGAAAATCACTTGAAGGATGTGCGCCTCTGCTATGGGAAGACCAGGCAATTGAGGATCTTTGCAGCCTTGGGATCACCAAATCAAACCGCTGGCGAGCCCTTATCTCCGGGGCCAAGACAGATAACGGTTGTAAAGATGCTTAAGCACAACCCTGTAGGACGGCGTACTAGTAAGGCAGTAGTGATATTAGTAGTTTATTGGAATACAAAACACTGCACACTCTCTTGCTTAATTTTATCGGGACAATTCGAAGAATCTAAAGCCAAAAATGTAACCTATCCCTTCCGTAGGGTATAGCGTTATTTGGATAAATATTTAAGACCATTTATATCGAATTCCATCAGTCGTACCCAAAACTTTTAAGACAAAAAAAAGTTAAAAGTTGAATTTCGAGCTGCTTTGGTTTGGGAAGGTATACTCAGAAGTTCATACTTTGGGCGGTAGAGGACGCCAAAGTTAATAAAAATCTGGTTTTTGTGTTTTTTACCAAATTATACTGACGAAAGTATTTGCGTCAATTTTTTATAGTTAAATTTTATATACTATCATTAAGCCCCAGAAGATATTTGGGATGGCAGTTGTATATTCAGCATAAACATTCGTGTTGGATATCTGGCTTCAAGTGCCAAATTGTTTGCTGGTTATGGCTTTCAGATTGCCTATAACTGCCAAAAGTCAACTGTTAGTTTGGTTGCTAAACACTCAGTAGCTGAGGCCATTGTCGACAAGTTGCCGGGAACATCGACGCGTCATCGTTCGCAAAAATTACACCTTGCTAGGACCACTTTGCGTCGACTTTTGCATGGGGATCTGCATTTACTTGCTTATCCATTATAAGCCATTACACTAGTTTATAAATTTTAAAAATTTTTGGTATTCTCAACATGTTTTAGTCATTTCCGTAATAAAATGGCACGCAAAATCCGAAAATGAAGTCCATAAATTTTTTGATGAAACGGATTTCGAGATATTTCGACAAAACCATTTTTCGAAATTAAAAAAAAGTGTCTTCACTTAAAAGCAAATATCTCTGGTTCTTCCAAGCCGGCTTAGACAATTCTTTTTACTAAACTGTAGAGAATTGAATTACCTATATATTATACTTGGAACATATTTTTGAAAAATTTCCGGTTTGGACGCTATTAATGCATTCATATGAAAATTTTCGTAATTTTTGGCAAAATTTTTGAAGAAATTTTATTTCGAACGTAAATTTAAAAATTTTTTACAAATTTTTCATATAGTTTTTTTATGGCTCGTAAAGTTTGATCGATTCAAAAAAAAGGGTGGTTGTTTATCAAAATCGGAGAAAAAATCTGTAAATATCAAGTATTTTTGTAAAAAGTGAAAATTGTAAATTTGTTTGAAAAACCAAAAGCTTTCGATGAATAATTCATTTATTTATAAAGATATCGTTACCAAATTTGGCACTTGAAAGTTTTTAAGGTTTCTTAAGCTCTACACCAAATTTTATCAAAATCGGTCGACTATACCATATAGCACCCATAGAATCGATCGTTCAAAAAACGTGGTTGGTGCAAAATCCGGTATATTGCTCAAAAACTTCTAAAGATACATATATATTTGCCAAATTTGGTTAAGAATGTTTTCAGAATCAAACGAATCAAAATGAGTTTGGCACAAAAAAAATATATTTTGACTGGTCGTTCCTATGGGCGGTATATGATATATACAACCGATTTTGATCAAATTTGATACAGTGCTTGGGAGCTATAAAAAACTTCGTAACAACAAATTTGGTCACGATATCTTCAAAAACACGCGAAACACAACGAATTTCGTTGAAAAAACGTTTTTTTTTTTCCTATCTGTCCTATGGGGGCTATATGATATAGTCAACCGATTTTGATCAAATTTGATTTAGTGGTGGGAAACTCTAAAAAACTACCAAACACAAAATTTGAATACGATATCTCTATAAACAAAGAAAACACAACGCATTTTGCATCAAACGCGTTATTTTGGCCGATCGGTCCTATGGGTGCTATATGAAAAAGTCAACCGAGTTTGATCAAATTTGGTACAGAACTTAAGAACTCTAAAAAACTTTCGAGTACCAAATTTGGTTACGATATCTTTATAAACAAAAGAATTATCCATCTAAAACTTTAGGTTTTCAGAAAAATTAAGTTTTTGTATTTTTTACAAAAACTCTCGTTAATTCCATAATTTTACTCCGATTTTGATAAACAACTACTCATTTTCTTTGTAATCGATCAAACTTTATGAGCCATGAAAAAAACTGCATAAAATAATTTTTTTAAATTTTTAAATTTACATTCGAAATAGAATTTTTTCAAAAATTTCCTGAAAATTACGAAAAATTTCGTGTGAATGGATAAATAACGATCAAACCGTAAATTTGCCAAAAATAAGGTCAAAATATAATCGATAGATAATTCAATTATCTACACTTCAAAATTGTCTTAATCGGTTTGGTTCAACCAGAGATATTTGCTTTTAAGTAGACACACTTTTTTTTTAGCTTCGAAAAGTGTGTTTTTCGAAATACCTCGAAATCCGTTCCATGAACAAATTTTTGGACTTCATTTTCGGATTTAGCGTGCCATTTTACTACGGAAACAAGTAAAACATGTGGAGGATACATTTTGCTGTAAACTAGTGTTATCAGCGTCGCTTATTCGTTCAATGGATGGGAGAACAGCCAGATGAGATTTCGTCAAAAACAAAAAGTCATCGAAAATTACGATGTTCGGCCCCGGGCCTGTAGACCCAGCCACCGTGGCCATTTGGGCGATAATATTTTTCATAACCAAGCACGACATAGGAGCTACTCCTTTTATAGTTTACCAAGTGTATAGTGCTGCACTAGTACCAGCCGTACTGCTGGTAATTTATAAACCATTTAGCTGCTGTAGTACTCATAATTTTTCTGCGTGCTGCCAAGTCACGTAGCCTAAGTTTTTTTAAAGGCGCTCATATATCAATAAAAAAAATGCAATAAGTCGTTTCTAAAAAGCTAAAGTCCATAATGTGCGGTTTTTCATTGAGTAAAATTTAGCTACGTGCTCATTCATTGATTTTCACCTTGGGGTAGGCGCACGCACACAATGGACGAGCAGCTATGTGCGTGTGTGTGTGTGTGTGTGTGTGTGTGTGCTCAGCACAAATCCAAGAATGACATTTTTACCCAGCAACAGAAGGATAAAGCATTCAATGACGCCACAAATATGAGCGCCACTGAGAGCAACATAAAAGTTATAGAGAAAGAGAGAACGAGAGCACATGTATTCATTCACAGGCGCTGCTCAATGGCATCCACAACAAAATGTGGCGCCCTTTTGGTGTATATATATATACATGGTTGCGCCATGTGGAACTAGGGCAACAGGCACTAGAACTGCACCACAGTTACTGTGGTAGGTAAGTTTTTTTTGTGTGTGCTTGTGTGTGTGGCTTTGGCTGGGATGCTGAAAAGTGGACTGGAGTGGGGTGGGTGCCGCTTTAGATTCATTGAGAAAATCAACGGCGAAGGACTTTTCTGGGCACTTGAGCTTGCCAGCTTAAATGCTTATCTCTGTATCATTGTGACTCGTGAGTGTGTGTGTGAGTGTATATAAGTGAGGGATTACATTGAAAGGAGAAATAAAAGTCAAATTGAAAAACAAACATTTTACAAATAGCAACAACTAGACGAGATGCGATAAGTGCTTGATATAATATGTGAATTTATTGGAAGTGGTCTGAGCTTTACTCACATAAGTTTCTAAATATTTCAAAATAAAATTTTGCAATTAAAAAGAACGGCTTAAAAAACTAGGATGTGGTCATAGAACAAATAATGCTAGTTTCATTTAATATTTAAGAAGCAGCAGACTGACAAACGAACAAGGATATTTAGTTAGTTAATTTTTGTAAAAACAACTTATAGGGTGGATCAAATATCATTGCCTAGTGGTTTCGTATTATTATTATACTAAACTAATTTTAATAAAAATAAACAGTGTTGGCTGCTATTTTACAATAATTATTTACCCATAAAGCTTAGATTTCATTTTACGAAGACAAAAGTCTCTCAAGATATTCGAGAGTGCCACAGAAAACAATTTCTTTACAATTCCAATTCTCCGTGCAACAGACACCTTTTCGAGACGGTTTTAAATCTCTACAAAATTTGCTCAAGATTTGATCAAATTCACCAATAAAACCAATTTAATTCAAAGAAACTGTTGCTAATTTAAAAAGTTTGTATGTTTGAGCCCATTTATCTCGAATTCTATAAGTCCTACACAAAAACCTTGAAGGCAAAAAATGTTAAAAATTGAATTTAAAACTTGTACCCAGAAGTTTATATTTTAGGCGGTGGAGCGCGCAAAAGTTACTTCAACGCAGTTTTTGTGTTTTTACCCACCTCCTTGCCCTTTTTTGTTTTTCGTGTGTATCATGTAGTAGATCTCAAAAAAGTACACAAGACTGCTTTTGAATCATGTAAATATCTCTAGTAGTTTCCATGTTAGAACGCTTTAAAATCTTCCCGCGCCTTGAAAAACAAGCAAGCGCTGTGCTATGTTCAACACTTTAGCGCCCCTTCCGTTCAATATGTTTATATATTGGCGCTGAACATTTTTTGCCCTCAACGTTTTTGTGTAGGACTTATAGAATTCGAGATAAATGGGCTCAAACATATGTCAAAATAATAGAAAACCCCACGCGGGCAGGAGGTCACCATTTTGGTTTTAGACTTTTTGGATGGTCCTTAATAAAATAAGCAAGAGAAAGTCCAGCAATCAATTTTTTCCTGGGCAACCCCTATTTTTGTCTATTTTTGTTGTTTCGATCATTGGAAAATCCGTTGGCATAAGTGCATTGTATCAGGGGGGATTACTTTGAAGGCGATGAAATTGATTTGGATGAATAAATAAAGATTTTTCAAAGTAAATGCAATGTCAACTTATTTTTTGGTCACAGTAGTATTTTGATCTTAAACTGTAAAGATAAAGCAACCTAAAAAAATATACTTTTGGTGTTTGTCTTCAATCTACGGTTTTGTTTAATCAAATTACATTTTTTATAGTATAAAAATATGTTCACGCTCAAATAAGAGCATTTGTCAGCACTCTCGTGGGCAAGAATGCCCTACGTTTGGTAGGCAAGGGTCTCGATCTGGCATAAATGACCCATTTATTTTTGAATACATTGTTCTTAATGCATTTATGCCCGACAAAGTGAAAACCCCAAAAGATTGTTACAAAAAGCCGCAATTTATTTATTTTTGGTTTTTGGTATTATTAAATTATTATTATTTATTAATTATTAAACTACACCCAGTTCTCTTTTTGCACGGTATTTATGCTCTGTACCGTATGGTACAAAGGGTATATTAAGTTTGCGCAAGCCGAAAATGTGTGCAAACATACAGAAGTCGACGTCAGAGACCCCCCAAGTTACCCACAGTATGATCAGAGTGACTAGATAAGTCGATATCCATCTGTCCGTCTGTCTGTCTGTCCATCCGTATGAACGTATGATCTCAGAGATGGTAAGAGCTAGAGCAAACAAACTTTCAGATTAGTTCCCTTATTAATCCATAGGAGACAAGTTTATTTTATTTTTTTGATATCGGGATTACATTCTATAGCTCCCATAGGGGTATTTCAGAGGACCTCGAAAAAAACCAAAAGTTTAAGATGGATAATTCGTTTGTTCATAAAGATATCGTAAATTCGGCAACGACACTGTACCAAATTTTATCAAAATCGGTTGACTATATCATATAGCTCCCATTTTTTATAAAATTCGTTTTATTTCGTTTGTTTATGAAGGTATCATAACCAAAGTTGGCATTCAGCAGTTTTTTAGTGTACCCAAGCACTGAACCAAATTTGATCAAAATCGGTTGCCTAAAAAAAAATTCATATCTTTCGTTTGTTTATAAAGATATCGTAACCAAATTTGGCGCTCGGAAGTTTTTTATGTGTCCAAAGTTCTGTACTAAATTTGATCAAAATCAGTCGACGTTATCAAATAGCCCTAATAGGATCGATCGGTCAAAAAAATGTGTCGTCCAAAGTCGTCCACGCCCGACTTTAAGGTAACTCGGGTTCTTGGCCGGGTATTTTTGCTTTTATGAATTTATGCCTGACAAGTTGAAAAAAAATGTAACTTTGACCTCATTTCCAAAAAAGAATACACATTTTTTATTTAATCTAAAATTTTAAGGCATTTTTTTTTAAGCTTAATAAAAAATACTACTTTTCTTATTGACTGCAATTATATGGGAACGACAACGCTGGAAACATCTTAAGCAAAATTTCGTCAGCCTATGTGCTGACGTGTTTGTTGACTCGAAGCTCTACGGTCTCCAGTCTGAGATCGTGGTGCCAGGTCGAATTTTTTACGAACCATTCGCAAACCCTATTTTGGAGCTTCTGAATACATAATCGATTCGTGCGAGCCGCTATATGCCAGATCTGGGTGGCTTACCTCCAGGTGGCGTTGTATATAGCGTTGTACGGCGCTCTCTTGCAACGTAGTAGGAATGGGCTAGGTTGGTTTGTGAACCAGTACATTTTGGCCATTTTTAATCGGCAGCATTTTAGCGTATTGTCAAAAAGGGCTCTCAAGCTGAGCTGCCTATACAAGTTTACCCCAAGGTATTCGGCTCCCTTTTGCAACTTGTGGGCGGGTGCCGTCTTTCTGCTTAGGCTATATAGCACTGCCTGACATTTAAATGGGTTCAGGGTGATTTTCCTGCAAGCCCACCACCACCCAAGCAGCTAGATGTATTCCTGCATTCCATCTAGTGCTTCATACTCACAAGCTTTTAAAAAGTGGCCCATGTCTTTGCCTACTAATTTATTTGTACCCCATCAGTACACATTAGAATAACTTGGTTTATATGTGTGGATTAATAGTTTTTTTGTATTTTCTAAATGTGTTTTGAGTATTATAATTTTGTTTGTTAATTTTTCGTAAGTTGCAATTTCTAAAGGCGCTCTTGATTGCCAACATTTTTAGCAGTAGCTCCTGCCAATTTCTAAGCTGCTTTCCACTCTCGCTCTCACGCTCTCTACAAATACAGCTGTATCTTTTGTGAATGGGCTAATGGGCTGTTGGCCTGTTTGGTATACTCCGAGTATTAGCCGTTGTTTAGTCAGCCAAAAGGTGATTTTGTTTGCTGGCTATTGATGCTGTGGCTACGTCTAAAATTGCCATGAGTTCATGTTTATACATTTCACCTCGACATGCTCGCTAGATTATCTAGGACACTTGTGACGTCAGAGGCAACATTTTTTTGTACATTATATACAAGAAGCAAGCACAACAGGCACTCAAAATCAGCGCCAATGTGATTTATACATATACATAATTGTATATTATGTATATAAACATATATCGTGCACTTTTTTACAATTTTTGTGCCCGAGCGAGCATTTTGTTCAATGAAAACATATTTGAAATGCTTGCGCCGAGCAATGAAATTTAATTTATTTTTATTTTTGCGCTTATATCATACATACCTACATACCTACATATATAGATAGTTATATACACGCGGCCAATATATTTCTTACATATATATGTACGCATCTGAAACGCTTTATTGAATGGCAGCTTGTATTGGCATTTTTTTTTTGTTTTCTTCAATGATTCAAATGATTCACAAGCAGCTAACATTTTATTTCTGAATGAATTTCAAGCATTTCATTTTGGGCAAACAATAGCAACTGTCTGTTGTATTAAGGCATTTATATAAGTATGGTACATATATTGTAAATATATATATGTATATATAAATATATAGTTTTTTATGTGCTGCCCATATGTGGCTGGGCGAGAAGTGGCCAAGTGAGAGATCAAGCGACCGGATGTCGTTGAAAATTATATTGAAATCTTTATTGTTTTCACTGATTAATTTATGGCGCACTAAACGAAATGAGTTGCTGCTAAAAAGGCTACAAACAGACAGGAATTTAATTAAAATTAAAGCCAAAAAAGACAAAAAATGCACTTTTGAATTTAAATTTAAAAATAACCGCCAAAGCTGCAGGCATAAAGGCAACTCTGTGCTGAAAAGGGGCGTTAAGTTTACATGTTGCAGCTATATAACATTGCCGCAACCCTCTCGGGAGTCATTTCAATGTCAATGTCGAGGTCACGCCCACCAAAGCTCGCGTCCAAGGCAGCAGAGACTGCCTCTTGAAGCTGTGTCGGGACAGTTTATTGGCGCAGCCGCTTGCATATCCGTTGCAGCAACTTGTAGGCGGCCATAGCAAATTGCAACGTTTTCAAAATGGCCGTCAAAATGCTGACCTTGAACGACAGCCATTCATTGGTTAGACAGTCCTTGGTGTACACACACACACGCACACATGCTGCAGCATATATGAACGCTTCATGGTCATGGTCATGGCCATGGCCAAATTGAATTGTTTGGGATGCACTCAAGTCTGGACTTATGCACAGTCCGTGCTTGCACAATTTTTGACTTCTTTTAAAAATTTCAAATAAGGAATCCGCCAAAATATCGCAAACTGCTGCAACAAAGCCCTGAAAACCCACGCAAGACGAAACAAATTGCAGCTACTTCGTGCAAAAAATAAAATACGTTGCAAGCCATCAACTCATACATCGTGCCAAACGAGTCGCCGAGCCTGCTGCTCCAATATATGGGTTCGTGCTCCAAGCAATGCAGCATCCTTTCGTGTGGCGCGAATGGCAATCGTGTGGCATGCAGCTAGCCTCTCGTGTTGCACGACTATTGCAGCCACCAGTAGCATTTTTTCCATGCAAGTCAGTTACTGGACGAGCGTCAGCCTGCATTCAACGTGCCATCTCTGCAAATATTTAAAAAATATAAATATTGTAGATCTCTGCCGCCTCACATATAGTATCAGTTTGTTTTGTGTGGGCTTGGGGCATTTGGAATGCAAAAAAGTGTTAATAAACCAGCGCAGCAACAACGTTTAAAAGTACCTATATAAAGAGCTAAGGATTCATTTAAAAGGCAATTGACTTTGAGTGCTCTACCTTGGCGCACAGTGCGTATGTGTAATTAAATATTTTAAAAACAATTGCAAAAAAAAACTAAAATTTTAAAAACTTGTCACAACAAAAGTGTAAACAATATTAATGTCAGTTTTTTAAAAGTTTTTAACTTTTTTTAATAAACTATTTAAAGTTAAATATTTGAATCTAGTAACTTTTATCAATTTAGCATTAAAAAGTGTGTAAAAATATATATATAGTACTTAAAATATAAATGTTTTCTTGTGCTACAAAACAAACTATACGTCTATTCTTGTAAGTTAAACTTTATTAAAATTACCTATATAAAAAAAATATATCTAAATAAAAATAATTGCATACATTTACTTTTAAAAAACTTTTGAACTTCTTAAGCTATAAATAATAAAAAATATTATACTAAAAGTGAAGTTCTACCAAACTGAAGTGAAAAGCAACAAATTAAATAAATTGGTAAGTACTCCTCATAAGTATTTAATATGAAATTATTAGGGCCTAAGGTCTAGTTACTATTGTAGTTGCCCCAATTTGTTATTAGAATTAATATTAAAATATTGCATAAAATCTAACTCACATATATTTTAATTGAAATCTAAAATAAACTTTAACCTTTTTTACTAAGCTAATTTAAATAAACTCTGGTTTCTTAAAAGCACAGCAGAAATATTGTAGTCAGTATCACGAAGTACGAATATTTTTCATCACTTTATATTTCTGATTATTTAGGGTATTCACGCTTGTTGATAAGTTGGGCAGCAACAAAATATACAGCGCTGAGTTTTAACTCGCAACTCAACTCTATGCTAGTTTAGTGTAAGTGTTGCAAAATACGCAGTCTGTGGCATTTTCAATACTAAAATATTTATGGATCTTGTAGCCATTTCGTGACATACAAAGCAGCAAAAATATTTCGTTTTAATAATTAAAAGGGATTTAATGCAGTTAAACAAGGCAGTCGTATGCATTTTATTAACAAAATTAAGCAACTATTACATTTTAGTGACTTAGGCAATAACAAAATGGCGTAGTGTTCTAACATCGGGAAGGACGAAGCACAAACTCAGCAACCTAACAAAAAGGGCATTCACGCTTAAGTTAGTTGAGTTTTTGCGCAACTTTGCAACTACTTTAGGATGAAGAGTACGATTATGTTTGCAAGTTTACTATAAGAATATAATATATATAATATAATATAAATATATAAGTATATATAATATAATATAAATATATAAGTATATTTAATACTGGGTGGCTGATAAATATTGGTACATTAAGAAACTCGAATAACTTTATTTTTTCTTATTTTATTTGAAAGATAATTAAATTTTATTAAGATTTTTTTAACGTGTCTTAAAAACAATGGAACTTAAATGGTCACTATCCTAAGTGAGGCATGTGCGACATCTTAGCAAAAAGTTAGTCGTGACTGCCTGAAGGGTTGCAGCGGCAATTGCCTCAATTGCCTCGAATGGCCTGCTTTAAATTATTCTTTGTTGGTTTTACTTTGTAATCTTCCTGTTTGCAATATTCCCAAAGAAAAAAATCAGGCGCAGTAAGGTCTGGAGACTTGGAGTACCAACGGAATATGGAGTTTCTTGAAATCAACTTATTGGGGAATTTTCGATGCAATTCTGTCATAACAGGCCTGGCTGTGTGAGGAGTTCCACCACGCAGATTTGAAAGCAATTCTCTTGCAGCATAGTTCTGGATAAAAAAAAACTCTTTCAACATCTTTAAGTATCGGTCTGTAGTGACCGTAACAGTAACATCGTTCTCTTCGAAAAAGTTAAGCTCGACAATGCATCTCTGTGACGCGAAGTGGATGCTATCCTGTCTCATGGATTATCTGTGGTTTAGAACCACTGTATATTCGATAATTTTGTTTATTAACATTGCCGTTTAGATCGAAAAGTGCCTCCTAGTCGGAGGAGTGCTGCCAAACAATGGCCTATATTCTCTTTGTACCAATGTTACGGACTCTAGTGCGTAAGTAAAGCCGGAAAATCCAAATTCTTGTCTCAGTATACCAATTATTAGTTTTCATTAAATTTAAAAATCAATCTTTAAAATAACATAAACAGATTAGCTAAATAGGAAAAATGTTATTAAATTTTTTTTTTTGGAGCGGCTTTCATCAGCCACCCTGTACGACTTAAAAAAGTCTGTTTAAATACTCTAACAAACGTAGAAAATGTTAGACATAAGTATATTCGTAAGACACCAGAGCTAAGTAGATATCGCTCGTGGACAATTCAATCGAAGTGGCCCAGATCCTTGCACAAATGCATTTAATAACACTAGTTTAGAAATTTCAAGAAATTTTGTATCCTCAACATGTTTTAATCATTTCCTAAAACCAAAAAAAAAATTTTTTCATGGAATGAATTTCGAGACATTTCGAGAAAACCATTTTTATTTTTATTATTTTGATAATTTTTGTACTTAAAGGGGTCTACGCAGCTCGAAAAATTTCGCGCGGAATGACAAAACTTCATATTAAAAAAAAATCCCATTTGGTATATCCCGTTTGGGACTTTTTTTTTTTATATGAAGTTTTGTCATTCCACGCGAAATTTTTCGAACTGCGTATAGGCCACATCGATTATACTTGGAATATAGGTTTTTTTGTCAAATTTACGGCTTGGACTCTATGCATATTAGCAAAATTTTGAAAAAAAATCTATTTCGAATGTAAATAGAATTTTTCTCAAAAATTTGCTGAAAATTACGAAAAATTTCACATGAATGGATAAATCCACGAACAAACCGTAAATTTGACAAAAATATGTTTCACATATAATCGATGCGTATCAATTATCTACAGTTTGGTAAAAATGGCTTCTTCGAAATATCTCTAAATCCGGTTTTAGCGTGCCATTTTACTACGGAAACGAATGTATCTTAAAATATTGACATTTAGCTCCAACTTACTTGCCAAGTAATGTGTCTACACCAGCTTCTTATTCTTTAAATGGTTACAATGTTGGCCCAAGAAGACAAAGCCAAAAACGAAACCCAAAGTAAAAAATATGAAACTAATTTTTCGAAAAAAGAAATAGTTTTGCATTCATACGTTGAGAGTCGTAGACGTGTTTAAGAGAATAATAATAATGGGCAAGTAGCAAATTTTATAAAGACGTCAACGTTTGCTTATTTATCAGGCTCACTTGAAATGAGTCCTCCATCACTTTTGCTCGATTGCTGGAAGACTATTTATCATAGGAAAGTGAGGGAGGACTCATTTTGTAGATAATTTCAATTACTTTAAGGAAATATATGGATAAATTTTCCGAAAAAACCTACCTGTTTTGAAATATTTGCAAATTATTCGAAAAACACCAAACACCATTTGCAACTTTAAACTTTAAACAAGTGTTTTGCTAGAACCAATTAACCTACAAGCTTTTAAGATTTTTAGATTTTAGTCTTGTTTGGTAGATAATTTTATTTGCAACAATATTGACCTTTAAACGATGGTACTAAGTTTAATAGAAAAATACATATCATGCAAAAACCGTAGCAACATATATTGGGTTACGAGAACTCGGTTTTAGACTTAGAACAAGGTCCCTCACGATCCCTGAAAGTTTCATTCATTAAGCTTAGATTTACTGTACTAATAGCGAAATTTTAGCTTTTAATTATTCAAATCAGGCTAGGGGCATATTTGGTGAAAATATCAACATTTATTTATTTATTAGGCTCACTGGAGTTGAAATATTGAAATGGGCTGCTCTAGCTTATGTATTATTTATTTGATGTTGAGTATTGGGGTGGCCGTCGGTGGCAAAGTGGTAGCGTACTCGCTTTACAAACCGAAGGTCGGTGGTTCGAGTCCCCGCAGTACAACTGGTACATTTGCCTAGCACTGGCATCGCTAGCTCAAAGACGCTGTTTGCTCCAGAAAGTCTCTATTAATTCAAGACACCACCGTTCGGATTCGGCTATAAACTGTAGGTCCCTGTTCTCTTCGAACAGTTATTAATAGAGATCCCCAATGCTGCGCCCAGGGGCGACTAACTAAATATTCAGTCAGGGAAATTATTATTATTATTATTGGAAGTAGGAATATATTTTGTAACAATGTCAACATTTATTTATTCGTTAGGCTCACTTGAGCCAAATTGGTTGCTGCAGCATAGCTGTAAGGTTGATCTTAAATCAATCAATTTTTAAGTATATCTTTTAAAGTTTTCATGAGATTGTACTTTTTCATTATCAAATGAGATCTTGTACCGAGATGCGCATTTATAGTTTAAGGGGAGGTTCTTTCAAATTTGATCGAGAAAATCTTTTTTTTTTTGTTTTTACAAAAAATGAAAGTTGCATATTCGTAGAATATGTGTATGAAAGGATTTTTCAATGCGATCGTAATTTAGAGCAATAGAGCGTCTTGAACGCACCTAAGTCGCACGCGCTGAGGGACGTTCTAAAAACTTTAAGCGCGGTTTTCTCGGAACCATGTTTTTCATCCGCATTTCAAGCATAGCTCTTGATCTATTGTTCCGATTGCCTTAATTTAAAACATTTTTGAAAGGAAATGATTTTTTGTAAGCCTTATACTAACAATATACATGAAAAAGTGTTAAATTGTTATTTTTAAGTAAGGTCAAAACACAAAAAAAATGAAAAAAAAAAAAACAAATGTTTTTGTCGAACGTCCACATTTCAGTTAATTTTTTGTCAAAATTCATTCTGATTTAGTATAAGGTATAGAGAATTTCATTAATATCAATAAACAAAAAACATTTTTCATTTCGATTCACTACAAGAGGCTAGATAACTGAAATGCGGTGACGATATTCTGCGGGCAGATGCAGACAAGAGCCATCATTTTTCAGCCGCCATTTTGAGTTTCGTCGAGAAAAAATGTCCAATTATTGTACAATAAAAATCGCATTTAACAATTAAAACAGAAAGTTTGTGTGTTTTTTCATCATGCCACAAATAATTCCCAAACTTCGCCTTCTTTTCGGCCAAATTTGAATGAAAAAATCCTTAAAAGGATTGTCCTGCTGAAAATCAATGCAGCCTGCTTCCACTTTTTTTTAAAGCCTCATATAATAGAGCGTGGAAACGTTATATAACTTAAACTATGTGCTTTTGTTAGAAAGTTATGTACATCTATAGACATAACTATACTGTATAGTTAATTAAATCAAAAAATATTGATATTGATATCAACAGACAGACAGATATTATATATTAATTAATTAGAAAATATTGTACTTATCGTGAAATATAAATGTGTATGATTTATTTATTCCTTGAAATCTTATATCTTGAGTATCCTTTTCAAAGGAAAAAGAAATTAATTTATTACTGCCCCAGAGACCAAGGTTATTTAATGCCAGCGTTCTTAGAACTAAAAGAAACAAGCTAATCATTTTCCAGTAATAAAGATGGCGTACGTTAAAGTCGGGCGCAGACGACTTTGGGATACCCTGTACCACCACATTGCAATTAAGTCCGACACATTGCTTAAAACCTCCATAAGATATTTTATTCGGCAAATTTGGTTACGATATTTTCATAAAAAAAAAAGAAATCAGTCGAATTTTGCACCAAACAATTTTTTTGACCGATGGGTCCTATGGGGACTATATGATATAGTCAACCGATTTTGATCAAATTTAGTACACTGATTGGGAACTATAAAAATCTCCCGACAGCCAAATTTGGTTCCGATATCTTCAAAACCAAACGAAACACAACGAATTTTGTAAAAAAAGCGTTTTTTTGACCGATTGTTCCTATGGGAGCTATATGATATAGCCAACCGATTTTGATCAAACTTGGTGCAGTGCTTGGGTACTCTAAAAAACTTCTTAATGCCAAATTTGCTAACAATATCATTACAAACAAACGAAACGCAACGAATTTTGTAGAAAAAACGATTATTTGACCGATTGGTCCTATGGGAGCTATATGATATAGTCAACCGATTTTGATCAAATTTGTAACAGTGCTTGGGAACTCTAAAAAACTTCCTATTGCCGAATTTGGTTCCGATATCTTCAAAACCAAACGAAACACAACGAATTTTGTAAAAAAAACATTTTTTCGACCGATCGATCCTATGGGAGCTATATGATATAGTCAACCGATTTTGATAAAATTTGGTACAGTGCTGGGGATCTCTAAAAAACTTCCGACTGCCAGATTTGGTTATGATATCTTCATAAACAAACGAATTATCCATCTAAAACTTTTGATTTTTTTCGAGGTCCTCTGAAACACCCCTATGGGAGCTATATTATGTAATCCTGATATCAAAAAAATAAAATAAACTTGTCTCCTATGGATTAACAAGGGATCTTATCTGAAAGTTTGGTTGCTCTAGCTCTTACCATCTCTGAGATCTAGGCGTTCATACGGACAGACGGACAGACAGACAGACGGACAGACGGACAGACGGACATGGGTATATCGACTTCTCGAGTCACACTGATCATACTTTAGGTAACTTTGGGGGGTCTCCGACGACTCCTTCTGTACGTTACATACATTTTCGGCTTGCACAAACACAATATACCCTTTGTACCATACGGTACAGGGTATAATAATAAGATGATTTCCCCGAGAGCAAGATTCTCTTTGTGTAGGAGCAGCATTCCTTGCAATCAGTTAACCTGAGCAGGTTGTTCAAAGGAAACACTTCGTCCTCCCCTGTAGCAAGAAAGTTGATTTTTCTATAAAGCAAATAAAATAAAACATTTCAATGCAAGCTCAAGGCCAAGTCGCAATAGCTGCAAATAAGCTTTCATAAGCTGTTTATAAGTAAATAAATAAATCAACATTTTAATAACATGAAATCTGATATGCTAAATAGGTTCCTAGGAAAAAAGAAGTGTCAGTTTAGTCAATGGTTATTTAACGCGAGAGCTCTCAGAACGCTAAGAATCAAGCCAATCATTTTCAAGTTATATAAATAATAATAAGATTTGCAGCGAGCAGGATTGTCTTTGTGAAGGAGCATGCATCATTCAGTTAACAAGAGCTGGCTGCTCATAGAAAAGGCTTCAAACTTTTTCAACTTCAGCGATGGACCCAAAACCTGTACTAGCTGCATTGGCGTGCTTAACAAGCTCATAAAAGGTTTTCGTAAAAGTCGAAAATTTAGAGCAGCGCTGGAAAAACATCGTTGTTTTCGATTCTTTTAACTGGAAAATATCGATGTATCGATATATCGAGGTTTATATGAGTATACTGTTCTGGCCTCTTTAAATTGTGAGAAGAAAATTCTGGCCGATAAACAAACTTCCATATACACAGTCTGTCTCAAAGTAAACAGGGACGTTGCTGGTGGCGCCATCTATATGTGGCTATAGGCGTTCAAAAGATATATCCTTTAACAGACCTTCAGTCACAATTTCATGGCATTATTGCATTTTAAGTGACAGTAGGTTTGTGTCATCGGTACAAAAATGAGCTTCGAACAAAGAGCCAATATTAAATTTTGTTTCAAACTCGGTAAAACGTTTACCGAAACGTTTCAATTGATGCAACAAGCTTATGGTGATGTATCTTTTGAACGCCAATACACCAGAAACGTCCCTATTGACAAATCCCTGTTTACTTTGAGACAGACTGTGTACTTCGATAAAACATCGATGTTTCTTCAGCATTGCTTTACCTGTGTAGATTCATAGCTACTGCAACACCACAGCTATGCTTTTAGTGTTTTTAATAAGAAATATCTTAGCCTCATAGAACCTTTCTACTTAGTTGCCTTTTGACTTATCTTCCTCATTTTCTATAACAGCTCTCCATTTGCTCATATGCTTATAATCTTTAAGCTTTAATCTGCCTAAAATTAACTATCCAAATTGATTTGTCCTAATGGATTGAGCTCGTAGCCAGCTAAGAGCTTTTAAGGCACTTTGGCGCATCTTTGGCCAACTCTTTCCATTTTGACATTCCTTTTAAAGAAACGCTACTGAAATCAAAAGCTGTCACTTTAGCTTAGGCTCAAGAATGCAATAAATCATTTTCAGTTGAGACCCCAGACCCAATTCGTTTTGAGATCGCGCGACAAAGCTCTAAGTTAATTTAGTACTTGAGCTGTGCAAGATCATTAAAATTATTTGGCGACTTGAAAAATTCGAAACAGTAGCCCCCAAATACCGACAGCATAACGAATTCACCAAAATGGAATTGAGTTTGTTTTGCTTTTGTATGGCATGGCCAGTTCCAGCAGACTCCAAAAAATGTCTCTTAAAAAGCAGCATGCATATGAAATAAAAACCAAATTTGTATAATCCGCATGCGAATCATAATGATGCGAACTGAAGATCAGGCAGAGCAACGCCGGGTGGGGTTTAACTTGGGCACTCTTCCAGACACACTTTTGCTTTTTGTCGACTTATATGCTGTTGTTCCCCTTAGCTGGGTATAGTCGCCGTGTGAGCTCATAAAATTGAAAGCTTTAACATTTTTTGGCGGCAGCGTCGTCAAACAGTGGCGGCTGCAGCTTGGGCATCTTGGGTCTTGGCTATATGGTGAAAATTTTGGTTTACCCCTAAAATTTTAGCTTTTGCCGCCCCTGACTGCCGGAGCATGGACAATTAGCTCTGATGGCGGCGTTGACCACGACTAATGCGCACATTTTATGCTGATCGTCGTTGTTATTGTTATTCCCGCAGAAAGGAATTCCAGCAGGGCTTTGGCTTGACTGGGCCACATAATTGCGTGAATAACTGCGTTAATTTTCAAAGCTGACAGCGGATGTGACTACTGTTGTTTGCTTTTTTTTTGCCTGGCAATCCACCAAATAAGTACGAGTATCTAAGCATAGCAAATGTATCTTCAATTTGGCCAACGCCTCATGTCTTCAACGCATAACCCGTACTATGTAGGCCCTAGCCATATATGGTGCACTTGTCCAGTTTTTTTTCGTATTTTTTTTTTTTGGTCAACGCCGACATTTAACATTTATGACCAAATTGCGACTCTGCGTCTCACTGGACACCCAATGTAATCATCTGCGAGTCTTGAGCTGTTGTAGGCAACACCCGCGCAACTTGTTTATAACTATATAAACTACTTAGATATGCAAATATACACGGTGAGAAAAGATTGGGCAAAAACGCGATTCTTTTTGTGTAGCTTGTGTTGTAGTAGTCATTAGTCAAGAGATAACACTAAAAGGCATCGAAGTATAGAACGCCAGAATTTATGTTTAATACATTTCCGTATCTTCGTCGCGATGCATACTGATATTTGATAGAGAGGAAGGCAAATTGAACAATAGTCGCCAGTATAAAGCTCCAGAAGCTCCTACATTTGCTGTCACAACTTCTGCGTGGTAGCAATTGATAAAATGTCCAGCTGCTGATCATTGTGGAGTAGCAGCACCAGGACATATATAATGGCTCTTCCGGACTCGTTACAACTTGAATAAAGTATTGAACCTCACAATTGTCCGCATGCAGGGGGCAGATCCCCTTAGTTATAGTATAACTATAAAATACAACTATACAGGGGTGCCGCAGAAAACCATTTCTCTATAATGCCAATTCTCGGTGCCACAATCGCGACGGTCTACTTGCAGAGATATTAAAGGCTGCCAGCAATGCTGGACAGATGATCGGGACGTTGGTTTTCTTGTACCCTGTTCTCTTTGGTCTTTCTATCGCCTTATAATTCCTGTAGATTGTTTCGTCTTGTAGAATAAAACTATTAGCGGAGATATCGATTGGACCTTATCTAGCTTAAGCTTGAGTACTGATAAGCCCATTTTTTACCAGCTTTGCTAAAATCCTGGAAGAGGCCCAGGAATATCTAGAAGTAGTACCTTGCGTTGTAACACAAGTCCCACTGAGAGACCTTAACTTGACTGCGTTCGGTAGCAGCACCAGGATAAGCAGGAAACAAATTAACGACCATCTTCACTTTGGGATATGGAACCTAGGCACCTAGATTGATAGAGCAAATTG
Organism: Chymomyza costata; assembly: GCA_018150985.1. Classification (NCBI taxonomy): domain Eukaryota; kingdom Metazoa; phylum Arthropoda; class Insecta; order Diptera; family Drosophilidae; genus Chymomyza; species Chymomyza costata. Next base: position 6,332,951 of record JAECWU010000001.1, on the reverse strand, counting down.
GCAAACGAACGTCTAAACAGTACCAACAATAGTATTCGATAGAAGCTGTGAAGGTACACCAGGACCATGGTATAATAAGTAAGGTAGAGTAAGATTTTCTCACTCGGGACCATAAATTTTGTGAGAGCAAAGAAATGTGAGAGAGAGAAAAGCAACAGACAGGCTGACGCATACACACACACGCGCAGCGACAGCCGACACAACCTACCTCATAGGCATTCGCAACGAGAAGCAAAAGTATGGCCCCAGCAAAGAGAACGTTGCGACAAACTTACTCTACCTTACTTATTATACTATGCATCAGGAAAAGCTTTTCGTGTTTAGAAGCTGCAGGGATAAGTTGTCCTTACCAACTAGTCAGAATTGCCAAAGTTTCTGTGTCCTAACTTGAAGAATCGTCGAATCCACCGTTTTAGCTTGCATATATAGTGAAAAAGATAGATACGAAAATTCATTTTTGAGAAAAGCAGCAAAAAATAAACGATTTTCTGCAAAAGGCATTAGATAATATTAAAATGAGATGCTTATTTGTGCTGTGGATGGAAGTTGCTTTGAAAAGAAGGGACTTCGTGTTAGTGGTGATTATTGTTCGTGGCTTAGTCTTACTAGTATATATGACCAAGACATAACCGTAACATACTATTTTGGTTTGATTTTTTTTTTTGTAGAAAATTATTTATCTCCATTTTACACTTTTTGTCCCAGAATTAGCCGATCTAATATACTAGTGTTGGTAAATGTTCGAGAAGAAAAAAAATTATAAAGGGGATGCACCGTATTTTGAAAGCTTCAGTTAAATATTAGGCATTAGTACAGTAGTTTGTTTTTGGTGCCATATTAGGTGGAGAAAAGTGGGATAAATTCGGCAGTGGAGTGAATACGGAATGGATTCCTGAGTTGACATTTGACTATGACACCAATTTTTAAATACACGTCATAACCGACGGTGGTTTTTGATAATACACTGACTCGAGTACACGTGTTTTAGAAGAAATTTCTACCTTGAAAGTGTTATTTTAAGTTTTTGTGTCGCTAAAATTTCAACATTTTCTCTAGTAAAATCAAATGCTAGTATATCCATAATATAATTTAGACTGTATATCTAAAAAATGCTAAAGGGTTCGTTTCGATTGAGAGAATGATGCTACTCCGTTTCGAAAAAGTCGATTTGTGGTGAATCTGAAAGCTCGATTTTCGGATTAAGGCAAAAAAAATCGAAAATCGCGCATTTGGCATTTTTTGCTCGGTGATCAATCTATCTAACAAAAAATCTTCGAATCGATCTGAAATTTTGACACAAAGTAGCTTATTCAATGCCCTGAACGACAAAACTTTCTATTTTGAAAACAAAAACATTTTTTTGTCACTTTAAAAATTCTTCCGCATTCACCTGAACTGATTCTTCTTCTACAAGCTTTTTTTATATTGTTTACCGTCGCTTGAAAAGTTCATATCAGCTGAAACTTCCACTTAACAAGCGAACATTGTTTTACGATGATTCTTTAGGAATTTGGACAAGGATGTAAGGAATGACTTAATCATAATTTTTTGACATTTGTGATAAAGCTGGTGCTTAAACACTGTTTAATACTAGAACAATTAGTAAAGACCATTGTACACAGCAGGATGAACTACGCCAAGGTTGTTTTCAAACAGTTCATGTAATAACAAAAATTGATTTTGTTTGACAAAGACAGCTTCTACTCAAATAAGACGGTCTTGGACACTTACAACATCCTATTGAATTTTCGATATAGGGGTTACATTTAGCCGCCTCTGTAATACCCCTATTACAGAGCATTTCGACAAAACCACAAAATTTAAGCTGCCATAATTCGTATACGCTTAAAGATATCGTAACCACATTTGTTATTCAAAAGGGGTCTATATGTTATAGCACAACGATTTTGTTTAAAACTGGTACAGTGCCTGGGAACTCTAGAAAACTTCTGAGAGCCGCTAGCTTTCCGTTTTTATTTTTTGAGCTTCTATTTAAGCCCTATATGAGCTATAGTTTATAATGCGAATACCGTCAAATAATAAGAAATCTTAGTCTAAATTTTGGTTGCTCTAGCTCTTATCATCTTTGAGATCTAGGCGTTGATACGGACGGAAAGATGGACATCGACTTTTTTGGTCACAAGGTGACCATTGTATATATTTACTAGCAATGTGCGATAACGAACCGATATTTTGTATATCGAACATTTCGATGTCGATATTTTTTTCCCAATGTATCTTTAATTCGAAACCAATAAGTCCAGTATTCGTAACAAGTTACATTTGTATTTATAACAGCGGTGGGCACTTAGACGGCTCGCGTACCAAAGAGCTTTCACACGTACGAGAAATAAGCTTTTTGCCGTAAAAGCTCGTCTCGTACGTGTGAGCTAGTTTTACAATGGAACGCAAAGCATAGTCACATGTCAAAACACGAAAGAGTACGGACTCTGCGTATATTTGGTTTTTGCTGGCGTCATAGCAATAAGTAATGATGTGAAGTAGTCATATTTTTTTGTAGGTAAGCGCCTGATCGACACGACCCTATCCGAATTTTTAGGCGAAATTTGCTCTGTGCTTAATGTGCAGAGTTTAACATATACGTGCCGCATAAAAATAAAAGTTGATGATATTGACGAATTTAATGACAACTATGCCAAAAAAAATGATTTGACCCATTGTACCTCGGTCTTTGTGAAAGCTCTTTTTGTTTACGCATACAGGCACAAAAAATTGCATTATAATAAGAAAAAAAAAGTTAAAACAAAATAATAAGCTTAATGCAAGTTACGATGCAATTTTATATAATCTAAGTGTATTTATATAAAAAATATGGCAATCAATTTTAAGCCAAGAGATAAAATAATAACACTTATACTTAAAGTGCTAGATTATTGCAGTAAAACTGAAAAAGAATTTGAAGTGTTGGGTCTAAACTTCAACTTTTTTCAATTTCTACTTTTTTTCTATATCTTTGGTCTCACTTAACCTTTGTTTGTTTGTCAAATACTCGACTTTATTTTGTATCGAAAGTATAAGAAAAAATTGCAAGATTTCGATACTGGTATGGTAATTGATTTTAATGTTCAGCATCGAATCAAATCGGCATCAGGTTTTTGTTCCAACATAATTTTTGCGGTATCTTTTGAACATACTACACTAGATTATTATACTATACTATACACTATACTATCATACTACCCAACATAATAACTTTGGGCTCCTTCTGTTAGTTATAAATTTCTATACATTTTCGACTTGCGCATTTTTGAATCTTAAGGTATAAAAATTCGGTTTAGTTAAATTTTTTAGCATTCTCAAATTCTCCAAATTCTCCAAATTAATACAAAAGGCACTAAGCGGTTTAGCCCTCTAGTTGTATTTAACTAAATTGTAGAACAAAATCTTTATGAATTGGAGTACTTGCAACAATGGCCTCTGACTCTAAGACGATAAACATATTCTTTCCAAACTGCATACCATCATATTTTCTTTCAGTGTATCTTTTAATACTTATATGTTATGCGCTTGTTGCTGTGGGTTGTTGCTTTTGGTTTTTCTATTTGACTTGCGATCAAGCGCAAGCGGCGGAAGCGAGTTGGCGTTACAGTAACAACAACAACAACAACATCAGCTCATACAACAAATATAACAACAACAACAAAAGTAAATTTGTTAGCATACATTTTGCGATTGTCACAATTTGTTTAGTTAAAATATTGAAAAGCTAAATAGTTTTTCATTTTTTGTGTAGGGGGGAGCAGTTTCTCAAGCAATCATAGTCGAATGTTTATTTATGATATGCAAAGTCCCCGAAACCATGGGGAAAGCATTGAATTTAAATTATTTTTAGTTTCGTTTAGAGCTTGGGGCCCAGCTACAAACGATATCCACAGCAGCAACAACAACAAGAGCCACATGGCTGTGAAATCTTGTTCAAATTTGGTTGCAAGAAAATAATAATATACATTTATGAGCATAAAGTTTGATATTTATGTTGACATTTCATATCATTTAATGGGGCATATACTATGTTTGTGAATGCATATCTTAAAGATACATATACATTTTAGTAGCCCATTAAGCTGTGACTGAAACGCAATATTTGTATCTGTGAAAAGTTACAGTATGGCAATGACAAAAAGAATTTCAATTTGTTGTTAGAAAATGCTAAGAGCTTGATATTTGAAGTATTTTGTTAAGCCTAGACGATCTTGTTTAAGAAAAAGTTGAGTTATAGTGCAAGGGGTCAAGGTGTATAATTGATAGTAGTAGAAACATCTTGATTTCAGTTTGAAGAGTTATCTTCAAATCAATTTAATTTTATTTCCATGACATTCTTTTTGGCTTTGAACTATTTAAAGAGTTTAGCTTTAGGTTTAGATTTTCAACTGAATTGTTATTCTTAAAACTTTATTTTGTAGCTACCACCACTCTATTGTGCTCGCTATAATACCTAGAGCTCCTCAGCTACACTAATTCCAGAGATAAACCTTGGTGAGATAGTGCTTCACGTTTCTATGAGCGCCAAATAGGGATGCATTTCTTCTGGCAAGAACGTCACACTTTGTAACTACGTGTTTGGAGAATACCAACTTAATCTCACTGAAACTACAGTTAGAATCTATCATGCCCATATTGGTTACATTCATCATATTATCGTTATAACGTGAAATTAGCACCTCCAACTCCAATAATTGTTGGTTACCCCTCGATACATGTTTCTATTATTGTTTTGTTCCAAGTTATTCTGACATCTTTTATGAAAATTAATGAGATCAAAGATCTTTGGTTAACGGCATGGTGAAACGGAGGCTTACCCGATGGCAATTCGGCTGCCAAAAAGGCATCAGGAATCGTTGTGGACTGCGCTTAGTTTCAGGACGCTTACTCGATCTTAACGGCATGGGTGGCCCTACCCAGAGCTGTGCTACCGCCGGCATTGCTCTTGGATTCATCGCCCCTAATGAGCTCCCTCACCACGACAAGGTGGCAACCCCCGACGGAGTACTCTATGCTCCACTTAGTAGTCAAGAATTCAAGTAGTAGTAGTACAATACCCATATTTTTAGTTAGTAGCAGGCGCGGATCCAGAATTTGGTCATAAGGGAATTTTTGTTTCGAAGTATATATATATCAGAGCTCGCAAAACACTGTCAGCCCATTTTTCAAACTTTTATGGTGGGGACCCGGATCCGAAAATGCCCCCCCGTCCGCCGTGGATCTGCCACTGGTCAGTATCCTTAGGGAATTCTAGGCGAATTGTCAGATTTTCTAGAATTTGAAAAGTAATATTGAAAATTTCAACTTAATCTTATTTTATAAAAAGAATTTATTTGTATCATTTTATTGGTCTTGTTTGAAATTTTACTTTCATTGTAATTTTTTTTTTTTTTATTTATTATTTTCTTTGATTTTAATTATTTGCAGACTCAAGTCCATACAGAAATATTAGAGTATCTTTTCGGCTGAAATATATTTTTAAAATTGTTTGAATTTACACCAATAATTTTGAAAACATATTTATATTATATCTCAGCTGAAAAGACTCGAACATATAATGCTTAAGAAATATTATACCAAGGAAAGGATTATGTATGTAGAATCTACACTGTAGATTAATTGTTGAAATATTTTATTTTTATACTCATAATAATATATAATTTAATCTAATTAAATAATTAATGGCCAAGGAAAATAGGATACATATAAAAACCATGCAACAGATTGAAATTTGGTATGGTAAAAAAAAAAATTGTTTTCTATTTTAATGGCTTTCAATCTTATTCTATACAACTGAAATATTTTATTTGGCGTAAAACATAATTAGATAATTATTAATTTAAAACATTAAATTAAAAAATGGTCAAGGAAAATAGTATTAATAAGAACCTTAAGACAGTTTGAAGCATTATTATGCCAAAAAGTTTATTTGAAGCATTTTTTGTATCGCTAATCCAACACTCTAATATTTTTTTAAGTATTTTTAATATTGGCTGCAAAAAAACGTTGTTTAAGAACTTTATATCTTAAAGGTCGCGATAAAAACATACTATATATAAAAACAAATTTTGCCACATTTTTAACGCCAAGAGTTTTGCTCTCTGGTACGCAGAGTTTGTAAGCAAACAGTGCTGCCCATTTTTTTTTTGGGTTAATAATTTACGCTAGATGGCGGCAGCATTTTACGCCAGATGGCGCCCGGTTTGAAAACTGTTGTTTAATTTTATTACGCTACAAACTATAATTTAATTTTAATTTTAGTTTTTTTGTAAGGTGCTTCTGCCATTTTTTCCCTTGGAAATTTCATGTTTAATTAACACAAACATCAATTCATACATGTATGAAAGGTCAGCAATGACATTGAAAGGTCAGCAATGACAAAAATTTTAGTTGAAAGCATCTGTTCAATTATAATTATCAACCATTAACATTAATGAAAATGTATACATTTTAAGGAAATAAAGCACAAATACCTAAATAAAAGAATTTTTTGTGTCCGTAATTTAAAACTTGTAATATTTTTTGAAGTTTTCCTTATTGGTATGCTTTAAAAAACAGCTTAAGAACTTTTTACGTTTTAACGACTTAATATCTTAATTTCAGAATTTAAGGAATTTTTCTTTTCATTCGAGACTCAATATTATTTAAAGAGTTTTTGGTATTGCCATGGCCAAAAATGTCTGCCCTATGCTCCGAAATAAATAAATAATAAATAAATAAATGCCCAAAAATACGGCTTAAAAAAGACTTGCAATCTTAATTTTAATAATGTTTGGGAATTGTTTTTAAATTTTATTTTGCTAAAAATCGTAATAAATATAATAAGAAATATTTTTTTTTATGTTAGTTTGAGATTTTTTGGTCATGACATTAGAATTTTTGTTCCTGTTTAAACCTCATGTGCTGGTGTTTTTTTGCTCTCGGATTCGATTTCAGCGACCATATATAACCCATAAAAGTCATCGCCGGACAAGCGCTCTCGCAAAAAAATTTACCATTGTGTTCTTGAAGTCAGTTTCGGAGGACTGACCATGCTTAGTTTGCTGAGTCTGAATACGAGGTCCCAGCACGTCAAGATTCTAACATAACTCGAGAACCCCATTAAACGAGGTATTTCCGATGATATCATAGAACCCTGAAATGCTAGGGTCTTTTGGGCTTGGGATTTAGATTCAGCAGCCCCAAAATCATATGTAAAATCATTAGCAACCATAAATCGAAAAAAAAAGAAAAATAGTAATTTTTCAAGTTCGAAGGTTATTATTCATTGGAGATCAACTATTTCTACTGTTAATTTATAATTTCCAAATCATTTACTTATTGTCTAAAGGATAGATTTTAAATAAATATAATTGAAAAAAAAGCAAAAAAAAAGTTTGAAGGTCCGACCATGTTTACGAAACCTTTTTTAGGTTTGCTGAATCTGAATCCGAGGTCAAAAAAACCCAGCACGTCAGGGCTCTGACCCATTAAACAAGTTAATTCGAAAGTTATCTCAAAACCCTGACATGCTAGAAGGTTTTGGGCCTCGTATTCATATTCAGCCCCCTAAAAATCATATCTAATATCATGAAAAACCAGAAAAAAAAATGTTGCGGTGTTTTTGGAGATTATTTCAGAACACTTGGTTGTTGCATACCATTTTTTTTGCGCTTCTTTGTAAATGAGCCTATACCCAAGTGCGAAACCACGAAATTCGAAATATCGCATTTGAGGTATCTTTTCTTTCAAATCTTTTTAACTACATCTACAACACGTTCACGCACAATAGCTGTCAAAAACTGACTGAACATTCAAAATGGCCGAGATTGTCAACATAAAAAGAGCGAAAATCAAACATCCGTTGCCCGCGAAAATTCAAATTCGCGATACTTTTTGAACAAACCTTGTAGAAGAAATCGCTTTCTTTGATTGACTCAAACAGTTTATAATACCAAAAAAATTTGATTTTGTTCAAGTTTTTGTATGAATTAGTCTTAATTCTAAGTTAGGAAAACAATTATTACATTTTAGGACATATCGCCTAAAAGGACTGTCCAAGTGGAACGGAGGATGAGAGAATAAATTTTAAAATAAAAATGAGTCCGCTTATTGTCACCACAGGGCTCTTACTTTTTTTGCGACGAACTTAGCAAAAAGCTATCTTTGGAAGAATTGCTAAGGGATATACAGTGAATTTCATAACTATAGGACAGTCGAAAATTTTAATTTCAAGTGGAAATATAACGGTTGTTAAGAACGATCCAGCAAAGCTTCCTTTAACAAAAATAACTATCTAATATTGGAGCTTTTAATTTACCGTAAGGTTATTGCACTGTTGCTTCACACAGTGTTTCGCAATAGCTTATGCATGGATATGCCTTTTTTGATGCAGTTTTAAGCGTTTCATAACTATAGGACAGTAGTCTTTTATAAGGAAATTAAGTGTAAGGATGGCATAAATATATTTTATTTTAATTTTAAATCACCTTTTGATCATTTTATGATAAAAAGCCGCAAGGTATGACACTTAGTTTAGATGGGAGAGACTGTATTATAGCCAAAAATGACATGGGGCTTAGAATGGTCAAAATTTATTAACAAACATATAAACCGATAACATAATTATATTTTAAACTTCTTTAAAAACATTGAAAAATATATAAAAAAATAAGTAAAAGATTATTAGTAAGATTTTGGAGCGCTAAAAACGAATAATCTTAAAAAATTCATCATATTCTTCCATTCCTTACTCAGAGTTGGTACCATTAGTGGACCATAAAATGTCCAAAACAACAATTTGGCAAATCCTCAAGAAGTGCCCACTTAAGATACATGTCAGGATGTCGGAATCTTGGACTATTATGAAAATACTCGCTATGATTTCGATGATGTAACTCATGTTTTATAGGCGTGATTTTACGATTTTTTTCTGTGCATGTTTTTTGAAGATTTTCCTTATAAGGTTGATTGTTCTTATATTTCCCAATGAGAAAACATTGAGTTCGAGTAGTCCTAGTGGATATAATTACTAATGGAGGGATTTGCCAAAGGATTCACATAATTTTTTCAAGCGAATTTTTAGAAGCGGCTTGGTTTTTATGAGGGGCGCATATAAAGCCTGTTACACCCACGACCTTCCATTAAACTCATCTCAAATGAGTAGCAGAGAATACTAACATGTCTTTCCGAGCAGTTTGATACCATTCCATGGTAAAAATACGGCGAAACCTTAATATTTTACCAGGACAACGCCTCAATTCAAGTAGAAAAACACGCGCAAAAATTCTTGAGGGCGACTCCTACGGTCAGAAAGCCTGTGCATTTTCATTTACTTTATTTTTTACTTATTTCACAGTGTTTTTAAAGAAATTCCAAACATAATCATGTTATCGGCTTATATGATTTTTCATAAAAGTAGACCACTCTAAGCCCCATGTCGTTTTTGGCTATAATACAGTCTCTCTCCTCTTAACTTAAAGTCCTACCTTGCAGTGTTTTATCATAAAACGATCAAAAAGTGATTCAAAATTAAAATAAAATATATTTATGCCATCCTTACACTTAATTTCCTTATAAAAGACTACTGTCCTATAGTTATGAAACGCTTAAAACTGCATCAAAAAAGGCATATCCATGCATAAGCTATTGTGAAACACTGTGTGAAGCAACAGTGCAATAACCTTACGGTAAATTAAAAGCTCCAATATTAGATAGTTGTTTTTGTAAAAGGAAGCTTTGCTGGATCGTACTTATAAACAGTTATATTTGCACTTGAAATTAAAATTTTCGACTGTCCTATAGTTATGAAATTCACTGTATATTATAATATTTTAAATAATTGCAATGTAGGTTTGTGATTAATAACTTAAAGATAGATTTGAGTGCATGGATAACTTAAAGAATTTTGTCAAAATTACTTCAGAACTCCCTATGACCATTCACAAAACCTCAACACATACGTTTTTTTTCATTTAGCTATAAAACAGAGTTTGTTAATAACACACAAAAAAAAGTAGTTCACTCGTACGAAATCAAAACAATATATTATATATTACCCTTAGCAAAAAAAAAGCCCCCAGTCACGAGTATAACGTTTAGGGTCACGAGTTAGTTTTCCCCAGACTAAATTGATAAATAATAAAAAATAGCTTATCTTTGGCATTATCTTACAGCAGTGTAAATATTTACTCATAATGGTAAATTTTTTTTATTATTAAGATGTAGTAGCTTTTGACCATTTTCGGATATCGTTGAGTTGAAATCCGTTTCTGTGAATTTTCAAACATTGGAAAAACCTAATAGAACTTGTTATACTATTATGGTATATATATACATATATTTTTTATAATAACTAAAACTTGCTTCATTTTATAAGACCCACACAAAGTGAGTGTATAGCATGGGTAAGCCAGTTATTTACCAAAAACAGCAAAACTCATTATGCCAAAATGTCTGCCAAAAGTCAAAAACTAACTTAAAAAAAACAACGTAGGCATTATTAACCGACTTTAATAGTGTGCGGGTTAAATAGTTGTTATAGCCAGACTTAATAAACGTTGATTTATGGCGGCGGCAAGTCTAAGCCAAAAAGACTACCTACAATAATATTACTCCGTACCGACGGCTTCGAACTTTGCCGCTGAACTTTGAAGCATTCTGGTAAATAATTTGCAAAAACAAAAAAAAAATGCTTACATATAGACAGGCGTGACCGACTTTAATACGCTTTTTACTGAATACCCTGTATATATTGGCTTGTTTCACTTTAAAACCTTTTAAAATACTGAAATAATAGGATAAATAATAAATGCTGTATGGAAACTGCTTCCTGTTACATAAATTCGTATGAACTTAATATACGCTGTTACTCTAAAAGTTCTGAGTATAACACAGATAAAAGAGAGCATAAAATATTTTTGCATTAATAAACAGAAAGCAAAAATGCAATTAGCCATTAATAGGCATAAACAATATTAAAATTTATAAACAAAAATGTGTTTTGTTCATTAAAAAAAATTGGAAAATTTACCATTTATTGCAAAATACGTATTGGCAAAAAGTGCGCAAAAACTGTAGAATTTTAAATCTAGTAGATACAAAAAACGAAAAACATATTTTTGCGCAAAGTAAAAGCAAGAAAAAAACAAGAGCGCAAAGCAAATACAAATTTCTTTGCTTGCACGAGGACGGGCACTGGCAGCGACGCAGGCAGCGACCGAGCAGAGCCTTCATTCATTATAAACGACTTGAACGACCGTGTTTCATTCATAAAAACGCCAACGACGGCGACGACGACGGCGTCAACGAAAAACACGAGAGCACAACGACGAGCTTACGAACCCATTGCGCAGCGACGACGGCGAAACGAGTATGTAGCTGAGTAAAAGAACGTACTGTTTTGAGTGATATGGGCAGCCCAATTCGCTGTGCCATGCCTAAAAGAGCACAACAACTCACTCAACTTGCGCTCTTCGCTAAATACGCTGAGCTCAGAGCGAAACGTTTTTTTTTGTTAAATGCCTAAGTGTTGGTGTATATTTTGCGTTTGTGTTTTTGCATAGCTGCCATATGAAATGGCATAAGTGCAAAGAGTGCTATAAAATATATAACTGCCGTAGTAAAATTGTATATGTGCAAGCAGCGCTTTAAAATTGCATAAGTGCGAGCGGCACGGGAAACAAAATCAAAATTTTTTTTGCTATTATTGTGTTTGTTGGTAAACAATTGAAGTTAAGATAGTTTTTAAAAATAGTTTTTTATACAATAAGCTGTTTAAAAAAAAATGTTTGAAATTATTTACTCAATAGGAAATACATAAAAGTAGCTGGAGAAACCATTAAGCAAGCAAAGCGCTAAAGTCAAGGGTCAATTTGGTTTAGGATCAAGGAAACCAGGGTCTTGTGTCAAGGGTGGACGCTACTAAAATGAACATATGCATATGAGATTATATAAAAATTAAGAGCCCAAAGAAAAAATCTAAGTAAGAATACTTAAGATGCATGTATGTGAAGTAGGTCTGATAGATCATACGCTATAGTCCGTATGAACAACAGGAACTTATAGAATTCTATTAAATTTTGTAATAATTTATTTATTTTGAACTCTTTGCCGTCATTACAATCTCGCGATATATATTTATACCATAAAACTAGTGCAATAATTAAGTTTGGAAGTAAACTTTAAAAGATTTTAAAATAATGGATCAATCCGAACTGGAATTTTCCCGAGAGCTCCCCATGGATCCGGTCGGGATCATCCTTTTTTTCGTTCCACCCCCCTTCGTTTGTGGACAGGCCTGTATGCCATTAGCCTAATTCTGTTGCTGTCTTGTCTCATCGTTATCTCCTTGCGAATGCAGCATAGTGCTGCCTTCCTGGAGCACTGCTTTTGCTACAGAGTTGGAATATCATTTTCTCAGATAGTCTTTTATTATCTTTCAGAACAGTATTAGTGCAGTTTCAATTTCCATTTTGTATATACCCGTAGAGTTTCTACTAGGGGATCGGCGTAAGATATCGAAATAATTCAACAATCTTGATTTGAAGAGGGATTATTCGCTTCAGTTGGTAAAGTTTTATGTTTCCAGCCTTTGTGGTCACCGAAATCTAGGTGTTCATTCGGACAGACATAGCTCAATTGCCACTCAAGGTTATAATAAGCATTTTGGTATAAAGAATATATGGCTCTGTACGCCTTCTTCTACCTGTTCCTAGAGCTCCTAAGATTATCACTTATTTGATCTATTGACAATAAGCAATATAATGCAATAGGCATAGGCATAGATTGTACGAAAAACCAGATTATATGGTATACAAAATAAAATCTGCTTTAAAAAACTCTTTCAGCTAAACAGTAATTTGTTTGGGATAAATAAATTAAGTTGAAAAATTTCAAAAACTTTGGACCGCCGAACTTTGAAATTTTTATAGACAAGTGTTGTTCTCAAAAGCACTTGAGAGACGACACAATTTATAGAGTCGTCTAATTGTGGGCCTGTTGTACACACAGGTAAGGTTATCTCCGACGATTTGTTTACTCATATTGCTTGCCCCGTTTTGAGGCTTGGCTTATTAGACAAGTCAACGCGGCTTTTGCTTTTTTTTTAAACGTTGTTATTTCTATAGTTGTTGTTGTTGCTTTTGTTGAACGCACGTCGTTGAGTTGTTATATGGTATATATATATTCATATATTTTTTTTTTCCTCTTTGTGTTGAACCAAGAAAAGTGCTACTGGTTTTGAGATTTCGAGTTGAGAGTTTCTCGTAGAGTTGTCAACTTGTTTGCAGCACTCGCAGCATTAACGTTTATCGTTTAAATGGCATTGCCCATATGCAGACTCGACAACTCTTTGCTTTACGCTCTTCAATGTGCTGCTGCTGCTGCTGGTACTCAACATTAACAGACAGCCAGACCAGACCAGACCAAGCCAGGCCCGGCACGTCCGCGCCCTTCCCCAACAACCAGCAATGTTGAACCAGTCGCTCGTCGTAGTCTCTGCCGTTGTTGTGTTTGTTTTTGTGATATCATTCACACTTTTAAAATTTATGGTTTTGAAAGCGTTAGTTTCAAAGTGTTTTTATGTCGTGAAATGGAATTTTTTGTGTGAATTATTGTTATTATTAATTCGAACACTGTAAACACTGCGATTGTAATGCGCAATGTGTCGAAATAAGGGCTTAAACAAAAACGCTTAGAATATTTGAATCCGAGCGATTTGATTTAAGAGAAAAGGAGTTGCCAAAATAGTCACAATACGAACGTATTTAAAACTGAAAATATTTTTTAAATAGTCTCCGATATTTTTAGATTCTATTAGTTTTGATAATTCTTTTTAATCATTGTTTTTATTAAAATCAAAAAATGTCATGCGCAAACTAAAAAAATAGCTTAGAGGTGTTAATATCAATAAAAAAAGCATTTAAAAAACAATAATATTTTATAGAAGCTTTAGAATTTTCAAGAAAAGCTTAGAGCAGGGTTGATATGAGAATTTAGAGTAAGGGAAATATTTAAGAGTAAGGGAAATATGAGAAATTATCGACAAGAAAAAATCTGAAATTGGGAGCGCCCAAAATCGAAAACGAATGAAATATATTAAAATTGTGAAGTTCGGAGCACGTCTGATTATTTTGGCTATAGGTTATTTCAATGCTGTACTACATTAAAGTCCTTAATTTGTTTTTCGAGAAGAGTCACGAATTCAACGTATAACGAATTCTTAAGCTTTTCATTTGGCTCAATTATAACAAACTATTTTATTTTTATATTTCTTGAAAAATTTGTGAAAGATTATGCTTGTGATCCTCGGATGTAAATTAGATTTTGACTCAGAGAACTCAACTAAAAATTTTATCTAACAAGCAATATAAAAAAAATGTAATACAGTCTAGGCGGTGCCCGACAGTGTAATACCCTGTACCTTTTTTCTCGAAAAAAGTTTTATTCCTGCATATTCCTTCTAAGAACTTTTCAATTGGAACATGTTTTTTGTCGGTGCAAAACGATATTTATACCTATTAGATCCGCAAATTTTAACCGATTTCGATAAAAATCGAAATTTACGTCAAAGAAGTTATTTAAAGTATAGTGTGGGAGAAAACACGGTAAATCGATTGCGGGAGGGTGGGAGGCCCGCATTAATAAAATTTGGATGTGGATTTGTTCATTAGAGCCACATAAATCGGCTTAGCAAAATTTGTGATTCTAGTCCATTTGTTACTATTATTACGTAGAGCCAAATATTGACGCAGTTTATTGGCAAGGGGTGGTGAAATTTGTACATTTTAGACTATAACTTTTGTTGTATTTGTCCGACACACAGATGCATGTAACCACAACGCATCGCTCTGTTAAGTTTCAGATTGAAATATCGAACTGTGTAGCTAAATACCGCGAAAATCTGCTACGGGGAAAAGGGCAAAGATATGGAAATGATTCAAAAAACTTGATCTTCTGAGGAAATATGCGCATCAGCTGGTAAGGTTTCGTATCTCTAGCTCTTATAGTCTCCGAGATCTAGGTGTTCATACACGGACAGACGGACGGACAGACGGACATGGCTCAATCGCTATCCGACTTTATGATAAGCATTTTGGTATAAAGGACTTGGGGTCTGCCACGCCTTCTTCTGTCCGTAACTTACATTGCACAAATCTATTATACCCTTTGTACCTATAGGTACAGGAAATAATCATGGAATTTTATGTTAATTTGATTTTCTAATTTGTTCCAATTGCAATTTGAATCTTTCTTAGCCCTCCTAAGACCAGTAAGCTCCCGTTTACACATTTAAGGCCTTTTATTTATCTCTAAAAAATATTAATAATTACACATAAAATATTATTATTGTTATTAATATTTTTGTATACATTTTAAAATTATAAAAAAATGCTATCTGTTGAGATTTAACAAATTTGGTTTTATTATAAATATAAAATAATTGGTTACGCTCCAATTACAAAAACAAAAATTTAAATACATATAATATTATTCTTGTATTTTTATTTTTATTTATAATCATTATTTATCATTATTAATTTATAAATTTGATGATTTTACCATGTAAAAATAATATATTAATATATATTAAAGATAAAAGTCATTCAATTCAATTGAATTTATTGCATCTTATTTTTTATTATTCATCTTTCTAATGATATACAGTAGGTATTGTTTTAAAATTATGTGCTTATAACTATTTGAAAAAAGTAGTTGTAGGTTGAGTATCTGTATCTTTATCTATGATTAAAGATTAAAATGTTAGGCGAATTAGTCTGTCTGATATCATTTCAACATTGGCTTCATAGCGTAAATCTGAAACATCAGACCACACTGAAGTTCTATAAATAATAACTACCTGTATATGTATAGTTTATTATCAATGTACAATCGAGAGCTCCTATTGATGAAGAGATACATAATTTTAGTAAGGAAATGGATTTATTAATTCAAGTTTAATATTGAACCTACAACAACACATAGTTAGTAAACATTTTTTATCCCAAGGGATGTCAGAACCATCGAGATTTAGATGAATGATGAAATTTCGTAGTTTAAAAGGATCATAGCCACACTTTTTATTACAAAAAAGTCATGTATTTAAAGTGTAATAAGAACATTGCTTATTTAATAATTTACTATATTTTGGTTAAAAGAAGTGCCATTAATGTACGCCACATTAAGAAGAATACATTTCACACAATTTTAAGAATATATATCCAAATATATTTGCTTTATTTATTTATTTTCTTACCAATATTTTGAATAGCAATCGAATAAGATATAGCAAAGATATTGGTCTGATTCTTAAAGATACTCAAGCACACCAAACCAATAAGCTATCAAGTCTGCCACCGTAAGCGTTGTGCCAG
Source organism: Chymomyza costata (assembly GCA_018150985.1). Classification (NCBI taxonomy): domain Eukaryota; kingdom Metazoa; phylum Arthropoda; class Insecta; order Diptera; family Drosophilidae; genus Chymomyza; species Chymomyza costata. The sequence goes on along the minus strand of JAECWU010000001.1, from coordinate 6,316,596 downwards.
TAAATGATTCTATACATTTATCTCACCTGATGTTAATTTTTCCTACACGCCACAAACACAGACACATGCACAGCAACCTATGCTTACCTCATGCAACGTGCACACCGATCCATACACACACAAACACGCATACCCACAAAAGACAACGTGTGCCAACACAAATACGTAGAAATGAGTACAGCTATCCACAAGTCATAGACGTCGCGCACAGAGCCCCAAAGTTCGTTCGTTCGTTCAGCTACTTTCGCTGTATGCGTATTTTTCATTCATATTGGCAGCCAGCAAACGGCGAAAAACGTTGGCGTCGGCGTCTACGACGACTTCGAATGTTGCTGACATTTTATAGGCCGATGGCCAAACGTTCGACGTTTGCGTTGTTGTAGTTGTTGTTATTGTTGCAGCTATTTTCTGCCAAGTCAAATTTGGTGAAAATATGAAAGAAAATTCATTGAGAAAAACCGAAAACTATGTAGACGAAAAGTGACCAGCTTTTAGCATACATGCGACCGGAAAAGTGTGCCCACCATTGGTGGAAAACTTGTTAGTTTCGTACCAAGATACATTCGCCGCGTAGGCAACAAACATAGCCAATAGCATATAAAATGTTTTGCGGGGGGTCGGTTGTACAGGGGGTCAACGCTGGCAGCGATGTCGTCGTCAACGTTTCAACTCTTGCTGCTGCTGCTGCTGTTTGTGTGTTTGAGTTTAAATTTAAATTTAAATGAATGAAAAAGAAACTGACATGAATTCGCCCGCTGTGTGCTTAAACCTTCCCCCTCTTATGACGCCGTTACCGCGCGCCCACTCACACACAGAGCAACGCATGGCGGCCCCAACAACAACAACAACAACTCGTCAACATGGCCGCGGCGAACGAACGAGCGCGCGCCTACAAGTTGGCATATTTTCAATTTCCGTTTTTTACACAAACACACACACACACACACAGATGCAGCAAACGCAAACACACAGATACACGGTTGATATGTACGTATATGTGGCAGAGGGAGGGCGGCGCGTTGTAGCGGCGGCAACGTCCGGTTGGTTTTTAGTACGCAAAGTCGTCGCTGCCGGCTGCCGGTGTTGTTGGCGCTGTCGCTGAGCGACAAACACAGCAGACCAGCAGCATTTATGGCTTAGGAGCTACGCGCAGGGGTAGGCTAAGGCCGTATGAGCCATGTGTTTGTCGCTTTACATTGTAATTTGGCTATGTTATTTTTTTTATTTTTATGTAAAATCATGCTATTCGCCGTGATTTTGAGTGGTTTAGTGAGTGGCTCACAGCTAAATTCAGCATTTCCTGTCACAGCACAGCAGCACAGCAGTCGTGTGCAAAACATTTGTACAACTTAATTTCGCTGCATTTTGCTGCTATATCATTTAACAAATAAGTTAACCAAAAACATTTGCTTAAACAATTCAAGCACGTTTGTATGCAACTAATTAAGTCACATAGATACACACACACACAAATACACTCAAGCGCTACGTTTTAATCAATTTGAGAATGAAAAATTTGTTCAATTAAACAGCGCATGCAGCGAACTGCTACGTCACACACACACTCGTAAGCAAAACTGCTCAACAGTCGATCGCTGCTCGCCACAACACGGCGAATTGACATTAACGCGCTCTTTTACGCTCTTACACTCGCTCGCTCTCTGTAGCTTAACGCTCTTGAGTGCCGCTGCTGGCGTTGACTCGCAACTCGAGAGGTTGTCAGCTACTCGCTTTGAACAGCGCCATTCATTTCGCTTCAAAAAGTAAGACAACTCGTCAACGTGCAGCGGGTACGCGACGACGTTTCGGTTTTTTGGGTTTGTTTTATACCAAAAAAAAAAATAAAATAAAAAGAATTAAAACAAAAATAAATTAAATATAGATAGCAACAAAAACATAATAGTTGTTTAAAAGCCTGATTTTAGCCCAAACAATTAACAATTATACGCACGCGTTAAAATCTTTAAAAAAATAAATATATATTTAACAAAGTCTGTGTGCAAAAGTGTTGAAAGTGCAGCAAATTGTTTATACATACAAGAATATACCTATATATATATTTTTGGTTTATAAATGGCATTAAATTTGCATAAATTGAAATTGTTATTGCTACCAATGGAAATCATGTGCCTAAAAATGCAAATTGCGCAAAGAAAATCAACGTCTATTTAAAAGTCCCAATAACAACAACAACGAGCAACAAGCACGACAAAAATATCAAACGAAAAAATACAAAACGTGTTGAGAGAAAAAAATAAAAATAATAATAATAAAACAACAACAACTACGCGCAAACAGCAATACATATATAAACGTATATATGCTTATGTACATGCATATATATAAATTGCATAAAAATATATTTTTTCTGTAGTGTATCGCACACACACACACATACACATGCACATACACAATTACAAATACATGTGTATGTTGCTGTGAATTCTGTCGCAGTCGTCGTCGCTGCCGCCGTCGCGAACGTTCGTTATTATTATTATTTTATATACATATGTATATATGTATATAAAAAATTTTTTTTTGGCACGCAAACCTGAAAGCCGCCGCCTGTTAGACTAGCGCAGCTACTAGCCCCAGCTATTAGCAAAGTCAACTTAAAGCCAAGCCGGGCCACAACACCAACAACAGCAACAAATACCCGCAGCCAACGTTGTAGTCAACGTCGACGTCAACGCTACAGCGTCGACTTTGTGTTTGTGTTAATTAAATTTACTTTTGTGAATGAAATGCGAAAAAAAAACAAAGCGAAAAATATTTTTTAATAAATGCTAAATAAATACAAGTAAACAACGCACATACGCTAAATACATACACATACAAGTATATATATAGCAAATAAATATATGTATATGTATCTCTGCAAACATATATACGTTTGTATGTCAAAAAGTCGCAATCTTACAACTTAAAAACGCGCAAGTGTAAAAATTAAATACATATATAAAAAAATAAAATAACCCACGACAACTGTTTGGATTAGCTGCTTCTCATACACATACACACACACCTACCATACACAAACACACATACTCACATACTCGAATTGGATATAACAAGGATTAAAATATATATAGATACACAGCATCTTAAAAATATATATCTGCCGGATTGCTTTTGCAAATCAATGTAAGTTAAAATATCAAAAGCCTTGTCAATTTATTGTAACCTTGCTTTAAACAGGAAGTTAGCTATGTTTGCATATGATTTAAGTAGTATTAGTATTAGTATATAAATGTTGTTGTACATTTGTAGTATAACAACCATGTGCTTTTATTAATTAATGACAACATGACATCAAAATTGAGGTCGCATTTTAAAATGTTGTTGCAGTGATTGCTCAAAATGGAGGGGCTTTTATGTATATATGTAGTACACGTGTATATGCTAAAAATTAAAAGATACATGTTCTTTCAAATGCAAATGTTTACAAACTATGTTTACTAAAGTTTATTACTGTAACACTAGCATAAATAGACGTGCATATGTTTTGTAGCAGCTATGTATTTTTGAGATACTTTCGTACAACAATTGGCTGCAATATTTTTATATCTTTTAAACACTTAATCACAAGATCAGCAATCAGATCTATTTTTTTTTTTAAGCGAGATTTGGGAAGCTACTCTGAAAGCATTTTGAAAAAATTTTAAGCTTAAAGCAAACTGTTCGAAATTTTAGAGTAAGCAGTAATATTTTTAAAAATGTCAACATTTTCGTGCTAAGAATTTGAATTTAGATGTCAAGATAATTATTTTATTTTAAATTACAAGCTTTGGTATTTTACGTTAAAAAAAAGGGAGTACAAAAAAAATTTTGTCATTGGCGAGGGCGAACTATTTTTAAAAATTAAGTTTTCTATTTTTTTCTTGTAATGTAACGCTTTTGAAGTTCAAAAACGTTTATCTCACTTAAAAGAAATAGTTGAAAAACCTTCATGAAGTTTTTATTTTTTGTGAAATAGATAATATCTGAGATACCAAAAAAATATTAAATTTAAGTTACAAAAAACTTGATACATATTCGAAAAACTCAATCGATGATACCGAAATCGAATTTTTGAAGATTTTTTTAAAGAAATAATTTTGCGAAATTGAAAGATTGTTCGACAAACAAACATATGGCATCTATAAAACTATTTTTTTAGGCTATTTACTAATATTTTACAATGTGTGCAACGATGAGATACATTTTTTTTAATCTAAAACTTTATTTAATAAAATAATAAAATGATTTCCCAAAATGATTTTATTTAAAAAATATAAAATAATTAAATGGATAGGTGAGAACACTATACCCTAAACGGATTTAGCATATACACAAGTCAAATTTTTATGTATTTGTATCTTTTACAGTCATATTATGTTGACATTATCTTTGTCACACTTATTCGATAAAAAGCATATATTTAAAAAAATGTTGTAATACGTAAAGTTTATTTAATGTTTGTAATAAAGCAACATAGCCAAAATCGTTTTAGGTTTTAACTATGCCTATACTAAAAAAGTAAGTTAAAACCGAAACATCAGGAAATAGTACAAATAAAGCATAGGGGAGAGTGGGGCACAATGCGAAACTTTAGTAGAGAGCTCTAAGCGTCGGTAAGCTACATATGTCGGCTACAACATGGTGCCTACTGAAGCTCCCCTCAGCCCTTTGGCTGCCCCAAAAATGCAATAATATCAAAGGTTGCGCATTTTGCCCTAATCTCCCCTATGCTTTATTTGTACTGTTTCCTGGTATTTAGGTTTTAACTTACTTTAAATTACTATCGCTATTATCAAAATCCAAAAGTAAAACGAAATTAAGCTGGACATCGATATTGTTATCGGATTGACGTTTAATCGAAAAAAATATTGCACATCACTATTGTGAATCTCTTCTGTAGCATGTTGATGATGCATGCAGTTGAACAGGCGTAAAGATTTTAAATGTTGCACGAATCAATTCTAATGCCTTGTAAAAATTTTGCTTAAAGCGTGCTTTATATATCTAGATAATCATAGTTTAAAAAAAAATTATGTGTATACATTTACAATATTATATATATAACTCTAGGTTTAAGGCTTAAGGAAAACTATAATTATGGTTAATTAATTTTTGAAGGAAAGTTATATTTTTGCTAAGCTTATACGTTTGAAATTTTTTGAATAATTGATTAAATTAATAGTTCAGTGAATTTTAATCCAATAAAAAAATCACAGGCTTGGAAGAATTTGTAGATTTCGACGAAACATTTGAACAATGGGAATCAAAAAAGTTTATAGTCTTATATTAAAAATATGAATTATTTAAGCAGCATTTAGATCTTTGAAAAGTTAAAAATTGTAAGTAAGGTCTATTTTTTTAAAGATATAGTACTTATATAGCACTAGGTACTAGAAACTAATTTGAAGATACGAGCATACAGCCCTTTACATAAGTCCAGCTAAAAATGAGCAATTAGGCGTTTCTGCTACATTTTTGTTTACATAAACAAACTAAACAATTTGTTATTTATTTTTTTTTTTTTTTTGGTAACGACAGACATTTTTTGTATATTTCAAGCTGATAACTTGACAAATGTGTTTACAGATATAGCATTTGAAATTGCATTTAATAAGCTTTATTTTTAGCTCTTATTTCCGCTTTAACAAGAATCCAATAGTCAAGTATAAACTGCCAACAAGTTGTTTTAATTTTTGTAAAACACTTAGAGACAGCTTGAAATCAAGTGCTGATACGCACTTTTTTTATGTAGTATGTATTTGTTTCGTCATCGATAACTTTTTTATTGTATGGTATGCTTCGATAAGCATGCTGCAATCATGTGGCTCTTGTTGTTACTCTCTGTGTGCTTTTGCTTTCTTTTTCACGCTGACACATGCTTAAAATATCAGCTAAAAAAGCAAATGTAAACCAAGAAAACATAAAAAATAAATAAAATGATAAACAGACTTTTACAGACACACGAGGCAAGAAAAATACATATATAGAAATATTAAAGTTTATTTACTTGTTGTTTGTTATAAATACTCATAGGCACTACAAACATAGTAACCAAAGAACAAATAAAGAGGCGTACAAACTTTTTAACCGATAAGTCCAAGTAGTTATGTTAACATATCTGTATGGTTTTTTATTTATATTTTTTGATCGATGGTTTGCTACGTACTACATATACATACATATGTACATGCTATGTATAGCTCTATAAACGCGCGCTACATCTTGATTGTAAGCATGTTATATGTATGTGTGTCCGTTTTGAGGGGTTTCTTTAGTTTTCGTTTAATTAACTTTGGACTCTATTTTTTTTTTTTTACTAGAAGTTGGCAAAACTTATCTGAAATACTTTTCAATTTGTATTTAGTTTATTTATTGTTGCCAGCTTTATGTCATAGACCAAAAATAAAACAACGAATCGCGCACATCATAAAACAGCAACAAAAATTCATTCAGAAAAAAATATAGATGGAAATTTAAAAAGTCATATATTTATATATATATATATATCTATAGATACGCATGTGCCGCTCGTTGTGTGAAAATAAATAAATAAATTAAATGCTTAATTATTATTAGCAAAATAAAATGCCATTAACACCGTACAGCAGCAACAACAACAGCAAAATGTTAGCCAAAAGTATTTAATTTTTTTTTAATCTACAATGACGTTGGTGACGCAGAATGAACATGGGACCAACGTACCACAACACCTATGTATATAGATGTACTATATACTATGTTGCATACGTAAACACAAATTTCGTATGCGCAAAATACTAAGTTGTTGAGAAAAATTCATTCTGCAGACTATTAAAAGAGGCGCATGCGTGATTTTTTTTATTTTTATTCTTTGTAAATAAAACTAAAATAATCTTGACAAACAAGTTCAAATGATTGCGACTTAAACTATTAAATTGTAAGAGTTAAGTATTATATATAAAAATTTGCTGGGATTGACAAATTTTTATCAATCATATAAATTGTAGGTAATAAGCAAAAACTGGAAAAATATTTTTTAAATCAGCTTGGCGAATCTTTAATTTGTCTAGATTTGATTGGAATAAAACTCTGAAATGGTTGAAAGTCTTAAGTCTTATGTAATACATGCTCAGTTCTAGAAATTGTTTTAAGCGGTACATATCTGTTATAAATTTGATAGTTTATTTTATAGCTATAAAAACTTTTTTTTTAATTTTTCGTTGTAATTTTGTTTTAAGTTCAACAGTACTTTACAAGCTACAAACAGTTTTTATAGTTAAAGATACAAAACTAACAGAAACGTTTTATTTGTAAAATATCATCAAATATTTTTTTACCCAATATATCTTTCAACCGACTTACAGCCCAAAACCTTTATTAATTTTCAAATTTATAAGATACAAATTAATTCCAAGTTATGAAGAATCTATAGCCAAAGCAACTAAGGCCTTTTGCGTTGGTTCATAAAAAAATTTGCTATGTAAGATTTCCAGATTTGTTTCAAGCTAGGCATCAAAATTAATATTTTGAATTTTTAGTTGACGTATTTTTCAAATGATTTCAGGCAGAGATTTTGGGCACATACCTGTTTAACTTTCTTTTCAATTAAGTGTTGTCTTCCAGCTAAATCTTTATGAAAATATTTGTTTATTTTCTTTAAAATTTAGTATTAAATGTTTTTAAGAATAGACTGCCCAAGTTGCAAGAAACCAAGAGGAAAAAAATAAAATTAAAATGACAGCTAATTAATTGCATTCGCTAACTTAAAATAGCAACTACAAAAACAACAAGAACAACAACAAATACAGCCAAAAGTTGTTACCACAATGTAATGCAAGCTAAATATATGGCGTATAAAAACGAAAAAGCAATAACAAACAACAGCTCAAAGGAGCAAAACAAATCTAAACATAGACAGATACCAAAAGTAAAACAAAAACAAGTGGGCCGGCTGCTGTGGGGATATAACCTGTAAACTAGAGTACTCGGAACGGTCTAATTTGAATAATTTGTATTCGATATTCAAGCGCATATATTGATAAGGATTATAAAATTATTTTCAATTGAACTGAGTTATTCCCAAATAGTTATTTTTTAACGAAATTTTTAGAAAAAAGTAGTGCCGGAAATTTTTACTTATAAATCACAAAGTTACCAAACGATTTACATGCAATATTTTCCACATCTAAGTAATAACCAAAGAAATTTTATTTATGAGTTTTTCGAATGCATATGTCTGTTAGGCGCAAATAACTATTTGGGGGAGATGGATCTAAAAAAATTGTTCGAGCAAAGAACAGGATTATAGAAGACAGTGCTTGTGTTCCTATCTGTTTTGGAGCAAAATTGATTCGAAAAATTTTTACTTGTAACTTGCACAGTTCCAAGACGGATAGTAACCAAAGATATTTCATTGATGAGTTTTTTGAAAGATGCAAATATCTTTTTGGAAAAAGGGAGCTTGATATAATAAAACTGGTTCGAATGAAGGACTCGAGCAAAGATGGCAAAATGCTTCTTTTTCTTTTGCAAATTTGGGCAAAATTGGTTGCAGAAATTTGTACTTATAAAACATACAGCTCTAAGTTTTTCAAAATAAGCTCTTAAAGCTATCTTTTGGGAAAAATGTCGAAATTTTAATGCTCCTAGATCTTTAGGTTTAGGGGAAACAGGCGCCTGGACTCATTTATTTGGCAGTGCAAATTATTTCGTAGGATCTTCAAAATCTTACACACAAAACTTTTTTCTTGCCTAAAGGCCCATACGCAGCATGCAAAATTTACGAATGTAATGAAAAACTTCATATACAAAAAAATTTCAAAAAAGGGAAATGTTAAAACTTTATATAAAAAAATCACAAAAAAGTAAATTTTTTTTATATGAAGTTTTTCATTACATTCGTAAATTTTGCATGCTGCGTACGGGCCTTTAGCCCAAAATCAAAAATGTCAAACTACACTGAAAAAGATATTATGCTACTTGACAGAACTTTACGCATGTCTTATTTGCTAAAAGGGACTTTAAGGTGGCCCAACATATCATTTATATCTTTTGCTTATTTCATGGGTGGACATTGCACGCTTCAATTGGCCTAACTACAAATACAATTGCTTATATGCAAAAATTTGTATGTCTGTGTATCTGTGCCATAATTTGCTTTGACGAAAGCAATGTTGTTGTTTTTGTTGCCAACAAAGCAAAACGGCAAATGACAAGCGAGAAAAACTGAAAAACAAAAACTGACAAAAGCAAAAAGAAAAAAAAACAACATTTTATGCCGCAAGCAAACATGTGATTTTCATTATTTTCGTGGTTGAAATTTTTATTTTTGAAAATATAAATGTTAAAAATAAACTGCGGCACTAGCAGCGATAGAGGAGCAACAACAAAAACATGCGGTAATGCAATGGCCATGCAAGATATACCTATATACTATATATGTGTGTACACATATAAGTATGTACATACGCGTATATGTAATGTACTCTTAAAAGTGTAAAACAGTTTTAGATTTTAGGCAGATTTGCTTGATATACTTTTTGCCAACTTTTTTGATGTTGGAAAATTTTTTGTTGAGACATAAGCACTCCATAGCTGGTCTGATATCTGAAGCATTATGTACCATAGTTTTAAAAAAAATGTTTGAAAAAAAATTGTTGGTGCTTAAAACATATTGAAATAGGCACAAAACAGTCCATCTAAAATGTACTCTGCATACTCTTAAACTTACTAAATTTAATTAAATGTCAATCCACAATTAAAATTTCTATAATATTTCCCAAAAATAAATTTCAAATTTCTAACCTAACGATTTAGTCACAAAAATTTTTTCAGTGGAGTGGTATCCCGAAAAATTAAAATTTTTTAAGCGAACGATTTTAGTCACCTTTTAAAAAAAAAAATTGTTTGAGGCGAAAGCGGTTGGTATCTCCAAAAACAAAATGGAAATTTTTAAACTAAAAGGCCCATACGCCTGGGAAAATTCCGCACTTCATATAAAAAAAAAATTCCCTTTTTTGGGATTTTTTATATGAAGTTTTGACGTTTCGTGCGGAATTTTTGCATGCTGCGTATGGGCCTTAACCAAAACCAATTTTCAAAGGGACTAGTTGGATAGGGTAAAAAAAAACTAAATAAGCCGTAAGCGTTAAGTTTAAAAACTGAAATTTAGCGAATTTTTTTTTTTACCTATGGAATCTAACTGCAACATTTCTTTTCAAAAATTGTTGAGGAAAGTTTCCAGTACCTTATCTAGCTAGACTCTTCGTTGCCAAAGTTCTTAAAGAACTTTTATTCAATTTGATAGTAAAGAAATTGCGTTCTTGATTTTTCTGTGACGTCATCATTAAGCGTTTTATTTAGTGGGATCTCACACGTCTTCTTCTGGCAGACTTTCAAGCTCTTAGAATTTGTTTATACAACTTTTAAAGTGTTTCTTTTAACTTATCAATAAAGCTAAAGTTTTTTAAAATCATAAATTGTTCTTACAATTTCACCTCTTACATATAATCCAAAAGATTTATTTTATTTCGCACTATTTTTATATTCCGCATTTCGATTTGCTCATAATAAAATACATTTTTAAGACTTTTAAATAATTACTAAAAAATTCTATTGCGGTTATCGAATTCGTCGCTTTTGACTTGTCGGAATTTGTATCGAGAAACAGCCTGAAGAAGATCGAGATTATATATGCAGCTTGCGCTGCGAGCAATACTATTAAATTTGTAATAACCCTAACCATAAACGTTGCGATTGATTGTACAACTTGGCTGTTTATCGATTGTAGTGGAAAGGCGAACTTGGAGAAATTCGATTAATCGATATAGCAAGCGATTTTTGATAATGTATGCAATTAAAATGCATAACCTAAAAAGTTCACAATCAGAATAAATATTTGCTATTACATACTTGTTCTATAAATAAATAAAAACTTTAATTCTTTTTAAAAGAACCTCAATGCAGCGCTCAATGCTCATTAAGCAACTACAAAACCTTCTTGATTTTATTTGCAATCTTCAGCTCAAGTTAACTTCCTTTTGTTAGTTTTTTTTTTTTTGTTATTATTACTTATTTTTTTTTTGTTGAGCTCAGCGCAAGTTTTTATGTGGTGCCACACAAGTTGCCAATATAAAGCTGCTTATATGCTAATATGCAAGTACAGTGTGAACTCGTAGAAGGCAAAAACTTCGTTAAAAAGCAACAATTTGTTAAATTGTTGACTTAATTGTTAATTTGTTAAACTTAAAATTTCTGTGATTTAATATAATAGTTTCCAAAAAGTGCGCTTTAAGTTAATCTAGTTCTATTCAAAGGCTGTTGCTCTTTTATATAACTTTTAAATCAAAGCTCAACGCTTTAGAGTGACCAAGCTAAGGAATTTGAGGTAAAAGTAATTGCTACATAAAAAAGAATATATCTACTATAAAAACTCGATTTTACAACTTTGAAGAAAAGCTATAAAAAAGTACATTCCTTTAAAAACCAGTTAAATACTTGAAGGCTTGCTAGAAAATAAAATTCCGCAAGTATTTGCTTACTAACTCAAGTCTTTATGATAATAGCGCACATAAGTTAAGTTGTGCGAGAGCCCACTGTATTTGTATATATGCAATACATTCAGAACAGAGATGCACAGTTCGCATACACAATGCTCATTAATTGAGCGCCATAGACAAAATAGCTTTGATAAACTATGCCATAAACATTGACAAGGCAAAGCTTTGAGTTGGTGGGAGCGGTGGGCGGGCTTTGAGCCTAGAAAACACTATTGCAGTGAGTGTATACGTTGGGCAAACACTGATGCAGAAAATGTCGTCAATGAATGGCTGACGATGGCGAATGTACACCACGTCGACACACATCAATAATGCTGCTGCCAACGAACCATTCAAAGAATTTCTAGCTATTATTGTTGATTCTAGATGACGTCCAATATGCCCCTAGTAATGCTATTTTGGCTGGCTGACTGAACCTTTGCACTTGTGTCATGTCCAGTTTCAGGTGTTGGCAAGCTCCATGGCAACATAATTGGCAGTCAGTGAGTGTCATAATGCTATACAGAGGAGGGCTTAGTCAAAGTGTGCAAAAAAGTGTCCAAATAGACACACACACACACGCACATCCCCCTCTCACCGGCATATTTGTTAAGAGCTCTGTTGTTGTTGTTGTGTTGTGGGGGGCCATTGGGATTTTTAGTACCTAGAAAAGTGTTCCAAAAATAGAAAAAGCGAAAATGTGTTGGAAAAAGTATGTGTACGTATGTAAGTGTAAGTAGGCGTCTATAGCTGTTAGTTGTTCATGTGGGCGTTGTTCCGGTGGGCGTGTATTGCGTAGGTGACCTCAAGAGAGATTGAGGACAGCAGCGTAGGGAACAGGCCCACGCGTTGTTGTTAACGCCAAACTTATAGGTGTGTGTGTGTGTGTGTGTTTGACAAGCCTGACAACAAAGCTTGTGCGTTATTTCATTTGGCTTGCAAAAAATAAAAAAAATTCCATGCAGACACTTTTAGCACTTTACCAGGCTTTTATCTGCAGCAGACAAAAACGTATCTATAAGATAAACACACATTAGCTTATGCATCAAATGTTTGGATTATTTGTGCTTCCGTTTCAGTCAAAGCCAGGATTAAACATAGGTAGCGCTGTTGAGTTTAGTAAAGAGCCTTAACTAGATATTTGGAATTTGTTTGCTGAAAATATTTAAAAGCTGAATAAGACTGAATTCGGTTTTGGTTTTTTTTTTTTAAATCAAAAAAACCTTATCGGTATCGAAATTCAGCACAGGTATGCTTATGATATATAAGTACAACCTTGGGGCTGTACGCTGTAGACTTGAAGCATTAAGCCTCATCCTCATGCCGCTTTTGGTCATAGTAGGTGGCACAATAGACCCACGGGACAACAATATTATTATTATTCATATTACTGCTTGACATTTTTAAGCTATTTTTGGAACTCATAATTTCTTTTTCTGTTTTGATATCAAATTTCAATTGCTTAATTTCGGTTATGGGATTAACTTTTCGATGCCCTGGCCGGGACGGCTACTCTTTCTTTGCTCCTTTTTATTTGTTTTTTTTTTTTTTTGGCAAATAATTCTAATAATAGCTGCCTGTCGCACCATAACGGCATACAAACAAACAGACAACCGTCAGACAGTCAGCTGTATGTGTGTGTGGGTGTTTGTGTGTGGGTTGCTTACAAAAAGCTGCCATCAAGTCACGCACCATGTAACTTTTGCGCCTAGGCCTATGCTTTGAAAAACAACGACTCTATCTACACTTGTACATACCATTGATATGTATCTATGTGTTTGTGTGGGCGCTTGGCTGCGCCTATGCCCAAAAGTAACTGTGAGTGGTGTGTTTGTGTATGTGTGTGTCGCCCAAGTTAAGGCGGGTCAGGTTGTTTACATTGAGGGGCCAACGCCTCCTTTTTGGGTATATGAGTATAAACTTTATGCAAAGATAGAATGCCAACAAACAAGACAATGTGACAAAAAGAGAGAAAATAAAGAGAAAGAGTGAGAGCGTGAAAAAGACAGGGAGCGACACTAGATAAAGAGCGCTTGTCGTTTGTGTTGTTGTAGCTAAAAATAGGTTCATCTATGTGGCTGCTGAAAAGTTATGCTATATACATGGCATACTATATATACATAAAGCACGCCCGTTTGTCTGCCTTTTGAGTGTGTATGTATTTGTAGCTCATTGACGTCATCACCAGCATGTCATGAATGTGCTGTTGTTTTTTTTTTGGTTTTTTTTAAGCATCTCTCTCTCTTTCGCCCTGTATCTCTTTTATTTCGGGTCACATTTTATGTGTGTGAGTATTTTAGAGATACTTTTTTTTCTTGAGCGTAAGCTTTGATTGTTGTTGTTCTTGCTATTGGATTGCCAAAAATGCGCAGACCCATCAGCTGTCGCTTGGCCCAGTACCCGTCAGCCGTTGTTGTTGTTGTTCCTGTCAAAGCATGTGAGTTGAATGGAGTATACAACAACACCTTAATATATGTATATGCTTTATGCTGCAAATATATACATAGTACATAGTATATCTGTTAGTTGTAAATTAAAGGTACGGGAAACTTTTATAGCTAAAATACTTAAAATATGAATTTTGATTTTTCAACAGCATAGTTCAAGTTTCGCACAACTATACAAGTTAAGCATAAAAACAATTATGTATCTTAGTAAAAAAAAATATATTATTTTTTATAAATATAAAAAAAGAAACTTACTTTAACTTAACATTTCTAAAAAACGATTTTATAAAATAAGACAATTGATGAAGGTTCAAGTTTTTAAAGCGCCTCTAATTATCTTAGAAAAGCTATTATAAAATGAAATCAGAACTGTTTTGGAAACTTGAACAATCTTGAATTGTTTTTTTTGAAAATTTTTTTTTAATTTTGGATTTCGAAATAATTGTATTAACCGTATTGCTAGTGTTCCAATTTGTTCCACTTTAGAAAATAATTGACAAATCTGTATAAGCAAGGTATTTATTTTTTCGTAGTGTGGATTGAAGAAGACTTAAGTTTTCAAAGCAGTTCTTAGAAAAGTATAATATAGATTCAAGTTTCCGAAGCAGTTCTAATTATCTTAGATAAAAAAAATATAAATGGAAATTGGAATTCTCAAATCTGAAAAACTGTCATTTCGAATTTCAGTTTATTTGTGCAAAAAGTTTTTCTTTATTTAATTCACTTCTGGGAATTTCCTTCAATATTACAAAATTTTGGCATTCTGAGAAAGGGGAAAATTTCTAAGCTCAAAGTTCACCATGGCTGCATTTTGCCTCAATTCTCAAAAGCTATATTGTATCTGCCTATGCTTATTAATATTAAACCTGAAATGAATTCCTTAAATATAAACTAAACCAAGAGCTAAAAAAATTTCAGAATGAAGCAATGCAATATGTGATTCAAAATGAAGAAGAAAAAAACAAGAGTAGAAAAAAAAAACACACAAATACAAAAAAAAAAATTTTCACAATGAAACATAGAAAACATCTGTTGGATGTTTTCATATTGAACGTGCATTGAGACGAAGAGCCAAATAGATTTGTTGTTGTTGTCGTTGTTGTATTCTAGTGCTGGGCAGAGCAGCAACAAAAGGTGTGCAACAACAACAATGAAACAGCACTTACTCACAAGATTGAACTACCAAAGGCAACACATGTTGCAGCTTCCTTTTTGGCTGCCACTTAACTGCAACTCACTTTAGTCTTTACAACAACAACAACAAAGATACAGATTTCTAAACAAAAAAAAAAAAAAAAATACATTTTTTTCTACCTGTGCTCATGTTTTGATAGTGCCAGCAGAGTAACATCAGTTCTTGCCCAGCCGCTGCTGAGATCTACCTACTTAGGCGCAGCTGACGCACTCTCACAGATACACACACACACACTCACGCACAGATACTATACAATGATATATAGACAAAGTTGTGAGTTGGTTGCTGCCTAGAAGAAAAAAAAAAACTAAATTGTAAGCAGACAATCAGCACAGTATAATCTTAAGGTCGATCACTTGTAGTTTATGGGCTTCTTTTGCAGTCAGTCGTCGCTTGGTTTCCAGTTTTATTCCGTAGTTGTTGTTGTTGTTGTTCTTCTTCTTCTTCTTATTGCTGTAGCTTCGCTCATTTGTTGGTGATTTGATCTTTTGCTGTACTACAATGCTCCGCTTTAGTCAACCAGCCAGCCAGCCAGCCAGACATTCAGTCAGTCGGTTAGCCTCAATGATTTCTATAAAACTAAACCAACAAATGCGGCTAGAACTTTATCGGCTTTACAGTAAACTCTAAAGAACTTGATGTAGATTTTATTTTTTAAATGCCAAGAAATGTATACATCCTTATAACGAACTATCAAGAAGCATAATTTCTTCGTTATTTCGATCTTTAACTTCTTTCTGAACAATACCATATCTTTCTTATTTTTAATTTGTCGAACCATAATTGCTACAGGCCTTTTGAATCCCAAAAATTCGTTTTCTTTCTTTTTGTATAATTTGTGCCTAGATATAAGTGGATTTAGGTCACAAGCGAGTTAGTGTTTAAATCCTACCAGTAGCCCTCCGTTCAAGTCTTTCCCGCTCCTGAAAGCCGCTGTACTTTTATTTTAACGATGTTATAGAAAAATATATGTTATTCTATTTCAAATTTAAAAACCAAAACCCTGTCCTAATTGAAAAGTCTTAAATCTGCTACTGATACTTTCACAAAAGATTGTACGAGCATGCAGTGAACTTGAAAGGAATTCATAACACGAAAATTTTTAGTTCGTGTGAATGAAATTAAAAAATTTTCTGACCAGTCCGCTTTTGAAGCCCAATTCCGAAACTTAAGATTATAAATACAAAATAAAAAAACAAGACACGCCCCATTAGAAAAAATCTTTTTCCGCCTAAACAAAATATTTTGCGAAAAACTTTTGTTCTTAACAAAAAATCGTTATAGAGAAAAATTTTGAGTTCGTTATAGGCAAGTTCTACTGTATTTTCAAATGCCCTAGTGTGAATCAAATTAACAAATTATCTGGCCAGTCGCTTTGGAAGTTAAATTCCGAAATAAAATAGAATAGAAGACAATAAAAAAATCAAAAGGCACTCGTGAAAAAATTCTGGATGCTCCACAAAATATTTTACAAAAAACAGTGTCTGAGTTCGTTATAGACAAGTTCTACTGTACTTTTAAATGCTATAGTTTGAATTAAATTTAAAATTTTTTTGACCGCCTCGCTTTGGAAATCCAATTCCGAAACAGGAATGGAATAGAATACTATAAATGCAATGTTTATAAGTATGCAAACTCTTACCCAAACCAAATACGATTGGACGGGTTGTACATATTGATGGTTTATCATCATACATACAACAAATCCACACATGACGCAATTCGATTGTACAACTTGCTCTTTAAACAACCGAGTTGTACAACCAGTCGCTTCGTGTATGGCTTGGGTAAAAATAACGATTCGGAGTATACTCAAATGATTTTTTAATTGATTTGTTAAGCCTAGAAGAGTGTTTTGATGCCACAAGATGTAAACTAAAGATAAGTACCTATAGGTATTTTGGACTTATAAGCTAAATTCTCGAAATAAGATGTCAAATACCAGTGTAGTCGAAGGAAAACAAAGGAAGCTTAAGTTAGGGTAGGTTAGTTGGGCTGTGAGCCTTAGTCTGGGAACACCTAAAAAGCATGGTAGAAAAGGGAAATGGAAGGGTAATGCTGCTGGGTGGGATAGCTTGTGGGCGTCTTAATTTTCGGCTTAATCGCTCTGCTGATTAAACAATTTTAAGGATTTTATAAAAAGAGCCAGGGACTGTGGACAAAGTTAGACCGCAACCGGGTCCTCGAAGAAAGGTTTTCCCAGATAATGAATGCGTTTTCTAAAAAGTGCAGATGTTGGACTAAAAAAAAACGTCGCTTAACAAAAAACAATGACCCAATACTATTTACTAGAACGGATACTAACCGATATTCCATATGCTAGCTCAGTTATTTAAAACGATTTTTTTTATAGAAATTCCTGATATAACAAACAAAATAGCTTACAGATTCAAAAACAACTTTATACTCTTTGGCCAGCAACTACTGTGCTCACTCTATCTAGTACTATCATCAGAGTGTTATTATCATCATCATCAGCAGCAGCAGCACCAGCACAAGAAGTATCAAACGATCTTCAACGAACTTTACTTGGCCAGAGGCCAAGTTGGGCCCTAGCCCTACGTTTTCATTAACACATGCGCGCATGCGTGAGCAGCTCGAAAGATCTTCACTGCTTGTGTTTTTTTTTTGTGTTTAAGAGTGTATTGGTTAACTTGCCACATGTGTGCGCTGCTTGCTTTGAAAACTATTAGTTTTGTGCCCTTTTTTTTACTTTGTATATTGTATCTCGTAGTACTACAGCATCCATGCGCAACATATGGTCTTTCGGTTGGTTAGTTGCTTGGGTTGTTCGACGACGGCTGCTACTCTGGGCATTTAAATAGTTTAATGATCTGTATATGGTGTGTATGTGTATGTGTGCTCTGTCATGATGGCAGCGGTTAAGGGGTCTTTGCTTACTCCGGGCCGGGTTTGGCAATGCAGCGACCGCCTGCAGTCATTAGCGTTTCCTGTGTAGGTTTTTCATCTGTCGTTTTTGCTGCACGTAGCTGTGTGTGTGTTTTTGTATCTGTGTGTGCGTGTATCCGCACATATTTATAGCATTTGTCACGGCAATGCATAAAAATTACATTTCTTTTGTATTAAAAGCGAAAAAAAACCAAAAAATGAAACTACGCGTATTTGACCAAGTTAAACGTTTATCTAGCTATATAAAGTATATCAATGCTCTGCTAGCATAACAAAATGCCAACTTTATAAAATACCTGCTTAGCATTTAAATTGTCTGATTTTGTATTGAATATTATTTCTTTATAAACAATATGCACAGAATTATTCAGCACAGAAATGTGTCTACGAAAACGTTTTTACTTGATAAGGCAGACAATGCAAAATCAAATTGTCTGCCAAGCTAAAGTTAAAGCGTTGCTTTGTTTTATCATCATTGCTGACAGAACGCTTTAAAAAAAAAAAAAATTATTTAAAAAATACAATAAAAAAGCCTAAAAATTACAACAACAAAAAATACAGATTTTTTTGTTATATAAAGCTCAGCAATATTGAAAATTAAAGTCATATAAAAGTTGAAAGCTGCCGCGTTTTAAATGCTCAATGCATCATGAAGTGAGATCTTTTCATATATCAAAAGTGAATATGATAAAAAGCATTGTGAGTAAGAATTATAAATTTTTGCGATCTTTGCAAAACGAACTTTGAGAAAGTATAAGAATAATTCTTATAACAATGTACTACAACAGGCTTTTTAAGTTGCATTATTTTAACGAAATTGCTCCATTTTAAAAATATATTAGTATAAAGGCGAAAATAAGTCTAGCGCATCACTTTTTGAAGCGATCTCTTTAATTTCGATGATTTGTACAAATGTGTTTGATTTTTTGTAGCAAAATTACCATAATTTATCGCATTATGGAAAACTTAATATTAACCCAAGCCCCACACAATGTGACTGGTTGTACAACTCAGCTGTTTAACAAGCAGGTTGTACAATCGATTGCTTCGTGTTTGCGTTTGTTGTACGTACATAGTTTCGTCGCGTTCTAATCAAAATGTGTTAATTTTTTTATAAACAACTAAGTTGTACAACTTGTTGCATCGTGTATGGCTTGGAAGACATATCTCAGAAGCGATAATGTTTTTTTTCAAATTGAAAATGTAACTTTAAATTTAAAAACAAAAAGAAAGACAAAACTTGGAATTAAAAAAAATTTTGCATAATTTTTTGTTTACATATTTAAAGTTTTTTGTTTTTTCAAACTTTCATAATTTTTTTTTGCTTAGAGATAATTTTTTTTTATGTGAGAAAAAAATTTCAATTCCAAAAAAAAAAAATTGCATTGAACAACTTTTTTTTTAAATTTTAAGATTTATGTTTAAAAATTGAATTAAAAAATTTTTTTTTAAATTTTTTCCAAATTTTTTAATAATTTTTTGATGTGTTAACAAAAATGTTCATATTTTGAACTCTTTTTTTTACTTTTTTTTTCTTTGAATCATTTTTGTTTTGTACCAATGAAAGTTAAAAGCTTGAATGCAAAAATATGTGTAATAAAAAAGAGGATATTTTAACAATTTTTTGTAGTCTTAAAACTGAAACGCCTTTTTCTCAAAAATAAGTATAATAAGATAATAACTCGGAACGGAGTGGAAACTTGCAAACAAAGATTGAATGAATTATACTTAAAATATAATTTTTTTTTGTTGTAAATAAACGAATTTCATAGATTTCGCTTACAAACAAATTGGCATATTATTTAAGACAAATTGCAAAAATATGTTTCAATTGAAGTAGCATTAATTTTTCTGTAATTACTAAATGCATTATCCTTAGACATACAGGTCTAGGTGCTACCTATATGCCTAAATCAATGAAAAAAAACGCACATAAATATGTTTGTTTTAACCAAAAAAAAAAAAAAACAAAATTACTATATTGCTTAAATTTCAGTTAAAATTTTTTTTAATAACTTAAGCGAATTGTAGATAATTTTTTTTTTTAGTTTTTAAGCCGCACGCTTAAGCTCACTTAATTTTCAAACGAATTTGCCAAGACACTTAATACTGCATTTTAAGTGAAATCCTTAAAAATTTCGTTTGAAATTTGTGGCACAAAATCTGCTTACAAAAAGTTACATAACCAAAAGGCTTTACAATTTAGTTTCTTGAACCTATTATTATAAATTTAATGCCCTTCGCTCAAATCTTTTTAGGTCCACAAACTTTCAACCAAAGCTTAAATTGCTTGTTTAACAAAGAGCAATCAACAGGAAAAAAATAAGCAAAAATTAATAATTAAGCTTCAAGTTGGCAACAAATTGTTAAAACGTGTCTTGCCCATGGCTTACACACACCCATAACGCTAAATATACACATATAAACTCCTATATACTTGCATATATACTGCGTATATGTAAGTCTTTGGTAAATTTATGAGCATTTTTATTTTAATGCGCTAATTATGATGTTCATTAAAACTTGTTTATTATTAGAAACATTATTGGGTCAGGCGTTCAACAATTTTTTTATTTTTTTTTTGCCAATCATTTCAATTAAACAGTTTACTATAACTGTACATATTTGGATAGTAATAAAAAAAAAAAAATTACAAACGGCAGCAAATTACGCCCACTCGAAAGTTATTTTTGAAAAAGTTGTTTGCGCTTCATTTAATTTGTTTGTAATTATAAACCAAATTTGCTTAAAATAATGTCAGACTTTTTATTTTGCTTTAATTTAAATTTAAATCGCAACTGGCAATGACACTTGTTTGCTCGAAACCAAAACAGTACACAAGAAAAAAATAATGCACGACAGTGGAATACCCTAAGTGAGTCACGAGAGTAAAAAAATCAACATTTTGTTTTTGATCAGGATCACATAAGCTAGCTTGCCAAAATGTGGCTCAGGTTTATAGAGTAGTATTGTCTAAAATGTCTAAATTTTTACAGTTATTGCAGCAGAAAAAACTGCGTACTTATAAGGCGCAGCTTTCGAAAAGAACTCGCATCTCTAGCTCTTAGCGTCTTCGCGAACTATATGTTGATAAAAACAATCATGGCGCAATTGCTAGCCAAAATGATGCTAAGCATTTTAGCCAAAATCAACCTTTATAAAGGGTACATGGTATAAATAACAACAAACAACTCAAACCATTTTATTTTAGCCGTCTTTGAATGAATTAGCCATTGAGTTTGGCCGCACTTATTAATGAAAAAAAAAAAAAACCGAAAAACGTTTCAAATGGCACATTTCACATTTTGCGCACAATTGAATGAATTCTCTAAAGAATTCTCTTGCTACCAAAAACTACAACAACAACAACATTGCTTAGCATTTTAAAAATAAATACTTAAATCAAAACAATAACAACAACAACGTGAACAAGAGAGAAACGCAAATTATTGGCAGCACTTTATAGCGGCTGCTGCGACTCACACGCGCATTCCAAGGTCAAAGTTTGCCGTGCCATGTTTTATTTTTATTTTAGTTTTTTTTTTTATAGCACAATTAAAAATCTACAATAAAAAAGCAAATTCAGAAAAAATATTTATAAGAAATAAAAGCAAGAAAAAAAAACATTTTAAATTACGTTTGCTTTTGATTTTTTTCTTTTTTTTTTTTTTTGTATTTTTTGCCACTTAATTCATTGAAGAATGAAAACGAAATCTGTCTGTTTTTCTAGAGGGGTTTTTTTTTTATTATTTATAACGTGCTTTGTAGCACGTATGCTATTATAGCATTATTTAATTTATATTTTTTTTTTTTGCATGTACAAGAAATTTATTGAATTAATCCATGAATTTTATCTTTATCATGCTGCCAATTTGAGCTGGAACTTTGTATATATTTTTTTTTAATAGCATAGGCAATTGTTAAAAAATCCTTTGTTGTGAATACCTAAAGATAACATTATGAAGCGCTTGCAACATTGGCCTTCGGCTAAAACATTAAATATTAAATATTACCAAAATGTATTATAATTTTAACAAAAATTAAATATTTTTTTTTGAAGACTTTACTGACTTTAAAAAAATAAGAACATTTTTTTTTTTATGATAATATAAAATTATGAGAAAAAAAAAAAAAAAATTTTTTTTTAATAAACTGGGGCAGTTTTTGCTACCTTTACCAGCAAACGCTTTACAAATATCGTTTAAACTTGCTTTACATAGAAAGAATCGAAGTTTAGATATAGTAGCTGTTAAGCTGAGATATGATATGAAAATATTAAAAAAAAAATAAATACATATTTTATGATAAATCAAAAAAAGCCAAAAATGGCAAGAAAAAGCTGAATTTTTTTAAAAATTATTGGCACATAATTTTTGTGAAAATGAGAAGCAAAACAAATGCCTGGACCAAGGATGTCCAGGCCCATTGCTCATCTGGCTCTTTTTGTTTTTGTAATGGCTCTTAGGCATAGACAGCGATGCACGTGTACATGCACGTCCCTAACTCTATATCACCCAGTGCCAATGCAAATTACAAAAACAATTTCGAGCGTTCTCTCACTTACTCTCTGTTACTCTCTTTGCTCTCTGATCTCGTGTGCACAAAAACAACCCTTGCGTATATTTGTTGTTGGCCCACAAATTTTCAATGTAATTTGTTGTTGCTTTTCGTTTGAGCATGCACTCACAAAAATCGGTATGAGATTCTTTCGTTATTTTTTGGGAAACTTGTTAAATGGGACTTTTAAGGCATTGCTTGCAAACAAAAAGTAGTTATGGCGCTGTACCTTTAGGTACAAAGGGTATACTAGATTTGTGCATTTCATTATTTTTTACCACTCTTATAAGAATGCACATACAATTTCTTTCAGTGCACTCAATAAACCGTAATAACTGTTTACTTTAAATGTGTTAGTGTTTCTCTTTATATGTGCTGGTTTTTGCTCTTCCATAAGCAGTGTTTGGACATCCCTGGCCTGGACCATCAAATACCGCAACAAAAACAAAAACCCAAAAACATATATTTCTAGTATCTAGAAAATTTGTAAGAAATGAAACTTTGATAGTCAGGAAAAAAAAGTCCAAGCATTGTCATTGGTTTCCCTTCCCAATTTTCCTTACTCTTGGCGGTCAGCTACAGTTTTCTAGCCTATGCTTTGTACCGAAACTTTTTTGGGTAAAAATGCGCTACTTTTCGTAGTCAAGTGTCATCTTAGATTCCATTTCCCCTAGTGGCGCATAGGGCTGCAACGATTCTTTTAAGTCTTACACTGTTGAGTGCTGCTCTATGTATAACGTGCTTCTGTTAGTTCTTTTTCAATAGTCCTTCTCCAGGTCATAGCCGGTGCACCTGGCCGTCTGCTTCCTTGTGGGCTTCTGGTAAAAGCTTCTCGAGGAATACGATTTCTTGGCTGTCTGATAGTATGCTCAATCCAATTCCGTTTGCTTACCTCATTTTCACTTTAATTGAAATATAAGAAAAAAGATAAAAATCTCTGGAAAACGTAAAATGTTGTACGACAATAATTTCTAAGAAAGACGACATACATAGAGAAGCAGACAAGAAATCATTCACGTGAATATGTTTTGGGAAAATCAAATGACGTTTACTCCTTTGCCTGACACATATTCTTGGTCTTTATTTTTGCTTATTGGCAATCAGAGGGTCGATCTTTCACAGCGGCTCTTGAGATGGTGGCGTGCGGCAAATGTTTGTGGCATGTTGTTGTTGCCATCGTTTATTTTGTTGTATTTTGTTTTTCTCAATTGTGGTCATTCTCGAAAATTGTTTTTGAGTACCGGACATGACGTCAATAAGTGGGCGTTTGTGTTAATTTTTATTTCATACACACTTACACACATACACATATATTTACGATTGAAATGTATTAGTGTTTATGCATTTTCCTATTTGCTTGGCTTTTAGAAAATAATTTAGTTGGCACAGCGCGCGCCAAATACAATTTCTTATACTGTACACATAGCTAAAAGTACTTAAAGCTTATAACAAAGTTTGTTTTAGGCAAAAAAAAAAAAGGCGTGACAAACAATATGTTTACGCTTCCGTGCTCTACCAACGTTCGTCTGTGCTTCAGAATGCGCATCTTCTTCTAAACTGGACGTACCTAGTTACAGGAGTACTTCATATCACTTAGCAGCAAAGATCTTGTCAAACTACTTAAAAACAATCTTCCGGCATGGAATACTCAAAAAAGGCTGCTACAATTAGCTAGCTTTAGGCTTAGGCGTGCTAAAGGGGCGTATACTTAATATAGACTATAGTGCGTATGAAAATATAGGAAAGCAGAGAATAGTCGTTTATAAGAGACCTCGCATAAACAAATAAAGCTTACTTTTAGAGTATGTGAGCTTCGGTCGCCTCTATTTGCCTTTTTTTTTAAATACGGCATCAATAATAATAATTATAATAATTCTTGGCGCACTCAGTGCGCCATAATTTTATACGAAATATTTGTTTATCGGCATAATCAGTTTGTGTGCGTGGTGGCTAAAGTAAAATAAAGTAAAAAACAAAATTTTTTCTTATTTGTACCATACATACATACTATGTGTATACAATTTATTAATTTTAATGTGACGCGTTTATTAATTTCCTGTATCTCCTTATTTGCCGGCTTTGTCGTGGCTTGGCTTTAATTATTATATGTGTTAATGTGTGTGCATAAACAAATATTTATCTAAATGCGACGACGACGACGGCGGCGTCTGCCAGGCAACGCGATTACTCATACGACACATTGTCCAGCTTAAGATTAGCATAAGACAGCTAAAGACGTTGGCAGAGACTGCGGCAGCGAGAGCGGCAGCGACAGCGGCATCGACAGCGGTACCGGCTATAAATCTAAAACATGCCATAAAAATACTGTTGTTTTGCTATAAAAATGTTTTATACGCTACGGCTCAGTCCATTATAATCATCTATAGAGTTCCACAATGCCACAAAAATATGCGCCAAGTCAAAGTTCAATTAGCAGTTTTTTTTTTTATGTATATATATATTTAACATTTTCACACACACAGCTCTATGCAACTGTATTAGTATATGTAAATTGTTTTTTTTTTTCTATGCTATTTAGGCGCCATTTAAAATAAAACTGCTGCAAACCGGCTGTGTGTGTTTTTTTTTCATACTATATTTAAATTTTATTTACGCATATTTTATGCGCTAATTTTTGCCAAATAAAATAATAATTAAAGTTTTTTTTTTATGTATTATGTTGTTTTTATTGCTGCATAATAACGAGTTTATCAGCAATGAGCGGAAATAAAAAATTTGTACACAGCGAGACAAAGCAGAAAGCTATAATAAAGTGAAATGAAACAAAAAAAAAAAAGAAGCAGCAGAAAACAAGAAAATAGATGGAAGGAAATTAAACGAAAACGATAAAAAATATATAGGTAAAATATAAAATTAAATGGCAATTAGAATATTTTAATTAGTTAGATATTTTTTATGGGTATTTTGACTTTAGTAGAAAAGTTTGTTAGTAATTTAGTTGGGGTTACTTATTGCTCAGTTCTAACTGATAAGTAATTAGTTTGATAACCATAATGCCTAGTTTTTGAGGTTAAGTCCAGATGCAGATTCAGCGCCACCAAAAGCATATGGTTAACATGTTCTGACCTCTGTGTCTTATGTTAGACCTTAAAAATATAATACTTCAAAATACTATGTTTAATGGAGTTTTTTTTTGTTGAGGTTCTGACGCTTGGGACTTTGGGTTCAGATTCAGCAGCTCAAACTATGCGTACCCTTTTATTTCCGACATAGTTTTTAGGATTTTTTAATATTTTTTAAATTGAAGATCTAGCAAAAATATATATTTTTTTTTATGTTCTGACCCTTGGGACTTCGGCAGCAGATCAAAATATGTATAGCTCTTTCGTTCCTACACCGTTTTTAAGATTTTAAAATTTTGAATTAAAGATCTAGCTAAAAATAAATGTTTAGGCATATTTTTATGATTCAATTTAAATAAAATAAAACAATTATTACAAATTAAAAAAAAAAAAAAACATTTACATAGCTTTTTTCTAAATAGAATAGAAACCCAAAATTAAGCGATTTTGAGAACAAACAAATTTACTATAAGAACTATCTGTAAGCTCTTGAAGCGATATATGACGAATTCTACAAGATTATTTTGCAGAAAGAAAGATTATGATAAATAATCAAACTTTCAAGTTTTTTTTTTTTCATCTGTACAGCTCAAATTGTTACGAGTTAGTTAAGCTTAAACTCTTATGTGATACTTACAGTTTAAGTAAACTACATTTAGCGCTGTCCCAAAATAAATAAATATAAATAAAAAACAAAAACCAAAACTAAAAAATACATAAACAAATCTTGGCATTATGTTTACACTAAAGTCACGCTGAAAAAAAAAGCAAAAGTCAGAGCAAAAAGTTTTTGACCTTCTACAAAAACAATGCAAAGCTCAACACTATATACAATACATACCACTATGTACTACAAACACATATATGCATAGATATTTATTATTGTTGTTTTTGTAGTTATTTGTGCCGTGCTGCTTTTTATTTAATGGCAAGCAACTGACCCGACAACGAAATTAATTACAAACATTAAAATTTAGATGAAGAAAAGTTTAAAAATTTAAATTATAACCTCACATAGAAAGAGCAACAACAACAACATTAATATCTACAAAAAATTTAAACAAGTTCATCTATGGCCACAGCATGCCTAGGCTACGTACGTACGTCCAAGTTTAAATCTAAACAAAAGCATAGTACTTTGGAGCAGGCACGGCATGGCATGAGATTTAGTATAAACATTATTTGCTTGTTGGTGGCCAGCCGGCCGGTCTGTGCTCTACTGTACCGGCCTCGTAGCGCTTTGGAACGCGTTACGTGCCTCAATGTATCTGGTACTTGTTGCTTTTTTTTTTTGTTTTTTTTTTTGCGGAAGTTGAGGTGTGAAATTTCGTGGGGCATGCCACACATCAATGGACAAATAAACCTTGAAGCTTAAAATATCTTTTTATATTTTATTTGATAAAAATGCTAAATTTTCTAAAATTACAATAAAACATTTTATGTCGAAATAACAATATTACGCACAATATATAGTTCGTAATACATATATTTAACTTTCTGTCTTTTAAAATAAAGAGCTGCCACTAATGCGTTTACTTTCTCTTTTATCATTTACAGAAAGCAAACGCACTTCCGAAGACTTTTGGAGTTCCATATACTATTTGTTTATACTGTTTGCTCACGTTTTGGTGTGAGAGAGGATGAAGGAAACTGTTGATGCCCGTCATAGTTATTATCGAAGGCATTGAAGGTTTCCATTCTAACAATATTGGACACACTACATGGATCGCAGAAATGGCGGCGATCCTCTGGCGCCACCCCGGCCCCCAAAGCTATTACCACGAGTGCATCGTCCAAGGGCGCCGGAGCCAGTGGCGATGAGCGATAATATAGCACCAACAACAACAGCAGCAGCAACAGCAACAACAATATGTACAAACAATTTGATTAGCAGCAACAGCAACAACAGTCAACAACAACTGCTTCATAGTATTAACACCATAACGACGACAACGACGACGAACAACAACAATTCGATATCTATAATACCGGCAACATATTTCACACATACAGCCGATTTTGACGACGATCAAATCCATCATCTGACATATCTGCCACAGCGTCCAAGCAGCTTGAGTCGCAACAGCAGCAACGCCTCATCATCCACAACAGCGGCCACTTATAGCGGCAACTCCTCTGCCGCCTCAACAACAGCAACAACACCAGCTGCCAGCAGTTTTGCACGCCGCCGCCCGCCACCACCCACGCCGCTGTTATTGCAACAGCAGCAGCCACTGTTGACCATCACCGGCAACAGCAGCAGCAACAACAACTTCCTTAGTCATTTCCAAAGCGTTGATCCAGTGCCGCCGCCGCCCGCCTCCCCAGTCACGCTGGCGCAACCGCGACCTGAATCAGAAAGGCTCACCAATGAGTATGTGGATACGCCGCTGCGTAGCGCAAGTTCAGTTGCCGCACAGCTGCAGCATGCCACACGAGCGCAACATCCGGCCGGGCAGCAGGACAATGGCCAGACGACAACGCATCATCTGCTGTTGCTGCCACAACGTGAGCTGCTGCGTCAGCAACACCAAATACATCATACAACCGCGCATCATAACATACACCCACAACAACACCGACTTGCGTCAGCTGCGGGCTCAGCTAACGCACAGGCGACAACGACGACGGGGACGACGACGGCGATGTCAGCAGCAGCAGCAGCAGCCGCAGCGGGAGGCATCGATGGCATTGACGGCTTATTACATTCGCATCATACGCACCCAACACAACTCCCACAACTAAATGGTAACCAGAAAACACCTGCGTCAACAACTACAACAACACCAGCAACAGCGCCTGGTTTGAGGCATGCAAATACCAAGTTTACGCCACCGCCGCCTCCACGCATCGGCACGGGATTTGCCACGGCAGCTGCAGCCAATGCACAGCCCATTACGCAGCCCATAACCAAGCAACCCTCCGCTAGCCAAAAGCTTTCCAGCAAGGATCATCTACATGCTTTGGAGGAATTGCTTGAGCTGCACGGCGTGCAGCAGGTTAATCCTGCCACTGGACAATTGGGCGCACCTATTGTTATGGCCGGCGGTGATGCCACGCTTATGAATCCCATTGTCTGTCCGCGTTGTGGACGCTGTCGTTGTGAGCAGTGCCAGGGTCCCAGACCGTTGCCACAGACTTGGGTCTGCAACAAGACGTTTCTGTGTAGCGCCGAGTCTATTATCGACAATGCTTCGTGCTTGTGCTGCGCCAAGGCGTTGTTTTACCACTGCTCCCGCGATAATGATATGGACTGTGACGACGGCAATGGCACACCCTGTGTGGATAATCCCTGTTCCTGTGGTCCCTATAAGCGCTCGCAGCGCTGGGGCTGGCTGGGCGCGCTCTCCATTGTGCTGCCCTGTCTATGGTGTTATTGGCCCATGCGTGGTTGCATGAAACTTTGCGAGAAGTGCTATGGACGCTTTGCAGGACGCGGCTGTCGCTGTCAGGGCATTGGCTCTACATCGAGCATGCTGCCCATTGTGCCATTGGGCGTTAATGGCGGTGGTGTAAGCTTAGGTAGTGGGGGTAATAATGGTGGGCAGAGTAATGGTTCGGTGGGACAGAGCATGGGTAAAGGTTTGGATCATGGACGCAGTGAATGCAGCGCGGCTAGTCGCATATTGCGCAAAGGGGATTTAACGCCAGAGAAGCGATTACTTGATTCCAGTCCGGATTACTAGAGAGATAAAGCGAGTGGCAGACGGAGACCAGCGAGTGTGTTAGACTGCTGCCACTATGGCGCATTGCGTTGAGAGACCATGTAGACAGTTCCTTAACTAGAGTAAGCACGAAATGGATTCAAAACAAAATCTTTACTGGTTAATTGTAAAAAGCCATTGCGAGCTAACTTTAGTTTAAAAATTGAAAAAATAATTCTTCTGAGTTATGGAGAGAACTGAGAGAGCTGCGTCGTAGTGAAAATAGGCGCGAAAACGCAAAGCGTTTTGTGAGCGTTTTTTGCAGCGCGTAAAAAATGTGCCACAATTATGCTGAGCGCTGTAAAGTAAAAAAAAACAAAACAAATTAATTCAATAAAAAAATTAACATAAAGTTTTATAACGAAAAGTATTAAGCTGCCGATATACAGCTGATTTGTCGATCGATAAAGCAGCTGTTTTGTTATCGATAACACAGCTAAATGCATTGAGAATATGCAGCTTAACACTTATTGGTTATAAACAGTGCACTCAAAGGGTTAAAAGAGAGTTAAAGTAAGAAAAAGCGAGCTGGTTGGAATTGGTCGGATTAATGGAGAACTAGAGTTTAAAAATGTATATATTTATATATTAAAGGTATATTCAAATATTAAATTTATGATTTAAAACAAGAAAGGAAAAAAATTAAATAACCAAAGACTGCAAACAGATAATTATTAATTGTTAGAAATGTTATTTAAAAAATAATTTTCGCTTAATTTAAAAACAAACAAAAAACAGAAAAAAATACTGCAACAACAAAATCAAGCGTTAAAGAAAAAAAAAAACATAAAAATTTGCTTTTCGAATGACTTTAAAATAAAACAAAACATTTTTTTATAATTTTTTATAACTTCAGTTAAATAATGTTCAATGTCTAAGTCAAATTTAAATTTATGCATGTAATTCCAAACAATTAAGAAAAAACAGAAACTTGCAAGTAAACTGAAGGAAATGCTAGGAAGTCTTTTTAGAATATTGTATGTTTCGGCACTTAAAACACAAAAAAAAAAACACACACACATATAGCAACATACATACACATACACACAAACACTTGGAGAGAGAACACAGTAAACACTAATTTATATAAATATATACAAAATCTATATATAAATGGCTAATTAAAATTTTAGAGAAATATTTGAGCAAAATCAGTAAAAGGAAAAATCTTTAATATAAATATACTAAAATAAATACCAGTCCATTTTTGATGTTTTAGCAACTATATAAGAAAAAAAAACATAAAATTAAAGATAAAAACTACTACTACATATACTATATATATGTATATAAATATATTATACAGCAGTATACAGTAGTAAGATATGCAGTTAAAACAGTACGAATTTAAATATTATATGTGTCGAAAACCTTTTTTTTTTGCATATACAACAGTCTAAATGTGCTTATGTGCGTTTGTGTGCGCGTGTGTGTGTGTAGAAGTATCAAACTATTTACTTTATAACTATATTGAAATGAAAAGAAAACCATAAAACTGATAACAATTTTTATTTTATTACAAGAAATATGTAGAAAAAAAAATTAATTTCTGATAAATGTATTTTATATGAAAATTGTCTGTTTTTTTTGTATACGTATATTTACTATATATAGAAATACAACTGAAATTTGTATATGAACACTATGCTACATATTTAACAAAAAAAAAAAATTCAATTTAAAAAAAAAAATATATACAACAGACAAGCAAATTCCAAAAAATAGTAAAACAAAAAGCAAAGCAAGCTAAAAATATTTACATTAAAATATATTAATATTAATATTAACTACAAATTAAAAAGCGAATAAAAACTTAAGTTGTAAAAGTCAAAACTACTATACAGCAACAAGCAAAAAAACACACAGCTCCTTTTAACTACTATATGTTAAAAATAAAAGTAAACAAATACTAAATTTTAAAAAACAGTGGCAAAGAAAAAATAGCAGCAAAAAGCAAAGGCTTAAAATTAAATTAAAATTTATATATATACTTACATATACATATTAAAAGAGAAAAAAAAAACAAAAAACAAACTAATTATTGTTAAAACTAAAATCATTTTACTATATGCTATATATGAATATATGTGTATATGTAAACTGTGTATGTACTATATATGTCTAGTTGTATACAAAAAAACAAAAAACACACACACAAACAAAAACTATGCTTAATTTAAACTATTAAAAACAAAAACGATATGGAAAAAAAACCCCTAAAAAACAAACTAAAAGAAAAACTCCTTAAATGTTAGTGCAAAAAGTGCGTATAAAAAACACATGCAAAAAAATTACACAAAAAAAAAACAAATTAATTAATATTTAAGCATTATAGTATACATACAAGCTATACATAATAAATATTTATTTTATTTGTACATTTTATTATAATAAACAAAACAGCAGATGATGATGAAATGCAAATGTAGTAGCGGTTAGAGATGAATGAAGTTGATGTGTGCAGAAGTTGAGCAAAGTGAAGCGAACTTTATGTAATATTTTTAGTGTGTATGTTCCGTTAAAAACTACAAAATAAAAAAAAAAACCATATAATACTAAAAAAATTACCAAAAGCGGCATTTTTTATTTGTTTTTATTGATGATGCGAGCTGATGAGAGAGGAAAAGAATATTGCAGTAGCTGCCGTACAAATTACAAGCAGTACCAATAGCTACAGAGTCTCTTCTCTGGCTAGTATCTGTGTGCGTGAGCAGCTTGTCCATGTATTGGTGTGCCAAATGGCTATGGCAAAATAAACTAAAGCAGCTGTTTCCGGTATTTGATTGATAGTGAACTGGCAGTTTGTTTATCTCGCGCGCAGTGCGCACACGGCGGCTACCGTCGCGTCGCCTCGCTTCGGTTTTGGTTGCCTCCGGCTCGACGCGGCGCAATGTAGTAGCTAATGCTGCATTCACACAGACAAACATATGCATATAGGGTGTCTTTTTTGTATTGCAGATCGGAAGCCGCTGGATGCTGAGACTTTTAGCGAAACCTACTCAGTGGAGATTAATTACAGCAAATGAGCCAGGACAGTTCTTCTCCATAAAAGCGAATGCACCTAATAATCTCAATGACTATCGTTGCTTTCAAGATTTGTAATCACCATTCCGCACGTTTGTTGGCTTCCCTGGCCACAAACGCAAATTGTCTTAGAAATTAATACATTTTGAATACAAAACCAGCGCAAGAGCTTTAGCTGTTTTCTGTAGAGAGAATTTGTAGCCGTGTTTTAAGAAAAAAAATACTACACTTAAAACAAATATAAATTTGGTTCTTTTAAAAATCATCTCGAGCAAGTTAGTTTTTCTTGAATCAAATATAAATTTTTTCCTTTTGGAAATATTTCTACTAGTTTACACGAAAAATGAACATTCGTAAAAAAGTGTTTTTTTAGGGTAATGTTGGGTCGAGAAACACAAATATGACAACCTTTTTTAAAATATTCGTAAAAGAATTCTCTTTCAGCTTAAAGCTTATCATAGTTTAAAAAAAAATTTGTTTTTCGTTAATAAAAAGCAAACCGAATATTTGAAATTTTGAAAAATGGTCAAAATTACCCTACAAAACACTTTTATACGAAGGTTCACTCGGTGAACCTTAAATTTGTAAACTAGTGTAATCAAAAGGCATTCAAAATTTTAACTTTTAAATATGAAAAATGTTCTTATTTCTTTACTTTAAAAACTTCCACGCACCCAAAAGACAAATCCTAATGGAATTCTCTCTCTGAGATACGCCAACAATCTGTTTAGATTTAAGAATTTTAACATTTACATTCCAAAAACTTCGTAGTTCTCTTAATGTAAGGCTAGTCCACAACTTTTGCGGACTCAAAACACCATCCCTAATTGAATACTCTCTCTTGGCTTCGTCAAAAATCTAAAAATATTAGAACCATGAACTTTTAAATGTAAAAAATTTCTTAGTATTCTTTATTCGATCTATTGAATATAGGCAAGTTCGAAAGATTTCACGTTGGTACTCAAAAAACAAGCCCTAATTGAATTGAAGATTAAAAAATTTTAAGTCTTATTATAAGCTATTGTTTATAGGTTAATACGACAACTTTAATGGACTGTAATTAAGTTCCCTTGCTGGGATTCGACAACAATCGATAAAGATAAAGATTTTTAAAATTGCAAAATTTTTCAAGAAACAAAATATTTTAAAATTTTTATTTACAAGCTAGGGCAAAAACAATTTACAAATGCAGCTTGCGGAAATAAACGGACAGACTTCAAGTCCAAATTTAAAGGAGAATTGCATCACAATTAGAGATCATAGCAAAATCCTGTCAGTCCGAATTAAGCTCCTACGCCTCTCCTAACGTAAACAATCGCACCCAAACATATTGATTATAACGTTTCCACATTCTCACCCAATCTTTTGATCAGCCCAATCACTGTCTTCAAGTTTCAAATATTATCTAATTTTTCATTAGTTTAAATGAACTAATTAAAGAATATAAATAAGAAATTCGCTAAAAAAAAAAATTGGTAACGATACAATACAGCAAGCTGTAAAGAACATAATTCACTTGACTTGATCAGGTATAGCCCAACTCGTCTCTCTTAAAAGAGCACCCTTTATTTATTTGGTGCATGTCTATCCAGTGACCGGCCCCGGTCTCTGTTTGGTTTGGTTGCATTTTGCGGATGCTTTTTGAGACCCCAGAACATCGGTAATGGTGACGGCCTGTGCGCTTATTTTTAAATGACTGAAAATGTTGCCGCTGATGCAGACATCGCTGCTGCTATTGCTAACAGCGACTGCGACTGCGACAGATGCTGCATACATAGCGGGCGGCGGCAACGGCCAAGGCATAAAAATTACAACGGAAGGCGCTCATCACAATGTTGCAAGAGCGTGCGGCACACTCAATTTAAATTTAACTGCAAAAATATTTCACTTGCTCTGGAAGGGAGCGAGATGTACAGATGGAGAGACAGCAGCGCGTCTCATGCTCATCTGCTTATTTGGGTTAGACATTATGAAATGAGATTGTACAGTAAAAAAAGTGATTAAAAAAAAAAATGATTATCTGCGCTAAATTTTGCCAAAATCTTTTACTAGGGTACGTAGCAAAATGTCGACAAAAAGAAATAGATCCAAAGATGCAACTGAGTCTTTAAAAGCTTTTACAATTCAATAAAGAAAAGTTTGCCTGGAACATGCCTCAACAAAGTACTACAAGCAATTACAGATGCTCCACGGTCTGGTGGGCAAACCATTCTATAGCGAGATCCCAACATCTCCAAAATTAAAGATCGAATCAATTACCATAACCATGCAAAATAAACGGCAAGAGGCCTACTGAAATCAGAAATTCTAACATTTCGCATAACGCAAACAGCAATTGAAACTAAAGAGCGCAAAAAATTTCTTATAATTAAAGAGCGATAAGTTTATCGTTTCATTACCATTTTGTTTCAACATAAAACTTAGCTTGTCGCCTAGTGTTGTTTAACGTCTGGCATTGGCACGTGCAAAATTACTTAATATTTGACATATTTTTGACGCGCCAAGTGACTTGCTTTGTTTTTAAGTGTTAATTAATGCAAAATACAATTTTCATAATTGACATAGAACAAACAAGCCACAGCAGTCAATGAGCCGCTGTGTCGACGCATACGTCAACGTCGAAGCTGCGGTCTCTGTCTCTGTCAGCGTTGCTGTGGCATTATTCAATCATAATCGCCGCAAGTAAATTACAAAAAAAAAATGCTATGTTTCCTGTGTGTATGTATTTGTGTGCATGTTTGTCGTAGAGCGACGCTTTTTGATAACCTTACATTTCGCCTGGGTCACCTTTACTGCTACCATACAACAAATAAGCAAAAGCTTTGCAAAAATAAAAGAAAAGATTACAAAAATCATATAAGTATAATACATATGGTGTATATATGTTTAATAAATATGGAACTCGTACTCCGTTTCTACATACAAATGTAAACGATAAGCCTTGCACAAATGCTGCCAATTCGTTAGAATAATACGACAGCTACAACTGGCTCTGATTGACACACTTTGGCATCGCTTTCTTATTGTATTGATGAATGGAGACGGAGACTGGGCACTAGACCCGTTCCGCACAGTCTTCCAAAGCCCAGCAGCACTGTGCCCGACTGCCACAAATGGACGCTCGCTCAACGAGACGCTTGCACGGCATTTTCATATATGCACATACATATGTACATATACTTTTTTTCTTGCTTTTTGATGGAAGTGTGCTATATTTAACCAATGGTGAGTGCATTGCATGCAACTGTAAATCGCCTTGCCAGTCAATAACTGTAGTGTCTCTTCTATATATGTATTTATGTACGAGTCTCTATACGATCTCTTCGTGTTTTTGTGAGTGTCTATATAATGCATTGACAGCTCTAATGAATGAAGTTGATAAGCCGGCCGGGCAAATGTTCATGGCAGTTACATAGTCTTCCAAACAGCAAGGGAACGTTCAAAATTCCCAATTGGAATTAAGAGAAACGATTTTGAAATTGGTACATTATAAGTGATCAAGATTATGCGTATAGTAAGAAAATCTTAATTAATTTTTTGAGCTAACTCCCGTCTTTGAAGTCTCCTTCTCCATGTTACATACATTTGCACAATCTTAATATACCCTTCGCTTTTGGTACAGGGTATAAAAAGCCAAAAGAGCAACGTTCATCAAATGTGTGACTCAAAATTTAGAATTGGTCAAGGATGTTCAATGAAGCAAGTCTACAAAAACTGTTCGATAGAGAGAAAACTATGAAGGATATTGTAAGAAAGGATCAAGCTAAGCTAAATTGGATATACAAAATTGTAAGTCGTAGAAGTTCAAGCTATGAGCCAACCCCTTAGAATTCACTAGAACCGAATTTTTGTGTTTAGACTCGAGTCTAGGCGTCTAATTGCAATAAAATATATTATTTGCATATTAGATGCGCAAGTCACTGCGCCATCTAGCGGCCAGGATAAACAGAATAATTGATGACCCAGACGACGACGTTGATATTAAAAAACTTTTTAAACTCTGCCTGCCGTAATAATTTCGTGCATTGAGCGCCCATTTGGAACTAGTTGAATATTTGTGAATGTATATACATATGTTCAACTAGTGTTTATTACAGTTTAAAATTATATTAATTTAAAAAAATAAACAAATAATAATGCTATAAAGTATAATTGTATATATATTCTTGATCAGGATGAACAGCCGAGCTATGTGTGTCTATCTGTCCATCTGTCTGATCCCGGTAACTATAAGAGGAAAAGAACCCAACCCAGATGAGCATTATTTTCAAAAGCTAGTTTATTTATGTCGATATCTTGCGGCTCACACTCGAACAAATAATACTTAACTACTCGCTAAAAATTTGACACAGTTATACACTTTTACTTGGCGGAGTTACCACCCCCCACCTACATACTTCGAAACTGTTTTAAATAGCAAATCAGAAGAAGCACTTTTTTTCAAATCCGCTGGGAACTTCGGGAGTTATAGCCAAAAATGTTTAAATTTAAAACTCAGCTTGAATCTCTACAAAATATTTACATAAAAACTATAAAAGTGTATCTAAAAGGACGAACTGCATTATTAAGTCGACAAGTTGGAAACGGAATTGAAATTCAGAACAGGAAAAACATGTATTTTCTCAATTAAATACTAATACAGGGCAGTACATATTCAAAATTATAAGGTCTGCTTAATTTAAATTTTTATGTTGAACTAATCGGTACAAATCCTTAGTAGTCAACGAAATATCATCTTTGTGCACCGACACAATGTGCATAATGGAGGCCCTATGCTCCTCAATGACATAAAGGAACTGACAACAAGAATGCACATAACGCGATTCGCACAGCGCGTACGGCTTCTGAAACGCACTTTCCGGGATAACCTTTAAAAATGTCGTCATTGCCCCTTAGACGTCTTCTACGTAGCTGTATCGGTTTGCCTGGAGGCTCCGCTAAAGCCAAGGAAAAAGGTAGAGGCCTGCAACTAGACTGTAGAGAGGTTGCAGATACTTGCACATCTGTCAGCACAAACAGATACAAACTTGGGCACCCACCTTTCGGATAGCCAAATCTTTGGTAATATTTTTTGGATGCTTCCCTACGAAATCCCAAACAATCAGACTAATGTTTGTGTGCCGGTCAGAGTCGTGGGACGCCTTCACTGTGGCCACATTTTCGTCACGCCTTGAAATGAATGGACCCCTTCCTGAGCAGCTTAGACCACGCGAACAATGTTTAACCGCTCAACATTTCGAGGGTCTTCCTCTTCTTTTTCTTCTTAACTGGCCTATACAACTTAACGGGTCTCGGCCTGAGGCTAGATTTTTCTACAGGCGCTTCTGCATGGCACGCATCTTCGCCAGTTGGTAAGAGCTTTAGCTACTTGGTCCTGCGAACGCAGGCATGGTCTTCCCGGCTAGAGTTTCCGCCTCCATACTCATTATATGACCTAGCCAGAGAAGTCGGTGAATTTTTATTGCTGCTAATATCGTCTTAAAGCTCATACAGCTCATCGCTCCATTAAGCACGATAATTACCACCTACGTAAACGGGACCGAAGATCTTGCGAAGAATCTTTCTTTTGAACACTTCAAGAGCAGCTGCATACGACTGTGCTATCGTTATTGAATTTTCCAAAAAAAAAAAAAAACCCTTCAAAGGCTACCAAAACATTTCAAAAAGTGTTCTCTCAATTTTCTACAGGGTCTTTTGTGACATTTGTTTTAGCATGTCGTTTGTCATGCCCTATAACAGGGATGTCCAGGCCCATTGCTCCCATGGCTCTTTTTGTTTTTGTAATGGCTCTTAGGCATAGGCAGCGATGCGCGTATACATGCACGGCCCTAACTGTATATCACCCAGTGCCAATGCAAATTACAAAAACAATTTCGAGCGTTCTCTCACTTACTCTCTTTGCTCTCTGATCTCGTGTGCACAAAAACAACCCTTGCGTATATTTGTTGTTGGCCCACAGATTTTCAATGTAATTTGTTGTTGCTTTTCGTTTGAGCATGCACTCACAAAAATCGGTATGAGATTCTTTCGCTATTTTTTGGGAAACTTGTTAAATGGGTCTTTTAAGGCATTGCTTGCAAACAAAAAGTAGTTATGGCCCTGTACCTTTCGGTACAAAGGATATACTATATATATACTACTATATAACAGACAGAAGGTGGCTATAGGTAAAAACATATGAATAAAATATATATTTTTTGTAAAATCTGGTGGTAAATAGATATTTTTCGGGAAATCCCTTGCGAATTTTATCTATTTTTGGAAGCACATATACTTGTGAATGTGCGTTTTCAAGCTTAAAATTAATTTTAAAAAAAATTGAGAAGTCGATTAACAAACAAACACTTAGAGGCATTACTAAAAGTATCATTAACTAAAATAAATATAGATATTGACCAATTTTTAAGTTCTTTATAAATATATGTACCATAACTTTTTTTCATTATTTTTTACCACTCTTATAAGAATGCACATACAATTTCTTTCAGTGCACTCAATAAACCGTAATAACTGTTTACTTTAAATGTGTTAGTGTTTTTCTTTATATGTATTGGTTTTTGCTCTTCCATAAGCAGTGTTTGGACATCCCTGCCCTATAAGTACACTTGATAATCATGTAACTGCATTTTATTGGGTGTGCCCGCATAAAGATTACCGTTGTTTAAGCCCTGTCACATCTAACCCCGAGGGCCTGTCAAGTACTCGCTGTCTAAAGGTGATTTTGATGCATTGAATAAAAAACGCTCCGCACTTTAATTGGTTTTTTTTTTATTTTTTGTGTGTGTGTGTTGACAGAGTTTTTAATGAGCAAGGAAGCATTGTTGGCGATAAGCAAAAAAAAAAAAAATATAAAAATAATGTACTATAGATGCAGTTATCAAAGCTGCGTCTATTAATGTCATAGAAAATACTACATACTCGTATGTATATAGTATATGCACATAATCTATAAATTATTTAAAAAGCTGCACAGTACATAATATAGACACAAATGAACATACATATTTTGTTTCGCAGACAAGCTGGAAGCTCTTAAACGACAGATCAATGAAATCATTAAGTCTATATATTCTATATACTATGTACAATATATAGGGTATGCACTCTGCGCCCCTTATATATCAAAATGCCAACTCATGTCTCATATGTCTTTGATAGCCAATACGCCTGCGCAGCTACTGAGCAGACAGGAACAGGTCCTGCTGCTGGGCCTCTGTAACGGATATTACTTGTGGTTTTAATATAGCAGCCTTATCGCCATACGCTTCGATGTTTGCCTTGGTTATCGCCAAAAGGTGCAACAGGTGCAAATGCAAACGCACGAAATCTGTACAAATACGCACATCCGCTTGGGGCGTGTTTACCTGCAGCGCCGGAAGCACCTGCTCCTCCCTGTAACCAGCACAGTTCTAGTATCAACGGAAGCGGCCAACTCTAAAGAAGGAAAACGCACGTGATTGTGCATGAAATTTATTTGACTCAAAAATTCGTTGTCTTTTTTTTTATAGTTTTTTTTACAATATTATTATTATTATGATTATTATTATTGTAGGCATGACCAGAGACAGTGCCAGAGCCAGCCCCATGAGTATTGTAGCATGGTATGTACATGTCCAATTCCAAGTCTGACAAATTCATTTGACACTTTGTTTTGCCTTATCGCATAGAGTAGTCGTAGTAGTAGTTGTTGGAGTAGTATCTGAGTAGAGTCCATGCCGCCTAGTTTCAAGTTATTTCGTAGACCCGTAGAGCGTTGAAACTTGTTTTGGCTGCGTGTCGCGTTTGGGTCGCATTTTGTACACATATGTACATATACATACATATGTATATAAAGTGTTACATGTATTTGTAGTAGTTGTTGCTGCTGCTGCTTGAAGCACATAATTACCGCAGCGCATATTTAATCCGACAAATGGTTTCAACCTTAGTTGAACTTTGTCTATGGATGTCTATGGTCAACATGTACATCAATGTTTCTTCGTGTTTTGTTTTTTTACGAGTATTGTTTTTCGGTTCGTTGTGAGATCTATTTTTTAGTACATATGTTTTTCATGACAGCTGCTTAGTCTATTACTCTTACAATGTAATAAACCTTGAAAAGTCAAATAAACCTGGTAGAGAGTCATTAGCTAAAGTGTCAAGAGTTCCATACCAAAGCTACGATATACATAGTGTATATGTCTTAATTGTTTTAAAATAGCCAGATGTCAATAAATAAGCTACACAAAAGTTAGCTGGTAAACCAAATCTACCAGACCAGAAATTATTCGAGCACTTTTAAATTATAAGTTTAAGCTTTAAAGCTATGAAATTATACAGACAAAGGGTTTTTGTATAAAGGCCCATACGCAGTTCGAAAAATTTCGCACGTAATGACAAAACTTCATATAAAAAAAAATCACGTTTGGGGTAATGACAAAACTTCATATAAAAAAAAATCACGTTTGGGGTTTTTTTTTTATATGAACTTTTGTCATTACGTGCGAAATTTTTCGAACTGCGTATGGGCCTTAACATTTGAAAAATAAAAATGTAAAAATTCCCTTTTTGGTTTAAAGAATGACTTGAAAAAGTAACTTTTTTACAAAAAAAATTTTTTGAGACCCTTGTTAAATTTAAAGAAATTTTTTTTAGAAAAAAGCGCTGACCTGTCATTTCTCGAAGTTTTCACCATTTAGGGCTTAATGTTTCATTAACTGTCATTAAGTGTTTGCTATGGTACTCAAATTCGGAGACTAAGATATTGTTTTTTAAATTAACCATTTATTTGACTAATAAAATAGTTTACGGTGAAAATAAGTGAAGCGGTCAACTTTTTAGTTCGACCTCTTCGTAAATTTGTTTTGCAAAATTTCTTTTATCGAGTTATTGATTGGATTTTTTATTTTTAGACTTTTCTTTGAAAAGACATATCTTTTAAGTGCAGAAACATATCAACACAAATGTCTTTTTTTTAATGAAAAGTTTTAAGCACAAAATTTCTATTATTTATCGAGTTATCGGTTGGTTTTTTCATTCATTCCATATCGATTTTGAAGAAGATTTTTTGAAGAGTTTTTTTTTGTTTGCATTTTTCATGATTTTTTTGAAGAAAAACTATTTTTTTTTCAAACTTATGGCATTTTATAAATTGATATTTTTGTAATTGGTTCACTTGCTCTTGATCCATAGATTAAGAGGAAACTTTTTTTTTCATGTTTTAGATCAATGGCGACGTCAAAAAACTGCAGCCGTGGAGGCCTCTCCAAAATTCATACGAGTCATACTTTTGTATACTCGTAGTTCTTTACAAGTGCCATTTTGTTTTTTATTACTTTGGAAAAAATTATTTATAATTCAAAATATGCTTAATATCGTTACCTATTTAGATTTTGAAAATAAAATAGTTTTAAAAAAAAAATCGAAAAATTGCCTTGAAAAGCCATGCTCCACACTGGTATTAACCCTTAATATAAAAAAAAAAATTAAAGAAGGAACTTATTGCAATGCTAAGCCTACTCTTTGTGGCAATAGTTTTGGACTCTTACCAGGCAGTGTCTTAATTACATAAAAAGAAGTGATGTGAAACCACTCTTAGCACACAATAAAATAGTGGTGTAAACTTTACATGATACAGTGTGACAGAGCTACTCTAATGGATTTTGAGCCGCTGAACCCAATTCCTAAGAAAAAAATACGAAGTGATATGACCTTCAAAATACATCGTTCAATGTGGGTATGAATGTGTAATCAATTTTTCAACTTTTTTTAACTCTTTCTTTTTCTAATTCTTGACTGACCATAACAAATCGGCAAAGTGGGCTAGTATTTATCGATTCTCCAGAAGCATTTGCTTCAGTGAACTTTTAGTCTGTTTATAAACCAGTCAATGCCGTCGAACTCTAGCCCTCAGCTCCAAAGCTGTAATCGACTAAAGAACTTACAAAGCACTCTTCTCTTAAGATTTTTTGCATAAGACTGGGCTACACAATGCGCAAAAACTAGAAAACCTTTGAACCTGAGTACCAGATTTATATCTGCATATTTTCATATGCTCTAAGCAAGAAATTATATTTTGAATAAAGATATGATTTTCGAAATTCATCAGTTTTCTGAATTCTTCATTTTGGCATTATAATAGTAAAATTTTTTATATGAGCACAACCAAGCTCGCAACACTTTGGCTGTCTTTATATATGCTTCCAGAGACTACACCTGCCAACCCCAAGCATTTATGTTTACTACACAAAATGTTTGCAAAATGCCCCCAATAACATAAGGCCCCCATCTATGTATATAGTAAAGCATATACTCAAGTGTATCTGCTATACTACAAATGCTTGATACTTTATCTTTTCCGCCCATCTATCTACATAAATATATTATGCACAGACATAGTTACAGATATAGAGGCACATGCTGTTGTGGTTGCAGTTGCAAGTTGTATGATGCACCCTCCACATGTTGCTTCATTCATCCCGCCACATACACACACAGACACACACACACACTGACGGCACTATGATAAATAAAGTAAAGTGCATTTCCGTCAAAACAAGTTTGTTCTATTAATATTTTTCAATACTTCGAATTCAGACAGCAGCGGTTGGCAGCAACGGCAGCAGCGGTTGGAGGTGGCGGCAAATCCATAGACCCATCCGTAGATCCATCCATAGGAACAGCCGAGAACACAGTTGGAGCAACTTTCACTGCAGCAACGAGAAGTTCAAGCAAAAGATCACTAGAATTTTGTATGTTTGTGTGTGTGTAGTGGGTAATTGGGGAATGGGGAATGGTTGAATGGCAGGGAATGAAATTAGGGAACTGTCGGAGGAAGGGAGGGGGGAATGGTAACGGAGATGTGGGGTAAGCAAGCATAATTTTAATTTAGCTGCGACGATGCGACGCAATGGAATGAGATCCAATGCGATACGATGTGATGCGATGCGCTGATCTCCCCCTAGAAATCTACGCACACATTTACAGTTATTTTTATTGGAGCCAAGCAGCGCGACAATTCATCCATCATTTTTTCTGTTATGATTTTAAATATTTTTATGCGGCTGCTCCGCCGCCTGTCGTTCCCAGTTCTCCGACATCGGACCATGCCGGTAAAATGTTATTGGTATTGCTGTTGGGTTGTACTCTTTTGTATACCCTTTTATAGAGTAAGTTATGTAATAGGCGCAAAATGGATAATCGTCAATATGTCCAGCTAATAGAGAAAGAAGCAGTGCAAAAATTGCTTTGGAAGTAGACTTAGGAGAGTTGTGTAAAGTGAGAATCACGGAGGAAAGCAACGAGTGATTGTATCTTGAAGCGACTGAAACTCATCGGTTTTATGAACACGGAAAAAATCTTAATAATATTTCGGAACTGACAAAGTAGCTCTCTAAACTACAAGTTTGTAATGAACTAGTTCTTCTTTTTAGTTTATGCTTTACAAGGAATCTTTATCTTGGGCATGAGCTGCGTCTTATATTTTATGGCATATTTGATTAATTTTAAGATATCTTAGCTGCTTTTGGAGTTGACGAAATAATGGAACCAACAGTAGCAATCAAAATACGGATCAATCATAGTTGTCTATACTAAAGTACCCTTAGAAGCTACAGGCTTTAAAATGTATCTACAAGTGTATGTAAGCCTCGGCAAACCAATGTCATCAACTATGGTATCTTTTTTGGCATGTGTTGGGGCTGCGAGACTGTGGCCAAGGCAGTGAGACAGTGCGTCAGTCAGGCAGTCAGCAGGCAGGCAACAGCATCCGGTAATTATGCGACACGCTGATTAAAATGCGTTAAACGCGCTGCCGTTGGCTGCGACGTTGACGTCGGCGTCGACATCGCCGCTGCAGTCGCCATCATCATCATTATCAACTTTATTCTACATATATGGGGTGTTGTTGTTTGCTGGTTTGAATCTTAGGTGGGTCGCTGCTGCCACTGCTGCAGCAACTGCTGCCAGTGAAATCTTTGCAGCCGCTGCATTAACAAGTTTTCCGTGACGCGCCGTGTTTTTTTTTCTTATTTTTTTTGTTTTCTTTTTACTTCTTTTTCTTTCTTAAGCCCGTGCCCCCAACCCCAAATGCTGCTCTTATTCT
Organism: Chymomyza costata; assembly: GCA_018150985.1. NCBI lineage: Eukaryota > Metazoa > Arthropoda > Insecta > Diptera > Drosophilidae > Chymomyza > Chymomyza costata. The sequence goes on along the minus strand of JAECWU010000001.1, from coordinate 6,272,078 downwards.
TTTGCCTCTTGCTACACTTGATTTCCACACACACACACACACACACACGTAGTATGTTGTATACTCTTGGGTTCGGTCACTGATATGCTCTCTAGCGATCAGGTTCTGTAGCTGGGGCTGCCCCTTCGCCGGTTGTTTGGTTTTATCGCATGTTCGTTTTTATTTTCTTTAGCCTTTTTCTTTCACTGTTTTTTCTTGCATTGCGTTGCACACAACATTCGTCCTCCACAAAAAGCGTAAAGAGTCGTAAACACAAACAAATACAGCATTTTGAGAGTATGCCTTGGAGACAGACACACAGGGAGAGAGAGAGAGAGAGTGGAGAGCCCAATACCAAGACGGCAATGCAAACGGCGACTTCAAGCTGCCTTGCCTCTGCCTGCACCCGCCCACCATCACCTTGCTACCGATGCCGTCGTCAACGCTGCTCGTTGCATTTGTGGCGGCGGCTGGTCGGCTCTGTTCGCTCTCTCTCTCTATCCGCTTCTCTCTCGTCTACAACTGCAGTAAAAAGTTCTTATGTGTTGTTGAATCTTTTTATACTCTACAGGTGCTAAAAAGTATTGCAAGTTTTTCGAGAATTTCGTAATGCTTCATAAAAAGCTGATAATGATCAGTGGCACTAACTAGTCCTTACAACGGATTTCTTATAAAACTTAAAAATGTTGATGAAGTTATTTTTATGTGCACATCCAACTAGGATATACCAAGAAAGGCAAGGAAATTTATTATATCATTTTAGAGCAGACCCCTTAAAACAGCCAGGATCTGCAGAAAATGTGATCAGTTTTAATCAAGACTATCTTTAAAAGTTGAGCATGTCAAATATCTACATATATATATACATATATGAAAAAATTTATTTCTATGGTGCTCTAAATATTTAGGGATTTTACATAATACCCTATGTGACCCGAAAAGATAACTTTTCAAAATTAGCTGCAAAAGTAGTTGGAGAGAAAAGTAAAGATCGCTTTGAAATTAACACTTTCAGCATCCACGAAAAATCTTATAATTTGTGTTCAAACCTATCTTTTAATTTTGGAAGATGTCAAATTGAAAAAGGTTGTTTCCAGCACCAAAAACAAAAAGCTTTTCAGCGGTTTGCATAATATGTCTTCAATATTTTAACCGAACTACAAGTTTTAGTGTATCATATAATTTTGTAACTCGAACTCTAAAAGAACTATTATTAATAAAAGCAGTTGAGGAACGAAATAAAATTTCATCTAAGTGTGCTGAGCCATAAAACTAATAAACGTAACTCTTAAAATTATAAAAACTATAATGCGCATAATAGATTAACTCTTTGTAGGGTCAATTCTTTTATAAAACTATACTTTCAAAAACACCATTTGTTTTTTAAGTTTAATTTTGGGAAATTTTGAAAATTTCATAAATTTTTATGAATTGCAATTTCTTATTTAAAAATCGTCAATACAGCCTGTTGAGCTGGAAATATCTTAGATAACAAAAAAACCTTACAATAATTTTTTTGTTATTTGTTGGTTAAATAATTAATTAATATTAAGGCTTAACGCACCTCATCATGATTTCTGTAGTAGTTGTGGTGATGGGGAAGAGCTGGAGACGGTGGAGCACATCTTTTGTCACTGCCCGGGACTATGCAGAACAAGGTTCCGCTTCCTCAAGTCACACTTACTAAATGACTTATCCCAGCTCTCAGGAAAGAGTCCGAAATGCCTTTCGAGGTTTATTGAGGCCACCGGATGGCTGTAAAGTAGAGTATCTTGAGGATCTCTTTAGTGGGGCAGGGTGGAGTAAAGCCCACCTGCGGTATCACAACGGGCCAATTTTTATCTAGCCTAAGTGAGTTGGGTCGTCACGTCCTAACTGCCGCCTTAACCTAACCTAACCTGGTTGAATAATTCGAAATTAAATTAGAAAAAGCACTTATTAAATAAATTAAGGTTGTGAAGATAAAAACTGTTGCAATGGCTATTAATGTTCAACATTAAAGTAACTTGATAGAATAATTTTATCTTTTTTTATTTTTTTTTTCAGGGTTACATATCATCATAGGATTTTGATTTTATATCAAATAAATAATATGAATATAATGCGCAAAATTTTTGCCCAGTCAGAGAAAGTGATGGATGGATGAATTGATGAATGGAGACACCATCATAATATACATCGGGAGACAAAGATTAAAATGGGCCGGCCACGTTACACGATTGCCTGAAGATAGGCCACAAAAGAACATTTGTACGGGCAGCTTATCAGGCAAAAGAAAAATAGGTCGAACATGTAAGAGATGGATAGACGAAGTACAGGAGGATCTACGAAGAATTGGAATCATCAGAGCGAGAAATAGAGAAGCGTGTAATGCTGTTATACGACAGGCTTAGGTCCAAAACTTACTGTCAACGCCCTGCAAAAAGAAATAATATGAATACAAAAATATTATATAATTGTGGATATGTTAAATAAGAGACACAAAAAATTTGTTCATCGTATTTCAAGATATTGCTATGATCAAAATTACTGTAAAGAAGAGGTATGTTTTTTGAGAATATAAAGCGTATAGGCTTTAAACTGAGAGGATCTCGTATATTTTATTTATTTGCAGAGATTTTTGGGCCTTAGACATATTTTACTCATTTGCGGATATATTCGATACCAACAAGTAAGGATACATTTACGAATAGTAGATTGCATTTCAGTGCCGTTGAGATAATAGTGGAGCCCTTTGGTGTCTATTGACGGTTCCCAAGCGCACACACTTGTTTCGAAAAATTTTAATTACTTTATTCCTACAGTAAAAATTAGTGAAACCTTATTTAAAATAAAAATATTTAAAAATTTAGATTCAAATAATGATATATCTATAATCTGTTTTCGAAGCGAAGATATCGAATATAATCTAAACATTCGCAGGAATCGACCAACTCGTACAAGTGATTTTTCGAAAAACAATAAAAAATTTAATAATATAAGTTTAAATTCCATTACTTAGGCTCAATACAGCTTTCCTTACGTCTTTTTGCAACTTTTTCTTCTAAACTTCTTTAGAGGCCTTTGTGAGAATTCACTCAAAGTAAAAATTGAATAAATAAATAAAACGATAAACAACGACTTATATTTCGACTGTATTTCAGAGATTGTGCGCGATCAATTTTTTCAACAGGCTGGATTGGCAATTTTAAAAAAAGAAAACTGCAATCATAAAAATATATGTATTTTTGAAAATTTTGCAAAACTTAATAGAAAAAAAAAAACAAAAACAATTACTATTGATACTCAGCTGTGATTTCAGGTCTGCTTTTTACAAGCAAATCATCACTAAATTCATAGCTGATCTTTTATAAAATTCACCTGTGTTTGCAGGGTTGATTTTTCAAAGTAAATCAGCTGTGAAATCATAGATGACTTCTTTACTGGTTCTGATTCAGGCGTGAACCCCAACTGAAGTAAATATATTGCCATTTGTAGAGCATTTTAACTTCGGCTTCTTTTGGGCAGCCTTTCGGTATTTTTTTTATCGTATTTCTTCTAACTCGCCGTCATCGTCATCGTTGGCGTAAGTTGTTGTTGTTTTGTGCGTGGCGTAGTCGTTGCATTTCGTTCTTGTTCTTGTTGTTGTTGTGGCTTGTCTCGTTTATTGATCGTGTTGGTGTGCACACACACAAACACACACACTCACACATATACACTTGCAGTTGCATACGCAATTCAATGAAGAAATGCTCAAGTCAATGACCCGGAAATTGTGTCTTAAACAACAACAACAACAACTATATGCAACAACATCAGCAGCAACAGTAGCACTAACAACAACAAATTGCCTCAGCCATAGCATAGTACTTACTATATGTAGTACTATTACCTAGACATCGCCAACGCGATCGTCCAGTTTGTCAATCCATCTGTCACTCAGTCAATCAGTCAGTTCATTTGCACTGCCGTGCAATGAACCACTCTACTAGCTACGAGAAGCATCAGTTCAGTTGCAATCCCAAACCCGCAGCTTGTAATTGTAAAAAAAAAAAAAACAAATGAATAAAGTTACAAACTGACAATGCCGTAATATCGAATTTTATATACACTAGGAGATCTCTTAGAGACCTGTCCGCTTACATGATAGAAATACCTATGTAATTATAGGGTGGGCCATCTGTTGTAATTGTAAAACAAAAACAAATGAATAAAGTTACGAACAGTCAATGCCGTAATATCGAATTTTATATACACTAGGAGATCTCTTAGAGACCTATCCGCTTACATGATAGAAATACCTATGTAATTATAGGGTGGGCCATCTGTTGTACATATTTAATAAGCTTTTAAATGACTTAAATTGAGTAGTTTTGAATTTGACATACTATATGCCGCAGAGCATTCACTTTGGACGAGTGTATTCCACATTATGAGTGTTTAACAATCAAACCAACAGATGGCCCCCTCTGTACAATAAAATGTTTTTTTCCAGTACATAAAATCTCAAGTTTTATATTAAGTACCATTACAAAAAAAAATCAATGCTAATAGCAAAGTATTATATTATAGATTTTAACAAAATTCACTACGTCTGAAATATGGTCATGATGGTCAAAATTTGACCAAAGCTCAAGAACAGTACGTTACCAAGTAGATACACCCTTTTTAAGAGTATTTTAAAAGAAAACAAGAAAAAAAGCTCTGCGACAATTGCAACACAACGTTGCGACAATCATCATCAACACAATTAATGTTCATCCGGCCTCCAGAGGCAACTGCAACAATGTGTGCCTCAACGCTTGTGCCCAGTGCAATCAGAGACCCTTTTTCTGGTTAGCGAGCAACAATTGACTGACCTCTCCAGACACACTCTAAATAGTCGAAGTATCTAATTCCGAGGCAGTTCTATGCCATTGGCATATTCAATTTATTACATATCGAAAAAAATTAAGCACAAAAGTTCAGTGCCATCGATAGGAGGCAATATTGTGTTGTTGTTGGTGTCGTTGTTGTCATTGTAATGAGAATTTATGTGGCAAGTCAAAAGCTGACAAGATGCACAAAACTCGCATGCAAGTTTCTTGCAAACTGCAATTATCATATAAAGTGTCGGGTTAAAGCTTAAAGGCTGTCAAATGCGGTACACTTTTTGTGAGAAGGCATATATTCTTAAAGAAGAAGAGTTTAATAAATCTCAAGCTGTAAGATACTTTTTATGAAACATAGCGCAAAAATACAGTTGCGTCAAAATACTTGTACTGACTAATTATATTATAATAGCTTTTTTTTATTTATTCAACTATACAAATTTAAAAAAAATTAGCGAAAATTGTAATTCTTCAGCATCTTTCTAAAAAAAAGTTGCTCTGAATTCTTAAAATATGCATTTTTTGTTTTATCGATTTTGATATGTACTTAAAAGAACAAAATATTTGGAATTTCATTATTTGCTTAAAAATGTGTGCACGATCCCATAAAACAGAATCCATTCAAGCATAAATGCAATTCTCGATATCTTATTAAATTCCCTATTATGTATACATAGCTTGTACACTAAGTATTGCAATTAGTCAAAAAAAAAATAGTTTACAAAATAAGTTATTAAGGCAACTTGATGCATCTAAAAAACAAAACAAATATTTTTTTTAAGTGTATACAAATTTTGAAAAATTCCATATAGTTGATATTTACAAATGTAAAAAAGGGATGTAATGTTTAAAAAAAAAATGTTATTTGTACTTAAAAAAATTTTGTTAAAAAAAGCCGATATATAATATTTATACTCTTTGCAATTAAAAAAAAACAAAATTTTATGTTAAAAAATATAAAAAAACCTAGTATATGGTCATGGGACCCAAAGTCAACCAAAATTCTTTTCGCTTTTTCTTATTCATTAAATATTATTTTTAACATATTAAATAGAACTTGTATATAAAATAGTACACTATAATATTATATAATAATAATGTAAATAAATTTGTTTTAATGTAATAAATCATCATATTTTTATTAATATTTTATTATTTGAAAAAAAATATACACAACAACAATATAATAAATTTTATATTATATTCAAATTAATTTATTAATTAATAATTACATTTTTTAATACAAAAAAGGTTATATATTTTTTATTCTTTTACCAACTTATCTATTATTATCTTAATAATAAATTACAAAAATTATTTATACAAAATAACTTTAAAAAAATTGTAACCGAAATAGTAAATTTTACATTAGATACAAAAATATATATATACATAAAATATATATAAAAAACGACCCTCTAGTCCTTGTAGGACTTATAGGAACTTATATACATATTTTTTTTTAAGTTTACAGGAAAAAAAATAATTACACAAATGAATTATATAAAATATTATTAAAAATTAATTATATACAAAATTCTACATTTTATATTGTACCTATACAAATAAATACTTAATGCAAAAATATATGTTTTTATTAACGAATAAGTATATAATAAAGAATTTTATAAGACCAATGAATTTCATAAAAAATGTCTTAAAAAATGATTGACTTGTATATTGTATACAAATAAATAGTTAATGACAGAAAATTATACATTTTTTCACAAATAAATAATACAAAATATTATTAAAAAATGTAAATTTTATTTTATTTATAAACAAACACTTAATGAGATAAAATAATATATATATATTTTTTAAATATTTTTACAAATTTATAAAAAGAAAATTAATTACAATAATTAATTATTATACAATATTTTATAATAAAAAAATATATACAAAATGCTAAATTTATTTATGCATATAATATACTATATATAATACAAATACTTTTTGAATACAAACTATACATTTTTTGAACATATTTTTATAAATTTGTAAGAAAGAAATTAATTATAATACAAAAATGAATTATACAAAAAAAAAAAAAATATTATAGGCGAAATAGTAAAAAAAAAGATGGCGTACGTTAAAATCGCGCGCAGACGACTTTGGGATACCCTGTACCACCACATTGCAATCAAGTCCGACATATTGCTTAAGACCTCCAAAAGATATTTTATTCGGCAAATTTGGCTACGATATTTTCATAAACAAATAGAAATCAGTCGAATTTTGCACCAAAAATTTTTTTTTGATCGATCGGTCCTATGAGGTCTATATGATATAGTCAACCGATTTTGATCGAACTTGGTGCAGTGCTTAGGAGCTCTAAAAAACTTCTTAATGCCAAATTTGGTTACAATATCTTCACAAACAAACGAAACACAACGAATTTTGTACAAAAAACTAATTTTCGACCGATCGATCCTATGGGAGCTATATGATATAGTCAACCGATTTTGATAAAATTTACTACAGTGCTAGGGGTCTCTAAAAAACTTCCGATTGCCAAATTTGGTAATGATATCTTCATAAACAAACGAATTATCCATCTAAAACTTTGCTTTTTTTCGAGGTCCTCTGAAACACCCCTATGGGAGCTATATAATGTAATCCCGATATCAAAAAAATAAAATAAACTTGTCTCCTATGGATTAATAAGGGATCTTATCTGAAAGTTTGGTTGCTCTAGCTCTTACCATCTCTGAGATCTAGGCGTTCATATGGACAGACGGACATGGGTATATCGACTTCTCGAGTCACACTGATCATACTTTAGGTAACTTTGGGGGGTCTCCGACGTCTCCTTCTGTACGTTACATACATTTTCGGCTTGCACAAACACAATATACCCTTTGTACCATACGGTACAGGGTATAAAAATAATTTTTGAAATACAATGTGAGCTGAAAGCCTTGCAGCTAGTGCTCCTAAATATGTAGTAGGTTAAAAATATATTTGTTCAAAAAAAAAATTTGGGAAAGAAAATTTTATTTTTTTTTTTACAAATTTTTAAAACAGAAATTAATTCTAATTTATAAAGAATTTATAGCTAGAGCAACAAAGGCCTTCAGGCTGAAAAAAATATGTACAAAAAATTAAATTATTATTAAATTAAAAAATTATATAATGGGTCATCAATCTTGAGGCATTTTTTAAATGCAAAAAACACAAAAATTTCAAATGAATCGCTCTTCCATGCGGAGGTTCCAATTTTCGATGACGAGTTCGAGCATAATCGGTGGTATCTCGCGAATAACACGGGTAATGTTGGCATCTAATGCTTCAATCATAGCTGGCTTATCCAAAAACACTTAAGACTTCACGTAGCCCCAAAGGAAATAGTCAAACGATGTGATATCACACGATCTTGGGGCTAATTCACCGAACCTCAAGATAGATGACCCTTTACAAACTACTAACTAAAGAAAGTAATATTTTAAAATGAATGTAATGAAAAGACTCGACTGAGAGAAGGCAACAAACAGTCCATCAACTCAATTATTTTCAGTGTACTCGATACTTTTACACATACACACACAGCATATCTCGATTTGTTACGTGACGATTTTTGTATGATTTCACTCTGAGCTTTACGAAAGTATTTCGTTCTAAAATACTTTTTTTTTGTTTAAATATTTTATTCTTAATATTTTATTTACAATCTCGTAAAATGCAGCTCATTTGATAATCCGCATCGTCGATACTTTTTAAGCACGCAATATTGAATCACTTGCATATTGAAGGGGTCAAAGTTGCACAAAGTCTCACGACACAATTCACAAACAACCCAAGGCAGTCCCAAGTCCCACATAACTAGCACTATTCGACGAATGTCATTGGGCTGTCTTAGGGATCTTCGCTGTGGATGATGGTTCAGCCTTTGGCAATTGCTCCACATTTAAATGAAGAAGGCAAAAACCGACGATTGAGTGACTGTGACTGCGACTGCGATTGTGACTTGGATTGTGAATGCGTGCGTTACTTTTATTTTCGCATTTAATGCAATTAACCTCAAACTAAATGGCAATCACTTTAATTTGCCTTAATTAAGCTTTATATGCCTACGGCGTAGCCCATTAAAAAAACGAAAAAAAAAAAAAAACAAAATAATAAAAGCTGAAGGCTAGCTTTGGTAAGCCGAATTTACATACTCTTAATTTGAAATTAATTGGGATTTCAACCAGAGGTTAATGACGTTTTTTTTTTGTTAGGCTCACACAAGTGTATATACACTGGAAAAAAAAACAGCAGAGCTTGTGTCGAACGCCTTCATCAAAAAAATAATAGTATATTGCGATTATCACCAATTTTTATGCTACGTTTATTATAATAAAAAATATATTTTTAAACAAATTAAATTGTAGAAAATATAGCGCTCTGAAGTTGGGAGAGGAAGTGGGCTTGGCAGAAGTATAAAAAATTAAGGTAGATTCGACAAGACATACAAGGACTCCAAGCTCTTATAAGCTCCAAGTTCTAGGCATTCAGACAGACGTACGGACATGTTTAGATCAATTTCCAAACTATCTCTAAAATAAACATCTGAAGTCGATATTACTTTTTTATTGCTTATAAAATCTTTACTGCTTATTTCAATGCAATACAAACATGCTTAACATTTTTATGACTTTTTACTTAATAACAAATAAAACCTGTCAATGATCGAAGAACTGAAGGTGACGCCTACGCAGGCAGCTCTGCTCGGCTGCTTCCGCTCTTACTGCCACTGCTGCTGTTGCTCTTTAATTAATTATAGAGTGTATAAGATCGAGTGAGTAGTCCGACTGGCTGCTCTTTGGCGCTGCACTTAACGCCCACTCCAAATTGGTAACAACGCATGTTTCCTGTTTCAAGTGCGCAGGATATTATGCTAAGCAGGCACATGGTCCTTGTCATTGTGAGTAGATGCTTGTGTGTGCACTTTTTTTTTTTTTTTTGGTTTGTGAGTGCATTTCATAGAATTTTGTTTGTAGCTCGGCAGACAATGGAGAACCCTTGGCAGCCACGCATGCGCACACTTAGGGAGCGCTTAACGGATGTTTTCTTGTTTCGTGGGCTGGCACTTGTAACATAAACGCCTGACATTTGTTTCCTATACAAGACCCCGCAGCAGCCGGGCCGAGAAAGAGAGACCCGACGGTACTTGAGTCTCGTACGTGCCCAAATGCGTGGGAATGGCGGAGAGTATGACGATGATGACGACGACGACGACGAAGACGACTGGCAACTGGCTCATAACTCAAAGCATTTAAAGATTCGTTTTTTTTTTTTTTGCCCAGCGAAATTTGAGACTTGTTAATACACAAAATTATATGCGACATTGAGGGAAGTCGTGAGAGAGGGGCCAAATAAAATTGAAAACTTCAAGAAAATTGACAGGGCACATGTGTAAAAATTTTAGTAAAGTTCAAAATGTTGGCATACCTTTATACTATAGCTATACCATATAAAAAATACGCGCCAATCACGCCATAAGCCAAAGTATACACATACACTGGGCAAAAAGTTCAAGCAAGCCATTACACAGGCCAACAAATACCGGGGTCATGTCAGTAGTTGGAAAGCTTAGGGTCATTTCCGAAGTAATTTGCTGCGTAGAATCCGAGTCCGGGGTCAGAATTTGCCCATCATGTCAGGATCTTGAGATATTTGAGGCTATGTAGCCGAAAAATTGCGTTTTTTTTAAATATCTCAAAATCCTGACGTGATGGGCAAATTCTGACCCCGGATTCGGATTCTACGCAGCAAATTACTTCGGAAATGACCATTAGCTTTTCAACAACTGACATAACTCCGGTATTTGTAGACCTGTGAAATGCTAATGACGTCGAGGGGATATACTTCGTAACTTTGTATAGCCATAACTTTGAGAAAAAAAATCGTAAATTATCGCTTGAATTTTTAAATTAAAAGGTAAGAGTGGTAATAAATGATATAACTGGCGTGACAGATTATTTGCACCCTGTACATAACCTCAAAAGTATGAAAAAACACAGTTTTTCGACGTAATAACGTAACGTAATAGGCCAATTCTGGCCCCAGATTCGGATTCTACGCAGCAAATTACTTCGGAAATGAGACATAGTTTTTCAACAACTAAGCCATGTTGGTCTGTGTTATCCGAAAATGTATAATTATTTGAAAATCTTTGGATTTTTATAACGTTTTTGATTTAAACATAATTTTCAGCCTTTGTTAAACTGACTATAAATACAATATTTTTGAACTTTAAAGTTATTGTTTATATATTATTTTATTCCCGGCATAACCAGTTAAGTCCAATTTACTTGTGTTATATGTATATACTCGAGGTCTTCTAAGTTTATGCTCCCGTCTTAAACAGTTAAGTTAATTATAAATATTTAGACAAAATATTAAAAATAATACTACTATTTTTTTCAATTAATATTATTGTTAAAAAAAAAACTTTTAAGTCGCAATATTTTGAAAAGTTGAAAATGACGATTGCAAACCTATTTTGATCAATTTAAATTTAAAAAAAATAGTGTTCTCATTCAATACCTAAATCTAAAAACAATATTAAAACAGAATATATATTCAGTTTGATAAAGTTACAAAAAAAAAACTCTTATGTATTTCGACGTACTGAACATCCGCCACAGAACGGATCTAGATTCTTTGCTAACCTCTATGTAACGGACAGAAGGAGGCGTGGTAGACCCCAAGTCCTTTATACTAAAATGCTTATCATAACCTCGTGTAGCGATTGAGCCATGTCCGTCCGTCCGTCTGTCCGTCTGTATGAACACCTACATTTCGGAGAATATAAGAGCTAGAGATACGAAACTTTACCAGCTGGTGCGCATATTTCCTGAGAAGATGAAGTTTGTTGAATCATGTCAATACCTTTCCCCGTTCCCCGCAGTTTCGCGGTTTTTTGCTAGACCGCTTAATATTTTTAACTGAAATTTAACATAGGCATGAGTTGTCGGACCAATAGAACAAAAGTTGTATTATAAAAATCTCCCCTTGCCAATAAACTGCGTCAATATTAGACTCTACTTAATTATGGTAATAAGTGACCAAGAATCACTATTCCGATTCATGTGGCTCTAACGAACAAGTCCACATCCAAATTTTATGGATGCGGACCTCCCACCCCCCCGCAATCGTATTTTCTCCCACACCCCTCAACATATCAACTTGAAACTTACCCCATATACTTTAAATAGATTTCTTGACGTAACTTTCGATTTTCATCAAAATCGGTTCAAATTTGCGGAACTTATAGGTATCAATATTGTTTTGCACCAACAAAAAAATGTTCCAATTGGAAAGTTCTTAGGAGTATGCAGGAAAAACATTTTGTTCGAGATAAAAGGTACAGGGTATTACACTGTCGGGCACCGCTTCGACTGTATTACATTTTTGTATTAAGTATTTATTTATTTGAAATATGTTATATATAACTATTTTGTGCATTAGTTTTAAGTAATATTTTGTATATATTTTTTAGTTTCGAATTTTTTATTTTATTTATAAAAAATATTTGTATCATACATTTCTTTTTAAAAATATTAAAACATTTTCATTTTATTTTTTTTTTTTTTACTTTGTTAAACCAAATCGATTTGATTTATATTCACACTAAATAAAGAACATAAAAACACGTATTTACAAAAAAAAAATAGTGATTGACATTGACATTTAAGAAACTTACTTTAAAAAAAAAAAGAAAATTTCATATTTATTTTTTTAAAATAATGTTTTGTTTCAAAAAAATAGTATATTGCCTTGAGATTAAAAAAAAAAATTGGTTCAAAAATATTCAGTAGTTTAGTTTAAAAAAATAAAAATATTATGCACAAGGCATGCTAATTTTTGAGTTGAGTCAGATAAAAAATAATTGTCAATAAATATTTAACTTGAAGTTGCCACAAATAGAATCTAAGAATATCAAAGAATATTTAAAAAATTATTTCAGTACAAGATTCGTGCTTTTTAAGCCCTATTTTGGCTATTCGTTTTAATTTCGCTTGCAACAAAACATTCGTTTTCAAACCACTTGAAAAATTTGTTTTGGTGAAATTTGGAGCACCAAACATTCGTTTTCAAAACTAATCCGAATAAATTGTTTGAACTATACATTGTTTGTAGCTACATTTTTCGAGAGATTGCAATCATTACATAATTTTTATTTTATTTATAAAAATTAAAAAAAAAAATTAAACTATGAAATAAATTTAAAAATCCCAAAATAATTCTTATTTTTATAATCAAAATTGGAAATAAATTTTTTTTTTAAATAATAATTTTTGGAAATATTTTTTTTATTATATCTATTAACTGAAAATAAGCGCAATTTTTATTTTATCAATAAAAGTTTTTATTTTAAATCTTTAAAATTGAATTTAAATATCTTTTATACCAAGGTTCGCACTATAATTAAAGTCGGATTGGTGTGATATAAAGTATTGCCTTTCCATTGATGCCTAACATGCCTCTGAAAAATCAATTATAAGGATCACAGTAAATAAAAACTGAAAATATGTTGAACTAGGGAGGGTATTGAAATATTTGGCGCATTTATTTGATCTATATATCAATAAGCTGCATTTGAAGGATCAATATTAAGGATCCCACAAAGTAAGAAATATGTTTATATTTTTTTTAAAAAAAGCTTATCTAAGATTTTTTTTTTTAACAGTACTCTAACATTAAGTAAAAAAGAAGCAAGAAGACGAACCTACAAGAGGGCAAAAAGACAGGTTCCAGCTGATTGGGCTGGGTTGGCGATACCATACAACTAGATTATTTATTATTATTGAATTTTTTTTTTGATTGCTCTAGTTCTTATTTGATACATACTCAATAAAATACTTTGAAAATACTTTTAAAGTTTTGACTTAAAAATATATTCGCTTTATATACTTGTTTCATCATTTTTTTCTCAGTGTAGTCGATAAGAATTTATGAATGTATCGCCAAGTTTCTTTCACTGAAACGATCAACGTACGATCCACGATCGAGGCAACAGCAGCGGCAGCAAACGAACCCAACACGCGATGCAATCTCTGAAGGATCGCGTCTGGAATGTGGCTTAAATTATGACTTAAATGGCGTTGGCAGTTTATGTGGCTGCTGTGCGCGACGTTGGAGCTAAAGCTGGAGCTGCTCATGTACAACTGAGTATCTGCTGAAGACGGTAACAGCGCGACTCCAAACAATGATGCTGGAGTGTGTGTTGACCTGGCCAGGCTAGGCTTTGCTGGCTCTTAAGCTTGGCTTTCTTTTTTCATCTTATTTTATTTTTTTCTTGACTGCTTCGTTCATTCTTAAGAGCTTCTACGTTCTTTATTTCTGTTGTTTTTTTTATGTACACATCTATGTGTGTATATAAGTATGTGCAATGTACATACATACATATACTTTTTATGAGTGAGTCTCGAAGTTGTTTCGTGCTTTATTTGGTTAGTTGTTGTTGCTTGGTTGACTGAAGACGATAAGTTTGGATCTTGGGCACATTCTTGGTCACATCCTTCACAAGGTCATGCGAGTGCGCGACACAGTGATAAACATCTAATAACACACACACACATACATATGTGCGTATATTTGACTGTGTATATAGTATATGTATAATCGTTGTGTTATATTTAAGCAAAGTAATCTTTAAACAAATAATTGTATAGTTGGTATGTGGTTTCTGTTTGACTGACTCTCTGGCATGCCAAGTCGTCGTCATCCATCGCTCCACGATTGTCGTCTGTCTGCTCCTCATGTTTGTTGGATTGGATTGTTAGTGTGTCGTGTGTACAGTTCGTACATTGGTATTTGCACAAATTGTTAGCAACTGCCAGAGATACAGTTTGTTTTTGGGTTCTTCGGGTTTTTTTTTATTTTCTGTTATCGTTAGGGTTTGCTCGAAAATCTTCTGCTGCATGTTAAATATCAAATCAAGCAAAAAAAAAAAAACACAAATCAAAGCTAGTTGGTTTAGAACAGCGCTCTTATACACTGTAAGCAGATTTGTTAATTGTAGATTTGGGCAGAAGGAGGCGTGGCGCTGCCCACTGAAAAATTAATATATTTTTTACTATAACTTTTGTTGTTTTTGGCCAATGAAACCACGTAGCATATCTCTAGTTTGAAATAAAAATATTGAACAGCATGACTAAAAAGTGCAAACATTTTCTAGGAGGAACTGGGCAATATGTCGACTCAATTTAACAACCTTAAACTGAGGAGAGATTATGCTCATCTGCTGATACATTTTTGGGTCACTAGCTCTTGTAGTGTCCGAAATCTAGATGTTCCGACAGATAGCTCATGACGCAATGAATTTTACAAGCAAAGTAGTGCGCAAAGAAGTGCGCGAGCTTGGCTGCGCTGAATGCTGGTTCATTTTTTGTATAGTAGCTATGTGAAATAGTGAACCAATTTTGATTTTTTTTTTTTTTTTTTTGTTGTTTATTTTTTATTTTATTTAGTGTTTTCCTTAATTCTAATAAACAAGAAGCTTTATGTGATATTATTTATACAGTGTCTCTATCGAGATCTCGAGTATACTTCAATATTTATAATTATTATCTAATGAAGGAATCTGATAATTATAATAACATAATATAATGTATAAATATATTGAATTCCACATGAAAAAATTTACAAAAACAATTTACAACAAAATTTACAATTTTGATTAAACTTTGCAGAAATGTATAGAATAATATAAAACGTATAAGTATATATGAGAAATTTGTCTTTCCAATGTAACTCTCGGAAAGAACTTTACAAGTTGCGTGACTTCGGCCGTTCCTAAAACTGGTTCAACTTTTGTATGGTAGCTATACGAAATAGTGGATCAATTTTGATTTAACTTTATACAAATGTTAAGTCTAAAACAAAATACAACTAACATAAATTTTGATGCGATACTTTAAAAAAAAAACAAAATTTTTTGGATTAAAGGAGCTATGATCTGTCATGCCGCCTAATGCCTGTTACATACATACATTGCACAAACCTATAGTATACCCTCGATCATATGAGTACAGACAACACAATAGACATACAGACGGACGGACAGGTATAGCTAAATTTCTATTGTCCGTCTGATCATAAGCTTAATTGGAATCACCTTACAGGTATACTTCCCTAAATAGGACATCTATAATAAAGTACCCTTGAATTTTTTATGCCTATTTTGGGCGGCAGCCTTTCTCAATTGTCTATTTTGGCGAAAAAAGTTTGAAGCTTAGACGTCATAAATTCTTGAGTCAATGAATCACTTTTAAAAACTATTTCAAGAAGAGTTCCGCTGCTACCTTTGTAAGTATTAATAAAAATACTCACCGCAGAAATTCCAGCAATATCTTAGATACACGTAAATGAGTGTTCCACATGTGTTGCTGCCGGTTTGTCGGGTGTTAATAAGATATCAAATACAGTATAAACTACTCATAAATACGACCAAACTATTTATAACGACCGGCCTATATAATCGAAACAAAAAGCTAACAAGGTGCGCTTCAAGTGCACTCTACAAAACCCAATAAAAAAACACATGTATGATAAAAAAATATTTTTTAAAAATAATGGTGACTTGGAATTAAGTTTTTTTTTAGGCAGCCAAGATAATATCGCGTTATTTGAAACTTTTAAGATTGCTTAAATTTTCAATATAAAAAAAAAATTCGTCACTAATCACAAAAAAAGTATTTTCTTAGACGTTTTAAATAAAAACTCGATAGTCCTTTTTCAAAAAATAGCCTTCAGTTTCTCCAACCAATCACTAAAATCATATGAAAAATTTTTTTTTTTAATTTTAAAAATATTCTAAAACTGCGCTACACTTGTACATGTTTATTTGCAGAGTATCAAGAAATATTTTATTATAAAGTTTTTTAAACTTTGGTCCAAAAGATCGAAACCACTAAGAAAAATAAAAGTTTTCAAATATAATTTTATTCGAAATTGTTTTGAAAGCACATTCGGGGACTGCAAAAACGAAAACGAACAAAATTTATTCGTTTTACGTAACACGGCCAAACCAATAGCTTTTAAATATTTTATATAATATAATATGACCTTGCCTTAGAAAACGATTCCGAACATTTTATTCGGATTCAACGAATTTTTTAAGTGGTTTGAAACAGAATGTTTTGTTGCAAGAGGAATTAAAACGAATTGGCAAAATAGTTTAAAAAGTGTAAGCATATTAAACTGAAATAATTGTTTTAATATTCCTAGATTTTATTTATGCCAATAAATGTTAAATAGTTATTGATAAATATTTTGAATTCTTTTGTTTTTCTTAATCTACCCGAAAAATAGCATGCACAACTCAAAACGAATTTTTAAACGGTCCATGTCTTCCATAATAAAAATTTCCCTTGTATTAGGAATCGCATAATCGTGGATAATTTCCCTGGAAAGGTGTTAAGCTGTGCTAACAATAAGCAAGTGAAATATAAGTAGATTGTGACTGCAAAAAGTTCGGATTTGGGAGCACGTTAAAACGAATCCGAATAAAATTGTTCGTTTTTCGGAAAGTTTTTTGGAAAGTAACTCTAAAATTGGAGGCCCTATGCTCCAGTGAAATTGGCACATTCTTGCCTAAATCATTTAAAATATTTATCCAATCTTAATAATTTTCAGCATTTTTAGCAACGAGATGCTTAAATATCCTATCCAGAGAAAAGGAAAAAGATCTCGACATGAATCGACAAACTTCATCTGCGGATGAATCGATTTCGGAAAACGAAAAAGCTAAAACGAACAATTTTATTCGGATTTGGTTTTGCGTCCTTGCGTCTTTATTTCCGAAAATATTTTTTAAAATTATTTTTTACGTAATGTATTTTTTATTTTTATTTTGTTTTGTATTTTTATTTAAAGTATCCCATCCCTTTTATTAAAAAAATATTTTTTGCTAACCATTTTTTTTTACTTTGTTTGCAGTGAAAAAATATGCAATTTGGTAAGAAAATATTAAAAACAGACACAGATTTTTATTTCTTATTTTCTACTGCCACTCTCAGCCACACTTAAAACTAACGAAAGCTGCTTAAAATATAAGAAATTTAAATCGCTTAAAGTTTTAGATGTTAGTATAATTGTGATAAAAGAAAACTAATATTCTAATAGGAAACTGCTTGTGGTACCAGCAGTTTGAGCGCAAATACTGAAGCATTCATATAAAAGTATGCTAAAATATAATTTTTTCTGGAAAAAAGTACAGTGTATGCCACTGATTTTCATTTATATTTCAAAGACTTGCGCTTGCGCAGTAGAATTTTGCGCAGTGTAGTCAAAAGTTGGCGCGCGCTTTGCGTAGCACAGTAGCCGTGGACTTTATAACATGCTTTTGTGTGCCACATGTGCGTATGTGTGTGAATTTGTCTGTATGTGTGTGTCTTTGTGTGTGAGTCTGGTTAAAAAATCGACAACAACAACAACGAGAAAATAATGAATAAAAGAAAACCTGTACAAAAAACCAGAAAAATAAACCAAATACAAAAGCAACGCAGTCGCAGTTGCAGCCGCAGTCGCAGGTTTTAGTGCGTGCAGCGGCAGCAGCAGCAGCGGCGGCGGTGGCAGCAACCAAACTGGTCGGTTGCACAGTAGTCGAGCAGCCATAGTTGAACCGGGCCGTTCCAAACGCACACAAGCGTACACACACACACACACAGAGATACTGGGCTGTTGGCGTTGCATGTTGGCAAATTCTGCGCAGCATCGATAACGTCGCCAACCTGCCTGAGATCACATGGCTCTGCCAGCTACACTCAGGTCAATAATTATTCAAACACCCTTTAGTTATTACAGTCAATGGGTCTAGCTGGATAAGTTACTGGAAACTGCTACCATAACCTAAGTATTTGTCTGCCACAAAAGGATCCTCTCGCCTTATAAGCCTACAAGCCAAAAAAAACTTTGTTAACTATCCTTTTATGAAGCCAAGAAAACGTTTCGTTTGCACTAGATTTGTGCAATGTACGTAACGAACAGAAGGAGGCGTGTCAGACCCCAGGTTCTTTATACCAAAATGCTTATCATAACTTAGGGTATCGATTGAACCATGACCGTCTGTCCGTCCGTCTGTCCGTCCGTCCGTCCGTCCCTCCATCCGTCTATGTATATCAAAACCTAGATTTCGGAGACTATAACAGAAATCTATTTGCCGTGTTTTCTCCCATACTTCTCAACATATGAACTTCAAACTTACCCCATATACTTTAAATAATTTTTTTGACGTAACTGTTGATTCCCATCAAAATCGGTAAAAATTTACGAATCTTATAGGTATAGATACCGTTCTGCAACAAAAAAATAAAGATCCTATTGGAAAGTTCTTAGAAGGAAAGGAATACAATTTTTTTCGAGAAAAAAGGTACAGAATATTACACTATTGGGCACCACTTCGACTGTATGGCGTATTTTTTTTCCACCAAGAATTTGAGACCATTCGTATAAATGATTAAAATCCTGATGTTCTTTCGACCAATTTGTATCATCAGTTACTGGGCAGAAGAGTTTAACAACCTTGGCTTTAAGCAGAATTTTTAATGAGCGTGGTCCCAAATGACGACGCTGTGGGACTGCTAAGGTTACATTAATTGGCTTTGGTAACGCTTTGCCGAATTAAACCTGTTGGGTTCTACCATCTAAATAAGTGTATTACTAATGGTATCAGTAAAGCCGATAGTTTCTTTAATCCTTAATAAGTCGTTATTTAGGGAATCTATAATTTTGGCTCTGATTATTTTTTGTTTTTCATGACCTTGTACAGTTTTTGTATCGAAGTTTTTTTATTATTATTATTTTGGATTTCGCTTTACTTTTGTAGGCAATAAGAAGATCGTCGAGAGTCTAAAACAAATTTTTGCTATAAAATCTATGATGATGCAATACTTTGCCAATGTCTCCATCCGGAGAAAAACAATCTTTCGATCTGTAGTAAAAATATGAACATTCGCAAAATGCACAGTGTGCGAATAGTTTTCAGTCCGACTGTATGTCTATAACTTTGGCTCTGGTTCTTGCTGCAGCTTTGGTGTCCAGCTCTTGAATATACTTACTGCTCCACTCCAGCTGAGTTCGAGTAGACTTTTTCGTACTGATGCGTTGACTGAGGCCTTCACGGCCGGCACTTTATGGCTAATAGTTGCTTGTTCTGCTTCTTCTTTATAGTTGTTTTTGTTGTTTCTGGTGTCGCGGGGCTGCGTCTCGAACGGAACGGGGCGTGGCAGTTTGAGTGCTGCACTTATTATTATTATGCGCTTTGTATGCAACTCTGTTTTTGCTTTTTCCTGCTTCTGTCACTCTCTATCTTTTGGATGTGGGTTCTGTGAAATACTGTAAAGCTGCTTTCTGGAGAAATCTCGTAGCACTTTTCTTGCGTCCTTTAAGGTCATTAAACGTACGTCTGATTTTTGTTATTGTTGTTGTTTTTGGTTTTCGTGCTGATTATTGGTAGTCGAACTTGAGGCAAGGTGTGCGCAAAAAATAAGAGCCTTGGACGTACGTATTGAATTCTTAAAGTAAAAGTATTGCAAGTACATGAAATTAAAGATAAGAAAAAGTAAATTATATTATATTATTATAAGAAAACGTTTTCTTCAAAGTTGGTAATGTGAGGGGAATAGGGCGAGTCACGCTAAAACATGCGGTATGACAAAGTATTTGAAAACGTGCTAAATTGGAGAGATTTTGTATGATACCCAGGTATGATACCCAGAAAAAAAATTGTATTACATTCCATTAAATACTAGCTGGAAAATAAATCACAAAGCCTTTTAGTCAAAAAAAATTAATAATTTATTTATTTTTATAACTACTTTTTAAGGAAATATGATATGGGTTGCATAAATAATAATAATTTCCCTGACTGACTATTTTGTCTGTCAGCCCTGGGCGAAGAATTGGGGATCTCTATTAATAACTGTTCGAAGAGAACAGGGACCTACAGTTTATAGCCGAATCCGAACCGTGGTCTATTCAATTAATAAAGACTTTCTTGGGCAAATAGCGTCTTTAAGCTTTCGAAGCCAGTGCTCGGCAAATATACCAGAGCTACTGCGGGGAATCGAACCACCGACCATGATATGATATGAGTTGCACATTTGATTATATAGTAAGTAGTTCAGCTTCATTCGGATATGCGGATTAGTTTTAAGACATGTTTGTGCTCCCGATTTCACCAAATGAAATTTTTTATGTGATTTGAGTTCGCCTACTTTGTTGCAAGAGAAATTAAAACGAATTGGCAAAATGGGTTTAAAAGCGCAGGTAAATTAATCTGAAATATTTTTTGAATTTATTAGATTATATTTAGGCCAATTTTAAGTTAGATATTTATTGTTAACTATTTATTTTCGAATGCAACCCAAAAAATAGCATGCAGAACTCAAAACGAACGTTATACAAGATGTTCATACACAAACATGGTGCATGTCTTGCATAAATAATGGTTCATGTCTAGCATAAAAAATTTCACTTTTTAATAAGAATATCTTTGTTTTAGAGCTGTACTAACAAAGAGTAAGCGAAATGCGAGCAGATAGCGACAGCAAAATATGTGAAATTTATTCGTTTTTGTTTTTCGTAGTTCGGCTGATAAATCGGACTTTTTCGAAAGATTCGTCTACGATTATTGGGTATTTTTTTAGAGTTGTAAATACAAATATAATCACGAAAAAGCCTTAGAGAAATTCCCAAGTAGCTACGTAATCTCATATACCACTTATTAAAATGGCTGTGGTTGGCTGCATGACTGGCTTCTGCTCCTGCCTTGTATTCCGGCATGATTCACATTGCCTCCACGGTTTATTGGCTTAATCATCATTCAAGTTCAACGTCAAAGGTCAGCGAATAATGTTAAATATAATTACATACAAATACGTTTATTTACACATAAGTAGTATCTTTTATAGTGAGACCGACAGCGCCATTTGAGCACTTTTAGCATCATCCCAAATACCAGGGCTCTTGTGACATTAAAGGGTTGCGCTTTAATTAATTAATCAAATCAAAAAGAAAATGTGCCGCCGACAAATGCTAAATAACTAAGCCGTTGTTCACACATTGTTGGAAAAGAAGAACGCTTAGTCAGTGTCAGGGTTCAAGTTGGGGTTAATTTGTGTCAGCTTTGTGATAATTTCTCCGAAATTTTTCATGAATATGGGGCTTAATTAACTGTTGTTTCTCATAAGAAAGTCACGACATGTTGCACTTGGAAATTTTCTTTTGCCAAGTTATTATTATTTTTATTTTAT